>BSDF01000002.1:86860988-88110988 GCA_027925045.1 Hypotaenidia okinawae | reverse complement strand
TTGTCTGGACCAAGAAATGGGGTAACTTTTGCTGAATCAGGATGAGTACGTATGGGGTCTGGCTGTAATCATGGGGTCTTGCTGCAATCCCCACAAACAGACCTGCCTCCCTCTTCTGAGCCCCCTGTGCAGTGGGCAGCCCCACTCCCATGAAGGAGTGTTTTATGCTACTGTGATTCTCAGTGTGATGCTCACAGCAGTGCTGGGGGCTTCTCGCTGCTCTGTGTGGTGACCCCAGGGCACCATGGGGCGGGGGCTGCAGAGCATGGCAGATAGCAGTAAAGCAGGGGGGTGATGGGAACCCAGTGTTCATATTTCCTAGTGGAGAAAATCCTAAGTAGGCTTTACAGCAGCAGGTGCTCAGTCTAAAGATACTGCAGTGGCAGAAGAGCATCCATTTCTGGAGCTGTTTTCTCTGCCTGTCTTTAAGTGTTACCTGCACTGATCAGTTCTCACTGCTGGTGGAGAGAGCAGTGGGCTGTGAAGGGTGGGAGAAATGCTTTGAAAATGACCATTAACACGTGCAGCAACCCAGAAAAGGTAATTCTACTCAGTTTTGATTGAAATGAAGGTTTCCCTTACAGGATCTAGGCTAGGACTTTGACACCTTAAAAAGTGGATACTTCCAGTGTAGTCTTGGTGAGTGTATGAACTATATCCAATCACTTATACAGTAGTATGAAAACACTGAATTTATCTAACAGCCTTCATATGATACTGGACAGTGATGCTAACAAACACACAGGTAACCACATGCATGGAGTAATAATATATACAAATTGGCAGCACAGTCCTGAGGCACTACTCCCATCAGATGCATCAGAGCCTTAACTTCAAGCATACTCGGTAAATATGATCTTCTGCTTTCAGCTGCAACAGAAGTCTAAATAAATATGCACAGTGTTTGTCCGTCCTCAGAACATGGGCATAGACATATGATTTAGAGAGAGAGAGAGCTATCTGTACTTGGTTGGAGCTTCAGGACTGTAAATAGTAGCTAGAGATTTCTTTCCTTGCAAGGGTAGGGAAGGGATTCAGACGGAAGGAAAATAATGAATTGCCAGCCAATGTACAGCTTTTCTGTCAGTGCCATAAAGATAATACTTGCTTTGCTAGAGGTGACCTTTTTTTTTTTTTAAGTGTAAAGGATGGAGGAGATGAACATATATTTTACATCTGCTGTTACTGGTGTATGATTACAAGGAACAAATTAAAGTAATATGGAGAGAAATGTCTTCTTTAAATGTGGAAAAGCTGATTATGTAAATGGTATTTGGGTAACGCAGTTTCTTCCCCCATACCAGCACTTCAAAGAGATGCACCAGCACTGCAGAATAAATGGGATGAGGCAGGCACATATTCAGATCTTCCTCCACCCACTGCCCACCGCTTTAGTGTTTCTAAACGTTCGGTTGAGTACTTCTGAATTCTCATTTTCATCACTGAAGAAGTCTAAACCAAATCCGGGAACTATCAGCAACATAACACGTCAGAAATAAATCTGAAAGGATACTAATAGTTTTGCTATGGATACTAGAATAATATTTTGCATGTCTTTCAGTTAAGTTTGGTTAGTTGACTTACCCATGCAAAAGAAACTAATTCTTGTCAGAAAGCCTGTCAGTTTGCACCGGATCCAGCTCTATTGCTGTAGAAGGGATGGTGTCTGAAGCAGGAGGAGAACAGCTGATGTTACAGATGCAAATTTGTATGTATATGTGCATTTTGCAGAACAGTGTTTCTAAAGGTCTATATCAGGATTTTTAAAGTGTTCCTGTTTAACAGCTTCATCTGGCAACAGCAGCAGCAGCTCCAGGAGCGGAGAGTATTTATGTGCCATCTGCTGTTGGGGAGTCCTTGTTCTGGATTTGTCTGGAGTTTAGCAGATGAAAAATTAAGATTGAACTCTCGTATTTTGCTTTCCTAGTCACATCCTTGTTAGGGGAATGCACCTGGCCTTTGTTCCATGGTACATAAAAGCATATAGCATCTGTTTAAAAAACCCTTAAAAATAAAAAAAATATTATCAGCAGAAGAATAAAGCAACCAACTATCAGAGCTTTCAGCAATTTAAAACCAACTAGCTACCTGAAACACCAGGTAGCTGTATTCTGTTCAACACAGATTTTTCCACTGTGTGCTCTTTAAATCCTGTTAAAGTGTGGGATATTACTATTCCCATATTTCCCAGCTGTGATTTCTGCCCCCTCTGGCACTACAAGCATGATGTATTAGCCTCACATCCTCCCATCTTCTTGTCCTTATTCCTTACAGCTTCTATCAGGTGCAACTGCATATTTTCAAATCGAAAATATCTAACATCTATATAGATATATAATACTTGAATAGTTTCTAGATATCTGAATCTGAAGAGTTGTTGAAAAATAGTCAAAGATATCCTCTGTCTAATTCCAGGTATCTTTAAAATTCCCAGAATTCTTTCTCTGAGTTCTCCTCATAGAAAAGAGGAAGAAAAATGTTCCAGTTCCCCTTATTATAACCACTGTTGCTTGAAATGATGTCAAAAGTTGCGGCTTCGCAATTAACCTTTAGCTTGTGGGTGTTACCAAAAGTGTTTCGTGATAGAGATATCTTTTTGGTTTACACTCTTAAAATAAAAGCTGCATCCTGACATCATAGAATTGATCAGAATTCCTAAGTCATACATAGGTTCTAAAGATCATCACAAGCCATTAGATGCTAGAAAATTAAAACAAGTAGGTGTTGATTTGGGGAGGGGTTGGGGGCGGGGGACAAACCAAACCACAAAACAGAATATGACTTTGTATGGGGACCAGGTTTCTTCTTTTTACTGTTTCCAGGTTGGTTGTTTGTAGCTGCTCCCTTGTGACCTTAATTATAGAATCATAGAGTCATACACTTTATTGCAATGTAAAATGTTCTGTGCATGATGTTTATCTCTGCATCCATTTAATTATTTTAGCTACTGGTAAAAAATACTAAATCCAATCATTCAAAACCAAACTTTATATTATGTGGTGCATTTCAGATTCCTGTTTTAACAGGACAGAGGACAGTTCCTTACAGATAACTGGTCAGTAATGAAACATGGGACTCTCAGGGGATGATCTCTCCAAGAACCACACTTTGTCTTAAAAACTGCACAGACAAAGCAAGCAAAAACTGCCAAGAAGTCTGAAGGCTGAATAACTATTCTGTCTGAAATTTCTGACTGATTTTAAACATCAGCTTTCAGAGGAAAACAGGACTGCAGATATCATTTGAAGCTAATTTTAGAATGCCTGCCTTAAAATAGACTTGTTCCCAGGCATTTCTGCAAGGATTTTGTGCATTTGGAAACTTGAATTGTTTAGAGGAATCGTATGGGTCATTGCTTTGCCTGAATTTGTGTACGCTCTTTGGTAAAACCGAGATACTAAATCTCTCCTAAGGCGGTAGGTTCCCCCGCTCCCAAACCCCAAACCACTAAGGACTGAATTCCTCTGTAACAAAAGACCAGTGTAAAATATGACTGACTCTGAAGCAGATGTTTTACCTTGTATTTAAATTCATGTTTCATGAGCACTGAAGGCCAGGCACCAAGTGTATTTAGGCTGATATATTGCTGTGGCTTTATTGAGTGGATACCGTACTGAAAGATGGCATGCTAGAAATGAAAGTCATTATTCATGGAAACAGGGTCAATGAAGGAAGTTACACCAACAATAAACATTTCTAAGAGACAGGCATCTTTTCATTGACCATGGGCAGCTGCAATCCAGACAGCAAAAGAGACAGAGAGGACTGTGTTAGTACTTGGTATGTTCCTGGGTAAGACTGACTCTGTTGCTGGTATGTATTGATTTAAATTCAGAGGACGCTGGGGCAGGAAAGAGCCAATCAGGACTGATGAGAAAACTGTTTTAGAACTCATGATGAATAAATCACTAACATACTTGTATTTCTACCTGAGTGATTGATAATGGCTAATTTTTTCCCCAGAACTCTCATAGTATCAATACGCAGACATGTTATGGATATGCTTTTCTTCTGGATAAATATTGCCATCTCTCAGCTTGCTCAAGCATGACTCTTAGTCCCAGTTTAAAGGGTAGAAGAATCAGGCATAGGTCTGTTTAGAAAGCAAAAATGGGCTGAGCAGAATTTAATTTTTTTAAAATATGATCTGAGTGTTATTTCCCCATATGTAAACAGCTCCTGAAGCAGCTAGGGGATGTTTCACAGTTGGGAATGAGTTTGGGCTCTGCAACTACCGACGGGCGAATAACAGTTTTGTGAGATAAACCTTCCCTGTAAGTATGTTGCCTGTTGCATGAAGTCTTGGAGCCTTCTGCAAAGCACTAGATCTTCCTCTTCTCCTAGGAAAACCTGTAAAAGAGGCTTCTCATTTCAAGACAATTATTACCTTGCAAAATATGGCTTCTGAAGAGAATAACAGCCTTATGAAATTAGATATACAAATTAATAGTTGATGAATTTACAGACTAGAATAAGTGCTAAGAGAAAACCTGGTTTTCCCTTCTGTTCAGCAAATAATTTCAAGTTGATATGGATTACTGAACAAAAAACACCTCTTTTTTGCCAATAGTGTAAATATGAATCAGGAAGAGAACTGCTTTTTGCTTTTACTCAAAAGAAAACTGATCCATGTATTACATATTTTTGTTACTTCTTTTTCATCAGCGTTGAAAAATAAGTGCTGTATTGCATCAGTCCTACTGAGAAATGATGTGATCACAACTGGCGTTAGTAATGGAAAAAATACAGCAGTGCAGCACGTGTCAGTACTGTATTGATCTTATGGCTGTCGTGCCTTGAATTGTGTCCAAAGCAGAATTTTTAATACTTTCAGTAGATGGGGAATTAATTTTTTTTCCAGATTTGGGTGGAATAAATTGGTACTCTCGATGGACAGCTGTCTTTCACATGTGAGGGGAGGACTGGTTTATAACTGGTGCTTTTAGTGCTGATGAGAACTTAAGTAGGAGGTTTCATATGATTAAACCTAGGCAAGTTGATGTGATATTTTCTGTGTGGTCTGCAGAGGACTTAAAAATAATGTGCCGCATAATCCTGCCTGTTTTTTATAACTCTAATCACTAGGTGCAAAATCTCCGTTCCTTAAATGCTCAGTACATCTTTGGTGTCTACATAGCATAACAGTGTAAGTGCTTTTTGAAGTTTTGGCAGATATTTTTTCTCCAAAATATGTTTTTCTGAGTCTTAAATGGGTAGAAGATTCTTTTTCTGAGTCTTGAATGGGTAAAAAATTTTTGTTTCTAAAGTTTATTCTGGTATATTTGGTGGTAACTGAGAAGGTTTTTTCCCTGTTTTGAGCACCACTCTAGGCTGATGGTCTGAAGTTGCTCCTGGCTAGCCAGTACAGAACAGCTGGCTGCAGGTGTGTTAACTCTCTGATCACCTGCCTGGGAAACAAGCTATCATCTCTCTCCTTGCATGTTTCCTCAAACCCTAAACCTCTTGGGTAACCTCCTCGGCCACCTCCTGGGCCCTCCTGTGTTTGAATCATTTCATAAACTCTTCAGTGTCATCTTTGAGAAGTCAGAGAGTCATTTTGACAACAGGTTGAATCTACTGTCAGGTTAGCGTCATTATTTAGGTCAAATTATTCGGAGCTCTTTTTGAGGCTACTCGCCCTGTTTCCAGCAAATCACTGGCCATTGCCTCATTGCCTAAGAGTTTCTTAAATAGTCTTTGCTGTTGGTATTGCTGAATAAGAGCCTCAGAGAGACAGGGAAAGCAAGCCAGCCTTGGTATTGCTTAGGCCTGAGAAACTGCATCTGATTTACTCTGTGGTACACCTTGTAGACCTGACACCTGAGGTTGAATCCCATCTGAACAGCGTGTTTTGATGAGACCTGGGTGTGTATCGTTCTTTCCATGTTTCCATTTCCTTTGGAGGGAAGTCCAGGCACATGGGAAATGAGGGAGCTGCCTTGTGCTTAACGCGGAGCAGAGGTTTTATCATCCCAGTTGGAGTGGGAAGGCTGGGGGAGCATCTCTTTTATCCAGCGCAGTGAGTTTCTCATGGGTGGACACTGTGGTGTTTTGTGGGCTGCTTCAGCTCTGTCTTCAGAGTTTGCATTGTAAACTAAGAACTCACTTTCAGAAGCAGGAAATGACTGCTTTCCTTCAGTAGAAGAGAGCACTGGAAGGGGGAAAGAACACTCACGCTTTGGAATGTTCGCAATGTTGGGTAAGGCAAGTAGAAATATGTGTAGGGTTATTTTAAAGGTAAATAGATAAAGTAAGTAAAAGGGAAATTTAGGAAGAGGAGAGAATGTGAATGTTTTTAATTGTTGTGTCTTAGGATTCTCAGTAAAACAGCCACAGGCTCTAGCATCAGACAATCCTGCCTTTCACCAAAGAAGAATAAATTTCTGGATTTGATGTTTGCAGATAGAAGAGCTAGGACAAAACAGCACGTGAGCAAACCAGAACTCAGGCAGAAACTAGTCTTAGTCTATCTGAAGCAAAGCCAATCTGACAGTTTTTGTTTGTTTGGACTTTTCTTTGTTTTCTGTTTTGGGGTTTCTTTGTTGTTGCCTTTTTTTTTTTTTTTTTTTTCTTTTGACTGCTTGGGAAGCAGTATAGCAATAAGAGATAAAGATTATCTTTGGTTTGGCAGCAGAAAGATTTGTGTTAACAAATCTGAGCCTGAAGATGCAAGGACACTTCAGTAATGTGCCTGGGAAAGGACAGACTGAGAAGTAATCATGATGAGCAAAAAGAGCCTGGTCTTTAGATAAGAAAAAACACCCACTAAAACCTCCCAACAACTCGAACCATTTTCCTTTCTAAACCAAGTTTCATCCTCTTCCAAATGTCTTTTTTTCAAAGGACAGGCTTGCTAGCCACACTGGTACAAATGTACTGCCACAGAAGGGAAATTGTTAGTTGTATGGATGACAGCACCTATTAAATTCCATACCCTGCAAACGAGTAACCATCCTGTGCTATTGCATTGTTCACCCTTTTCACACCTTTCATCAAATGGTACAAAACATAAAGCATTATATCAAAAAAAGAAGATGGTGTCATGCAGCATGTTTAACAAAACTCCATGGTATTTAGTGATTTCTTTTTATTTCAGAAGTAAGTCAACCCACAATTTGTCTGGATTGCCATAAGCTGTAGGTATGACATTGTCTCAGCAGTGGAAATAAAAGAGGAGTGTTTGCATCAGAATGAATTTGTTCTTGGCTGAGATGAATGGGGAGCTTGCTGGCAGACTGAGTAATGCTGGATGCTGCACCTTAGTGCCTTATTCTCGGAAGACATCTATGGAAGACAGCAATCTGAAGCATCAGTAGAATTTTGCATCATGCTAGCACTCTGTTTTGGTGAAAATAGCATCAGCTTTTCATTGATGTTTGCCTCATAAGTTAAAATTGCTTTTATAGAAGAGTGTTGGCACTGGAATAGTAAATGCCAACGTATTTGACTATAGGGCAAAACTGTGATACTTACGTTGAGAAAGCATTTCACCAGTCTTGCACAACTTGATCCTTCTTGCATATAGGTGGTAGTAGGCAACTGCTCCAGGTCTGATAATGCCAGCATTCACTGAGTTAGTGTAAATAAGGGAAAGAATTGGATCATTCGGAGGATGCTTTTTGCTCCAGTGAGCACTGTGTCTTCTTTCAGCAATACAGAAGCTCTTACTGCCCTCACAGGAGGATTTGCCTGAGAAGGACATTTCTGGGAGGTTGTCCACTAGCTTCCCTTGCGAATGTTAGCATGGGGCCATGCTATGGAAGAGGACTGAGGGCTCGGGGAGGTGAGTTTTATATCGTCACTGCTGGGACATTAACACACCCCTGAACTGGCAGCATTCGGGAAGTTGCAGTTCTGATTTCCCTGAGGAATGAAGATGATCACATTCAGGAAAGCAGAGTGGTGACCTTCAGGACCCTTTGCTCCCCTGTTCACTCTTCAAGGCTATTTTCTCTCCGGATATCTCATCTTGCAATTTCTATGCAGGGTTTTTTTTTCTGCTCAACTCCAACCACAGGCTTTAACAGCGCTGCTTTATTATTTAGGCTTGCTAGCTTTTTTGAAGAGGGCCTTATGTCAGAAAGAAGGCAAAACAGACTAGAAATGCTGTGGCAGTGTCTTCTTGTCACTGTTGTCACTTTTGTCTGGGAAGAACTGGCAAATGTCCTAAGGAAAAACAAGAAAGAGAAAAAAATGTTTGGGTTTTGTTAAGGAGTAAACCATAAAATTCAAGGCCAAATGTTTTACCAGTAGGACACTGTAACATCTGTCTTTGTAGAAGTAAATTGCTGTGGAATGATTTAAATAAGAAAAGAAATAGTTTTATGTGCTGTGAGTAACTAATCTTACTGTGATGTGACATTTCTCTGGAAGTACTTTAATTGTGCCAAATAACCTGGCATCCTGATAGCAGTGTCTTTGTTTATCCTTGCTTCTCAAATCTAAAAATAAAGGCAGAAGAAAATGAGAAAAGCAGTGAGAAAGGTGTAAGGGGGAGAATTCTTTATTACTGTCCCTAGGGAATTTAGCTGCCTTTCCAACGTTATTACCTTAAATTAATTCTTCAAAGAAAGCAAATTTCTCGTCAAGATTTCAAGAACTGGAGTATCAAGTGAAAATTCAGTGATTAGAGCGCAAATCCTATGTGGTTTGAAAGTTCTTGTAAAAAAAAGGTAGAATTTGTGAGGAACATTATAAGAATAACACTTTAAATAAAAGCAGAATCTGTGCTTGTGGCTTGTGGTTGACATATAGTCTAGCATTTCAAGAGAATATTATTGTTGAGTGGAGATGTGGGCCCAGATTTAAAGTTGGCAGTTTAAATCAAAAAGCTATTTATTATCCCCATTAAAAAATAGTGACCATTGATTTGCACAGTGAAGAAAAGGAAAATAACTAACACATCAATTGGTAGCTAAGGAAACGGCCTTAAATCTGAGACCATTTTCTGGCAGTACATTAATTATTATTTTTCTATAACCTCCCCAGAGGACAGAATTAATGACACATCAGGAGGTGTGAAGTGTTTAATTTCTAAGGTCAGTGGGCCTACTTATTTGTCTAAGGAAGAGAAATGCTTAAAGCAGCAGATTTTAGTTTCTCCAAGGAAAACCTTTAAAGGAACAGTATCATTTAAAAAAAAGACAACAAGGTTTTAAATTATTTTCTTAGTTTATTATTGATGTAATCAAAAGGGCTTAGTTCGGTAAACAATGGAATTTTTATTTGGAATTTCATTTCCTTATTTACTATGATCAAAAGGAAAACTTGAAAGTCAGTATGACTTTTGCTTGTTTTAATGGCTCATTTCAGAGTTTCTGGACAAACAAGGTGACCTTGGTAGACTGTTTCATCTTGAAAATCCAAAAAAAATTCTTTTAAGTTTTTCTTCTACAGCATTAGTTGTCTCTCGTCATCATTTCTGAGCTCAAGATTAAGACAAGGGGCTTTGCCACTGCGGAGTGTATGCTTGGCTATGATATTGGTTGCCTTAGCAAAGCTTAGCTTAGCTTTGCTTAGTCTTTTCTTAACATTGCTGTGTTGCTTGTGGGTGTTTCTGCTCTGCAGCAGCTGTAGTAGGGGGTGTCCGGTGCGGAAGTACTCACCTAGGAGCGGGACTGGCTCACATGATTCAGGAGGAGCACGTTTGTCTTGTGAATGTGAAACAAATATGTCAGGAGCCCAGGAACCTCAGCTGAGCTCGGTTTGGGGGCAGATGTCTGCCTCCACAGTGCTGCTCATTCATTTTTAAGCTTTTCTGCAGTACAAGTCACCGAAAAATGAGGAAGTGGAAAGTTCCAAAATACTGGGATTTAATATGCTTTATTTAATTAGTGCTATGAATACGTAGTGTTACTACAATTTTCCTAGCCTGGTAATTTAATTATTATCACTCTTTGTTTTCTGTTTCTAGTCTTTTTGGAAGTCTTTGTGTCCTCTTTAGATTTCCACCCTGCTAGTGCACGCAGGGGTGTCTCTGTATTTAAAAGAGAAGGCGCTTTTTGTGTGATAAACAATTCTTCTGCCTCGTGCTGACAGCTGTGCAAGTCTGATAGGTTTGTGTGGGAAAGTGCTTGAGAACTTTTAACAGGCTTACTTAGAATAAATTCAAACATTAGCAGAGCTATAGACTCTTGTAAATATGCATTTGCAAAGTTAATTATTCATAAATGAGAACAATTATATATAAATGACGTCAGAAGACACTTTTTTTCTTTTTTATAAGCAGCAAGCTGACAATGACTGAGACTCTCTAGCAGAGTGGCTTGGGGAACTGTAGGGGGCATCTGTGGCCAGGGTTGGTCACAGGGGGCTGACAGACACCCTGGGCCCATAGCAGCGGCATCTGAAATAGGTGTGAGCTCGCCATTGCATGTGGGTGGCATACAGCACCCCTGGGGTGACAGCAGCTGCGGGGGGAGAGAGGCAGGAAGGAAAGTGCTCTTGGGGAGACAGCTGGGGAGGGAGAGGCTGCCGATGAGACATGCAGTGGCAGGTGTCCTCCTGGGAGGAGGTGCTCCATTGCAAATGGGCATCCTTCTACAGAGACTGCAGCTGTGGATGACATAGGCTAGGGACAGGACACCCCTGAGGGTCCGTGGCCACAGGTGGCCCATGGTGGGTCAGTGCTTGCTTAGATGTTTGCGTTCTTTTGTTTCCTCAATACCCAAAGCAGAGATCAGAAGCTGATGTTAACTGGCAGTGAATTAGGTATAAATCCCACAACTTGAAACCATATTGCCTGCAAAAAAATTTTAAAAAGTAGAGCTTATAAACCTAAGGTCCAGCACACTGCCATTAAAAGCCTGTACATTTTTCTTGACGTTGACTGTGTCATACTGTAGTAAGATTACAGTTGTTTCCCAGTTATCCAATTCCTTCTTCCCCTTTCTGCAAATTTCACTACCTTCACCCGGGTGTGTGGGTTTTCCCAGAACTGCTTCTGGTACCCACCTCTGTTCTCCTGCCAGTCAACCAAAGCCACAAAGTCCTTGCTGGAACCCAAACCAAATGTGAGTCAGAGAGGCAAAGCTTGACATCTTCATGAAGCAAGGGCAGCACCTGGAAAGGGGACTACTTTTGAGGCTTGGGATCTTGTCTCTTTCTGTTAACTGTTTTTTCTGACACTCAGTATGCATTTGGGAATAGAGAGGAGTGTTGACTGAACATCATATTTATTCTTACACTGCATTTCAGACATGGAGGTATGTTCCTTACACGTACAATAACATACCCAGGGTAAAAATATTTAGTTGAGATTCCTGGGTTTTGATCACTGCTCAGAGCCTCTGGCTACCCCTGGCAGTATTGAATATACTGAACTTTTGAACTGTGATGTTAGAACTTGGTAACCCATTGTAGGCAGTTATGTAAGAGCTATAAAACCTATCAGCTCCTTAAGACTTTCACTTGTGATAGCATTGGTAGAGCTCTGTTAGAGCTAATGTGCTGGAGTGGGTCCAGAGAAAGGCAAAGAGGCTAGTGAAGTGTCTAGAGCAAATGTCTTCTGAGGAGCAGCTGAAGGAACTGGGCCTGTTTAGTCTGTAGAAGAGGAGGTTGAGGGGATACCTTACTACTCTCTACAAGCACCTGAAGGGAAGTTGTAGAGAGGTGGGGGGCTGACCTCTTCTCCCTAGCGACAAGCGATACGGCAAGGGGAAATAGCCTCAAGTTGCACCAGGGTAGGTATAGTTTGGACGTTAGGAAAAATTTCTTTACAGAGAGGGTTGTTAGGCATTGGAACAATCTTCCCAGAGAGGTGGCGGAGTCTCTAACCTGGAGTTATTTAAAAGATTGGTAGATGTGGCACTTAGGGACATGGTTTAGTGGTGGGTTTGGTGGGTTAGGTTAATGGTTGGACTCGATGATCTGAAAGGTCCCTCCCAACTAAGACAATTCTGTGATTCTATGAATATCTTTACGATATTTTTCTGCAAAGCATGTGGGATATTGCAAGATGGATGAAATAATTATTACTTACCTGAGTAATGAAGAGTTTGCCTTGATCATGGTGGAACATTTTCTCCCATCTGATAACATTTTAACTTAAATGTTTTGACCTCTACTTCTTTATTTATTAACATTCTGAAGTTCTGGAGGGCTGTGCGTCTCCTAGCTTCAATTTCACCTTTTTTTATAATTTTGCCAAGATTTTTTTAACTATTGCCCAGCTACTGAAATGAGTTAAAATGAGCATACCAAATATAAAGTCAATAAACTATAAAACAAAACAAGTTTAGTAATTCTAGTTAGACTGCCTGAATCCAAATCTGATCCTAAATTACCAAGCTTGATTCTAGTCTCTTACTATTACATACCAAAAATAACTCCCCTGGTGCCTACCTAGTATAATCAGCTGAGTGAGAACAGAATTAAGCCTGTATGTTTCCCCTCCCCAAGAAAATTTTCCATTCTGCTGTTTGTGCAAAAGAAAGTTATGGGGTAAAAAGCATTATGATTTCATGAACAGTGTCAAGTGTAGTAGCTAAAATGTCTGACTGGCATTTTGAGGTAAGTCAAGCTTGTAAACCAGCTTGACTGTAAAGTTTCAAAGGGCAGGAGAGATTTGAGTTTTCATGCATGAGGATGGAAGAGTACTTTGAACTCTTGCATTCTCAACATTTCCTAGTCCTATTTGATCTCACTTGCATTCAGTTGTATCTTTTTTTTCCCCATTGTGTACTATAGAAACACCTATCAGAGCGTGGCAGCAACAGAGGAACAGTGGTGCCTTTTTTACTTCCTTTCCATGGGGTGTGTGCTGTGATAAGAATTAATATACTTTTATTTTTATATATATATATGTGTGTGTTTATATTTTTATATATCTATATATATAAAAGATACACTGACTCTGGAGGGCGCAGTTTTGCACGCATATAGAGAAAAATCTCAAACACCTCTGATATTGTAATCACTTAAAAAGAGGAAGGAAGAGCATTGGCTCTATAATTTTAATATGACAACAAAGGATAGCTGGTGTATTCCAGTAACATTGACAGGAGTGAAAGGAATTGGCAAACTTAATCCTTCAGGCCATGAATCTCCAGGATGAGATCTGAAGGAAAATCCATGCATGCATCTGTAGTAACATCACTGGCTGCTTTACTGTTTGGCTTTGGTGCCTGGGGCTGGGAGGGTTTTCCTGCTGAGGATTTGTCTGCTGGGGTATAGGAAAGAACATGTTCTCTCACATGCAGATGTAAATGAAAATGCCCTGATCTGGAAAAATAGCGTTTGCATGGCTTTTGTATATACTAAAAATGTCTTGGGAATAAAAATTACAGTGTCTGTGGTAAAAAGAAAATTATAATTGGAATAATAGTAATTTCATCTAGAAATAGATGAGGGGATACATAAATTATCTTTTTATTCAACTTCAGTACAATGATGACAAATATTCTCTGCCTTGCAAATGTAGCTAGCTGTTTCTTGTGAGAGCTGTATTTTAGAGGAGCAATGATTGTAAAAGGTGCCACTGAAAGCCCCACTTTTTATAGTGGTCTGAGTTTTAATCTTGTCATCTTTAATTCATACTTCTTTCCATTTGTAGCTAATCCTGTAGGAAAAAGCTTCTTGCAGAGGTGGACTGGATGCAGAATAATGCTGAGATTTGTCCATTAGTACCTCAAAGTGTAGAAAATTGCATCCTGGAGCTGTGAAGTTCTGTTTCAGATTTCTCCTCTCATATTGGTGAAATAATTAGTGTCTGCAAGATGTGTAGAATTAGATGTTGTAATGGAAGTTGAGAAGTACTTTTGTGGATGTTTATAAGTTTGAGTATGGGAATGTGAAGTCTTATGATACCAAATTTTCTCTCCATTTCCCCTTCTTGGTAAGTACTGATATATCTCTTTCAGATGCTATTAGGGTGTGTGGGCTTATTTTGAGCACTGAGGATGATGATATTTATCTATCTTCTCAGTGCCTCCTCAGTGCTTACCAACTGCTAAATCATGTTCCTCATGTAGCTGTGTGGCATCCTAAAATAGTGGCATTGTAAAACTTGGAAATAGGTTACCTATCAATGGATTTGAATGTCTAATGTATTAGAATCAGTTGTTCTACATCACCTGTTTGGCATTTAGATGCAGCTGTACTTCTTTCATTGACATCCTTAGCATGAATAAAAAAACCTGAACAGATGTGAATTATGATTCCTGCCTGATGCAAAGGAATAAATTAACTAAACTGAAATGTCTTCATAGGCACTCCAAGTGCCTAGAAGACCTTCAGAGGTATAGCTGTTGCTCATGCACTTCTGAAGTCATTGGTCCATGCTTGTCATCAGAAGACGGCTCTTCCATGCAAATGTCTTCTGACCCAGTTTCTGAGCATTCTGTGTAGCTTCACACTTACTTTTACATACCCTGGAGTTAGTATATATGCAGTACTGTGAGACTGTGGTTTAGTATCTCTTTTTTAAAGATGACCACTTTGGCAGGGATAGCATTTACCTGTTACCTACCAATCATCCGTAACACAATCCAGGTTAAAATAATTGCAAAGCAATTTATTTAAAAAATAGAAAAATAGAAAGCTACACACTAGCAAACATTTTTGAGATTGGATACAAGTAAAGGAAGATGACACTTATGTTTAGGTATCCTCAGATCAACTCCAAAGCATCTCTCGTTCTCTCTGGTTGCTTGCATCATCCATCTAATCATGTGGCTGGGCATCATGTTCTTATGCACAGGAAACCTGTTCTTACGCAAACTCTAAATTTTTATTCATGGAACAGAAACCTGATCTGGACATGTATGTCTCCTTTGTACCCAGACTGGCCGATGGTGCTGTTCAGATTCACATAATTACTCTTTTCTCCTTTCGTGTCTGGATAAAGCTGTTCCTACCTGATGTCAGGAAACAGTTGTTAAGTGCCCTGGCACTGGACTGTTGAAAGACCCAGTGTCATGTTAAATTATTAACCTATGCATTGCCAGCCTTAGTGTGAGATGAAACACTGTCCTTCACCAGCCAGGGCAGAGTTCATGCTCTGCACATAGTCTTAGCCGTCTTTCTAAGTGGTATGTTACAGCTGTACCTTGTCAGTCTGGTTTCATCCAGGCATTTAGATGGAATTAATACCTGTGGCTTACTGGTTTAGATTGGACACGGTGATAAAGAGTCACTTTGCTATGGCTAACTTTTAACCTGCCACTGAAATAGTGGGACACAGTTGGCATGGTGATGGGTAGAAGCAAGAATACATCCCGTGGCTCCCAAGTAGTTTCCTTATTTCCATCTGAGAAAGCACAAAGACAGATGAGACATTTTCCCCTGACCTGAATGAAGCTTTCTTCTTGCTGGGTGTTGTAACATTCCTCTGTACCAGTAATCAGGCAGCCAAAACTATTCAGAGAGAAGGAATGAGGCAGCTTAGTTTGTGTAAGAATATACGTTAGCAGAGATCTCTGGATGATGGTAGTGTGTTAGTCTTCTGTATAGGCTGGCTAGGAAAGATGCAGAAAATGCGGGATGCAGGACCTATGTTAATTTAAACCTTAGTTTTTTTCTTTGGCTTATTTAAATGCTCAGGCCTTTGACTTGAGTGCAATAGTAACTTTTTTTCACTTCAGCTGTTGCGGAGGTGGTGTGAAGTCCAGCTGTTTCTGAAGTGCAAAGTGTATTTTTTTCATTTCCTTTGGTAGCACTAAATCAGATCAGCAGTGACTTTGGATTTGGCATAGAGCATTCATTCATAGTCAGACAGTCTCCTTACAAATATATTGAGAATATACTCTTATGACTGTATCCTTTTACAGGCCATGCATGGTTTCCACTGATTTCTATAGCATGACCCACAAATATTTATTAAGCATTTAGCCATGTCGGTTACTGTGGATATCAGTGTGTTGCTGTGTGTTTCCATCTCTTTCTGAGGATGTGAACAATCAGATACCAAAAAAAAACCCCCAAAACCCCACATCACTACTGCATTGCTGTAATGACTGCAAGGAGCATGTTTGTACTTTGTGCTTCAGTTGGATTGTCTCTTTCATTACTGAACTCCCAGTGATATCAGGGAATTCTTGCCTTTATTTTACAGCAATTTTTTCATGGGCAAAGTTGTGTGACTGTTAAATGAGACTATGGCATAATTGTTGCTTATGCAAAAGTTATTTTCTACTATAACAAAGAAATACTGAAAAACAGTTCAGGTCTTTATGTTATATTTCTCTGTTTAAAGCTTTTCTTTTAATAACTCATCACTGAGCACATTCAGATTTGGTAGACAGAAATAATTCTATTCAAGATTTTTGCCCATTACATGAAGTAATATGAACTTTGTGTATCTTTGAAACTAGTGAGGAGGTTGACTGGATGACCTCCGCATGTCCTTTCCAACCTAAAATCCTTTGCACCCCAGAAAGCCACCCATATCCTAGGCTGGATCCAAAACAGCATCAAAAGGGGAAGATGATTCTGCCCCTCTACTCCACTCTTGCAAGCCCCCACCTGGAGTACTGCATCCAGCTCTGGGGTCTCCAATACAAGAAAAGCATGGAGCTGTTGGAGTGTGTCCAGAGGAGGGCCACAAAGATGATCAGAGAGCTAGGTTTGAACTACTTGATCTTTAAAGTCCCTTACAGCCCAATCTATATCAAGTAGCGAAATGTGAACATTCATTGTTTAATTCTGATAAACATTCCTGTGATAGGTGGTAAACAATGCCTAGAAAAATTTCCCTGTTAAAAGGTGCTATTCTCATTCCTGGTAAGTTGTGACTTGTTTTCTGGGATGTTGAATATGTTGTTAGTTCCTTTGGGGACTCAAACTTCCATACAATTTGTCCCAGTGTAAAGTTTTGAGGAGAAAAAGCTTTGTGGTGTGAAAAGGAAGGTGTGAAACTATAAAGCACAGTATTTTTCAGCAAACAAAGGCTGAAACTTGCTGCAAAATAACATGTAAATTAAGTGTTGACTAATTTTAATATTTGCAACACAGTGATGATATATGAAAACTCATGCTTTTTAAGGCAGACTGGAATAACTTTTCATTTGTATTCATTCTGCTGAGATTAATTTAGTCTAAAACATTTAACTAAACATATAGCTATATAATGCATCTCTTTGTAATTAGAAGATAGCTACAATTAAGAGTTGCGTGTGAAATCAGATCTCTAGTCCGTGTGTATCTGGGCTTATATCATTCATTAAATCAATAAATACTTGGTAAAAATAATTACAATATTTAGAATGTGAAGGACTCTGTATTTAAAGTCAGGATTATTAAGATTGTTAATACCATCCAGCCTAAGGATATGGTTATCTACTACTCTCCATTGCAAAAGTGCTTTAAATTTTACATAATATTGTTTTAAATACAGATATTGCATTGAAGTAATATCAGTTTATAATTATTTACTTATATATGGAAATGATGAGGATTGTATTTTTCATTTCAAAATGAAGTGTGTGTGTTTCTGTGTGTGTGATTAATCTGAGAATTTCTTGGTTACTAAGACATTATCTGTATTATCATTTTTTGTTAATTGCTATACTTGTGAGCAAAAAAAAAAATAAAATCCACAAAAATCTCTGGAGAACAAAACCCAGCTACATTATGAGAAGGTTTGGGTTTTGGAGGAAAAGTAGCTCATTGTGAAAAACCTTGGCTGAGAAAAGCATTTGACCTTGAACAGTACACAGCAGGCAATCAGAAAAGTTTAGGATGACAGTGCTAACGGTGAATCTGCTTAGCTGTCAGGTTAAATTCGAGCCTTAATATAATTTCCATGTAACTTCTCTCCAGTTTAATCTTCTTTTCTTCTTTCACTATTTTTGTAAAAAAGGCCAAATCTCTGAGAGACCTTCTTTTCAAGTTGAGGTCTACCTACATTATCAAAACTGGTCAAATGTCTGTGAATTACTAGGAAATTATTTTATCCACACCTTTTTCTTGAATTGCCATTGCAATTAAATCCCTGTAAGAGAATTAACTCATTTGATCTGTATCCATAAATCTAGTAGGGATTACTGCTCCTCAGAAAGGCTGTTTGAAAAATGAGGCAGTGGGAAACAAAGGTATGAATACCTTATCCTTTTTGTTTTGCTTGGGGGGGCGGGTGGCTTGTGAGTAAATTACGTGTAATTTATAAATATACACTATTGATCTGGGCAAAGGAGATCCAAGCTTCCTTTGTTTAAGCTCCCCACTGGTCTATTTTTTTCTACCAGATATACCCCAGCAATGATCCTTTATCACCTTCCTGGTCGTTTTCTGATCATTCTGACACCTGCCACGGCAAACCTCAGCTCACCAGGAGTGTTGCTCTCTGCTGAACCTTGCACTTCTCAAGGAAAGGAGGCCTCCTATTCTCTAGGGGGAGTGGTGGTTCTTCTCAGTGCCATCATCATCATGCTGGATAGTAGACAAGGTCAGGATGAGGTCAGCCTGCCTTCCTTGGGAAGTTGCTGGGTTACTGGGAACTGTACCCTGGTTACCTCTTGCTCTCTGAAACACCTTGTGCACCTCAACATGCAGAGATGCAGTTACTCTCCTGAGCTGTACTACATTTTTGGTTCTCACCATGACCCTTCCTTTTCTCTTCTTCACTTTCAAGCATTGCTTTTGGTGGGTTCTCTGATAACCGCAGACACAGAGGTTTCCAGGGCTTCTAGGTGTGTTCTTAATGCTACTCTTACAGGTGAAAGGTTCCCATGGGTCCCTATGTCAGAGGCATACATACATCAGGACTTAGCATTCCTCAGGGTTTTGGGTGGTACTTGTCTTCTACACGAGAAAGAGCCCTGCTGACAGATTGAGGGAGGTGATGTTTCCTCATTACTCAGCACTGGTGATGCCAGATCTGGAGTACTGGGTCTGGTACAGGGCTCCTCAGCACAAGAGAAATACGGACTTACAGGAGCAAGTCCAGTGAGGAGCCACAAAGATGATTGAGGGATTGGGACACCTTTCATTTGAGCAGAGGCTAGGAGGTCTGTGAGTCTTCAGCCTGGAGAAGAGAAGGCTTGTGAATACGTTATCTTTGTGGGGGTCTGGGTTTTGGGTTTTTCTTAAAATGAGTAGGATAGAATTGCATGAGCTGTTCAAGAAATACGCAAACCATGGATTTATATGATGTCATCATGATGTTTGATTCTCTATTTTTTCCTAATAATTGCTACCATTTTACTTGCCCTTTCAACTACTGCTGTAATTTTTTCAAAGAGCAGTTCACAGTGACTCTTTATCTTTCTGTGAAATTGTAGTGACTGAGGTGAGGCCTGCTTTCCTGAGTGTTCAGATGAAGTTGTTTTCCCTGTGCCTGCTACTTTGCATTTTATCAATGCTGGATTTCATCTACTATTTTAGGGCACAGCCAATAGTGTAAGGCATTTCTGCAACTTCTCCCATGTGTTGTTGCTTTTGAATACCCTGAATAATACCAAAATGCAATCAAATGTTGCCACATTGCTATTCTGCTCCTTTCTAAAAAACATTCAGGAAGACATTAAATAAATTCTCCGAGTCCTCCAACGCAGAGCCTTCGGTTTAAAAATTGACAATTTATTTGCTATTTTTCATTTCCTACTTTTACCTTTTACCAATCCAATTTTCATCCAGTTCTCAGAACTGCCCTGGTGTCTGCGATGTACTGAAAATCAACATATGTAATCCAGAGCTCTTATAAGATGCTTGAACATAGCTTATTGAACCTGCTGTTTACATATGTTTCAGCAGTACTGTCTGCGATACTGTTGATCTAGTATTTTGAAGCAGAAAACTCTACTATGATTGTTCTTTAGCATAATGTAAATATATCATTTAGCCTTTCCCTTAATAGAGAACAGACATTTTTATTTGATGGTTCTGCTTTTCTTTCATTATAATTGACAGTTTTACATTCTTTTATCATAATGGATCAGAATCACTGTTAAGACTTCTTTCATGCCTAACATGTAGATAAACCTCCTTGGATCTCCAGAAATGTAGTGTATTCATCTTCTGCTCTTACCAGCTTATAATTCTGATTTAAACTAATTGCTGTCATTGCTCATATTTTCTGTGTATGTGCAAGCATGCATATTTTAGCATGTATTTTCACATCAATTCTAGTCAGCTTAGGTTTTTATGTAATTTATGGTTCTTTCCCAGTTGGGTATGTTTCTTCATTTTTAAGGCAACTTTGAAAATGTTTTCAATGAATATTCTCATTAGATTCCTTTTAAATTTGAGGCACAAGTGCTTTGGTGTTGTAAAATTAGCTCCCTAAAAGTCCAAGTGAAGTTATTTTTTTATATTGCTTCAGACTATTTACATATACTGTATAATCATTTGGATCTCTTTCGATTTTCCACTTTTAAAATACATTCATTTAATCGCAGTTGTCTTTAGAAGTGTTTGCTGCTGTGTAGTATGGTTCTGAAGAGGATGCAGCATGGGCTTAGCCAGAGTTAGATATGTCTGCTTTTACTTGTACTGTTGCATGGGAAGACAAGGCTTTGATTTTAACGAGGTGCTCTCATCAGTTTACCCCTGACTGTAGATTAAAAAAAAAGAAAAAAAACACATTTAATTTTAAGAAAAATTAATAAGGGAGCATTAAAGAGAGTATCAGCTGGTCTTTTTAGAGAAAATGCTAGCTGGCATGATCAGGAATTATTCCTGCTGTAGTACCCCATTTACAGGGAAGAATAGCAAGGATGAAAGATGTGTTCTCTATCTCCAGTGCTTTTTCCCTTGCTTCACCACTGAAAAAACCAAAGGCACAGCTTATTGTCATCTGATCTAGTTATTCACACCACTGCAAACACGTGCCATTGTTGGGCTATACCATTCTTTATGAAGTTGCTGTTCTGCTTGCAGGGACCTATCAGTGCTGTAACAGAGCAAGTTTGTCCTCCTGACTGATTAGACTATGCTGTGGCTGAAACAAGGCAGATACAGCAGAAAGAGGAGGATTAAGAGAGGGAGAGAATGATAGTACAAGTGGGAGTTATGGCATGAGTCATTTTTTTCTTTTCTCAATGTGTTCAGGAAGAATCTCAAAGGTTCTGCAGATGATGGTAGCTTAGTCCCCTCTTTCCACAGCAGGAAGGACCAAAAATGTCTATAGATCATTTGGTCTCTGCTGATTGTCCTTGGGTCATTACTTCCAGGTCACATATCTCTTTAACGGATCCAATTCAGTGAAAGAAAAGGTTCTGTGACACAGACAGCAATCCTACAGTAGACAGCAAGAAATCAGATTATACCTTAATTGTTTCAAATGTGAATTTTCCTTCCCTTTCTGGAGGTTTTCATCTTTTTGTCATATTAATCGTTGGCATTAGCAGCACATTTGAGGCTCCCTTATTGCACAGTTATCTTAAAATACCCATTTTCCTGCAGTCAACTTGCTTTATCCTATCCTATTTTGCTAATGGTTGTGGGTGATTTTTTGGTAGAGGCTATAATAAATGCTTGTTTCTTGATGATATTTAAACACAGACCTCTGCACAAAAGAAAGGGATTATTAATTTGAGAGGTCTCCATGATCAAGAACAAGTTAGGATTTACAGTGTTATTTACTACCTCTATGATAATAATTGGGGAAAAAAAATTCTGTTTGGTAAAAATGAGTGAAATGATATTTTAATGGGGACATAATTTTGTGGAGTAAATCACCAGGAAATTCTTCCTTTTTGTTTTTAATTCTTGAGGTTTATGATATATGCGACGCTTGAGAAACGCTGGTTTTATATAAATGAAAACCCAGCTCTGTGTTTATTTTATCCTGTTGTTGCTAAAAAATGAAATTTCCTCTCACAATTCCCCTCCAACTAGTATATAATTCTATAACGCTTCCTGTTCAGTCTGCTTGGGCATCCAGTTCATCTGAATTACTTTATTTTAAAGTCAGGGAGGATACTGTGTCATAACTGTTTTTCTCTTCTCTCTCTTCTCTCTTCTCTCTCTTCTCTCTTCTCTCATCTTTTTTCTCATCTTGTCTCTCTTCCCCCTTTTCCCTCCTATTCCTTTCCCTTCCCTACTCTTTCTTCTTCTCTTCTTTCTTTACTTTTTTACCTTCAAAGTTCCTAATACAAGAACACAGGAAACTTCCTGCAGGGTCAGACCATGGTCCATCTAGCACACTATTCTGTCCCCAGGAACTGCTATTAAAAGACAGCACACAGGCTCGATCACTTTTTATGCTCTGTTCCCTTCACACCTTGCCAGTCTTCACTGCCGTGTTAGCAATGTCAGAGAACACATCCCTGCCCTGTCTCTTTATTGGTGGTTTATGGACAAGGTGCCCATAAATTTGTTTAATGTCTTTTTGAACCCACTAGTACATTATGACCTCCTGTGGCAGCAAGTTCAGGTCACTTATCTGCTAGGTAAAGATGTACTTGACATCTGTTTTAAATCAGCCTTCTCCTAGTTTCATTGGGTGTCCTTTTGTTCTAGTGTTGCAGGGTTTGGTGAACAACAGCTCTACCTTCACCCTGTCCAATTTTATAGTTTAAGCCTTTCTTCAGATGACTCACTATAGAAGTTGATTTCAGCACTCAATGAATTTTGTTGCTTATGTGGGTAGCATATTTTGTTCTTCAAACATGTGCCAGCTTTTGAAGGTCTGAGTCTAAAGCCTTGGGACTTGGGACAACGAGAAGGGCAGAGACCTTTATGTATTTGCAACCTTTACTCTGCAGTTTTTATTATACAGTTTATAACTTGCATCGTTCTGACACCTCAATACATACATTTTATTAAATCTTGCATGCAGTACTTGTGACTACTTTCCAAGGTCATGCCAGGTATGTTATGAAATCCGGATACTGACTTAGAAAAACAAAGATATTTTTCTGCTATTATGTACATAGACAACATTTGAAATTGGTGGCTGTACTCCAAGTGTCTTTCCAAGGGGAAATTTTTCAACTACCTAGTGAATTTTTACTCCTTTTAGTAAGTAAGGAGGAGGCTGATCTTGAAAAACCTCTGAAAGTGATCTTATAGCGTATTGGCCCACTTAGTGTGAATATTTGTAGCCTAAGAGTCTAATTATGGGAATAGGGTCTTTTGTGATTACACAGGGCAAAGCTAGCACTGTATTCTCAGGGGTTTTCCTGTCATTACACTTGTGTATAAGATGTTTTCCCAAAGAACTACAGATATTTTGTTAGCTGTTGCCTCATGAGTGCTGTGTCTAGAGCAGCGCTTTCCCTTAACTCATACTGAAAAAGCACATTTCGACTTCCATGCCCCCTTCACTGCCAAGGTGTCGTACTCCTCAAGGGGAAATTCTGGTCAGAGTAACATTTAGTGGAACGTTTTTTGCATATGTCAACCCAGTTATGATTAGCTGTTCAATACAGTCTTGAAAAGGCTGTCTAGCTGGGAAAGCATGAGTCATTGTTGGAACACTGTATAACATGAATGATCTGTATCTTTTTTGTCCAGTTGTTGTGAAAAGCAACATCCCCTGTAGTACCCTATGTGCTAGGAAAGGCATTTTTAAAGTAAATGTTAAATGTTAAAATACTCTACTCCAGATACCCTTCAGAGTGGCAAAAACACTCAGAGTAGAAACTGGAGACATAGGGAGATGCTGTTTCTGAGAGTGGGTTGGGTCCATGGGCTCCAAAACTGGCTTGGGTCCACAGGTTGCATCCACTGCAGCTTCCACAGTCACAGTCCAAACCAGTGGCCTTTCCAAAAGCAATGTTTGTGAACCCCCAATTATTACCAACATACCAATTCTCCTAGATCACCCTGACCACTACAGGTCAGAGTCCGAAGCATCCAGCATACATCTGGAGATGTTGGGGCAAAAATGCCATATGTCAAAACATTCAGAATGGGCTTGATTTAAAGAAGGAATCCCTTCTTCTCTATGATGTAGATCTAAAATATTTCAGTTTTGCAAGATACGTAACTATGCTTACCTATAGTTCTGTGTTGTGTTCTGTGACAAGAATGATTATTTGTGAGTGATCATAATCATCAGTGATCCCACACACTATGTTGTCATTATGCTGTTTGGTGTCCAAGTCTCTCTAATTGTGTCAATACAGCATTCTGTATGGGAACTTTCACTGCCCTTCTGAAAGCAGCTGCACAAAATCTGAAGAAAACATACTCTGTTGCATATCATAGACAGCTACACTGTGGCAGCTCATCATGCTTTAAATCACTGTGGGAAATAACTGCTTGTCCATGAAAACGGAGCACTGTTAAGTGTGGAAGAAGAGATACACAAAGCAGCAAACACAGAGTTCACTAAGCTCTGATGGTCAGGGTGATCTAGGAGATCTCAACAGTTCTGGATATCCCTTAAAGTAGGAAAGCCACATACTTCTCTTCTGTGGACACAGCACTCATGGTACGGCCTCACCTTTGCCCCTGTACTCCGTATTGGTGAGGCTGCATCTTCAGTGCTGTGTCCAGTTCTGGGCCCCTCACTACAAGAAGGACATCAAGGTCCTTGAGTGTGTTCAGAGAAGGGAAACGAGGCTGGTGAAGAGGTTGGAGGGCAGATCTTTCAAGGAGCGGCTGAGGGAGCTGGGTATGTTTAGTCTGGAGAAGAGGAGGCTGAGGGTAGACCTTATCACCACCTACAGTTACCTGAAAGGAGGTTGTAGAGTGGTGGGTGATGGTCTCTTTGGCCAAGTGACAGGAGATAGGACAAGGGGAAATGGCCTCAAGCTGCTCCAGGGCAGGTTCAGGTTAAATGTTAGAAAAAACATTCTTCACTGAAAGAGTTGTTGGGATGTGGAACATGCTGCCCAGGGAGGTGGTTGAGTCACCATCCCTGGATGTGTTTAAAAGATGGGTAGATGAGGTACTTAGGGATATGGTTTAGTAGAGGACAGGTACAGTTGGACTAGATGATCTTAAAGGTCTTTTCCAACCTTGTGATTCTGAGATTCTGTAATTCTCTGTAGGATGTTGCACCAGTGTTAACCAAAAGTCAATGTTACATGCCATGCCATCAATACCAAAAGACGCCTCATCTGCAGGGTATGGATAATATAAGCTCATTGAAAAAGTCTTGGAGAATCTCATTCCTAAAGCAATCTAAGTTCAGATCAGGACAAAAAGTGTGTTTCGACTAGGCAGTCATAGTGATGACTCACATCAAAGACTGCTTCCAAAACAATTTCAAAACAGCGACGGGCTTTGTGCTTATGGCATGCTTTGGTGGAACAGGCTGCTTTTAATAGTGTCAAAAATAGTGCGCTGTAAATAATACTGTGTTTACTGACAGGTACACACACCAAGTGCAGACATGCAGTGATGTGCATTAGCAGCTCTCGCAGTGTGGATAGTGAGGTCCTTCAGAGCTTGGCATCACTGCTTTTTGATGTTTGTATCAGCAATATTCTGCTAATTCTTACAAGAAGATCAGGAAGCGTTAAGGGTTGCTGTTCATTCTGCAGAGTGTGACTTGAGTCCCAAAAGTCTGTCTCCTTTTCCTACCTGAAGAAACATCCTACCTAGGAGCCTTTGAGTATCACTTCCTACAGTATCAAACTTGAATGCAGTCATAGTTTGAAATAATGTTGGAAGACCCCAAGCCTTACTATGTATGTGTGCTATCAGGATGAAGGATGGAAGCATCTTATTTCAGGGTACTTGGGCAGAGTATTCTTGAATGAAGGTGAAATAAAAAAAGAACCTGTGTGATAAACAGTTCTCAACTCCTTGGGTCATTAGACCATTCCTTTTTGCATTTTGGCTGAGAGTTTCTGTCTTGGCATAACTAATCCTCTCCCGTTTTGCAACAGCATTATCAGACCCAAATTTCAAGATACAAATATAATTTGTTATCAAGTCTTTCGCACAGTTCCAGTCCAACTCAGTCTGTTTGATGTTGAATAATGGAGAATTTGAGGTCTTAATACGTAATGTCAAGAGGGGTTGAAAATTCAAACTCTCTATTTGTAGTTGTGGAAGGTTGATGCTCTCCATTTATGTTGACCAATGAAAGAAGTGAGGTAACTTAAAGAGAGAATACTTGTTTACAGTAGCATAACAAATATGGAGTTGATACAACTGCATACTACTAGGAGCATTGCAATATAACTTTTTTTTTTTTTAACGTGCTTAGTGGTCTGGTTATAAAGTCAAGCCATATTCAAGCAGAGAGAACATGCAAGTCTATTTTTTTTCAGACAAGGCAGTTAAAGAAAGAGATTTTTTAAATTTTTGAATCATAAAATTCTCAAAAATGCGTAAATGCCATCTTCCCCTTAGTCAATTAGAAAGCTAGACTTAGAAACAACAAGACACTGTTTTCATGAGAAGTCACTGGGACTGAAGGCATTTTAAATCTTTCTTCCAGAGCTAGGGCCCAGGATTCATCCTCAATTCCACTTTTTAACTGGAAACATGTTTTAGGAAGCTGGTCTTACTTGCTGGTAAGGTGTTTTTCTTCGGGTGTCTGTTCATCTTATGCCTATATTAGAGGTATTTTCCTTTTCTGGTCTGCTGAACTTTCTGCATTTTTCTCAGGTTTTGAGACTATCAGTTAATTCTCTGAGTATCACGGTTGATTTTTACCCCCCAGGACAATATTAAGATACTGTACCTACATAAACCTTGTCTTATCTAGACAAAGTTTATACACCCTTTTCTTTGCTGTTGGTTTTGCTAACATCTGATCACAGTCGAAACTTTTAGGGAGGACTGAAACTAAACAGGTATCAAACACTTGTGTTTCCTTGTGCTATCAGCTGGCACTTTGGAAGAGTAGAGAAACAAAGTTTTTCCTCTTCCTCATTGTTACTTTACTTTCTTAGCATCTTTTGCATCCTTTGCTGTTCTGGTTTGTTTCATGCCATTGAATTTTTTAACTCTGTGAGCATAAGGGGTAGTTGGAGGCCATCAAAGAGAGTCTGAGTGATCAGGAAGAGTTGGACTGATATTAATTGAGGAATCAGAGAAAGGTGAGTGGAGAACAGATGTGGACTTCCTTCTCCATCCAGTTCTTTCTCCACGATGGAGAAGAATGCTTCCACTGTCCTGCAGGTTTATGATTCAGTTTTGACTATGGAATTGTCACATGCATGTGAGGAAAACAAACTGACAGTGAGGGGAGTGAATGGCAAGTTATTATTGCTGATATTTCCTTGAGAGCTTTTAGAGTTAAATACTGTCTGTTTACGACTGTCAGATGGTGAATAGGATTGTTAGCTAACTAAAACAGAGGGAGAGGCTTATGCAGGGATATTACTGTATGCTGACTGGCACATTTTCAGATTTGCTGGCTTAATGGTGCAAAATCTGCGGCCTAGTTACTCTATGCTCCAACATGTGGTAGAGTCTGGAGAATAAGCTTACCATCACATATATATAAACTTTTGTAGGTATAGCGAAGGGATCCCTTTCGCTGTTACTGGTTGGGCTGTGCATTTGGAGAGTCTGTTCCATGAAGTTAGTGTGGATGCTTGAACCCTTTTGTAAGAAGCCAAAATTAAATTCTGCTTGTGGGTGTGTTTGTCTGAAGTTAGTTTCATGTCCAAATAAATGTGTTAGCTTAAAATGTGGTGTTTTAATAGAATCTGACATACATTGTGTAGATACACAGGAATTTTATAATCTCATTAAACCAAAATGCTTGGCTGAACTTGGGATTTTTTTGCATAATGTCATGTTATATTAAATCATGATTATTTAATGCTTCAAGATGAACAAGATCTCTCTGAATTGAAATTCTTTAGGCTCTGGTAAATTGTTTTGGTAATGCAGGGGCTTGGTAAATTGTTATGTAATGCAGTTCACAGTCAGAAACCACCAGTCCAGGGAGAATTGAACTGTTGTAAACAGTGTTAATAAAATTAAAATTAAAAAAAAAATTGAAATGAAATTCAAAAATTTAAATAAATTATGGTACTCTGTAGTCCTTGAACCATGAAGTAGTATCCTGAAAGTGCACTTCTTAAATGAAATATGATGTAAATTTTCCAACACTTTCCTAAATTAATTCTTCCTAAATCACTTTTCTGCAGTGGTTAGCAGTAATTTTCCTGTAAAAGATTTATGTGTAACGTTATGCTGAAGACAGTTCAAAATTAAATGCTACTTTTCCAATGTTACTAAAAAGTGAATTTGACATACTTCTTTTTTTGTCTTGCTGTCTTGCACAGGTATCATTTTTCTTGTTCATTATTTTTGTGGTGTATACCATGCTGCCCTTCAACATGAGGGACGCTATAGTTGCCAGCGTCTTGACCTCTGCATCTCATACGATTGTGCTGAGCGTCTGTCTATCAGGTACAGCTGTTGTAAAGGAACACTTGGTTTGGCAGGTAGGTGCTTTGTGGAATTAATGATTAATTGCACACCAGATAGCCTCATAAATGAGCCAGGAATGCCCCAGTTGGTGCCTGGGAGTATAAACTTTATTCACTCTTGATTTCTGTATTCCTGCAGACTTAATTTACATGTAGTCACTTTCTAATAATGAGGTTGTCAGTAATGTTATGTCTCACTGAATCACATTCAAGTAGTAGTGCTTACCAAGGTAAAAAAATAACTGCTCAAAAAATTATGCGATGCAGCCGTATTCTGGAAAATGCATTACCACTCTGGTATGTAAAACACATCGCTTCTCACCTCATTGAAGCCTAACTTCCAAGACTGGGGATTCTTTGCAGGTATCAGTGTCATCTTTGACTGAAAAAAAGCACTGTTCCTTTTAAATACCCTGAGGTCTACTGGGTTCAAGATCTGTAGTGAAGACATTTCCTTCCCCAAACCTGCTGCAGGGCTTGTCCTCCTTCTGTAATTCTCAGCTATCTATAGGAATTTTTCAGCCTCCTCCTGGTTGGGCCCCCTGATTGAAAGACTCTGCCTGGCTCCAGACACCATGACATTTAGGGAACCCATCTGTGTTTGCAGTTGGGTCTTGGCTTGTAAATCAACTCTGATACTTTACTACTTGGCATACTGAAGATTCATGATGTTTAAAAATCCAAATATTAGGAGTTGTTCTTCCTTACTGTTTTGCAGAAGATCTTTCAAATGGTGAAATGCTGCAGTTTTTGTTGTAGCACCATGACGAGCCAGCTGTCATTGATAGACATCTGTATTCTTAAGGAAAAAAAATTTAGATTTCATCTTGAAAAGCAAATACATGGGATTTAAAAAAATATAATTATGTCATTTTAGGAAATGATTTTAACTTATGCATAAAAATGACAATGAAGATTGAAAGTAAGTACATTGTTATGAACAAACCAGTAGAACAATAAAGAACAGACATCCTATTTATTGTGACTAGCATGAAGAATGAAGCAAATCATTTCTACTTGCTTTCTAAGCTACCTGAGCCTTATTTTGAACAACACTGTGCTTCAAAGTATAGCTTCAAAATTGCAGTGATTTTACAGAAGTTGTGTCTTGTAAGTTTTCAGGAAAATACATTTTATTTCCAGATACGGCTGCAGATCCATGTTATGTAGATTGTTGAAATTGAAGTTCCCATGAACAAATATGTTCTAAGATGTAGTTCTCTGTAGAAATCTTAAATGGTGACATAGGTGGGTTTGTTTTTCTCAAGCCGACTTGGGTTAGTTGTGTGGTTTGTGCAGCGGTTACCAGGTTGTGCTGTATGTTAAGCAAGGGCTGTGGTCATCTGCAGTCAATACAGTAGTCTAATAATTCAGTTATACAGCTATCGATAATTGTATTGGAACGAATCAGAGAGAATGTTAATCTTGCCTTTATGTCAACCATTGGCTTTTATTTTGGGCATAGACATAATGCTGAAACAGTATGAATGTTTGCCTCTCCTTCCTTAAAAGAATTTTGGGTTAAAGTTGCTGTTTGTAGAATTACTTTTTTTCTGCCTATCCTTCTAGATCATTAAAATTTGGTACAGCTAAAACAATACTTTCAGAAGACCTCGTATTTTTAGACATACCATGTCTTCAGAATCAAAAGAAATAAATCATGGGCTGTGATGTACAATTATTGCCTTTCATCTCTTCTGTAGCTTCCTGTTTCATCCAGGAGTCGAAGGCTTTTTGAGCGATTTGTAAATTTGTTAATAGTATTTAATTTTCAGGATGTTATTAATTTTCTAGTCTTTTTTTTGTAAAATGTATTAAAAGATCTGAATAGTTTGGCAGTTACTGAAAGTACTGAGCACTCTGTGTTCTTATGAATGTGTGGAAGGGACTAAACGCCACTATCACAGTTGGTTTGCCCTCTGTACACTTTTAGATAACTATTGTTTATACTTTGGAGTATAAGCAAAAAACTGTTTGTTTTGTGTTCTTTGATTTTGAAAATCGAGCCTGCAAATAAAGGATTAGATTAGAGATACTGATTACACTGAAAGGAAAATGTTTGTCAATGCTATACCTCAAGTTGGTATAGGGTAAGTATGCATAATTAGCAACAACAAAAAAAAAAAGAAAAAGAGCTAGAGTATAGTTATTTAAAAGTGCCATTCTGTTGATTTGATTTATTTATTATTTAAAATAAATGCATGTTTATATAGGTGAGGTCTGAACTGAAGCTACTTGGCACAGTTCATGCATTAAAGCCCAGAGACGAAAAACTACCACTAGACTGACATTTGAAAGACTAAAGAAACACATCCAGGGCTAAGTAGGGCAAATGTTGCTTGTTGAGCTACACTTACCTGTGACAAAAATATATTATTTTGACTTGTTTCAATAAAACAGAAGAAAGCCCATAACACTGTTACCAATAGATGATGTATGTTTCTTCTGGCACGGATTTTTTTTTCCCTAGAAGACAGATAGGGAATCAGTAGTATGTACTTAAGAAGCAGATAAAGAGTGGTGTTAAAAACATACCTAAAGGTAAGCATCAGAAATTATGGCAGATATATCATGTATATGTAGCAAATAACCTCCCTAGAGTACCTGCTTCCCCTTTGTAACAACTTCATACATATTAGAAAACTGATTAAATCTTCTCTGACCTTTCTGATCTCTTGGCTGAACAAACCCCATTACTTAGGTCTTGTTATATCAGCTCTCCTGCCTTATAATGCTTTTGGTATCCATCTGCTAGGCCCTCTCCAATTTTTGAGCATCTTCCAGTGACACTGGTTAGTATCCCATAGCATTTTGGAAGTTAATCATACCTTCAGTCTGTCCGTAGAGAAAAATCAATGTTCAGAATTATGTGCTTATTTTGAGATTTGGCAGAGCCTGCCTTCCTGAATTTATCATTCCTTTTGTTGTCCTCTGTGCAGTTTTACACCAAAAATTGGCTTCAGTAAAGCTGAAAGGCTTAGCACACCCTTGATTATACAGTGTTGGTTGCAGTCAGAGATACTGAGATAAGAGCCTTCTGCTGGGAAAAAGAATCCTTCAACACTCTTTCTGCTAGTTTCATGAGCTGACTCCTGTATTACCTATGCATGTCTTCCAGGGAGGAGGAAATCCACCGCGGTTTAAAAATAGGCAATGGTGGAGATGATCTTCCACAAGCTTTCATATTTTTTTCCATGATGGTTGACCGTTAGTATAAAAATGCTGTTCCTCCATCCAAGTAGGGATTTGTCTAGCCTTGTCAGCCAGCCTTTGGATCTCATCTTTTTGTCTGGTAGACTGGCAGACCCATTGGTATCCATTTTCTGGTTTTCCCATGGGTTTATTTGTAGAGTGTCATGCATTTACCTTATAAAGTTTTTGTCAGTAAAATAAATGAGTTGCCCACTTCTGCACGGGCTAAGCCTTTCATCACTTTCACAGTTCATCTTTGAGCCCTTACTTGGGCTTCATCAACATCTTTCAGACAACGTGGACATAAGCCTTAGAGGAACATGCCAGGAGCAGGTGCAGCGGCGCCAAATGCAAATATGGGGCTAGGCCTACAAAGGAGTTAGTGTGCTGCAGGGCTCAGCATGGAGACACAGACTTTACAGTAAAATACCCAGTTAGCTTCCCCTTGCAGTTCTGTGGGGAGCTTAATGCACAGCTATGGGATCTGCTGCAGGGAGGAAAAAAAGAGTCCTGTGTTCCAGCCTCAGTTTATAAATCGTGGCTGTGTATCTATGGAGTTTTATTTCTGTTGACAATTTTAATCCTAACCCTTGCATGGCACACAGTCTGGAATTCAGGACTGTGCCTCCTCTTTCCAGCTGCCAAGCAGAGGATGTTGTTCGTCTGCTCCTGGGAGCCTTGAGGTGGTCAGGGCTGCTGCAGGAGAACATGACTCTTGTTACAGCATTAAGGCATTTGGCTCAGAAGCCTTTAAGCAAGTTAACATCCCTTTCAGTTGTTGCTGGAATGGAAAGTGTTGCACTGCCATCCCTTGCTATAAACACGTAAACTGCTTCTCACCAAGCCAGAGCTGATTCTAATCAAATACTTGTTCTTCCTGCTCTATTATCAACTGCTCAACCATTCTGATCTTATAATGAGTTGATACTATTGTTAGAGGTCACTTTGGTGGTGCTAACCAAACCCATTAATTATCTTATAAAATTTCCATTTTTCATTTTTTCCTATGTTATATATGACTGCTGTGATATTTTATTTTAGTACTTTAGAAATGTATTGTTTTATTCTCTCAACAAGCAAATTCAATGCTTTTGTAATCTTTTTTCATTGGCTGTAGCTAAATGTTTTCCCAACTTTGGGTAAATCACCACAACCTGTCATTTTTGGGTTTTTTTCTTTATTTTAAACTAACATTCCTCACCTTTTTAGGTTTTGTTGGTTTGGATTTTTTTTTTTTCCTTTTTTTTTTTTCAGCTCCTTGTAGCACTGTAGACGTGGTCCTTTTAGAAGCATGAAATTGTAACTGGGAAGTATGTCACACCTGGACATTGGGGCTGAGGCTCTCCTGGAGAGGGGCCTGGACAGAGCACCCCTTCCTCTGAGTTCTTACTTTGGGTTCCTGCCTGCTTTTGTGCATCTGTGGCCCTCTGGTCTTGCACTGGTGGGCTCATGGCTCCTGTGATCGGAGCCTGTGAGTAGCTGCGTGTTATTCAGCCTTTCCCCTCACTGTTGTCTCTCTGTGCTCCTGTATGCATGTGTGTGCTCTGTGTGCAGCTTTTCATCACTTAACAATAATTACATTATTATTTCTATCAAGATTAACGAGAAGGTGCTTAGCATATGTTTTACAGTTTGTACTTAAGGGAAATCTCTAAAAGCACAAACCATATCTAAGTGACAAATATTTCCATAGATCTAGCTGGCTTTCTCAGAGTTAATAGTGCTTCTTATGCTTCTGCATCTCATCAGCTCCAAGAAAAAGATGTAATTGACAGTATCAGATGGTGGACTGGATTTTCAAACATGGGCACCTTTGATATGGCATCCCTAATATACATCTGAATGCTCTAATCAACATGCAGCATCTAGACATAGGCCTTTTTTTTTACATCATTGATTTAAACTAATCTGTTAACTGAACATCTTTAGCAGGTGATGATACTTACGTAAAAATATTTTATGTAATAGAGCTGCCTAATAGCAAAATACAAATAAAAAGCATAAGTTCACTGACTAATAAAAGATGAAAATGTGCAGCTCTAGGGCTTTAGAAGTTGGTTTGTGCTGTTATCATGCAGTACAAGCAAACATCATGTTTATTAAAAGAAAAGCTGGAAAGACCTGTCTTTAAGTGCATTCATTATAGTCTAACCCTTGAGGCTGTATAGCTGCATCATGAAAGCTTAAGGCACATCGGAATTTTAGTAGGCTGAATAGCTAAAAGCTGTTGCTGTGGCTTGACTTTATCCTTCTTCCATGAATACCTTATTTTGGAGAAGCCAGGGAACGGCTATTCATGAAGGTAATGCAGCTTAAGCAGCTTTTCCTCGCTTCTGCCCAGTTACATGAAACGAATTGCTGGTATCCCCATGGACAGGGCAGAGCGCAGCAACTCCTGCTGAAGGAGGGACACTGTATTTCTTGTCACAGCAGCTACTGATGTCTTGTCCTTCACCCCTTTTTCCCTTCATTCCCTCTACCCCAAGCAGCAGCCTGACTCACCACGTTGCGCTGCAGCTGCAAACTAGTTTGAGACAGGAATGTTATGCCCTGCATAGCACGATACAATAGGCATATTTTTAGCTATTGCACGTGTTTCTTTTGCCCTTTATTTTAAGGTTAAGTCTGGGTAGGTATTGAAAGAGCAGCTGTTATGGGTTTGAAGGGTTTTTTTAAATACTTTTTACAATCTGCAGGTATACTTCGGGTTTACCTCCTCTTCAAGACAATCTGCACAGTTTGGATATACTTGTGAAGAGCCTGCTTGCCTACAAGAGTATAGATAGGAGGATGCCTAATTGCATTTCATCGTATTCAAGCATTAACACGGAGGATGTGAACATCTTCCAGAAAGTCCCCAAGGCTGCAAAGAGAGGGCTTGCAATACTTAATATGACGGAAAATTCAGCAAAGTCTGAGCTTTGTAATGCCATGGTGAAATGAAATCATGTGTGCAAACGGCCATGTGGTTTTTCAAAATCAGCAGTTATTTGTGGCCCTAACCCCCCCCCCCCAAAAAAAAAACAACCCAGCAGCGAAAAAATGCATAGAAAATAGCTCTGGTGAGACATGTAGGAAATCATCAAAGCACAGAAGATAAATAATAAATGCCTCCTTTTTTTAAAATCATGGAAATCTCTCCGTTTAGCACTGATTCTTAAGCTTTACTGAAAGGGCCAGATTCCCTTTTGTGTCCACTACATTTAAATTAATGATATAAACAGCAATGAATTTCACCTGTACATATTTGTTACTCTTACACGACTTCAGCTTACAATTCTCATCCTAAAAATGACAACTTTTAAAAAAATTGTTTTAATTAAAAAAATTTTAAAAAACCCCTCAAAACACATGTCTGGTTAACAAATCCACAGTCCTTTAGTATATTAATGAAATTATACAATGTTTGTGTTAGAATGCTCAATCCTAAGGCTGCTGTGCCTGAAAAAATGCTAAACAATTAATCAGGTAGTTGGAAATTCCAGTTCTTCTGAACGGGAACATAAAGCAGGGTTGTGTACCAGCCGAACCTTCCTCTCACTCATAACATTGCTGGACCACAATGGAATTCTCACTGTACAAATACCTTTTGCAATGCAGTTGTATTCCACATCTTTTTAAGGATAATATTAACATAAAGAACTTCCCAGTAGAAGGCTAAATCTATACATTCAAAATTCTGTAATACTGTCCTCCCAGGTATTTTTCTCTCAAGAATCATTAATTCCTTCAGTTGAGTCAGTTTTGCTGTTTTCTTTCCATTTTCACAGACATTGCCTAGCCTTTTCTGTTACACAGTACCTTTATGGTCGGTATTATTTATCAAATTTATTGTGAATTACTTTTCTTAGAGCAGCTGAAGCATAAAATTCTGGGTGAGATACTTGCTCTAGACATGATGCTTTGTCATTTTATGTACTCATAGAGTTATCATCTATCCCTACATGTTATTTTCAAGCCTTCAGAAAAAGAAAAATGCCTTTCACGATGAAGATGTGGATACATTTTCCCATCCTGTAGTGACTCGTAGTGCAGTATAAAATAAGAGGGATCAGGAGCACAAACCCCTTTTGTTGTGTACAGAAGCCTTTGGTGAGTCAGAGTCCAGCTGAGATGCCACTCTCCCCAAATTACTGACACACCAAAGTTGGGGCGGTTCAAGTTCCCATCTATTTGGAGGTGCCTGCAATAGGATGTCATCTTTTTACTTGTCCTCTGAGCCCCTGTTGCCCCCAGATGCTGAGGTGCTGGTCAGGCAGGAAGTCATGCTGCTTTCAGTCACCTTTCAAAATTTTCACTCCAGTGCTAGCTCACAGAAGTCCTTGGATATCCTTCTCTTGCCTCAGCCCACTTCCACCATGCATCGGTCCTCAGTCAGTTTCAGTGAAGCTGCCTGGCTGCACTGTGGAAACGTGATGGAAGTGGTAATGCTCCAAAAATGCAAGCAGAGGCCAGACGCAAGCAAGGTAACACAAACTTCAGCTGCACATTTGGTTTTGTTTATTCACCTTAACAGCTGCAGCCACGCTGCTGATGGAGGTGCTCTGGCTCTGGAGTTGGGTGGCACAGCGCAGCTTGTATTTACCTGCTACACTCACACCCCTTCTGCCTTCCCCAAACAGGGTGGCCAGGTGTCAACTTTCTCCAGATAATCCCGGATGTGTTCTGTCTCCCAAGTCATGTCAAGGCTCTAGGAAAATCCTACTTGACCCAAATCAAAATGTTTTAAGTAAGCAAGGTAGCAGCTGTATGGCAGTTTCCAGTCTTGCTTGGTTTACCAGCAAAGACACAGCTGGTGGACATCATCTGCAAACCCTGAAGTAGTTCTTAGTTCTTCCTAGGATTGTGCCTTTGGTTATTGCACAGTGTATTCTTTCCCTTTCCAAGGTACATCTGTTACTGCCCACCCAGTGAACGGCATCAGTATTTGTTCTGTGTGAGCCTGAACAGGAATCATCTCTCCCATGCCTCTATTTAGTTATATATAATAAATCATGTCTGTCTGCTGTCAGTGTAGGCAGGTTCTGGATATACAAAAGACTATATATATCCTGCATCTTGTCTCCAACGGTCACCTACCGGACTCAAATACCTGAGGAATGATCCTGGCAGATGTTTGTTTGCAGTGCTGAAGAAGGAAACAGATGCCCTCAGCATCTATATCAGTCTGACCCAGAAAAAATTTAGTCCTTGGTTCCTAAGCAAGAATAATTGGTTCCACAGATCATTTAAGTTCCATCCATGCAAAAGACAAGTTATTCAAGATCCCAGTGCTTGTCCTTCCTACAGCTGTTGGCAGCACCTGCTGCTTCATAAGAGAATGGAAAGAACTTAAAAGTTCATCTGACCAGTTTTAAACTGGAAGAAAATATTTTGTCCCATTCCCATGCAAATGAGCAGCTTAAGCTCTGAAGCATGAGATTTTGAGTTCCTCAACACAGACACACACTCTTGTCTTTTAGAAGCCAAAATTGAGTTTTGCTCTGAAGAGATTTTTTTGTTTGTTTGTTGAAAAGATTTCTAAGGGCCACCTTTGAATAATCTTCTTTGTCCTGACTGCTGTCTCACTCTGTATGCTCTTAGTTCAGCAATGGCTCTATCACAGCAACATTTATTCAATCTATCCTCAGCAGGATTTGGCTGTCCTCTTTTCTAGTATCATCTGCCATGCTTTGTCCTGAGACTTGCAGAGATGAGATCTTGCCCAGATTTTTTTGCAGAGAGGAAGAGACTGTGTTCTGATGAGCATTTACTCCCATACTCGCTTCTAGTGAAACCATTCAGATTACTCAAGGAGGTTTGCCGCAGCATGTGGGAGAGACCTTCACCCTCTGAATGCAGATACGAGGTGTGCAATAACCCTGTTTCCTCTAGCGTGTAGGTGGTGAGATGGAGTTCCAGCTTCTGCCAGAGGTCTGTTGGGGCTTTGCTGATAGTCTCTGAATGCTGACTGACTGTAGCTGACCCTTGCATACATGCACACGCACTCTCTCAGAGAGAGGCATTTTGGATGCTTATACACTTCTTGGCTTGTGAAAGACTCATTAAAATCTGTCCTAACGTGCTGTTTAGGTCCACTCACCATGTTTAATTAATTTTGTAATGGCAAATCCACTCAGGTTGATTAAGATCCCTAGGGCTTGTCTTTGATTCCCTCCCCACCCCCTTGTTTTTAGTAAAATAAGCATAGGATAACACTTTTGAGTTCTTAAGAGAGCAGAAATAGTCATGATGTAAAAAAAAAAGACCATTCAGCCAAAGGGAAAAGGGGAACAAGAAGAAGCAGATGGAAATTACCCATGCAAAAATGGTGATAAAAGCATAAATGCTAATAAGAGATGTGGAATGGTGAAAAATTAAAAAGTAGATAATAAGGCATCTTTGATAACAGTCCAAGTGCTAAGTGATGCCACGCATTGTTTGTTCTAAGATTTTGCTTCATTTGCTATTCAGTTGTTGGTGATGACACCTTTTATTCCTGCTATCTGGCAGTTTAGACAGTGAATATTTTCCTTGAGTTTTTGACTTTCTCACCTCAGTTCAGTTTACTGATGCCACACTGACGACCTCTGAAGGCAGAGATGATTTCCTTTCTGCTATTATTGGTATTGACCACGTCACTTCAGAGTCTCTTGTACATGCTATACATGTAGTCCCCCAAATCATTATCCAGTTATTTTCTCTCTGCTACATTATTTCAGCTTCCATTGAGCTTCATTAGCTAAAAATATTCTTGAGTCAAAACCCAGGGTTGCACTAGAGCAGAGCTGACCTGCCTTGGACAGTGGAGGAGCAAGCAGCAACCTTTGTAAACGTGTTCTGAATCCTCCCTGGACCTACCTGTGTCAGCAGTCCTGGGCTTTGTCAGTCACCTTTGAACTCACGTTCAGCTAAAATAGAGTGCAGATAATCACCCCACATTGTGACACCCTCAGCAGAGTCAGTGTTAAACCCACTGCAGTTGAATTGCCTTGTATGGGGTTGGGATGTGTGGCTGATGCTGATGGGTCCCAGGTGGCAAAGCTCTGCTGCTTCCCCTCTGGTGTGGTATACCACAGTTAGTCAGCAGAAGGTGGGCTGGAGGGAGGTGGTGTGTTCAGCACTGCTGGAGCAGCCCCAGCAGTCACTCAAACCCTCCTCACTACTACTGAGCTGAGAAATCATGGCAGGTGCACCCAGCCAGTCCTTGCTGTAAAAAGCAAGCCCCTACTATTCACAAGGGATTTTAGATAGTTTCCTTGTCACAAGCTTCTGCTAATGTTCATTTCCAAACTCCACTGACTCCTACCAAATGATAGTTGACTTATGATAATTAAAACCTGATCTCCAGAAGTGCAAAGGAGTAGGGAAACAATGACAAAGGAACCCCAATAACCCGGTGGAGCAATTGGGGCATGCTGGCCCAGCGCTTCGTGGTTCTCTGGAGAGACACCAGCTCCAGTATCTAGGTGTGACAATCGTCAACCAGGAGAGTCAAGGAGAGCAGGTCTCCAGGTCACCAGGTGAAGAGGGTCACTGTACACAGGCTGTGGATCTCATTATGGGAAGCAAGGATAGAGCATTTTTGGATTGTACAAGACTTACTATGGTGTGTTTAGAGGAAGAACTAAAGGTGAGGGAATGAAGTGATAATAGTGGTTTGGAGAAGGAACAAGTGTGGAAAAACTGAAGGGTAAGGTCATAAAAGAGTTGATTATGTGTAAAGAGGATGCTAGTCAGTACAGTTATCTGTCCCAACCCTTGCCTGACCCATGCTGTCTGTCCTGTGGTCTTCTCAACCTCCATTGCTCACTAGATTAAAGGACTTTGTATTCTATGATGGGTTGGAGGTGCCCTTGTGTCTGTGGTGCAGCAGCTGGGGAGACTGGAGTGCATGAGAGGTCTAAGTTTCAGTTCCAGGGCAAGGAGGCTGTGGGTCAGAGGGGCCTGAGAGCAGGGGCAGCTGGAGAGACTGTACTGCATGTGTATTTTGTGGGCCTGTATCTCAGCATGTGTGGTCACTGGACAGGCCAGATGAGTTCATGAGCGGGACATGAGGCCAGAAGCCCTGGTCAGATACTGGGGAGGTCAGAGGCTGTAGGGCTTGGCTGCTGGAGGAAGCAGGCGTTCCACGCTGGGCTGGAGGGATACGTGTGTGTGTGTGTGTGTGTGTGTGTGTGTGTGTGCCCAAGTGCTGTGCTTTCACTCTGTGTTGATCTGTATGGTTTGCCATGGATATATGGAGATATATATATATTGTGGGCATGTGTGCTCATACTGGATGGATGTGGGGATGTGGTGCCGCAGCAGCTTTGCCTCTGTGAGGCTATTGGATTCAGCAACCTCCAACACAGACCACAGCCATGTATTTTCAAATTGCATTCCTTGTATTTTCAAACAGCTTAATGGCTTTTGTGTAGGAAGTGATTTTCCCAGTGATGTTGATGAATATTTTACTTCTCTTTACAAATGAATTATTTAAATGTCCTGCACTCTCTTTTTGGTCACTCTTAACAGAAGCAGGTCACAGAATTATTTTCTGCCTAATTCAATCAGTATAACCATATGTGCTACATAAATACACCCATAGACTTCTTCGAAACTGCATGCAATTGTTTCTTCTGTTAGCATGGCTGTGGCTTTAACTTTGTTGCAGTCTTTTTCCATCTGCAGAAATTCCAGAGAAGGGATTCTGCTCTTTGGCACTCCTTGAGGTGACATATGCTTATTCGACTGGGGGTAGTTTCTGGGCATCCTTTTCCTCCATATTTACATGTGGAATGTCCTAAGCCCTGAACCCATAAGCCATGGTCATAGTGAGAAGGATTACACTTTCCTATCTTCCCATGGGCTTCCCACAGAACCACAGCCACTTTTGGGTGCCTCCACCTGCTCTGGCACAGGGTCCTCCACAGTATGCAGGTGTATATCTGTTCCACCATCATCCCGCACGGGCTGCAGAGGGACAGCCTGCATCACCATGGTCTTCTCCACAGGCTGCTGCAAGGGAATCTCTGGTCCAGTGCCTGGAGCGTCTCTCTCCCTCCTTTTTCACTGACTTGGGTGTCTGTAGAGTTGTTCCTCTGACATCCTCTCACTCCTCTCTCTGGCTGCAATTGCTTTTGGTGCTGTGCAGATTTTTTACCCCCTCTTAGCCCTGTTACCACCATTGTTGATGGGCTCAGCGTTGGTCTGCAGTAGGTCCGTCTTGGAGCTGTCTGGTATTGGCTCTGTTGGATATGGGGGAAGCTTCTAGCAGCTTCTTACAGGCTCTTCCCCTCCCCACCTCCAAGTCTTGCCGTACAAACGCAATACATTTCCCTAGAGAGACGCTGAGCATCCATTCAGGTGGTGGTGTGCATTTTTAATTCTTTTCACAGGCACTGCTAGAAATGTAAGGACAAAGAGCAGAGGTGAACCCAGACTTAAAGCCAGAAATGTTGTTAAATTCTTTTGAGAAACAGATTGACTGATAAAGCTTTTGAAAAGGGATCTACAGTAATGAATACTTTCCATCCCAAAAATGACAGATGTGGTTCCTTCTAATCTCATTAAAAATTGGTATTACCTGTTAAATAGTCTTTGACAACAGTATCAGGAAGATAGCAGTGTCCAGTTCTCATTAATGCTAAGCACAATTCGGATTATTTGGTCTGAGGCATAATAGGGTGTCTTAGGGAACTGAGGAACCAAGAGGTAAAGCAAGAGTTGTAAAATCCATAGTTGTTCACCTTCACACTTAACTGCTTCAGGGTGATGCTCCTCTCTGTCTTCAATGTTCTTTCAGAGTCAAAGTGCATGCAGTTAAATTGACTTCTTCTGCACTATGGAAAGAAAAATAAATCTTCCCTTCTTAAAAGCTGTGATTTTTGGCCTTCATGTTGATAGCTGTGGCACCCTTTCGTTCATACTGGCTATAAACTAGAAAAAGTCAGAAGCCTAGCATTTTATTTTAGCCTTCCAAATTTGATGGTTTGCTTATAAATTGCTGAAAGTTTTCTCCCACTATTTATATTTTCTTTCTACTTCTCTCACACCCTGGTTTGTAATACGTTTGTGTGTAATTCTTCTACCTTCCTGTTTCTTACAAACCTGTTTTGTTCTTCTTTCCCCCAACTGGGAGGTCCTTTTTAAAGAAATAATATTTAGAGGGTTGGGTTGTTTTTTTTTTAAATCCTTCAGTATACTGTACCTTGCTTAGGAGCATCTTCTGACAAGGAGTTCAGCAGCTTGACTGCATTGTAAGAAGAACCATCTTTTGCTTCTTTTGAACCAGTCACCTGTTTGTTTCTTCTGAGTCCCCCAAGTTTTTACAATGGAAAAGGCTGAACAGTTGATCTCAGTTCACTTCTCCAGGGCATTTATGGTTTTATAAACTTTTGTCATGCCTCCCTAAAATCTCTTTCCCAGGCTGAAAAATCAGAAATTATTTCTCTTTCCCTATTTAGAAGCGACTCTTTACCTTTGATCTTCCTTGTTGCCTTCCTCTGATGTGAGTTTTCCCTTACACAACATGAAAGCACAGTCTGTAAAACAGAAAGTCCATTAATACTTCATAGCATGCTTGTTTAGTAAGGAAGTAGGTCATTGTAAATTCTGATGACCCTGAATAAAGAGGAAAAAAAGGAAAAAAAAAGATGAGCCTGATCCTCAAGGCAAGAGCAAATTAGCTGAAATGTTACTGGTGAAAGAAATGAAAAATGTCTGACCTGACCCATGTAATTTTGACTTGAAGACTTACAATATTTTGCTTAACGAAACACACATGCTGCTATGGTTTGTAAAGAAGGCTCAAAAGAATTGTTACACATTTATTAGTGAAGAGAGAGAAATAAATACATTTTCTTTTCATGTCAGAAGTTAAGAAATTAAGGTCTGTTTTCATTAAAAGTAGTTTTAAAGGAGAGAAGAGTGACTGTGATTATACTGCATTATGCGAAGACCAGAACAGTTAGAATTCTTTCTGCAGGGCTATTGTTTATTGGCTGTATTATTATTGTTATTGTTGTTATTCTTATTCTTACTATACTATTGTTTGAACAATGGCAATTTAGGATTGGGAAGCTGAATTTAAAAAAAAATAAAATAATCAACCCCATATTACTTGAGATGTCAGAAATTAAAATCCATACTTTGGAGCATGCAAGAAATCCTTCCTAGATGAGGAGGAATAATATGATATTCCAGATTTTTCTAAAATAACTGTATTCCTCTTCTAAAAGAAATTATCCACAAATAAAGAAATATAAATCAGCATGGAATAAAAAAAGAAAAATTGCAGTGTATCTGAATGATAATGCAATTAATGGCTCATTACCTCGATGCCAAAAAAGGCAATGGTAATTGTATAGCTGCTGATGAGAGAATTTTCAGAATGCATTATGGATGTTGCGCCTCATCCTGACAAATTCAGTTCACACAAGACTGAGCAATGGGAAGGGACTTCTTAGAAGGGCATGGAGTGATAGGACAACGGGGATTGGTTTTAAATTGGAAGGGGGTAGATTTAGACTGGATATTAGGAAAAAAAATCTTCACTATGAGTGTGGTGAGGCACTGGCAAAGGTTGCCCAGGCAGGTGGTGGCTGCCCCCTCCCTGGAGGTATTCAAGGCCAGGTTGGATGGGGCCTTGAACAGTGTGGTCTAGTGAGAGGTGTCCATGGCAGGGTGGTTGGAACTTGATGATCTTTAAGGTCCCTTCTTGCCCTAACCATTCTATGAATCTATAATTCAATAAGCAGCACCCCAAAGGGGTGTTACATTTCAGGTATTAGAGACTTCCCTTAACAAGCATCCAGGACGTGGATCAAAGGAGAACCGCACCATCCAAGTGCATCTAAGGCTTGCAGATCTATTTATATTATGGATTCTAGATAGTTCACAGTAATTTTAAGGTAACATTCATTATGTATTCTGTGTATTTCAGCATTTTAGCATTGAAGAAATGTTTCCCATTACAAGAGGCCTTGCCAATATTAGTGTATGTATGTGTACATACAATATGCTAAATTATATATAAATAAATATTTATACTACAGATAAATACCTGTAGTTTTTCTTTTTACTACATATGTAATTTTAGTAGCAAATCAAAGGCTCTGAACTGTATTTTGAGGTTAATGCTTCCATTCTCTGTTGTCTTTCTGCTTGGCTAGCAAGGTTTTTTTGATGAGGTTTGTGTGTACACGCCTTCTATTTTAGTTCAGTAAGTCCAGCTTGGATTAAGCACATCTGAATATCACAGGACTGAACACAAGTATAAGCATCTTTCCTCACATTGCTGTTCGTTCATCAACCTCATGCACGTTGCCATGAGGTGAGCAGCAGACTATCGGGTTTGATTACTCATAGCTTAAACCGTGGACCACATGAAGAACGTGATGTTGCCTCTGAGAGTCAGACTATCTGGAGAGGCAGGAGAGGCTTAGGCGAACAAATAGTGTGTATACCTCCTACACAGACCAAGAGTGTTGATGTTCAGTTTTCTTTCACTGCCATTTAGAGCACTTTTTTGGGGGAGTTGGGCAGTAGAGATAAGGACAATGTAAACCCTAGTGTACCTGGAAAAATAATTATTTCTTTTTTAAAAACCCTAGGTACTTTTAATCTCCTGCACTCTTACATTTACCTAAGAAAATTTTTGGCAAGAGAACAGCAAATACGATTAGTACTCTGTTGTGACAGCCAGCCTTGCCTGTTCTGTTAGTTTGGATGTTGGGGTTAGGGGCTTTTTTTCTTTTCACTTTCCTTACAGTGTTGCAGAGTATCAAATTAAAAAGATACTTTGAGAAGTTAATTCTCTTCAATATTTTAAGAGGCTTGTTGAGCTGGATTAAAAAATTAAATCCAAAGCTGTATTCAGCTATATAACTATTTTAAACTTCCATGTTTTCTAAAGATAAAGCAGTGATAGCATTCCATCAGTGGCAGAGTGCCACAGTCTGTTGCTTTGGGATTCAGAACTGCTGACCTGTGTCTCTGGCTTTGTCTCTTGAAATGCAGTTGGCTTATTCAAAGTCCTCTGAAATATCATCTTTCTGCTACATGCCTCCGCTCCTTCCATCTTGCCATTGGCTAAATGCTGATCTTAATATTTACCTTCATACAATTTGACCTCAAACATGCTATATAATGATCATATCATATTATAATATTTTATCTTGAGGAAGTTTATTGCAAAGGAAAAGATCAGATCTGAAAGTGGAAAAGAACGCCTTGTCTTTGGTCTTATGCTTGTCTACTCTTAACAGATCTGATGAATATAATTATTGTGTATTATTTTAAGATCTTTCATATGGTGCATAAAAAGTCACCCTGCTTTCTTAAAGTTTCTTAAAGTTTTCTAGAAATCAATATAACTTTATGGTTTCCCTTGCTGTGATTTTGTTTGTTGTGTCCTGCACTGTGAGGAATAGAAATACTTTTCACTTGGAAGAGAAGGTGGATAGTAACATCAGTATGATCCTGGAAATAGTTATAACCCTTTTTTATTTGGGACTAGAAAGTGCCTTAGGGTCTTAAGTGTGCTGATCAAGTAGAAGTAGAGGCTATGTATATATTACAGATCCAGAAGGACCTGTGAGGGTCATCTGGTGCTGTAAGTTATAATCCTATAGGTTATAGTCTTGTATAGCTCGACTGAATCACTTTCATTTGCACTCTTCAGTGGCTCCCCCACTCTGAATCCTGGCCTACTGTGGGCCCAACAGTACTTGGATCACCATCCATTTTTGTTACTGAACTTCTACTTGAAAATGCGGTTAAATCTGGTCTCACAGATCAGCTCTGACTGTTGCACTGTAAGTTTGCAAGACAACCATAACAACTAGCCTTCTTGCCACCGCTATGAAGACAAGCAGATCTCAGGCGAAACACCCTAGGAAGTCTGTCTTGCTCTCTGCTCGTGACACACTATGACTTGTAGTCACTGAGCCAGAGCTGGATTGATAAAAAGACCAACCAATTGTGGGTTTTAGAAAATCTTTTCTGCCATGTGAGCTGCATCTCAGTGGCCCTAATTTTGAGAGGAAGTGTTGCTTTACTTACTCAAAGGCAAGGCATGGGCTCCAGATGGTTGGGACTGCTTCATGAGATGCATACAAACTCAAGGAGGGGGAAGTGATTGGCAGAAGGAAACAGGATGAGAGGAGTTGGAATAAAACAGTCTCCTGAGCTGCTGGAGGCCAGACGTGACTGCAGTGCAAATAGGCTATTTCAATGTAAATGAACTGCGACCAAATTTTCAGTGTTATTTGTGTGCCTAAAAGCCACTTATGAATATTTTATCGAGTGCTTTGATTTCCACATGAGTTAGGTACCTAGGCATTTTTAAAACAGATTTCCTCTTGCCTTGCCCTGAACTGTGAAGTTTTAGGAGCTAGTACTTCTAGAATGGGGCACACACCAGCAGGTAGTGGTGCCGAGTGGACCTTTTGGGCTGAAGACTGACACAGGAGGAGGCTATTTGAGCTCTGAATGAAGGCCTGCATTGAAGTGATTGATAACTGGGGGCAAAAAGAGTAAGAAATAATTTTAGGCAGCAGTCTGTGAATGTTTCTTAGATCAATATTATGTTCCTCACCTGACAATTCTCATAAAGGTTTTTGACTTCTCCCCTATGAATAAAGTGTTGATGGTGATTGCCTTTGACAACCCTTTGAAGCAGTATGAAAAGAAGAAAAGCAAAATCTGCTTCTGCTCTTCTGTCATGGAGCTTCTAAAGAACCTTTCTGCATCCACTGTGACACTGCTCTACCCGCTTTTAAAAATCCAAATTGATTTGTTTCTCTTAACATAGAGGAAACTTAATTCTATCTTGTAAGTGGATTTGCCTGTCAGAATTAAGGCTTGGAGAGGTTTGCTGTGATCTAGGTCATGCTGACCTTAATTAAAGACCACATCACCATGTGTCAGGTAATGTCACACACTATTTTGACAGTGCCCTGATGCAGTAATTCCTAAAAAAATAGCAACTGAGTACAACATAGGCAAGCTAAAAGACATGCAATTAATTTGTTTCCAAAACATCTTTATTCAAATGTGATTTAAATTTCCTGAGTTATGAAAACATTTCCCATGATATGATAGAAGTTCCTGTAACTACCATAAACACTCTAGTTGGGAGGCAAATCTGGAGTATTTAGTTTGTTTGGTTTCTTTAACATAAATAACAGGCATGTCTCATCTAAAATGCAGCATATGAAATTTAGTCATTTGCCACCTACTCTCCCTTTTGTGGGTTTTATTATTTTCCCCTTTCACCCTGCAGTTCCTGTATTACATGTTCATTTGTGCAGCTTGTCATTTCTTCCTTGCCAGGGGACCTGCTCTGGCAAGGGATCTGTGCAGGCTTCTGGGGGCTCACACCAGGAGGGAGGGCCAGTGGCTGTGCAGAGTGCACGGCACAGGACAGGACACAGAGCCCTTGGTAGGCACCACCTTCTCCATCTGCCCTGCCCTGCCCTGCCAGCCAGCAGGCACTGCTACGCCTCCTCATGGGATGTACAGCTCTGTTGTTGCCTGATTTTATCCTGCTTTTCTGCTGTGGATGCAAGGATGTTAAGTTTCTTTGAAAAATAAGGACCTGTAGAGAAAAGAGGTGGTTTGATATGGGGTGGGATGTAATATATTTGATATTTTGAATGTCAAGCTGTTGAAACAACTTGACAATATCAAATGTGGAGAGCACAGAAATAATTTATGTGAAACAAAATACTACTTTTGGGAGTAGTTTGGAATCCAGGATTCCAAACAGACATGTTTGTAAATGTAAGGCATTTTCTTAAACATCTCCATGACAGCCTTGGGGTTTTGATACCCACCTTGGTCAACATCATGTTTCAATCTGAGCACTGTCTTTAATGCAGTCGATTTGCTTTCAGTATTTCTCTCAGTTATGAGTAATATAGAAGGTAATATTGGGAACAAAATAATTCCTGTATTTTTAATTTTCTTACATTATCTTCTACTGTGAGAGAAGCTTGTAATAATTCTAACAATTTTCTTTCACTTTGTTCTATATATTTAGTTGCACTAGTCTTTGTATTGACTTTGTACTTCTGTCTTTCATTAGCTGATAGTAGTTTCGTGGTAGGAGACTGATATTCTCTTTCATCCATAACAGAAATTTCCAATGGACCTCCAGTTACTCTGCTATAGTTATTTTATTTCTGAATGTGTTTTAACCATATGATTTTATAACGGGTTGTTGGGTTGTGAGGTGGATTATTATTATTAATTTTTAAATTTTTATTTGCAGTGACTGGTTGGATTTATCCATTGAGCATTTTCAAACTTGCTATAAACACGTTGCTTGTGATGAGCTCTGCATTGAATATTAAATTAATGTTGAAAGACTTGTAGAGGATCATTTAAAATCAGATTAATCTTGCCTACAATACAAAATAGCAGGAAAGCCTACAAAGAACTTAGGAAACAATAGACTGCTGAATAAAACTTCATTAAACCCAGCTAGATCTTTTTTGAGATGCTTTTAGAATCAATTTTAATTTGCTTTTAATGCATAGTCATTAAATACATTAATGAAGTGTTCTAACTCTGTTTTTAATTCTTACTACTTTAATTCTTCCTAAGTTCTTTGAGTCTTCTTTGATTATCGTGGCATTTGGGGTTTTTTTAAACAAATATTTTAAGCTTCATTCATTTAATGATGTATCAAACACATATAGCAATTGTTAACTAGCAAGAAATGTTGAAAAAGTGCTGGTAAATCTTACAGTATTTTAGAAGCGTGGAGGAACTTACTGCCTTTTTCATCTAGGTTTGACTATTGATTTTTGAAATCTGAATAGACCAATATTTGGCCCCTTCTCTTCTTCTGTTTTTTGATAGGTGTGTGCCCACCCCGAACCCCAGATAGTGTCATTTCCCTGTCCTTAATCTGCAGCCAAAACTCTCGGAACATATCTGGAACATATCTGCCTTTAAAATGCACCTGATGTCCCTAGTTGTTACCAATCAAATGTCTGGATAATCTGTAAAGAAAGTGAAATATAAAGATACTTCATTTAGTAGGAGTACAGCTTTGATACTCTGTAAGCAAAAAGAGTTTTACTCCAGGCTTACTTTCCAAAGTCATATTGTTATTTTTGTAGGGTGGGAGGGTAACATGATGTTGAAGTTGCCTGTGCAGGAAAAGCGCCTGCATGGCATCTTCAGATACTTCAAATGCAGTTTTACTACCTCAGTTCTACCTCCATTTGGAAGACAAAAATTAGTAATTTTTACCTCCAAAAAAATTCTGGGGATAAACATTTAGAAGATTGTCATCTTCCAGGCATTGCAGTTCAAAACTAATAACTTTGTCATCTTTTGTAGCATTTGACATTATAAAAGTTTATTTTGAGGTGTAACTACAGGAAATTCCAAGGAAAAAAACATTTAACTTTCACAGAATTAGAGAATAGTAGGGGTCAGAAGGGAACCCCCCTGTCAAAAAAGCAGGCTGCCTAGGACAGATCACACAGGTAGGCATCCAGACAGGTCTTGAGTATCTCCAGAGAAGGAGACTCCACAACCCTCCTGGGCAGCCTGTGCCAGGGCTCTGTCACCCTCACCCTGAAAAAGTTCTTCTGCATGTTGGTGTGGAACTTCCTGTGCTCCGGCTTGAGGCCATTGCCCCTTGTCCTGTTTCCACAGACCATTGAAAAGAGGCTGGCCATTTCCCTTTGTCGTCCACACTTCGGATATTTATAAACATTAATCAGATCCCCCCTTAGTCTTATTTTCTCAAGGCTGAACAGCCCCAGCTGACTCAGCCTTTCCTCACAGGGAGATGCTCCAGGCCTTTAATCATCTTCATAGCCCTTCTTTGGACTCTCTCCAGGAGATCCCTGTCCTTTTTATAACAGGGAGCCCAGAACTGGACACAATACTCCAGGTGGGGCCTGACCAGGGTAGAGTAAAGGGGGAGGATCACCTCCTTTGACCCGCTGGCCACACTCCTCCTGATACACCCCAGGATCCCATTGGCTCTCTTAGCCACCAGGGCACACTGCTGGCTCATGGCCAACCTGTCATCAACCAGGACCCCCAGGTACTTTTCCACAGACCTTTGAGTTTGGTACACTCCTGACATACTCAGTGTGGAACCTGAATAGGTATTCTGTCAGGTTGCCACTTTTGGTGAGTAAAAGGAATACAAATACAGAGGCCACTTTTGAATTTCTCTCCTTGCTCAGTGTGGTTTTGCTGTCCCGCCATGAGAACAGCGTGTGGTGCAAACCCAGAAGAATGCCATTTGTCAGGCTGCCCTTTCTGTAGAAACTGGCTGGCACGTTGGATCTGTATGTTTTCATGAGCCCGGTGTGATGCATTGTTACATCCTTGCTGTTGCTGAGGAGCAGCCAAGAGCGGCCTGGTCACCAACCGTACTGGCTGGGAGAAGACAAGGCGCAGGAGACACAGCCTTGCTAAGCCTGAGCAAAGCTCTGTCTAGCTTAGTGTCTTTGTCACCACCGTGGGAGTGGAATGGCTAAAGGAAAATAAATATAAAACAATGTAAGGCTTTTCTGGTCATTTCAAGACATCCCAAAGGACATCTGAAAGGAGAATTAAGGGCAAGGGAGTGCTGATAGGATTGATATTTACCTGCACTGGAGCATGTGATATAATTTGGGAATGGGTTCCTAGGACACTTAATACTGACAGTGATAAATGACCGCTCCTTAACTGCTGAGTTTTGTGTGCTTGGCTGAAGAAATATATTTTCTAAGGCTTTAATCTTCAGGTTTTGGTCTTGCAGATGTGTACGTAGCCCTTTGCCACACAGATCCCCACTTACGGTATCGGTAGAACAGTTTGTAACACACCAGTGTCTCTCAGCTACCATTGTGCTCATTAGTTGCAGGCTGTGCGACTAATATGCAGTTTCTGCCTTTTGGCATGCAGCAGTGCAGCTCCTTGTTTTCTGAAATGAGGTTTTGTTTAAGTTTTTGCTAAAGTAATAAAATCATATTTTCTAAACATGATGCATTTTGATAAAGATGAAACAAGCCTTATTCAAAAATGAGTTCTTTATAGCTGATTCGCTGCTTAGGATTTCTTTTTTTAATAGCAGTATCAATTGGTCTATCATTTAAAAATATTTAGGGTTGCATAGGTATATTATTTCTGGTTTTTTTAGAATTTTATCTTTTCTGATTTCAAATAGGTTGTTTTCCCCAAAACCTATTTTTATGTCTAAATACGTTTGCATAGACAGAAACATCTCTATTGTTTGCAAACATAGCATAAGTTACTATGGTTACATGAAAATTAGTGAAAGATGTGATGACTATATTAGTAATTTTTTATCACTTAAAAAAAAATCTTTCAACATATTTTTGTAATTTGGCCTACCTAAGGAAATAAGGTTGAAGGTACAAAAATCAGCTCTCCTCATTGTTAGCTCTCACGTTAGTCAAAACTCCAGTTTGCTGATGTTCCCAACCTTATATCATCTGTGCAGCTGATGTAAGATTAGTTTATACTTAGTGGTACTTCATGTGATGGTTTATAAACTTCTGGATTTTTACCAACATGTGGATATGTAATGAAAACTGTATTTTGCTTATGTCTGCTGAAGCTAATATTTATGCTCATGTTTTAGTACAGTAATTTACTGTGCAAGCTGATGGACAGGTATAACTTGCTATTCATCAAAGCATGTATGAAAGCAATGATTGAAGCCTAAGTTTGTACACATTGGTGAATTCTAAAAATTATAATATAGAGGCAACCCTTAACCATTAATGCATGTGAAATGCTCCTGGTGCATAATTACAGTACCTGGAAACTGGTTTTAGAAACTGTAATAGTTCAGTGCACTTTTATTCAGTAAATAAAAGATACTTGCATGGAATGTGGATAAAAATTTGGGTGTTAATTGTCTAGAATGTTCTTGCTGATGTATCTACGCTACAGAAAGTGAAGAGATACTGTTCACATTATGTCCTGTCCCAGATTTAATATGCTATTTTAATGTGTAGCAAATAGAAAAATGTTTCACAAGTTCACTCTTCACTGTCATTGTTTGTTTATGAAGCACTGATTATGTTTTCAATACTGAATCCAATGAAATTGCTTGAAAATCTTGAAGGCAATGAACTGAAATTCTTAGGTGAATCATATTCTCTTAATGAAAATGGCGTGAACTGAATTGCATTTCTTTTCAGAGTAACATGTGAAGTAGTTATGCTGCCAGCACGACACTCTGTCTTTGTATAAAATGGTACAAGAAGAAGCTGCAACTCTCTGAAAATTACCATTCAAAGATCATGCAACTTTTTTCTTGTGAATAGTCAAAATCACTTGTCCTCATCTTGCTGGTTCACGGCTTTCTTCAGAAGCTCATCTCAGGGCTCAGAAAGGCCTGAGATTGAAGGAAGGGAGCAGATAAGGGACAAAGGCAGAAGTATCAGGGCCTCACTACCTAAATTGCTGTTGCACAGCAACCTGAGCAGTGCAAGCCCAGAGATGGTACCAGGTTCAACCAAGAGTCAAGATCATAGGGCAAATGATGATGAGGCCAAAAGTGCAAGGTCAAACCAGAAAGTCAATGCATAGGTTGAGATCATGTTCACCAGTTGCTGAGCACATCCACAGTGACAAGGCAGGGCTGAGGTGAAGTCAGTCCACAGGTTGAGGTCCAGATCAGGGCATCTGTGGATGGGTGTAGCAGTCCTCCAGCAAAGCTCAGGCAGGAGCTAAAAGCCCTATGCTATGCTTAAATAGAGTTTATAGGCCTGTGGATGAAGGTGGAAGCCACAGGTGAAGCTGATAAGGGTTGTTTGGGTTTATGAGTGTGCACAAGGCTCTAGCACAAGGACCACCCTCTCCTCATCCACAAAGCCAGTCATTTCATCACACGAGGCTGTCAGCTTGTTCAGGCATGATTACCCCTGCATAACTCCATGCTGGATAATCCCAGTCACATTCCTGTCCTTCATAGGGATGGAAATGGCTTCTAGGAGGATTTGTGCTATCACCTTCTCAGAGATCAAGGTGAAATTACCTTCCTTGAAGATAGGAGGGACATTTTCTTCCTTCCCATTCTCAAAAAACCTCCCCTGATCACCATGAGCTTTCAAAGATAACAGAGAGTGGCCTTGTAGTGATATCAATAATTTCTCCCAGCTCTTGTGGTTGCATCCCATCATGGCCTTGAACTGGACCTTCAACTGGAGCTCTACTGAGGTCTCTAACAACTAATGAGAAAATAGTATACTGGATCTTTTTGCATCTGAGATCACCTCCAGGCATTCTAATTTTAAAAAAAAAAATCTATTGATCTGGATTGCGTGGTATGCAAAAGTGGAGAGAGTATAAATGTAAAGACAATTTTTGATGTGGAAATGGAAGATTTTTTTTAAGAAAAAACATAATTTTGTTAACGAGAGAACCACATTCATCCCTGATACAACATTGATGATTTTTGTGGTGATGTTGTAGGTAAGACATTGGCTCAGAATACTTCTTCAGTTTCAAAACTAATGAAATTCCTTTTCTGTCGTAAACTCTTGCTAACAAAGAGAGCAGTTAAATTTTATTGCCTTCTCTCTTAGGACAAAGTCAGATACTAAAAGACATTTTCATGTTTTCTGAAAGGCTGTAGCTTCCCAAATGAGAATGGATGAAAGAAAGAGTGTTGAGATTTTGTTGGAGGAAAAAATACTTTTTCCAGGAAATAATCTTTGGGGATCTGTACTAGTGCTTGTACTGTTAGTGTGCACAGCCGTGGTGTATCTTCTGCAAACAGTTTTCTGTTACTTGGCAGGGAGTAAGCATGTTCAGGATGGTGCTAACTATGGAAAGAGCTATACACATTTGTAACTACAGTGGTGATGGATCTGCCCTCAGCCACCCAGGCAGTGTTGGCAGCTCCACAAAACACCAAAAAAAAAAAAGGGATACAACTGTTTTCTTTGTCAGCCTATGAAGCAGTTTTGATGAAGATTCTTTCAGAGCAGGAACAAAGCAAGAGTAACAAATATTTATTTTCTGTCAGGCATTAATTTATTTTCTATTCATTGATTTTTTACCTTGCATCTGAGTTTGCGTTTGTCTTGTTAAAAGGCGGTTTCCTCATGCACAGCTTGTGCCTCTCTTAGCAGTAAATCAGGATTCCAGGATTGATTCAGCCTCTCAAGCCTTTTTTCAGTGCTGCCCAGCTCACTGTCTCTAATAGCCATTACTCTTGCTACGGCTTGCTTTTACTCAAGAGTGCTTTGTAAAGGATCACTGTGAAGCAACTCACTGTGCATTTTTGATTACCTCCATGGACATGATCTACACTACCTGCACAGTGCAAACTCAGGTATCTTCTACTATAGAAGTGGACAAGTGGAGGTGGTGAAAGAAGAAGGAATCTGCAGGAAAGTCACAATTTTGACTGCATTTACACCTATGAACCAAAGATATCCCAGAGCAATCAACTGAACAGTCTAAACAAAGTGTCTGATTTAACGAGCACTAACAAAACCCAAAGTAGGAATTTTTAAGCCTTGGTCAGAGGAAGGAAAGCTCCTTACTCATTTCAATCCTCTTCTGGCACTTTAAGCCATTACTCATTTTGTCCCTCTTATGGTACCTTAAGCAATGAAGCGTTGGTGTGTCTTCTACCTGTCCTACTGTGTGACCCTTATGTGGGCTCCCCTTATGCTGGCTTGGCATCAGCATTTAAAGAGCTCTCCTGTGAGCTGCTGATCATGTTCTTTCTCATGCTTTTGCTTCAAGAAGTCCTGATGGCAGGGGTCAAACCTGTCTGTGCTCTTCCTAAAGCTACACCTACTGTGTTACCCATCTAACTGGCCATTGAGAGACTAGAGTTTGCCTCATAAATCCTGCCTGGTCATTTTGAAGTCTTCCATTACAGTATCCATAGCTGTTTGCCATGAAGCCCGTGGTTTGGCATCTTGAGGCAGTCTTGGAACATCTTAATGAGATTTATGTGTAGAAAAAAAGGAAGAAACTGTGTCTGCTTTTTTAGGATCTGACAACACATAATGCACTGAATTAGCCACTGTACTAGCCTCTTATGACACCAGTACCTAAATACTAAGTTCTTCAACTTTGTGCATGGGTATCTGAGCTGAGTTTGTTTGCAGACTGTCTCAGAAATGTGCTTGGAGAGAAGTTCTATCCAGACTAATAAACTTGTGTGGGAATGAACTTGGAAGAGATGGAAGAGCTGAGCTTGTGGTGTTCTTCAGCATCCCACTGCTTGTAGAAAAGTCTAACAAGTGGTGGGAGTAGGGGATGAAAGGAGACAGTTTGTGTGCTCTTCTAGAGCCATTGGATCACTGGGGGTTTCTAGCTGCAATTTTGTCACTTCCTCAAAGATGAAAGTATATTGAAAACCTTTTTCTGCAGAAGGTGGTAAATAATGAGGTAGCAGAATTTCCTGATTAGGTTGGTATATTCAGAATGCTCATTGCAGAGAGCTGAGCAACACTTATGTAAATATGTTTAACTGGCGAGCAAAACAGAATGGGAACTGTTCTCCATCCCCAGTGGTGAGCACGGCTGGTGTCCATACACTTAAATTCATATGACATGAATGCTAAGTGAGGAAGAATAGGGAAGGAAAAATTAACTAAATGTGTACGTACATTTACAGATTTGGGATACTGTGTTTAAAAGATTGACTTGAACCTAAGAGCAAACTGGGTCTGCCATTGTGTCTGGTGCTGAGAAGTACTCCCCTGAGAGAGCACCTTACTTGGCAACATACAGATGCTCCAGCACCCTTCTCTGATTGACAAAGGGTGGTGTGTGACAGATACAGCTCCAGGTCTTTTGTAGTGTGGTATTACTTTGTATCTTTATGATCTTTCTAATGGCAGGCTGTACTATTAAAAGGCAGATTGCAGGGTGAAACTTATTTTGCTGTAAAAGATGATTTGTATCAGCAACTGAAACTTGTGGGTTTTAGGTAGGAATTTTCTTTTTGCATGGGAATATTTATCTCATGGAGAATAGAAAGTGTAGTCATTTCATATAATAAAAAACCCACAAGTCAAATGCACTTTCTACATTGTTCATATTACTGTTTAGAGGAACCTATGATGTAATTTTTTTTCTATTAGCTTAGAACATGTTATGTTAAAAAAAACCATCTTTTATACATACAGGCAGGAGATGAAAAACATTAGAGAAGCAAAATTGTTTATATTTTATTGCTGAATGTCCATCAGAATCAATAAAAAGAGATTGTATTTTTCTGTGACTTTTTCTACTTTATCTTTAGTGTTTCAGTATTATTTCAGCTAAATTTGGCAATTAAGTCAGAAATTGATAAATGTAATAGCAATATGACTGCAGTTATTTTCAGGGAAGTGATTGTGCCCCTGTACTCAGCATTGGTGAGGCTGCACCTCGAGTGCTGTGTCCAGTTCTGGGCTCCTCACCATTGAGGTCCTTGAACGAGTCCAGAGAAGGGCAACCAGGCTGGTGAAGGGGCCCGGAGGGCAAAGCATATGAGGAACGGCTGAGGGAGCTGGGGCTGTTTAGTCTGGAGAAGAGAGGCTGAGGGGAGACCTTATCACCACCTGCAACTACCTGAAGGGAGGGTGTTGAGTCACCTTCCCTGGATGTGTTTAAAAAAGGGTAGATGAGGTACTTAGGGATATGGTTCAGCTTAGGATGGGAATGGTTGGACTTGATGATCTTTAAAGGTCTTTTCCAACCTTGTGATTCTGTGATTCTGTGAAATTAGAGTATTCTTTACTGGAAACTTCTCTTTGTATGTAGGAAGGTCTGCCAGTTTCTGCAGAGTGTCATGATATAGCTCAATAACAGACTCACAGCTCGCCTTTTCTAAAATACGTAGAAATGTAGTATGCATCTGTAAACCAATCTATAAGAAATGTGTTACATGCAAAATCTGCTAATAAGGCAGAGCTGTAGATAATAAGGTTAATATGGAAATGACTTCATTGCCAGTTTAATAGACTTGTATTTGTCTTTATGCACACAGTATTGAAGCCATTTGATTTTCAAAATGCATTCTTTGGAAGGGAAGACTTTGTCATCTTTGCTGCCAGAATTTAATTTTCCCTCTATGCACACACAGACTCAAACCTGCTTTTTTGTATGATGCACAGAACTTGTAGGCTCATCCCTAAAGCGAAACCTCTAGAGAATATTTTGAAGCCAGGAAAGAGTAAATTAAAATGAGCAATAGAAATACTTCAAAATCTGTCAGAAAACGATAATACGGAAATTAAATTTTTGCTTTAAATACTACATAATCATAAACAGGTTTAAACTGCAGTTCAGTTAAAATAACATTTGCCTTAGATGCCTGGTACTCTAACTATAAAAAAACCTTACAGAGCTATCTCAATTCACCTTGTGTGTTGTGCTTGTTGTAGCTGCAATTTTTACTGCTAGAAAAAAGGCATTCTGCTAATTAGGATGATCTGGGATGCTTTGTCAGCACTTCTAGAATCTCTTCGCTCCACTGGAGTTAATCAGCCAAAGTGAAAGTTTTTTATCCGTGCAAATGTTTTTTTGAAGTGTTGCAAAGTGCCTTTGCACGCAGCTGTGCAGATCAGATAGGAGTTTTGAGAATTTACATCTAAAAGTATATAATTTCTATTTGATGACATCTAGAGCCGAGGCAGTAAACCAAACCCATCTCCTCTTTCCTTGCATGCTCAATCCTTCTTTGGCAGTTGAGCAATGAGAAGACTTCTAAACAGTCTGTGAGGCCATTTGACATCCAGCTTATAAGCATACACAGAGAAACAATTTCTGTGTCCCTGTTTAGTGAAGAAGAAACTGAAGAAATCCCCGCGTTAAATTCCTTCTCAGAGGGATGGGGGAGGGAGGACACATATAGATTGGTCTGAAATAGACCTTGGCTCCTGAAGATGATAATGTGAAAAATGTGAAAACAGAATTTAAAAAAAAAAAAATGGTTCTAGAAGGGGTCAGGGAAACCGTATGTCTGTAAACTTGATGTCTTCATCAGACAAAAACCCAAATCTGCAATAATAGAGAATGGGATAAACACATTGTATTTTGAAAGAAGTAAAGGGGAGTCTTTCTTTAAAGATTTCTTGAAGTTGTCTGAAGGCATCAATAAATAAATGAATGACGTTGATTTAATTCATTTCCAAAAGGCCTTTGAAAGAGACCTTTACTCAGGCCTTTTCAGTGAATTGAGTAGCTGGGATGGAAGATCCAAAAGTGGATAAACCGTTCTTTAAAAGACAGGGAACAGCTGGTAGGAGTAAATGGTATGTTCTTATATTCAATCTTAAAGAATAGAACAAGTGTGGAAGCATGGAAAATGTCTCTGCCACGGAGAAGTACCTCTATTTGTTTAATCATTGCTGTCAGTTAGTTTAAGAGTAATAGCATATTGCTACTAATGTTGTGTAGTATTTTAGGGGTCGGTAATGTATAACCACATGCTGCTATATGGGGGTTGTCACTGATACTGGTGTGAATTTGAGGTAACGTGCTATCTTTTGAGGCATTAGTCAGAATGTATCCCCACAAACCATGTGATTTAGACAAAATTGGTTCATGGTGTCCAACGTGCTTCACACTTTGTCTTTGGAATAGAAAGCCTGATGTGACTAATGACATCTTGGCAGTTTCAAGGGATGGAGAGAAAATGGCACCTTTTGTGTAAAGATTGAATGAGTTGGTGGCAGCAGCATGAAGAGGTTTTAATATTTACTTTGTTCCTTCCTGAATGTAAACCAAATTAAGTATTTTCCCTGTCCTGACTTGCTGACTTTTGATAGCATTTGCCTAACAGCAGAAAATTGAAATTTAGGGTTTCCTGAGAGTAAATTTTCCTGTTAGACGGCTTCCAATTAAGAATTAACACCCGCTGTTTGGAGATGTCAGTATTATTCAAGATGGTAATCAAGGTCATGAAAAACCCACAACAAACACATGTAAGACTGTCATAATTAAAAACTTCATCTCTGAAGACATTCTGGAATCAGTTAAATCCAATTTTGTAGGTTGTCGCTTTTCTTGGATATACACCATTATTGTTATTCTCCCTTCTGCTGCAAATCATTCTTCGTTAAGTACATGGCCAAACATCACCGTTTCCTAGCACAGGCTGCCAAATTATGAAAAATGAACTCGAGAAAAGTTTCTCGTGCTCATCAGACAAGCAGAACAAATACTTGAGGAATATTTCCTATTAAAATGTTACCTGTTTCATTATGAATACTGATGGAGAAAAATAGTACCTAAGAAAAACATTAATATATAAATCATAATTTAATTTAGAGAACTTAAAAAATACTGCTTTGAAATGTCTGTTTTCTGTGGTCTATCAATTATATTTAAACATATTAATTGCTAACAGCTTTTAATGCAGTGGAAAAAGTTATAGAGTGTATGTTCTTATACTCAAGAATAATTGAGTAATTTATTCAGGTAATACTAAACTGTCCATTAATTTTAATTTTGATAACTAAAAGCATGTAGCATATGGAATATGGGGTGCAGTGGCACACAATGTAAACTACAGCGATAAGGGAAGAAAGCTGAAAGCATCATTATGGTTTTAAGGGTAATCTCATCTCCAGTTAGGCATGCCATTTGCAGAGAGCACATAACGTGATTATCACTTCATTTATCTGTTTGTCCTACCATCTTCTGGTGGCTTTTGAACCTATTGACTAATTTCTGTGAAACTTTGCCATAAAGGGAGATGTTTATCAATATAATAGATGAAGAAATTTCAGGAAGACTGGTAGATAATATGAAATAAACTTCATGAATACTGGTAGATAGTACAGGGCAGATAGCCTAGCAATACTTCCGCTGAGGGAAAGGAAGGAGAAATCTACTATTACACATTTACCTTGGCAGAGTATTGCCAGTCCTGTAAGTAAATGTATTTATATTACAGACTTCAGTTGTTTTGGGTTTGGTTGGTTGGTTTTTTTCAAGATTGAAGCAGATCAGTTTATTGGAAAAGACTGAGGTTGTCTCAAAAATGAGACACGGGACTATTTCACAGAATCACAGAACATTAGAAGTTGGAAGAGACCTTGAAAGATCATCTAGTCCAACCCCACCCTCCCGCCAGAGCAGGATCACCTAGACTGAATCACACAGGAACACATTCAGGCAGGTTTTGAATGTCTCCAGGGAAGGAGACTCCACAGCCTCTCTGGGCAGCCTGTGCCAGTGCTCTGCCACCCTCACAGTGAAAAAGTTTCTCCTCACGTTCACATGGAACTTCCTATTCTCCAGCTTGCACCCATTGCCCCTTGTCCTATCACTGGCCATCACTGAGAAGAGCCTGGCTCCATCCTCCTGACTCTCGCCCTTTACATATTTATAAACATTGATGAGGTCACCCCTCCGTCTTCTCCAGGTTGAACAAGCCCAGCTCCCTCAGCCTGTCCTCATAAGGAAGGTGTTCCACTCCCTTAATCATCTTGGTTGCCCTGCACTGGACTCTGTCAAGGAGTTCTATGTCCTTCTTGAACTGAGGGACCCAGAACTGGACACAGTATTCCAGATGTGGTCTCACCAGGGCAGAGTAGAGTTGAAGAAGGGTGTCTCTTGACCTACTAACCACACCCCTTCCAATACACTCCCGGATGCCATCTGCCTTCTTAGCCATGAGGGCACATTGCTGGCACATGGTCATTCTGCTGTCCACAACGACCCTCAGGTCACTCTCACCTACACTGCTCTCCTTTCTATGATATATCAAAGACTGATGTATTACCCCATAGATATTTAAAGTAAACTGTTTAAATTTTATGGTATTAAATGTTTTTGTTTGGGGGGGGGGGTGGTAGGATGTGGGATTTTTTGGTTGTTTTTTATAGTATTCATTCCTAGATCAGATCCAGGACTTAAACATTTTGGGACAACATTTTAGTTTTCAAGATGGATGAGAGCATCTGTCATTTACAGATTCTGCTTCCAAAATTTAAGTTGAATGCAAAGTTGCTGTTAGCTTTACCTAAACATATATCTGAGTAGGTTTGCATTTTTGTTAGGGTTTCTTTGTTGTTTGCTCGTGTCAATTAATGGTGTGTTTGAATGTGTGTGCAAAGTTTTAACAGTGAAGAACCAAAAATGATCCCAGTGGCACATGTGAACACAAGAGCTCTCTGCAGGCAGGAGGGGAGCGGGGCAGCTGGCCAGTTCCTTTTGAATGAAGAGAGTATGAGTTCCCCTCTGGCAAAAAATCATTTTAGATTTAAAATATGGAGAGTCATTAATTAGAGTGAATGATATTGATTATGTGCATTACACAGAAGTGATCTAATGGGACCATAACTCTGATTCTTGTTTCTAGTGTATTTTTCCTGGTTTTGATTCAAGAGCTTACGGTTTATTCTTTGTTTTCATCTGTGCTGGCATATAGATAGGCTCTGTGTATGCACAGAGCTGCATAAAATAAATCCAGTCATTCCACAGAACAGCCTGGAGGTATGAGAAACTTCAATCTGTAATAATAAAAAGAAAAGCACACCAAATAACATAGATATTACAGAAAAGGAATGTCCTGCTGGTATCCACAGTGCTCTGCTTACAAAAGCTACAAAAAGAATTACACATACAAACTAGAAGACAGTGTCACAACTTCTGGACTTGTAAAATTATATCAATTACCTTTCCACAAAGGGACTTTTTACCAAGTTTATTTTAGCACTGTAAATGTGCAGCAGTTTGCTGACAACTGAAATAATTCAAACTCTTTTTGTTGTTGTTGTTGTCGATTCTCAGAAATCCTAGGATGTTGGGCTTTTTTTGGTTTTTATTTTGGTTTGGTTTTAATTGGGAAATTTATTGCAAAACTGAATTATTTTTTTTCCTATTTATCTTCCTGAAAAACATTTGAGATTCTCCTTGATACAGACAAAAGGTCTGAGAATACTGGAACTTCCCATTTCTTCTCTTCATCTGTAGTGTGTTCTTATTGTGGCCTGCATGAGTAATTAAGGATCTTAATACCTTATATATTTAGTAATATGAAATACAATGTTGCAGTCATTAAAAAAAAAAAGACAAATACAAGAAAAGGCCAGTTATTACACTGTGTAATAGCAGCTGGTGGACTAGGTACACTTGATCACTAGTTTTAGTGCTATAGCTGTAATAATCCATTCTGTTTGAGGAGTTGAAAGTGTAAGTAAGGAAATGAATGGGCAAAAAGATAGAAATCCATAGGAATCCAGACTTCATTAATTTTGCTGCTCCCCAAACTGCTTAATTTTGAAACAGTGGTCGCCATATAGGAATACCATCACTGGTTTTCAATTCTGTCATTCTTCTTGTTATCCATCACATACCTATAGATATAGCTGACACTGATTAAAATATTGGAATGTTTGACTTTGGACCTCCATAGGTCTGGAAATGTGAACGAAAACAAGTCAGCATCATACGACTGAACAGTGGTCCATGGGCAAGAGTATTGCATGGAGGAGCTGGCAAACCTTTGAACACAACTACTATGATGATGGTATTTGACATAGTACATGGTGACCATGTGACTGACTAATTTACATGGTAGCTTAGCATTTGCCTTTTCAATACAGCTTTTCAGTTTCTTTAACTGTACTAGTGAGGGTGTTTCTAACTGAATTTTGAGTCTTAAAACTGTACAGGTTCCAAACAAGTATAAGCTTACTGACTAGTCATACTACAAACCTTATTAACTAGTCATACCACCCTAGCTTGACTAGTCATACCACAAACAACCAAATGAAGGATCAAACTGAGAGAGAGACTGTTCATCTGTGCAGAGCTAAGGACTTTGCACCTTGACAGTGACAGGAAAATTCTTTTTTCTCTCATTAAATTCCATTCAGATGTTAAGAATTACAGCCTTTCTTGCCTACCCCTCAGGTTCCATTTCTTCAGCTTTCATATCCAGAAGAAAAGTGGAACCTAACTATTCAAAAAGTTCTTTTCTGGGTTTGCGGGGGGTGGAGGGTGTGTAGTATAAATCATGTTCATGCAGGAATTGCAGTAAGGATTTATATAATATGTAAGAGGAAAGAAATGTGACAAAATTATTTATAAACTAGAGGCTTTCCACATAGGGAGATTCTGTAGAGAACTTTGATTTTTATATTCAGTATTTACACAACAGTTACTAAAATAATTAATAAATTATTTATGCTTCAGTTCAGAATCATTAGCCTTTATTATAATTCTTTTATTTTTAAACAGCATAGGACTTCTCTACATACACCTTTGTAGGCAGCTTTCAACTAGGAAGGTGCACCATTGCTGTGTAATCTGTATAACCTGCTATATGTTTTTGAGCAACTCAGTGAACTTTAGTGCTCTCTTGAGAAATTTGTCATAGCTACTTAACAGTGTCTTCATTTGCTTTTAAATACAGTGCATCTTGATAACTAAGCACTAGACATCAGATTACTTTATATTCACTGATACTGAAAAATACATGTGCTCGAATGTGAGAATATAATTTAGAAAATGTCCCAATGCCTGGAAGTGCATACAGTTTTCTGCAGGTTAAGAGATGGGAGAGAGATCAGGCATGACAATGTTCCTGAAGAGATTGGAGGTGCAAGCTGGTACTCAGAATACCTGGAGACACTTTCCAATGGTATATTTGTGTTCCTTGCATTAGTGCTTGACATGTTTAGATCAACTTTTTGATTTGATTGCATACTGATTAGAGTACTTGCTTAGGAAGTGGGAAGCTCGTTTAATTTTTTTGGACCGAGCAAAACTTTGAACCTGTTCCTTTTAGGAGAATGCCTATGAGACTTCAGAGCAAACCTGGGATGGAGCTCATCTCCATCCAGTTGAAACTCTACTGTGGTTCAGAAGAAAATGCAAGACTTAGGAGAAAAGAGATAACTGGAAGAAGTATATATATTGTTTTGTTTATTGATGTTAACTGCATTATCCATTGAACAGTCTATTGAAAATATGCTTTTCACTCAGTGACATTTCAGTGACAAATACAGAAATAATCACTCACACCAGACTACATACAGGCCAAAAAAAATATGTTGATATGATTTAGAAACCAGTTCATCTATTTCTTGGAAAGAGATTTCTTGGAATTTTTTTCTTAGTTAATATGATAGTGACACATTTCTGAATGAACTCCATGCTAGCCAAAAGAATTAATGATGTTTTGAGCACAGTTTCTTTCTGCTTATTCACTTACACACGTGTTACATCTACACTGAGCATGGCAGTGGCTGAGAGATCTGAGTTGTCTTTGAACAGCCTAATTCAGGTACTGGAAGCCAGAACAGAGCTTCATGTGGGTTGAATTACACCATTGAGAATCTGAAAAGCCTTGCTAATTAGCTTCCTTGCCTGTCAGTCACTTGTTTCCATCTATTTTCTCACTTCAGCTAGTTCAGTCATAAAATTGTAATGTGTTTTTCTATGGCTGTGGAGATGATCCTAAATGAAAACGGCATTATCGCTTGGGGTTCTGCCATTAGTCGTGAAGGCTTTTGGAAAGGTGAACCTTTGCTAGAAGTCAAGCACAAGCAAAAATATGTGACTGCAGCAACCTTCCGTTTCAGATTACAGTTCTGTTCTATTAATTTATGTATATGATTCCCTGACTTTCTTTATTTTTCCTTTTTTTTTTTTAACCCCCTAGATATTGGCAAATGTCATCATTTTTATCTGTGGAAACTTGGCGGGAGCGTACCACAAACACCTGATGGAACTTGCGCTGCAGCAGACGTATCAGGACACGTGCAACTGCATCAAATCCCGCATCAAGTTAGAATTTGAGAAGAGGCAACAGGTAAAGTCACGACCATCTCTGGGTCTGGTTTCCTGCTTTCTCACTGTCCCTCTATTCATCACTATATAATCCAGTTTGCTAATGCAAAGGCACTGAATTATTGAGAACTGCTTAACAGAATATGCAAAATCTTTTGAACAGGGTTGTGCATGATTTACTCCTGAATATAAGAAGGTATTATGATTATTTGTGTTGTTAAATATATGTTTTCCTTCATGTGTTCTGTGAAAATATGTTACGGTAAAGAAAGTTGAGAATGCTGTACAGGTTGTATTTGCGCTCTCTTTTGTTGCCCTCATTGAAAGAGCTCTGAGATGCTCATGTGCACTTTGGGAACCATCAGCTCTTCATGCCCAAGACCAATACTGTGAGAAGGTATTACTGGACTGTTTTTGAAAAATATTTGAAACTACAATACTGATTAATCATGTGATACAGTTCTAGGGGTCAGGTATGTTAAGAAGAGCTAGGGGAATTGCATAATGAGACTATCTGTCATTTACTGCAGCAGTGAATAAAAGGCTTCTCTGATTGCTTTATATAGTTCTTTTTCTCTTTGCGAGTTCTGTACAGTGCCTATCATCCTGACAGATAGGTGCTTCATTTAAGAGAATTTGAAATACAAATTAGTTCATCAAGTAGTAAAGAAGATTGGTGTATTTTGCTTTGAAGGTCACCAGACTCAAACTTCTATGAACTGTTAAGGGTCAGAGAATAGAGCCTTCACTGACACATTTCCGTTGTCACGAAAAGTACATGGAGATGTACATCTCTTGCATCCTACCTGACCTTCACTATCATGTCTGTCTCACAAATACCTGCAGCCATTTTAAATGGAGGTTTTCAAGACCCTTCACCAACACTTTTCTTGCAGAAAAGGCAAATGGAAAGTCGGTACCAGGACTTTAACAGGTGATGTGTGTTCAGAGGGCTAGCGCTTGGGTTGCATGCTGGCTGAAAGTGCTGCAAAACACTTAAGGAGAATGTTTTACAGTAAAGACAGGCTTTGATGTTTAGATGCAAAATCTGCATAAGTTTTTACTGTGGGAGATGTTGTGTAAGAGCAGTCATGTACATGTTTCCACTCTGTCTGTGTGCAGCGAATCAGAATGCTTTCTAACTGATAGCACACAATGCACCATTTTACTATCTCTTGAGTGTATGGGTGAGAGTATCTCCTAATTAGTTCTAGTGAGACAGACTGTGAGTGCAGAGCAAACAATTCTGGGTATCTGGGAGCAGTGCCACTCCAGGCTGGGCAGTCTCTGGTGATGTGGGACTGATATAAGGGCTTCTAGGCTCATGGTGGCTTTGTAGAAACGGTTAACAATGTTTTCTGTGCTTAGGCCTCAGCTCCCAGAAGGATGTATGCAGACCATAATCAAACAGCTTAGTTCATAGCAGGCATCCTCTTCTTACATAAATTTCTTTAGCTTTAGTACTCTCAAACCAATATGGCCCTTATCTGGTGTCATATTTTTTGCAACCAAAAAGACAAGGAGATGCACATCCTTGGTATCACACTTGCAGATGATAAGTATTTAAATGTGAAAGGATAAATGAGTATTAATTTGATTAATCTGGGTTCCCCCCAGATTTATCATGCTATTTTTTTTGTTTACTTTAGTTCAGAAGTGGATTACCCTGTCTTTTAATACTGCTTGTTTTGCCAAGAAGCTTTTAGTATTCAGGGAGCAAGTCAATTATATTGCTGGCTATTTTTGGAGGATTGGGATACACTGAAACAGTAGGAGCAGGTGCATTTTAAAAAAAAAAACCTACATTGAGTTTGATCAAAGCTTTTATTAGCCTGTGAAAGGTTGTATCATGACCCTTGATTTACATCGCTTTAACAAGAAAAATTTAATTTACTTCAGTGAGAGGTAACACAAGCTACTTTTATACAAGTGCAGAGCGTAGGTTGTGCTTCTAAATGCTTAGGACTCGAGATCAAATTTGCAAATTTGTCCACATCATGGACATCATGTCTTTTATAATTGTTTTTGAAAGATGTATGGTTCATGTTCCAGATTATTCCATGGATTTCCTCTTACGTTCTTTCAAAGTAGTCCCATACAAATGTAGCCAATTGTTGTTTTTAACTTGGGTTTTTTTGTGAGAATACCATTTTGATTGTATCAACAGATAAGTATATTGAACTACCACTCAACAATTATGCCAAAGAACTCAAGAGAAACACCAAATGAATTGTTTTCAAGTGACACCAGCACATATTACTGTCTCGTGAAAAAGGGATGTATAAACCAAGGTACAAGTCAGACATTCTGTACTCAGACTGCCATGTATTTCTGCCAGGGCACAGCAAAGGCTGGCTGCTCCCAAAAGGATGGGAAGCCCTGGGTGATGACACCTCCCAGCAAGGCAGGGGTCTCACCAGATATGGCCCTGTCTCACAAGACAGGGTGAGCTGGGCAAACCAGGTTGCTGGTGGCCAAGGTCAAGCAAGAGTCCAGAAGACCAGCCATGTTTGTGGTGATGAGGCAGTTCCGAGGCCAAGCCAGGAGGTCAGTTCACAGCTCTAGATCAAGTCCAGCAATTGCTAAGCAGGTCCAAGGTGATGCTGGAGAGCTGGTCCAGGAGCCAGGATCAACAGGGTCCACACCCAGCTCCTGCAGCACACCTTGGGCAGAGGCTGAGCTGCAGTAGGGCCCCTGGGTCATGGGCAGAGGCTGAGGGTGGAGGCCCAGGTGAGTTTTGTCAGGACCAGTAAGGACAGCCAGCACCCCCGGGGCCTCTACACTTCCATATGACTTACTGCATAGGAGTCATACTTAGCCTTGGCTTGGGTTTGCACTGTACAACGGGTGTATTTACCTGCTCGTTGTGGATATTTATGTGTTTTATGAACCATACCTTTATGAACTGTGGTTTTGTGGAGCTGTGTTTGATAACACTGGACACCCTGGATTTTATTTCCATTAGTGAACTTAGTTGTGAGTGTTGCTTTTAAATTCCTATGGCAAAAGGCAGTATTGTCAATGCCCACTGTGGTGTTTCTTGCACAGCTTTTCTGTCGTTTCTGTGTATATAGAAGAGAAACATGAAGCTATTTTGACCTTGATTAATTTGCAGTCTTTTCAAGATACATATATTTAAAATAGCCTCTCATAATGTTATTTGTCTCACGGATACAGCCTGGCTGACAGTTTGTAGCGGTAATGAGTCACTAACACTGAGTGCAAGATTTTAACACTGACAGGCAGTTAGCATAATTGCTCTTCTCTCTTCTGGTGCTTTGCATCATGCGGCATAGGAATATACGCTGAGAAATTCTTACAACATCACAGGGAGGTGTTTGTAAGGTGTTGGTGTTCAGTGGGTTCTCTAAAACGCTCTCTTGGAAAGGAGGCAGTATAATGACAGCTTTAGAAACAACACTCAGGTAGCAGATGAAAATGAATGAGGTTTCAAGTCATTGAGTGGGATTTTAATTTTTTTCACCGAAACATGGTGAAGCAATACCATTCATTACAGGAACTGAAATATTTCAAAATTGTTTTTAAATTATTCTAAACCAAAGAAGCCTCATATGTTTCTGAGACTTGAGGCTGTTAGTAAAGAGCAGAAACAGTTGAAATATATTATTTGGAACTAATACATAAAATATGGATTCCTGTAAGTTCAATTAATGCATTTTAAAATCCAGGCTGCTAATATTTTCATGAACACAGAATAGTTTATTTAAGGGCTTCCTCATTTACCTTTTCCCCCCACATATCTTCAAGGCTAGTAAGTAGAAACAACAAAAACTAGTTTTGGTCTTTTAAATTTTAGTAGCTGTTTTCTACTCCAAGCATGTTTGTACACATACACATGGGTGAGGTGTCAATCCTTTCTATTAATCTACATGTCATTACCAGAAATAAAGCCTGTTTAAGGAAGAACTTCAGTGCCCTGGTCTGCATGGTAGACCATGTGGATGGTGCAGATAGATAGAAACTGGACACAGTCCACCAAAGGCCTCAGGGGTAGTTAGGGGACTGAAGCTCACGACAGACTATGACACCCGGAAGTTAGGATGTTTAGCTTGCAGAAGAAAAGGCTTGCAGAGGGGACACCTAACATCCACCTGCTGCCTGAAAGGAGTTTATAGAGAAGATGTGGTCAGATTTTCCTCAAAGGCATACAGTGAAAGGATGAGAGGCAATGGGCATGAGTTGTGACAGAGCAAATCCCAGCTGGATGGAGGTAAACAATTCTTCCTCAAGAGAAGGATTAAGCACTGGGAAAGGCTGCCTAGAGACCTGGTGGGATCTGCATGCAGGGAGATTTTCAAGACTCAATTGGATGGGTTGTTGCACTTCAACTCTTACTGTGGGCAAAAGGGAACACACTATAAATACAGAGCTCAAAATCTCTTGTTAGGCTAATTAAAGTCTTAACAATCTAATGAAAAAGCAACAAACAATTATTAGTAGTATTTCAGTTACAATAACAGTCACAGCCCACATTTTCTAATTAACAGAAAAACTAAATACGACTAAAACTGTTTTGCAGAAATCCTAGTAAATCCCCTTTTTCTCTGGTATTATCCTCAGCCTTCTGTAACCATGTAGCCCCACACTGCAGTGCTGCCATTTCCATGTACTTTGTGCTGAATTTCCAAGGCCTCATGGTTAAGGCTGAATTTTTTTGACCTTCCTGGAGCTTTGTTTTTCACTTAATTGTTACAGTTTTTCTAGTGGCAAGATGACTATAGCTAATTAATTTTCTTATGGCATGGTACCAACCATAGTTATCATCTACATAATAGTAAAGAACAACTGTTCTGTGAAGAACAAGATATTTGCAACTGTTACATATTGTAGAAAAATATAGACCTGGTATCGTAGTGGAAGCCTTAGGAAGTGGAGACACAGAATGCTGTGCAGAGGAATACAGGCGTGCAGTGATTAGAGATGGGGCACAGGCTTGACACCGGAGTCCCCAGGTCTATAGGTAGTTCACCACTGACTGGTTAAAGAAATGCAGACCTGGGCCTGGACAAAAGTGTTTTCTAGGGAGAAGAAAGTTCTAACACATATAAAACACTATATATATATATATATATATGTAAAATTTTGAAATAGCATGGACTTGCAGACCAATAAAGAGCAAGGTAAAAGTGCATGTTATTGTACATATGAAAATTACCCCTCAAAAAACCTTGTGGGTTGAGATAAAGCCAGTTTAATAGGATTACAAGAGAAGAGAATAATAGTCATTATTTAAATATATACATATACACAAAACAAGTGTTGCACAAATGCAATTGCTCATCAAATAAAGGAAAAAAATCCCTGATGCCCAGTCTGTTTCTGAGCAACCATCCCACCCCCCAGCTGGCTTCCCCAATTCTATCTGGAGCATGATGTTCTATGGCAGGGAATATCCCTTTGGCCAGCCTGGGCCAGCTGTCCCAGCTGTGCACTCCCAGCTTCTCGTGCATCTGGCAGGGTGTGAGAAGCTGAAAAGTCCGTCATTTACTGTAGACACTACAACTTCCTAGCAACAACTAAAACATCAGTGTGTTATCAACATTATTCTCACCCTAAATCCAAACCAAAGTTCTGTATTGGATGTGAGAAAGGCAAGAAATTAACTCTATCCTGGCTGAAATCAGGACACTACAGCAGAGTGTTGTGAAATACAAGAGTACTCTCATCCCAGGAGGATTGTGCATGACACACCTAAGATAATTTTAACTGTCCCAACACAGACAAGGCAGCTGATTTCAGGATTTTCTTCATCTGTTTCTGCACACAGTTGTGCAACTTGGCATATCGGCATCTCACAATTTGGAACCTGACGGTTTTGGGGGTTTAGGTGATGTGAATGAAGAAGATCCCCATGGCTATAAGAGTCCACAAAGTTTTTATGGGTGGCAATGTACTTTTTTTTTTATATAGATGTGTTAATTATTCAGCAATTCTTGAGAAAGTCCCTCTGCATTAGATTCTAAAATATCTTTGAGAACTAAGATAGCCATTCTTTATCTAATGAGGAAAAATCAACTTATGGCTATTTTGGGTTCACTCATGAAAAGTGCAGTGAAGTTCAGATTGTTCTCATCTGCCTGCAAGATGTTTCCTTAGCAGACTTGTTTGAGATTTTCCACTGGACAAAAATCATGGGTTCTAAACTTGTGTTTCTTTGGTGTAAAAGGAAAATTACTTGAGCAGTATTTTCTTGATTCCTTCTCAACTTTTTTCATTAAATAAGCTTTGCTTCTGGTGGTGATCCAGCTACAAGTATAGAAAAGGTGCTCCATTCTTGGTGGGTTTTCTTTCACAGGTGGCATCCATCTCCAGCAGAGGCAGCCATTCGTAGTGGGTATTGAAAGGTCTTTGCCTTCTTCAATGAAGTGTGGTTTCTCAGAAAGATCTCTTGGCTTTTTCTTTCCTTCCCTTTGCAATGGTCATTGGATTCAGCAGTTTGTACTCAAAGACAGTATTTTCCCATAGGGAAACCAGGCTTCTTCTCTTTAGGCAGCCCCTTTATATTTGAGGTACTATTTTAAATCCCACTTTCTGAAAGGAGAGAGACAACTACTTAGTATTAAGTAGATGTACTGTGAACTGTGTTACCCTGAAAGATGTTCACAGCCTGTGGACCTTGCTGATTCTCAGAAACATGTTTTATGATCTGTTATATTTTGGTTTTCTTTTGAATAAGGAGTCATTCAGGTTTAGAGGAATGTACTCAATTGGGGGCAGGTAGGAGGATACTGATACTGCTGCTGTTGGAACTGAAATGTGCATGTTCAGATTTAGGCACTTGGGCATATAACCTACAGACCAGTTATGTACAACAGCTCTCAAAGAATATGGACATTGAGGCAAGTAGGTATTTTGTTAAAAGCATTAAATTTAGATATTCTTCCAAATCATCAAATAGCTTTGAGGAAACCTGTGATGTCTCAGCCGTGCTATTCAAAATACTCAACATGAAAATATGTTTCTCAGTAAATTGCATTTTAAAATCTGCCAGGAAGTTGGATTGTAAACCATTCAATCTGTGCTACTGTACTAATTTTTAAACCAGAATGTTGAATAACACTAACTCATATGTTTGTATAAATAAATTATCACGTGAACTGTTGTCCTTATTGTCAACAAATTTCCTCTAATTTAAAAAAAAACCCAAACAAACCAGAAACTCTGAATGCAGTAGTAAGGGAAACAAATTCAAAAATAACAGCTGCTTTAGTTCCTGAGGTAGCTCTGGTTGAAATGAAGCTTTGTGTCTGATTGCAGCTGAAAGTGAATTTGACATCTTGATAAAAATCTGCTTAACCTTTTTAAAATGCTGTAGTGGTGAAAGTAAACACTCTTCCTGAACTTCCTCCTCCTGTATTTCCTTATTTCACTGAAACCTAATGCTTCCCTCACAGAGCTACTAATGAATTCTTTCTAGCCTCCCCCAGGTTTAATGTTTTCTGATGACAGAGATTCAAAAATGAATTAAGAGGATAAAGTGAGAGATAAAGCAGAAGTCCATAGATTTAGCTACTTACCGTTTTATAGTCACTTCTTACCCATCTACTGAAAACCATTTTGTGAACTTAATTTGTTCCTTTTAAAAACAGGGATTTGTGTACAACTAAAGTTGATTTTTGTGAGCAGGAGCAGAATTGTAGAGGAGCCCCTACTACGTCTGTTTTCAAAATATAATTTATAGAAGGCTTTATTCCTACTTCAGAATGTTTTTTGTAAAATACAGAAGAAGAGGTCTGAAACATAAAGAGGTTGTTCAATCCTTTTCCTTGCTCAGTGGCAGGACCGAGTATACTTGAAACATCCTCAATAGATGTATAACTTCAAATTCTTGAGCTTCTTCATCTTTCCTAGACAATCTGTTCCCCTCAACTTTTATCTTTGGGGAATATTTTCCCTGTTTCCCAACTTAAATATCCCTTGATACAACATAGAGCTGTGGATGTACCTCACAGTGGGTATAAATAAGGTTTATTTCTTCCCTCTTTATTGCAGCTATCCATGTACCTGAAGGCTATTGCATTCTCTCCCCTCAGCTATCCCTTTAATATCTCAAACAAGCCCAGTTTCTTCCATTGTGGTTTGTAGGCCATGTTTTCTAGACCTCTTATATTTTGTGTTGCTGTACCTTGTCCAGTTGGTCCAGTTGATGTTCTGTAATGTTACAACAGTTTGGCAGCATTGTATTTCTTTTTAAGTTCAGTTTGACATTTCACAGGACCTTGGAACATAATGTGCTATTGCCCTTTCCCTTGTGCACTGCTCAAAGTTTATTTAAAAATAAAATTACTGGAGGTCAGATAGAATCAGCAATTAAATGTGTCCTGTTTCCTACCAGTGCTGAACTGGAACTGTCTTCACTGTTTAGATGATCTCTCACCACTCCATTCAGCACAGCATTTTCCTTACTTTCAGAGTATACCTACATAAATTGCCATGCACTTGATTGAAATACAGAAGATCTTTATTCAATGACAAGTTAATTTTGCTTATTTGCTATAACCAAAATCTAATAGCAATACATAGTGTTTATCTTTTTCCTCTTAAAGTGAGAAAATCTCCCCTGGCACTTTAGATCACTGCAGTTTAAAATGCCTTCATGTTTTAAATATTTTTCATACTATTCAGCTGTACTACCCTGACCTAAGGAAAAAAAAAGAAAAGAAAAGGCTGTAATGCTGATGTCCTTTGATCCCTGAAAACTTGAATGCTGGAATTGCAACAACATATATTGTCTCAGCCTTTTGGTAAGCTCAGATGGTTACCTCTTAACACCAGGTAGGGCTTTTGTTGACACTGCTTGCATTTGAAGGCTGCTTCATAGTCTTACCCTTTCGCCTGTGTAAGAAATCTACTTGCAGTTAACATGCACTTGTGGGTGTTGTGCATTTTAATAAATTACCTGCTGCCTTTGTCCCACACTGTTATTTATATCAAGTGCTTTGGATTTCCTCTCTACTGAAGAAGCAGTGAAATCCAGTGGAACAAAGAATCACAGCTGACGTTTCCCAGATTCATCACCTTGAATACACAAAAACCATCCTGTAAACAGCTTCATCAAGAAGCATTCCTTTTCCTCTGTCATTTGTGTTTGTGGCAGCCTTAGTCTTTGTCAGGGATCTCAAAATTAATTTTAAACTCTTAAACATCATTCTACTCCCTTCTTTCATGTTTGTCTCTGCCTATAAATTGATAGCATCTTCCATACCTCTTTCCATCTCTTGGGATATCTCTTCTACATTTCTCATATCTATCTATCTATCTATCTATCTGTCTATCTATCTAATTTTAAAGTACATTCTTTTCTGTAAAATCTTTCAGTGAGATCTTTCACTCTGTAAAATCCAGGACCGGTTTCCTCTTTGAGAAGATACCAGTTTCACTCCTACTACAAATTCCTTTTGTGTGATTAGTCAGATGATTGCTTGTAAATATTTGTGAGTGTCTGATATGCTGGCCCCATTCAAACTTTATTACCCTTCCTTATCCCCACTTCCCATTTTTTTAGATGGCTATTAATGGCATTTCTATAAACCCTTCAAAGATATAAAACAAGCTGCCTGCCACTCCCCCACCTCCCCAGATAGTCTGTGCAAAGAAGGGTAAACTGTTTGGAAAACACTAAAACCTTGTCCTGATTTCAGTCAGGATAGAGTTAACTTCATTTGTAGCAGTTGATGGAATGCTGTGTTTGGGAGTTAAAATGAAAGCAGTGCTGAGAACACCCTGATGTTCTTAGTTGCAGTCAGACAGTCAAGGACTTTCTCAGCTTCTTCGTATTTCTCTATTCAGGAGAAAGGAGGGACGAAGCCAGGACAGGTGACCCAGATGGGCCAAAGAGTGTATTCCATGCCACTTACGTCCTGCCCAGGATAACGGGGGGCAGAGGGGAGGAAGAAGAGGGGCGGTGGCGGGACGCGTGCTTCTTGGGGGGACAGTCGGGTTCCGGGACAGCTCTGGGTGGTACGGCCTGAGTTGTGTGGTTCGGGGAGAAACTGCATTGGGGATCAATAGTTTCATATTCTTTTGCTCTAAAGTCCTGTTAGCATTGTTATATTTTATCTTTCTGTTATCTTAGTAAACTATCCTTATCCCAACCCACGGGCCTCTCAGTTTCTTGGTTTTGGAGTTATTTTCCCCTTCCTTTTTCCCTTCCCTTGTTCCCCCCCCCCTTTTTCCCTCTTCCCCTGCTCTTTTACTTTAAGGAGCAGGCAACTGCGTGGATCTGGGCCCACAGCCGGGCTGAAACCACGACAAATGTGAAGGCTGAAGTCAAGCCCCAGCTACTCTGTATTCTCAACATCTTGTCTGAGGAACTGCTCAGGGAGATAAGAGTATCTTTGCCTGTGGCAAATGCAACAACAGCAGGAGTCGTGTCCGTGTAGGCTGGGTGAATGTCATGAGCCATGGTCTGTGGTGGGTTATGACACAGCACGCATAGGTGTGCAGACATAAGCTTACTAAGCTAAGTTCCTACTCCACTAATCCGAGAAATCCCATAAGGAAAGTAAGCCTTAATATAGTGCTTAGCGTTATAGGTAAGTAACCTTGGATGGTTAAAAGGGGAAAACAGCCCCAACACGTAAGTAATGTTACCTTACTGCACAAAAATCAAGAAACTGATTGAAAACTGCATTTAGGGGATAACTTGAAATCCAGTAATCCAGGAAGGAGACATGGAGACTATTTAAAACACCACATGAAAGGCATAGAGGACAAGTATACTTATTTAAAATTTTCTAATTAGGACAAAAGACTAAAGTTGTTGAAAATCAGAGTAAAAGAGATGGCTAGGAAGAAAGAGTACAAAAACAGGCACTCTAAGACAAAAGAAATGACTGTCTTAGCTTAGGCCTATAAAAAAGGGAAAAGAAATAATCTTACCATATAGTTATACTTCACCAATAATCTATCTCAGCACAAGGAAATCCGTGGCTCAGTTACTTAATGACCCAGATTGGATGTTGTGGCATTTAAAAGTGCTTGACAAATTTTCCACCTGTGAATCTGTCTACTCATTCTTGAGACAGGGTAAATTTTTGACATCCCCAAGTCCTGTGGCACGCTTTTTTCAGCTCCAGTGCATATGGTGTGAAAAGTGATTCCCTTCGGTTTCTTTTAGTCATTGCTTGCATAGTTTTATTTGATGCCCACTTAAGTCAGTGTCAAATAGTCTAAAGCCCAGATTGCTGTGTACCTGCTTTAAAGTTTTTTTCTTTCTTGCTGCTGTCATTGGATTTTTTTTCAAATTCAGCAGTTATCAGCTTTCTCATTAAGCATCATGAAAGGTGACTGCTTGAGCGGTAAGGCTGTACCAAATCTGTGTAGAATTTTAAATTTTCTGCTTTTAGCAGATAGTGGACAATTCCTCTGATGATGACTTTGCATGGCATAATGAATTTTCAGGGTTTAATGATGGCTGCATTGAATAGAAAAAATTCTTACAGTATTGAATAGAAAGTTTCCTGTAGCATTTAGAAAACAGTATAATATCGTGCTGGGGTAGCCGTGTCCCACAGCCGAACTCTCATCCAGCTACACGCTCACTCCCCACAACCCCAGAAAGAAAAGGGGAAAGAAACAAGAAAAAGAATGGATGACAAAGCTCATGGGTCAAGATAAAGATAGGGAAATCACTTACCAATTACTGTTGTGGGCAAAACAGGCTCAACTTTGGGACAATTAACTTAATCTCATGCCAAATAACACAGCTCTGTCTAGTGAGATCCAAAAATGTCAGGTATTAAAGCCACACTTCTTGTCCCACCTTTCCCAGGCTCATCTTCACTCCTTCACCCACAGCTCCTCTGCCTCCCCTCAAGTAGCCTGGGGGAAAAGAGGGGTTGTCAGTACATAGTGGTTCCTCTCTGCTGCTGCTCCTTCCCCAGCATGGGGTCTCCACAGGCTGCAGTTCCTTCAGGTATACCCATCTTCTCTGGCATCATTCCCCATGGACTGCAGTGTGAGCATCTGGTCCAGCATGGAGTTCCTTCTCATCCTCTGACCTCAGTGTTCCCTCTGCTGATTCACACTCTTTTTTGTTCCCTCCTCTCTCTGTCCAGCATTTTCTACCGTTTCTTTCATTACAAGCTTTGCTGATGGGCTCAGTTGTGTTCTGCAAAGCCACTGACCTCTTCCCACAGAGGCCACCTATGCAGCTCTTTCACTGTCAAAACCCTTCCACTCATGCCTGATGAAAACATAGGTGGTCTTTCTGCAGTGCATCTGTATCTTCCTGGGGCCCCACAAACTCTGGTTAAACTCCCTGGTAACAAAAATCCATTCTTTCTATTCCTCAGATGAAGTTGTTTCTCCAGAACTTTCTTGGATGCCTTTTAATGATTCTATGCTCGTCTCTATTTCCTATGTTTAGAAAGAATTTCAGTTTTGGAAGACTGCCTTTCTCCAGTCATATGTGATCCTTTAGAAATGCTCTAGCCAAAGTAGATCCTGACACCTGCCTTCAGTCTCAACTCCAAGCTATATTGGCTACTGTGATCTTTCAAGTGTGAGAAGACTGAGTGAAAATAAAGACATAATTTGGCTTTGTGGAGTATCTTTTGTTTTATAGGTCACACCTTGTTTTGTACATGAGTCAGCCAGTGACAGATACCTTTTACAGCATTGAAAGGAACCCTCAGGCAGCCCAGGGCTGATATGCTGCAGCAACTGGAGCTACATTTCTTTCTTTAATTAATTTTAAAAAAAGTTCTAGTGCTCATAGGGATTATGTGCAGCTGTAACACGACCCACACTGACACCACTCCTTAAAAGCATGATTATAGTAAAGAGGTTTACTTCAGATGAGAAACTCCTCATCGCTGACTTTGCAATGTAGTGCTTGCTGGATAAAATCTGTCTGCCAGGAATGGAATTTTAAATTAAGAACAACTCCATTTTATCTCTGAATTTAAAAAAAAAACCACTTTGGACTGGTAGTCTTCCTTCAATTTAAGGTGTTCTACAAGGTTGTTTTAAAATACATCTTTGCATGGTCATCATAGGTTAAGAATGAACATTTGTTTTATGGTACCATAGGGGAAAAATATATATTCAGCTGCTTGTGGTAGTTCTAAAAATAGAAGATGGAAGTGTTAATGTGCCTGAGATTGTTTTTGTGACATGCAAATATGTCCAAGGACATCTGGGGGTTTTTATTCCTCTAACAAGATAATTTTTTTAATATCATAAGCCTTTGTTTTTCTTTACCATTTCTTTATGTTAAATCTTTCTTTTATCTGTAATCTTTTGCTACTCTATTAATATATGCCTTTCTAATGAGAGCTTATTGCTTATCTTGTGGGTGTCCTGTGATAAACATTTTCTCCATTTTCCTCATTTTATGTAAACTGTAGAGATAATTTTTCTTCCCCATATGCATTCCTTGTAAATTAATTCATGCATCTTCAATGAGTTTGAGGAACGAATGATATGTCATAACCCAATTTAGAAGCAGCAGCATATGAATAACATATTGCTGTTAGCTGAAGTCCCATTAATTTTTGCATATAAAATGCAACTAAATATTATTGTTGTTGTTAGTGCTTTTGTCCAAGCTTTGTGCAAGGATTCTCAATGATGCCAACAGACTATTATTAACAGGTTGTGCAGTGCCATAAATAGATGTACTACAACTTACTCCCATAAATCATCGCACCACAGCTTCTTCCTAAATTTCTTCATTCAGTTAAAATTATTACCCAGCCTGTCAAAGACGTAAGTACGTTGTTACATAGCATAGCATGGCATACATTAGCATTTTAAAGGTACTCCTGGCTGGAGGTGAATCGGTTGGCAGGTGTGAACAGTCTGAAAGGGGGTGCACCTTAGAGAAAAGGAGGGGGCAGTGCCGTATGGGTAATACGCCTGGAATGCAAACAGGGATGCAGCAGGTGAATGTCTGGATATTCTGATGACAGATAGGTAGAACCACGTGTATTTGGGATCCCTTAAAATGCAGGCAGTTGTAAGATCTGCAGAATTTACGGTATACTGTCAGGGACATACTTTAAAAAATCAGGCCAGCTTGATGCCTGTTGAAACTTCAATAAAAATAAAATGTGTGTTAGGAATATGTGTAAGAAAATAGCCATCCATTTTGAAGAGGAGAGTGGCTTTTCTATACTACGATAAAAATGTGGAAGCCATGTGACATCTGTTAGTCCTACTGATGATTTGCAGTGATTTCCCAAAAAAGGCATGCTATGGTTTTCCATACTAGTAGGAGTAAACTAAGTGATCCAAGTCTCAGTGACAAGATGAAAGAATACAGTGCTATGGAAATGGATAAGGACTTCCACCCTTTTGGGATCATGTATAAGCAACAAAGCAGTGCAACTAGACAAACTGTGGACTATGGAGAGCCACGAGAGATGGGGTGAACTTGTAAAGAGATGGTGAATTTATAAGAGATGGAAGCAGCTGAAGGAGTGGCCGCAACATGTGCCGCTACTGAAAGTAAACTGAAAGTTTTCAAAAGAGATTCAATATCCTTTTAACCCCCTAAATCACATTAAAATGTGATTCTGTTCACCATCATCTCTGTTAAAATCAATAAAGCCCTTAGAATATGCACCAAAGGATTTTAATCCTCTACAGGTATCAGGTGCCCTGAAGATGCCTGTGATCCTGACAAAGCATTATAGGGTAACCCTAAGACCTTGTCTTAGAAAGCTTTGAGCTGGTCCTGATAATTCAGTAGTACTTCTCAGATTTAAAAAATGTGTTAACATATGAAATCCTCACTGAAAATGATTATAAGACATTCAGAAAACTCTCTACACTGTAATAAACAGCTGTGGTGCAGGGGCAACATGGGAAAAGACATAATGTGCACACACCACAGACTTCAAAACCACTTTACTCAGCCTGTTTTCAGATCTGGAAAGGCTGTAGCTGGTATAGCCTGGGTACTGTTGCTACGTGTAGGAAGGGCTAATCCTTTAGTCCATGAAAGTACTTGACCAGAGTTCTTCCGACTAGCTTCTGGTACTCAATTCTGCATCCTACTCCTATCAGGTTATGTAGCCTCTTTGTCATCACTTCAAAGGGTATTCTTCCATCTCCTCTTCTGGAATCTGAATTCATGAAGAGATTTACCATGGAATAGCCATTTTCAAGTCCATTTGGTTTCTTTAACACTCATGAAAAATCTGATACAAGTTCAGCGTATGGTTCAGTCACTGTCTTTGTCTACTATATCACATTTTTTACAGTTAGAGGAGAGCTGCAATTCTACTGGATTCAAATAAAGAACCGGTGCCAAAACTCTTCTGTCTCTTCTGGAGAGCATAGACTCTACTTACCATTGACATCTTTTAAAAGTGACTCACTGCCTTCCTCCCTTTCCAGACATGACACAAGAAACTTTCCTTCATAAATTAAACTCGTTCCCCTAAAAATATCACAACAACTAGTCATTTGCCTGGAGTGAGACACATTTCCACTGAGAGGAAGAAACAGTGGGTAGCATAACTGAAAAATCTAGCATTAGTTGAGAAGTCAACTTCATTGTTTCTGAAATGCACGAAGTCACTTGCAGTTCTTCAGTACAATAGCTTATCTTAAATGATGCTGGAATTTCAATCTGTTAATATGGGTAGGTAATTAGGCACATTTTTAAGAAGAAGGAAAGAAGATAAAATTACTGGTATGATATGATGAAAGATTTCCATTCCATGGAAATGCGTGTTTGAGTTGATCAGGTGCTTAGCCTAGCCTTAATGAATTAATCATTTTTTTAATCTGCAAAGCCCACATATTAAAAAAAAAAAAAAATTAAATTGCCCTCTAAAAAGGCTTTTTATTTTGTGAGGTAGATTTGGCGTTGGGAACATTCTGGCATCAGCTGCAGGGTAAGTGCAGTGACAGCTACTTCTGAGTCACTGCCTGTGTTAACATGGATGCAGGGTTGTTTACCCCTCAGCGGAAGATGCGCTGCTGAGCAAATTAGCAAACGGCACTATGAGGGTTGCTGTAACCCCACCATACCCATTGCTTTGTGGTAATTATAACTGGTGCAGTGTTGCCATTCTATCACCATTGCTACAAGTTCCCATCTGTCTTGTGTTCAACACCTCTGTGCAGGGCAATACTTACGCAGGAGAATGTGGTGACCAGCCATGAGCAACACACAATTCGATATGAATTTTAGGTGAAGTCATTTTATTAGGAGAAATCACACAGATTATATACCTTTATTACTGCAAACGTGGCAAGCTAATTGCTTACACACACTGTTCACACTACACTGATTGGTTAGTAATTATAATGAGTTTTGAAAAACATTACCTTGTAGCTAAATATTGGATGCCTAAAAGTATCCGCACATCTGCTATTTTGACCATCTTATTATGGTTGGCTCCATTACTCCCAAGTACCTTCCCATAACTACTTCTTGGTTTAGGGTAGCCTGTACCTCTATCAGAAGACCTCTGTGTTTTGAGAATGTGATTATTAAGTTCCTGTCAGCATGAGTAAGTTTCCCCTGTCTCATGGGAACAGAAGGATATTGTCAGAGCCTAAGTCTTGGGAGAAGGGAGCTAGACTGCCAGCAGGTCTGCTGTCTTCCCCGACAGGAGAATGTGATTGTGAGTCAGAAAAAGATGTTTTTCGCTTTTCAGCTGTAGAGCTATGGTGTTGGGTTAATAGCTTTTTTCAAAGGGACTAGGCATGATGTAGGATAACAGATCTGAATGTGAGGCCGTCCCTGGAGACATTCAAGGTCAGGCTTGATGAAGGTCCGAGCAATCTGATCTAGTTAAAGGTGTCCCTGCTTTCTGCAGGAGGGGTGGACTAGATGGCCTTAAAAGGTCCCTTCCAACCTAATGCATTCTATGGTTCTAGGATTCTATGTAGCATCCATTGTTGAATACACTGTATTATTGAAATGAAAGGATTTTATGTAAGTGTGTGTGGTGGTTGAGCCCTGGCTAAAGGCCAGATGCCCACCAAAATCAGTCTATTACTCCCCTTCTTAGTTGGACAGGGGAGAAAAAAATATAATTGGGCAGCTCAAGAGACAAACTCATTAATGAGGCGGGCAAAACAGACTCAACACAGAGTGCTGAAGAGAAAGTTACCTAATTTATTACACTACGCTTAAGAGAAAACAATGAAAAAGAACCAGAGTCAGGAGTGCAACCAACCATCTTGAAACAAATGCAAACCAGGCAAACACTTTTCCCCCCACCACTCCCTCCTTAGTAGGCTTTAGTTAGAAGTTTTCTCCCTTCTTCCCTCCCGTTCCCAGCCCAGGAGGGGCAGGGACTGGGGGAAATGGGGGTCTTGGTAACACCTTCCCCCACCCCTCCATTCTAAAGCAGACTTCCTTTTTAGCCATGATTTCGCTCCCTTCTTCCCCTCTCCTGCTCGCAGCACAGGACGAGGGGGCAGGGACTAGGAGATGGGGGCTTCGGTCAGTCCCTTGCAGGTTGGTTTCCTTCTCGGCCGGGATGGGGGCATTCATTCCACACACCCTCCCCCTGCTGCACCATAGGATCTCACCCATAAGAGCCAGTCCTCCACGAACTTTCAACAAGGCAAATCTCTTCCCACTGGGCTTCATCTCTGCTATGGCAGGCAGCAACAAATCACAGTGTCTCTCAGTCCCAGTCCTCCACGGGGCTATGATGCCTCCTCCAGCAAACCTGTTTGGCTCATCTCTGTAGGCCGCTTGTGCTGGCAGGGGCTCATCCCAACGTAAGTCACAGCATCTTCTCTATGTCTCCACCGGCTCCATCCAGCGTGGAGCCGAGCCTCTCCACTGGGCAGGTCGGGTCTCTGCCTCCTCCATGAGTCCTTTCCTCTGGCTACTCCACGTGCTTCAGCTCGGGCTGCAGGGGCAATCTCTCACCTGGGTACCTGGGCGCCTACTCCTCCCCCAGCCTTCCGGGCCTGTTGTGTCTGTCAACTGCTTACATTTATATGCAAATACATTGCAAGGTCCTCTTGGCACTCCGTGTTCTGGTGGAGTCTTTGTCTCCTATATGTGATTCTCAGAGGCGCTATAAGCAGGCCTGCAGAAGATTCCAGCAGCCACTTTCTGCAGCCCCCAGCCCTCTCTCTCTCTCTCTCTCTCTCAGTACCCAACTATGCACAACAGTGTGTTTGTGTACGTAGATATATATTAAAAAAAAAAAAAGAACTGTTATAATGAATAACAGCAGAAAAAAAAGATGGCATGATAGGGTTTTGTTAATTTGTGTTTTGATATAATTTTAATTTCATTACGGTAGTCTAAGCTTTAAGAAGTTTGAAAATATAGATTTAAGGCATTCTGCCATGTCTGTGCCCTTTGAACTTGAAAGTTAGTACACAGTACTTAATTTTCTAAATCACAAATAGAACCAAAGTTTGGCAGCTGTTCAGGAAAGTGCCTGAACTTTTTTGCAGCCTTTTAAGATGGGGGAATTCAAGTGCCTGTTGATAAAGAATGCAAGTGCATACAACAAGAAATAGTAAAAGTTTTAAAGGACTAAGCTGTGTTGTGTAGCTTGCCTGCTTGAAGCCTACTTTCCTTCCACCATTGAAAGCAAAGTTTTAATTTAATTGATTCTATGCCAGCTAGTTGTTCTCAATCACAAAAAAAAAATTAAAAAGGTATTAAATTTAATCCATTCTTAATATTTAATACCTTGTTATCATGAATGTAAATTGGTAATAGTGTAATTTTAAGTAACTGCATCAGAAAATTGCTTAGATGAAAATTTGGATGAAATTTGCTTAATGAAAATTTCAAAAAATTGAAAAAAAAATCTTTTTGACAAATTAAATTAGCCTTGAAAAGACAAAAGTTACTGTGAGTTTAGCAATGATTAGAAAGAAGCATGAAGTACTTTTTTAACTGTATAGAAGTGACCTGACTTGCCATTTTTCAGAGTAAGTTCATATTGAGGAACTGTGCCATGTAAATCTAGTAGTTTGGGTTTTTTTAATGCTTCTGCATTCATTGTGCAAGAAAGGAGTTTCCCATGTTGATGGATGACTCATTATAGCATTTACGTTGAGGTGAAGTGTGAGGAGGAGAGGTCAAGGAATAGATAGACAAAATAAATGGCAATAAATCCCCACATCTGTGTATTCAGCAGAGAGATCTGAAGCAACCTGGAACTGCAACAGCTGAAATGCTGCTGCTACCTCCTGGGTGGAGTCTCTCACCAAGGGTTGTGCTGACACTGCAAGACAGGAGGAAGGTGACTGTGATGCCAATTTTGGCTGGTCTCTCACAGAGACCAGCTTACTACAGAATCAGAAGCCCAATGTCTGATTTTGACAAAATGGTGAAAGTTGAATATTTGAGTGAGGGTAAGCCATGGAAGAAAAGATGAAATAGCTTTGCTGGAGAAAAAAAAATTCTCTAAAGGTTTCAGCAATCCCATCGGTGAAAACGTTACTCTTGATAAAGGCTGCCTGAAGTTCTGGAATGCAAGGTCCCTCACTAAATGGTCTTGAAGAAAGTAAGCAGTCAGGGGACAGGACAAATGTCTTTGCTTGGACACATACTTTTAGTTTGATCAGTTCTCACCATGGAGAATTTTTTAATTTTTTTTTTTTTAATTCACTCTTATGTCTCTTAATTTTTAAATTATTTTTAAAGTAGCCTTCTGCGATGCTGAAAGAATCAAAGGTTTGAGTGAAAGTTACTTATCAACCATAAAAGATGCACAGGTTCCAGAAGCAACAATATGTTGTTGGAGTGTGTTCCACCAGTCTGCAGAGTGTAAATCACAGCAGTGCTGTTGGGTGGCATAGTGCGCCATAGTGTGGGGACCTGTCAGCATTTACCGTGAGCTTTATGCTACCAAAAGTAAATCTGTAAATAAATTTGATTTGTTACATAAGATATTTTTAGAACTCTATTCATGTATACAATTAAGCCTGCCTGTGGAAGTAAACAGATGGTAGCTTATGTACATTTCTAGAGATCAAAAGTACACTGAAAGAGTAATTTTACTGTAATTCATAAGGTGCAGGTTTGCTTTTTTTTTCCCCTCACTTTGCTGTAGCCAGATATATTTGTTTATGAAATAACATGGATATTGAGGGCAGAGCTGGTTGTTACTGTAAAATTACCAGCAGGCATTTTCCTTAGTTCTTCATAAAAAAATCTTTCTGGCTAGTGTTTGAAAATAACAGCTATGTTTACTGCTACATCTTGCAGTGTAGTTTGGGCTTCAGATTTTGCTGTAGACCTATGCTTTCTTTTTAAACATGAAAAAAACCCAAAAACCAAACCCAAAGCAGCCATTCAGATCTAGGTAATTGAAGTTATTTTAAATCTGGCCAGCTGGTACTGCCATTTTTCCTTTCTGTCTCCTATACCACACTGGAGGAAAAATGATTTTCAGTTCCTTCTTGGCTGTGGTTTTTTCCTTTCTGTTTACTCTCTCCTTCTGCACTGGAAGCAGAAAATAAGACCAGATTGCATATGCTGTTGGATTTCTGTACCACTTGAATGGAAAAAGTCTATGCGGGGAGTCATCCTTTCAATGTGCTGCTGTTAGGTACTAGAAACAGGCAATTTAAGGGCCCAAATGTTTATCCAGAAGTTGTGCTGGAAGATGCAAGGTGACTGGTCTACATGGCTATTACTGCCCTGAATCCAGTGAATTTTGCCCTTTGGAAAAGATGCAGGGTTGGAAGAAAAAAAAATAAAATAATTGTACCTGCTACACTTCAAGAAGTGTCAGCATTTCAGCGTTCAGTCTCAGACCAAAGCACCAGGCTTCTTCGGAGACTACACAAGGAAAAGGATACTGGACTGCAGCAGAGGAATTGATATCACACCAGAGAGACAAGATGCAGACCTTTATCTGTCAAGTGTCAGATAAGAATTGCTCCGTGCATATGCAACGTCATTCTTTGAACAGCAGTTGTTATGAGCTAAGATATGAGCTTTCTCAATGAAAAATTCTCTTGACTCGTTCCAGTACGAAGCAACCTTTTTGCACACAAATAATTTGTAGAATTTGCTCATTGCATGGGCTGCAGTTCATACAGGAGTAGGCGTAGCTGCAAAGGCTTAACCTTGCTGCATCACTGAGAGAGTTTAGTCAAACTTTAAATCACACTTGGTATGATGGAGCATGACTCATACAGGTCCTTGGGTGGAATAGCTGCCAGTCTCAAAAAAAAAATGTGTTTTATTTGCAGCACAGTTTGTTTACAGCACTGATTTAGAATAAGTTAACTCTTCGATCAAGGAAAAACTCAGTATTGTTGATGAAACAGAAGAAATGATGAGACTGGAATATAAACCTCTCATCAAGTCCTTGCAGGCCAGAGGTTCCTCTGACTTTTTTCTAGACAGCCATTCTAGTTCAACAGCTCCCAGGGGCTTCCAGCATTGAAACAATCTCAGCAAGTGCCTTCAGGGTCTCTAAGAACTCTTCCTGTCACCTTCACACTTGGTTGACAGTCTGCTCTGCAGAAGTCAGTTCACTGCAGCAGAGAAACATCCCGCTTCTTTGTGCTCCCTCCCAGTTTGCTCCATCCTCTGTTCTGCAAGGCTCCTTCGTGTGCACCTCTCAGCGGCCCTCATTTAGATGGATCCACTTGACTCGGAGTGCAGCGTTTGTAGAGTGACATTTTGTTTTCCTTTCTTCCCTGACAGTCACACCCCCTGGGGAAAAAAAATACCCAAACCACTGAGAACAAGTCCTGCACTAACCCAAACCGAATACACAGGGCCTGTTCCTGTCAGGAGGCCCTGATTCACAGGCGCATGTCAGTGTATTTAGCACAAGTTCTGTGGATTTTTAGCAGGACTTAGCTTTTGCATGTTGCTAAGCTATGCTGGATGTGGCAATGCAAGTGCTGCTGAATACAGCTATGAAGCTGTCACTGAGAGGGTGACTATTTTAGGGTGAGCCTTAGAGGCTTTACCAAACCAGATTCAAAAAGGAAATAGGATCCCTCTGCCTTATTAATAACAATAGTGTGCTAATAAAAATTAGAACGATATTTGACAACATTTCTTACAATAAGTGGCCGATAAGTAGCTGACAATATGCAGAAGTCTTTTTTTAACCATTTTCTTCCAAATGATATGGTGTAAATGGTGGGAAAAGCAACGTTAGTGTGAACAAGAAGTACATATTTGGTAACCTTTGCTAACATCACGCAGAAAGAATATGTAAGCCACAAGTAAAAAAAAAAAAAAAAAAATCACCAAGAGGACTGGAACAGGAGCCAAATATGAAAATAAGCATCCTGTTGCATAAAGATGTAAATTTTAAGTTCTGCCTCCTTTTCCAGGCATTGCAGTTCCTGTATGCTAAACATTCAGTATTGTGTGCCTGTATTGCTGGTATTTCAGTGATAAATAATAAATCATGCTCTTGTGAATTACATGACAATATTTTATCAGTGATTATACTGAGGAAAGGGTGTGTCTTCAAAATTACCTTCTAGTTTCTTTTAATTGTATCTCTCTGAACAGCATTACAATCCTTATTGTCAACATGTTTCTTTGATGGATAGATGTGTTAATCTATGTTTAAAATGTGGAGTTTTAAAATTAATTAAATTAAACAAAGGCATGAGGTATATTGTGATGGATGCTGGAAACTATCAAAAAGGACTTTACATAAAAAAGTCACAATTTTTAAATTTCTGAAAAGATTGGAAGTTATTTAAGTGCTGTAATCATAGAATAAATTTAATTAATCCATATCATATTTACCATTAGAAATAAAGCTGCCAAAATCAATCAGCTGATGTTTTCTTTTACAGTATATTTAATTCAAATTCATACATACAAATGTGTTGGCAACAGTATTTAAACTGTGATTCCAAAACAATAGAAATAAAATGTGGAATCAGTAAGAGCCAGACCTGTTTAAAACCCCTCAATTTATGATGCATTTTGATAGCCACATGTCTGGACCTAATCCCACAAGAGGACAAACTGGGCCACAGATTTTCCTGTGATGAAGGACATTTGGTAAATGTCCCCCTCCCACTCCAGATTGTGCCTATGATGAGAAGGAAAGGGAGCGTGGCAGCAGGCCTTGGGCAGGAGCCTTTGGATTTAGGGAATTGACCCAGACTGCTGCAGGGAGTGATTCAGCTTCCCCTGAAAAGGCTGCTTAGTGCTCTGCCTCCAAAATAATTTCATACGCACTGAAAAGCATTTTTCCTTGGGGGGGAAGAGGGAGGAGGCCTCTTTTGGCAGGCAACTGTTTTGAGCATGGGTCACATCATCTAGCCCCTGGATCTTCTGCTAAAACGCAGAAACTTAGGGAGCTGCCTCCCTGTTTGTGCAGCTCTGGCAGCTCTGGCTCTGTACTGAGCCTGTGTTAGCAGCTGCAGCTGGCAGGGGGCTGCTGTGGTAAGCTCTGATGGGGCAGTCGTGAATCACCATGTGCTGGTCTAAGCTGCCTCCAATTCCACCATGGAGTGCATGAAAACAACCATGGAAAAAAAGTGCTTTGTGTACTAAACTGGATTTCAGTAAGGCTTTCGATACAGTGTCTCACAGTATCTTGCTGGACAAAATGTCCAGCATACAACTAGACAAAGCCATAATGCCTTGGGTAATTGGCTGAAGGATTGGGCCCAGAGAGTGACAGTGAATGGGGTAACATTGGAACGGAGGCCGGTCACTAGTGGGGCTCCCCAGGGCTCCACCTTAAGTCCAGTTCTTTTTAACATTTTCATAAATGACCTGGACTCAGGACTAGAGGGGGTCTTAAGTAAATTTGCAGATGACACCAAATTGGGTGGAGCTGTTGACCCCGTTGAGGATGGAGAAGCCTTACAGAGAGACCTGGACAGATCAGACAGCTGGGCTATCACCAACAGCGTGAAGTTTAACAAGGGCAAGTGCCAGATTCTGCACTTGGGAAGGGGCAACCCTGATCACATGTACAGACTGGGGGATCAGATGCAGGAGGCCAGCCATGCTGTGGGGGATTTGGGGGTCTTGGTCAACAGCAAGTGACACATGAGCCAGCAGTGTGCCCAGACAGCCAGGAGGGGAACTGTATCCCGGGTGCATCAAGCATGGCATTGCCAGCTGGTCCAGGGAGGGGATTGTCCTGCTCTACATTGCACTGGTGCGGCCTCACCTTGAGTACTGAGTGCAGTTTTGGGCACCACAGTACAAGAGGGACACAAAACTGTTGGAGATTATCCAGGGGAGGGCAATGGGGATGGTGAAGGGTCTGGAGGGGAAGTGTTATGAGGAGAGGCTGAAGTCCCTTGGTTTGTACAGCCTGGAGAAGAGAAGGCTGGGGGAAACCTCATCACGGTCTGTGGCTTCCTGATGAGGGGAGCGAAGGGGCAGGCACCAATCTCTCTTTGGTGACCAGTGATAGAACCTGAGGGAATGGTATGAAGCTGTGATGGGGGAGGTTTAGGTAGGGTCTTAGGAAGAGGTTCTTTACTGAGAGGGTGGTTGGGTGCTGGAACAGGCTCCCCAGGGAAGGAGTCACAGCACCGAGCTTGGCTGAGTTTAAGAAGCATCTGGACAATGTGCTCAGTCACACGCTCTGACTGGGCTGGCCCTGTGTAGAGCCAGGAGTTGGACTGGATGATCCTTATGGGTCCCTCCCAACTCAGGGTATTTTATGCTTCTATGAAACCTTAACCATTGAGCACCAAAATGCTATATAATAAGAGGCCCACAGTGCCCCTGTGGAAACATGGATGAGAAAGAAACAGGCAGCTGCTGGAGGCTGGAAACTAGCTGCTGGGCATGAAGGACTCTGCATCAAAAGAGGGTACCTACATCCCTGAGGGGCTGCAGCCCATGGACAATCCAGGCTGGAAGAGGGACACACCCTCAGGCACTGCAGCATTCCAGGTTGGAGCAGGGACACAGGCAGCAGAAACCACTACTCATAGAGCAGCAGGAGGGGTTAAACACAGGGTGGCAGAAATGATTGCAGATACCACTTCAGCTTCTTACACCACCTTATCATAGGAATTTTGATGGACCAAGTATAATTAACAGTAAAAATAAGGAAAATTAAGATTAATTGTGGAGGATGGATTATGTGCTTTTGTCTCGGTGTTTATTATGTATCTGTGGTACAGTAAGTTACTGGTGTTTTTTTCCAGATTAGGTTCCTCAAATTAAAGAGAACTGGTTTTCAAAACTTTGTTTTTCTGGTTTATTTCCCAGTGGGAACAAAGTTTTTCATTAAAAAAAATTCTATATTTAGTGGCTAGTGAATATAATCATTACAGAGCAGTGGGAAGATTTCTTCAGGACACATATTCTGTGAATAAGCACAAGAGAAACTTTCAAACTTTCATTCCCAAGATAGAGATATAATGCAAATCGTTCTTGCTCCCTTTTATTTAGACCATTGTAAGGAAACAAAAGGTCTGCTTATGAATGCAGTAACAGTGTATACCCTCCAGACATTTGCCTCTTCTTTGATTTCTACCTAGAGTGAGTCAGCTTCCTCTGTCTTCAAGGCTAGGGAGTGAGCTGCTGAATGAATGGTGATGCTTACTGCTGCTCAGAAAAAGGTGTTAAAATACACAGCTTCCGTCATTAAAATTTATCATCGCTGTTTCACAGGAAATAGGACAGATCCTTACTGGGGGTTCACTTTTCATTTGTATACGGATGAAATTAATTTCTTGGATTAACTTCTGTTTGCATAAACTTCTCCCTCCATTTAAATAGTCTGTTTTATGTGCCAAACCCATGGCTATCTACCTCTGCTCCTGACTAATCTAATGGAGAGATTGAAAGTTTTTATTCATTTGTATTACTGTCTTGCCCTGCTTCTGACCACTGTGTCTGGCCCACTTTGAAGTCTGTATGAGCTCCCGACAGGCATAGTTGGGTGACTGATCCTTGGGTTTGATCCTTCTTCTTTGTGGGGACTAACATTTGATTGCACAGATGTGTGGTATCTGTATGGTGTCTGATAAAATGCTGGAAAATTATCAGTGAAATGCAGAAAGAAATCCATTCTTGTATGCATAGTTGGTATTCTGTAAGCAGACAGCTAAAACATCAGCAGGCAAAGTATGAGGTAGACAACCACTTTAACACTGACTACATTAGAAGAGTTATGCTGTCAGTGTGCTTCAGACATGATCCTCCAACTAAAGTGCAATGTTGTGCCTTAGAAATGCTTTTGGGTTTGCTTTGGATTTGATGCTTTCAACCGCAAGGTTTGACTCTAAAAGGGACAGCTAAACAGGAAACCTCTATCTTTGGGGGAAGGGCTATTATAGATACCTTTCAAGTGGTGTCCTCACAACCTGAAATCATGGAATCACAGAATGGTTTGGGTTGGAAGGGATCTCAAAGATCATCTAGTTCCAACCCCCTGCCATGGGCAGGGACACCCTCCACTAGACCAGGTTGCCCAAAGCCCCATCCAACCTGGCCTTGAACACTGCCAAGGAGAGGGCAGACACAGCTTCTCTGGGCAACCTGTTCCAGTGTCTCACCATCCTCACAGTGAAGAATTTCTTCCTCATATCTAATCTAAATCTACCTTCTTTCAGCTCAAATCCATTCCCTCTTGTCCTATCACTGCATGTCCTTCATGTTCTGTGGATAGTTTGGAAGAAGAAAAAGAGAACTGTGTATGGTTTTGTTAATTTCTAGTGAAACAATAATCTAAAACTCCTACCATCAAAATATGAAATAAAATGTACTGGAGTCAAAGGATTTATTGTTTAAAATAATTATATTGAGCAAATGCCAGCATTGGAATACTTCATCATTATTGTAGGCTGATATAGTAATAACTGTGTTAACGTCATCAAACATTCTTTGGAAAACACTGCTTCTGTCTATTCAGCAGTGGTCTTGAGATACATGAAACTTAAGAGTTAACAGGATCAGACTGAAGCAAACCTTGAAAATGTGTCAATTAATTAAGCATCTCTGGCTGTGTATGTCGTTATGTTCTGGTTTTACTCTATTGTTTTGCTGTTTGATGACTTTGCTCTTGAACAGCTGCAAGATAGGCATGTATTCTGAAGGTGTAGTGATCTTCATTTGCAAAATTAGTCATAGACAGCCTGCATATGCAAACTGTAATCTATGCATAAACATTAAGCATCCCCTAAGTTCCTTGAAGGAATTTGTCTTTGCCAAATATGTGGTGAGCCTGTGCATTTAAATGAGCTTTCAGACTCATACACTGAAACAGTTGCAGTGAAGTGGTGCTTTTAGGTAGCTTTAGCATTATTTGGAGATGAAGGTGACTGGCTAGATGTTAAATTCACATTCGCAGAGTTATCCAGCAGCAAATGAGCTGGGTGTATGGTGGGTGCAGAATGGTGTGTATTTAGCCTGAAAAACAATATGTGTATTTCTATCTAAAAACTGGGCTGGTTGTGCCATTCAGGGTGAACAAGTCATGCCACAGATGTTTTTGCCGTTAGAAAATGCCATCCTGGAGGCTTGGCTGTAGCTCTGGTTGGCACAGGGAGGGCAGCCCCATTCCCTTGAGCAGAGGTTCCCAGGCAGAGTGGCAGGCCAGATCCTCCCTAGGGCCTTTGGTGGGAGCTGCTTTTCAGCTGGGCTTCTGCCACTTGACCATGTCTCAGCTACTTCCCCTGTGAAACTGCTGCCATGGCTGGCCTCGCCACAGGCCCCTGGGTGCAGCCCCAGTCCCTGACCTGCAGCAGACTTCTTGGGACTCTCTGGGGCTCACCCTGTCCCTGTCCCAGTCATGGCTGCCTTGCGGATATGTCTTATCTCCATGGGGCTGGAAGGGTGACCTGGTGGCCACTCCAGTCCTGCCCCTCTTGCGGCTGTGGGGCTGGGCCTTGCTCCGCTGTCAGTATCGCTGAGGGCTCCCTTTCTCTCTGGAGCAGCTGGGTCACACTGCTCCTGGACCCCTAATCTTGTCTTCCACAAAATACCTTCATGAGCAAGTTCACATCCCATGGCTAGTGAAGCAGCAAGGAATAAAAGGGTGGTGTGCTCATTCTGCTTGTGTGTATTGATTTCCTGGTTTTAATTTTGGTTCCTGGTATTGCCAGCATTGAAATTTCACCTACAGGGTCATGAAGATTAAAAGTGTTATGGTGCTGGACTTTGAGGATTTGAAGAAACTCATTTTCCACAGGGGAAGAGAGAGGGGAAGCATAGATAAATACAGCTATCAATGGGGAGCCCTTTAGAAGGCTGTTAATGAACAGACAAGAGTTTATAATTCTATCATCAGATATGATGTCAGCTGTGGCACAAGGCCTGTACTAGTCCCAAGTGAAAGCGAAGGCAGCAGTTAAATATGTTAAAAAAATATGACAAAAGTGGTGATATGTAGGAGACTTATAGATATCAGGAAAAATCCTTGCCTGTTTTTGTCAAGGTTGATGACAGCATTTTGGAAGTATTTCAGGAAACAAGCTATCCTAACGATGGAAGGGGCTGCCATTAGATAGGAAGAGTATAAACAGTCAGTATGAAATAAAAGCTGTTGTAAGATGATTTTGTATTTTAAAAGTAGAGTGATGTACTCAACAACTTCATAGGAAATCGAGTCATAGGAAAATGTTTTTCAGTTTTTAATGGGGAATAGGTTTGGGTTAAGTAGCTTTACAACAGCGGTAGATTTCAATAAGACATTTGATGCAGTGATGCTGGGCATCCTGATTAAAAGTACTGACATTGCTCCCCATCAAAAGAGCGCAGTCTAATGGATTTGGAGTGGGGTGACTGGATATTGTCAATGGATTATGTTCAATGAACTGTCATGTGTGCTGTGTTCTGTGAGAGCCAGTTCTTATCCTTTATGCTATTATGTATTTTTATTAATGATCTAGGAGATATGGAAAGACAAGTAGAGACAGTAATTCTTAAAGAAAAGCCAAGTGTTGGTTGGCTAGTAAGTACAGTAATACAGAATGCTTTATAAGGTATATTCATCAAGGCAAGGTACACCTTTTTAAGAACTGTCTGGAAAGTCATCATTGTAAAAGTAAAGACATGGGTCATAGCTAAAAAATTGAAAGGCACAATTCTGAAAACCATTTTGGAGACATAGCAGGCAGGGATCTCCAGAGATATTACAGCAGAAAGTTACACAGTGTAAGTCATGGGTTCATTGAGGGGAATAAGGCAAGAGGTTATGTGTGTGTGTGTCTTTGTTTACTGGAGCACAATGTTAGGATTTGTATCAAATGAGCTTTCAAAAAAAGTTTGAAGGTTGTTGAGAGTTTGAAGAAGAAAGTGCAGAAATACTTACAAGCAGGAGATTTATGGAGCTAAGTCTGTTTACCTGACCAAAAAGAAAATTAAATTGTCTGAAGACTGTTTAACTTTACAGAAAATAGTACAGACATTAATCTTGAGCTGAGAAAGATGTAACAGGACTAAGACTTCAAAGTAAAAAATACAGAACACGTTTTTAACAGTTTTTAACAGTTATGATGATTAACCACTAGAACAAATAGGTTAGGAGTTGATGAATTCTCCATCTCTTGATATCTCTGTAATCAAGATTGAAGACTTTTCTTGGTGTGCACGAGTTAAATGGTCTCAGTACAAGTAATAGGGTTGATGGAGGTTACTAACATAGGCAAAATACAAGGGAATATTAACACTTACTTTTTAAAGAACATGCCTTTTCCCAGTTATGGGTCAAAATTACCTTTAAGAAAAAACAATTTACAGCTATTTATCCTAGTTGGTGTGTTTAAGAAAATGTGCATGAGATCTGACTGTAATTTGCCAAGTAAGTACCTTTTTGATAACCATCTTTATCAGCCACATGGCTGATTCATCACTGTGTGATCAGGAATCACAAGAATCCCTTCCTGTAGGTTATTCCTTGGTATGTTTCAAGAGCAGGTGAAAATTTTATTTATTTATAGACTTTGACCTGAAACTGGATGTGTGTATAGGCTAATTGCTTCTAAAGCTCTTACTGCTGACTTATTGACCTGGTTTGTGAAACTTGCTAAATAGATGATTAGACATATGCCACAGGAATCTGAAAACAAAGCCCAGCCCACAGGAAAGTACAATTCAATATTCACTGCCCTAAATGACATTGTAAGGGACAAAAACGTCCCTATATGGGATTATAGGGATTCAAATGTCCATATATCACTTCAATTGATGTGCATCTATCTAGTTCTACTGCAGACTTCTTTAATGTCAGAAGCTCAACAATAAAAATGGGTATTTCTTCCAGTAAGACCAGAATTTGGACCTGCAGTTCCCTCTATAAGCAGTGAGAAAGAGAGAGAGAGAGAGGAAGAGAGAGACTTGTCCCCTACAGAAGTTCAGTATTATTAGATTCTGGAATTGCCTTGAAAGACAGTTTCTCTCCATTGAGAGTCGGGTGCTAAGCTATTTTTACTGTAGCGAGCCCTATCAGAATAGTTTTGTTAGTCCATAAGGACATTCTGTTGTCTATATTATTGAAGAGATAGATGGAAGAATATTTGGCCTTTAATTCTTAAAATTGTTTGAATTATTTACACTTTGATAAAGAGTTAATAGTCATGTATTTTGTACAAATGAGTGAATCAGAAGTGGTAGTTTCTATAACAAAGCAGGAATGAGAAAATAAATAAAGCATTATTTCCTCAGGCCAAAAAGAGTTTGATGTGTGAAAGAATCTTACACTTAAGAGAATGTACTGTACCAAGCATTTCAGGATATTTTGCTTGTTTACTGTGTGACAACAGCATGACCTCCACTGTGCAAGGTACTGCAAATGCAATTGCTATCTTGCAAAAAACAGTGCAATCCTATGATACTTATCTGAGATATGATAACTTCTTCCAGAAAAAGCATCCTTTATCAAGGTTTAAGGGAGTGATGAGTAACTGCTAAAGTAATCTGCAAAATTTAGGGGAATTTCTAGCAAGGAAATCCACTTGGATGTGAGAGTTTGAAGGAGCAGCAACTCAGGAAATGCTTTGATAGATACCACTGAAAATCCTCAGAGAATCCAGGGAGAGCGACTACTTGCTAGCCATCTTCTGGGATCCGGATAGACATGTTCTGAGAAGAGAGGAGTACTTGACACTATTGAAAGGCACTATAATGTTGTATTCAGTATGGATTGTGTACTCCTTTAGCCCTAGTGCTTAAAGATCTCAGCAGCAAGTGATCTGACTGTGAGGGGAAAGCATAGCCCAAAGGAACATGAACAGTCTGGAAATAGTCTCATGTGCATGAGTCACATGTGGTGGCTGTAAGGTCACATTGGCAGTATTTCAGAGAAAGATATTTGTGAGGGGATTTTCATTATTGCTATCGCGCCGCAGTTGCTCTTCCACCAGAAGTGGGTACTGTTATTTTTAGTCTGAACAATTTTAAATGCTGCATCTTGACCTGCATTCAGAATTACTTTGGCTTTTTTCTTAAAGACTGTGGCTCTAAGAGTGGCTTTTCTGTCTACTACAGATGGACAAATGTTTGTCTCAAAGTCAGTGTCTTATACGCCAGGTTGCCTAGGTTTTGATCTGTAGGTTTCCTGTCTTTTTGAGAGAATAGTACAGAATGCATTATCAAATAAAAAGCCAGCTGCAGCGGCAGTCTTGATTTGCTATGTTCCTCATACTGTTCCAGTTTCCAGAAATTTCAGTGTACAACATCAGGCACTACAAGCTGATTAGTAATTGACTTCGACCCTTCCACTTCACTCTTTTTAGCCACCAGAGATGACAAAACATGAAGTAAAAGCTGTTCTTAAATGTTAGGATCTTTTATCAGAAAGAGAGGGAACAGTGTACATGCAGCCATTTTGTATGTGGCTAGCTGACCAGCCCAGCCACCGTCTTCATGAATAGTTGAGATTCAGCTTCTCTCACAGTTGTCTTTCAGTGAAATGAAACAAAATAACAACCTGGGTGGATAAATGTAATACGTGACATGATAGCACGTTGCCACACCAGTGGTGACTTCAGGACTGAAATGTGAGCACTCAGCCTGCGTGATGGGAGAGGGTGGCTGAAGCACTTAGGTGTAGCTGGGCATGGCAGGATATTTTGCAGTGCGCGTCACCATTTGCAGCTCTCTCAAGACACCTCTGGCTTAAATTTCTGTCTTGTACAGTGGAAATGGAGGAAGGAAAACCTTCTTTGGAGGGCAGGTTTGGTGGGGTGACAGCTTCACAAGTAACTTTAAGCAGAATAGGATAGTGATCTGGCCTGCAGAGAAAAAGGAGGGGAGATGTCCTGTCTCTCCTGCTTTTCTCTAAAAAATAAGGGCATTCTGTTTTCCCTTTCCTCTTATGATACTTTAGCTTGTAGTTGACTTTATGCTGCTTCCTACAAAAACTTCTTCTATTGCTTTTTTTATCGCTTTCTTGAAAACTTCTGTTGCTTTTCTGCTTGACGCTTTTCTAACCTCTCTGGGTTTCAAAGGCATAAGCACTAACCTGGATGTTAAGTGTCTGCCTCACTGCGTGTTTGGAATCATAACGGAGTCAGAAGAGAGTGAGCTAGTTGGCATTTACTAGGCATGGTACAACAGTGGCACAGTGACATAAAACTGGAACTACAAGTTCTCACCTCTCTTAACTGTCTAATGATAATTATTATCAAGTGCTGACCATCCTGTACATCAAAAAAATAGCAACTTTCTGTTGAAGAGCAAGTTGCAGGAGTAAGCTTTTGTTACGGAAAAAAAAATCCTTTGTTACTTCAGGCATTCTTCATATAATAGCAAAATACCTCCATCAACACCCAGTGGACTGCATTGGGAATGACAATACATTGGCCTCCTGTATGCCAATGCCTCCTGTTAGGCATACCTGCTGAAATGCCTAAACATGCTAAATTAATCTTGCATTTAAGAATAAATCCACATTATTATTTTGATGAAAAGTCAATTGTGTATCTTACTCTCAGTTACAGTGAGTCAAATCTGAGATCCTAGCTGTAGGAAAACACTGTGTCTTTTATTCTTGCCTGTATAACATTGAATTTGTTTCATAACTCATCTTGCTGTTTATGTGCAGTGCTTTACTATTCAAAATAAAGAGCAGTCCAGACATATGTGAATCAAAATTATGTTTAGATCTTACTGAAGTGGAAAAAAAAAGTTCAATATTACTTGGCAACAAAGCAAGATTCTGTTTTGATTCATTTGAAGTAGAGTAAGTTAATGCTATGGTTACAGGTACAGAAATGCTATGGGGAATGGGAAGGCGTCATTATACGCCACAGAGATAGATAGCCAAGGTAGCTGCAAATATCAGTGAGTCTAAAGCCCTGTTATTGCCAAGGTCATTAGACCCGAACAGGAATAATTATCCCAGACAGAGCACTGGATTAATGGTTGCACTTCTTCTGGTACCTTCATGAATGGAATTGCAAAGTCTGCAAAAACGCATGGTATGAACCACAGAGAATTCATCACTGTAACACCTGCATGCTGCACATTTTGAGGTCATTGTCTTTTCTGGTGTAGCTGTTTCTGACTCCATCATGGGCTTTTAGAAGAATTGGCCTCCCCTTCTGCCTACAAGAAAATGGGAAATTTGTGCTCAGTTTTGAGGTGGAGTATGAGCAAAGCAGGAAGGTTTTTGTTGCAGAGTTCTAGCTGTTCCCTTGTTAATTCAGTTTTCCAGAGAAGTAGGAACTCAGTGGAAAGCTGTCACAGGTAGAATGGGCAAAATTAAAATAAGCTGATGTAAGAGAGCTTCACATGGGAAAGACTATGAGTATAATGCTAACAAGAGGTAAGGAAGAATATGTAGGTTTGTTTGGGATTTTTTTAATACCCAGTTTCCTTTCAGGTTAATATTTTCAGAAAACTTTAGTTTGTCAGTGACTTATTAAAGTAAGCGTAGAGTAGTTACCAAAATAAACTGTGAAAGTCCAACATTTTCAGTATGTTCGTTGTGCTGATTTCAGCTTTTGATTTCCAGTCTAACTACTGCTAAAACTATGACTAAACATTCAAAATTTATTGTAAAAAACCATTTAGCGTGAATTGGACTGTGTTTTCCTGAAGTCCTTTGAACAGTCCTTGAAGCCCTTGCTTTACTCGCTAATCCGTATTTCCTGCATCGTACTCAGATATTGAATAGATAGATCACTGTACATAACTTCTTCAGACATTTAGTTTAAGCTTTTTCTAATATACACAAAACCTTGACAAAGTTAAATATTACTTGGAAACATGTGTATATCTCTGTCAGTTTCTCCAAGGAACTGATTAATTTTGGAGGCCATGCCAGGCAAAGACTTGTCAAAATGTTCTGGAATATTGACAATAGTGTATGCCTTACACAGTATTGCTTCCAAGCTGATTTTGTTCTCTTTAAAGAAATTGAGGGTATTTCATTTTAAATTTTAGGAGCGTCTTCTACTTTCTTTACTGCCTGCTCACATTGCCATGGAAATGAAAGCAGAGATCATTCAGAGGTTGCAAGGTCCCAAGGCTGGCCAGCTGGAAAATACTAACAACTTCCACAATTTGTATGTCAAAAGGCACACCAATGTAAGGTATTGTACTCTAATAAAATGTATCAACAACAGTCAGAAAAAATTTTGAAGAGAAACTGTGAAAAAGAGCAATAAAATAACTGGGTTTATATGTTTTTTTCAACAACTTCAGATTTAGTATCTGTTAATTTGATCAAATGCTAACAAGTCTGTTAGCTCTGCTTCTCAGAAGATCAGCAAAGGTGACAGCACACAGGGGTCTTTCAGAAAAAGCCATACATTAACAGGCATTCTTCATTATATCTTAATATTTTAGTAAAAAATCCTGATATTATGCATACTAGTCAAAACTGTAACTCATGTCAGTTGTTACTGGAGCAATTTCTCAGGTATTGTGTAATGTAAAGAAATAGAGGCAGTTGTATCACATATATTTTACACAACACCTGAGATAAAATATTCTGCTGACAAATCAAATTATTTATTAATTATATATTTCTGGAAGTTAGAAAATCATTCACCGTGTATTTCTAATATTCTTTCATCTTTGCATGTTGGTTTGCCTGTTTATTTGGTTGAACAAGTTACTTTGGATGACATTCTTAGAAATTACATTTTTAAGTGAGTTTTCCAGGACTTTTAGAAACATAGGGTATGGCTTGACTATCTTAGCAGTCGAGCTTGAATTTAATAGCCTGAGTAAAAAGTGAACAAGGACTTTCATGCTGCATATCATTGACCAGTAAATCTAGATGGAAAATGTCTACAATGATAATAAATTTTTTCAGCAGTTACTGATACCAAACATGTTTTTTGAAATAATTGCCATTATTACATTGCCACTTTGTGAGTAGGGAGAGAGTTTCTTTTTTTAAGACACTGTAGCAAATATAGCTGTAGAATGCCCATAGATACCTGTAAATATAGATAGGCCTGTAAAAGTACTACCTGTGATAGTAATACCTATGCAGGTAAAAATAAGTATTGACAACATAAAAATGTAATACCTCTAAAGCTTAATGTAAGTTCTACCTATAAATAGTTTTACTTATTGCTCTGCATTTTGCAGTGGCCATTTTACATATGGGCATACCTCTGTGATGTCCAGAATACCTACTTTTAGGTTCTGCCATTGATGATTGATAGATGCAAGTGCTGTGGGAGGCAGCTGTGACTATGTCTCTGTTCGTTTCTGTTGTAGCATCCTGTACGCGGATATCGTGGGATTCACTCGCCTGGCCAGTGACTGCTCCCCAGGGGAACTGGTGCATATGCTAAATGAGCTGTTTGGCAAGTTCGATCAGATTGCAAAGGTGGGTTTCTACTGGGCTGCTACAGTTACATTAAATAAGTAGGTCATCTTTAAAAACACTTTTTCTTCTTGGGTACTCTTCTACCTTCGGATGGCATTTCTGAGGCTTTGGCAGGAAGTTTAGACTTGAAACGTAAAGAAAAAATCTGGCTCTGGTTTGAGTTTAACATTGTGGTTCTGCCAGTGTGACAGTCTGTGAAACCCAAGATAGCTCTCTCTAATAGCACCGATAGAGATAGCTCATGGAGCCCTGTATAAGCTCAGTGGAAGTTGAACAGCTCATTAAGTATTTTTTACAGTAACAAGGATTAAGAAACCCAAGACTGGTAGTCAGGTTTCTGGTATCTGGAAAAGCAAAGAGACTGGAGGACAAGGGAGACAATACTGATCAAAGCAACTTTACTGACCACAGCATCTTGATTACTCAAGAAAATATTCAAATATAATCAGATTTTCTTCTGTTTATTTAGGTGTTGTTTTTATAAAAACTACATCAACTTTCATGCTATGTGTCAAGGTGAAATCAAAACCACTAAAATAGCTTTTAAGAGGAAGGTGCGATGCTGTGTGACCTGTGAATTCAACTAAGGGATCTGAACAAGAACTTCTGCAAACATTTTTCCAGGAGAATTGCACAGCCTGTGTGCTTGCATTGTGCTCCTTTCATTGTGCCTTTTAAATGCCTGAGAAATACCTGGTGCTGGAACTTTTTTAACATGGGGACACTGAGTTTATCATTTGCTTAAGCTACTGATCCTAGAGGTCATTATAGTCCTCAATTAGGATTATGTGTATTTTATTAGTTACAAGACCATTGTCCAGTATTGGGTAAAAAAAAAAAAAAAAATTGCCTTAGAGTACAGAAGACAGAAATAAGATTATGTTTGCTAGTTTCAGGAGGTACTGCATAGTACAAAGATGTAAATGTGGAAGGCTAGATTTTTTTATTTCTTATTTCAAACAAAAAGACTTTGTTTAGTACACGATACATTGGCTCAGTTCTTTAATGTAAGGTGTGAACAACACTGCAGATAGGTGCTTTGCAGTGAACTTCCTGATTTTGCCCATTAAGGACAATAACAGATGGAGTAATCATCTGCACAAAACTCTCTGACAGCACTTCCTTTTTTTGCAAGCCAAATCCTTCTCTACTGAAACAGGCTTAGGCAGAACGATTTCACAACAGTAACCCTTCATTTATGTCATTCAAGTTGAAAGTGACCTTTTCTTCTCCAGGAAAATGAATGCATGAGAATTAAAATCCTAGGTGACTGCTATTACTGTGTTTCTGGACTACCTATATCGCTTCAAAATCATGCCAAGAATTGTGTGAAAATGGGACTGGACATGTGTGAAGCCATTAAGTAAGTGCTGAACTTTTTATTAAATATTCAGAAATATAATTTCTGTCACTTATCTACATGTAGCTGTGCTGCTGGTTGAAACATTTAGACCTGCAGTACTGAGTATGTTTCACTACAAGTTCCAGTGTGGTAATCTTGATCTCAGCCTTAGTGAGGAAATGTTTTAAGATTTTGCATTGTGCCAAGCTATTTCCTCACTGCACCATAAAGATGTTAAGGGCCTGGAGCACTGTTGGTATAAGGAAGAGCTGAGATAGCTGGGACTGTTAACTTGGAGAAGAGAAAGTTGGGGGGAGGGAAATCTCATCAATGCATTTAAGTACCTGGATGCCAGGTTTTTTTGGGGGTTGGTTTTTTTTTTGTTTGTTTGTTTGTTTTGGTGGTATCCAGTGACAGGGCAAGAGAAAAGTTTGTCACAAATTGAAACATGGGAGGTTCCCTCTGAACATCAGGAAACACTTTTTTCACTGTGAGAGTGAGTGAGCACTGACATAGGATGTCCAGGAAGGTTCTGGAGTTTCCAACCTTGGAGATACTTAAAATCCAACTGTACTGATGCATCCTGCTCTGGCTGGCCCTATTTTGAGCAGGGGTTGGATTGACGATCTCCAGATGTCCCGTCTGACCTCAACTACTCTGTAATTCTGTGGTAATGAGATGGTAAATACCCCAGTAGACATCACTTAGGTCATGGAAAGCATTGTTTTTTGTGGAGTCATGATGCTGCAACCCATTAGTCAAATGGCTCTGTGAGAGGCCAGAGGTGCTGGCTCCTGATCAGTTTGGAGTTCAGTGGTGGTCAGGAGCAGTTGCCCCATCACAATTAAGCACAAGCAGTGAGCCTGTGCAGTGATACTGAGCATGTCTACCAAAGGCATTTCTAATGGCTTAAAGATTCCTAGGCTGTGAGGCCTACTTCCCATGTTGTTAAATAACCAATAATACGTGTCTGTCTTACTAGACCTCATGGTTAGGTGAGGTCTTTCTGAAAAGTTTTCTCAGTTAGCACACTGAGAACTCTGTGCTCATCAGCTGCATTTGGATTTGTGGGTTACTGCATTCGTCCCTTTTTCCCCATAATCATTGTGCGTATTCTGCATTGAAACAGAAAACAGAGCAAGGTATTTGAGATTCTTATAATGTGAGTGCTTTTGAAATAGCAGCAGCTTATTTCTAGTAACTTGAGTTATAACAGGAGGCTTGATGTGATTGTGAAGGAGGAAAATAATTATGGTTCTATCTAATGGGCTAAAACTTGTAAGGCACCTGAGGGTACAGCTAAAGGCAGACTTGAGGAATCCTCCATCTTATTACTGAAGAGTAGGTTGGAAATGGGTCATAGGCAGCAGCAGCAGATCTGAAGACAACGGGACCCTATAGAAGTCTTGTGAAAGGGCAGCTTGACTCCTCCTCATGTCTTCACCTGACTGCTCTCTGAACTCTTAATGCAGAATAGAAACAACTCCTTTGTAAGCGGCTTGCCCGGGATGAGTTCTGACAACAAAGCTGGACACATTTCAGTATAAGGCTACTTAGACCTGGATTGGATGCCTACACATCATTCTGAAGGGGCTTAAACTCGCCTTTCCACAAACTTCAGCTCTACAGTATTATAGTTTGTCGAGCAAGAGTCTGATTCTGCTCATTTATTTAGAAAACATTTTGTGAGGAAAGGACAATTAAAAAACCTACTTTCTTTTTTCTCTTAACCAAAGTCAGATAATTTGTTGTTTTCATACCTGAAGTTATTTTCAGCTTTTAGGAGTTAAAATACTGTGAATGGTTACCTATAGCAGGCATGGTACAAATGGTACAAATGTTTCCTGTAGAAAAGTTAAGTTTCCTTCGACTAAAATTACAGTGTATCTAGGTGAGCTACACTTTGCAAAGATATATATCATAGGGAGGTTTGGATACTTGGTAGTCATTTTTTTAAACAACTGGAGTGTGGTTTTAAAACCTGATAGGATTTTCTGTAAGTTTCTGTTCCAATTTTGATGCTTTTGCCCCAATCATATTTTCCACAGTCCAAGCATCAAAATAAGCGATTGCCTCATCCTTGTGAGGTATGTGTGTGATGTGCACCTCACCATGAAATGGATATTGTCTTGACCACAGGGTTTTGGCTTTCAGTTGCCTGGTTTTGTGATTTTGATCCAGAGTAATTACTGAACGGGTAGATTGATTAATGAAAATTTGGTTCTTTTCCATTTAAGGCATTAAGGTGCAATATTTGTGGAAACTGGACTATTTTTTTCCCTTGCTTTAGGGATTTTTTTGTAAAACCAACCTCAGTACAGGAATCAGTTTGCTGCAATTTCTATTTATTTTTTTTCTTTATCCAGATATGGTTGTACTTTATATTGTATCCAAATTTCTTTTTATGGTACTTGGAGTACTTCTTTGACAATCTCAAAATCTACAGATTGCTTGTTTCCTCATTTGCTTTCTCTGAATGCTTTATCTTTTTCATTGAAATGCCCAATTGTTTCTCTAGCATATGAGGAACTAAAGCCCATATCCCTTCGGTAGACTAAGAGGTAAAAGAGTTTAGGTCTGTAAGTTCTGACTCCCTCATGTTTTTTTGGGGTTGGATTAAAAATCAGGCTGATGGAAAAACAATGCCAAGCTCAGGCCATAAATTGCCCTTCACGAAGAGCTGAAAGTATAATTTTACACATCATAATGCAATGCTTTACTTGAGCTCAGAGAGCAATCTGTCAGTTCCTCACACTTCAGAACTTACCAATTTTCTTTGAAATAACTTTCTGCTCAAGCTGCTATCAAGTATGTTCATTGTTAATGCTGGATGATAAGGTCCTCCTTGGTAAGAGCAGACTTTTAGAGTAGAATATTATCTTTTAGTTGCATAGCACATTCTGATCTGACTTTATTACTGTAGTCAGAATTCACAACATTCCTGTAGATAGGTGCCTGATTATCACAGCCTATTAACATCTCTGTAAGAAGTGAGGAATCTGTACCCCACGTTTTGAAATGCTTTCAAAGTCTTATGTCAAGTGTTGCAGCCCGCAGGTGAATAAAAATTACTGATTATTAATCAACTCCATATTTTGTTGTGTGATTGCTGCATTTTTGTGTGAAAGCAGCTCCTGAAATTGTTCTGTGGCCTGTAAAACTAGAAGTAGTAATAATCTTGCCATGGGAAGTATGTCACTCAATATGTTTGACTCACTATGTCTAAAATATCTTTTTGTCAGATATGAGTTTTTTGTTATATTCGGTCACTGAGGTGCAAACTGACCCCTCAGTGCCTAATTAACTGCCAAAAAGCAATTTGCCGTTCAGAAAAAACCAGTTCTATGCACATTTTACTACCTGCAAATGATTTCAGTTCTAGTTCTCTTTGAAGCAAAAAGGAGGAATTCTACCAAATTACCAGGTGACCTGGAATACAAAGCCTTATTCAGACTTGTTTCCTCAGCTTCACTATGCTATGGATTGTTTCCATAACTACTTGCTAGTAGTCCCCTTGACTGATTGCTTTGCTTTTCTGCTCTATATTGGAACAAATCCAATGTTTCTTATAGCCTTCAGCCTACTTTCCAGAGTGGGGTGACCAACTTATCAAGCCATAGATGCTAGTGCTGCCTGTAATGTTGAAGTCTTAATTAGGTGTTTTAACGCTAAGGCTTACATGCTAAGGCAACATATGTTTGTTTATTAATATATGTGCTGTTTTCCTTGAGCCCAAACCCCAACCCCAAAAATTGGTGACTTCCTAATTTTTGTATTTCTCAGCCATATATTCTCAAAGGCTGTCTTTGATTTGGTAGTGTATAATTAGTTCCATGTCAGAGGAAAGTGAAAGAAAGTGTTGGATGAGATGGCTGTACTGATTTAAATGCTAGATAAAAAATAAATTATTTTTTTCTTAGGTATTAGTTCATTCCTGCAGGTCTGATCCAAAAACCCCTATACTTTTAAAGCTGACAGTTTGCAGGGAACTAAGTGCTTAAGAATCACTGAATGCATGTAAGCTGAGACTAGGTGAGTCTTTGGTACATTAATGCAGAATTGTGGATTAACAAAGATCAGATAAACAGAGTAGATGCTTTCCTAAGGACCTGAGCTCTTGCTTGCATGGAGTGAAGTGGCTACAACTTCCTGCAAGCTAATCATGCCTGTTAAAAATATAGAAACCTAACAAACTCAAATTTCAGGCTGCAGTAGGAAAACTACAGTCTTGGTGAGTATTTTAACCACCCAGCCAGGGTGACCACACTGACTGTGCTGTGCTGAGGGAAACCAGAGAGAATGTGGGAGCAGAAAATGAAGTAATAGTGAGAAATTTCAGATATACCTGTGTAGGTGAGGCAAGTGTTCTGTGGGGATATGAGACTCATTTGGTGTCTGCATCATCAAAGCAATTGTTCAGGGAGCACAGGAGAGAAGTAGTAAACCCTAATTTAGTTTCCATTTCTAACTACATTTTTAATTTAAAATCTTATATAGTTTCTTTAATTTTTAAGACAGAAGATTCAGTTCTAAACCATGTTCTACTTACTCCCCTCTTTAACTCCTGAGGGCTTATTTTATAAAGCAAATTTTATAACTTCCTCTCCAGGACTTGGCAGGGCAGCCTTTTGACAAGCACTCCTAGAGGATAAGTGTTCCTCTTCACTTTGCCCAGTTTTGTAAAACTCTTTTTCCTTTTTTTTTTCCGTGTTCAGCTCATGTCATATTCCTTGTGCAGAACAAAGTGGTGTTCATCATTTGCTGACTGCTTAGAAAGATCCTTTACAGGCAGTTCATTTTCAAGTGTGGTAGCTACAGGAGAGCAGTGTAAAATGGCAAAGTGAAAAGAGGTATCGATAAACACTTGTTAGATACCCAGGGAGTAAAAAAAGAACCTTCTCTCCTTCTTTTTAATAACTTCAAAACACAGTTTAACAAAATACTTTAGGTCATGCTCCTGTTATTTTCATTTCCCAGAAGAAGAACACTTGAGAAGTGCTGCTTACACATAGGATTTACCATATCGAATTAAGCCTGTTAAGTTCTATGTTCCCTTTCAAAACTAAGAGAAACAGGCCAGTTTAATTCTGTAACTCGGAAGGCACAGAGCTGATGATTCTCATCATAGAGCTTGAAGATGTTGCTAGTTGTACAACATGACTCATACACAGAAGCCATTTGGGTTTTTCTACTGTTATTCCTTCCACCAACACCGTGAACTCCCTAAAGATTAATGTGTGTTTGTGTTCCTTATGGCTGGTGAGGTTTTGGTCCATATGAGTTGGAGCTTAAATGTATGGATCCAATTAAGTTACGATCTTCCTATTTCTTAGCAATCTGTAAGCATGTAAAGATCTGAATAAATTTTGTAACTCTTTACCCATATGACACGTGTGAAAATCTTCTGATTGGTTGACTTAAGTAACCCACCTATGATTCACAAGAGACTTTTGGAAAGATTAATATCTATCTTATATGGAGGGCTCTTCTGAGATTTGGATTGGTATGAACAGATACTTCAACTCTGTCTAGAGCCACTGGAAAGGTCAAGGGTTTAGATGGACAGCGAGGGTGGCTCTCATTCTTTGTGTAATAATCTAGTGGGTACAGCATTCATCAAGCATGTGGAAGCTATTGAACTTATGTCCTGCACAGCCTGAACAGCACTGAGCCCATGTTCCCAAAAGCTGTACAAGCCACCAGCCTGTAGAGTATCCTGAGGTGTTATGTTTTTTCTCCTTTTTCTCAGAGCAGAAGCATTTTCAAACAAGCATTCAAGACGGATAGGCCCTGGCAGAAGCCAGATATGAGAAGGTCTCTAACATAGATACTGGGGTTTTCAGACCGTGGCTGCATTAAAAGCTGCCTATAGAACAAAGCAGTCCATATCTTTGGATATCTTTTTTAATCATCGGATTAAACATTTCCACTACTTCAGCCCTTCCAAATAATTTCAGATGATTATTAAAAAAAAGGGACTTTAGACATGAACTTGAGAATTAATATTTACTGCAAATAGTTTCAAATATAGGTGGTGGTAAAGGTAGTATGGAAAAAATGCGTGCATAAAAAGGGTGGAGACTGTGCTAAAAAGAAAGAAATGTTATCACTGTTGTTATTGTTAATGGGATTGGTAAGTTAAAAGAAATCAAAGACCCTATAATTAACAAAGATTTTCTTCTCAACTACAGGAAAGTGAGAGATGCAACTGGAGTTGACATTAATATGCGCGTAGGAGTGCACTCTGGGAACGTGCTTTGTGGTGTTATCGGGCTGCAGAAGTGGCAGTACGATGTGTGGTCACACGATGTTACTCTGGCAAATCACATGGAAGCTGGAGGAGTTCCAGGGTAAGAGGCTTCTCTGTTAACCTTTTGACACGTGGATTTTTATACCATGGAGAAATGCATAGGTACCATGTCTTCAGCCATCAGCCTTCATGGAGAAGCTTAAACTAATTTTTTGTGCTGTCTTTAAAAAAAAACAAACCCAAACAAACTAGGCCCTCAGTATTTCCTGTGATTTAAAGAATATTTTTATGGATGGAAGCCTTTAGAAGTATGCCCATTACAACTTCTAAAAATGAGATTAGAAGGTCTGTAAGTGAAGTGAGCAGTATATAAAAATTATATCCAAAAGCTAGTAAAAAAGGTTGATCAGGTTCAAATTATGATTTTGATCGGTATTTGTGATTCTGTCATTCTTTTAAAATATAATTTCAGCCGCGTTCACATCACCTCAGTCACCTTGGCACATTTGAATGGAGCTTACAAAGTGGAAGATGGGGATGGAGATGTGAGGGACCCATATCTGAAAGAGCATAATGTTAAGACTTACTTTGTAATCAATCCTAAGGTTAGTAGTACTTTTATTTTGTGGCCAGTCATAGTTATTTCTTAGGAGGACCACTAATCTCTTTATTGAATAATTCACTACCATAAGATACTGATCAGCACTATTAGTGATGACTACAAATACACAATGTTTGCATTGCAAATCTTTCCCGCTCTTCAGAAATAAGTCTCTGATATTTCCCAGCAATATCATTACAAGTTGCAGGTTCTTAGCATCTCTCCATTTTTAAGTTCCTAAGCATGCAGATACGTGGTACCAGAGGATGCATTACTGCTTCAAAAGGTAATGAACAACACCAAGGCTGATATCACCTCTTATTCTCTGTCAACCAGGGAGAAAAGCGAAGCCCTCAGCACCACATTAGACCTCGGCATACTCTTGATGGAGCCAAAATGAGAGCTTCTGTCCGCATGACCCGGTACCTGGAATCTTGGGGAGCAGCCAAGCCATTTGCACACTTGCACCACAGGGACAGCATGACTACTGAAAACGGCAAGATTAGCACAACAGTAGGGGCCTACTTATGTCATTTCATACAATTTAGCAATATTTGAAAGGAAAAAGGTGCTCACTGCTAAATACCTGGTTGTTTCTGAAAGAAGATCATACAAACGTTTTAAAGGGCATACATTTGGGGAAGTTGCTAAGAGCTTTTCCACTGACGTGTGAGCTTTGGATTAGACTCTAAGGAGCAATATCTTCCTATAAATGCATCTCTGAATTTTAAGGAGTCCAATGTGCCTACTAAAACATGCAATTTGACCCTCTGAGATTGAGCCCTCATCACAGCATGTAGAATGGCTGCTGTTCAGTTTGTGGAAAGAGATTTTGAACATAAAGCCAGAGTGCAACACCTTTGGGAAGGAACGCTTCTGATACAGAGACATTCCCTAAGATTTATTGGCTACTTAGCCACAGTCTCCATTTGGAATTTAGCCAAACCTGGAGCACAGGCTGTGAAGTTAGAATATCCCTGTGGTACTTGGAGCAGACTTCATTGGAACAGTTCTCTGGGAACCAAATCCTTAATCCTGGTAGCATCTGCCTTTTGAGGGTGCTCTAACCAGGACTATGTCCGATGGTCTGAGTTTCACAATATTATAGTGTGACAATACACCCAATAGAAAAGATTTTTTAATTCTAAAACTTTTACTGTCAGTCCACAGCTTGTACATTGCATTATCCTCTGTTTCTGAAAGTGCAAACAGAGGTAAATTCTAAGTTTTCAACATTGGCATTGTTTTGTTCCTGTTACATATGAGAACACAGGATTGAGCCACCTAACACATCTTGTTCAATAAATACAGAGCATCAGAATGTGGACTGTGATGTGTTTATTACAGAAAGTACCCAGCCGTCACTATTAATCACAAAATAAATGTGGCTGTAATGGGTACTGTTGCTTATCAATAAAAAATAATGACCGCTGCCTGTGTTTGGCTGCTCAGGTCTGCTTTTTTTCTTTTTTTTGAAAAACACTTAAGATTGGTTTTTGCTGAAGCTGGCAGGAATTTGGGCTACATTAAAACAGTGGTGACTTTGAAGCATTGACTTTCTAGTAAAGCAAAACACTTGTCATCTTGAATTAGTTATTTAGTGTTCATAATGATAGACCAGTTTGTTTCCAGGTCACTCCATCTTCATTCTTGGCTGGATTTTTCATTTAGAGAGTTCTAATTCATTGCTAGAAATATTTGTGTTGGAAACTTTTCTCCTTACTTGACTCTGTTTTTAACTGTTTTTAAAGTAACCTAATGCTGTCAAAGTCTATTATCTTTCATAAGTATTTTCTTTTGTTTTTTAGGATGTTCCTATGGGGCAATATCATTTTCAGCGTTGCAGAGAGAGGTAAATTAATCTTTAAAAATATTTTATTCATAAAAAGTCCAAATAAATACAGATATATTCACATGCATTCACATATTGAAGGCACATTTTCAAATGTTTAGGGCCATTTTTTCATCTGATACCTGTGACACAGAGAAGGGCTACAGAAACATATTTGGCAGATACGTTATTTATGAATTGCAAACACAGATCATGCTAACAAATAACATTATTCTGAATTAGTGTAAGTATGCTGATGGGCTACTATTTGTTTCTTTTAACAACCCAATTACTCTAGCATTGGGGGAAAAATTATATGCAGGATTATTGGGAGGAGTCATAGAGGGGTAAGAAAAGGGAAGATGGAAAGGGCTGTTAATAATTTGTGTCACAACATTATATACTAAAGGAGACATTTTATATATCTTGTTAATTGCTTTGGTTTTGCATTGTGTTTTATCACTAAGTCTGTAGTATGTTTGCTGTGGTAAACGTTCAAAGGTATTTTGTGGCCTTCCTGTAGTGCTCCTGCTACACAAAATGTTTGCAAAATCACAACAGCTTTAGGTTTTCATTCTCCTGCTTCGTACTTCAGTGACTAGGGTAAGATGGTGAGAAATAGAAACAGGGTTGAATTGATGTCCTCTTTAAAAACATCCATAATTTCTAGATCAAGAAAAGAATGACACCTGTTTAAAAAACAAGCTTAGCACTGTCAGAAACCTGTAATAGTTAATTTTTATTTTAATGATGTGATACTGCTTCAGATAATGTCCTTCTTGCAATATTCTAAGTAATAGCATAAGTATATAAATCATGTTAAATAATAAAAAAAAAAGTATTTTTATTGTCTTTGGCTGTGCAAACAAGGCATTCTGCATTGCCCATGTGTCTGCTTGGAAAATCAACTAATCACAGGTTACTGGAGAGCTATACAGTTACCTAAAATATTGGTAAATTACAGAGGATGAACAATTTTTGACTGAATGTGCATGACACTAATAAAAAACCACTAATGGTTTTGAAGCTGAGCACTTACATTTGGACAGTATGTGAGAAGGACGGCTATCAGTCTGATGGTAAAAATAAAGATCATCACACAGTGGTATTGACAAATAATGCAATTCTTTAAGATTTTGAGATCTTGCTTTTGTGTTTCTAAATTCCACTCCAAAATAGACCCTGAAGGTATACATGTTACCATGTTTCTTGATACCACTTTATCGAAGGAGTTTCTAGAAACCATTACTGGAGTCTAATGTCCGTAGTGAGGTGTATAAATGAGATTCTAGATAAACCAGTTAGTCATCCTTACAGGAGAGAGCTGAAGTATTTTATCAAAGTGTAAAAATGTGGGGTTGGAAGCCTGACTGTAGGCTTCTGTTTGTGGCAGGCTTAGCTCTTACCTAGTTACACGGTGGTCTTAGGTTGTTAGAGATCTGCTAAGAGGATTAAATGTGAACAGACAATTCCTCCTTATCTGTCTAGTTATTTCTCCTAGTTAGATTGTTACATATGTGAAAAATAAGTTGTGAACACTTTTTAACCTAAATTCCGCAGCATTGAACAGGCATGAAATTAGTCGTTTTCCATCAACCAGAATTTCTTGAAACCTCTGGGTTTTGCTTGGGTTTTTTTAATAAAGAGTTTTCTTGTGGGTTTTTTTTTAAGTGCACCCTAATACCTAAACTCTAGCTTTGTGCGTGTGTGCGCTTGTGTGTGTGAGACTGTAGCCTATGCTGTTCTTGTTAAGAGCGCATTATAAGGCTCAGTGTACCTGAAGCCTTTACCTGCTATTGCAGTGTCAATGTTAAAGAATTATTATCCTCACAAGTTTATGCCAGCCATCACCCCATTGTTTAAGTTAATGGTTATTAACAATGTAATAATTTTCCTAAGTAACTTCCTGCATTTTTCATTTCAGAACAAAATCACAAAAAAGACGGTTTGAAGAGGAACTGAATGAGAGGATGATCCAGGCCATTGATGGAATCAATGCTCAAAAGTATGCTTTTACTCTCTGTTTTCTCCTTTCCTCAACTTTGACATAAACCTGTACAAGAGGGTAGTGTTTACTACTTCTCGTTCCCACATGCATGCAGAAATCTGAAAACAGTGAAGGTGTCACTAATATTGCCATAGGAAGCTCTGCACATTGTGAAGATAGGCTGTATGGTAACATTTTCTACTGTATGAGATAAGACAGTGCCTGTGAATCATGGCTTGACAGAGGTTTGTCTTTTCTTGATCTTGATGGCAAAGGGATTTTTGCTCTGTAGCGGTTCCTATCTGTTCACTTGTAGCCATAACTCTACAGAATTATCTCATCTGAGAGCAGAGAAGTAAGACAAGAAACAGCTGGCTTGGTAATCAGAATGATATGAAAATTGATGCTTCACAATTGTCACATCTCCTCAGAATTAAAAACTTTCCCTAAGATCATAGTTTAATTTCTCTTTGTTTCAATTAGCTGGTTGATTTCGTAGAGAAGGCTAAGCCTGAAAGCACATTGAATTTGTTGGGGGAGGCAACATGGCATGTATTTCTTCTGTGTCCTAGAAAGAGCTGGAGGTGGTATTGATGTTCTTCATTTGCTGGTGAATAGATAAGACTGAGAGAAAAATCAATACCAGTTCAAAATAAGTGTTCTGGTTTCTTATATTTGTCTGATGAAATAGAGGAATTGCGCTTCAAAAATGTGGACAATAATTGTGATGAGTTACATGTTTTCCCCCTCCTTCTGTTACTCAGAATGTTAATCAGCTGAGTATTACACCTAATCATTAAATGCTCATGTGTCATATTTGTTTTTCTGCATGGTTTTAAGAAAATATTTTTCAGAGTTTTATTTTTTTTAAATAGAAAAGACTGTTGGTAGTTATAGGCCATACAAAGGATGCAGTGGAAGGAGGGTAGGGGGTGGGGGCTATGTGATAAAACCTTTTGATTATACTAGACTTGACTAAAATAGCAATTTAAATTTTGGCAGATTTTAGGTGTCTTTGGCTACACTTGCTCTGGGAAGTGGATTGTAAATTTGATGGCTTGATATCAAAAGTAAAGCACCTGCAGAAATGCATTAAAATAAAGTATTGGGGTGATCATGCTGTATGTTGTTTTATCTCAGAGAATTCCTGTCTAATCTAATTAGTGCATGACATTTGGAGAAACCTGGGGATAAAATAAGTTTGTGTGCTAAAAAAGGTTTCTGAAGAAGTTTCAGTGCACTTTGTGAATTACATGGGGAATTGCAGAAAGATACAGAATGACCTTATATATCAGAGAGACTGAATGCCACCTTCCAAACCCTATCCCTGCATTGATTTGTTGAATGGATCACTTAAATGTTATTGTTCGATTGGGTACCTGAGAATACGTTTTCAAAAGTGCTGATTCCTCAAATGGCAAGTTAATCCAGTGATGCTTTAACTATGTGAATGCTCAGAACTTGGAAAATTTAGACAAAAATTTCCTACACTTTGGAAACAAAACTAATAAGGTTTTTGTTTTCTTTATAATTGTGCTATTTTCTGTACCTCAATTTTTCAGCTGTAAAATGAAAATAACACTATCAGCTAATCGAAGGGAGTGGTTGTAAAGCTAAATCTTTTTCTTTTGTGAAAAAAGAAGCAACCTTTTAAGAAAATCTCTAAGAAAACTGGTATTTCTAAATGTTTTAAAATGTCAAGTTTGGATTGTATACAGAATAGGTCTGTGACTGAATGAAGAATATTTTAAAACCCCACATTATTGCACAAAAAATATAGTATTAAAATTGCCTTACTTTTAACCTTTTTAATTAGAAAATTACATTAAATAATTCAAAAGCTTACATTTATTGTATAGAACCATTGTTTCTTCCATCCTGAGCTGTCAGTACAGTCTTTTTTCGTCCACATCCTAGTTCTGTGTTGTGTTGCATTCAGTGAAAAGAGTAACTGTGTGCAAGCAAATGGTCATATAACATGTGTGTCTTTGCACAATACATGGCCAGGTGTTTGACAGCCAGTAACTGGAAGATATGGCAATGTAGAGTCTGGACCTTCTTAGGTGAAGACAAAGCTGCACTCCAAATCAACAGTCTAAAATAGTGTGATACTTACTGAAATGGTACCTCAGGTTTTTAAAGCAGTTTTTCAAGCAGTCCCTCACTCAAAGCTGTGCTGCTGGTTCACAAGCTAGCTTAGCTGCCCCTCCACAAAACTGCCACGTGCCACATGCTATCAGTAACCTGGGACCTCTGGGCCCATTCAGTATCTTCTTCTGGAATGCAAATGAAACAGTGGCTTCTAAAAAGCAGTCAGGTGGCCTTGTAGCATGGTTCAGAGTTCTAGATTTAGTTAGCAATGCTCCTTGCCAAATTGCACGAGGAAAGTTATGACCGTTTATTTCATTATTATTCTGTTAGACACTACATTAAAAGAAACATAATTACAGATTTAGAAGAGTGAGAAGGGAGCTCCTCTTCCCTTGAGTGCCTAGGCCAGTGTGGTGTAACATCACGCTTTCTCCACATGTCTTTTTCCCATACCTTGAACAAAGTCTGCAAAGTGGCCATCCTGCACAGGAGGGGGATGTGTAGCCCGAGCTATGCCACCCTGAACCTTGGTGGTTAAGGGACCTCTGTAAGACATGTGATGGATGGATAGCAATCTACTCTCTAAATATATACCTACAGAGGGAGCTAAACTAAAGTTATTTCTTCTTTTATAAGGAAAATTATATGTTAGAGAGACACATTCTCTTTTTTCTTTAAGTCACGGTGGCTACAATGTTCTGTGCATAGTATCTTGCTGTGCATTGTCAGTTGTTGGCAGGCCCTATCAAACCGCAGGCCTCTGTGGACACAGGCAGAATTCAGACATCTGTCTGTGTTCCTTGAATTGCTAAAGAATTTAAATAGAAATTCCATACCTCTTTTCCCAGGAAGCATATTCCCACATACCTGCAAAGAGTTTGGTAAATTTCAGGCAAAATTTTTCAGGCCTTATCTGTGTGTCAGAGGTGTGTGACTTTACGCTCCCTCATCTGTACTTACTCTTCTCTTCCATTCATCTGTGTGATACCATTTCCCTCATCTCAGTCCTCTTGGCACCTGAGCTTTAAAGAACTAAAAGTTCCTGAAAATATAAGCTTGTAATGTGGACTATGAGGCAGCACTTGCTTTAAATGGTACTACTGACTTCATTTCCAATCAAGTGTGTACTGACCAAATTGGGCCCCTGGGAGTAGACCTGCAGATAGAATTTTTTGGCAGTGTGGGAAGAGTAATTAAATCAATCCGCCTGTCAGATGCCATAAGGAAAAAAAGGAAATAAGTTAACAACTTGGGGAAGACTGCTACTTTTTGTTCAATTTTTATAACTAAATGGAAAAAGTCTTGCACTTTATTCTCAGAGTTTACAAAAAAAATTAAATAAATCCACAAACAATGTTTTCTCCAGTAGATTACAGCTGGTCCCCCCAAAAATTAGACATACAGCAGCCTGTCATAACTTTCTTTTCAGAATCCTAACTGTTATCAGATGTAGATATGAGCCATTGCAGAGCACATGGGGAAATAAATTTTTGAATTAAGAATACCTAGAACTCATTATGTTTTCATCCCCTTTTTATAATGAAACTGATTGCACAGGAAGAGTAGCAGTCTCCCAAGCAAGAAAAAATATTTTATGTTTCATAAATTGAACCTAATAGCTTATACTCTACTTTGTCCACTCCTGTTTTCCCAGGACCTTAATTTAGGATATATTCCACTGTGGGTACATTGGTGCTACTTATTTGCATTAAAGCCTGTCAGTTGAGACATTCCCTTTTATTTAGAAGGCATTAGCTACACTACTAGCTTAGAGCTTAATTTCAAGTTATTGCTGGAAATGTTACAAAAAAAACCCCAAAAATCTCAAGGCCTGCAATTATTGTTCAATCTCAAATACTGCATGTTTACAGAAGTACTCTGCTTAAATATTTTTTTCAAGTTTGTCTAGTCCCCTTGAGGTACAAGCAGCCTAACCCTTTTAAAATTTAAATAATCTGTTGCTTTTCAAGTGTCCATTAAAATAATTTTAGACTTTCATATTAGAACATTTCATTTTGTAAAAGTTATGTCAAGTGTTTGTCAAGATTCACTTATTTTAAAATAGATTTGCAATTTCAATGCAAGTACTTACTCTATTTTGTATTTCTTATCTTGAAGCAGGGAAGCCATTTGTTAATCAGTAAAAAGATCAAAATCTACCTCTAGAATACAGGGTCATGGTCAAGAGACTAATACAGCTCAAAACCAAAATCACTCCACTTCTTTTCATAATGGTTTTTACATTATCATTCAGAATAGGAGTTTGTAAAGAGTGCTGCTCTTGCATATTGTAATAGTGCACTTCTTAAAGGTACCTTTGTGAAGGACTGCTTGAATCTCGGGTTCTGTGCACTAGAAATACTACAGTATTTTAGACATGAGTGGAATATCAGTCCAGAATTACATCCTATAAATCTCTTTCTTGATTGTTCTTAGGAATGATCCACAGAAAAAAAATGGTTTGTCTGGGCTTTTGTTCCATATGTATATTAGCAATAGAAGTCAAAAAGGAGAGGGGATTTGTAGTTTCTGCTTTTACTGTCAGTGCAGTTCACCATATACATCGCAATACACAAGGACTATTTTTTTCAAAATGATTTTCTTATTTTACTGCATTTCAGTAATATCAAAAGACAGGACTATTTTATGTCAATTACAATTTTTCTTTTCTCTTCTAGGCAGTGGCTTAAATCTGAAGACATTCAAAGAATATCACTTCTTTTCTATAATAAGACCCTGGAAAAAGAAGTAAGTTACTTTCACTGCAAATTCACAGCTGATTCTTTCTTTGGCTCATCTTAAGTGAGGCTTATATTCCTTGCCTTTGTTACACAGAGCCATGGCCACAGCACTTCTGAAGGGAAAAATGCTCAATCCTTGCAATAGTATTTTAGCTCATTTATGGAAGAAATTTTATGAATGTGAAGTCTGAGGCTGTTTTCCTGTTTGTAGAGCTCTGCAGTTCACTTGAGTTTCTTGACATTTTCACAGTCTTGCAGACGTGGGAGGAGGTTTGATAATCCAAATTTAATGTAACTCGACCAGATAATTCCTAAATTCCATCATCTATACCTGCAAAAGGCATTTATCAAACTCAGATGGTTTTGTTCTTTTTTCTTTTGCCATGTCTCAAAGTACCCCCCTGTAGTAATGACAGTCTTGTAATGGTATCAGTTGGTCATTAGTTTTCTCCATATGCGCCTGATGCTCACAGTCATTCAGTGGAAAAAATACCATACATCTTTCTTAAGAAAAACATCTAGCTGTCTTGAATGCAACTCACTAAATGTTCTTCTGACTAATGTGTGTGCTAAAACATGTTTGAGACATGTATGTACAGATAGAGTCAATGATATTGTTTCTGGTCCTTGGACTAATGATCAGAATGAAAGATTCCTCCCTTTTAGGTGACTTGTCGTGACCACTAGCCTAGAAAGTCAGGCCTTTTCTTTGGTTTATGGCCTTGTAGAGCTTGAGTACATACTGACACGGCTTCAGCAGGAAGATTAGAAAGTTGCTTTCTCATAAGCATAGGATAGCTAATAGCTGAACAGTTATCCTGTCCTTCAGGGAAGTAAAAGGTGCATTTGACCACAACTGGCTGTATGATCAAACCTGCTGAGAATAGGGGGAGGAATTTTTACCATGCTGTATTCACACTGTACAGCATAAGTGCAGGTATGCTCTGGATCCTATGTGCTGGTCAAATACATATTTAATTATTTTTGTAGATATTTTTCAGTTCAAAGGATCTGAAATAGTTTTCAGATTCTTTCACAGCTGAGCATAATGGTGTTCTTACAGCCAGTTGCCAAAGGCATGTGTTGTATCCCCTTGGCAACACATTAGTTTCAAGGCTTGTTAAGGCTCTTTGGAAGATGGCACAAGAAGTGAGAGGTTAGACCTTGTGGTGTCTCACCCATAGTGTTTAAAGGGTACACTGAGTGGATCAAAGGTGTGTAATTTTAATGTAATTTTGGAAGTGAACTTTAAAGAAACCCATCTTATGTGCCCTTTGGATAATCAGGGAGTCAAGACTTGGGAGAAAGTCAGGGAGATAAGTTATTTGTCTGTGTAGATGCTCCCTGTTAGGAGTCTAATCTCTTCTCGACTTTAGAAAGTTATGGGTCTGCAAAAGCCTAATTGTTCTTTTCAGATCCAGATTTTTAACATCTTTCTCCACTGCCTTTTAATGACTCACCAGTCCAGTCTTGCCTTTACTGAACTCAGTAAGAAGTGTGCTTTTGATTTAAACAGGAGCTTTTTGCACCCTGTAGGACCTGAAAGTACAGCTAGGCAATAAAGCAGAATAGTTATTTAACCTAAGGAGTGAGCCACCTGACTTCATTGGGAAATGTCTGGAGAACTGTGAAGCACTGAAATGAATTTACAAATGGGTTGGAATTTTTTGAGATTAACAGCAGCTCAAGGTCCCAAATTGTTGGGTATCATTAAGAAACAGCAAACACATTCAACAGGTGAAAGAACAAAATGCAAACATACCCATCAAGCAAAGGCATATTTGTGCCTTGAAATTCATTCAGTTAGGTATGTGATAAGAATTGCTTTACATTTCTCACATAATTCAAAAGTGAAAAAAAATCTGTTGGGTTGCTAAATTTGTTTTCTAAATGTTCATGCAAAATGTGGTGCACCCATTTGAGGGGCAGGACTCAGCACTATACACAAAGACACAGCTGTATGCTTGCAGTTAGAAATCACAGCTCATGTACCTTCCATTCTATGAAGTTTGCATTTTGAGCACTTTGTGCAAAAATCTTCGGAATATTTTCTTTTAATAAGAAAATCTTAAACTTTTACCCTTTGAAAAAAAACATTGTTACAGTGAGTAACTTTAATAGGCCCAATACTTAGGTCATTTCCTTTTGAGTACTTAATTGGTTTCAATCTAGACATGTCTATCTCAAATAGCAGAGCAACTCCGATAAATATTTCATTGCTTAATTCTTATGTCTCTAGACAGGCTAATTGCAGATTCATAAATAGGGTTTTTTTCATGACAGAACAGATCAAATTCACTCTCTCTTAAGAATATCAAGTGTTTAGTAGTATCAGTGGACATATGAGGCCTTTTAACACAGACATAAAATATTTTAATTGATGTAACAATATAGTCCCATTAAATATCAGTATTGTAGCTATGCTGCTGGAAATAGAACATTTATACACAGTTTACATTTTTTGCTGCCTTGTGTGCTCAGAAGTTAGCTGTCTAAATGACTTGTGACTTTTCTTCTAGCTGTTTCAGCCCATTTGGTATTTATTAATAATTGAAAATGAGTTTGGAGAATTAATGACTGAGTAATTTCTCATCGGCTAAGAATGGTTAGCCATTCCTAATAATAGTTTAAAAAATGCTTTCACTTTTTTTTTTTAAATTAAACTGTTGCATTTAGGATAGTCTGTTCTGCAGAAGAACAAGGAAAAACCCTGATTACTTAAGCTGTTCATTAAGAAGCTAGAGGATTCAATATTGTGCCTGATAATCACTAGCCTTATGTTAGTGTGTATGGAACAACAGGAAGTTTATTGTTGCTAAAGACTGCCTATACATATCTACATTTTAAGCTGAAATTTCAGTTGGATATTTTATCTGCTTTGGAGACTGTGTTTTTAACACTTGCTTCTTTTCCTTCTAGTATCGAGCAACTACTCTGCCTGCATTTAAATATTACGTGACTTGTGCCTGTCTGATATTCTTCTGTATTTTTGTTGTGCAGATTCTGGTATTGCCAAAGTAAGTAGTATTTAAAATGTATGTATTCCCATGTATATTTGCTCATTAATGTAAATATATATATGTATATATATGAGTAAGAAATTTTGGAAATGTTAGGTTACAGACATCCATTAATGAAAAGAAATGGAACAGAGAAGATGAGGATTTCAGCCCATTTTCAGAGATATGTTTGTTTCCAATTTTAAATGCTGTCAGTAATGTGGTGCCAAGCGTTACTGTCAATTCTTCATTCATTTTCATTTTTCTCTTTGCATTTAAAAAGGTGTGGTGACGACAGAAATGAATGTGTAAAAAAAATAAACTAATACAAGCTATAAGTTTGTGCAACTAAAATTACATGTAAACTAAGTATGACAACAGGATGTTGAAGTGGCACAAAAGGGATTGCAGAATTGGGACTGTGATTAAATACATTTATTTAACATTACTGTGATAATGCTGTTCTGTTCAGCATGCAAGCAGAGCATTACTATTCACAAAATGTCTCTAAAAATAATTTTAAGGTTTTAAAATAGATTGCCACAATAACAATTTTCATCAGAATTTATATATTAAGATTTAACTTACATTCATATAAATCAGCTCGTTTTCTATCCATGCATATTCTAGAAAGGCAGACAAAACTGGAAGACAGTTCCAAAAAAGACTATTTTCCTTGACTTCTTAAAATAGAATTCTGTTGTTCATTGTTTACATAGTGGAAAGTTGATATTTTTTTTGTAGCAATTGTTTGCAAAGCCAGCAATGCATAGTCCCTTTGATACAGTATTTCTTCACTTGTAGTCTTCTGTGCAGCACTTTCAGCAGCAGCATTTATAACCTCAGCTGACAGATGGGTCTTGCGCCGTAGTACTTACTCACATTTTAATTCAAAGCCAGAAGGAACTGTGTAGGCCATTATATATTGACTTTCTATACTTCAGACTTGTTTTATAACATGTATCAAGTTTTATGGACTTCTATTCAGATGCTGCAGCATTTTCTTTGCAAAGGTTTTCATAGCTAGTTGCTAACATGGAAACACAAAAGCAAATTGATGCTCTTCCAGAAGTTCTGGCATCCCACATATTCAGTCTAACTTCAGTCATGACTATGACAAAATATGAAATTAAGACTCATTACTAATTCTATTTGTCATTTTCCACGATAAGTATTCTTATTCCACGGAGAAGGACCGTGGAGTCCTGGTGGACAATAAGTTGACCATGAGGGAGCAATGTCCACTTGTGGCCAAGAAGGCCAAAGGTATCCTGCAGTGCGTGAAGAGCCTGGCCAGCAGGTGCAGGGAGCTGTCCCCCTGCCGTACTCTGCTCTGGTGAGGCCTCATCTGGAGTTCTGTGTCCAGTTCTGGGCTCTACAATTCAAGAGGAAGAGGGACCTGTGCGACCTGTCCTAGGGAACCTGCTTTGTCAAGGGGGTTGGACTCAATGATCTCTGGAGGTCCCTCCCAACCCCCTTCCAATCTGTGAATCTGTGTGAAATACAGAAAAGAGTCCAACAGAGGGCTACAAGCATGTTTAAGGGAATGGAGCATCTCTCTTACTACAAGGAAAGACTGAAGGACCTGGGTCTGTTCAGCCTGGAGAAGAGAAGGCTGAGAGGAGATCTGATCAATGTGTATAAATACCTGAAGGGTGGGTGCCAAGAAGACGGGGCCAGTCTTTTTTCACCAGTGCCCAGTGACAGGATAAGGGGCAATGGGTACAGACTGGAACACAGGAAGTTCCACCTCAACATGAGGAAAATTTCTTTACTGTGAGGGTGATGGAGCACTGGCACAGGCTGCCCAGAGAGGTTGTGGAGTCTCCTCTCTGGAGACATTCAAAACCTGCCTGGATGCGTTCCTGTGTGACATGCCCTAGGTGAACCTGCTAGGCAGGGCAGTTGGAGGGTTGGACTAGATGATCTCTAGAGGTCCCTACCAAGCATTATGATGCTATGATTCTATATTTTACAAGCTCATACTATATTTTGATTAGTACAGGAATTAATTAAGGGAAATTCATAGTTTGTGATATACCAAAACCCAAACTTGGGTCTAACTGTTCCCTGCTGGCAGTACAATTTATGAAGCTGGTTTTATGTTTTGATTTCAGTCATGAAAACTAATCTGGATTTATCACCTATCATACATGCAGTAAAATGCTCATTTTGCTACATTCTAATTGTGTCTCTTAAACCAATTGTTTATCTCATTAAAATATATCAGATACTTGAAATTAGTGAACTCTAGGGACCTGTATTCAACTAAATAAAGTGTCCTCCAACTTGTAAAAGCATATGCTTATATTACATGATCTCTTTCTAACATCAGAGGACAAGGCACCTGATTTATCATTTTTATTACCAAAATATAAATTATCTTGTGGTCCTTTTATAGGGCTGAATATTAAATTATAAAATCATGACTCTCAAATTGAGTGTAACCAACATAAATGGCATTCAGCTTCAAGGGGTCTGTGGATTAATTTAAGAGATGTGAAAATGGAAGACAGAAAGGCAAAGTATTATACAGGCATCTGTATCTTTGCTGGGAATCTGGGAGCATTGCAAATTTTAAAAAAAAAAAAAAAAAAGTTGAAAAATCGCCAGTGTATGTGGTCTTCACAAATGTAGCTTAAATTGAACATACTCTAGTGCTTCAAATGCTATTTCATTCCAGTAATAAATAAATAAATAAATAGTCATGGCTCAGTCTAAAATTCTATCTAGCCTTTTTGTTTTCTGTCAAAAATTCTAAAGGATTTTTAAATGGTGATCTAATGAAGACAGGGAGATAAACTACATCTGTCATTGGGTTTTATCGATTCACTCTTCCATTATTCTGGTTTTGCAGCAGTGTAATATTGATTTCTGTGCAGGCACACCACCTGCTGCTTTAAAGTAGATTTGGAGATATCTGATGGTGAGTAACATCCAGTAAGTTGCAAGTAATATGTATTATCTCCAAGATCATGAGACATACATTTCAGGGCCGAAATAATTTAACGTTTTAATTTTCTTGGGGTCAATAGACTGCAGTGGTGCTTTCCTAGTAAACTTTACTCAAAGTGGTAAATAAAATCAAGTAAATAATATCTTGAGGTGACACGTATCATGAGGAGCAGGTCTTTACTGTGACATGAAAATGACAGCAAATCTTAATCACTACATTTCCTTGGAATATGCCTTCAGTGGCTCTCTAACATTCTTGGTTTACCAAGTGACAGAATTATCTCCAGTAATGCATGACAACTCTATGTTCTTTGTTTAGGGAAACAGTCAACAAACATTTAATTAGTAGTGTTGTTTTTTTGAAATGCACCTGGTGAGTTGATATAAGTATATTGCTATTATACAGGAGTTACTTCTTGTGCTATTTGAGCAAGGAATTTGTTTGAGTCACTATCTAAAATACTTCCAAAATCTTTGCTCTCTGAGGCTGCTACGTTCAAGAAATTGTGTCCATTTGTCCTGAGTCATGCCCAACTAGCAATCATATTGCTCTACCCATAGAAGGTGGTTAGGAATCCCTAACATAGTACTTCCAGTAAGGCATAGCTGAATTTTTTCATAGAAAAGGTAGTACTTTAAAAATTTGTCTGAAAACAGGTTAGTCATGGAGTTACTCTACATAGCCATTGAATCCATCGATGGCTTAGTGAAAGCATTGGTAGAATTAAGAAATAGCTACTATTAGATACCATAAAGTCTGAATTCAGTATTGCTTTGTAAAATTGCTGTTTGTAATTGCTTCATTATGATTTTATCACCTCAAGAGAATTTGCAATCAAATAGTTTGGAACATGAATGTTAATTACCTGATAAGCTGAGGAAATCATTCTCTCTGTCCCATTAAGGGTGCAATAAGTCACATATTTTCCTAAAAGTTACAAAAGTGTAGATGGAATACATTCTCTTCTCCATTTTTCAATAGCTTTATCTTCATTAAAAAACTGTATTTTTTCAGTTTAAATGTCACCAGCAAGACATCAGTATGTATAAATACATTTTTTTTTCCCAATCTCATACCACCTGATAAAAATGAGTTGTTCAAAACAGATGTTTACTGATGAAACCAGAAAAATATGAGGATAGCCAAGGTCATAAATTATTTAGACTAAGAACTATCTGAAGCCTGGGAAGTTCTCATATTGTTTCCTGAGTTTTAAACTCTGTCCCTCTGTAACTTATTGTCAAGTGTTGCCCTGTCTGGGTGCCTGGGTGGGGCACTGTAGCAGAGAGTGGACCTTTCAGAAATGAGGGCATTCCTTAAGCATATAGGCAGGTAAAGAGCTATCTGGTATATGGGATCCTCCATACTCTTTTGAGAAAGTGGTTTGCCCAAATCAGTCAGTGAAAAGCGTTTGATGACTTCTGCAGTGAGTTTGATGACGCTATACAATAAAGGCAAGATTAGTTCACTGTAAAGACCTGTACAGCTTTCGTAATGTTCCAGTCACAAAACGTAAATGCATGTTATGGATTTCCTATGGTTGTTGCCTCAAATGAAGTTTGTTTATGGTGGCACTTAATTTTTAGTATCTTGCTTTCCATTATAGCATTTTCAGCTCACTTCTTTCCCTCTAGGAGCAGCATGAAACTATTTTGACTTAGCCTAACTGAAACAGAAGTCCATCTTTTCCCAGAAAGGAAGGGGGTGTGGGGAGCAAAAATCTTACCTCTTTTCTCTGCATTCGCCACTCAAGTCTGGATTCTAGGATGCCACTTTTCCTTTTCTCCAGTCCTTTTTTCTTTTTGTCTTGATAATCAGAATCTTGTTTGCCTTGCTGTGTAATTCTTTTTCTTGTGCCACCTCAATAACATCATTGATCATGTAAAACAGCTACAAAGACCTTTTGTTCTTGACTGTTACCAATGTGATTAAGTACTCTTTATATAAGCTCTCCTCATGCCATGTTAATTTTATTTCCCTTCCTCTCGTTTCTCTCACAAACATCTTCATTTCTTCTTCTACAAGGATACACTCCAAACTTGACTCATAAGGCTATTCATGTGTTGAATAATTTCTTAAGGTGTGCTTTTTTGTATCTTTCTTACCAGAGAAAGATAACAAGAGTTTGAATGCAGGAATGATTACTTGAATCTTACTGAGACGTGTATGATTGGAAGTGTTAACACATAGATAAAAAAATAAACCTGTTAATTATATTCCTTTTCTTTCATCTTTTCTGTTTTTTACTAGATTTTTAAATTCTAAGAGTAGGGACTGTAGTTTTACATATTCTGATGTACAGCTTACTGTGTCGGTCTCAATGAGAAATTCTTGGAAAACATGTATTCATAAGCAATAATGATTTTTAAAATAGCTTCTAAAAGAAACATTATTTCAAGATTAATATATGTTATGAATTGCCAGTGGTTTGTTTTTCATCAGCTGTTCACATGAACCCAAAATCTGATGAATACTTTGCATGTAAGAGGTTCTCTGAATGATTGGCAGGGAAGATCAGAAATTACTCTCCAAAATGCTTTTAATGGATGCAGTATGGCATCAAATTGGTTTGTGAAGTTAATGCTTTTTTGTTCTTTCCTGAAAATAGCTTCTGTAACACTGTTGTTAAAACAGATCAAAATGTTTTCCAATATTTGTATGTAATCTAAGGAAATTGATCCACTGAGTTTTTCTCCTAAATTTTCAGTATTATAGTTTGTAAAATGTATGTATTTGAATTCCCATTGCTTCTCTAAAGAACAGAGATGTATGTTTTTATTAATAATGTATTTTCATAGCGAATCTTACATTTATGGAGGAGCTAACTTAAAGCATAACATTTATTATGGCTTTGTGGAAAAAGCAAGGGATGTAAAACTTAACTCTAAAATGTTATGCCAATATTTCTAGCACATAAGGCTTGATAAAATAAGATATCCACTGGTGCTCAAAGGAGTTGAGAAATACTTTTTAATTCTGTAAAAATGCCAAAACTGTGGTTAAACCTGAAAGCAAATGCTCAAGTGAGGGACTTCACAATGGCATCTAGTTGCATTGCTTAAACCACTCAGTTGGTCCAGAGCTTCTGATACCCTCTTGGCATTCATTAAACATAATTAGGTCCCACTGCATCTTTCGCTGTGCAGCTTTGCTAAGTAGCTCTCATATGGTGCCTGATGGAGCAATTATGCTCTACTGTGGTATTCATAGAGATTTCCACATCTGTGGAATGAATGCTCTCCCGGATTGTTTCTGCATCCCTGTTTCTGTTTACCAAGAATCCAGTGATGCTATTTTGGCTAGACTTTCCTATTTATAGCACACAAGGAAAGAATGAGCTAGAACACTGAGTAAGGATGATTTCAGGACGAGATTATAATTATTTTTTCTTCATTTGAAGTCTGTTGCTGTTTTTTCTTTCCTTTACAATGTTTAGTTTTCTTTCCTATACTGTTCACTGAAAACTGGACAGCATCATCCCATGCTATTGCTTTTTCCTACCTTCTGTGGAGGAAATGCTCACTAACAAGTTTCTTTTGTATATCAATTAGAGTCTTAAATTGTTATAAAATCAACAGCCTAAAAAAAAAAACAAACCAATAATGATCTTCTTTAATACAGGCTTTCTAAAATAAAAACAAAACAAAACATTGCTGCTGTTAATGCACTCTGTCATTTAAATTATTTATGAGGAAATTTATTATCTTCTCATAGTAATAGTTTTTCAAAGCCAGAGCTAAAGCTAATCCAAGAATTCCCGAGATAAGAAAATGGCAGGAAGAAGGCCTGTCAGTCTGGTAAGGATTGGGATTTGTTTTCCATGGTATTGATATATGGAAATTGTAACTTTCATGTGGTAATTGTTCATATCATGAATATTATGCACACAGAAAGCACATGCTACAAACGTGTAACAGAGAAATTAATAAATGTTTTCCTTTTCTTGCAGAACATCTATCCTTGGAATATCATTTGGGGCTGCGTTTCTCTTGCTTTCCTTCATTTTGTTTATCTGCTTTGCTGGACAGCTTTTGGTAGGTATTCAAGGAAATGTAATCCAGCAGTTCATGGTTTCTTTTAAATAACATCATCTGGTGTTGCCAAGTCCCTCTGCCTTGGCAGAGTACCAGTTAAATGAGAAAGGATTGTGCTCTCAGGCTTCTGAGGACATTGTTTTGTCCATGTTAACTTACTGTAAAATGTCCTCATTTATCTGAAAAACAGAAAATGCTGGTGCAGTGGTTGTCTCTACTGAACCTACACTGATATTCTCTTTCCCTTATGGGAAGCTGGATCCTCTGAGAGGTTTGAAATATTGTTTGATTTATTGTATCTTCAAAATTTTTTGTTACTGTTCTTACAGGAGGCGACCGTGTATTTAAGTAGTTTATAAGACTGTTTTCTGAGTTTAGAGAATATCTCACAATGTCAGTTTAATTTGACGTATAAAAATGTTATGGTAAAATTCTAATTTTGCCATTGTTTCAGGTGTTATTGTAATGCCTATCGGTGTACCAAATAATACGCTGAATTTGAGAATTCAATTTAATTCCATTCAAGATTTGGGAAAACCTTTCAGCATTTCACAATATAATTTAAAAATAGTATTTTCTTCCTTTCAGTTTATCTCAAACAGATCAAACACCTAACTCCATCTAGAATGGGGTGTTTCAGGACTTGTAAGAATTTGAATGCAATTTGAATTTAGCATTTAAGCCAGAGTAAAGTTATCTGTATAACTGTTGCTTAATCCCCATGTCTTTATCCTTACATCTTTCCACATGGAAAAAGCTGAAAGGAAGATCTTTTCTAAAAAAGCAAAGCATGCACATGGGAAAAGCAATTACATCACTGTGCAATAAGACAGTAAGGAAAGATGGCCTGGCAGGTATAGCAAGAAACAGTGGAAGTGGGATTTTGTAATTTATCCCTCTTCCCTTGTTAGACATGTAATTAGCCAGCACATGTTTTTTTAAGGAAGTGTAATTAATGTATATTTCAGTTATCTTTCCACTAAGGTAGAGATGCTGCCATTGCTCAGGAATTAATCTGAGTTGTAATGCAACAATATTTTAAAACATTTTAAATTCTTGGAGTGAGGTTCTAGAGGTTCTACTACTTAAAAGCAAGAATTTGTGCTCATGCAATGGCATACTTGATTCCTGTTTATTATTGACATAAGAATAAAATGATGGAGTCAGAGTACTGCTGTTGAATAAGCCAGCCTTTTTCCTGTAGGAAAAAAGAAGTGCCAATTAAATGGTATCAAGTAATTCTGATACAGTGTTCTGGGGCTTTTATTTGTAGTACAGCCTAGGAGAAATACAAACATCTTTTTCTGCATTTAAGTGGATGGCTAAGCAAATAGCCCAAGTCAGAGTTGAGGAGTCGTGCCACTTGAATAATATCTAACACCTATTTTCACTGCTGTTCATCCTATATCCTGTGTATACTGTAAATACTTCCCAGAAATGGAGACCTATTGTTGCATTTCTATTGGCTTGTGCAGATGTCATGTTCTAACCTAAACAGCTTGAAAAGGAGCTGTTTGCATCTATGTCTTTATAAGTCCAGCAGCTCTAATGCAGAAGCTGCACCACTAAGAAGCCTTTCAGCAACTAAGTTATGACCACAGTTGGTGCAGTGCTGTCTTTCCTTCATTAGCATGGACATAGTTCTGTAAGGTGATGGATGAGAGGCAGCTAACAAAAAAGGCAGTAGGTTTATTTTTCTCCTGTGCTTTTCCTAGTATTTCTTCCTTCATGTCAAAACCCAAGTATTGTTTTGCAGCTTTAACTACAGTGACCTCCTATGATATGTTTTGGTAGTGTATCCATTGCAGTATCTGACCCATAGCTGTAAGATGCTCTTTCTAGAAGAAAAAGCCTGAAATTCTTAGAGAACAAGGATCAGTATCTAAGTTTTAACACTATGATGTCAGTGTTAATGGAAATTGACCATTATTGTCCTGATTCTGATTGGGGTTTTTTGGTTTTGGGTTTTTTTTTTGGGGGGAGGGGGTGGTTTGGTTTGCTTTGCTTTTTTTACCAGTGTGGGGTTTTCCCTATTTTTCTTTTACTAAAGGGGTAGGTACATTTTGGATTCCTTTGCAGAATGCACGTGATAAATGTGGATGTGCTTGTGAGTACACACATCTGCGTGTGATTATGGAGTTTTAAATCACGACATCTCTCTCTCTTCTAAAAATGCACAAAAAGAGAAGATCATTTTTTGGGCCTGACTGACCCTAACAGGAGACCTGTGGTGCATTAGCCTTGGCTATGGGCTAGACACCCACCCAGCTGCTCACTCACCTTCTCAGCAGGTTGGGGGACGAAAATAGGAAGAGAAAGCTCATGGGTTGGGATGAAGGCAGAGAAATCACTTACCAATTACTGTCATAGACAAAGCAGACTCAACTTGTGGAAAAGTATCTTAATATATTGTCAATTAAAATAGATTTGGATAGTAAGAAACAAAAACGTTAAAGGCTCAACATTTCTCCCTCCTTTCCCAAACTCAGCTTTGCTCCCTTGCTCCAGACTGCTCTGCTTGTCCCCAGGCAGCACAGGTTGGGGTGGAGTGTGGTCAATACACAAAAATTTTTCCTCCTTCCCTTCACACTTTCATCCTGCTCCAGTGTGAAGTCTCCACAGGCTGCAGTTCCTTCAGGAGCATCCACCTGCTCCAGCATGGGTCATCAATGAGGTGCAGTGTGGATATTTGCTCCACCATGGATTATGTTCTCCTCCTTCTCCTCCAGCCTTGTTCCCTCTGCTGCTCCTCTCTTTTTCTTCCCTCTTTCTCTCTCTGCCCAACATTTTCTGCCCTCCTCTACCCAGGCTTTCCCAGAGGTGCTGGCTTGTGGCTGAGGGGGCACAGCCATGCTCTGCAGTGAGGCTGATGGGGCCGTCTGGAGCCATCTGTGTCTGGCACTGTGCAGCCCCGGCTGGTCCTCTCACCCCTGCAGGTCCCACCACCAGCCTGGGCACCTGCACCTGGCACATAAACTTGCAGTAGTACTCAAATATTTACATGACTGTTACGAGATTTATGTAGTGGGACCCGTAGTGCTGGCAAAGACAGCAAAATAGAAGTTCAAGTTAGGATACCTGGCTGTCACTGCATTACGTGTTTGTCTCAATACTTTGACACTTTGCCATCTCAGTCTCCTCTGATTATAAATGGCTGTCACCAACACAGAGTAAGTCACACAAAATGCAACTCTGAACAAGTTCCTCTATGATTTTCATTTCATTACTAAATGGGAAAAAAAAAAAAAAGGAAAAAAAAAATCCAGAGTGTAATGCTAAAATTACCAGCTCTTATGGAATTTAATTACAATATTGTAAGAAGAGATTTATGCTCACTCTTTCACTCTAAGTTTATTATTAGTTGATTCAGCACTGTAACGCAGTCCAGCTCAATCTGGTGTGGAGTGATAATACCAGCTGTTAGTTAAGACTAGGAATGTTTCCATCAAACGATGAGGCAGAGTATTGTTGCAAATAACAAGGTTAGAGACTTCCAGAGCCTGCCATTGTGACTTGTCACCCCTTCCAGTCTTGGGTAAGCAGGTTGAGGTCAGGGAGGTGAGGGCTGACACTTCTTATAAAAACAGTTGCTAATCATAGTATTCAGAGTTAAATCTCCAGATTGTGAGTATTTTTGGTCTTAAAGATCCTGTTTGGCTTACACTTTCATATTTTAAATGTAGGCTATTCTGGTTTTATTAATTTTTCCAATTTTCTTTCAATTTTCCTTGAGGGATTTCCTTCCCAAATTACATGCAGATAGAGTGTCCTTTAGCTCATATATTTTCTGTGTCTCTTACTTATCTTCTTGAAGTAATGACGAGTTCATAGAGTGAGTGTGAAATGCCTCAGACCTGGTAGCTGTTAGATGTGTTTTACCTCCTGATGTGAATGCCAGGAAGCAGAGGTCTGGTTACCTAAATGATACATTGGAAAATGTGATGCAGTCAATAGAAAAAACCCCACAGTAAGCACGTAAAGGAAGGATCTCTGTGGTAACTGAGGTAGTCAGCTGAAGAATTATTAGTCTCAAGCAGATGTGCTTTCTGCAATGAGTCAAATACTGTCTCAAAAATTTCTTTGCATTACCTGGGACACATGTGCACTTAATTGATACCACACACCCTTTGTGCCAGTTACTTTCCATCAATACAAAATGACTGTTTGTTGCATGTGCTTATACCTTGCAAACCTATTTAACCACCTCAGCTAACGAGGAAGATCAGAAGCAAAAACATTTATTTCCTATCATCTCATCTGAACATTTGTATAGTCTCTCTTAAATGCCCAACTGAACCATAGAATTAGCAGAACACAATACCAACAAGGCAAATATCAGGAAATAATCGCTTCCACGGACGAGAAAAATGCTCTCACCGGAGGTCAGTGGAGCATCTAACAAAGTGCAGAGAGTATGTGAGCAGTCCTGTCCATGCTGGAAAACAGCATGTTAGTTATGAGTTGCCTGACAAGACAGCACTATATATAGAGTGATACACAACCCTCAGCTTTGTTTGCGGGGATTTGTATTTAGAACAATTATCAATTTAAAGCAATTCTGACTTGACAGCCAGAAAGATTCTTCCCCCAAGCCCTTTATGAGCATTCTTCCCCCAAGCCCCTTATGAGCATGACATCCTATGGCATGGAATATCCCTCGGGTCAGATGGGGTCAGCTATCCCAGCTGTGACCCTCCTTGTGCACTCCCAGCCATCTCACTGGCTGGGGTGAGAAGCAGAAAAGGCCTTGGCTATGTGTGAGCACTGCTTAAGAATAACAAAACCATATCTATATCATCAATGCTGTTTTCAGCACAAATCCAAAACACAGCCCCATACTAGCTGCAATGAAGAAAATTAAACCTATCCCATCTGAATCCAGGACAACACTCAAGATAGTTAAAAGTTCTGCAAGGACAGGAGTTATCAGCACCAGCACTACTTGGAAGTTATTTTTGACATGGAGTGTTACCTCAGATGTGAATGGCTCTCTTATTGCACACTGAAGCCCTTCTGTTTCATCAATGGTAAGACTTTCTTTGTAAATTAAGATTAAATCAGGAATGGGTGAAAGCAAGAAGAACCCAGAGAGGCACTTTGGCACCTACAGCAGGGTTCATCAAAGAGGCTCATCAAACCTAAAAGTCATTCTGTTGAGTCTCTAGCAGGGAAGCTGCAAATGGCAAATCTCTGATCACTGAGTTAGGTACTGTGTTCAGACTTCAGGAACTGTTGGAATTGTACTGATTTCAGTAATAAAAATCTTCTTACTTACTCTTTCTTGAGTTATATGTCTGTGACATATTATGTGATGGTGACCAGCTGAAAAAATTGTCTTGCCTGGTGAAAAACCCTAACTGTCTTATGTCTGTCGTATCAGTAACTTACATTTTTGTATTCTTGATGAGTGAGACTATCTTGGTTTTGATAAAAATCTGGCAATGCTTTCTTTTAATGACTTCGCCCAATATAAGTTTGCTCATGACCTCCAGAGAGATACCTGAATGTGCTTCCTAATACCGACAGTCTAGTATACAGACAATTTTCCCTACAGTTAATTAATAAGAAGGACAAAAGCAGACTGCATGCAGATTGTTTTGAAGTTTTTTTTTAAATGTATTACCTGAGAGGTGATACCCATGATGTGTAAATTACTGCAGTATGGTCACAGATCAGGGCTCCTGTTGCGTTAGGTGGGTTTTGAGTGTCAGTGTCTTACTTGGAGATCAAGACTTGGTCAATGTAGACTGTGGCATTCAGAACCTCTCCTCCTATCTCAACGCCCTGAGCACTGTTCTTTAAAAAGTCGCTCAGGTTTGCTCTTTCTCAAAGTCAGTGCCTCTTTATTATTTCATGTGAAATAGAAAAACTTTGATGGGAGGGACTGGGAATGTCTTACCTTAAAATAGCCTATAACACAGCGAGGTGCATTTTCTTAAATGAGGAAAGCAGCACAGGGAGTACCAGGACTGAACTCAGAGTGCCTGAGGGCATGATTATACAGCTCACTCCCCTGTTCCTTCCTTTGAATGAGATAGCTGAAGTGAAGCACATGGCCATTTTAACATGACCCTTTTTGAAGGATAATGAACACTGCAAAATATGGTGAAATTAAGAATGCAATCCTGACTTCAGTTTTTCCAATTATTTCTTTATTCGGGATTCTAACTTTTGTCAGTCCTGTTGTATCCAATATAAGTTGAACAAACTCTTCACTTGGATGCATTTTGTATGATTCAAAATCCCTGGCTTAGCTTTACAGGTGCTGACATACAGTTAAAAAAAATGGTGTTACAGTACTCATTTTAGAAGTACCTCAGTCTTTTTTATCAATAATAAGACCATTCAAAAGTATGTAAACTACAAGCTTGTGTCTCCGTACAAAAATCACCCTTCACCAAGCTTAGGTCATTGTTATCTCTGTCAGCCAGCCAGCTGGTTCTTTGGGTTTGAGCTTTGGTGTCATCTTCAAGTCTGAGTGAAAACAAGCAAAAAAATCTGAATATTGGGTTTTTTTTATTGTTCTGAATTTCATTCTTTGTAACATCAGTATTAGTAGAATATCATCGAATTTGAATGCAAAATGAAAAAAATAATACTATGGAAAATGTGATTCACTGGCTTTCTGTAAATAAGAGGTCTTCAGTGAAGATGTTCCAACCTGTATGAGTGTGAGAGAGAGAAGTGTCACAGCTCTTGTGACCACTGTCTTTCATCTACAACACAGCTGTCACAATTAATTCTCACACCAGTTCCTTCATCTCACTCAGAAAGACAGCATGCATTTTGTTAAATGCTGAAGTAGGTTTTTTCCGTGTGGAAAGACAACACAGGATACATTTTAATAACCTGAATATTCAAAATAAGTTATTACTCACTATCATGCTGAGCTGTCATATCACATTTAACATCATCAGATGAAAAGGTAATATGTTAGTCACCTTTCATACTACAAATACCTATTATTTCTAGTTGGTAAATGATAAACTCTGAACTATATTCTGCCAACTCTGCTTAGAATAAACACAGAAGCTAATGCTACTGAGATCTGAATCCTTAGGCTTCTTTCATGCTTTCTAGAAATGATTGCTTTCTTCTTTTAATTTTATTCTTCATTTTCATAAGAAAATTACAAATGAGGCATAACATTTGCAGGAAAAAATGTTTGATGCAAGCCAATGAATCAGCAAAATAAACTTGCATAGTTGTCCCAGTGCTATTAGGAGTCTGAGTTTCATGATCACCCACCGCTCTAGTTCTGCTTCCAGGAGTTCCCTAAAGTTTCAGCAGGAGTGAACTGCTGCAGTGCTACTATATATGGGCAGGATCCAGACTGCTCAAAAGTGAAATGAAGTTCAGCAAATCTGTTATTTCACATTGAGAATAACCGATCAACAGTGTATTTCATGTTTTCATGTCACAAATTTTCCTTTCAGGAGCCTCAGTGGCTTAACCTACGTAGGCTGCTCTGTCTGCCGTTAGAGACACCTGTCATCTGTTTAATAAACCAGGTGGGCATGACAGATGTACCAAATAAACAGTGGTCCTTCCCTTCCAGAACCGAGAGCTACGCATTAAACAGCCTGTCAAAGCAATACATCACTGAGTTCTGGTGTGCTTCTGTTTTACAAGGGGACATAATTACCTACAACTTCATTTTTAGAAGTTGCAGTCTAACAACACAACCATTTTTCTTCAGGTTGGAGCCAGCAATATCTAATTTTATCAATAGCATCTGGAAGAGCAGAATCTCTTTACTGATTATTCACACTGGATGAATAATACATTGTTTATTGAAATTTATTTTATTTTCCAGAACTTTTTTAGTGACAAATGTGCCCAGAGATCATAATTATTTATTTTTAATGGAAGCAGAAAAATAGCTTTTGCAAGATATGTAGAAAATCAGTCCAATTAGTTTATCCTTGCTAAAATACATCTGGTGATATTGATCAACAATCTCGCAAACAAAGGAAATTTAGAATTATTGCAAGAAAATTTGGTACATAAGTCTCTTCAAAAGTGTACAGGTACTTGGAAAAGAACAAAGCAGTCCTCAGCAATAAATCCAGTCCTCAGCATGGACATTGCTAAGTAATCTCAGCAATTTTGTACTGTAATTTTATCAATGATTACCTAACAAGAAAGAAGAAAAAAAAGAAGAAAATTCAAATTTAACAATCAGAAATGCTGATTTTAAAGTAGAAGAGTCTGAGAAGTCTTCATCATTTGCCACCAACATTCATGTATTTAGATTTTGGGATGCAACACATAGATTCTTTGTGAAATTTTATCTTCAGAATTAGCATAATTCAAGTTGTTCATTTGTGCAGAGGAAGCCATCAATGTATGTTGCTTAGCAGTAGAAAAACATGAAAGTAGCTTTTTTTATAACATTATTTTGCATCTGTTACTAAGCCATGTTTTTTAAAGTTCTGAAAATGGGATCTGCTAGAAGTTTTTTAATCCAGTGGAGATCAAGATCCAGGGAAGTGCTCCTTCCTGGTCCTCTGGAGCCCAGTTTGATGGCGAATTTGACCCGGAGGATTCTCCTGCCCATACTGATGGGAGGTTGTCAGTACCATATCCCAAGTACAACCAGGAGTGAGGCTGAGCTCGTATTCCCACTAGGCACACAGGCATATACTATACACACAGAATCAACCACACAGATAGATGGAGAGAGCCACTCTTTTACCACACCCACATAAAAGCAAGCAGGAGTCACCTAAATATGAACACTGATGGCCTAGTTCCTCCTTCCTGGCTGATCAGGACTGAAGTTTGCTACTAGAATATATGCAAACCCTAATTGTTGTCACCCACAGGCACAGGTGCTTGTTGATCACTCAGTGTGGACCTCAATCCCATATAATATCCATGCCCAGCCATTTACACAGTGACTGGCTGAAACCTTGGGTCTCTCCAAAAGAAGATTGCCTGCTTACCAGCCAGTCCAACTTGAAGTTTCCTAATGGTTACGCACCCACCCTATGGGTCTTCCTAGGGACTGATCTGAGACTCATCTGGCACCCAGGCTCCCCACTGTGCAGATATACAGTCTCTCTCCAGTGGCTGGCACCCGTCCTGGGCTTACTTGCCTTCTAGTCCAGCATGAAGCTTGCTAGCATTTTCACACATACAGGCTCAGAGTAAGGACTGCATAAGATAGTTAGGGAGAGGAGTTAACAAGAATATGCAACAGGTTCATTTAGACAAGTATTTACATGCAGTCCATTCCTTTTATCACCTCTCTTCTCCATTACTTATGCTTGTTCCTCCCTGATCCACATTTATCCCTACCTTTCCTCTCCCGTGACCTGTCCCCTGAACATCCTCTCATTTTTCCACATAGTCACAATTCCCTTAAAACATGCCATGGTATTTTACACAATCCCAAGTCTTCTGTGCTCCATTGCAAAATTATCTGTCCCATGCCATTGTACTATCCTTTCAGGCAGTATTCACCCCCTAATCTGCAGGGCATCCTGAAACGGGAGCTTCATTCGTTGAGGTTTCTTGGTGGGTTTCCCATCAGAAACCACGGCTGAAGCATTCTTCTTCAATGATCATAGGAGCAATGGATTCAGTGGCCTCTGTTCTTCATTGATTAGTTTACTTTCTTCAGCCATCTATCATTGTCCTTTCAGTCTTCACCAGGTCTTAGTGTTTAATTTGATTAGCCTTTACTCAGATAGCCTAAAACCAGTAAAATTCATAATAAAATGTATCTGGTTTAGGCCAGATAGTTATTTTTGACATTAGCTTCTTTTCTTGGATTTTTTTATCCTAAACACTTCCCTTGAAAAGTATAGCTACCTGTAACTTAATTCAGAAAGAACCCTGTGTACTGCTTTATCGATATAATTTCTTATTTCCCTTATATATCCTCATAATTTCTCAGTGTCCCTGCCTAGTCTTGTTCCTAAACCAACTTCTATTCTAGCTACTTTGCAACTTCCAAGAAAATCACAGAACAATGTAAGTGAAGTTGTAGTAAAGCTCCAGGTATGCTATAACAAAGGCAAAGAATAATTTAAGGTATGATTTCATTAGTTTGAATTTGCCATAAATCCATGCTCCCTGACCTCTTAGGCTTTAGGCAGACTAGACAGATAACTGAATGATTCATTTTCAACACAGACCCATTCCCTGCATCCAGCTGAACAATCCCCTTCTATAGCAACAGTAGAAATCTAGGCTTTATGCTTTTTACTTTATTAGGGAGGCAAGGATGACATGTGGATTCAAATTATCTTGGAATTTGCTATGTACTTAGGCGTGAAGAACAAGGGTTGGAAGTTCAAAAAGGTATTTCAGCAGGACTTTCTTCTTCAAAAATTCAGGTCCCTTGAGTTTGTGTTGTGCGTCGTTTTTTTTAATAGGGGTAGGAGTAATGTGTATATAAAGCTCCCTCTTCTTTTCATTTTCTTTGTCCATCCTTAAGATTCTGATTATTGTTTTTACATTCCTGAAACGGACTTAATTCACTAAGAATCTGTCCAATCCAATATGCAAAGCCTCCTGCTATAAAAGGAAACAATATGTTCTAAAAAGTTCTAGATATACAGTGGACTTGTATGTATTTAGGAAGGAAATAGTTACATGTTGTATGACAAAGACTTTCATGGAAACTACATCATGTATGTTGGGTCGTAGTGTAATTTAGCCTGATGTGCCATAACTATTGAACCTGAACTAATAGACAAGTGCTGCAAATTAATCCTTAGGTTTGGTAGCTTTTAGTACTTGAATTCTCAATTTCAAAGTCTTTTTTTGCTTGTATCTCTGTCGATTGCTGTGGCTGGGGTGAAAACAATGTATAAAGTGATCTCTGGTAATATTAAGTAAACAGAGGAAATAAGCGAATACTTTTGTGGGACTGTCATGTTCCTTGGTTTCAGTGTAGTTGAATTTGACACTTGGAAAGGGCACAAGATGCTTCTAGGCAACCTTTATCTCCTCATTGCTAAAGTTTTGAGAAAATTAATATTTATTGGAAGTGCCACAAATTGTTGTTTATTCTGCCTGAGCATCTTGTGCCTCTGGGCACTGTGCATTTAAGAAAGGAGACTATTGCAAAGTGTTCTTGGAAGCAGGTTAAATGAGTCAGAGGCTTTTATTTTTGCCATTGTATAAGAAAAACGTTCTATACACTAAATACCCTTTGTGTCAAATTGTAAGTCCAACTGTTGTATGAAATGCTTATTTGTGTTCTGGGGAGTTTTAAGGAAGGTTGATTTACTTTGCTGAGTTACCTTTCACTTGAAATTAATTATAACACAGGTCTCCAAACAAATAAAAGAAAAACTCAGAAACCCCACTATTTTGTAGATTGCCAAGACCATGTCTATGTATACAGCCTTTATCGTGAGGAGACCTGTATCTCTCTGTCAAAGACCATGCAGAGTCTTATTTACATTTTGAAGTTTCTTGAGACTACTACATATTTCTCCTTCAATTGAGGCAGGGGAGGTCAGTTTGTTTTCCTGGGTTTTTCTACTGGCATTAGAGGTAATGACAGTGCTATCAACTCTGCATCTGCTATTATTAGTAATACATATAGAATGTTTAATGAGGTACTTGCAAATCATAATTATTTAACAGAATTGATATTATGACAGATATTTCAACTATATTTGCATTTCATGTATAATCATGATTATATTCTCTACTGAGAATATAATAGTTGAATACTTCTGTAAAATGTTTCAGGATTAATGCTACCCTCAGTTTTGAGCCTTTTAGTTCTTCCCTTCTTTATAGTAATTGAATAGACTAAACCTATTTTTTTTTCTCTTTTTAAACTCTTTGCACTTAGCAATGTAGCAAGAAAGCATCAGCTTCACTGTTGTGGATCCTGAAATCATCTGGAATAATTGCAAACCGCCCTTGGCCACGGATCACTCTTACACTGACAACCACTGCTATAATATTAATCATGGCTGTATTCAACATGGTAAGGGAAAAAGGGTTTTTTTTTTTCTTGTTTTATATTCTTTTAAGATTTTGTTGTTGTTGTTCATTGGTGGTTTAGGTGTTGAATTTATGTCCCATAGCTGTGCCAGGAGTCTACATGATAATGATAGCCACAGACTGAAATGTAAAGCAGAGCAACAGAAAATATACTCTGTAATGGGAACCTTTGCAAACAGAATGCTCAGCAAGAGCTTGTATCTTAGCTAAGTTTATTAAGAATAATGTCCTTTATAAGGAATAGAAGATAGTTAAATCCCAGGTTGAAACTGTTCAAACCCTTTGCTCATCTGTGCATTACTTAGAAAAACAGAGTATTGCTCAAAAAATGAAGGCTCTCTTCACAGGATGTGTGAAAGGCTTTGTGCAAAACAAATTAAGATTTATTCAGATCTGTGGAGCTGCTCTGCTGATCCCAAAATGGTCATCATGCATACATCTAATTTCATATGTTTCTGTTTTTTGAAAAGGAAAAAAAAGTAATCACAGTTACATCAAAACTTCAAAAGTACTGAACTAGAAGCTTGTTAGGGTTTACCCCTACTTTAGGTGTTTCAACCCATACTTTTCTTTTATCTCCTAAGAGATAAAATCCACATAATTCTATTATTCTTATCTAGCTACAGCTAATACAGAGTAGATCTGTTATTAGTCTGCATAAAAATGGAATCTTAATGTCCTCATTTATTCTGAAGGATGTTGCCTGTAATGGGATGAGCAGTATATGGCATCAAAAAACTTCCTTTTTTTGCCCTGTGGACTGAGCTTGATTTATTTATTCATGAACCCACAGAAGTGTTTCAGCTCAGTTTTGTATCTACAAAATGAGAACTGTAATATTTATTTAGGTAATGTTTTCACTACAACATTAATGCATAGATGTTAGTCACATTTCAAGTGAGTGGGATTTGCACTTCAGTGCTTTTGGAATTGCAGCTCAAGCACTTCCTTGAGCTGCTGGTCCTTTTTTCACTGGAGGTTCATAAAGGACTCTAAAGATTGATAATACCTACACTGCTTTATTTTGTTTTCCCACAACATTTCAGGGGACCCTTAGTCAATCGTTTGTCACAGTAAGTACTAAACTTGTCAGAATGATATAATGATATAAATGTGGGCTTTTAAATGTGAACACTTGAAATTTCTGATAGAAACCTCTCCTGATCCTAGTCTCATTTTTGTTGGTTTTCTTTTCAGGAAAGTAGAATCTTGCCTTTCTTTCTTCCAGGGTTTTTTAGGGTGGGTTTTTGGAGTGTTTTTTAAGAGAGAAAATAGTCTCAAAACCAATTCCATCCTCAAGCATTTAAAATTTAGCTAATTGAATTTGGTGTTTAAGGCTGGTAGAGGAAAATCTCAAAGAAGTAATGACTGAAAAAAACAAGAAAATAAGCTTGCTTTCTATCAGTGACTGCAGTTAGCAGTGGGAATATATTCTGAGAAGTTGTTGATTCTCCATCACTCATTGTCATCAGCTGAAGACTAATTAAATGCTTTTATGAATGACAACCTTTAGCCAAGCAAAAGTTGTTTGGCATACTCTAGGAAACAATACAGATGGAGTACTTTGTAAAACGCAGGTCAGATTACGCTTTCTCTTACTTTGAACTCTATAAATGTATAAGAAAAAATGAAACAGCCTACCTGGGGTTAAAGTGTAATTTGAGTTAGTGTTCATGAAACCATATGGTTATTTATTATGTTTTAAAGTATAAAAGAAGGTATGGTCAGCAACTGTTTTTTCCTTGGACTCAAGATCTAGTATTGTGTACAGCCTACTCCAGATTTGGCCTTTAACTGATAGAAGTCATTTTAGCAAAAACCAAGTTGTTCAGTACACCAGTTGTAGAAAAAAATTTTTGGTTCAAGTCTATTTTTATGTGGACTGAGTGTTACAGTAAAGCCTAATAGTCCATACTTTAAAGACTTTGTGCCTTATCAGTAATGACTGCAGTATTACAAATAATCATGTTCCATGATATTCATGAGATGATAATTCTAAGTACAATTCCCACCTTGAAACTAAACCTTAATAGTTTGACTAGCAAAAATGACTTTAAATGTGATTGTGAAATTTGCATTTCCTTAATATTAATAGCAAATTGTGGGAGAGACTCTGAAGTATCATTATTATATCTCCAAGCAACATGTACTTAATAGCAGAGTCCATTAACTGCATTTATTTCCATGAACTCTTTCAGTAGAAAAAGGCAAAATGTATCCATTAAGATTTAATGGAGATAAAAAGCGTCTAACCATCCCACACCTAATAAATCATAATTAAGACCAAAATGTCAAATAAAACTCAGTCTTTATGGTCAAGGGACATTAGAAAAGAGTGGAGGTGCAATTTTGTTTCAAATTAGCTGTTTCAGCAGACATCTGAAACCCAGACTTCACGTTGGAGAGGTACACAGTCATGATCAGTGGAGGTAAGTTTAAAAATTGTCTAATGTGACATAAGCATCAAACGCTTCTTAGCTGAAGGGAGAGTGTGACTAATGCTGCTTCCACTGAGCGTTGTGTCTGGTGCCGTATGTACAGCAGGGAAGCAGTCAGCATCTGAGGAAGACTGTTTTTCCAAAGCTGACCTGCATTAATGAGAACATGAAAAAATATATTGCAGGGAACAATCCAGACATCTCAGAGATGGAAGGACTGCATGACCGAGAAGGGTTGACTCAAGGAAGCTGAATGAATGACTGTATATGATGCATCATATGATTGTGCCTCACCATCCACTGGGATTCATGTGATGTCAGTGACAGTGGCATGATGAAAGAGCCCTGGAGTAACTCTTTGTTTCAATGACTTCTGCATCAAATGCATAAGTGGCTCTTGGCACAGGAACAGGGTCTCAGGGTTATACTGTCCCAGAAGGTGCCCTGACTACCAGCTTTCAGTGTCAGGCTGTTTCTTACTTTCCCATCTTTTGTCCAGTGAATTTTGAACAGCTGGAATATGTCCTTTGAAAGAACATGTCTTCAGAAACGTGAAGACTGACAGGGGTTTGAGTATTTCTGCTCCATTGTTTAATGTATGTCTGTGAGCATGCCTTAAATTATACAAGTATTGGCCCCATATTGCTCTCCCTCTAGTCATGGCTGATCTGGCTAATGAGATGTAATTAAGCAAACCTGATTCCATTTTCATAGTAGAAGGTTGGTTTATTTAATATACCTTCCATTTAGTGTAGCTAACTGTATTAAAACATTTGCTGACATTGCTCTGGTTTTAATAGGCAAGCTCATTGGCAGATACGCTGTCCCTAGAGCAACTAGCACATTGAAGACCCTATTTTGGCAGGTGCCTAATCCATTTCTTTTAAGAAGAGATTGACTCTGCCTAGAGCTCGACCTGGCCTAGGAGCTGGAAGGAGAAAGGACATCTGCAGTCATGTCATTTAAGTGATGCATGCAGGGCACCATTACAAACCCATTTCAGAATAGAGAGAGAATTTAAGAAATGTACTAAAAAGATTATCAGTCTAGATATGCTGCCCTAGCAGAGATGCAGAGGTGATTTAACAAGCAGTTGGCATGAACCATCCTAAAATAATGTTTACAGCAGCTCTGGTGTCTTTCAAGTGTGTGGGGAAGAGAGTGAGCTGTGCTGTCACATCATTGTTTGCTCCATAATGCAGCAAGATGAACCCACATAAGTGACCAGCACTCCAAAGCCCATGATGGTATCTGAGGCTGTAAAAGCCCAGCAGGCTCCGCATCTCTTCCAAAATGCTGCTGGAAGCTTTGAACGAGGCAGTTGCTTGACACTGCACATTGCCTCTCCAGGGAGGCTGGGACTTGAACACATGGGGACACAGAGGTTGTTAGGTATTTTCACTTGGCACAAAAACTTCTATAAAAAATGGAGTTAAATTGTTGAGCAGCTTGGTTTGGTAAGTTTTACTTTTAACAAGAGACACACCACAGGCCACCAAATAACATAGATGCTTGAGCACTAGGAAGCTAAGAAGTCTTATACAAACCCAGAGACAATATGCTCTAAAAATCTTAACCAGTGCAGTGCAGTACTCTCTGGATCTTCATGATCCTTCCCAACTTACTGATGTCGGAGCATCACCTCCTGTTAATTCAAAAATGTTTAAAAGTCAAGGCAGGTACTTAGCGTTCCAGGCTCTCCTTAAACTTCTGCTTGTGAAGATGAGGACTGTTACGAATTTGGAATTCTCCATATTATACTTGGGTTATGCATGTGAGGATCTGGACATAAATTCCTGATGCAGCTGTTAGACCAACTAGCATTTTGTAAAGGAAACAGTCGTATGCATTTTGAGAAGAAAGTTCTCCTAAAGTTCTCCTAAACCACAAGGATATTTGGAGAGTTGGTAGAAAAATTAAAAATGAGCAAGAGGAGTCTTTGTGTTTGACTTAGTGCTTCAAACAAAGGAGCAATACCGAACAAAAGCATCATTTCTTAATTATTTCTTTAAAACAAAACACAAATCCTCTAGTTAAACCTGATAGCAGACTTGGGGTGCTTCTGCCATACTTCACACTCCTCTTAACTTTTTCTAAACAAAAGAGTAGGGCACAAACATGAGCGACTTTGTTTACATCACTGTAAAAACTGTAGACAATTGTATGTTGAGGAGATTGAATAGCTCATCTGGAACAGCAGAAAATGAATTTAAAATATAGTTGTGTGTTCATATGAGGTAAGGAAGTAGTGGAGAGAAAGATGGACTGTGACAAAGATGGGGTTTATACTTTTCTTTATAAATGTCCCACATCCATTTCCAGTGTAATTTTGTAAATAAGGAAAACAACGATGGGATAAAATTAAGTGAAAGCTGTAAATTCAGTTGAGCTGCATTTTTGGATAGCATTCCAGACCCTTTTGCAGCTTCTGTGTTTCCACTGATTAAGCACATCTCTGCTGTGGAACTGCTGTTCCTGGAGTACCTACTTCCTAAAGAGCTTACCTCTAGGTAAGTCTTGTGGAGTGCCAAAGCACACTTCTTAATTTGTAGAGGGTGGCCTCTGCCTTCTTTTTGCGCAAAAAATTGTAGCAGTCTCTGTCTTTACAGATGGCTACAGCATGACATTGTGCTGCCACAGGTTGATGACCACAGTTGAACTACCTGTGTGGCACTTGAATCAATTAATTATTGCCTTTGACTTTATGATTCAGTAGTTCAATGGAGGACTATTTGCCAGCTTTTGCCTTCCTGCCCACTTGTCACGGGTTCAACCCATTAGCTATGTAACTCTTAAAACTTTACACATTTTATTATTAGTCCATAATTGTTCAATTCAGTGTGCATTGGATTAGTGTACTGCCACCTTTCCTTCTTCTCAGTAGGACACCATTTTATGCACATTGATGTGGAAATCAGCCAGGCGGCTTGCTTAGGGTGGTGAGATACAACCCATTTGGCCTGGATCCATTGTGAAGTATTAGTTCAGGTTCCTTGTGGATTGTACAAGAACGGTTGAAAGTACCTTGTTGAGAAAGTTGGCTTTGTTTTTAGTAGGATCTCAACTAGTGTATTAAGTAGTCTTGTGCAGGTTCTTAGTCAGGTGACAAGAGAAATGCACAAACTTGTTTATTCCATGTTGGGGGGAGGGTTGGAACTGGGGAGACTCTGTCACCACATGGTTCCAATTGAAAAAATAGCACACAGCAGGTATTTGCATCATGTGAGGCAAAAACCTCACAACTTCAGGTTGCAGATTATACGAACACAAGAGAAGAAAAAGATGTTAGAATATGTGAAGTTAAAATGAGAATTTAATGGTAGTGTGCTCAGATGTTCCCTGGCAAACATAGGTATTCATAAAAAATACCGCTTTCATTTGAGTCATTTGAGTAGGTGTGACTGCTTAGGACTGAGCTGTCTCTTACAAAAAAATACTATGTTGAAGAACAATATATATCTCCAAAGCGTGATAGCAGCTGTAGATAACTGATGGGAGACAAGAAAGAGAAGTACAAACACATCATTCAGAAATAAGTGTTGTTTGGCTCATGGGAGATGACAACATTTCCATATCCTTTTTTTTTCCCCTTTCTATGTTTATTTATGTAGTCATAGATACACCACATTTCATATAGCATTCTGTGTATACAGGTAACTTTTGTAGGTACAAACATCAAAACCAAAATCAAAAGGCTTTAATAGAAATGAATGCACATATATATATAGCATATATGTATATATAATATAATTGTGTTTGAGTTCTTCGTGGTATAGCATATAATCTTTTGCTCTGTGGATTCTGAAACTAAATGCAGTTATTTCATGTTTGCAAAAAAAATAAATGCATTAACTGGAGGACATTTGTTCCTATTAAAGAGGAAGTCCATCATCAGCTGGGGTAAATGGAAACATTAACAATTCCTAGGGAGCTGCACATGTGCACGTAAAGCTGGGGCACCCACATCTCATTCCAGGAGAGGTGTGCAAGAAGGGTAACCCATGCTCCCAGAAGAGGATTTGTGTGCATTTAACCCACACATTCTGTGAGAAGAGGTGGACGTGCATATAGCTCTTTCTGCATGATTAGAGCTCTTGGGGATCAATTACTGAAGGATGTTTCAATGTTTGTAGGTGTTTATTAACATTTTGTAGCATCTGGTATTGTGATTTACCTTTAGTAATACTGATACTGTTCCTGAATGTATAGTTCACTGGTTGCTGGTTAGTTATATGTGGTTGTACATAAACAGTCTGAGGAACATGTTAGTAAAGGAAGACAACCTGTGGTGTTTTGACCCTGGCTGGAGGCCAGATGCTCACCAAAGCCGCTCTATCATTCCCCTTTTCAGCTGGACAGGGGAGAAAATAACTACTGAGAGGCTTAGGAGTCGAGATAAGGACAGAGAGAGATCATTCCACAATCAGCGTCACAGGCGAAACAGACTCAGTGCAGAATAAAGGGAAGAAAACTCTAATTTATGACACTGCACTGCACACCCAGTGACACCAGAGTCAGGTAATGAGAAGCATGACCAGATCTTAAAACTCCTCCCCCTGCTTCATTGCAGACTTCAGTCTTGATTTCTCGTCCTTCTTTTCCCGCCCTTCACACTGTGGCATGGGGAGGGGCAGGGAATGGGGGTTTCAGTCAGTTCCTCACAAGCTGTTTTCCTTCTTAGCCAGGGAAGAGGGGTGGAGGGTGTGTATGTGTAATTCTTCACACCCTTCCCCTGCTCCAGTGTGAGGTCCCTCTCATGGGAGACAGTCCTTCACAAACTTCTCCAATGTGAGTCCTTTCTGTCAGGGCTTCAGCTGCCTCAGCGTGGGTCACTTCTATGGGCGCCAACCTTCAGGGTCACACTGCTCCAGCCTGGTACCCCATGGAGTCACAAGTCCCTCAGCAAACCTGCTCCAGCGAGTGTCGGTCTCTCCATGAGCAGCAGGAGCTGCCAGGAGCTTGCTTCAATGCATGCTTCCCACAGGGACACAGTGTCCTTCGTGTGTCTCTACCCGCTCTTGCGTGGGGCCCTTCACAGGCTGTAGATGGCATCTCTGCTCCCTGTCATCATCTGCAGGGCAACACCCTCTCCACCATAGTTTTTCCTGTGAGCTGCAGGGGAATCTTTCTCTCTCCCCAGCGCCTGAAGCACCTCATCCCCCCCTTCACTGGCCTTGGTGTCTGCAGAGTTTCTTACATCCTCTCACTCCCTTCTCTGGTGGCAAAAAGCAGCTGCTTGCAGGTTGTTTTTCTCCTAAATGTGATTCCCAGAGGTGCTGTGACCATCTCTGATGGGCTCAGCCTTGGTCAGCAATGACTGGCTCCTGTTTGCTCTCTGGGGCCTGCAGAGAGCTTCTGGTTGCTGCTTGCAGAAGCCACCCCTGCAGCCCCACCTCCTCCACCAGAACCCAGCCATGCAAAACTACAACACAACCTGAAAGTGGAATTGTGCAAACAAAGGTGAGCCCATCCTGCATGTTATTGCAGAGGTCATGACAGCTTCATGTAAAGCAGTCTTGGTGGCAGATGGCATATTGATTGCCTTTATGAGTGCATAATCAGTCCTCCTTCTGTTGAAGGGGTGTTGCATTGATAATGGTTTCAAACTCTTTTTCTAAACTCTTCTCAGCAGCACCACAAAACATCTCAAGGGGCACTGACCATGGGTGGTGGCCTGGAAGGTTGGATAGCCTTTAAAAAAAACCAAACCCAAACCAAGAGAAAAATCACTGTGCAGATTGTACAGTGCTGAGACACATTGCCAAAAGGGGTTGGGTGGTCTCCACCCTCAGAATTTTTCAGGACTTGGACACATATAGCTATGGCCGACCAGATCTAGTATTAATCAGTAAGCCAGTAAACCATTTTGATCCAGATTTGGTTAGTCTGAGTCAACTGAGCAGTTTTTCTCTGGGGCACTAGGTAAGGATGGGGATGGGGAAAGAATTCAGAGGTGGGTTACAAAGCGGCTACTTGCAAGTAGCAGTGGGTGAGAGGGAGGAAACCTTTGGAGCTCTGCAATGGTCAGCCTGCTATGGATTTTCATCTTCAGTGAATAAGAGAGAGACTATAGAATTTGCTGATGAAATTAAGGTGGCAGGAATGTCTGTGGGGGAAGGCATAGGATTTTAGAAAGGAAGAAGTCAGCTGAGGATTTAAGTAAAAGAATTAGGATGAAGTTTAGTCCAGAGTGCAAGATTATTGTTGGTCTGGCTGACCAGTGACAAGAAATTCTGATACAAAATGGAACCTCATCAGGTAGGGATGTGACGAGTTCAGGATTTTGATTAATTATGTGGGTTTAATGGCAAGTCAGCTGAATCACAATAACCATCCATGTGACTGCTTTTAACTCATGGTTTGTATAAACCACATTTAGCTAAGTGAGCCCCAGTGAAGGAAAAGCACCTCACATTTGCTAAAACTGACGTTAGTGGCTGGGATTATGTCAGTGTGCAGCAACGTGTCAAGCTGCTATAACTTCATCATCTGTCTGAGCCCCACTTGCGTGAGGTGCAGTGAGCTATTAAGGTTTTGTAGCTGTGAGGAAGGGAGCTGTCATTCTAGAATGTATGAAAACATTCTTTCTGCAGAATTATTATTAATGCTATTGCACAACTCACTGATGAAATCTGGGAAGTGTGTTTGCAGTTCTAGTTACCCAGAAGGTTGAATTGAAAGAGGTAGGCACACAACAACTACTAGAAGGATCGGGGAAATGAAGAGCTTGTTTTCTGGGAAGAAACTAGAAAACACATAGGTTGCTGACCATAGTGAAGCCTGGGATGGTGTTAAATACCAGCAACGTAAATACTAGGGAGAGAAAGGAGCTATCTGAAAGCTAAAGGATAAGATTAACTCGAGAAGAAATAAACCATGTGAACTGGCCATGAATATTGGTTAAGCTTGGAGATAGTTTAAGTAGTGAGATTCAAACCAGGGTTAATGCTGTCAAAACTAACTCATTAAAGCACTGGAACAATACATCAAAGGTTACTGTAAGATGCTGGGTATTTATGAAATCAGCTGGCTGAATTTGGTGATCCAGGAAAGACTGGTTCCACTCTTCTGTTTCAACATTAGTACCTATATTCTCATCATCATTACTGTGGGAAGGATTACATCTGGGTAAATCAACTTCAGTAAAGACTTCTTATTCTTTCTTTAATTCTTTCTGTGTTTAAATAGAAGGCTCAGTTGAGGTAAAACCAGGAATTATATTTAATTGATTTCATCATTGTTTCTCATGTGTATGAGCTTCAGATATATGAAAGTAGCATAGAAAAAAGCCTTTCATTTTTTATTCAAATGGAAAGTGTCAGATGGAGGTTAACAAAGTTGTTTTTGTCTGAGCATGCAGGAACAAGCAATCAAGTGATGTCATTTTCCCTTTTCTATTTCAATTTGCAGTGAAATACCAAAGTTAAGTGATTACTGGCAAGGCTTTCTCTGCTTCTCCATTTCTTTTCTCTATTTTGACCTTAAACAGCTGACAATCTAATGGATTATATGTTGTTTTTTCTCTAGTTTTTCCTGGACAATGCTGTGAAAGCTTTTCCCTCAGTACTTAATTCATCAAATGCAAGTTTTCCTAATTCAAGTAATCAGACACGGTGGTGTATACAAAACAACTGTTTTTTCCTACCGGTAAGTTCATTTCACATTTCTTATTTTTGTTTGTTTACAACAATTACACTAAATTGACTGTTGTTGGACCTGCTTGAAGTGAAACATCCACCAGTTTTTAAGACTGCACCAAAAGCTTAGTGGTTTTTTTTTTCAGTCACCTGCAACTGCATTTGAAGGAAGTAGGAAGTTAAAGGAGATTAGTACTTCTGAAAATAGAGGCTTTAATAAATGTCAGATTGAAAACCAAGAGATAGTCTGATAACTGAGAATCATAGCTCACTGATGCCAACAAATGGGCAGTATGAGGTATTGGGAGAACACACAGCAACTGCAAAGCAGACTGTGGACTGGAAGCTCCGTGTCGCTGTCAGTGAGAAAACCAGGTTGGCCTGAAGATGGGTTGCACAGCGACCAGAGGTAGACCTTAAAATACTCACCAATTTCTTTATTGACCCGACAGCAGATATGAAATCTGTGAACATCACACAGGTCTGTCATTGCATATCTAACTGGGTGAGAGGGGGAAACACAACACTCCCATACCGCTATATAAACTGTTAAAAAGATCTGAACCGATTTATTTGAAGAAGATACCTTAGTGTGCAGAAAAACACAGCAGCACATGCAGGAAGAGGGGGAAGGACATTCCTGAAAAAAATGGGTTCTGTATCCTAGACAGCAATCATTCTGAAAGGGATTACAAAAGACCTGCAGTTGAATATAACAAGCTGTATATTGTGCTCTAATAGGTCCTCAGTCCTTAGATGAATGAACAGGAGGCAGTGAGAGGAGAAGGGAGATTATTTTATCTCCATGCAAAATTGATAAGATCAGCACCAGGGTGGTGTGTGCTGATTTCCACACAGTATCTTTTACATGAAGCAGTTATTCACTATGTCAGGCTAAACAATCCTAGGAACACACAAAAGCAAGATGTTAATTATGTACAGAACTCTTCTGGAAAAAATCAGTTGCAGTAACTACACCACTTACAAACTTTCAGCATCTCCCTGTTAAAGCAACAGCAGAGCAAAATTTCTGTCTCTCATTTTCAAATTTAGCTAGCCAAATACCACCAGGTATGAATAGGTGCCTGCATCTTCTTTTGTCCCTGGCATCAAGTTATCCTTGTTGTCAAAGAAACTATGTGGTACTTCTCCCAGACTCTGCACATATTCACACTTACAAGCACATAGAAATAAATTGTTCCAATACTCATTTATATTTGTTTGCTTTTTTAGTTGGCAGGTTTTCTAGTCATCTTTTTTACAATTATTATATTACTTGTTTACAGTTTTGAACATCTTGAAAGGTATTTTGTTTCCTCAGTTTTTGCCAGTAAGATCTCCAACAAGCATCTGAAAGATACGGTTTTCATAAATTATTAGCAAGGTTTAACCTGCTGTTCTTAAATAAAATCTTTGTGTTGTGTGTCTTTTTCCTTTGTTTTTTTCCATGTAAAATGGAAACTAAGATTTTTTCAAGATGATTGGCACATTTCTAACAATGAGTGATTTATAGATTTTAAACTGTTAACAAATATTCTTTCATCACAGAAACTTTGTCTTTGATAAATTGGCACAACAATTATGTTAAAATATCACTTCTGGTAATAATAAATGAAAAAGCTAGGGTGGATAAAGACTTTAAATACTTTTCCCCTCTGTTTTTATTAAAAAATTCTCAAATGCACATCATTCTGTGCACTGCAGAAGTTCTTGCTTGAAAAAGCTACGAGTTCCTTTTGAGTTACTGCTTTTGATCTTAATTTTTTTTTTTTCAATATGGAAATAAAATTCTTCTCTCTTTACTGAATGAGATATTGAATACTTAAGCTGACAAATGTTTGTTTCCTTAAATCAAAAAATCAGTCTTTTGAATTGTTGTGCTAGCTTTAAACTTTATTCATGCAGATGAACTTCCTGTGATTTATGATACTAGACCTGACAGATCTATTGACTATGTCATCTGAAATAAGTGAATAAGACATTTTTTAATCATTTCAGCCCCAATGTAATTTAGACAATTTTGAAGCAGACAGATTGATTCTCCCCCTCCTCGACTCCCTAAAATAACTTCTGTGTTGCATTGTTTGCTTCCTTGCTCTTTTTAAGGATTTAGGATTCTGTGACTAGGGAATTCCCAAATTACTTTCTTCTCAGGAGTTTCTCCATAGACAAGTTGGAGCAGAGTCCCTTTTCACTTCATTAAAGATCTTTATAACCACGGAATTGTAGGTTATGAGTTTTAAGAGAAAAGAGTGAATGCACTGGACTTAAGATCTGAAGGGTGTAGTGAACCAGTGCAAGGCACTGGGCCTGTGATCCAGTAAGAAAGGCACTCAGGCTCTGTAAGGTATTGGTTAGTGTTACCTACTGGCGGTAGCACAGGAAGAAAAAAGAGGATAGATGGAGTTACATCCCTTCAGATGCTGGTAGCTCTGCATCATGCAGCATTGGATGCTCCTTCCGTCAGGGGTGGCACGTGATGAGGTGCAGATCCTATCTGTGGAGAGGTTGCCCAGCATCTTCCTCTTTGAGTTCCTACAGGGTATCCTTGGAACGAAACATTTTTATTCAGTTTCTGCTGCCAGACAAAAACGATGTTGAGGAGAACTTGTTGCTGCGCCGCTATATAAAGTTGAGGCCCCACAAGTGGCATAACCGCTGCTACCAAGGGAGAGCTGCCTGCTGGCTCCTTGGAGGCAGCAAATTGACTGAGCTGGCTGAGCTTATCCCACAGCCAAAAGATACACAGAGCATACACAGACTTGTACTTGCTCAGCTTCACTGCTGCGTGGATTGCTGACTCTTCAGTGTGCAGTGATCTTTTGGTCAGGGTCACTATAAAGGATTGGTATCACTTGAGCTTTCTACCTTGGAAAAAGCCTACGTGCTGGTATAGGCTGAGCCCTTTTTATTCTTTAGTAGGTTGTACAAAGGTGTAGAATGAACAAGCCTGAAATGGATCTTTGTGAAGAAACAAGCACAGTATATAGCTGCACAGAAAAGCTGTGAATTTTTTTCCCAGCTGGGCATTTATTCCTCTGTAGGAAAGGCCATGTTCATTTGATGAACTGAGAGCAGACCACTTGGCCCAGGAGACAGGCTGTCATTGCCTGACAGCTTGTAGTTTTGGGACTTTGACAAAGCCCATAGCTCTCATGCGGTACATATGACAGTAATTCCATCAGTCCTGATTTTCTGTGTGGTTACTTAGACTATTCCTTCAGTGTTTTCCAGTGTCTTGCCTGCTCTTAGCTGCATGCATCCTTCTGAGAAGCTTGCTAGAATGCCAGTTAATTTTGTTCCTCTGCAGCATATCATTTGAGGCAGTTTGTCTTGCAGTCACTTCTCTGATTTCTTTTTAGAGCCCTTCTGCATTAGTCTGAAAAACTGAAAGGGTTAGAGAAGGATTCGAGCTACAACTACTAAAATTTTCTAATTTTGTTACTAAAAGCGAGAAATTCAGTTCCACTGACAAGAATTGAAAAATTCTTTTGCAATGTTGAGCGCTCAGAAACAATAGCCTTGAACATGTGTAAGATACAGTGGAAAAAAGTTTATTTAAGGTGGCATTTATTAAAAAAAAAAATTAAAAAGCTTGATAACCTGGTGTGGCTGTTCAAGCAGATTTACCTACAGACTCATTTCTGGATCAGCCTGTTGCCTACTGGAATCTTTCACTGCAATATGCAAAATCAGAGTCAGCCTTCTTAAATGTGTGGCTGTGCCACTCTAATCCATCCACCCTTGTCTGAAATTTTAGCTGAAATTTCCATTCTAGTCTATGTATTTCCACAGAAAATTAACAGAGACTGTTCTACTTGGAAGTTTATTGGGTTTTGTCAAACTGCACCCAGTTGTGGAATCAAGACTGCCTTTTCTTTGCTTGTTTCTTTTGGGAAAATTAATTTCACAGGTAGAATGCCTTATAGAATACAATCTTGGATGCCACTAGTTTTATGTAACACTGAATTCGGAGTGTGACCTCCTGTGGAATGCAGCCATCAGAGAAGTTTTATTTTTGGTGTTTCTGAACATCAGTTCTTTCTGTTCTTTATTTTAAGCAGATCTAAAAGCAAATTACTGTAATGCAGAGATTCAGGTGGCAGATCAATTCTGTCTGATGGGCGCTGTGAAAATTATTCTTCTTAGTGATCCTCCAAAATTAGTATACAGTGATTCAGGTTCTGTCAAAAGTACTGCCATCAACAAGTCAACAGTAGTCTGAAAATAGAATATCTACAAATAGAATGCTTTGTAGTTTTGGAAAAGATTAGTTCCTTACAAGGTGTAGGACTATAATTTGCAGGAAGCATCTTTGGCAAAGGTGCTGTGTATTAAGGACTGACATCATAATTCTAGTGAGAATGCACCATTTCTGTTTTAACATTAATTTTGATCCTGTATTTTTCAGGAATTTAACTCCAACCATACGTATGTTTGTTGATATATATATGACATAGGAAAGAAAAGGCTTTTTTCCACAACTGAATGTGTTTTTATGTAGTCATAACTGAAGAGGATTTGACGGAGGGAGTTTTTATATTTGCATAATGCACAGGCCAAGTTAATAATTTTATATTCTTCATGTCTTTAACGTGGTTTGAGTTTGTAAAATTGTCTATCTGTGAGGTTCATAACAACTGTACATGTTGCATCAGCTTGCACACTGCAAATATAGGCAATGGAATTGTTGTGTTCAGACCTTTAGACATTTTACCTTGCCCCTTATGCTAGTAATACACACAGGATAGTTACCAAACTCCAGTGTGAGTGAAAACCCTCCAGTGGCACACGAATGCATCTCTTGTCCATCTGCTAGCAGTAGGCTCTTGCACCCCTTGCACCACCATCAGTGATGCCCCAAAAATAGGCACTTGCTACCGCAGATGAGTAAATAAAAAGCATCAAAGGGTGAATTAGGAGCATGATCTGGATTCCACTGAGGTTTGTGTGAGTTGGAGCCTAGTAAGAAAAATGGTCTGTTTTATGAAATACCAACATGTGGTGGCTATTGACTTCAAACCATGATGTCATAGGTTGCAATAGATTCTATGCTTAATTGGTCAGTCATCAATTTGTTTTTAAAACTAGCCTGAGCATTTTATTATGCATTATTTCTGATTCGGGAGCCAAATTCTAAATATTTTCCATGTGATTTTCCTTTGCCAGTATTTTATATACAGCTGCATATTAGGGCTCATTTCCTGCTCTGTATTCCTGAGAATAAATTATGAGCTGAAAATGGTGATAATGCTGGTTGCACTGGTGGGCTACAACGTTATCCTTCTGCACACTCATGGGGCCATGCTGGATGACTACAGCAAATTCATGTATGCAATGGCACCTCTTAAAAGGTAAGTGGATAACTCCAGTCCTTCTGAAATTAATAGAAGTTAAATCCTACCTATGGCAATCCTGATGTCAGGGAACCAATTTTTATGTGTGTTTGGCTATATAATCTGCAAGTGGCAATGTAAAATCATTGCTGTGCTGCAGTTAATACGTTATTTAACCTCACACCTCAGAGCATTAGAATAAAATAAACAAGTCTGGGCAAGGTGTTTAAATCACATAATATAGGAAATAGAATATGGTTTAATTTGCATGTTTTTAATGAAGGACATTAGAAGTCATTGTTAACGTTGTTAAGGCCTAAGGCTGAACATAATTAAGGCTGTTAAAGCCTATTTGCTGCAAGCCAAAGAAAATAAATTTCCTCAGAACTAGTACATTGTCTTAAAACTTTACAAATGCAGTCTTAGCAATTGAAAAAAAGGCAAACCAACAGTTTGGACTTTTTTTTTGTTGTGCTTTTAAACTTGTATGTTAAATTTGCAGTGAGACCGAGACTGCTGAAATCTTTGTTATAGGTGATAATATTTAAGAACAAAATTATGCATCTAAGTATTGCTGTGTAAAATAATTTTTGGACATGTGTAATTTCTACCTCATTTTTAAAAGAAAGATGTGATTCTCTTCTATGTAGGCTGTGTGTACAGTGCACACATCACAGAAGAAAAACTGAGTGTTCAGATTAGAGTTTCAGTATCCTTTTGCCTGTGCTGTAAAGTACTCAGGATCTTTAGGACACAGAGATAACTGTGAAAAAGTATCTAAATTTTTAAAAATTTTAAAATAAGTCATATGTTTTCTTTTCTCTGAAATCTAAAGATTAAATCAATGCAGGTCTTTATGTTCCCATTGTGTTAGTGCAAAGGATAGCTCTATGATGGGATGGAGAACTGCTTGACAGGTTAGATTTAGCATGCACTTCCAGCAGCCTTGATTTTGCCAGTCAAACTGTATCTGTTGTTATTTTCCTTTCTAAATCTCTCACCGAGGTTCTTCTTTCAGTGCTAGTTTGAACTGTTTCCCATTACATCTAGTGTCTTTTCCCAAAGGAGATTTTATTTAAAAAAACCCTCTGTACAAGGTCTAGTTTGTGCCTCCTGTAATTCTGAGGCAGAAAGACATCTTGGGTGTTGGGTGCTTTAGCTTCCTTCTCTTCACAGGCATTGGATATGATCTGTTATGGAAGTGATGCCATTACATAAAATCATCTCTTTTTAATCAGCTTTTATAGAATAAGCACCAAATGCTCTCTATTTGTAAGCGAACAAGGATACCATTTTTATTAAAAGCTCATCTTATTACCGGACTTCGGAATGTATGCACATTTGCACAGAATGAAGTAGAAATAATTAAAGCTACAAAATGGAAATTATACTTCTTCAAATAATAAAACATATCATATTTAAATGGTCTTAGTTGACATACCATAATGTAATATAAATTCTGGTCTTATTCTTGTGCTAAAGTAATTTTGCTTGAACTGTTGAGCAGCTTGCTTTACTTATATTTTTGTTTTATAGGCCAGGAATACTGAAAGACCTGAAGACAATGGGCTCAATTTCTTTGTTTATATTCTTCATCACATTGCTGGTTTTGGGTAGACAGGTAAGATGCACACTTCTCTTCATCTGCATCAGGGGATACAATGCTAGCCTCCATATGCAGCCTCACACCTTCTCAAATGTTTTCTAGATTTTCTGACTAACACCTTTATTCTGTACTGCCCCACATCCTTGCAAAGGAGTGTCAGAAGTATCTAAAAAGCCATTTTCTTTATTACCTTAAAATATGCCCTTAAAACTCACCAATAACTGTCATCGAGTCGGTAGTGTGCTGTGACTACTGCTTGTCATGCTGACCAATATTGTCTCATAGCTTCCTAGTGTGCTCCCATCTGTCTGCATCCATCTGCTGTCTCCCTAGTTGCTTAATTACAAGCTATTTTCTTCACAGTTATTACCATTTGATGCAGACACAGAAACAACGTAGCATGCACACAGAAGTGTACCACATGCTGAGGCCACAGTTGCACTAAAACTATGACCCAACAGGAAACCACTCTTTTTATTATCCAGTTTGGCTTTTTCAGTACAAACATGATGTCAGTGGTCTTACCCTCTACGAAGCTGAGGGCCAGTGGAAGGGCAGTTCTCTCTCTAAATCCTCCCATCTGTCCATGATCCATGGCTGAAAGCTGGAATTCCATCCCATTTTGCCTGGAATGATGCAGGCTCTGAGATGGAAGAGGCAATCTCTGTGAGATCTCATGAACAGCCTGTACATCCATAGCCTGCAGCCTTGGGGAGACTCCTAGCCCATACTGTCTCTAAATCACTCACTCACATTACAATTCCTCGAAACATAATGACTGCCATTTAAATTGCCAAGCAGGCTCTGTGGGTTACTAGGCAAAAATTATTTTCTGACATCGTTTTTCCAGTATTTTCTGTGGTGGGGAGCATCCTTCTTGAGTCAGAAATAAAATCCTTCATCTGCCTTGCTACCAGCACTGTATTAGAGTTTGCTCGTTTGATGGCGGTAGCAGGCAGTGGAGCTGGAGCAGGGCCACGTGCGCTCAGAGAGAGGGACAAATACTTCACTGCATCAGTTGAGAACCTTTTGCTCCAGTCAAGCAAGGTGTCAGATGGAGCCCTTCCATGCAACACCAAGGAAAAAGGAGAGAAGGAATGTCACCTTCACTAAGCAGTGAGAGTATTTCTTTGTGGGTTCAGTCACATCTACAACAGTTTTCTTTTGTGTACAACAGTGTGTCTTGTTCCCTGCCAAAACAACAGAAAAAACATCCTGTAAGGGAAAAAGTCACTGTTTTCAGAGCTGTGGGTCCAGGATCCTTGTCATGATACTAATTGTCTGTGGCTTTTCAGTCAGTTGCCTTTTATTTTTCTGCTCATTTAGTTTTCCGTAAAGAAGGAGGAAAAAAAATCCTCTGTTTTCAAACACTCTCAAGCGAAGTATAAATGTCAACTAGAAAATGTTATGAACTGATTTTAATACATGCCTGGCTTAAGACCCACCATTTTAAGCTACTGTTAGTAACACTGACTGGTAGCAAATGCTTGGGAGAAGAATAGGGGAGGAAGTGAACCTGCATAGAGTGACCCTTCCAGGGATGAAGCATGCTTCCCACCTTCTGCCAGCGGGAATTTCTGTGGCAGTGTTTAATAGCTATTGGTTTCTCTGTTTTCTGTTAGACTATCTGATCCTTTTTTAACACATTTTATCCTCCCAGTCTTCACAACATTGCCTGATAATGAAGTTCACAGTTGATAAAAAGTCACGTGAAAGTGTCCTCCTTGTTTGTTTTTAAACTTTCTGCTTGCCATTTACTGAGTGCCACTTTCAGGGCACTGTCAAGCCATCTTGAAGTTATAGGCAAAGTAAAATTCTTCCTTACCCCTTTTTCACAGAGAATCACAGAATCACAAGGTTGGAAAAGACCTTTAAAGATCATTGTGTCCAACCACTCCCATCTTATGCTAGACCATATCCCTCATCTACCCTTTTTTAAAACACATCCAGAGATGGTGACTCAACCCCCTCCCTGGGCAGCCTGTTCCAGGCCCCACCAACTCTTTCAGAAAAAATTTTTTTTCTAACACCTAATCTGACCCTGCCCTGGTGCAGCTTTGTGCCATTTCCCCTTGTCCTATCTCCTTTTACCTGGATGAAGAGACCATCACCCACCTCAATACAACCACCTTTCAGGGTAGTTGTAGGTGATGCTAAGGTCTCCCCTCAGCCTCTTCTTCTCCAGGCTAAACAGCCCCAGCTCCCTCAGCCATTCCTCATAGGATTTGCCCTCCAGCCCCTTCACCAGCCTGGTTGCCCTTCTCTGGACTCGCTCGAGGACCTCAATGTCCTTCTTATGGTGAGGAGCCCAGAACTGGACACAGCACTCAAGGTGCAGCCTCACCAATGCTGAATACAGGGGCACAATCACCTCCCCAGACCTACTGGCCACACAGAGGATAATATATAAGTAATCTTCCTGATTGCTATTGTGTTTTGGTTTCTTTTTATATATATGTTGCAGATAATAACATGTCTTTTCTCTTAATATGTGATTATTTTGACAATACTAAAGATACTAGCCACTGATGAAAGGGGTGGGCTTTCCACATCCCTTCAGTAGACGTTGGTGTCCCTCTGTCCCCAGAGTAAGTAACCAGAAAGTCTATTTTAAAGTAAAAAAAAAAAAAAGAATGGTTTCCTACAAGCCTCACTCTGTGAACCTGCTCTCCACTGGTCAGAGAGATGCCTGTCCTGATGAAAAAAAAACAGAAAAGGGAATGTGGTTGAATGGGCATGAAGAGATGAAGAACTGGCATATCATTATATATGAGGCAACTTAATTCTCAGGTTCAACAAATACTTTCAGCTGCACACGCAGCTTCCCTACTGAAATAAGTAGGCTTTCCCTTAGCTACTCATAAGTACTCTTGTATCTCCTCATTTGTACTGGACAGCTTCCTGCAGAGCGGTATAGTGACCCAAATCAGGGAAATGATCTGGCTTTAAAATTAACCCTGGAAAAATGGTTGGTTTTCAGCCAGATTTATTTTCTGATCTGGTTTTATGGTGTGGCTGCAGCCATGACTGTACCAAAAGAAGGAGCATAGGATACCAAAAATGAGGTGGAGAAAGAAGAAGTGCTTTTTTTCTGATAGTCATTACAGCGTAGGCTACACTATTCCCTGGCACAGAGATCAAGTGACCTATTTTTTTCTGCATGCTTGCCATTATAGCTATTGGAAAATAGGCTGGCAGCAGGCAGTCGACATGTTGAGAATCTCCACTCTTGTACCCTGCCTAGGCATTGCCTGGGAGAATACAGACTGCTGTGGGCTAGGCTGTGTAAGGAGTGCACTCACATTTAAACATGATTGAGCATTAAATCTCTCTTATGGCGTCTGAATTACCAGTATCAGCATATTCTGTGAATTCCTTTATCATTAGTACCTGAAGTTACACACATCCCATTACTCTGTAAGCTAGGTATTTTCTTTTTCCCATCATTGATTATGTTGTGTTTTTCAACACTGAACTTCACTGGCTGTTTTACTGCCCAGATGTTTATAGCAACTTCCCTTGGCCGTGAAGACCGTTTATTTGTAGTCTCTGTTCTGCTTTTTAGTGTGTTTTTGTTCTGTGAGAGGATCCTTCTCTTCTTAGGTATTGTAGTCTTTTCAAGAGCCTCTTCTGAAAGGACTTAATGAAAACTTACGTCAAACTTCACTCTTATTCACATACCCATTGACCTCTTTGTAACAGATGGAGGTTTGTTTGCAGAAGGTGTGTGTCATTGTATTAGCTTTAGCTAGTATGTCTATATAGCTCTGTTCCTTAACAGGGCTTTTTTCAAAAGTACCTTGCTTTCTTGTTCTCAGAGTCACCTCAGGTTTTTTCCAGACATTTGCATTATATCCTTACCATTTGTCAGTTCTCTGGCACTGTGACACAGCCTTTCATTTGGTTACTTTAGAGCTGAGGGCTTCTTGTTGATCAACTTTGTGTACCAAGAAATCTGCTAATGCTTCACATTTATGCAGTTTCTCAGACTTGAGGCTGTCAGGTGGAATCTCCTTAGCTTCCTCACTTGATTGAAATCCCAGGTTTAATTTCTAGTGATCTTACCTGCTTTAGTGCTGCCTTTGCTGGCCCTTTGCTGAATGCCATAGCATTCATGTCCCCTGACTGTAGACACCTACAGCATAGACAGCTACTTTTGAGCTGATTCTCTTGACTTTCTGCGTGACATTCTTTCAGTGAGGAGAATTAGTTCATTGTCTCACTCAGATATTGAAAATAGACCCAGGTTGTTTTGCCACTAGAGTGTAAAAATACAGATAACCCAATTCTGTGCAATCAGACACCAATCTGTTCTGGTTGCATGTAAGTGCTTTTGCTGAAGAAGTTACTACTGGTTTGCACCACTGGGGTTGTGTTGCATTGCCTTGCACAGACACATGGTAGTCTCCTGTCCTGGAGGAAGCCAACTGCTCTGTGGTGCCCAGAGGAAGGCAGAGCCCTTCATGCCTTCCTGAGTGTTCCACAATGCTCACCTGCTGGGAAGCGTCGTCACATAAAGTGAAGAAGAAGCATTTTGTATTTCAAGAATATTATGTGTGGAGGGGCATTATGAGGTATTTTCATTGTGATGTATTGAAAAGGTTCTTCAGGTAACGTAAAATTGGAAACTGTCTTGGTTTTCATATGATGGTAAGGCCATAAAGATCGAGTAGGATCCTTAATGACATGTATAGTAAATTGGATAGGTCATACAAACAACCCATCCTGCATTTCAAAGTGAGTTTTAGTAAGGCAGTGCTTTTTTGATTTTACAAGTCTGAACAGGCATTTTGAAATAAGATATGTTGACTTCTTTAATTTCAAAGCAAACTGTAGAATACAGTATGCTTTATTTTTTCTGATTTCTAAGTTCTCTGACATTTTTTATGCCAGCCTAAATTTAGTTGAATAAATAATAAAACTTAAAATAAATTATGTGTTTAATATTAAATCTAAAAGAAGAAACATACATTTTTAAGACTTCAGCTTATCTAGCACTTTTTCTTTTCAATACGGGTTTGGTAGAATACCTAATTTCAGCTGGCATCCAGTTTGCTTTTGTCAATTTATGCAAATAAATTCAACATTCCAGATTTTATTGGATTTTTCCTGCATGACTACATTTGGTAGCATTTGAACTTTTCACCTATGTGGGGAACTTAGACATGTAAGTAACATACATATATAAAACTGACATTCTAAAAAAGCAGCTGACTGTAGTTTGCATCATGTGATGAGTTTTGAAAAGAAGTTCTTAAGTTGTTCATGACCTCAGTCCTTACAGGAGAGATAATTGTCATTTGATACAGGAACGATGACGGAGAGCAACAATGAAATGCTCTATCCAAGTCCCTGCAGAAGCCTGTTCTCAGGTTCTGTGTTCCGTCATGTTTGTCTGTCCACTCTTCATTTGCTTATGATCTGCAAATATCCTTTAGTAACATGTAATTACTTGAAAATATCCAGCTTCTTTCCTTCTGTCCTATGCTGGACATCCAAAGTCCAGATTTCTGTGATGCAGAGTGAGCCTTTCTAAAATGTTAAGACCTATTTTCCTTTAGAAGAACATTTTCTTTGTATCAGAAGAGCCAGTATACATCTTTTGCAGTGCATTTGAGGTCTTAATTCTGTCCTTACTGGTATATATACCAGCACTAAAAGAAATGGTCAATAAAGATTTCATGGAATGGGTGATCTCTTTTGGTCTTGTAATTAAATAGCTAAATAGTTAACCCAGCCCTTATCAGGCAATTTAAAGGGAACCTGAGTGTACTGCTGTAGATGCATACAGAGGCAATATTTTCCTCTTACTGTTTTTCCATCTTGCAAGTATTTGGCAGATGCATTTTTTGCTTCAACATTTTTTACCCTCATTGCTTTTTAAAAGCTAGCCAAATTTTAACCCCATCTAATTTCCCCTTTCTACTCTATCTTTGGCTGTGACTTCTACTAAATATCTATGAATCATTCTGAGCTGTGACAGCCACTGTCCCATCAGAAGGATTACTCTCATTTTTGATGTGAATGCTTATTGACTGCTAACAATATTAGGTGGCATTTTTAGATTTTCCTATAACATGTTGGTCATCATAATCATGTCCTCCTGGTTAACAGCACAGCCTTCATTGAGGCTGCATGATAGTGTTTAAACTATTGGACTACACTGAATTAGCTCTTGATTTGTATCAGATCAAATGAGACAGGCCAGTGGAAGCTTTACTGTAGAAATAATGCCATAGAATTTACAATAAAGCATTAACAGTACTGAAAAGAAGTAGAGAGAGCTCCACAAAGATGGAGCTTAATGATTAATGGAGATTAATCATTAACAATGATTAATTTTTCAAGTTTTTTTAAATGAAATCAGATCTCCAGAAATACTGATATTCCAAGAATGTTATACATTTCCTTATTGTTCCTGATATTTTTATTGCTGGTGATGTTAAAAAGGCAATTATGAAAACTTTGGGACAAAAATATACAAAGGAATAAGTATTAGAGAAAACAATGTAAAAAAATACCCCAAAAAAACCCAACCCAAAACCAACAGCAAAACCAAAACTCAAGTGGGTTGCCCCAATGGGCCACTTAGTATAATCTAACAATAACTTGATGAACTAAAGCCATATTGTATCAACAGGTTGGGTTTTTTTTAATTATATTGCCCCTTTTTTACCATGCTGACTGCACAACATAAATTCAAGTTGGCAAATGTTAGTGTCTTCCTGAAATGCCCATTATTGTTATAAGTGAAATTCTGACTTCAGATAAATAAGATATCATAGTAAGTTGCAAAACTGTGCAGTTTCTATAACAATGCTTGATTTCTGGAATGAATCTCTACTAAAAACTGAGAGGAACTAAATAAATACTCCATTGTTTAAGGCACCTTGCGTCTTTTTACGTGCCTTGGGTTGGGGGATGGGGCAGCCTTACGTTTGATGAAATGTGTGTTGCATAGTGCTTGCTTGGGGTTTGATTTCTTTGGGATCTGGATTTGTACTTGTGTGGCCAAATCAAAGCCTTGTAAGGGTGGTGTACTGTGCTTATTTTGTCTCTTAAACCTGTACTCCAGCAGGACAAGATGCCTATTGTTTCTTTACCTCTGTGTCCTCTTGTAACAGAATGAATATTACTGTAGGTTAGACTTCCTGTGGAAGAACAAGTTCAAAAAAGAGCGGGAAGAGATTGAGACCATGGAGAACCTAAATCGGGTGCTTCTGGAGAATGTGCTTCCAGCCCACGTAGCCGAACACTTCTTGGCAAGAAACCTGAAGAATGAGGTCAGTCTTCTCTCTATATCCTCTGCTCTCTAAGAAAGCAGCATATTCTGGAAATGCCACCTAATGCTGATATGAACAGGAGGTCCATACAGTGACATTATAGATTCTCAGTCACTTTCATTCCCCTTTAGCTAGCTGAAAGGTTTCTTAGCATCTGGAAGTAAGAAATGTGAAATTATCTGAAGTAGCAATGCACTTTCCCTTTTGAAAGAGGAGAAAGGAGGAGAAAAAGTAGAAGGGAATGATTGAATCGACATGGATTTAGGTTTAAATCATATGCATTCAGATACTTTTTCCTTTGTGATCAGAGTGAACCTGCATTCAGGTTCTGAATTTTCTTATGGTGACTGGAGACCTTGCTCCCTGGAGTGAAAATTAACCTTTTCCCTGAAACAGCAGCTATGTTAATTCTGGAGAGAGGTTCTGAACTCCAAATTACCTGTTTACTCACTGGGCCTAATCCAAGCACCAGAAGAGTCAAACAAAAGACTTCGGTGGAAATTAGATCTGTTCCTAATATTGCTTTACAGTTTTAATAAAGCAGAAAAGGATTTAAAAAATAAAAGCATTTACAGAGAGTAGCAGTTCTAGAGCTCTTTACCTGAGATGTTAGTTTGAATTTCTTTTGCATACTAAACAATTGTTTCAAAAATGACAAAAGGGGAGGGAGGGCAGCTTTAGGGGTTCATTTTTGATCTCTTGAGTCAAAAAGGACAATGTCTTCCCTTTCACAGTGATTTGCATTAAACAGTGCTAGGTAGTACTTTGGATCACTTCTTTAGTCCTACCTGAAAATACTCATTTAGTAGCTAATGTGGAACGAAAACTGCTGTGGGGTTCCTTTGAATACAGTGAAGACCTTGGCTGGGAGCCAGGCTGGCTCAGCTCCAGTTCTTAGTTCAGGCATTAAACACAGCAAACCATCAGGAGATTTGCTTTCTCATTTATGTGCTATTCCATCTCAGCTCCCCAGCAGAGCAACGCCATCTGCTCACCGTTCTATTGGCAACTGGATTTATATTGTCACCCCTCAAGATGCTAAGGTTGGAATGAGCTTTAGTAAATTTAGTGAAGATCAGAAATTGTCATGTGCTGAGCTCTCCAATCTATCATGTCAGCTGAAGAAAAAGGTATTTGACATAATTACAGTGAGATCCTTAAAAAAAAAATAAATCACATATATATCTTGAGTTGATTCTTGTTTTGTTTATCTTTAAACACAGTTTTCAAAAAGGAAGAGCCATTATCAGCAAGGGTATGGAGAGCCCTAAAGGACATTCTGTATGACTGTATGCATATACACCTGAGAATATGTTAGGACAGATCAAGCATCTGTTTTCCTTGTGTGGCTGTTTAGGTAAACAGATGCTGTTCCCATTTTCCTTAGTCGCAAATATTCACCTTACTATGGTTTTATGTATATTCTTTCCTCTTTAAACCAGATTTTGAGATTAATCTAATGGATGAATGATCTGTTTCAGAATACTGCTACCCTTAGAATTTTATGTGTGCAGCTGTATGGAGAAAGGGAAGACAAAGCATGCTGCTGAAGAACAGGCAGCAGGACTGCAAGGGGGAAAAACGAGTGGGTGAATGCTAACTGGGAGGAGTGGGACAGTACTTTTAGACAATAAACAAAGGTCTTTTCCTAGCAGGATGCACATTGACTAATGCTGATATGGTAAAAGCAATGTTACTTCAGAACAAACTGTAATAAAGGTTTGTTTGCTTTACCAGAACCTCTGGAACTGGGTTTCTGCTTAGACTCTGCATGCTCGGTACCAAAGAGGGTACTTCCCAGTTCAGAGAAAGATAGGAACAAATATAAAATAAAAAGCAGGAAATGAGGCCAGGACTAAATATATCTGCACATGGTTTGTGCAGACGTTTCCTTTATGATGTTTGCATCCAGATCCCATACTAGTAAAAAGGTGCTCAGGAGCTTTTGTGCTGCAGACTAACTGGCAAGCACATGACTGAGCCAGAGGAATCCTGTTTAATTAGCTACAGGATGGAGACAGCACCCTACTTAAAGCAGAAATTCTGTCCCAGAGATACTGACCACCATACCCCTCCAAGAGGTAGAATGGGACCGGTTTGCTTCCTCCATCCTGAGAAGGTCTCCAGGCACTGTAGAAGAAGAGGGGACAGTAAGGAGAACCAACCAGCATAAACACAGAGATTATCGAAGGGAAAGGGGAAAAAAAAAGAAAAAAAAAGGAAAAAGATAAAAAAAAAATGGATTGACTGCAGAAGATAGGATGATTTTAATTTTGTTGAAAGAAGCAAAGCCATTCCTTCCTGGAATGGTGTTGCATTTAATTTTGTCATTACACATTTTTGAAAGTAGTGTTTCAAGTAAAGTACTCACAGGAAGATTAAGGCACCCAGTTGCTACAGTCTTTACTATTATGAATGATCAAAATAAACTAGCTGGGATTGCCTCCTTAAAATTCTCTTGATGTTTATTGTGACAGACACAAGTACTAGTCATCTGGTTCTAAACAGTGCCATTTGTTGTTGTTTCTATGCTGATGTTGTGCTGTAGAGCATTAGTGGGGATGGATATTGCCCCGGTATTACAGAGGAAGGAAGAATTGTAGAATAATAGAATACCAGGTTGGAAAGGACCTCAAGGATCAGCTTTCATAGCAAAAGCTCCATCTGGACAAGATGTCCCAGCACCCTGTCTAAACAAATCTTAAAATTATCCAATCTTGGAGAATCCAGCACTTCCCTGGGGAGATTATTCCAATGGCTGATTGTTCTCATTATGAAAAAATTTCCAATTGTGTCCAATCAGAATGTCCTCAGAAGTAACTTGTACCCATTACCCCTCACCTTATTCATGTGTCTCACTGTGAAAAGTGAGTCTCCATCTTCTTTTAGTCACCCATAAACTACTGGATCATGGTGGTGATGTCTCCATTAGACCTTCTTTTGTCAAGGCTGAACAAAGCCAGTTCTCTCAGCCTTTCCTCCTATGGCAGGCTTCCCAGTCCTTTGATCATCCCAGTGGCCCTCCTATGGACCCTCTCCAGCCTGTCCATATCTCTTTTATATAATGGGACCCAAAATCTACACAGTGGCTTGACAAGTGCCAATGCCCTTGTAGCTCTTAAGGTGTATTTTTCTGTTTTTCCATCTCTGGTATGCTTCTCTTTTAGTTTTGATCAGACTCAGAAGCTCACAGTTAAGCCAATGGTGTCTCTTGCTCCACCTATTTCCCTTCCCTTTACAAGGCATGAAATGGTTTTGTGCTTCCAGGAGAGTGTTCTTGAAAAACTCCCAGCACTTGTTACCTCCTTTATCCTCCATGGAAGCTTCCCACAGAATTTTCCCAACTGAGCTCTGAGTGAGATGAAGTTTGCTCTTCTAGAATCTAAAACCTCTGTCTTAGTGCTAAGCTTCAGTGTGCTGAGCAGGATCCCAGACTCCACAATACTGTGATCACTGTAGCCAAGGCTGTCACTGAGACACTACAAAGCAGGTTTTCTTGGTTTGTGAGTAGCAAGCCCAGAAGTGCCTTGTTCCTGGTTGGCACATCTAGAATCATAGAATCACAGAATCACTAGGTTGGGAAAGACCTTTGAGATCATCAAGTCTAACCATACCTGTCCACTACTAAACCATATCCCTGAGCACCTCGTCGACTTGTCTTTTAAATACCTCCAGGGATGGTGACTCAACTCCCTCCCTGGGCAGCCTGTTCCAGTGCCCAATAACCCTTTTGGTGAAAAACTTTTTCCTAATGTCTAATCTGAACCTACCCTGGCACATCTTGAGGTCATCCCACCTTGTCCTATCACCTGTCACTTGGGTGTGTCTTTCCAACACTCACCTCTCTACAACCTCCTTTCAGATAGTTGTAGGTGGTGATAAGGTCTCCCCTCAGGCTCCTCTTCTCCAGGCTAAACAGCCCCAGCTCCCTCAGCCACTCCTCATAAGATTTACCCTCCAGCCCCTTCACCAGCCTGGTTGCCCTTCTTGGACACACTCCAGCACCTCAATGTCTTTCTTGTATTGAGGGGCCCAAAACTGAACACAGTAATTGAGTAACAGCCTCACCAGAGCCAAGTACAGGAACCAGTCACTTCCCTGAACCCGCTGGCCACACTGTTTCTGATACAAGCCAGGATGCATTAGCCTTCTTGGCCACCTGGTCGCACTAGCATCTATATGAGGCAGCAGACCTCTACGCATTCCAAGAACTTGATGGATGACATGAGCTGTTGTACTGTTCTTCAGAAAAATATCCTGGTAGTTGAAGTCACCCGTAAGAACCAGGTTTTGTTCACCCAAACCTTGCTTAAGTGACCCAAATATTGCTTTGTTTGCCTTACCATCTGGGTTTGGAGGTCAGTAGCAGATGCTTCCAAGGGGGATCTTGGAGATGATCCCTCAGATCTTAATTCCAAGGCATTTGATAGGGCTTCCACAATCACTGTAGTTTACTTCTATACATTCAAGGTTCTCCTTAAAAAGAGCTTAACTACTCCTTCTCCTCTTCTTCCCAGTTTATAGCCATCCATCATGATCCTCCAGTCATGGTAATTGGCCCACCATGTTTCAGTTATTCAAATAGTCATAACTTTCTGACTGGGCATAGAGCTCCAGTTCCTCCTGTTTGTTCCCCAGGCCATGTGTATTGGTATATATTCACTTGAGGTGATTGATCCTCATCTTGGGAGGCATCTAGGGAACATTTATTATTGCTGTGGTTGGCCTGTCTTATTCCCCAGTTGGATGAGATGGCATGAGCATTGCCGTTTTGGATCCCACCTCCCAAGTCCTTTAGTTTAAACCCCACTTCACCAAGTTGGCCACCCTATTCCTAAAGATTCCCTTGCTTCTTCTGAGAGGTGGATCACATCCCTCCCTAACAGCTTATAGTCATCAAAGAACGTTCTGTTGTCATAAAAGCCAAAACCCTTGTGACAGCACTGGTCACAAAGCCAGAAATCAATACACATTACCCATCTATTTCTGGCTGCACCCTTTCCTCTGACTGGTAAAGAAAAGATAACTTGGGCATCAGTACTTTCCTCTTGCACACCCAGGGCTTTGTAGTCTTCCTTGACTCGGTCCAGGTTCCAGCTTGCAGTGTCATTTGGGCCCACGTGACAAAGTATCAGTGGATAGTAGTCTGTGATCTTGGAAAGTTGTGGCACACTCTCACCAACATCTTGGACCTTAGCTTCCTGTTAGGCTGTCAGATGGGCACCTCAGTGTCCTTTAACAGAGAATCACTCACCACGAGCACTATATCTTTCTTTTTATGGTATCTGTTGTGTGCTGCTGGTGCTGTTTCTTTTCAGACTTTGCTCGTGAGTGTCTACAGCTGTTAAAGCTTCATATCTGGCTTTGTTGTGATGCTGGAAGGTAGGGACTGAAACAGTCCTGCTTTTGTGGGTGACCAGGGACCAAAATACCTCATTCTCAATGATGCCTGCCACAGGAGCATGGTCCTACAACCACTTACCTATACCTGTCTCAGCCCTTCGAATACTGCTCAGCCTTTTAACTGTTTCCTGCAACTCAGCTACTTGACGCAAAAGATCACCAGCCTGTGCACATCTTTGGTGGGTATTTACCTTTTCTTCAGGTCTGAGCACTTGTTGCAACCTACCATGTGTACTGAAGTCTCCTCCCTTACCAGTTCCACCTGGGTGGAAATGTCCAGATGCCTCGGGGACTTCTTCTGTAGAAACACTGGTTTTAACTCTGAGGCAAGTGCCCACCGTCATGGTAGAGGCACTCTTTTAAGCAAATTGCCACGTGAGTCATGCTGGGAGGACAGACAACAGCACAAAGCAGCACACTGATCTTCCTCTGTCACAGCAGAACTTCTACTTGAATCTCTGCTCCTGCCTTTTGCTCAGTCATATTTCTCTTCTTGCTAACTGAGCGTTGTGCAAGTTGCCGTGATTTATTCCGAGCAACACTTAATGCTTTCAGGGCAGACAGAAAAGGCATTTGCTAATAGCTAGTTAGGGCTCCACATTTATTGTCTGAAAGACAGGTTATTTTTTCAGTGGCAGGAGTTGCCACCCATCAGCAGTCTGCTCAGCTACAGGGCCCAGGCAGTATCCACCATTAGATACTTCAGCAAAAGTTCAAGGAACTGCTGAAGATTAATGTGCTTTTACTTGTGAACGTAAGGGCGTGTTTCACTTCTGCAGATGCTTTTCATACACTTCCTAGTTACATATTTCTATAGTACTCACATAAGTATTTGGGTCTTTAACCCTCTAAGCTCTTGTCTTTCATGTGGTTGAATAGCATTGAACTTGAAAGTTATATTCTCAAATAAACCTTTACATGTCGTTAGTTTACACATACTATTTCAGATACAGCACTGTTCCAGTATCAGTGCCCAGATTTTGTCTGTCTCACAAACTTTACAGTCAGTATGTCATCAGTAGTGTAATTTTGGCATGTTTTACATTCTCGGGATGCAAAATCAGCAGGATACAATAAAGCAAGGAAAACAGCTGCTATCTAATGTTTATCTGGTAAATTAAAACAACTTTTTTTACTAATTGACAGAATCCCTAGGACAACAGAACCGTGTATTAATTTTAACTGTACTATTACTTTGGCTAGATTTAATTTACTGGATTTTTCAAGTTGCTACAAGTATGAACAAAAATGATTTTAAAAAAATTATCACAGATGTATACAACTTGTTTATTTTGTCTTTTCAAATGTGCAATAACCATGATTATCTACTTTCTGCTATAATTACTCTTGCAATTCCAGTCTTTCATATCACACTGTGAATCTCCCCTTCTGTATTACCAAGGCCCTGTATTTTTGACAGTTCACCAGCACCATGCGTGTGGCCTGCATTCCTTCACCCAAAATTGAACTCAAGTTACAGGGAAGGTAACTTGAAGAAATAGAAGGAAAGCTAAGTCAACTACAGAATGTAGTCTCTGTAGCTATTCTGCTAAGTTGCCTACAAAAGGTCCTCAGCACATCAGGTTAACTTTTTTAGTATATTTGCATGCAAATGTTACTGTAGCTTCAGTGTATACATGTCTGAGGTAAATTTGGAGTAGGTAGATATGAAGAAAAATACAAAAGCTAAATATTTGAGGATTGAGCCTGTTAATCTTCTTCACTACTCCACTTATCTAATTTCAAGTTAATTTAAGTAGATCTGCACCAAATCTAGGTGCATAGATACTCAAGACAGCCACCAGTGTATGTCACTGCAGTATTACAGAGTAGGCCTGGCTTTAACTGTGAGAGACTGGAGCAAAGAGAGGTCATTTTGAGCCTGAGCTTCTGAATTTGTTAAAGTCATCCTTTACAGTTTCAGACACTCCTCTTGAGTGCCTACATTAGGAAAAATTACCTCTTTAGCCTTTTTTTCCATGACTGACTGAGACAGAGAAGCACTATCTGAGGTGATTCTGTCCATCTGGCATTAAAATTACCTTCCAGATTAGGCACATCTGCTGTACTGACAGTATAGGACACATAGGATGACTGTGCTCACAAATTAAATACTTCAGTCAGGTGCTTAAATTTCCTAAACTCAGTTGATGTCATCCAGCCAGAGGGTTCCTTCTCCCCACCATTTGATTACTTTATTATATGAATTAAATTTATTAACCAGGTGTTTATGGAGATGGATAAAACAGATGGCAGAAAAAGGTTATCACAATATTAGTTCTTCATGAAAAACTCTCTCAGCAAGATGACAATGCAGATCCAGAAATCCTTTGAAGTTTAGTAGCAATCTGACAATGAACTCACTGCCCTGGATGTTTTGTTTAGTTGCTTTTCATTTGCACAATCACTTTAAAGTGATACTGATTTTGTATATATGTCTGTAAGATGGATATCAGATGCAGATGGGCCATTTCAGGTTTAAGAATATATACAATAATGGTATAATGCAATTAAATAGTCTATCCCCACTGCACAGAGGCATAATGGAGCTTCAGTGATGCTCTGGGTATGGAATCCTTAGAAAATAAAGGAGTAGAAAAATTTATCAATAAATCATCTTCCTCCTCCCCTCCAGCTGCCCATGGTCCTCCCTATCCACCATCATTTTCATGTTTGGCCAGAAGCTTCCCTCACACCTGTTCTGGGATGAGGTGGTCAGCAGTTTTCCCATAGTTCTGCTATTTTTCAGCTATACGTTGCCAACAGAGATTTGCTATATCTGTACACGTCTGTGTAGAGAAACACCACATTCTTTCAAAAAGAAACATACTGCCACTGAAATTGAAAAAAAAACAAAACCCAAAATGCTTTGATAAGTAAAAAGGAAAATAATACTTGATGCTTTTTGAAATCACAGAACAAATCCTGTTCACCTTATTCACATGAGTATTGAAATCCATGTTTTATTCAAATAATAACTGGGACAGAATTTTACTTTATGGTAGCTTACAGCATCTTTTATTGCTGTGGCTACTTTTGTGCACAGATATTAAATTTTCTTTAAAAGTATTAGTTTAATAAATACTCCTTCTTTCCTTTTTTATTCAGGATGTGAATTTATCCTGAAAGAAGAGATATTCTAATGTTTAAGGGCAGTGGATAGGAAACTGAAGCAAGGGTGGGGGTTGGTTGGTCATTTTTATCACCAGAATATTTCTGTGGAGCAGAGGTGCTCTCATTTCACTGGTCTCAGAAAATAGCAGCAAATCTGACATAAAGATGTTTTAGTTCAGGTGACTTCTTTCCTTTTGCCTTAGCTCCTTTTTATAGAAAAGAAATGACAATTATTTTGTCCTATTAGGCATCTTGTCATTTTAGGTTAAGAACTATCTGGATTCTTATGCATTATGCATTTGCGGTGCATTGGGTTTGTGATTTCAGTTCAGTTTTGTAGTTATTACAGTAACACAACTAATTATAAATGAGAGATTATTTTGCAAAATATAGTTTCAGCCATGCAAGGCAAACCAACTCCTCAACATGAGAAGCCACAGAAATGGTCCCTATCTAATAAATTATGAACATTTTATATAAATGTAGTTAATGTTTAGGAGGAAAAGAAGGATAACTTTTGTTGAGTCTTTCTCTAACAAAGATGTTTACACACTGTTTTAAATGAATAAGTGCAACTAACTGCAAAAAATACCCACTCACCATCTTAAGGCATTCCAACAACTACAATGCCTCCCTTTTCAGAACCAGGACACTGCATAGTCATAAGGAAACTCTTATCTAGAGCCGGGTATGATTTTTTTTTCTCTATGCTATTTTCTTTTGGACAGGATCTATATCATCAGTCATATGACTGTGTCTGTGTGATGTTTGCCTCTGTGCCGGATTTCAAGGAATTTTACACAGAATCTGATGTAAATAAGGAAGGCTTGGAATGTCTCAGGCTGCTAAATGAGATCATTGCTGACTTCGATGATGTATGTACTTCTAACAACAATCAACATATGGTTTCAATCTTAATAACCCAGGGTATGCAACAGTAAGCAAACATACTTGAAAGAGAGTGGAAGAGCTGTCAGAAAAGAACTTTTGTGGGCCTAGTCACATGGAAATTGCTTACAGGGAGTATCAAAGGAAAAAGAAAATCATTTGGGATACATCAAATAGTGATCTGATATCACATTCAATTACTTTTGATTAGCTGTAATGAGAATCCTTTGTGTGTATCTGATAAAAAATTTCTGCCCTTGAGCTGCAATTCATGAGGCAGACATGCTACGTGCCATACGTTAACTAGAGTTTCTAAATACTAGTTCCTAAAGTCAGGTATATAAATCTGTGTCCTCTAAAACAATACAGCTTTGTGTTATACCTATCTGAGTTAGTCTCATTATACAGAGAGTTGATACATGAGCAACTCAAAGGATTGTATGAGTTTAAATACTCCATTTTCTGAAGTCACAAGCAAGCACAGATTATGACTACAGACGGATCGTGAAAAGGCAGCTGTGAAGGTTCCACTGAGAACATTATTTGTCTTAAAGTTATGAAGTGATGAAGATACTGGAGAAAAGCATTAAGATAGTGTCACGACTCAGAGAGCACAGTCTGGGTTTGTGGATCTGCAGCTATAGAGGGTATTTTAGCAGCAAACCCCTTTGGAGAACATGCGAATGTCTGAAGCAACCTGGGATATGAACTATAATCCTTGGATTTTAGTCCCATTGGCATGGACTGTCCTATTGGCCTGAAAGAGATGCTTACTCTCAGAAAGCTGCTCAGCTGGTGACTCAGTTCCAGTATCAAATGAGTGCAAAGTCTACCGACTTTAAGAGCTGCATGTACGATAAGGTGGAATTTATTCTCAGTACTATAAATTTAGTCCCTTTATAATAAAACGTATTTAGCAGACAGAAATTACCTTTCCTTGGAGGCTGTAACCATTGTTTTACCTATCCTTAAGTCCTTCATCCCATATGTATTTGTGAAGCCATGTGAGGTCTATTAAGAGACTGCTGTAGGAATTGATGTTCTGAATGCTGTTAGAGTGACAATGCTGTTGGAGTAACAAGGCTGCTGATCTGAATAACAAACAACCCTCCTTGTTTTACAGTTATTGTCAAAGCCAAAGTTCAGTGGAGTTGAAAAGATAAAGACCATTGGAAGCACTTACATGGCAGCAACAGGATTGAGTGCTACACCCAACCAAGAACAGTGTCAGGTACAGAAAATGTTTCTGCTTAATAAAAACCATGTTCAAATGAAGGCTAAAATTCTGTTCATTAAACTGAAGGTTATGCATAATGTTGTGGCCTAGTTTTTTTCTTACTAATTTGGATTATATTATATGGGACAAGCGTATACTTTAGTAGTCTGTGAATGACTGTTCTTCACATTGTGCTTTGAAAATGGCATCTCTGTATTTGCTAAGTCTAAAACAGGCCTTCCACTCTAAATACAATGCAGTATTTTATTCCTACACGCTGCCACAGAACTGGATTGATAGAGTACATAAAAGACTGCAAGGATGAGTATTTTCCATTGTAAGCTGGGAGGGATGAGTAGCCATACAAACCATACACTTAGAGAACCCTCAGGCTCATCATTGAGAGGATGTTGCTTTGTTTCTGGTTTACTTAATAGTGTAGGATTGGGAACTGCAGTCAGTAGAAATGAAGTTCAGAGAAGCAATTCATAACTTTCAAGCAAAAACTGTGCTTTTGCCATGATCTTTAGAGTACTATGGGTTAGCGACAGAGAAACAGCAATTACGAATCAACACATTCTCTGCTAAGGATTAACATGCTCTTGCCAAACTTATGTTCCTTCTACACAGAAGCAATTAACGCCTGAACTATAGACCCTATGGATCCTGAGGACAAAAAAAAGGATGACTTTAAATTAGATCTGACATTTGATACAGGGAGATGAAGGAAAAATGCAGAATTGTAGACTGAAGATGAGAAGACACAGAGGAGCTTTTGTCACAACTAAAACTGGCATGTGCACAGGAAGAGATTTGTTGTTTGAGTTATTTCCACAGACTGAATCAAGAGATCCAAGTTTAAGTCTTCTGTTGGTGACTTAATACACATTTTCAAAAGAAACCCACCAAAACTCAACAGCCTTCAATTCAGACACCCACAGATAGTGCAGTATCTAGTGTGGTGGTGACCAACTGCTTGGCATAACGCTGGGACAGCCCCCAGCTTAAAACAAGCACCTAAGGAAGACTAAGTGCTTAAAGATGGGCTCTGAATACATTAGCTGAACAGAAAACCATCTGTCTTAGCTAGGAGTTAACTTCAAAGGAAACAGGCTTCATTCATCCAAACAGCTGCTCTGGCAAGCACCATCACTGTCCCACCTAGGCTGATGCATCTACTCTGTGAATCATCTCCCAAAAGTTGTCATCTGTCTATCTCTTCTGTCACTGTATCTCAAGAAATGTGGAAGATTCAGTCATTTCTCCTAACGATCAGTGAGTCCATCTCTTATGAAATCATACTCTTGTTAGGGGTCCTACCCTGTGCTGCAGAAGCCTGAAAATCAATTTTCTCCTCAGCCTGAGGGGACTCAAACCAGTACTTAAAAATCAGGCTACACTGTTATATATCAGGAGACATTAAGTCTATAGCTTTTATAAGTAGTATAAGCTCTGAGCTAGTAAATTAGGGAGCAGGGGATAGGTTGCCTTCTTCCTCTCTTCCTCTTGCATTTTATTAGATGTCCTCAGAAGTCCTTGCTTATCATCAAGATGAGAGAAGCGAAGGAACTCAAAATTGTGAATTTCATTGGAGCTTATGCAGTAACTAGGGTGCTGAGCTGTGCTACAGTGTGAGGGGGAGTCTCTGTGGGGCTGTCCATATGCATTATTTATTATTACAGGGCATAAAATAGAAGCAGACGCTTAGAGCAAGTTGATGAGCAAATCCTGGACACATGTAGATATTGATTGCCTGTGGGATTTGATAGCAGCTAATCAGTTATTCAACAATCAAAACATTAGATTAGATATGTTTTGGATCGATCATCTCTAGACTGCCTGACTGTGGTAAATAAAATTCATCCTGATCTACTGGCCGTTGTTTGATCTTACTGATGGTGGACAGGGAACCTTGTTCTACATTATTTTTCCTCTGCTGGCTGCTGGCATAAGGAAATCCCTAAGGGTTTAAGTGCTTTCAAGAGTTCATTGTATTTGGTTGTATTCTCACAGCAACTGAGGATAAGGAAAATTACTTTATTCTGTTTGTTTGGCTGTTTAAATGCAGGAACCTGAACGACAGTATATGCACATAGGAACCATGGTGGAGTTTGCATTTGCCTTGGTGGCAAAACTGGATGTCATAAACAAGCATTCCTTCAATGACTTCAAGTTACGAGTAGGTATGTATCACGGGATTTTTATAAGAGTCTCATGGAGGAGGGGGAAAAATTTATTGTGAAGTACCAGCTGACAGAAGTGTCTGTAGGAGTGACCAAAAGGGACAGGAAAACAGATAGCACCAGCTTCCCCCAGTTTAAAGGCAGCCTACATGGTACTGCCTGTTAACCACTGCTGCTGTGGAAAGGAGCGTTTGAAGGCAAGACTCAGAAATGGGCTGCATTGTCAAGTAAAGAATGGTTGAAAAACACGTTCCCATGGTTCTGATTGGTTTTATAGTAACTCTGTAATAATTATTCTGGAGGTTGTTAACCACATACATTTTTTAAGCTAATCAATACCAAAGGACACAAGAAGACACTAGAGAGGGCTTTACAAAACCATATAAATAGTTTTGGAGGACAAGAGATAGAGAAGGCCAGTGAAGCTGCAGTTGAAACTATTTTATATGTACCAAACTCAAGCAAGTATACAAAAATGCACCCTTCCCTTCCCAAAGGGTTAGACAAAGGAGGCTATTTCTCTTCTTTGCTATTGTGTGGCTATTGACAAGTAAGGGCAAAGATAACTGGTAGTTTGTATTTGAAAGGGTTTTCCCTTATATTTTCTCTTCTGATTTCTTCTAGTTGTGGATGAGGGTATTTTAAAAAAGAAATAGGTGTCTGCAGTAAGACATGGAAAGCGTGAGAAAATAAATTCATTCAGAGCTGGTAAAGCACCATATGTTCCAAAATGTCTAGTTCCTGATAGCAATACACAGCAGTTTTAGAATGCAATATTTAATTTGGAAAGTGCAAAATGAAAGCAGTAAATAAATATTGAAAACTCATAAATCCTGTAAACATGTCAGAAGTATTCGATTTCCAGCACTTATTCTCCTGTCTTGTCTTTGCCTTGCTGTGCCACGGCCCTTCCCTTTCATCTGCTCCTCTGGTTTATTTCACAGTGCCACCCACTGGCAGAACTTGCTGCCTTTTGCCTTGAAACACTCGAGGGTTCCTGAGACCCTCGGCTCCGGTGCCGGTGTGTTTTGTCTTCCTCGCTAGAGATAAAAAATTACAGAGGAAATCTGATGTATGCTTCCTTCTCAAAGTGTTACAGAACTTGATGGGTTTAAAAACCCCTCGTAGAGATACCATACTTCTGTATGGCATAGAAGTTGTCTTCTGGCCACGGACGGCACATGCCATGTGCATGGCTCATGTACCAGCGGCGTCAGTACAGATAGGTGCTGCTGAGTGCCAGGGTTACACCTGCACACTCATGGAAGCAATACTGAATCCTTTAAAGTGGGGACCATGAAGGAAACTTTCTAGGGGAACAAAAAAGAAATCCTACTTGTGATTTTTAAAGTGTTTGGTATAGGTTCCAGTGAAGCCAGACTCCCGTGCTTCAGGAAATGAGGAATGATTAAATCTACAGCAGGACACAGGTCACAAACTGGCACTTTTGCCACCTGAACTCAATATAGGTGCCACTGAGATCTTCACTTCCCGTCTTCACTTCTCCACTTCCTTCCCATGACCTGATCATGAAAGTACTTGTTATCCATAGCAATTAGAGCCACAGAAACCTTTGAACTTCTACCTCCGACATAATCCCCACTGTAAGGTTTTAAACCAAATCAGCCATTTGTAAAAGCCTTCTTCAGCCAGCTTCTAACTCCAGAACTGCTGCAGCTCACTAAAGGTCTCAGCTTCCAACCTTCATTTTCTGCGAGTGCCTGAAATACTAGTTGTGCCTTAGGGGGTACACAGCCTCCCCTGATGTTGTCAGGCAAGGGAGAGGAGAACCTAGATCATATTTCAGGTGTTCCTCCTTGTCTGTTAGTGAAGGTGCTTGATTTATTAGACAAGCTCAAATACGCTTTTGTGGCAAGTTTTGCACGGGTAGTTGTTTGGGTTTTTTCCCCAAACAAAATAGAGTCTGACATGTTGTTTTCCATATAGTTTCATGGTTAGAACATTTGTCTGTGTTGTTGTCAGTGAATGTAATTGGGTTCCTGCTTTTGGCTGAGGCTGCTCAAGCATGGAGCTCCCTGCTCCCTGGAGGATGCTATGAGCCCAGCCTGTAGGATACTTGGGAATGAGATATTCTCTGAATAGTATTTGCCTTTTCATGGAATAATTAAATGTCACTTTTGATATGAGAGAAAGAGGCAGATGGTATCTCCCTTTGTCAAAGAATTCACTTGGACTGACAGTACTGCTTATCCAGCTTTACCTCACAAACATTCACATCTGTCATGAGAAGGAGACCCATGGCAGCAGGAATGACGTAGAGCAGCACATCCCAGAATGCCTGAGTGGCCAAAGCACATTTCTAAGAGATATGGGTCCTCCTTGAGGGAGGACAGATCTGAAGCTGGGTCTCTAGCCCCTGAAGGATTACTCAAACCATCAGCAGTGGCAGTTCAGTAAGGAGGTTAAAAAAAATAGTCCCATTCTGTCCACTGTATTTTGTAGGCAACTCCCACTGCACTGCCTTAATTTCTGGACCATGGCAGAGTGTGTGCTACACACACCTCTTCATTAGTCCCTACTAGCCGGCTTGGGCTACTCCGCAGATGGCTTTTGTGGATTTGAGTCTCAGGTCCGTAATGCTTTCTACACGTTGGATGTCATGAAGCAGGCAGACACACCTGTGGCTTGGTTGTCACTGCAGAGTTGTGCATTTAGTCCCAAGCACTTTGACAAATATTTATCAGGTTCTACCTGGTACCCCTTAGGGTTTGCATATTTTCCCAATTTTTTAAGCATAACTGTTACAGTCACTTTTTCCAGGGTTTCCAAGTGGGAATATAGCTTCTTTGCTAGCCCACGCTGCCATGTTGGATGTGATCCACACCAAGCGATCAGCTCTGAGGTGCCTCCCTGTTCTACAATCACACTTTCATTCTGCTGCACAGATATATCCCCAGTGATGTTTTCTGTTAAGGAATTAACAGAAGTCAGTTTTGATCCACTCCTGTGGAGACAATTTTAGAAATCCGAACTACTCACTTGTCCCTGGGTTTATTTCCCACCAGGCCTAACCTGGCTTCCCTGCTCACTGGTATGCATAGTTACAGGTACAGCGTATTTGTTCTGGGTTAACAACAGTGCTCCTGATTTTGCTGCCTGGTTTCCTTCCCTAGTAGGACAGCACAACTCCTTTACTTTACAAACAAACCCCAGGATACAGACTGACTGCAAGATAAAAAAATGCCCAGAATCTAATGAGGGACTGCACCATGTTGTTCTCCACTCGTAGAGTGTGTGTTTTTGAGCTAGCAAGCTGTTATTCTCAATCCATGCTTAATCCAATTACCTGAATACACACATTTATACTGCAGTTATTTAGGACCACTCTATGGGCAACCCAGCCTTCAGAAGAAAGATTTAAATCCTTCCAGGTCATTCACATTACTTTATTCTACATTAAAGAAGCAATGAGTACTATAAAAGTAATTTGATTTGGCCATCAACTGTTGCAAGGAGGAGAAGTCATTTTTGCTACAAGTAGTAGTGAAAAGAAATTCGTGTATATCTGTTTTCCCAGAAGCTGTTGGTCTCCCACGGTGTGTTCCTCATGCTGTCTGTTACAAGCAGGAGCAAGTTATTAGGCTACTAATGGTTGAAAACGCCAAATCTACTCAGGATGGGAGGGAACTGTAAAACTAAAATTAGATTAACTAACTTTTGGCATTTATTTTTGTAACTAACCTTCTCCTGCTTTAAGTGGTTGATAAAAACAGTTGTGAACAGGTTAGTGGTTGCTGTATTCACTATTCAGCACAGGCCAAATACCATGTTCATTGACTTCATATGTTACCAGGTTGCTCTGTGCATTCTTGTTTGGTGGATCTTCTTTTTTTAATGCTAAGTTCTGATGTTTTCCAGGTATCAATCATGGACCTGTAATAGCTGGAGTGATTGGAGCTCAAAAACCACAATATGATATCTGGGGTAACACAGTAAATGTGGCCAGCAGGATGGACAGCACTGGTGTCTTAGATAAAATACAGGCAAGTCTTTGTTTGTCCTAGTATTTATCTTCATGCTTTGAGTTTCATGCTTAAAAAGCATTATATATATATATATATATATAAAAAAATATATAGAGATAATATATATATATATTACACTAAACAGGTGAGTGTTTTGAAGCTAAGGATGCATACAGGGAAGAAAAACAATTAACAGCTGCATTTGTACATTTCAAAAGAATTTGACCTTGGGAAGGAAAGTAAAGAATTAGAAGAAAATTATAGGGAATATGGGAGGAGAGTCAAAGCTTTGTCTGGACCCTACAGAGGAATACAATTGAGGAAGTCATGGGCTGCCTAGAATGCATCCCTACATCAACAGAGAATTTGAGGGAAATCGCATTTCCATTCTGTGAATTTCTAAACTCATAAAATACTAACTACCTTACCTCTGGACAGCATTCCTGATATTGAATATTTCTAAATAAGAGGAAATGACCGTAACTGCCATACATCAAGTTAAATCCACAAAGCGATCATGAAACTTCCCTTTTAATGAATCATGCTGATGAATAGTCTCTATAGATTATTATCTGCATAGATTATAGATAGGACCTGTGTAGAAAAGACCTTAAATTTTCTAACTTCCCAGTGATTCTGTATTCAGGGATTGCATTTTGAGTATCTGACTAGGATGTTGGGATCCCAGCATGTGATTGAGAGCACTCCACATCTATGATTGAAACAGTTACCAACTGTTGGTCAAACCTGCAAACAGAAGGCATGTCAAAGCAATGACATCCACAAACACTCGCTTGCTTCACAAACAGTCTGAGACAACTGGTGCTGTTGAACAACCTCTGTCCTAGTGAGCTGTCAACTAGGATGGCAGAACTGCCTCACGTTTGGTTTGCAGCCAGTTGTGTGAGAAACTGCCAAGGGCGGCTCTCACAGACGATACTAATAGCTTAGTATCACGTCCTTCACACAGCCTTAGTATTTGGAAAAAGATAGGGAAGCTTGCTCCTGAAGTTAAGAAAAATGCTGTATGAATCATAGAATCATAGAATCATAGAATTGTAGGGGTTGGAAGGGACCTGGAGAGATCATCGGGTCCAACCCCCCTGCCAAAGCAGCTCCCTAGGACGTTTCACTGAGATAGGTGTCCAGACGGGTCTTGAATATCTCCAGAGACGGAGACTCCACCACCTCCCTGGGCAGCCTGTGCCAGGGCTCTGTCACCCTCACTGGGAAAAAGTTTTTCCGCATGTTGGTGTGGAACTTCCTGTGCTCCAACTTGCAGCCATTGCCCCTTGTCCTGTCTCCACAGACCACTGAAAAGGGGCTGGCTGATTCCCCCTGCATCCCCTGCTTAAGATAATTATAAACATTAATTAGGTCTCCCCTTAGTCTTCTCTTCTCAAGGCTGAACAGTCCCAATCTTCTCAGCCTTTCCTCATAGGGGAGATGCTCCAGGCCCTTAATCATCTTCATAGCCCTTCTTTGGACTCTCTCCAGGAGATCCCTGTCCTTTTTACAACAGGGAGCCCAGAACTGGACACAATACTCCAGGTGGGGCCTGACCAGGGCAGAGTAGAGCGGGAGAATCACCTCCCTTGACCTGCTGGCCACACTCCTCCGGATGCACCCCAGGATCCCATTGGCTCTCTTAGCCACCGAGGCACACTGCTGGCTCATGGCCAACCTGTCATCCACCAGGACCCCCAGGTCCTTCTCCACTGAGCTCTTCTCCAGCAGGTCATCCCCCAGCCTGTACTGATAGAAATGGTTGTTCCTTCCCAGGTGCAAGACTTTACACTTGCTTTTGTTAAACCTCATCTGGTTTCTTACTGCCCAGCTCTCCAGGAAGAGAGTTGCCCCTGGCACCATCTGTGTACCTCCAGGCCTAGGTGTGGAAATGGTTATACCCAACTCGATACTTGCCGTGATTAGAATGGGCATCCAGCAACCGACTCTGGGAAAGCTCAGGTGCTCAGATCCCACTTGAGACTCTCAAAGGCCTTACAAGCATTATAGCAAAGTCCTTAGAATTGCTCAGAGCATACGTTCGCTTCACACCCTAGAAGAAGATTCTGCTTTGCTCTGTTATCAACGCTGGCTGTGTCACTGTGTCGTTGCAGGTTACAGAGGAGACGAACAATGTGCTGCAGACACTGGGGTACATGAGCACTTGCAGAGGAATAATAAATGTAAAAGGAAAAGGAGAACTTAAGACATACTTTGTCCATACTGAAATGACAAGATCCCTTTCACAAGGGAACGTGGCATCTTGAAGAATGCTTGTGCGTGTCATCAGTACCATATTTTCAGGAAAGTATCACGCACTTTTTAACTACATTTTGGCCCTTAACATGCGTGCTATTTTCTGGTATGTGGCACTTATTTTAATCTGGCTGCAGAATAGTCCCATGAGCCATCATTTTGCACCTTGATATTCCTCTGTTCAAGGACAGTCGTGATGTACGCTAGAGGACTGGAAGATTGTACTGCAACTTGCACTGTTACTCAAAGCCAAGAAAAGAAGGAATAGGAATTAAAAGAAGACAAATCGTCCTGAGAGGACTAAAGAGATGTTAGTGACAAATGCGGGGAAAAAAGGCAATAAAGCTAGGGGTGCATACTATTTTCTGATGCATGGTGTTTTCTGGAAAATACAGTCGCTCCCCAATAGCATCCACTAATCTGGTATTAAAGTACACAGTATTTGTAAATAAGTTTACTCTGTTCACACATGATTTGGATGTGATCACCAGTTGCATCTCATAGCCAGGGACACGTTGGGTGGCTTGCTGGCATTCTTTCTGAAGAGAGAACTAACAATGCTGGAATAGTTTTGTACAAACGTGTCAGATGTTTTGAAGCTATTGTCTTTTGTAAGGTTAATTCATTAAAAGTTTCTATGTACTTTGTCTTACTGTTGCTGTCTCTTAGTTTTGCTTCCTTCCATGGCTTCTGTCACTCCAAACCTGAGCGTCCTTTGCTGCTGCTGCTGCATCTGCTGCTGCTGCTGCTGCCACCACCGCTGCTGCTGCTGCTTTTTATCCAGCAGGTAGATGTTGAGGCAGGCTATGGCCAGCTATCTCAGTAGCCTTGGCCAGTAACATCCGCTAGGCTTGCTATATCCTTTCAGAAATTGGGTGACCTCTATTGTCTTCAGTCTTGGCTGTCACCCTAGGCGCTCTGCAGTCATTTACTCCCTAGGTGATAACAGAAGACTGACCTCAAACCCAGAAACACGAGCAAACTGGGGGACACTGGAGACAGTGGTAGTGTGGCTACTTTACAATTGGCCTGTAATGCTTAAACTAGGAGAAGGTGCACAAGAGAAGAAATGTTTTGTTTGGTTTGCACTTTGACAACTTCTTTTGCCCTTGCATGCCTTTCACTTAACCTTTGCAATGCCAGATTTCATGGGATATTTAAAGGACTTTATCAGGACATGTGTATGAGCGGGAGATACAAAAAATATTACTTGGTGGATATTTGAGATTGATTTAAATCCCATTTAATTCAAACGTATTGCACTCGCAGAGTTCATAGATGAGCCAAGTGAAAGCAGGTAATTGTACTATCTATGCTCCTTTGAAGCATACATAGTAAAGATTAATTTTTGCTTTCCTATCATCAGTACTTGAAATTAACATATTCTTTTACTCCTAACTGCCTAACAAGAGCAAAATTAATAAAATCCTACTTGAAAAATACCATTTAGTTACAAGATCTTTTTCTGACTGGCCCCATATGAATACAGAAGTCAACTTATGCACTATTAGCTCTGTCACGTTTACCAAAATATAAACAGCATTCAGACTTCTCATTCATGAAACATATATCTACATTTGCATTGTGTTGGTGTCCTTTCAGAAGGAGTTCTCAAAATTGTGTGTCACTAATAAATGGCATCAGGCCACAGTCTTCTGAGTGTGGCACAGTTTTCTCAGAGTATCTGTCTGCTCACTAGCAAATTGGAATGTCAGGAGCTTTCAAATGCCTACATTTGCAGTAAAACAGATCATCTGAATTTTGATCCTATTAGTCTAAAAGCAAAATGCAAGTTATTCCAGTTATGTCCAACATAAGACACATGATGTCTCACCCGGAGCTGGAGACTTTTGATCAGTAACTCTCAAGATAGGTGGTCAGTCTAATAGAAAAGTTATTTAAAATGTTTTGTTGCCCTTAGGATTTCTTCCTTTTAACTGATAAGATAAATATTTTCCAGTGGAATAAAAGACTTTCCAGATAGCTCACACAGCAGCAGAAACGATGTCCTAGTTATTGCCTAAATCACTGAGCTACGCTTAAGACTTCTCCTAAATCCCTCCTCTCCACTTACTGTGAAGATGTCCTAGGGACAATTTAAAAAGAAAAAAAGAAAGATAAAATCTCTTAGACTTTGAATGTACTCTGGAACCTCAAAATCATTTTGGTATTATCACAGGTCAAACCAATCATTTATTACTATGAATGAAAACCCTTTATGTAAAGATGATTATACTGTACTGTTGTATCTCTGTGCAGCTTTCAGGTATCACCTGTACATTCAGGATTTTGCTTTTCGTTTGTATTCTTGCAATTTATGCATCAGTAGCAAACCTTGTACCTAACTCAACAGCCTTGTTTCCTTGATTTTTATACAAGCTAAACAATATTACATTTCTGTAAGCCATGATATATTAAAACATTTGGAGGGCCGTGAGCTAACTGGCCCAATGAAATAAAAAGAAAAATACTTACATGCCCTCCACAAGCATGTTGAAAACTCCCTTGTTTGGAGAACTCATGTTTCTCTGGTGTTCTTCTCTCATTTTGTAGTTCTATTCAGATTTCTGCAGCCAAATCCTGCTAAGGAAAGTGGGCAAAAGGTGATTATACATGCAGTATGATGCCCAGACAGAGAAAGGTGCAGACACCCTCTCTCCAGTATTGAGTTACTGACTATTATATTCTTTCTAGTGTTTAGAAGCTATCCAATAAATATTTTTTGTCTTCCAATGCATTTTACATCTACTGCTAATGCTGGTTTATTTTTCCCTTCTCTAGATTTGCCCAGAGTCCTTGTATCTTCTTTCTTCCTCTCCTGCAGCAATTTCATCTGCCACCGTAACTGGATATCACACGGCTCCTGTATCAGTGTGTAACCTGAAAAGCCTTATGATAACCGTACAAGCGGGTGGTCGGCAGGCCACATGTTGTACATCACAGTGAGGCTCAAGTTCTACAGCTTCCATGTTGGTGCTGTAGCTCACAGGTCACAACAAACCACAAAGAGCACGACTCCCAACAGTACAATGCACACATGTTGCACAGCGTGAGGCAGCAGCCAGACAATCCATGTAAGAGTGATTCACTGTGATCCAGGAAAATGAAGCCCAAACGGGAACATCCTGCTGGATTTCTTTTTCAAAGTCAATGCTTTGCTGCAGTTTATGGAGGGCTACCAAGGGACAGGAAGAAAGACTTGACTTGCAGATATTTTTGTTAATTGCACAAGTAGTTGGGATTACCTGTAAATTAATGATATTTAGCTGCTGTTTCTAAAGAGAGAGATTAGCATCATATCTGCGCTGTGTGAAAAGCATTTTTCATTCTCTTTATAGTCTTCTGTGGTTCCTCTATTTGTTAAAAAAAATCTACATACCTTCCCTTCTCCCACTGAGGCACAGGTAGGAGTTCAACCTATTCATTTCTAAAGTGACAGCCGTGCACACCTGAAGGTACAGCTGTGGAAAGTGTCCCGTTTTGCTCTCAGAACCTCCTATCAGGACAAATAATCAACTGTGCTGTCACCATGCTTTATATAACAGGAGATTTACTGCTAAAAGCAAGGATTGCCTTGTCCTTTCATACATTGTTTTCCTTATTTTACTTCTTTATGAAGACAGTTTTTCAGATAGCAGATTCTCCCTCAGTTGACCTAGATAATACCCATCAACACTGTTTACAGGTGGACCCCAAACAATTTTAAGACTAGGACTTGTTACATTTCGTTGGGTTTTTTAAAATCTAAGATAGTGGAGTGATTACAGGGAGGAAGCAATGTGGAACGAGATGTATGTGCTTTAAATGAAACATGGAATTAAGAGAGTACCTTTGTCCCTTTAAGTACTTCAAATTTGTGTGAATTCCTCAAAAGTGGTGTATAAATCAATTGCAGCTGGTTCATCCTTAAGTTTGCTACATACTCACTTTAAACATTTTCAGATTTAGGGGCAGGAATTATTCAGGTCACTATGTTTTTTAATATGTCAAAATGCAAGTTGAGAATATTTTAATCCTGATGGCAGCTATGAAGATATGAAGCCCGTTATGCTGTAGGATGCCACCATTCAAAACAAAGATTCTGCTAAAAATTGCCTGAAATTTTTTGATGTGCTATTTTAAAAATATATTTGTAGCCATTGAGATGCTCTTCATGAAACTCACAGAATGTTAGGAGTTGGGAGGGACCTTGAAAGACCATCTAGTCTACCCTCCCTGCCAGAGCAGGATCACCTAGACTGAATCACACAGGAATGCATCCAGGCAGGTTTTGAATGTCTCCAGGGAAGGATAAGACTGCATCTCTGGGCAGTCTTTAATGGGGAAAAATGCACATGAAGTATTTTGGAAGACTGATGTGCCTGGACTAGAAATGTTAATGTTTTCATTCCAAAACAGGGTTATGCGTAACACCTGTTACTAATGTCACCTCATGTATAAAATTGAGCATTAATCTACTTGCCAAGTGGGTTACTGAACAGAATATTCATCTCACTCGGTGAGTTGGAATATCCCTTTAGCAGTTATCAGTCAGCATACAAATAATAATTGCAAATTATCTCAGTTACCATTTAATAACTCTTTAAAAATTATTAAAAATAATGACAATTACTCAGAAAGCTTCATTCCCCATTAGGCAGTTGGAACTGTATTCACAAGCCCCCCAGGAAATGTTTGCAATCTGCAGACTGAGCCTGAGCCACAGTCCCTGTGTAGAGGCTTAATTGGAATGACAGGTATACTCAAGGTAAAGCAAAAATTTTCCTGAGTAGATCATAAACGGCAACAACAAAAATACCTCCTGAAGACTGCAAAAGGTGTGCTGACATCTGCAGGTGACATACAGCTGTCTCCGTCTCCTTCAGAGAACCTCCAAAGGGCTGTCCTGTTTGAGATGGGTGGTCTGTCACTAATACAGGGTCTGGAAGAAACAAGGACTTGTGTGAAACCACAGGCCTGAACCAAAGCTGTGGTAGTGGAATGGGGACAGAGCTTTTGAGCTGTTTTTTATTTAACCTGTTTTGCAAGGGCCACATTGGATGCAGTGTTTGTTGGCAAAGGCCATCTCTCCTTTGTGGATCAGCCAAGGGTCAGGAACACGTCAGTCATATATGTTGAGGTCAAACTGCAAGGACAGGAGATGAATTGCTAAACCTTAATTTGACAGCAAGCTAGCCATGTCCACTCTCAGTGACACAAGTTAGAAACTGGTAGGCCAGCTTGTAGGAAGCACATGGCTACTGTGGTTTTTCCTGCATATCAATGACCTGTCCAGTTATGTGTCATCTGTCCTCTTGTGTCCATCCTGTCTCCATCTCTCTGTCATCATCTACACACACACATCCACAGACCTCTACACACCCCCTGTTACCATTTGCTTCACAAATTTTCTTGCAAGCCTATTCCATATTCTAGTTGGCTATTTCAGAACAGTCACCCTGCCCCTGAGACACCTTTATAGCTATAAAAGTACACATCAACATATTCAAAATTCAGGAAACATGGTGGTGGTGACCCAATGGGCATATTGCTACTCCCGAAAGAGGCTGGCAATTGAACTTCTCCTGTGTAAGACACCAAATTCAAAGCAACTTTTAACACACTGGTCTCTGAGCTCAGCTGTAGTTCAGTGCATAGTTTTGGCTATATAAATTAAAACTGCACCATCACCCTCACAATTGTTTTCATGTTCATATTTAAGTTACTAAGGAAACTGACTGACCTGTGCTACTCTGTAACAGGAACCTGGGCTCCACAGTAGCATGGCAGTGGCATATGATTGATGTCTGGCTGTAACTGGCACAAAACCCCCCAGGGATTCATATCCTGATTCTGGAGAGTCTGCAAAAGGTGGCAGGGCAAGAAAAAGCCTTTATAGGGTTCAGGTAATTCTAAAGGGATCTATATGTTCACTGGGAAGGAAAAATGAACTGAGAAGAAGCATTTCAAATTATTTCAAATGGAGCATTTAGGACAAATCTGTTACAAGCCTCCAGCAGTATTTTTTACAATCTCTCATTGCATCCAGATAGTGCAATTCAATTACTGCTATCTTAAATGTTAATCAACATGAGCTACATTTGAACAGTAGAAAGAAGACCGGAGAGAAACCTTTCAGATCTCACTTCAGAGCTCTTGCCTAGCTTAGTTTGTATTTCTGGCAAACGGTTTCCTGCGCCTCTATTTATAGCCCCAGCTTCAGCTGAGCTGCTCTTTATAAATGGGTTTGCTATCTCTTGGTGCTTGGACTAAACTACAAAAAAGCACTTGCACAGTGGCAAACGTGTCTCTGCGTGGGAAGCTGATGTAAGGCAGCTGCTGGATCTTCAGTTCCACTGCTTGCTTATGCTGAGCTAATTTGGCCCATGCTACAGAAAGAAGAGGATCCTAATTGGTAGAGGGATGCTATTAGATAAGCAGATGGAAATTGTCAAGAATGATTTAAAAAAAAAAAAAAACAAAAAACACCCACCCAGGTCTGTGGAATATAAATACCTCCACCCTGCACTTGCAAAGAATCAAGAGGCTACATTACTTGGTGTGTTGCTAGTGGGAGAGTGGCAGCTACATAGCAGGGGTGGGATTTTCCTTATCAGTTGACCTTAATTACTGCATGGGTCCAAGATGCCCCAAAGAATGGGCTGTGAAGATGGGCTCTGGTACCCTCAATGTTGGGGTGCTTTTTAAGTAAATCTTGAGTGTTCAGCAAAAATAAGATGCCTGGAAGAGCGGTGTTGTAAAAGTGCTTGCCAAAGCACAACAATAATAGCAATATTGTTGGTAACAACAGTACTACTAATACAAGTAATAATAATAATGCTGCACGTATTGGCACCATTACTGTGATTGCAGAAAGGACTGGTAAAACAGACCAAGCTCGTCAGAGGGCCCCAGGCAGCACAGTGAGGAGCAGCACGGGCACCAGTAAGTGTGTGGATGAAAGCAGGGTAACCACGAAGGAATACTGAAACTGGGAATGAGGTGTTTTAGAGACTCGCACCTGGGACATGCTTGCTCCCAGTGCCCCCAGAGTGCATGTCGGTGGGCAAGGGAGGTTTCCAACTGCGTCACCTAAAACGGTGAAATGCCTCCTTAAAACCTGCGCCCGAGTGGGCGGGGAGGCGCTGGCCAAAGACACCCCAAGTTCCTCAAGACCTGGGGCTCTCATTCTGGTGGAACCACCATGCCGGGCCAACCCCTCCACGTAGAAAAGGCTGCTTCTGGCGCAAGCAGCCGCGCGGAGCACTCGCTCACTCTGTGCTCCTTCCCCCGCTCCCGGCAACGGCAGCCCGTTCCGCGGCGCTACGGGCCGCCCTGCCCGCCTCGGCCCCGCCGTTCGGGCCGCCGGGCGAGCTGCGGACGGCGGCAGAGCGTTGCCCGGTAACAGCGGCCGCCGGCAGCATGGCCTCACCCGACCCACCGGAGCCCCCGGCCGCTCCGGGGCCTCCGGACGCGGGAGGGATAGAGGAGGCGTTCGGTATCGCGGCGGGAAGGAGGCCTCCCCTTTCAGGCCTCTCCGCCTTCAGCTACATCCCGGCCAGACGTGAAGGGCCTCCGCAGCTCAGCTATTTCCACCGGAGGGCCAAGGTGAGGTAGGGGAGCGAGAGAGCCGAGGGAGAGTGCGGCGGGGCTGGAGAGAGAAGCCTTCCCCGGGGGCTTTCTGCACAGCGTAAGGACGTTGTGCTCGTCCCCTCGGCAAGGGCACGGCCCCCAGGTGAGGAACCTGGTCAGGCGGGTGCCTAAAACAGCCCCGTCGGTGCTTCAAAAGACATGCCGAAAGCTAAGCGGTCGGGCGCCGAAACGGCAGGTTTTATCTTTAGCGGCTGGGGCCATGTGGTTGCTATCTGTGAGTGGGAAATGAAGATAACATCCTTTCCCTGGATGGCAAGAGAAGGCAGAGACGTGGCTTGCCAAGGATGGGAATCACCATCCACAGTGGTGTCACTGAAATACAAGGCAGCTTCAGAGGGAGCAGTAGGGAAGGCATCCATTGCTGCTAGGCTTGGATGTGTTGACTGGGTTTTTTCTGGCAGTGCATGCTCTTTAGTAAGAAACCTCTCCATTTTCAGTTGAGGGAAAAGGTTTTCAGTGTTCATCACACAAATCGTCTGTATGCTGGGCTTGTATAAAGACAATCGATAGAGCTACTCAAAACAGTAAGATCACTGTACACCTTGATTACCGAACGCTTTTGAAGGTGTTACATGGACACTTAACATGTAGCAAGTAACTCAAGCAGGCTTGCTGGGACCCACCTCACCCCTATACTCTGTACTGTCCTGTATCACTTTTCCCCCTCATTCTCTCAACCCTTGTATTTAAAATCAGAAATCATAGAATCATAGAATTGTAGGGGTTGGAAGGGACCTCGAGAGATCATCGGGTCCAACCCCCCGCCAAAGCAGCTCCCTAGGACATTTCACTCAGATAGGCATCCAGACGGGTCTTCAATATCTCCAGAGAAGGAGACTCCACCACCTCCCTGGGCAGCCTGTGCCAGGGCTCTGTCACCCTCACTGTGAAAAAGTTCTTCCGCATGTTGGTGCGGCACTTCCTGTGCTCCAACTTGCAGCCATTGCCCCTTGTCCTGTCTCCACAGACCACTGAAAAGGGGCTGGCTGATTCCCCCTGCATTCCCTGCTTAAGATAATTATAAACATTAATTAGGTCTCCCCTTAGTCTTCTCTTCTCAAGGCTGAACAGTCCCAATTTTCTCAGCCTTTCCTCATAGGGGAGATGCTCCAGGCCCTTTATCATCTTTGTAGCCCTTCTTTGGACTCTCTCCAGGAGATCCCTGTCCTTTTTATAACAGGGAGCCCAGAACTGGACACAATACTCCAGGTGGGGCCTGACCAGGGTAGAGTAGAGGGGGGATCACCTCCCTTGACCTGCTGGCCACACTCCTCCGGATGCACCCCAGGATCCCATTGGCTCTCTTAGCCACCGAGGCACACTGCTGGCTCATGGCCAACCTGTCATCCACCAGGACCCCCAGGTCCTTCTCCACTGAGCTCTTCTCCAGCAGGTCATCCCCCAGCCTGTACTGATAGAAACGGTTGTTCCTTCCCAGGTGCAAGACTTTACACTTGCTTTTGTTGAACCTCATGTGGTTTCTCCCTGCCCAGCTCTCCAGCCTGTCCAGGTCTCGCTGGATGGCAGCGCAGTGTTCCTGTGTGTCAGCCACTCCTCCCAGCTTTGTATCATCAGCCTTAAAAAGTTCTGAAATGTCTATTGTAGCGATAGCAGCATTATGGCAGCATATATTTATTTATAGCAAGAAATAGACCCCCTGAACCCCCTCCGTACCCAAGTGACAGGCTGCTGAATGCGGAGAGCATTGGGCAGAGATGGCGGGTCACTTGTGAGAGTGTGCGGGCAGCGTGGCCCTGGGGTCTGGGCAGGGCACAGGCCATAGCACTGGGCAGTAAAGGAGCAGTAGTGGCTAGGTGTCCCTCATAAATGGTGGGTAGGTTTATCATTTCAGGCTCCTTTGCGTAGATCTTGCCGTTACCATGGGAAGGTGCTCTGAGACAAAGGTGAGCGGGCATGGTTGGTGCCATGTTTAATGAAACACAGGGACACAAAGATATCAGAGGGCTGGATCACCTCCCCTACAAAGAGAGGCTGAGGGAGCTGAGCTTGTTCAGCCTAGAGAAGAGAAGACTGCGGGGGGACCTCATTGCAGCCTTCCAGTACCTGAAGAGAGCATACAAACAGGAGGGGAATCAACTTTTGATAGGGAAAGCACAAGAAGAGCCAAGCTGGGACAGGTCAGAGGGCTGCCAGAGCATAGTCTACCCAATCAGCTCGGAATTAGCAATGGTATGGTAGTGCTTTTGCTTAAAGTCTGCTGTTACACTCCAGGTGACCTGGCTTATGGGAAGTCCTGCTCCAGCAGCATGGAAACAAAACATGGTAACAACTGTTCAGTGGGTTTCTTCACAGCGCAGGCCTCGGCCATGGGGCAGGAAGCAGATTCCACCCATTCTTCTGCACAATTAAGGAATTAGACCATTTGAAATTTTTATTTAATTATTTTTACAGGAAATTCATTCATTTTTGCAGCTTAAATACCTAAAACCAGCTGTGTGTCACAGACTGAAGCAGAGAGAAGTAGAGGAAGATGTGCTCAGCACACAGCCAGAAGCCAGGAATTCCTGCCTTTCAATCTCTTGGCTGCCAGTCGCTCCCTCGATTGCTTTGCATAAGTTACTGTAGCCAGTTTGCACAGTGTTTCCTCTTCTGTGACTGGGAGAAAGCTATTACCTATTTTCTGCATGTCTGGAATATTAATGAATGCTTGCAAAGCACTTAGCTCTAACAGAGGTACATAGAGGATGCCCACCCTGAGTGCAAATTTATTGCCTGCTCTGCATGATTCACTGGCGGTTTAAGAAACAGCTCACCACCACCACCACCTAGGCAAACTAATTCAGCATTTAACAACAAAGAGAAACAACAGCAAAAAGTTATCAGTATATGAAGTGTAGTACTGTTGCCTCTGTATGTCTGGCACAAGATCTTAAATTACCTGGCACAGGGCTAGTTTTTAATACAGCAGGCTGGTTACCTATCTACATTATCCAGAAAGAACGAGTTATCTGTTCTGACACAGGTAACACATAATGGACAAGTAATACCACGTGAAGAAAAGCAAAGGAGTAAACAACGTTCTCAGTGGTGAGCGCAAAGTAGATGCCCACTAAAAATCTGAACGGAACAGGTAGCGTGGGGAGGAAAGGAGAAGCAAGGAAGCACAGAAGTAATGGAGGTGGCAAATCAAGAGACGGGGTGCTCTTGAATGTGCCTAAAATTCTGTAAGGCTTGATGACTTCTTGGAACTGGAGAGATGGGTACCTTAAATACCGAACCAACTCCCCCTCTTGGCAGAACCAAGTAATGGAGGTACTCTTCCAAATGAAGCCTGTGATTACAGTGGTGCCTCACTAGTGCTTTTACCTACGGCTTCCTTTTAATGGAACCATTTGCCTTCTTGACCTGCCCCGACTTGACTGTTTTTGGAGGAGAGCAGTAAATTGCAAGGCTAAAAATACAAGAGTTTTTCAAAGACTAAATTTGGCACACTGTAAAAATTAGAGGTTATAAAAGCCCAACAAAGTGTACAATTTTTCAAATTTGTGGTCAGCCACATGTAAAATCAGTGATTGATTGACATGTTTACTAGGCATTGACCTTTTAATGAAGTTCATTAACAACTGACAGCGTATTTCAACTGAGATTTTGCTTTTCATTCCTGGAAAACTTTTCTGGTTTTGAAGTTCCTTTGATTCCATTCATGAGAACTCCCTGACTGGATAGCGTTTCTTAGAGGATGAGGTCTTTCATGTTGCTTATTTGGGTGCAACTGTGTCAAAAGGTATTACAAATACAGTGATATTCTGGCCTGAGGTATGCCACATTTTGATGTGTGATGGTTACATACGATGCTTCTGGATCACAGGATTACCATTGTGGCCCATTTCTTAACGCTCCTCAATTCTGCTTTAATCAGAAACGGAATAGTAATCCAATGACAGGACCTTTGTCTTGTTCATGCCAAACATGTTCTGAAACTTCCTGCTTTCCTTTTACATTACAGTGCCAGATCATTTGACAAATTTATGAACTCCAAAAGGAAGAGTAAAACAAATAAAGCAGATAAATTACCAAAACTTACAACAGATTACAGGGGAAAAATGAGTTAAAACATCATATGTCAGAGCTGAGTAGGCTTTAAAAAAAGATAGCACATGTCATATGCTGTCTGACGTGACTCTCCCAAAGGAATGACCTAAACCGGCTAATAGTACCACAGTAATGTTACAGCTGTCATCATCTAATGCTATATGTACACTGCTTAAGTATTGATTTGACTACATATATTCAGTAACCTGTAAAGTTAAGCACTACTGTGATTAAGCCCTTTTTCACCTTTTCTCAAGACAGGAGACGTTTCCACTTACGATGCCATTTTTAAAAGATCAGAGGGTTACAACAAGCATCTTCACCGATGTGACAGAGAACATGCAAAGGGTCGTGGTCTTAACATTAATGAGGAGGTAACCCTTCAATAAATTCATAATGATCTTTGTTAAAGGTATTTTATACTTTTTGACATAACTGGACACTGCAGGCATTTTTTTACCCAATAAAAATGGACCCTACCTATTAGAGAAGGAATTGGGAAGAGGACAGCATTGTCCTCAGCCTGGAGGTTTAGCAGAAAGCATTAGCCAGTGAAGACACCTGAGTTAGCTCCTGCTCTTTGGCATCCTGTAGATTTCCAGGTGACAAGCCACATGCAGGTTAAAGCATGGGGAAGGAGATACACACAGCAAGGCAAACCTTCTGTAACAAAGCTCCAGGGTCACCAAAAGTGACTTCTGATCTGTCTGTGCCCCTCAAGAGCTGCAGTTCGGATGGTCATGCAGCTATTTCTGTGATACTTGAAAACTCTTCTCCTTGAGAGGACAGGATTCAAGGGCCCCAAAGCTACCACTGCCCTTTGACATCCACCCTCCCTATGCCATCATCTGCAGAGACAGCCTGGGTCTTTGATCCTGTTGAGTTTGTTATGCAAACACACACTGGATTGCCTTGACAGAAGCACATCTAGGGGGGCTCTATCAGAAGACCACGAACATTCCTGGAAGAGGCTGGGCAATCTTATTGCTCCCTACAACTACCTGAAAGGAGGTTGTGGAGAGGTGCGTGCTGATCTCTTCACCCAAGTGACAGGTGACAGGATGAGGGGGAATGGCCTCAAGCTGTGCCAGGACAGGTTCAGATTAGACATTAGGAAAATGTTCTTCACCAAAAGGGTTGTCAGACATTGGAACAGGCTGCCCAGGGAGGCAGCTGAGTCACCGACCCTAGATGTGTTTAAAATACAGGTAGGCAGACGAGGTGCTCAGGGATACGGTTTAGTAGCAGACAGGTACAGTTGGACTCAATAATCTCAAAGGTCTTTTCCAACCTAGTGATTCTGTGTAGCCCGATAGCTAAGGAAGTATGCAGCCATGTTTTAAAACAGCTGTCTTGAAAATGGAAATACTGTAATATATACACGTACATATAAAAATATATGTATTTTGGCTTGCAGCCCCTGAATAATACACATACCTACACACAGAAATGTGTGTATATTTACATTTATAGACACAGAGAAGCAGAGGCTGTCAGAAATAAACTGAAGTACAACCTCTGTGTGCTAACAGCCTCGAAATCTCGATGGGTTCATGGGACATGAAGAGATGGGTAGGAATGGCTGCCCGTATCGGTGACAGAGATGGAAGAAGGAAAGGAGAGATAAAATTACTGTAATTGCTGTCTAATAAAACCATTGAGATTTTGGGACAAAGGCCACAGCTTGTGATTCCTGTGACTAGCAGCTACACATGCCTGACATTTCAGAGCCGTAATGCCCTTCAATTCCTTCAGGCAGGACAGGGAGCAGTGGGTGCTCCCAAAGGAATCCCAGCAGTGCCCTTTGCCATCACTTGCTTGTGCCCAGTAACTCAACTGCACACCCGCGTGAGGCCAAAAGGCAGGGAAATGACTGCTCCAATTCAAAATGAGCCTTTTTATTCAATCAAAACAAAGCCAACCCCCTTTCCCCAATACCAAGCCCAACCTCCAGCTGGGAAATCTGGGTAGAAACAGTTTATCCCTGCAGAGTTGAGGTTTCCTACTTTGCTCTTGTGTCCTTTCAGTATCAACACAACTCACTTTCCAACCATTTTGCTTACTATAAAGCAAACGTGTACGGGGCAGAATTCCAACCAACTTTGCAGGGCAGTGCAGGCAAGGGATTCTGCTTGCAGAGATGTTCCTTAATACAGCCCTTTAAGTAGTCAGGAGGCACCTCAGACCCACAAGCTGTTAAATGTTACAGCATGATCCTCCTGCATGTGAGGACACCCAACACCGGACTCACCCCATAACTGTGTGCAGGTCGCATACGTAACTCCTGCTTTTTAATTACCTCAGCAGCCCATGCAGACTTTATGTAAGGGTTACTGTTTTAGAAAACATGGTAAATAAAAAGGCCACAATCAACATCTTTTCTAGCACAACACTGAAAGGAGACAGGCTGAATCCACCGCAGTACCCTCCTTTCCTTGAAGTGGAAAAAACCCCAAACCTCTGCAAGTAATCCCTTCATTTCCTGTAGAGAGCCAGGGTGCACCCAGGGAATCCAGCCACACAGTCACAGGCACCGGGTTTAGCTATGTGCAGCCCAGTGACTGCAGCAGAGCGCCTGCACATGCTGCCATTGCCGATCTCATGTGTTAAGGGCGCTGGAATCACCCGCTGGGAAGGCGTGTAGCAGGATGCTTCCCAGGCAGCTGCTAGGGAAATCTGAAGTCTGCTGAGAGCAGATCCCACCCAGATGAAATGCCACCGAGCGCAGTCAGCGCCGCGCTACCAAGGGCACTGAAAACTGGGGCTTGTTTATTCAGAGGGAACACAAGCTAGCGGAATCGCATACTGTGGCCCATCATCAGCACTGCAAACCCGGTGTCATTAGCAGAGCCTTGCTGGTACAAAGGTTCTGTCATTTCCCCCATTTTCAACATTCATCCACAACTGAGGCGAGGGAGGAAATGGTCTCATTTTTTGCCTGCCGCTCTTCTTGACTTGGTTTTTGTTCTGGTGGAATTAAAAGTTGGTGTTCTGAAGAACAGCTTTTAATGGGGTGGAGGAGCAAAGTAGGAAGTGTTGGGGGAGAGTCGGGGATGAATGATTATTTTGGAGTGGGCTTTTCTGGTTGTTTTTTGATGTTGTTGGGTTTGGGTTTTTTGGGGGGTGCGGGGGGTGTTTAAAAAAAAAAAGGGGGGTGTTGCAGCGTCTTTCCTTTGTCTCATGATTTTGTCTCTGAGTTGGGTTATGTCTCACATCTGACCACCCTGCTCTGAGACCCCTCTGATCTGAGTTCCCACTTGCCTCCATGCAGGAAATGTACTGATGCAGCTCAGACTTGAGTGTGTTGTAGCAAAGTCATCTGTTTGCACCTGAAATGTGGCATGACATCCGCATTTTGATTCTCCTTGTAGATATTATTAATATCATAAGGCTAAGCAAACACACTGGGGACCGAGGCTTGCTGTGTTAGCCAGCACGCAAACATGCAAGCAGCCTGACAAAACTGGAGACCTTTGGCTAGGGAAAGGAAAACAAACAAATCCTCTTTCCCTTGTGACTCCATAGCTGCTCATGGCTGTAGCGCAGGAAGGAACTGCAGATTGCAGATAGTGATTGCACAGTCACTTAAAGTGCCGTTTGCTAAGAACGAGCTTAAAATAATCTTTTCTTGGTCGGGTTATTTTTCACCAAGTCCACTTCCCATCATTGCAGAGCAGTTATTTCTGTAATCTTACAGCTACAATCATATTTAGCAAAACCTTTCATTGTGCAAAAATACAGCAGTATATCCTTTATGCCCTTCAGGGAAAGCTTGCACGGACTAGTGATTGCTCAGGGGTTTTTCTTCAGGCTTTGATTTTTTTTTCCCATGCAGCGCTTTCACTGAATTGTGCAAGTACAGTAGGTGTTCCTGTAACAGGGGACACAAATCTCTCCTGTTTGTCAAATGAATCATGCAAGTCGGTACACAAGAAAAGCAAGAAGGAAAATAAGATCTATGTCGCTTTCCAGTAACGTAGCCTTTAGTTTGCCAGTAATCACATGATAATTGCCTCTCTGCGTGTGTAAAGGTTGTCAGTCAACAGCAACTCATGGCACAGCTCTGCAACTTACCGTCTTGTCACCTATGATACATTCACGACCTATTAATACGCGTTTACAAAATAGGTCAGAGATGGAAAGTAAGAGTTCTAAATAAATATACATCCATATAGGAGGTGCTGCACAATCCTGCTATTTTGCCCCTGGCCACAGCGGTGATGGGTAACTGCCAAGTATTCATTTGCTCTGTGACTTTGTTATAAGGAGACTTTTCTATTTTCACAGGAAATGGCAAGACCTGTGGCTGTTTTGTCATCTTCGGAGTTTGGGAGACGCATAAATAAGCCCATAGAGAAGCCGATCAGAGATCATGCAAGGATTAATTGTATGCAGGCAGAATTCTACACAAAAAATGGCATCACCTGCTTATTGGAAAAACCTTCTCCAAGCTTGGATCTGTGCTAAATCTCTTGTGACTGTCATTGCCAGCAACATTTATGTGGAAAAAACCCACCTCACATCAAAAAGCAATGTGGTGCTTTTGCCTTTTCCTCTACAATTTAGTTCAAAAGAATGATTTGGATTAAAGCAAAAAAAAAAAAAAAAAAAAAAAATAGCAGCTGTACTTTTCCTCATGCTAATTCAAATATATGTCTTCTCCTTACAGGCTCATAAAAATCTCATGAAGAGCAACACTGGAAGGGAGACCTGTTGGGTCAACAGCTGTCTCTCTGATATTTTAGGCAGTGCTTGTACATAGTTATTCACAGACTTAACATTTAAGCAAGCTTGCCTCTTAAGGTGTCTGCAGCCACTGACTTCTTAATCCTTACAGCGTTGCTACAAAACTGCTAGATGTTATTTCATTAGCACAACACTTGAAACGGGGATTCAACCCAGATTTTCCAAAATGGACGAGTTTACCCATAAATGGGCAAGTAAAGAAATGATCCAACTTAGGATCATTTGTGCCATAGGATCACAAGTGCCAAGCAGTTTCAGAAGGCTACGAGTGGAAGTTAAAAGGGACTTCTGGGTACTGAGCATTTAAACAGGGAAAATCTGGGGCTTTGCTGATTTCAGCCAGACATTTTTCTGACCTTCACTCTATCGGTGGTGTCCGAGGGATTGGCGTGTTGAAGAGCGTCACAAGAAAAATCATTTCAAGTTCTGTATCCAATGCTGAATAAAAAAAAAAAAGAGTAATGACTAGGAGAACAAGCACTAAACAGTTTGGTAGAAAGGATAGAAAAAACACAAGGGTTGGAGCAGTAGTCACTTAAAAAGCAAGTTGAGAGCAAATGTCTAAACCTGTTTAAGCACTTGGTGCCTTGTATTCTCACTAAAATTGGTAATGAAGCCACAAGGCACTTTCAGGAGGAGGAGTATCTCCTGCAGGCTATGTACGCATAGGGTTGGCTCTCGAGAGCCACCGATGCTGGTGGTGTTTCTAGCTGAGGCAGTTCTGTTCAGAAAGGAACAACAACCAGACTGATGGTACAGAACGAGGGTCACAAGTCCACAGTGATGACTGACACTGGAGTTCTGTCTGGTATTCACCCATGGGAAACCGGTATCACACAGCTTCTTAACCTGGGGCCTGGATAAGTGGTAAACTAGGCAACCAACAGCACTTGTTTGGCATGCCAGGGGAAGCGCCGCAGGCAGCAGGGCATTCGGAGAGGTGTGCATTACCTCCATTGTTCATGACTTGCAACTGGCTCTGTGTTCAAGGAGCCAGGGACGAGAGGGCAGTAACCGCTCTATTCCCTTGTGGCAATAAATAACTTTGTTACACAAATCCAGCAGCATTAAATAAAAGGAATGGCAGTAAGAACAAAGGGAGAAGGAAATGTTTTCTAACAATACCAGTGTGATTTTCCAAAAATGGGTATCACGTGTACACCAGTGAAGAATAAGGGGGAATTACAGCCATATTCTAGACGGATTATTTTTAGTTTGGGACAGTCAGTACAAATTAGTTCTTCTAAGTAGTCTTACTATATTTACAAACCATCTGCGTTTGAAAAAGAACCCCAAAACCTAACGGGAAATCCTATCTGTTAGACAACACCACCACCTTCTGGCCTGCGTGAGAAACAAGCATTACCAGCTCACTTCCACTGCGGAGAAAAGCATGAAGTCATCGACCCAGTTTGAGTTTTCCTCTTGCATTACTTTGCTGGTGTCACCCCCTTCTCTTTCAGTCCCTTCTCACCCCTCCTCTCATTTTAAAGGCTTACCACACGTTGTTACCACTACTGCTTGTTTCTCATTCAGGTCTGACTGGTTGACTTCTCCCTTCAGTGCTCAGCATCAAAAGAATACCCTGACCACTTCCTCACCGTTATGGGGAGAATTCACTTGTAATGTTTGCAGACATTTCACTCATTCTTCAATTCCTCTTCTGCTCCGATGCCAGCTGTTAGGTTCCCAGTGGGCTGTGAGCTTCCTACTACACTGTGGGAAATAGTCTCACTACCTTGTGGTGCTCCCTCACCCATCAGTGCTGACATACTACTCTGAGTAAGGGGGTTTATACATGCAACAAATCGACAGAAACAGAATGCATAGTATGACACAATGTAAAATGTATTTTGGATCTGGATTTTGCATCGGAAAATCCTCCGCAGTTATTGGGATGATTGATGGACACCTGCAACTCATAAATTAACAGCAGCCTGGGAAGGGAAAAATGGCCACATCCAGTACCTAGCAGTGAAATACATAAAATTCCAAGGAGGTAAAACTTTCACCTTTTTTCGTATCAAATCATAGTAGTTAAACCAGGTAATGCTGGGAGTTCTGCTTTTCTACTCACGAATAGTAATTCCACACAGGACAGGATGCACAAGCCAACCTGAACATGTGTTTTACAGGGCAGTTCAGGTACACACTATGTGTTTGGACCTACAGCTGTGGGTTTTTTCCCCCTCTGTAAAGTAACAGACTGACCCGAATTAGGTCACACTTGCTCTGCCCAGCTGATGTGGTTACTGCTTCTGGTTCTCAGTGCCCCCCTTCTGCCAGAATTCATAATCCCACAGAAAAAATGACTGCGTAGGACATAGCTCTTCTGAGCTGCAGAGTGTGATGAGGTTCAGTTTAGGCTTGAGTGGCAGGCTGTAAACTTCAAGGAACTCCAGAGTGCACAAATGGCCCCATTCATCTCAAACTGCCACCAAAGACAAAACGACCAGTAGCATGTACCCAGAAGCCAGGGTGGCCCCCACAGTGACAGCTGTGCAAGGCCACTGTCCTGTGACAGTTGTGCTTTAAAAAAAAAATCACAGTTAATCTTTTCAATGGAAACGCCCTGGTTTTCTGCAAGGCGCTGTGATTTAGTGAACAGTACTCTAGGTCTCTGAGCAAGAAGCAAATCTTGCTTGTGCAACTACTGCAAATTTTGGCTTTATGGAACACTTGGGGGGAAAAATTAAAAAAAACCCCACCAGACAAATCACACAACAGCCATGAGTAAATTGCAGTTTCTTTTTTACATTGTCACAAAAAGCCCTGATTATTAGGTAGCAGGGCACATTCTGTACATTCAGCACCAGCCAGGATCCTTGTGTAGTCACATCTGTCCACTTGCAGTTCTGAGTTAGCCCCAGTGGAATAGCAAAGGAAACACAGCATTGGCTGTTGGGCACTTGCATCTCTTAACTTACAATAAATATTTACACAAAACTTAAGAAAATACATTGCTCTTTATTACTCTTTACATGTCAAATGTTCCAAATATTGGAAGGTCTCACATTCAGAAGCTCAAATTATCTTAGATGGAGTTATTTAGAAAACAGAATTGTTCTTCCACACACAATATTTACATGTTCTAGTGCAGCAGGTCAACCTGTGATTTAGAATTACTCTCCAGTGTCAGCAGCTGAGTTTGTATGTGTGAGGAAAGATTTTTTTGTGTAGATAGTCTGCCAGTTTTCTGCAACTCTGTAGACTCTCTATCTCAAAAAATGGAATCTGGAAGCAAAACAAAAAAAGGATTGCTGCAAATGTCTTTTAATAAACAACTGGATAAGATGGATGCTCATTAAGCAGATGTAAAATTACACAGCAAAGATTTGTCTGTTTTAAAATTAAACGTTGATCTTAAGCGTATTATTGATCTGCAAATCACCTGAATAGAGATTATTCTAAAACAAAGACTGATACCCATTACAGTTTAAACGATTATAAATAGGAAAGAATCAAAAAAGAATCAAAATCAAAAACCTAAAAGTAACTTTTGGTCCAAAATGTGTTTAAAGATAAAAACAGCCCTCTTAGTTTGACAGGTAAAATAAAGGATACACTCTGCTGTGAAAATATTGTTTACAATACAAAGCAGCTACTTTTTAAACTCCTCTTCATAAACTCCAAATTCAGGCCTTTAAAAAAAAAGTATTTAATGGAAAATCCCATTTCTACGGAATTCTTAAACATTTTCCTTTAAGTTAATACTTGAGCCTTGATCACTGCAGGTAAGTACTTTATCAGGCAGCCACTATTTGGCAGAAAAGACAGGCGAAATACACTAATTGATCCAAGGAAATAAAAAGGAATTTCTGGAAATAAAAAGGAATTTCTGTAACACCCTCAGAAATTTCTGTAACACCCTCACCTTTGCCTTTTTTTTTTGTCCTTTCTATATTATGTTCTCTCAAAAAGGCAAGTAAGGGTGTTTCAGAAATTCCTTTTCTGCAAGGCAAAGGCAAAAACCTTTTCAAAGAACATAACATAGAAAGGACAAGACTACATTTGCCTCAGGAAGTAACTGCAACTACAATTTTAAGTATTATAAAATGATAATTTTTGACTTGTTTTGTTAGCCAGAGCAAAAGCAAAGCACTGTCTTTGGACTGTACCTGCACAACTTCATAACCAAGTAACTGAAGATGTCTCTGTTTGATAGCTTCTTCTCCCAACAGATTGTGGCTATTGACGCAAAATCTATTTTGACCATCAACACAGAGGGCAATTCTAAAAATCAAGCACAAGTGTAGCATCAAATAAACAAATACGTGAATCAGTCATTTTAAGCATCACAACTTCTGCTGTTCCCAAGAGGGATGAGACAATACCTCCCCTCTTATTCCCTAACACTGCCTAGAACAAGATATTGTAGGGTGGGAGTTACATAGTTGGGGACTATTTAAATCACTCTATTTAAGGGTAGGATGGTGAGAGACTGAAGCTGAGTGAAACTCACCTGAAATTTTTATTTATGTGTCCTGAACAAAAATTAATGTACAAGTTAATAAGAGTTTTGTATTTTTAATGTTGCTGGTTTGAATTCTTCTAGAAGGAAAAACATACAAAAAACATCTCTCAGCTTGAAAACATTTCAGCAGCTGCATTTATTCAACTTACTCATGTACCTGTTAACCTTGTTGGAATTCAAGCTAAGGTTAAGCTAAAGCGGTTTAAGTTAAACCTGTATGGATGGTTGGCAGCATCATGGATTGTTACTTCATTTTCTTCTCCTTGTTGATAAAAATGACATCAACTTAAACAAAATCTGCATATCCGCTGCAAAAAAAATTGCTTAGATTTTCAGTATGCTAAATATATTGTGACCTTATTTACACCAGAAAGCTGGAATTAAAAAAAAAAATAGTAAAAAACCAAATCAAAGCTCATTCTTAAATATTTAAGCCTGGGATTTTTGAAAGAACCTGTATTAGTCTGCAAATCTTGTGAAGGTTACACTGGAGAAAACATAACCTTTTCAAAGACTTCTGCTTTATCCACAGAAGTGCAGTTGCAAATAGCAGACAGGCAGCTTGCTTAATTCTGTATCCAAAGTTTTTCCAAAAAAATCCCAATTTAACGTATTTTTTAAACTTCTATGTGTTTTTCAATAAAAGCAGCACCTGGAGCAAATATCCTCACTGCACAAGACTCCTTACAAAAGTAAATTTGTGATCTCAAACTGGTTTAACTCTATTAAACCTAGGCAGATACGCTCAACTAGAATTAGCGTGTTTAACTGGAGAATGCATTACAGAAAATCAAAATACATTGCTGTAAGCCACATCAGGATCACTTTGATCCTGACTGGCACTGGGCAGAGAGACTAACTGTCTGGCACTGTGTAGCCAGGAGGCCAAATAATGAGGAAAAAGGGCGGATCGTTAATTTTGCCGACTCTGTCCTCTTGTCAGCGGTTTCCCTGTGAAACCTTAGTTAGCTTTGCTGAGGTCAGTGGCACAACCCCAATCAGCCTAAATCTTGCGGGGTTTCTCGCTCGTCGCCAGCGTGACCCATTCCACCAGTGGTTTGTTTTATCCTCTTACCGTCTGTGCACCTCCTCGCACTGGGCGGCGGGCAGCACAAAGCCTTCTTCATCTAATTTAATTTCAATATCTAGGACAAATGAAAAGCGAAGGGACATTAAAACTCATTTCATATAAACTATTTACTGCAAAACTCCTCCTCTTGCAGTTCATTGTTTTATAAAGTAACTAAAATATAAATAGCAATGCAGAACCACAGAGGCTTGCAACAGACTATTTAACACAAACAAGTGATAACTAGTAACACTTCAGATAGTTATCGCGTACAGCAACGTTGTATTCCACGTCCACTAATGACCATCACATAGTTACATGGCACTTTGCTGGGCTGGCTAGATCCTCTGGAATTCTGAGGGAACTTTGAGGGCTCGCTTTGTCTCCCCCCTAAACCTTTTATTTTTGCCACTAATTCCCTAATTTCATAGATGATGTCAATCTGCAAAACAAGAGCTTAGGACCTACATCCTGCCAACTTACATGTAAGCTGAACTGCAGAGTAATTCTAGAGTCATCCCTTTCTCTTGTTGGGTTATTTTTGGTTGTTTTTTCTTTTAATGTCTACGATGTCCATGAGACCCTTCTCTCAACACCTTCTTTATCCACCATCCTTCCCGGGCACACATCTTTCCCCATCACCTCTCAGTTTCCTTTCCTGGTGCATGAAACTCTATTTTGCCCACTCCTCTCTTCCAGTCCACAAACCCCTACTCACCGTGGCTCAACAGCTCTTGCTACTAAAGGGAGAGGAGCCCAGCCAGGCAGGGCAGGGGGCTGACAACCCTCCAGCTCTCCCTTGCTCTACTCACCACCAAAGCAGAGAGGCGAGGCAAGAGGCATTGGCTCATTTTCCTTTACATGACACAAACTGTTTACAGAACAAGTAAAATGGGAGCTGACAGTAAAAATACAGAATAAAAGAGTTAGCAGCTATTTTCAAGGCAGACAGGCTGTGTAAGTACTACGGCAGCTCTGCCTCTCCCTGTACTTTGCACATTCATTTATTAATTTAAGTTCTCACAATGTTTCCTCATTTCAAACATTCTAAAGAATTTTCTACCCCAGTTTACTTTTCCCATATTTGCACAATTTAGAATGCACACAAAGGGAATAAAATCGATCAGTTTTATTTCTGAAAAATAGCAGCCTAAAGTTTTGACAGCATAAGAACACATTTTATTATCAATTTACAGAAATGTTACTTACCAACTGTATAGAAATATGGTGTTGATACTTCTGATGCAAAATATATTCTTTTTTTCAGTAAATAAAGTAATCCAGTCTTCACCCTTTTGAGAAGGTGAAAATCCAGGGAACTGTGAGGCATGAAAAAGGCCTTTGCTTGATACTTTGGAAGGAGTCTGGGACCCTACATAATGACAGAAAACCAAAAAAAAGAAAAAAGGATGTAACATTTTTGCAGACAATTCCAGTGTTTTTATGAGGAAGAGTCTTCAACTAATTGTCAACAGGGCCCCAGTGACCTTATCACCGATTGCTAACACCAGTTCTTGTTTCATACATACCATACCTCGTAAGATGGGCACTCCAGGGTAACAGTGAGGAAAAGCTGTGTTAGCTGGGAGGTAGCAATTCTGTCCAGACCAGGCGGCTGAGCTGAAACAAAAATATTCAGGCTTTCAGGTGTACCTTTAGAAAAGTACCTTTACACACACCATCATGCACAAGTTAGGAAAAGCTATTCAGTTTACCACGCAGAGAAGCTATTTGATCATTATCCTCCCTGATCATTGTTTGAATCAACAGAAGGATCAGTTGTGAAATGACATAGTTAGAAAAATGAGGAAATGATTTACAGAAATATCAATATAAAAAATACAACTAACAAGATCTTAGTTAATAGTCTTTCACAAAAAAAACATGAGGATCTGAAAGATGTTCTACAAGAAGGAGTAAGTCTGAGTTGAGGTCTTGTAGACATATCACATTTCCTTCTTCCTACGACCCCCTCTCCCCAGCTTTTAATCCCAGCATCTCATTGTTTCATTCATTTCTATTTTTTAATCTGTAAGTAGCAGATAATACTGAACATTTTCTGGATATCTGTGTACAAATGTATACTTGAAGACTATTCCATATTATTTATTATTACAGAATGGTAAAATCCTGATGTAGTATAAGATGCTGATCATGCAGGTCATCTTCTCATGTTCCTGCTGGGAACCTTGACCACTCTCACAGAATACCTTTATACTGATTTAAAGAACATATACAAAATAACTGGTACTATGAGGTTTCTCGTTTTCAAAGTAGCAGCTTGAGAACTTTAAAAGACATGATAAAAGTAGCATCTGCTTCCTAAAAATCAACCTTTTAAGGTATTTTATGTTGAACAGCTAAAAATTGAGTGTCCAAACTCTGCAATCACTTTGAAAACTTGACCTTCCACTCAATTTTATCAGCAGAGCAATCTTAGCTGGGATCTAAAGGGGTCACTCGTCTTTATGGCACAGCTTACGTGTACCCCTATAATGCCACTAAATATGCTTGCCTCTCTAACACGGAATTATTTAAAAATCTGTAACTTACAACTGATTTGTTCATAGTAGGTTTGTGTCCAACAGTGTTGGCTTATGTAGCAGCTACAGCCAAGGACAGGCTACTACATGGGAGATGTGACAGCCATTCTGAAACTTGCCAGGGAAAAAAACCTTAAAAATTAGGTGAAGGCAGCCCTTGGAGACAAAACAAGTCTTGGAAGCAGTGGGTGAGCAGACTCTGAGATCTCCTAAGCAAGATGGGATAAACCATGGGGTAAATTTGAAAACTTCGTAATGTTTTCCTTAGTATGGTCAGACACAGGGCCAAGGATGGGACTGCAGTGCTCGTGGTTCACAGGTGGAAAGGAGAAGGAGCTTGGGGCAAGGCACAAAGATGGGCACAGGAAGCTTCCTCCAGAGGAGTGGAGTTGGCAGACAGGATGTCAGTGGGAAGACACATCACATAACTGCACCAGACTCTAGATTAAAAGTAATTTAAAAGCCAAGACAACACACCAATCTTTATGTGCCTGGTTAAAACATATGTGAGCCTTAGAATTCAATTAACATTTTTATCTAGATAATTAAAAAACCCACACCAGCCTATTCTTAACTGCTCACATTTATGATGCTCTTACGTTTTACTGTTTCAGACTTCACTTCTCTTTTAATTAAGTCAACAATTATGCACTGCAAATTAATTTTTTTCAGCCTTACCCACTCACTCTTTCCAGCTCTCACAAGAGAAACACAACCAAGCTGGAAGCAAGAATATAATACAGTAATCCTTTTCCTCAAGGAACAGAAGAGTAAAGATGACAGCAGAAGCCCGTGCCCAGTTCTACCTTATTCCCACCTGAAAAGGTGGACTCTGAGAAGCCTGACAGAAGGTAAGGAATAAAGCCCTGGATTCACTTATGTCTGATTATGTGGACCTTATTTGAATCATAAGGCAAAAACTCAACATTTTGTACTGCCCGAGTTTTACAAAGTCTGGGTATAGAATCATAACATTTTAATAAATGCTAGTAATTTAAATTCTTTTTGTCCCAATGCTATGCTTCCCCTCACTTCTAGAGAGAATTTGTACTATTCCTGACCAAAGTTTATAAGGATTTTTAGTCTATTTATTAAATATAACAATTAATAATTTCTGTAGTAATAGGTAAGCTCACTAGTAACACAATTATAAGTAAGTTGCTGAGCAATTATTGTAATTATTCTTGCATATTATGATTTGGTACCAATGCTAAAGGTTTTCTAACAACTGCAAGTGCCTACCTTGCCTTTAGAGCCGCAGAAAGAGTGTGGTTTGGATGCTTAGAAAGATACACCGAAACAAGGATCATGCAAAGTCACAGGGAACTTAACCTTTAAAAAGACAGGCAACGAAATCTTACATCTAACCAGAAGTGCAGAAGCAGTACTGCTACTATTTCTGTTGGTTTTTTGAAATATGTGCTCCTCTGGGCTAGCCCCTGAGTAAAATGCCTAAGAGCCTGTCCCAACCCTAAGGAGTATGAGATCCAAATAATCAAAGCAAACAACTGTGAGGAAAGAAAAAGATACAGCAAAGTGTAATGAATTACCAAGGCCCCAAGGCAAATGGGCAGCTATGCCCAGAATTAAAGTCTCAGCACTCATTCTCCAGTGTTCTGCCTTTATGACACATCCCTCATGTGGCAGTCATTACCATGCAACAATGTAGGGAAAAATGAACCCAGAATCATTAAAGTATATTTTACATCACTCATGCATCATTCCAAGTATCACTGTCGTTAAAAAAAATTCTACCACTTTAGGTCTCAGTCTTGTCAGTTCTATAATAAATGGTCTCATAGTAACACAGGCTCACTTCAGTGTGAGTATTCACTTCAGCCCCTGCACAGGCACAGATTTAAAAGAAACACATTTCCTTCATGGAGTAATTTACCATTTAAAACCGTGTGAAACAAACATGGGGAAAACCAAAGGGTCAGTATTTTTTAGAAAAGCTGAAGGATTAACTGAAATAAAATTTTTTAAGTGATTTCAAATCTCTTTTTAAGGTTGTACAGGGCAATTTTCAAACTCCTCTAAACGATATAAACTGAAAGACAACTACAACTGTGACAAGGAAGCAACAATCTTCATCCTCCTCACTGCTATTCTGCAGTCACCAGCTAATTGCTGATTTGACAGAGGTCACTGATAACAAATGGGTTCTGGACAAGAGGCCCACCGGTAGAAAGAAATGCAGAACGTAGCAAAAGAAACACTGCTTGCTCCTTACCTCGAAGCTGTTGCAGAAAATAGGGACTAAATATTTTTGGCAGAAAATTTACTGGATAACGTTGAATAAGGACACATGAGTGCAGCAGGTTCAGCAAAGTGCGAGGCTGGAAGTGACTGAAGCGAGTATGCAGTACAGTTTCAAGCTTCCTGAAGAAGGAAGAAGCACTTGGAGGGAGATAGTTAAGAGTCCCAAATGGTATGATATACTCAGCAATCTGGTCTGTGGAAAAACTGTCAGCATTGGAAATGAAATCTTCTGCCACTGCATCCAAGATGGGCTTCGAAAGGATCATCTTTCGGCAGCAATACTGCATGACTTTGCTGACTGCCTGAGGGTGCATGGTGAAGATGGACTCGGGAACGTGTGTTTCCAGCACCTCTGTAAAACTTTGTTCACGATGCCCAAAGTATAGGAAGGCCTCCAGCACATTTACCAGTTCATCACCTGTGAAATAGGGAACGTGCTTCACCGAATGCTTACACAGTGCTGTCACTAGGGGAACTGCCTGAGTCTGATGAAGAACAGTCAGTGAATTCAGTATTGCACTTGTGAACTTCGGGCTTAGCTGGGAAACCATGGCTAACGTGACACTGTTCATTCTGTTTAACAAGTCTTGGTATCGTTCCCTTTTCTTGGCAGTCACCTGCAGCACCTTATAAACCATCACCATTTCCCTAGGACTCCATTTCTCAATGTCTGTTTCATGCATGCGGTTCACAATTTGTTCCAGGGTCTCACAACTCGGGCCTTCCAACTCAAGCAAACTCTCCCCAAGAGCACACAGATTTTTAACACTCAGCTGTCCTTTACCAAGCCGTCCCTTGCTCTCCAAAAGCAGGTTTGCCATCAGTGTACTCTGGGGATCTATATGTAGTTTTATCAAAGCTTGCAATGCATTCAGCAGCCCAGTGTTAGAGAGTTTTGAAAACTCAAATTCAAACTGGAAGCATAGCGCCCTGAAAATCTCGTTTTCCAACACTCCTTCAGGGTTTTTCACACCACGGTCGTCCACCTCAACTTCCGAAATCCTTTGCAGGGCTCCTGATGCCATAGTATCAGACATGATTGACAGAGAGCTAAGAAAGTCAAAAATCTCTTTTGATGTACAAAGGCTGTTTAACTTCCTGAAAAACAGTTGTTCATCCATCCACTTGTTAGCAGCATTGGGGCTGCTCCTGGTATCTCCACAAAGATGCACACTTTCATTAACAGAAAGAGACTGTATCCGCAGTTGTACATAGTTTTTTCTATAGAACATATACTGAGCCTTATCTTTGAAACACAGCATCCTCATGGCTACAGAGCTACAGTTCTGGGGCTTTTGCTGCCCACTGGTAAAGCTCAACTTTTTGCTTAGGGTCATCAAGATGGACCTGCTGGCTGGTATGTGGGATGAATATAACTGTAAACCTTTTTGGCTAATCAAAGCCATACTGGATCAAGTGGCTTCTCAAAAGATACCTAGAGGAGGAAAAATACGTGTAAATACACAGCTTGGAAAACAGCATAAGTGCATAAGATGCAGCAAAAAAACCCACTTGTAGCAGATGGGCTGGCCCCTCTCCCACAGCCACCAGTGCAAGGCAACGCAAAAAGCTGAAACTCCTGCGAGCAGTGAGCACTGCGTGCCAGGCAGCAACACATCTCTGCCTGTGTCTCCCTAACGACGCCTCGGCAGGGACATGTTTCCCCACGCAGAAACCGCAAGGCAGTGCTTCTCGTTTCCCTCCCGGGCCGGGGGCGCTGGTCAGCAAGGGAGCACTGGTCAGCAAGGGAGCACACCGCCGTTACCCGCGGCTGGAGCGGGCCCAGCGGGGCTCGCAGCCCCGAAGCCGGGAGGCGACAGGTGAACGCACCCTGCGCTAAGCCGCCCCGGCTGGGCCTGTCCGCCACCTTCGCCTCACAGGCCCCACGCCTCCCTCCGCCGAGAGCGGCGAGGGACGGGCAGGGCCCGAAAAGCCGCCGCTGGCCGAGGTGCGTCCCTCCCACCCCAGCGCCTACTGCTGCCTGCCACAGGCCGGGGCGTCGCTCCCCCTGCGTCCTCTTCCTCCCTCCACTGCTGGAGACGCCCGGCGGTGCTGGGGTCGAGCTGCGGAAGCGCGGGGAACCTTACCTCCGCCGCCATGACGGGCGGCGCTGGGGCTGACGGGAGCTTCCGGTGCTTTCCCAGCGGGTATCTCCGGGTGCCGACAGCCACCGCTCTCCCCCACGGGGTCCAGCTGAACACATCCCCGTCTCCTCCTCGCTGCCACCGGAGGCGCGGTGCGGCAGTGTTGCGGGAGCTGCGTTTGTCCCCGTTCGTGAGCGCGTCCCGCAGCGAAAGTAGCCCCGTTCCCATCAGGTTAGCGGCGGGCACGCGCTCCGAGGGGCGCCGTGGGGGAGCGAGGGGAGGCCCGGCCCGGCCCGGCGGCGGCTCCGTGCGAGGCTCCTGTTGCACCGGCGGCGTTCGGGCCTCTGGTGCGGGCCTGGCTTTGGCTCCCCAAAGCCACCGCCCTTCTGCAGGGACAGCTTTTCCACCGCCCGGCGGGGTGTCTGCTAGTGCAGCCAGATTTTTTAGCGCCGGAGGTCAGTCTGGGGCCGAGGAGGGTTTCACCTGTGGCTTTATGGGAGCTTCCCGGGGTTTTATGTTTGCCTGGGTCACGGAGCCAAAGTGATTCTGGGCGAGTCTGAGAAATTACACAGAAACGGTACTATGGCTCTGAAGGCATGGTCCTACTGAATGCTTTAAGGCCCTGCAGAAGCATGTAAAGCTACTGCAGAAGTTTATAATAGTTTTGACCTGTCCGTGGCCCCATGTTTGGCTATTTTTATAGGCCAGCTACATAAAGTAAGTGTCCTGGTCTTGCAGTACAGCTGTGTTGTTACTGGGGTCAGCACATCTGGTTCAGTAAGTGTGTGTGGCTGGCGTTCTTAGGTGGCTTCTTCATGCCACATGCTATGGAGCTGACAGAGTCCACGTTTACCTTTTGTGGACAGTTAGTTTTCTCTCAGCTGAGCACTGGATCAGATGAATTGTAATTGGGAATTTCATCCACAGTTACATGTTAAACCCTGGTTTGAGCTAGCAAATCCTGGGTTGATTTCCAGCTTGAACATTGGTTTGGTTTGTTGGGTTTTTTTTTGATGTGTGACTACCAGTGCATCGATGTGTTAAAGAGAGATTCTCTAGAAAGCTCATTAGTCAAGAATTGCCATCTTTCCCCCCCCCCTTATTTCAGTTGAACTCGTATCATTTAAGAGAGTGTGACATACTGTCTTGGAAGAGCCTGTAGTGCAACAGAGCAAGAGCAGTGAGCGCAGTATGCACATCTGAGTGCAAGTGTGTTCCTGCTTTGTGATTGTGTTCACCTGCAGGTAGGCATGACTGATTTTTCCTTTCTCTTACCAGGCATCACTTGATCAGTTTGTGCATGAAGCTCTTCTTGTTGGTGAGGGAAGAGAAGATACTCTCAGAGAGAGAAACTCTTAAACTTGTATAGTTTAGGTCAAATCTGGATCAAAGGAGTTTACTGACCTGTTGATAACATAACTGATGATCAGACAGTTAATTTAATTGCACTGTAACCAATTACTTGAACTATATATTCAAGATCAATAATGACAATGTAACAGGGACTTGCAAAACATTAATAAATGCCTAAAAATATTTAAATACCCGTTTCCAAGTAATGGTCTAATTGTGGGCTTCCCCCTTCCCACAATCACGCCTTCAATTAGTGTCCTTTCTCAAGGAGGGATGCATCTTGAGCACAATCCTCTCTTCTGGCCATGTGGATTCTCCTGTTCACACACACCTTCTGTGGGAGGTGTGATTGCGCTAACATTGTGTCTCTATGCCGCCTACTAGTCCACACACCAGTGAGAGAACTCCCCGTGGGTACATATACATGCACTGAGGATGTGGGTAGCTACTTTTTGCACCCTTTGTTGTCACTGTACTAGCTGGAGTGGAAACAGCTTGCGTTGTCTTATAGGGAGGTTGCTCTGCCTGTCTTAGGCAGAGGTGGTGGCTCTGCAAAGGCAACATCTGGCCATATCAGATATCATTGTGACTGTTGTTCTTTGTGTTGTTCTCTCGTCTCTCCCTGCTACTGCAAATCTTGCTTCTCTTAAACTTATTTCCAGCCCTAATGCTTGTGTTTGAAGTCTGTTGGTGATCCCCTGGCTATAATGTTGGCAGCTGAGCCCTCAACCTTTTGTGTATAGAAAGTTTCTGTGCTATAAAGTGGTTCCAGTGGAAAACTAATTATCTTTCTCCCTTTATGAGGCATGAGAAAGAATGCAGTAATGAAACCCCACTTTGTCTTTATTGTTCTTCTCCATTTATAGTCAGGCATTGCCACCTGCTGACAAGAACAACTAGGGTGAAGGCATTGCAGGTGACTAGGATGAATCTGCATTACTACAGGGATCTAAGTATATTTAAACTGTGCTTAAGCTGTTTCATATGAATTGTTGTAGTTCGTGTGTCATCAAATGTATTTGTATTTCTTTTGGAAAAGGAGACTGAAAAATCATTTTGTGGATTGTTTTGGAGTATGCATCTTCTATCCAGCTGAAACCAGTTATTTAAATTAATTTATTTAAAGCAACTGTTAAGGTAATTACTATTTTTAGGTAATAATGTAGTCAATTTAAAATGAAAAATATAATGGAAGATGTAGTAGAATAAAATACAATGGAAGCTTAAAAATTTTTCATGAAGTTCATGTATGGTACAGGTACTGTACTCTTAAGAAGCTATCAGTCGAGTTTTACTTTTAATTTACAAATATACTTTAAAAAAGATTCCAATAGGAGAAACTTTCCACAATGCCATGAGGAGAAATATGAATATAGCGTAGTACTCTTATGCAGTTGAGCTGCATTTGTTTTCCCTTGAGAGTAAGAAGGAAGAGATACGTCTCAGATTTCCATTCATCAGTGTGTGTGTGCCTAGGACAGGATGCTTGCCATGGTTCAGTCTGCGTGGGAGCAGTAGGTGACGTACAGCAAACTGGGTGCAGGCCAGGAAAAAAGCTCACGTTGGGAACTGAGAATTACTCAGTCATAATTCTAGGTATTTGAATTCTACTGCAGCTCCCTAGCAGTGACAAAATATTGACAGATTCGTTTGTAATATATGCACAAGAGAGATTCGGCATCTCTCTCGGTGTTCTGCCTGTGTTAAAGTCATGAAAGAAAACTTCTCCCATTCAAACTTCCACAGGGTGTGTGACTGGATAAGGGTATGCATCTCACTCATCCCACTGCTTTCAAGACTTCACTAGGGACTGGCATTTTACACTACGGCAGATCTCTGAGACGGTTTCTGATATTTTTGGAGAAAGAAACCCAAACAGCCAGTTCTGTAGTTGCACTGGTGTAAGAATCTCCTTTTTGAAATATGAAATGTGGAAACTCTTGGACTCTAAAATGCAAGCATAGTGGACAGTGAAGTGTAAAGGCATTCAGGCAAAAGGTACCAATTTTAGAAAAGAAAAATCTGAGAATTTTTTATTAACTTGGGTGTTCTAGTTTGACTTCACCAGGTCTGTTTGGTTTGGTTTTCAAATACATCTCAGAAAACTGATCAAAGCAGCCACTGACTTGAAGTGGAAAATATGTATTATTTTTATTACATAAGTTACATTTTCATGGAACTAGTTTCTCTATTATTGTTTGCAAATGAGGGATTATTACAGCATTACTGCAACATCATGGCAGTACAACGCATACAGCCAATGCCACGAGTCCTTTGCAACCTGGACTATAGGGCCTGGTTGTAAGAAAAAGCTTCTCATCAAAGTAGATGCTTAATTTCCAAGTTAAACACCAATACTGTTATGCTCTAAAGTATCTCTTTTTAATCTGTTAAGCAAAGCAAAATCTTGTGGTTCTGCATGCTATAAATTAACTTTTTTCCCTTCTTGTTTTCCCCTGCAGTGTCTAAAAAAAAAACCAAAACTGCTCTGTTTTGGGAAATGTGCTGTCATTTAAAAAGGAGATTTTTGCTCCTCTATGCAACACAGAAGGGGCAGGCAAAAGCCATTGCTGAGGAAATATGGCGGCAAGCAGGTGCCCATGGACTTGAAGCTGATATGCACTGTATAAGTGAAATGGACAAGGTGAGATTCTTGATGCTGTCTTAAAAATAGGTATTTAAGAATTGCATTTTTTCTTCACATGCTTAGTGGTGGTTGTTAATAATTGTGAAGGCTGAGCACATGCATCCAACCTAAAATATAGCATCTAGTTTGACATATCTGTTTCTTAGGAATCAGTAATTTGGACCAATATTCATAGACATTTAATAGCCTTCTGCCAAAGGTACATCTTTCTTATGATTTTTCTTATTAGAGCAGTAAATGATTGTATCTTTGATCTCTTTAGGAACTGTGTAGTGACTTCTTGAAAACTATTTATGTGTACAGCAGTGATTGAATTCTGTATTTACTGATCAGCTCTCCTGTTGTTAGAAATTACACATTTTTTTGTGTTGCATTGAGGCCCTGTGTTCTGTTAACTGTGGGGTTCAGTGTGACCCATGAGACTTTTGCAGAGTCTTCCTGAGTTACTTAGCATATGCACTCGTGCCAGTTCACACTGGATATGCTCAACCTATGTTCTAGAAAGAAATTACAAGTTTGGCTGGAGCAAGGAAGTGGCTTTTTATTATTTGCTGTTACCCAAGTGTAAGGATCTGAAAACTCTTAGGGTCTGTCTAAATGAAAGCTACATCGACTGTAATTTCCTTCACAAAGTACTTTCAACTGTATGTTCTCAAAAACATTTTAAAAAAACCTGAACAATACTTGATAGCCTGATGTTTCATGTTAGGAAAATTTAGGAAAAAATTTTTCACTGAAAGAGTCATCAGGGCCTGGAGCAGACTGCCCAGGGGGGCAGTTGAGTCACCATCCCTGGATGTGTTCAAAAAAAGGGTAGATGAGGTACTTAGGGGTATGGCTTAGCACAGGATGGGAATGGTTGGACTTGATGATCTTAAAGGTCTTTTCCAACCTTGTGATTCTGTGATTCAAATGAGGTGAACAGAAAATAACACCTAGACAAGTTTTTTTTCATGCTCTTGAAAATATGAGGAGTTTATAAAAATAATTTAGTTCCCTTTTTAGTGAGTTTCTCTCTTGGGGATACACTACATGTTGGGTAGCTGGATATCTGCTCATGAATGAATGTTCACTGAGTATGTAGTAGAGTGTTACAGAGACGCTTTAATGCAGCCAGCAGGGAACATGAAGATTCTCCTTATATTCTTCCATTTAATTTCTTCTGCATTTGACAGGTTCAGAGATTAGTTTCAGGAAGGCAGGAGGCAGGATATTTCTAGCCCTGTTATTGGCCTGCCACTTGAATAAATCTATTTTGTCGAATTTGGCAAGATAGCCCAGATCTGTGAGTTATTGATGAAGTGGAAAGATGCACTGAATTGAGAATCTGAGAATTGGGCACCAAGGAAACAGCACTTTGTAGATTTCATCACTTGCACTCTCCCTTACCTTTTACTGTAAATAAAGAGATCTTCTAGAACTGCAAGTGTAATTGAGGAGGTGGAGTCACAGTGGGAAAACGTGCAAGAGTTTGCTTAAATTTTGTGGAGCCTCTTGTGAAATCTTTTGAGCATGTTCAATCTGAGAGTTTGTTCCATGACATGAACAGTTCAGAGAGGTCTGTGTGTATGCTATAGGTGAGGAAGTAAGAGGCTTCTGTTTTGTCCTTATTATTCAGTTAGAAGGCTTGTGTTTATGCAGCTGTTGGATATTTTTCACAGCTTCATTATAGAATCACAGAATGGTTCTGGGCTGGAAGGAATCTTAGAGATCAGCTAGTTCCAACCCCCTGCCATGTAGGGGGAAAAAACAGAAAACTCTCCAGTAGACCAGATTGCCCAAAGCCCCATTCAACCTGACCTTGAACAACCCCAGCGAGGAGGCTTCTACAGCTTCTCTGGAGAACTTATGCCAGTGTCTTTCCACCCTCACAATGACAAATTTCTTCTAATGTCTGACCTAAACCTGCCTTCCTTCAGCTTAAAGCCAGTACCCCTTGTCTGATCAACATACGCCCTTGTAAAACTCCCTAACCAGCTTTCTTGTAGGCCTTCCCTCCAGTGTGTTGACTGCACCACACAGCTTGGTGTCATCAGCAATCTTCCTGGGAGCACACTTGATCCCATTGCCTGTGTCTGACAAAGATGTTAAACAGTGCTGGTCCCAGTACCAATGCCTGAGGAGCACCACCTGTCACTGAGCTCCACTTGGACAACAACCTGTTGATTCCTGCTGAGCTTTGATCCTTCTCCCTGCTCTGGGCATCTGTTGCTGGCACTGGCATCAAACTGGTAGGAGTGGGATGGATTGAGTTTCCCCTCCTCCTCCTACTTTAGTCATCACCTAGTGTGAATTCTGTGAAGGTCTGTGATTGGAACAGTGGCTACAGAGTTCAACAGTCATAACGTGATCCTGTTGCCTTAGAAAAATAAATGGTCAGCTGTTGCTCAAGTCTAAAAAACATTGGCTATTTTCAAGTAGTGTCTCACCTATACTCTCAGAGGTGAGAAAAGGTCATAAATCTTTGGTTGGTTACTGTGATTGCTTGTTGTGCTTGATGAAGGACTGAAGTGAGGTAGAAGCAGTAAAATAGGAGTCTAAATGAGGTTCATCTTGAATCACAGTGCATGTAGTTAGACTTGGATGAGTTATCTGTACAAGCACATTTGCTATAATACTTTATTCTGGATAAGACATATCCAGGTGTCTGATTCTATCCTCTTCCTTCAGGTGCCATTCACAGCTTGAGCACGCTGTTCACTGCTGTTGTGTGGCGTTGCTGTCGGAGGACATTTGAAGGAAAGAGGAAGACAAAGATGTAACACTAAAGATATAGGAGAAAGTGGAAGGTAGAGTAAAAAAAATACGTAGTTGTGCAAAGTTCTTGGTGTAGTGGTGTATCAGACCTCCCAATAACTGACATAAACTAATGCAGAACCTGTGTTGCCAAATGTTTGACTTCCAAAAGGTTGCAGAGGAGAATCTGTAGTGGAACAAGCAAGAATTTAGTGAACTTGTACCTCTGTTCTAATACATCACATTTTACTTTTTGAGTTTGTGTCTTTTTTTTAATGAAAAAGACCCTGCCTTTTTTTACTTGAAGAATTTGCTTTTGTTTGTAAATGCAAGTCTGCTATGACAATGCACTGCAGATGCTTCTGTACTTGTACTTGGCAAATCATTGTGGAAATTTTGAAAATCTATGTTACTGCATCAAGACCCTTAAGGCCTTTTTTTGTACAATGTGCAGTTCAGTTTTGGTAGTCTGGAGAATTTGTGGGTACTTGGAGTTTGCCTGAACTTGTAAAAGACAAAACCTCTGTTTGGAACATCCCTGGACCACAACTCATTGAAGTCTGGAAAAGGACTTGGAGAGTATCTGTTTGTGCTTACTTTCTTATCTTAAACTGCTCTAGGCACCTGCTATCGGTCACTGCCAGAGACAGGGCACCTTTCTAGGTGGTAATTTAAGTCGCTCAATGCAACTGCTCTCAGGTTCTCAAGAAGGTTTTAGAAAAAATGACAACAGCAAGCCTCCTTGATACTGGTTCTTTATGTTCCTAACCTTTTTGTTTTGGAGGTGTAAGGGGCAACATTTTACATGGCTTGATGAAGGAATAAATTTTGAAAGATTTAGGGAGTGAAGTATTTAGAACACAACTCGTCAAATTCAGAAGTTTTGAATTGCAGTCTTGAAACTGCTTGAAACGAAACATAACAGTTCTTGCAATCTCTATATTTTCTCACAATCCTATTATTTAATTAAACTTGGAATGCTGGAAGAGAGTTTAAACTGAAAACTGCAGGGAGCAGTAAAAGGAGCTTGGGTTGCTTATGTTGGCAAAAAAGGCTAACGAGTGACTTCGTAGCAGCCTACTTGAGCCAAACTCATCTTGGCAGCAAAAGACACTACAGCCAGAGGCAAAATCCACTGATAAACTCAGATTTGGCATTAGTGGAGAAGTTCTGGATGGAAGAGGCTGCCCAGACAAGTGGAATCTCTACCCTTAGAAGTGTCATAGCTGAGGTACTGCAGCACTGGCAGTTAGTCCACTTAGAGCATGGAGTGGGACTAGGTGACCTCCAGAGGTCACTCCCAAACAAGGAATCTGATTCTGTGGAGCTGCATTTCCCATAGGTCACTAGCTGTCTGTGTGATTCGGAATGCGTAGCTTGCAGGGCTGCCATGAAAGAGCACCTTATGCCACAGGCTGCAGCCTGGCACAGTGCTGCAGCTCACTATCAGCAGGAAGCTGAAATCACCAAAGAAACAGAGAAGTTTTTACTTGAGAAGCGATACATAGTTGCATGAGACCTGAGTTTTTGTGATTGTGCATCAGTTCCATATATAGGCAGGTTTTTTTGACCATGTATAATGGAAGCAGCCCCCATAAAACCATGGGCAATATGAAAATTTAGTATTAATAAAAGGGGAGGAGTGAATTTGGGACAGGGTGAAGAGGCCAGAATGAATCGAACTGTAGAGCATGGTGACTGATATCTCTGTTCAGAGCTACCATAGGTCCCCCCCAAAGCACAGGGTTTTTTTGTGACAAAGACAGATGTAATATGGAAGTTACTAGAACCAAATGATCCCCAATAGAACTCAGAAATGCTCCCCATGGTTTGTACGGCTACACCCCAGTTATCTGTGAAATTGTCAGGATTATGACCAACTGTGTGGTTGTGATCATATATATAAAAATATTCTTTCTACTTGACAAAGCAAACACTGTATGAGTGGTGTATTTAAGCTGTCTGAGTGAAGTTGTGAAGTATTCTTCATGTGGATACTAGCCTGTTCAAAATGCCACACTTTGGGTTTTATCTACTTGATCATGCGATAATTTACGTTGGAAGGGGCTTCATGAGGTCATCTTGCAGCAGGGTCAGCAGAGGGCAGAGCAGGTTCCTCAGTCTAGTCTTGAAAACTCCAACCATATGTCCTGGTTTCAGTCAGGATAGAGTTAACTTCATTTGTAGCAGCTGATGGAATGTTGTGTTTGGGAGTTAAAATGAAAGCAGTGCTGATAACACCCTGATGTTCTTAGTTGCAGTCAGACAGTCAAGGACTTTCTCAGCTTCTTCGTATTTCTCTATTCTTGAGAAAGGAGGGGTGAAGCCAGGACAGGTGACCCGGATGGGCCAAAGAGTGTATTCCATGCCAATTACGTCCTGCCCAGGATAACGGGGGGCTGAGGGGAGGAAGAAGAGGGGCGGTGGCGGGACGCGTGCTTCTTGGGGGGACGGTCGGGTTCCGGGACAGCTCTGGGTGGTCCGGCCTGAGTTGTGTGGTTCGGGGAGAAACTGCATTGGGGATCAATAGTTTCATATTCTTTTGTTCTAAAGTCCTGTTAGCATTGTTATATTTTATCTTTCTGTTATCTTAGTAAACTATCCTTATCCCAACCCACGGGCCTCCTAGTTTCTTGGTTTTGGAGTTATTTGCCCCTTCCTTTTCCCTTCCCTTGTTTCCCCCCTTTTTCCCTCTTCCCCTGCTCTTTTACTTTAAGGAGCAGGCAGCTGCGTGGATCTCGGCCCACAGCCGGGGTGAAACCACAACACCAGTATTATAAATTGCATCCCCAGAAAGACTTAAAAGAATTTCTGTGGCATAATACAGGTAAAGTGAGATGAAGCTTTGGGAAAAGGAAGGATGAAAGAGAATCTCTAAGGCCACAAATAGGTATCAAATGGCACCTTGTAACTTACTTGTTCTGTTGTAGTATAACCTGGAAACAGAAAAGGATCCTGTCGTCATTGTTATTTCCACTACCGGTACTGGAGACCCACCAGACACTGCCCGGAAGTTTGTAAAGAAAATTCAAGACACGACCTTGCCACCTGATCATTTTGCACATCTCCAGTATGGATTGCTAGGTGATTTAGTACTTTCTGTATTATTGCAGCACTTGCTTGTCAGTGAATATTTTTTTTTAATATTTTTTATTCGTGAATAAGTTGCTTGGGGGCTTTTTAAAGTGTTTATAAAATATTTATTTTTATAACATAAACTGCTTTTTTTTTTTGTAGTCCTCTATGAGCAATAAAGGAAAGGTGTCACAGAAATGATCTGAATGTAAGCTACCAATTTAACTTTTTTATTGTGTCATTTTCTTTGCATAGACAAAATCTAAGCTGTCTGTAATCATTGGAAGTTTTAATTTCTTGTCAAGTCTCTACAGACTAGATGAGTTTACTTGACTTTGCAAGTAATAGGGCAATCTTCCATACAGAGGGATGGGCGGTATAAAATGTTCTTAAATAAGGTTTTAAGATCATCTTATCCCTTCAAATTTACTTTTTTAAAATTTTGAACGTTCTACTCATCAGCAGAAGGTCAACAGGGTTAAAGATTCATATATAAAATACAGATCTGGCAAAATGCATCTGATATAACTTGAGCTTATGGTAAGGTCAGTTTGTTGAGTTTTCAGGTTGTATTTTAACAAACACCAAAAGGTTCTGGTTGACTTAGGTTATTTTTGACTGTCAACTTTGATAAATACGAGTGAGGAAACTTGTAGATTTCTAGTGAGAAAGGACTAGAATGCAATTTCTAGTGGATATATAATGTCAAAGGCTGAAATGTATGCTTCAAAATTATGTAACATTTTGAGATGTTATGCTACTGCCGAGTTACACACTGCAGTTTGTGAAATGGTTATGCTTTTCATAGCTGAGTGCATATATGCATATATGAATTTAAGCATGATATTAATGCTGATTTTTATTGTAGCTCATATTACTATAGGGTCGAAGTTATGTTTTGTGCCTCTGGTTTTAAAAGTTACCAGTCTTAAAGTGGTATCCATTTCAGCTGGTCCAGTGAAGTGTTCTTTCTAACTATGGTACTTGAGAGGGAGCAGAAATATTTTTAAAACATTTTAAAATAAATAAATAAAGCTGCTATAAAGGAGAAAGTGGTGCCGTGAACAGCCGAAATCACAGCTCAGTAGCCTTGGTGACTGTGGAGCAGGTATTCATATTGTGGCGCTGGGCAGCACAGGGGAGCGGTCGCTCCTCCTCATGTGCGGCTGTTACCGGTCAGCCACACACAGAATCGTAGAATGGTCTGGGTTGGGAGGGACCCCAAGGATCACAGAGTTCCAACACCCCTGCCACAGACAGGGCCACCAACACAGCTTTTATACAGGACATACATGCATATTCATAGGGTTTCCCAGAAATTGTTAGTTTTCTATTATAAGAACCCACCTGAAGTGCCTCCTGTCCTTCTTTCTCCCTCTTCCTCTTGATCAGTCCCTTCTCAGAGACCAGTTGTTTCTCCTGAGGCATCACAGTGCACACAGTGTGCTAACACTGTCCTTTAGGTGGAAATTCACACATCCTGAACAACTTCTAGTTGCTGACCAACTAGTGTTTATCCTGTTCCCTATGTCAGAAGGAATAGCCCTTTGCTTGGTAGGGATGAGAAGGACCTAGTTGTTTGAAATTGCACACAAGAAAGTGTCAGTCTCTGAAAAATGATAGGTAGGAGTTGTATGGATTGCTTACAGTGAGCATTACCTAGTCAGTCGTCTTTGGGATTGTTAGATAAGCATCTGGTTAAGGATAAGGTATATGTGGCTCAATACTTTTAAGGGTGGGTCAGTGGTTTAGGTGACCTCTTAAAATATCAGATCTTCCATACCTCTTGAGTCCACTGACTGTTCAACTGATTACAAAGATCATCATCTTCTAACAGAACATCTTCATGACTGTTAAAGGCCAGAAAATCCATTGCAGTGAAAATGAGATTTACAAATAAATCTCCAGTTCCTGGAGAGGAGGATGTTGGACCAGATTCCCTTATGCACGTTGTCCTACATTTCTTACTTTGTATGTTTAAAATCACTCCTGTGCTGGATTTGGGGTTTTTTTCTTCTTTTTTTTTTTTTTGAGGTTCCAACATTTTTTAATTACTTTTAATACTCTCTTTTTATGTTGTTGACAATACATTGAAGATTTCAACCTGAAAATGAGATAATTTCTTTTGGTAATTCACATACAGTTTACCAGTTTCAATCTTTTTCATTATTTCAGTTCCTTACATTTTTCCCATAGGAGTGGTTTGGTATTTTTTTAAAAAGCCTCAAACTTAAACAGAATTCTTCTGAAATGTAAAATATTGAAAATGTTTTCAGAGAAATTGCATCTTTACATTTGTAAAGGAGGAACCACCTTTTCAGTTCTACTTTGGGAAAAACACATTTTTCAATTTTTCTTTTTGATGACTGTAAGTGTCCTGGTAGTATGTTTTTGCTGTATCAGATTCTTCTGTTTGCTTGCAAGACAGTTCTGTGCTGTCTCTGCAGATTTTTGGCTGTGGAGCCTGGCTGACTGGCTGATTGACATGATGTCTCTTCCCTTCAATTTGCCAGGTCTGGGTGATTCAGAGTACACATTCTTTTGTAATGGTGGGAAGACGGTGGACCGAAGACTCCAAGAACTTGGTGCCCAGCACTTCTATGATACAGGATTAGCAGATGATTGTGTAGGGTAAGAGCTGAACGAGTTTGGATTTTATTTCTTCTAGATGCAGTAATTAACATGTGAGTTTTGCTAAACATTCTGAACTCTGAAATCAGTTGAACCTGAATACTAAGCACCTCATAGCAATGAGTCCCGTCTGAACACAGTATACCTTTTCAATCACAATTGCCATCAAATAAGTTTCTATTTTCTAAGTGTGAGCAATCATCTGTAATGCCTGGAAAAATGGAGAGTATTTTAGGAGTGGCTGTAAAAAAGTTAGTCTGTTAACTGAAGCAAATGAAAATAAATACAGTTCCCAGTGTGTGTGGTACTCTGTGATAGGATCTCTTTCTAGATACACTTCAGACTTACATGCTCACATCTTGCAGTATAGCTGCTTTAGGGAAACCCTACAACCTTCGGTGGTTTTTTATTTAAATTTTTTACTAAGCACTATAGAGCCATTATGTCAGAAGTTTTTACTGCTGTAGATAAATTATTAAGAAAATTCCTTTCCTGTTCTGTTGCTTTTCCTTGCCAGTAGGCTGCAGTCTTGGCCTATTTATTTTGAACTGCAAATTGTATCTGTTCTGTGCCTGATCATATGAGACAATTGAACACGAATATGGCCATAATGATAAAACATACTCTCTATTCTAAAATAATAAAAATGGAACATTAGTGCAACCTATTGATGTTGCTGTTGCACAGTGAAAGGTTGCATATTTTGTTACTATCCCTTCAGCTTCCTGTCACAAAATTCAGCATAACACATTATACTCTGTAAATTTACCTAGTGGTAATAACTAAATGAAAATATTTTTGTAAAATGAAAGAAGTTGTCTTGGTAACAGCTGCAGATCTATATTAAAAATGGAAAAGGAATAGTGTTTGTAGCTTTTTGTGGTCTTTTTATTATTTGCAAATTAACGGTATAGTAAGTCATACACAAGTCAATAATTCCTTTCTGCTTTTTTCTTTTTTTTTCCCCTCTCCCTCCTCAGTTTGGAACTAGTGGTTGATCCTTGGATTGATGGTCTTTGGCTTGCCCTCAAGGAAGCATTTTGGCTGCAGAAAGAAAAAGAAGGCATGAGCAGCGATGCTGTTGCTAACTCTCTCTCTAATGCCCCACACGTGGGGCATGATCTAAACTTAAGCTCAGAATTACAGAACTTGAAGCTAGAAGATGGAAGAGTGGGGAGTTCTGATGTTCTGCCAGAGAAACAGGTTGACGTCCATCTTGTGGCTTCAGCAAGAGACACCGAACCTTCACTTGTTCATTCTGTCCCTCCCGTCTCTCAGTCTGCTCTTAATATTCCTGCCTTGCCTCCAGAATATGTAGAAGTGCATTTTCAGGACACCCATGGTGAGGTAAGGACTTCACTTTGAATGATGAAAGCCTCCAGCTCTAGTAGGAGCATGAGTGTTTACTCCTACATACAGCTCAAAAGAGCAACAGATAACTTTATATTAAGGAGATAACATCCCTGAATGCAGAAGGGTTTTGTATTGTGAGTGAAAAGTCCATTTATATTGTGAAAGCGTAGGTACTACCATGTGAGTTACACACACTAATCTGAAGATATAATTTAGCTGAATAATAATTTGATAAAGGAATGGCAGTGCAATCCCAGGAAAGAATTAAAATCCTCAGTGGCTTTTGTTAGGAAAACTATAGTAGAATTTCTGTTCAAATTTGTATTCTCTTCAAATGTCAATTCCTGCAGAATGGATGAAGAAGCTGTAAAATTACTCAAAATCTTACTGTATATTTAATAACAAAAACCTTGTAATTGTAAAGACATGATCATAATTTCACTATTGGAAACAGAAGATCAACTGTGGATTGAAAGCCAGTGCACGTTTTCTGTGAAGCCGTGTTGAACAAAGGCCTGCTGTACAACGAGAGGAATTAGCATGAGCTGGTGATCAACTCCAGTTGGCATATTTAGTATTCAAAACAAATTTGGAAGCATGACTCAAACTCATCTGGTTGCCTGCCTGAGGGCAGATGTTTTATTTATCTGTACAAGGGTGCAGGGAGGGCTGGCTGCTCCTTAAGGGATGGGGAGTCAGGAGCTGAGTGTTATAACAGCCACCATGTTCCCCGATACCCAAGCAGTGCAAACCAGGAGATGGCAGTTGGGATCAGCCAACAGTGCAGATGATCAGATCAGTCTGTGGGAGTGAGGCAGGTCTGGGACCAAGCCAAGAAACTGGTCTGCGGATCCAGGCCGGGATCAACAGCATTGGTGTTCATCTGTGGGCATGGCTATGGCTGTGCTGCCTGCCAGTACTCCTCTGATGTTGCTTGGGTAGGGATGGAGGACCCAGGACTGAGCTGAGATGGGGCGCCTGGGCCCATGGGCACAAATGGTGATGGAGGCCTCAATGGAAGCTAGTCAGGACCATGAAAGCCCATTAGTATCACCAAGGTTCTGATCTCTCTCTGTTGAGAGTGTCAGTGGTAATGCTGAGAAGATCCCTCAGTCCAGCTAATACAATCGTGTAAGATTATATGAATTGAAATGTTTTTTTCTTTTAAACCACGTATGGTAGTTGGTCTTGCTCAGATTGTTGAATTAATCAAAATTAATGAAAGATGTATGATTTGGAGGTACACTTTAATTGAACACGAGTACTAGGGTTGAAAGTGATGCTGCAGTAGTTAAAAGAGCGTTTTCTTAATTTAGAGTCATAGCACATATTCACTATTTTTGACATAGTTGGCTGGACCTTGTCAAAAGCAGGTCCCATCTAGGGTCATAGTTGTTTTTACGCATGTGATATAATTCATGTCCTTTTCCAGTATCTCACATTGCAATAACCATGGGTATTTTTTGCCAAGTACAGCTGAAGTTGACTTGTTTTGAAATGCAACCACTTCAGGTTTGGATATCTCTCAGAAGAGACTCCCTGCCTTTTAAAGAAGGCTGAGTACGCAGACTCTCTAGTTAGTTACGTGATCTGTCTCCTGGGCTGTTGAGTCTCAGGGTTGAGTTAACAAACTGGTTCTTATTAATAGCAGAACGGTAACAGTTTGCATCTTAAGCCTTTGTGACAAGTGTAAGATAATACAATTTAGATTTAATCTTGATCTCATTATGCCTGGAATTTGACTGGCAGTGATGCATAATAACTTGATATGGCCTAAGCCACTAATCATGGTGTCAAAATTTTGAGAGAATAAAACTTCTAACTGATGGTTTCAAGTGATTCTTCTTTCTCAATTTTTCTTAAAAGAGGAAATTTTCAAATTAACTTGTATTTTCTTAGTGGTACAAGAATTCCTTGGCAGAGTATTGTTATAGACATTTGGGATCTCTTCCACCTCTTTTTTTGTCTATACTGATCTCAGGTGAAGCTTGCTAGTAACAGTGATGGAGAAATGAGGGCTGCAATGTGATCTTCAAGTGACAGCCTTTGACAGAAGTGATCTAGAATTATTCTTGACACACATCTACAATTCTTGGAGCGCCTTTTCACCTGTGTAAACATGTTGTAGAATAACATGATGCTGTTTTGTAGCGCAGAGTTTGCTTTACACTGAACTGTAGTTATTAAAAATTCCCCTTATAAATTGCCTGTATTAGTAGCCTCATCTGCACTGCAAAGTCTTAATCTGTAAATCTGCAGTGATGTTTTTAAATAGCTTCTGTTCTTGCTTCTCAAATCTGTTCTGTACACCTAGTAATCCTTTTATTAAGCAGGAGTTTTCTGGGTTTTAACATAAATGCCATTCTCTAATTGGCTATTTTCAAGGCAGCTCTTGAAAAAGAATACAACTAGCTGCATTGGATAGTAGTTTGGGCCTATTAGACTGTTCAAGCCTACTGGCTTTTTACGGTTGACTAAGTGCCTGTTACTGCTTGGCTGTGATTTTTAAAAAGTAGAGCAAAATGCTGTACGTGTATAGAAGATTCATGTTTTTCCTCATTTTTCTGAATTGCTTTGTAAGATTATTTCAAAAAACCTGTAACTATACCAGCACTAGTTCCTGGATGTTGTAGTTAGCTGTGATTCCGCTGATTTGCATTTTTAGTGTAAGTTTTCCTGTCTTCCTTTCCAGAATCCACATCTGTCCTCACTGATTTCAGAGGGAACAACCTTTGAAGTGCCAGTTACAAAAGCAATTCAGCTTACTAGAGGAGACGCGATAAAAACTGCATTGCTCTTAGAACTTGATACTGCAGTAAGTTAGTGATGGCTTTTTCTTCAGTGGGTTAAAATAAAGGGTGAAAACCATGCATGTTCATGTATTATAACTAGTGCTGATGGAGTGTTGTGGTTTATCCCCAGCCAGTATCAAACCAGGGACTGTTAGATCTTCAGTGAGGGGAAATTATTTATTTGGCTGTGTAGACAGAAGAAAATAATTCCCTAAACAACAGGATGCAATCTTGGGCTGATCCATTTTGTAAATGCAAAGCTTGATTTGTTCGCTGAAAGATGTGACCCTATTGAAGTCAAAACAGAAATAAAGCATCATCTTAATTTCTCTGTTGTTCGATGAGTGTTGTATTGACTGAAACACCTTTTTGCAGTGGAGAAGGGCAGGCAGAGAACATTGAAAATGAATAGTACTTCAGTTTGTAAGTCTACAATCTAGGGAATACGCAGAACTGTATAGTAAGTTGTGACTGCTCCTTGTGGTAGGTAATCTGCACAAGGATTAATTTGACTAGTATGATCAAGTGATAAGAATCATTAACTCTTAAATATTGTTTCTGCCTCTGGCATTCATTTGTTCTGACTGGTTAACATACTACTCAAATTGTTAACATCTGTTACCCTAGGTGTAAAAACTGGTTTAGTTTATTCAGGGAAGATCATATTTTGTATGCTGGTTTAAAGATGAAAGGCAGAGAGTGCATAATATTATTTTATAAGAAATCTTTAGGAGGAAAATACGTTGGTTTTGAGCAGTTTTCCAAACTTCTAGAACATTGCCTTTGGGATATTGTGATTTTGGCAATAACTTACTGACTCTATTAGCTTAATCTCTGTCAGTATCCATGGGACATGGTTAAATCTCAGTTATAAATAGAGTCTGTTGTAAAGTTTTGAGCAACTTAGTCTCTGAGATGACACGGTGGTTTTGCATGTATTTGTATTTATGTATGTATCCTGTCATCAGCACCCACTGAAAATTCAAATATTTTCTTGCTTCTCAGCAGTCTGTGTGTGCATGTCACCTCGCCTGATGCGTAAGGGAAACACTGTGATGCAAGTATAGTTCTGTCTGGTTTTATAACAGGAAGAAGCTTGAGTAGCGTCTTGATGGTTTCACGCAAAGACCTCAGCTAACAAAGCAGAATCTAGATCTTTAAGTTCTGAGACACCTTTTGGTTTTCATTGTTTCCTCCAGAAAATAAATGAGTTGAGGTCATTTCAGCCACAGATCACCAAATAGTTCACTGGGTAAATTTTTTTTAGTGGCAATGTACCTCTGTGTAAAGTTGCTTTAATTATGAAGGCTTCATTTCTCTGCTGTTCTTGAACCTAAAAGCAAAGTACACCAGGATTTAATGATCTGGGCTGATTATATAACACATCCTCTTAATATTTTTTTTGATTTCTTTACTGTTTTGTCCTGGTTCTGGCCAGGCCAGAGGTAACCTCCCCAAGCAGCCAGCCCAGGTGAGCTGAGTCAGCCCAGGCTGTTTCCACACCACCTGGCATCACTCCCCCATAAAAGGGGCTGGTTGGGGAGGGGTACTCCAGGACAGTCCAAGTGGGCAGGGTATTGGGTCCGGTTTGTAAGGTACTCTGTGTTATCACCGGGTGTGAGTGTAATTGGCTGTTACTGTTCTACTTTCATAGTGCTTTTGTCAGAAACTCTCCTTATCCCAACCCAGGGAGGCTCTGTCTTCTCTGGTAGTGAGCAGTTGGCGCATGGTGCCTAGCCATTGGTTGGGGCTGAACCACCACATGTTTAGGTTGCTTAGCAACTCTTACTACAGAGTGTCCAAATATTTAAAACAGATAAGGAAAGATTTTTCTAATTAGTAAGGAATGCTATTTTCCTTGGTTTGTGCTACAGTTTAATATAAATTATTTCATATTTTAAAACAGGATACAGTCTTTGACTACCAACCTGGAGATGCCTTCTGTGTCCAATGTCCCAACAATGTCAATGAGGTGGAAGAGCTTCTTCGCATATTGGGACTTTCTGAAAAAGGAGAGCACTTTGTTTGTGTAAAGGTTAAGCAGGGGACAAAGAAGAAAGGTATGGTGTGATACACTGGTCACAAACAAGGACCCCTTTCTGTGTTGGTAGTCATTGATATGCCTAGTTTTGAATATCTTTGTCTTTAGCATTGGGACACAGCTGTTATTTCATGGAGACAAGTCAGAAGTCACAGAGTTGTGTGAGAAAAGAAAAGGACATGTAGAATGCTGCTGCTGGTTTTACAATAGATGAGTTATCTTCTGACTGAGAACTGGAGCCTGGCATTGGCATTCATTTACCTCATTCCACCTCTGTGTTCCTTCATGTTTACAAGAGAGAAGTCTTTAATTGCATAACTGAAAAATCCTCTGCTTGAATGTAAAGTCCCTCCTTGTACAATCCTTCACACCAATCTGTTTTGCATCCTAAGAGGGCTGTGTGCCTGAAGCTGCTGCAGGGTGCCTTGTAGGGGCTCGTAAGTCTATGTGGATCAGTTCTGAGTCTCACAATGCCATGCCTCAGAAAGGGTAGCTGCAGGTTCCAGGTGTGCCCACGTACTGCCAGCTGGACCTGCAAGAACTGTTCTTCTCTTGCCTCACAATTGGTGTCTTTACGGTGCTGCTGAGTTGTGCCCTCAGCCCTTGCAGGATGGAGCGGGGCTCTTTGCTGTTCCAGCTTATGGTGCAATTCCCTGCATCAAGGGCAGCACAAGTTTTCCCTTAGGTATGAGATGTAAATGGACCCCTGTTTTTGGAACTAGTGATTGAGGTGAGTTTACACAACAGGACATGTCATAACCTATCCTATAGGATGTCCAGGCTGAGTTGAACCCCATTCTTGACCCCCACTCCAGTAACTAACCTCTGCTGGAAGGTGCCACTCACAGCTCTAGTGCAGCACCAGTATTAGTTACAGCCTGGTCCCTGCACTGGGGAAGAGCCCTGCATCCATAGAGGTGGGCTGTCTGTTACCCAGCCCCTCTGTGCTGAACCCCCTTCAGCAAGAGATTGGGTGATTTCACAGATTGGCTATTTCTACTGTTTACACTACTTACAGATTTTACAGAATCAAGCGTATTAGAAAGGAAGCAATTAAAAGGGAAGGGTATAGCGAAGGAGGAAGTAGTGGAGGGCCAGAAGCATCAGATCTTCATAGGAAGCTGGGCTTGAAGGCTAGTAGGTTTGTCTGTGCAAACTGGAGCCCTGCTGCGTGGCTGCATGAAATTTAAATCTCTGTTGGTAGGTTCAAGTTGGTCTCCACAGCATGTTTAAAGTAAAGGTCTCCCTGAATAGGCACAGAGAGATACTGTTTCCTTCCTGCCTACAGTAGGTCCCTTTCTTCTCCTATACTGGTGTTGCAGGAAGAATGTAAAACTGCCTTAACAGGGCACTTTGGATTTGTCAGTGTCAAAGCACTTTCCCTGGGGAACAGAGCCTCTATAGTAAAGTGAACGTAGCTTAGCCCCTTGATTGTTCCTGTATGCCAAAAAAACCCCTGTCCTTCCAAGGCAAAGTTGGTAATACAAACTGGAAACTTGGAGTATCAGTTCCCTCGTCCTATGTGTAAGTAATCCAAATTATTTCATGTCAGGGCTCACATTGTTGGATTTCAGCACAGAGAATCAAAGTTCTTGGTTCTGCTCATGAGTATTCTGGGTGACCCAGAGCAAATCAAGCTTTTTACATTTGCCTTGGATACTTAGCCAGGACCTAGCAAGTTGCTGCTGATCCACTGGTATCCATTCATGGCTTGTACATTAACTTCTATCCATGGCAATTAGGGAGTGAAATGGTTTTAGGTTTAAATACAAAATTATTTCTTTGGAGCTGTGCTGGTAAGCAGAGACTCGTTCAGTTTCTATAATTTAATGACTTGTTGCCAATCTGTACCAAAGAACTCAGCTCTGTAATACAGCTTTGCAATTCCTAGCAACATTCCAGTCTCTTTCCTTTTGAGATGTTTCTTACCTGCATTCACGTTTCTGAGGAATTTGTAAGAATTACTACAAACTGTTGTGGTTGTAGGTTTACTGAATGGATAGAGTTGAAAAACCTGTGAGGAGAGCATGAACAGCTGGTTGTGCCTCTGTGTCTTCAAGATTTACCAGGAATTCCACTGAATTTTTTAACATCCTCTCTTTGCTCAGTCTGTGAGTTCTTTGATGAACTAGATGGGATCAAGTGAGAGGACAAACCAGAAATTACTCACAGTCTGACACAGTCTGTTGTGCAAATACTGTATTTCTATGGTGGTTTTTTTAATGTATGTATGAGCATCCTAGGAATAGGTGTAAGTGCTTCTTGTAATATACTGTCAGCATGTTGAAGAGAAGGAAGTTTATATAAGCATGAAAATGGACATTTCTTTCCTGCATTGTGTTTATGCCTGTCCTCTTGTCTTCTAAAAGTAAATTTTGTTCTTTGTAGCAAGGGTTCAGTCAAGTAGTGCTGATATGAAGAGGTAATTTATACTTCAGGAGCAAAAATCCGGTGCTATTAAGGGGCTCTTGAGCATGGGAAAAAAGCATAGTCAGAATCAGTAGCTAGATGTCAAAGCCAAGAAACATTGTCAAGAGAAATCCCAACATGCAGGTTGGGTGTGTAAGGAAACAATGTGGAACACCCATTATGGGTGTTTTGTCACATAAATGTTCTTATATTGCTTTTAGGGTTGAGTTAGATTAGCTGCTTTAGCGTGATATGTTATGAGGCTGATAAGCCTGGCTGTACACTTTCTGACTCCATGAAGGCATAGATGAAATGTCACTATACATTCTTCTCTGAAATGCAACCTGTAGAGAGTACAAGAGAGATTATTTGCTTGTACAGAAACCTCTTGGGTCTGCTGGGCCTCTGAACCTCCAGCTTGGTGCTATCTGCATACACTTTTGGCTAGGTCATTAGAAAACTGCAGTGTGTTCAGGACCTTCAGGAGGAGTGTTCATTGGTGGAGGGGGTAAAAAAGTGGATGTTTCTTTTCCTGGTAAGCACTCCTCTGAAAGTGGCAACAGAGCCTTGAGTGGTTTAGATTTGTTTGAATGCTGATGTATTGCACCCTCCTTTTTGTTTCATGCTTTCCTGAAAACTTTTGACTTGTCATTGGAAAACTGTCTTGCTGTTTAGTTTATAATTTCCACTAACCAGCTGGGCCCAAACATACACAGCTGGATGCAGCTTGGCTCTGTTGCATTTCTTGAAGGAACAAGCACTCTGCAATGCCATTTTTGGATGTTAATAGATGCACATTTTGTTTTGTTTTTTTCTCCCACTGAACTAGGAGCAGCTCATCCACAACACATCCCAGAAAGAAGCACTCTGAAATTCATTCTAACCTGGTGCCTGGAAATAAGAGCAATTCCCAAGAAGGTGTTTACACGTTTGTTGTTTTAAAGAGAAATCCTTAGTAATTCTATGCTGTCTGTGCTCTTACAGAACTGTCCTTGCTTCATGTGTGGTTATCACGTTTCTTCTTGGTGAATAAGGACTGTCAGTTTGTATGCTGCTGTTTGTACTTTATTCTGAGACATTGCACTTCTGGTTCTTAATCTGGCAAACTATGAGATACTGAAATCTCTATTCCCGTGCCTAGTTCATAACTAGTCTGGAAGTAAGTAGAAAAGCATTAGGTAATTGTGCCAAGTAACTGGAAGGCTGACTGAACCTGGCCCCACAGGCATTTTAGAGAAATCATTCTTTCTGATCAGTGGGAGCTGTATCTGTCTAGTTTTGTGTCTGAAAATGCACGTGTTGCTCTATGCAAACATACCATAATGCCTTTTAGAGCATTTTAAAGCTTTTCTTCAGCATGTCAGTAACCTGACAGAAGACTTTTGCTTGTATAGTATCTGTTCTCACAACATGTATTACTTCCCTTTCGCTCTGTGCCTGCAAAAAGCTGGAAGCTTGCAACTGGAAATTCATGTGCATTTCTGATATTGTCAAAACATGTTTGCAAGTTAACTTGGGGTGAAAGATGAAGCTACACAGCTGTGTTGGTTGAGTCTATGAGAGAAATCGGGTTTTGGAAGGACCTTTTCACCAAATTTAGTGGATTTCACAGCCGAAGCAAAGCGAACCTTCCAATTGCTTCAGCCTTTTCAAAACTGCATTTAACAATTTGTTTCAACAATAAGAGTAGGCAGAGAGTGCTATCTGGGGAATATCTCCCAAGCCAGTTTTTATAATATATCTGCTTTGTTATCTGTTCAGTGTAGAATGTTCTTTATGTAGCTCCATACTCAAAACTATCATCAGAAGCTCAGGGTTTGAGCACACTCAAATTACTTTCCAAGTATTCTTTTGTGTGGAATATGTTATCTGATTGCACTTGGTCTTTTGGATCACTTTTCTTTTATGCATTATTTCTGCCTTGCTTTTGGAAAAAAAACCTATTTACATCTGATTTTTCATTTATCTTACAATGCTCAATTTAATTTTCTGTTAAGAAAAGCTTGCGGAACCATTATGGTAGGCATAAAGTACAGAATAAAACACCACAACAACATTTACATGACTCATTAAATACCATACTTTATTTACAGTAAATACCTCTTGTAAGAGTTTTTATTATTCATTTCCTGGCTTCTGTAACTTAGGAAATGGTGTTTTGTCTTGAATTAATTTGTGTTTTGGAGCTGTTTACTTAACTAAAGTGCAAATACATAAATAAGACTTACATAAATTTGGGATTTTTCAGGGAGTCAGTTGTAGGGTTTTTTATTTCTCTCTCCCCTGCTCAGGCTAAGTAGGATTTTCTGACCTGCTGGCTTGTCCCAGGTGTTAGAGAAGTACCCACCAAAAAAAAAAAAAACCAGCAACAAAATAAAGAATGTCATAACAGGTAAAAGTTTGCATTGAGAAATAAATTATATTATCCATTAATCTATCAGGTAACTGCTTCTTGTCCTCAGGAGTCCCAAGGTTTTCCCAAATAGACAAGTCTTTTTTTACCCTTCACTCTTACTTTCTTCCCCACAGGCGTTTTTGCGAGCTCTTGTAGAATGTACCAGTGATGCGGGAGAAAAGCGGAGACTGCAGGAGCTTTGCAGCAGACAAGGAGCCTCTGATTACACACGCTTTATCAGAGATTCTAACGTTTGCTTGCTGGATTTACTTCATGCCTTTCCAAGCTGCAAGCCTTCACTTAACCTGTTAATTGGTAAGTGACTACTTTGGATTTAATTAGGTTTGGGTTATGAAAAAGCATCTGACTAAATGTTTGGTTTCCCAAGAAAGAGGAATAACTGTTCAGGTAACTGCTTTAGAAATTATATAGTGCCCCTGGGAATCCCACTAAAACTATTGTTGGGGAGCAAAGTTCTGTTGTCCAGTTTGTAGTCTTTGGCCTTTGTTCTGCAAATGCTTAGGTATGCACCTGTGCTTCAGTTTACTCTGGATTGCTCATGTGCGTCAAAAAAAAAAAAAGCATAAGTTGTTTCCTGGATTAAAGTCTTTCTGAAAGACCTGTTTGCAATCAACTGCTTACAATTTAAAAATACATGTTTTTACAACTCCTGATTTCCCTGCCTACGAGTTATTTTCTTGCAGTTTTAGCTGTTAAAATGGAAAGCTTTTCCCCAGTGTATTTGTATTGTCCAACACACTCATTGCATTCCATTATATAAAACACTGAAGGAGTGAAACTGTCTCAAGTACATCTGAAAGTACTGGCAGTTATCTTTCCAGATTAAAATCCAGAATTTCTTAATGTTGATTTTTATGGTCTTTCAATAATCTCCACACATACCCCAAATCTCTCTGTGCTACACTGTGGGGATTTAAAAAAATAAATATAAGCGCTTCTCCACTTTATACAAATACATAAATTTTCACATTGAAAAAAGGTGGTGTGGAACGAGCTGTAGCAACTAATTGAATAAAAGGAAATTTTTTAAGTCTTTTAAATATGTTCCCCCAGGGAAGTAAAGTGTTGAATGGGCTTACTGTCTTCTTTAGGTGATTTCACCGAACTAGCTTTGCGTAACTGTGACTTGCAACTATCTTATACACATGTATATGTAGGTATAAATGTATGTGTGATATATATATATATATATATATATATAGATATATATATATATAGTGGGTTTCTTATTTAAAAACTGCCCAGTAAACTCCTGTCTCTGCTGGTTGTTTTTTTTTTAAAATCTGTGATTTCAAAACTTTGCATAGGTACTTGTAGTGGTTTGTAATCAAACTGTCACATCTTCTAGGACATTATATATAGAAGCTTTCAATCAAGCAACTTGAGTGTGTTTGAGCTCTCAGATGAATCATGGGAGAAAATTAAATTTCAGGCTTTACCTTGCCCACTAGCTACTGGCGTCTCTTCTGTAAACCTTACAGTTGTTTTTATAACATGCTTGTAATCTGTTGTAATGTAAATGTTCATTTTTTCATTGGAGTGAATCAAATAATAAGTGATGCTTTTCTTTTTGAATATTGCAGAACATCTTCCTAAATTACAAGCCAGATCCTATTCAGTGTCAAGGTAATGAAATATTGAAATTACATCTCTGTGGTAATTTAGGTATGCTTTTTTTCCTCAGATGTGTTAGTATGTACATTATAATCTAAAGAATAAAGAGTGGAATGAAGAGTAAAGCCTGAGGACAAAGTGGCTGTGTCCCTGTTGCAAAAAAACCCATGCTTTGACTGTTTCAAACATCATTGTGTTGAGTGTCTGGCAAGACTTTGGTAGAGTTCTCAAGAACATGCTCACACATGTGTGAATCTGGTAGGAACGACCTTGACGAGGGAATAGCATCCACCCTCAGCAAGTACTCTGATGATACAAAGCTGGGAGGAGTGGCTGACACGCAGGAACACTGCGCTGCCATCCAGCGAGACCTGGACAGGCTGGAGAGCTGGGCAGGGAGAAACCAGATGAGGTTTAACAAGAGCAAGCGTGGAGTCTTGCACCTGGGAAGGAACAACTGTTTCTATCAGTACAGGCTGGGGGATGACCTGCTGGAGAAGAGCTCAGTGGAGAAGGACCTGGGGGTCCTGGTGGATGACAGGTTGGCCATAAGCCAGCAGTGTGCCCTGGGGGCTAAGAGAGCCAATGGGATCCTGGGGTGCATCAGGAGGAGTGTGGCCAGCAGGTCAAAGGAGGTGATCCTCCCCCTCTACTCTGCCCTGGTCAGGCCCCACCTGGAGTATTGTGTCCAGTTCTGAGCTCCCTGGGATAAAAAAGACAGGGATCTCCTGGAGAGAGTCCAGAGAAGGGCTACAAAGATGATTAAGGGCCTGGAACCTCTCCCCTATGAGGAGAGGCTGAGTAAGTTGGGAGTGTTCAGCCTTGAGAAGAGAAGACTAAGGGGGGACCTTATTAATGTTTATAAATATCTTAAGCATGGGATGCAGAGGGAAATGGCCAGCCCCTTTTCAGTGGTCTGTGGGGACAGGACAAGGGGCAATGGCTGCAAGTTGGAGCACAGGAAGTTCCGCACCAACATGCGGAAAAACTTTTTCCGAGTGAGGGTGACAGAGCCCTGGGACAGGCTGCCCAGGGAGGTGGTGGAGTCTCCTTCTCTGGAGATATTCAAGACCCGTCTGGACGCCTGTCTGAGTGAAATGTCCTAGGGAGCTGCTCTGGCAGGGGGTTGGACTGGATGATCTCTCGAGGTCCCTTCCAACCCCTATGATTCTATGATTCTATGTGTGAATCTGGTAGGAATTTGGATTCCCTTCATAGGCACTGGCCTCCAAATTCAATCTTAAGATGCATTTTAACTATATATAAATATCATGCAATTAGCTGAACACTGAGAATCTTGATTCAGTTGGGGTGGTTTGGGCTGTAAATGGACTTGCTGTAGCTGTCTCTGAGTTTTTGTTGGGGTTGTTCTTATACTTTTGTCTTTGCAGTTCAAACTTATACCAGCCAGGAAAAATGTGTTTTGTCTTTAATATTGTGGAGTTCCCTGCCTGTCCTGCTAGACCAGTCTCACGGAAAGGAGTATGTACAGGGTGGCTTGCTGAGTTAGTTGCACCTCTGCTGCATCCCAGTAAAAATACTCAGGGTACAAAAGGAGGATACTCTTCAACTGAAAAGGTATGAATATTAGATCTAAACTCCTTGACTGTTACGAAACAACTGCAGGTTTCTTTGTTCAGTGCTCTGATGTAATGCAAGTGTTTTGGCAGTGTACACCTTCATTTTTCAGTTCTGTCCTACTTGTAAGTTTATCTTTCCCACAGTAACGTGTCTAGAACTTCATTGCTAGGTTGCTAAATTTTGTGGATGTGTGTGAGTTATGAAACTTTGCATTGCTGAAAGGCCAGAGTTGTTTTCCACCCCACTGTAGTTTTCAGAGTGTCTTGGAGGATGTTTTCATGGACTAAAATACCACTGTGGAATTAAATAGTTATGACTTATTGGAGAAGGAGAGAAGCACTTGGTCATTTCTAGCAAAGGCTGGTAACTAATAGGGGTGAAATAGTAAAACTTGCTGCTTGTCAGGTCTTGCACAATTACAGAGGTCAAAGTTACTGAATATGACCCAGGGAATAGTAGTCTGTGGTATTTCTGATGTGCATCAAAGATGGATTGGCATGGAGGGTATTATTAGGAGAAGATATGTTTTTGGGGTTGTCTTTTTCTTTCATGGCAGAGCATCTATGTAATTAATAAAACACAAATTTCTTAGGTGTAAGCTAATTATGAAAAATTTTGAATTCTACTATGTAATTAATATAACAAAAGAACTACTCCAGTCTCATCTATGATTAAGAAAAATGGAAACAAGCATAGAATTTGATTATGGGAAAACTGTGACAATTATTCAAGGTGTTTATCTGGGAAAATGGAAGGAAGCCTCATATAAGTTATCTTCATTTTTTAAAACTTACCCAAAAGGCAAGCTGATCAGTATGTGCACAATATATCCTATTCCAGTATTCACATCTACTCTTTATTTAAAATACATTGATTTGAAGTGTATTTATGATCAAACATGAAAAAAGGTGAGATTAAAGAAAAAGATTATTACAAAATGAGCATGAATGAAGTTCAGAACTGTATTCATCTGCTGTGCAAGCTAGAATTCAGCAAAGATAAGTGTGCAGCAATACACAGTAACTTGTGAAATACAGTACAAAATAGATCAATGTGATCCTATACAAAAATACCTTGGATTAACTGAAGACACTTTACAATAAATGTGTTTACCATTTCCAGTATTTCTTAAAGGAGTGACCAGTTTGGAAATATCAATAGGGAAAATAGCCTCCTAACTCAAGTGTGGTTTGAAGTAGGAAGAATAACAGAAATACAAATATTGCCTGCCACCAGCGAGAATTACACTTCTTTCTTTTATCATCTTGCAAGCAGGAAAATACTACAAAGTTAACACAGGATTGTTTATCTGTAGTATATTAAAATATAAGAAATGAGAAGTGCTAAACCCACTCAGGTTTACAGAATAAAGTTTAAATAATCTGAGCTAGAGCTTCACTCCTTCCCTTAAACTTGAAAGTAAATTCAAATCCTTTCCTCGTGCAAAAGAAATCAGATGTTTGCTTATGACTGTAATGGATGAAGCTCTCCTGTGTTTGATGATGAGTCTTGAGTAATCCTTTAAAAAATAGTTATGTCTTGGTTTTCTACACATTATGTTAGCCATGCCACAGAAAATAGTTGTGGAGCTCCTATATTATATTTAGACTTTCTTTTAGACACAGACCTGAAGATCAGAGTTAATCAGTGGAATGACATAAGGCATTTTCCAACATCTTTGAGCATTTATGTGTATTCCCTGACCCGTATGCGTTTTTAGAAATCATGTAAAACTTCTGTGAGAATTAAGAAGATAAGTTCAGTGTCAGTAGACTTTGTTTCATTACAAACAAATACACTGGAATGTTTTTAGAAGTTCAGAATGTAAAAAGAAGACGCACACAAAAATAAAAGCTTGAGTTTCCTATAATAGTAAGAAGCTGGTTTTGCATCCTCTTAAGTACCAAAAACAAACTTTCCATGAATTCTGTAATGATAGCCCCAAATTTATGGTGCAGTCAGCTTTCATACTCAGAAACTCATGTTTGGTTTTCCTCCACAGGGATTAATAGGTTTGTAAATACGATGGTTGGTCAGTTTTGTTGTTGGGGTTTTTTTTGTTGTTTTCTTTTCCCCAGAAACTGGTGTGAAATTTTGTTCTAAATGTCTGTGTGACATTAAAAATAAACTGAAGATCAGGATTTGGAAGTATGTGTGGACACATACACAAAGTAAATATTCTGAAGCTCCTAAAAATGTTGTTATTGTATTTTCACTGCTCAAGAATATTCTTCAATCATATTCTATCTAATTTAATTTTAGATAACTATTTTTGCTCGCCCAAACAATACTTTCCACTTACCTGCAGACCCCTCTGCCCCATTCATGATGGTTGGTCCAGGAACAGGAATTTCACCATTTATTGGTTTCCTGCAACATAGGTATGTACCAAGCTGTTACCTGGAAAGCAGCACTTTCATGTTGAAGAAAATACAGCCTCAGGTTTTGAGTACAACTGCAGTTAATCGTCTTTTTTTTTCATTCTTTTTACAATAGTGATATGAGGATTAGAAATAATCATATTAATTTTAAATGAGCAACGGTTATGTATGTATTTGTTTTTCAAATGAGTAAAACTTGCACTTTAATCTGATTGGTTTTAATATCCAGAATGGATGCACGTGGCCTTGCAGAAATTAAATCCTTTATGTGCATGTTGCCAGTGTAACTGTTGTAAGAGGTTGATAGGTTTTAGCAATAGTGTTGATTGGCCTAAGTTTAGTATTGAAAATCCTTTTCCTTCAGAATTGGCATCTATATTAAAAGCCTTGGCATTGTGACTGTCAAGTTTTTTCCCCACATTTCTTTATTTCTGGTTGTTCACACATTTTGACTTTTTAAGATGACGAGTTTGCTGCTTGAACCCTCAACTGGACAGTAGTCTTGGGTTTCATGTGTTTGTATTTGAGGGAATTTGGGGTTTTTTTTCTCCTCCAACTCCAGCAGGGTAATTTTTTAAGGCAGTGAGATGCTTGTTCAAAAAGTGTCAGATAACCACATCACCAAGAATACGTAAAAGCGTGATCATTCAGAGGAAGTGGAGAATTGGAAGAGTGGAATATTTGGGTGGGAATGTTAGCAAGATTTATAGGTAGCCAGCACATATCATTCCTCCGTGACTCATTAGTTCCAGCAAGACAATAGAGTTTCTGGCATCCTGTAGCAATAATTGTAAAACTATTTTATTTGAGAAAAAAGTTAAATTTCTGAGATGATGTTTCTGACTTCATGCTTCCACTGTAACCAAATTATTATGCATAGTCCTTACTCTTTAATTTTAACTCCCAAATATAGCTTTATCTCTCAGAGATTATTTTGCATTTTATTTTAAAGGATTCATAGCATTTCATAAGCATTTGATCAACGATAAATAAAATCTCTGTCTCAAAATGTAACTGAAAGTTGCAGCTAAAACCCCTCTAAAGTAGTACCTTCAGCATTATTTCAAGAAAATGTAATAACTTTTCTGATGATGTGGGTAGTAGTTAGATTATTATTCATAAAGTCTATTGGGTTTCTACAGTTAAATGGAAAGCATGCTAAAACTGCTTTGTGCTGAGTTTTCCCAGGTGTTTTTACAATGAAGGCTTTCAATGAAGGATAAAGGGGTAGTGATCTCCTTGTTCAGAAGTCAGGATTGTTTAGTGAGATGTTTGGAAGTGTCAGCCTTGCTATTCCAATATGAAACTGGCAAAATAAAAAAAAATACCCTTTAAAGTTGATTGATTCTGAGCTGGGCTAGAAGTGACTAGTCAAGAAAATCAAAGGAGGAGGGTTTGACTGTGATTTACCTTAAGTCGTTTCACATTTGCCAATCCAGAGGTTTATTATAGCACTGCTTGAAATGATAATTAGGTTACAGATGTTTTAGATTTTGTGCTTGATAAAACACAATTGGGTTTGCTTTTTTTTTTTTTCCCTGCCTGCCTAGGCAAAAGCTCAGAGAAGAACATACAGACTGGGAATTTGGAGAGACATGGCTGTTTTTTGGCTGTCGGCATCAGGATCGAGACTATTTGTTCAAGCAAGTTCACAATTTAACTTTAATTTTGTATTCGTGAGGGAATCCTTATCTCTGAGCCACTACTAACAGTTTTTATTGCCTTTCAGAGATGAGCTCAAATGTTTTCTTGAAAATGGCACATTAACTCATCTCAAGGTTTGTTTCTCAAGAGACTCTTCCACTGCAGAAGTAGCCCCACCTAAATACGTGCAAGATGTCGTTAGGCTTTACGCTAAGGAGGTTGCCAGAGTCCTGCTGAAAGAGGGAGGTTACTTCTATGTGTGTGGGTGAGTAGAGAGGAGATGGACTGTTTCAGAGAACAGAGTTAGCCCACGTTTGAGGCTTTGGTAGGGCTAGGAGCTGTCTGAAAGAAGGGACCAACATGGTGTTGAAAGAACCTTGCTAGAATTTCATCACTTCACTATGTCAGGTGTTTCCAGTATAGTCTTAAAAGTATAGCTTGTAGCCAGCCAGTTCCACAGGTTGCTTTAGTCCCTATTTCTTTGTCCTTTTTTCGTATTCAGTTCAGCTACAGGAGGTTTCAAGCTAATAGATTTCTCTTGAGAAAATGAGATATCTGAATACGTGTGATGATAAACTGTACAGCTGTGAAACAGCAGCAGTGTTCTGCTGTGTTCCAGGCACAGGTGGGCCAGAATGCTAAAGCTCTGCTATAGTAATATACTTCACAGTGGATAGGTTTCTTGGTGGATGCTAACTTACCTTGAGATCTTTAGGAATTTTGTTGATAAATGGACAGACTGTTGGAATATTGATCCCAATGTCAATAAATGTCAGCTATTTGTATTAAAAATAACATTACCAATAAGTAGGGAGGTTGGGGTTTTTTATATATTGGAACCATATGGTGATACAATACAAAAAAATACTTCAGCATGTCCAGTTTCTCCGTAAAGGAAAACAATTATTCTGTGACAGCTCAACTAGGATCACAAGGGTTTTTTATACATTACAGCATGCTGACAACTGTTTAGTGTTTGATTGAGAGAAACCCTTGTTACTGTCAGTACTCAGCGACAGGAAAACAGTGAGAAACCTGTGATACAATACACAAGCTGTATTTTTGTTTGGAATTTTGTATAATGCCTCTCTTCCTACCCTACCTCTGAAGCTACTGGTAAAAGGAAAAGTACATTCTTAAGCATTTTTCCTTCTTTTTTTTTTTCCTTTTCTTTCCCCCAGAGATAAGAAACACATGGCTGATGGTGTAAGTGATGCTGTAGTGGACATTTTAAGCATGGAAATGGACGTTGACAAATTGGAAGCAATGAAAATCCTGGCTGTGCTTCGAGAAGAAAAACGATATTTGCAGGATGTTTGGAGCTAACTATTTACCTTATCCTCTGCTTTTGTAACAGGAAAGATTTTGTTTAATACAAACCATTTTGACTAAAAGTTGTTAAATATGCTGTCTGTAGTCACCCAAATCCTAACTTTCTCTTTTGACCTTTTGAGCAGGAATATGAAATCCTTTAAACATAGCAAACCAGGCTTCCTTTTGAAGTGTGTGGGTTTTTTAACAAGTTACACAATGGACTCAGTGCCTTGATTCCCTCATTTTAAGATGGGTTTAATGTAGAAAACAAAAACTAATGCACTTGTATGTTTACATCATGTATTTTTTCCTATAATGTATACATAAAGAAGTTAAGGAGTAAATATTGATGTGTCCTCAAATACATTACTGACTGGCCGAGACTCACTTGAACACTTCCACGATGCTTCCTGAGACTATTTAGACGTTTTCAGCTTGCACAATGACAGTTACTGCCACAAGGAATGAGTGTTCAGGATGTCACACAGAAAGCATGCTTCAGAATTTCAATTCTGAAGTTTTCTTTAAATACCTACCTTTTCCTTTCCATCATTACAGCATGTCTGAAAGTTTTGCCACACTTACTAGATTTTCCTGCATAATTCTTTTGAGATTAATTTCATTCCTGTCTCTCAAACGTTTGTAGTTTGAGTTCAATTTTGTTGCTGGAGAAATATTGCTTAGTAAGTATTTTCTCAGATTATTAAACTAATATTTTTTAAGTTGATGACATTGTGAAACATGATGTTTTGGAAGGAGCTGCCCTTATATGAAAAACACTGCAAAGATCTAGTTGTTGAAAGCAAATTGTTGAAGTATCTGGTCTCCTTTCTAACAAGGGCCATCTGGAGTGCAAATAGGAAGAGTAAAGGTGTAAGTCAAGTTGTGCTCCTCTTCAGATCCCTCCTCTTCAGATCCCTCTGCTTTTTCTAACTTAGAAACATCTATTTTGTTGTCTTGGTTTCTTATCGTACTTAGATCTTTGAAGATAAACACAAAGTCTGAGTAAATATATTGGACCAATCTTTTATTTCCTGTGGAGAGTTCTTGTTTTGTTTTGCCTTATGCTTAATTAGAACCACACCTCTTATTCCAAATCTCAGGATATTAGTTAATTGGTAGGTAAATAAAGAAAAAAAAACCAAAAACGGGAAAAAAAAATACAACAATCAGGCTGAAATCACCTGTTTAAAGAAGAAACATTCTAGTGAAGTGCCTACAACTAAGGTTTTGATATAACCTGTGGAATGTTTATTTAGATTTCCTGGGAAGACAGACATCAACCAAAACTTCTAAGTCATCAGAGCAGTGATATCAATCACAGTCAAGTAATCCCTACCAAAAAAAAAAATCCTCCATAGGGAGAGATATCTTACAGTAATTGCAAACAATGTATTTTTTTGATCTTTGGCACATAAGAAGGAATGAAGCACTTGTGTTTGAACAGTACTCCAGGGTGAAAGTTTAATTGAAATTACTGTGGCGATCCAAGCTTCAACATTGTGCCTCAGCTTTGTGTATTTTTAAAAGTTAATATAGAAAAAGCTACCTGTGCTGCACCAGTATAGATAAATCATTAACTATTCTGATAACTGTAGTTTGTTTGGAAATAGCACTTATATTGTGTGTGTTCTCAGGTGGGATTTATGATTTTTGGTGCCACTGGGAAGTTCTTGGAGAAGACTTTGTCTGACTGCAAGTGGCAGCTTTTCCCACATCACTTAGAGCTGTTCCCTTTTGTGTTGCTTGCATGTCACAATACAGATGTGTCGGTGACCCGCTTAGTAACAGTGCAGGTAACAGCATGGCACTGTTTGGGGTGTTAACAGTGGGGTGTCGTTTTCTGCTTGTGTTCGTTGTGTTTGGCGGGATCTGATGTACGACCCGTGTCCTGTCACTTCCCCTCTCCTGTTACCAGTCCTCTGCAGAACTGAAACACTTGGAGCGTTTGGTAATGTCGTGGGGAGATGGTAGTGAAGCACATGAGCTTTATTATGAGCCTGTAGAACAACAAAAAGAGTTGCAGCTTACTCTTAAATTTAAAACTACATGGGCCAGAGTTCAAACAAACCCCAGCAAACAGCACTGTGCGTCACCTGAAGGGAGTATTTTTGCGTTCGTATTCAGTGGCATTGAACAAGCAGGGAAGGTGGGAGGGAAAAACCCACTGAGATATGGGAATCAGGGAGATGGAGAAGGCTAGCAGTGAGAACCGTATGGCTTTCTTGATTAAACCGTGTCTCTCTATAATCACATAGTGCCGATTTATGACTCTTCAGTGTGTCTTTAAGAAGCACGCATGGGCTGGATGTTACTCTATCTCTTAAAGCTAAGCAGGAATTTTTTTAACACATTTTATTTTTCTTTTGTTAGAGAAATGCCACCTGTGTGCTTTTCCTTGTAATTCCGGATTTTGTAACAGGATTCCTTTGTCATTTAAAAGTCATAATGAAGGTTGTGTGTTGTTTCTTATGCTTGAGAGGCTTGCAGTCTTTATGCTGGTAACAAGGACTGGTTGTTACGCTAACGCTGCTGTACAGAGAAGCGGTAGTGGAGAGAAATTCCTTATGGCCTGTTTTCTCATCAGTTTTGAATGTTCTTCTGAAGTTGTGAAAGATGGCTGATGTTACAATTTTTCTTTTAATCTACAGTTTCAAAAGAAGGTTTACTTTTCAAAATACGAAACTCTTGCCAAATCTTTTCCAGCTTGCTGCTTCTAAATTCAAGCAGACTTTACTGCACCTGCATTCAGAAGTAGTATTTCCATGTTTCTTGCACGTCTGTTTCTTCTCTCTTTCTTTCCCTCTTCTCTCCCCTTTCAGGAAATCTAGAATAGTGTCAGAAATAGGATGAATTCACCTCCAGAGCAGTCTCTCAAGCTACTGAACATCTTGAGAAGTCTCTTCTGAAAAATGACACGGCCAGATGAGAGAAATGCCAAAGTCACAGAACATGAGTATCATGTCCGTTTAAGGATAGAACTTAGGTACTGAATGGCACCTTAGGTGATGAACAGCACAGGGGTGGTGGGGGTGGAGGTTATTGGAAGTAAAAGTCCAAGTTGATTAAGTCTTAAAACAAAAAAAGCTTGTGGAATAATCATAGCATCACAGAATCTCCTGAGTGGAACGGACCCATAAGGATCATCGAGTCCAACTCCTGGCTCCACACAGGCCCAGCCCAGTCAGAGCATGTGACTGAGCGCATCGTCCAGATGCTTCTTGAACTCAGCCAAGCTCAGTGCTGTGACCCCTTCCCTGGGGAGCCTGTTCCAGTGTCTGACCACCCTCTCAGTACAGAACCTCTTCCTAATGTCCAACCTAAAACTCCCCTGTTGCAGGTTCATACCGTCCCCTCAGGTTCTAAATAAGGCATGGGTTGTGTTGCAAACCATACAGTTTATAGGCAATTTTAGCTTTTCCCCTATTTTACTGTTTTGAGTTACCAGCAGTCATTATTTGAAGATGAATCCATCAGTGCTTTACCCAGAAATGTTTTATTCTATGGAAGCTTGGATCCCTGAGCTGTTCTCCAAACTTCGGTTTATTTGGTAAAGCTTACTTGTCCTCTGTAAATACTTTTGTTCTGCCCAGCTTCAAGTAGGATAAGAAAAGTCTTTAAAACAAGCTAGCCAAAAAATAATTTCGAATGTTTGCTTTTTTCCTCAAAGGAAGAGCAGTGTGGAGTTGCTGTGCTTGTGGAACTTGCTTCACACCGAAGCCTTACCCTATTTTGGATTGCTCCCTTATGTCCATCTCTGGACCTGTTTCACTCCACTTGTGCTTCATCTGAGTTGGAAGACCGAAACTGAATCCAGTAGTCCCAATTTTAGTGTTTATATAATGATTATATAGTTAATAAAACCAAACCGAAAAACCCACAGCATCTTTTCAGTATTAGTTTCTATTCTGTTCTGGTTTCTGAGATGTGGAGGAAAAAGAGGAAGAATCACTGTATGCCTGCCAGTGTTTGTAAGAATATTGTACCACTAAAAGTTATGGTCTACAGGCCCTGGTCAGTTGTCAGTTATAGTGAATTAAGAGATGAATCTGCATTGGCAGAATGTTACGAGCAATCAATTTGGATCTGAAAGTTGGGCTAGTTGGGACAAGGGTTTAACGTAAGAGCTACAGACTATTTTAATGAATCTCAAGAGTCTGCTCTCCAGTTGAAGAAAATCTGTAAATATAAAAAGCTGCTCAGTATTATTGGAGTTGCCTATCAAAAGAAATAAAAATACTTTTAAATTGGTGGCAGAAGCAATATATCAATTTGTTTATTCTCAAAACCCTATTCAAATATGTTTCATATTGAAAAAATTGGAGTTTTATTCTGATGCAAATGACAGTCCTGAAAAGTTGATTCAGCACCCCTACAAATTACATTCACTTTCATTAGCATTTGAATAAATGCTCCACTTCTGGTGGAAAAGGTTTGTCACATTGACAAAGTACTCAAAGCCAATTGTGCTTATTAAAAAGAAGGTCCTACGGTTGGTTTGAAAACAGCAGTTTTGTAAGGCTCCATCAGTCAGGGATATTAATTTCTAATCTGCTTTTAGCCCTATTGCTTAGATGATTGATTGGTTTTCTTTAACTTAGAAAAGAAGACAAACCAAAACATCATACTGTACCTTGCTCGAAGATCAGTAGTGCCATTTCTGGTCCTTCCTTCTCAGTACTGGGACAAAGGCATTTTTAAATTCTTTTCATGCCTCGTCAGAAAACTTTGTTGATTGCTCATGGTTTCTGAACGTCACCAAACCAAAGCAGGATTATGGGGCTATGACTACTCAGCACCTGAGGGCAAGGGCAGCTGGTGAAATAGGCAGGTTGTTCTGCATCTGTGTGCCTCTTTCCCTGTGCTTTTGGAAACTATACTGCATTCCAGCAAAATCACAGAACATTAGGAGTTGGAAGGGACCTTGAAAGACCATCTAGTCCAACCCCCTGCCACAGCAGGATCACCTAGACTAAATCACACAGGAACACATTCAGGCAGGTTTTGAATGTTTCCGGGGAAGGAGACTCCACAGCCTCTCTGGGCAGTCTGTGCCAGTGCTCTGTCACCCTCACAGTGAAAAAGTTCCTCCTTATAGTCACATGGAACTTTCTATGCTCCAGCTTGCACCCATTGCCCCTTGTTCTATCACTGGCCATCACTGACAAGAGCCTGGATCGGTCCCCCTGACTCTGGCCCTTTACATATTTATAAACATTAATGAGGTCACCCTTCAGTCTTCTCCAAGATAAACAGGCCCAGCTCCCTCAGCCTGTCCTCATAAGGAAGGTGTTCCACTCTTTTAATCATCTTGGTAGCCCTGCACTGGACTCTTTCAAGGAGGTCCATGTCCTTCTTGAACTGAGGTGCCCAGAACTGGACACAGTATTCCAGACATGATCTCACCAGGGCAGAGTAGAAGGGAAGAAGGATGTCTCTTGACCTACTAACCACACCCCTTCCAATACACCCCAGGATGCCATTGGCCTTCTTATCCATGAGGGCACATTGCTGACTCATGGTCATCCTGCTGTCCACCAGGACCCCCAGGTCCCTCTCACCTATGCTGCTCTCCAACAGGCCAGTCCCCAACCTATACTGGCACCTGGGGTTGTTCTTCCCCAGATGCAAGACCCTACGCTTGCCCTTGTTAAATCTCATTAAACTCCCTGCCCAACTCTCCAGCCTATCTAAGTCTTGCTGAAATGCCAGCTCCCTGCTTCTAATTCTTACAGGCCACTGCTTCTGGAGAATAAAGACAATATTTTGGTGGGGAGACATTCCCATTGGACAAGCCCCTTTTTGTGTCACCAGCGTTCCTTTTAGTTCTCTGTAAAGATGTGAAAGGAGCAGTACACAAGCTGCCGAAACTGTGAAGAGATGAATGGCCTGTGGCTCCTGGCAGACGCTGCTTTCAAGGAAGAACCTCTCCCCCTTTTTCATGTTGCCATTCCAGAACGTGCTGGGAGGGGGTGACACTGATGCCAATGGAAGCCTCAGAGGCACAGCATAGTACGTGTAGTAAATGTCTACGTTTTCCTTGCCTGAGAGCAGCTTAAAGAAACACAGGTAGGAGGGGGAGAAAGGGATCCTGTAATGCTTTTCAAACTAAAGATCAGACATCCAAGAATTTCACACAAGTTGATGTTTAAAACATCTGTTTCTGTGAGAAGCAGAACACGCTGATATTTTTAAAGTTAGTTTTGTAAACTTCTCAAACACAAAGCTAATGCCTAAGTAGAAATGCCTATATTTCTTTACCAATGGGCCAGTTCATTACAGCTCTTACAGCTTTGCACTAGGAAAACATTGCATTTTAAGGTAAATGGAAACGTTTTTCATGTTTATAAAACTTCCAGCAAAAGGCAATTCAGAACTCTTAGGAAATGGGGATAATAATTCTCTGAGCAGTTTGTAGTTGTTTTGGCTTTTTCTTTTTTAATGGCCTGTGTAAAGCATCTTTGTTTTTTTCATACACACGTACATATATATATATGTGTGTGTGTGTGTCCGTCCATTACCAAGATCTTAAGATAGTTTTTGTCCTTACGTTACAGATTAGACATATTTCAAAGTACCTCTCTGGACACCTCTGTCCTTCAGTTTGCATAGCTGTATTTTTCTATTAAAAATATGTAGGCCTCTGTTCAGAAAATGCCAAATAAACATTTTCAAGACAAAAGAAGCTGCTGGGTAGTTCCCTTTATTCATTCAGTGCTGTTGGAAGAATACAGGGGTTTTTTTGCTTTTTCACCTCACAGAGAGAAAGAAACGTATGAACACATAAATGTTAAATAACCAGGAGGGGAGAGCAGTGGATGGCATTTGATCTCAGTTGTCGTGAGACTTTTAACACTGACTGATGAAATAGGGGCTGAAGAAGCTAACGGGAAGGTGGGCTGAAAGCTGCTGAACTGCTGGCCTGCAGTGGTTGCGACCAGCTGAGCTGGATCCCAGTCACTAGCAGTGTGTGCAGGGGGGCTATGCCAGGTCCTGTCCTGTTTAAAATCTTCAGTAACAACCTGGCCATTGGGGCAGAGTTGTACTCACCAAGTTGGCAGATGGTTCAGAACAGGGGGTGATGATAGGCAAGATTAATGTGCTGCCTTTCAGAGGGACCCTGAGAGGATGGAGCTCAGAGCCGACTGGAATCTCACAAATGACGTTTGTAAGTGCTCTCTTGCCTCTCTCCTATGGAGCCTTGTTTCCCCTGGATAGAAAGCTTCTGACTTGAGCTTCAGACAATGAAAAGATACTCCCCAAGGAAGCCTGCAAATAAAGAGGGGTCCTGGAGAGGTTACTCGAAGCTTGCACAACAGGGAATTTGACATGTTCTTTGATGCCTCCACAGCATTGTGTGATGGTCTGTGGTCTACATGCTGTTGTCCTGACACTTGATGCTTTCTGAAATGTTCACTAGTACACATATTTGGAAGGGTTGGGCAGAGGGAGAGTTTACATGGACCATTGCTGTAGTCTATCTGGTAGAGACATTTCCCTTCCCCTGATGTCTGCATTAAAAATGATCACATTTTGTTTCCATTAAAACTTTATGTTAAAGTTCAACAGTATTTTTCTGTTATAAAAATTCTGCCAGCAGCTTGAACGCTGGTATGTGACTACAGTTGTTTTGTGTTCCTGCTTTGTTTTGGGCCAAAGCCAGGTGACTTTCTTAAAAGAAAATATTCAAGACATGGTAAGAACCGCTGCAGTTCAGTACATCTGCGCAAGTTCATCCCCAAGAGAGCAAAATTAAAACCAAACTGGTCGACTTCCTGTGAGTCAGCATTCACAAAAGGGTCCATACAGGCTTCAGAAAGACATAGTATACATGTCAACTTGCATAATAAAGCAAATTTTTATTTATGTTTCTACTGTTAGGCTTGTGCATATAATAGTTGCGTTGCTATTTTTTGATTTGTCTATTCATGCTCTGCAGCACTGATCTAGCTTTGCTCTAGACAGAGATGCAGGTAGTTGTTAATTTCAGATGATCAGTTATAATTAAATTTCTAATTCATCTAGAGAGGATTGTTTACACTTACTTGTAATGTTGATGTGGAAGGTAGACAATATATCTGATGGTTTCAAGTAGAAACTGAGTAAATAGGTGGCTAAGCCTATAGGAGATAACCGACAGTGCTCTAAAATTAGGAACTCCCAGATTTTGGAATGCATTTGCTTCTGTCAGTTGGGGACTCTGTAAGTTCTTGCCTTTATTACCTGGTGATGGCTGAATAGTGAACTGTTTCACGAGTTGTTTATCATCACCTTGTATGGATCCAGGAGTTGGACTTGATGATCCTTACGGGTCTCTTCCAACTCAGTATATTCTTACTCACCTTACTGCTTAGTTATGGTTACTTGAGGCAACACAATTTCTTTAAATTATTTTCTCATTAAAATACATAAAATCTCAAAAAATATATAATTGTTGTTAAATAAGCAGTTTTCAGATTCTGTAGAGCTCTGAGTATAACTGTGAACCACTGTAAATCAAGGTATTTCAAATGTCTTATAGTATTACCATGGAATCACAGACTGGTTTGGGTTGGAAGGGACGTCAAAGTTCATCTAGTTTCAACTCCCTCCACTAGACCAGGTTGCCCAAAATCCCTTTGAATCTGGCCTTGAACACTTCCAATAATGGGGCTACTACAGCCTCTCTGAGCAACCTGTTTCGGTGCCTTACCAGCCCTCACAGTGAAGAATTTCTTCCTAACATCTAATCAGCTTGAAGCCTTCACCCCTTGTCCTATTACTACCTTCCCTGAAGAACAGTCCCTCTCCCACTTGGTAGGCCACAATGAATCAGGTCACCCTGGAGCCTTCTCTTCTCCAGGTTGAACAAGCCCAACTCTCTCAGCCTGTCTTCACAGGAGAGGTGCTGCAGCTCATTGATCATCTTCATGGCCCTCCTCTGGACTTGCTCCAACAGTTCTACTTCCTTCCTGTACTGGGGATCTCAGAGCTGGACGCAGTACTCCAGTTGAGGTCTCATTAGAGCAGTAGAGGGGCAGAATCACCTCCCTTGACCTGCTGGCCATGCTGTTCTTGATGCAGTCCAGGACATGGTTGGCTTTCTGAGCTGCTCATGTTGAGCTTGCCATTGATTATGCACATCTTAATTTTACAATTTAACTCGTGGTGCAATCTTCCATTGCCAGATTGCACAAGCTGCCTCTTTGCCTCTTACTTCATGTATGATACCTCTGTGTCCATCCCTGCTGTTAAATGCATAGAAAAGCTAAAAAGAGGTCTTTCTCTGTGATGTAACCATGTGGAATCTTTGAAAAGGTTTAGCTACTTTCTCTTTCTTGTTTCTTATTTTCTCTCTTCCTTCCTTGTCCTTGCACCTTCCTGTGCACACCTTTGCCATCTTATCTTCTTTTGCAGATGCATGTATTCCTCTGACAATCTCTCCTCTCTCCTCCACACACATTTGTGGCTGTGTTTCCCGTGCCAGAAGGTTTACTGTCATCAGATTGAATATTTGTGTTTGAACATACCTACTTCCAAAGGTGATTCTGCCCTCCTGACGCTATCTTGTGTTTTGTGTTTCATGATAATAAGTCCACTGGCAGCATCTAGACTTGCTGTCTTTTTTGACAGGGGCTATAAAATTACCCCTTTTATAGAATAAATGCTTTATTTGTCTCTTTATGAATTGATTCTATGTCACTAAACTCATACCAGAGAATTTCCACAGATTCTGGCTTGTCTTCTGCATAGTATGTGCCCTTCTTTTTCTCTGAGGGATGATCCAAAGTAGAGAAAAAGACAGAAACATTATTTTCTCTAGCACTGATACTGGTGTACTCCTAGTGTATTTGTTCAATTCTGGGTTCAAAACCTTTCTCTCAAGTGAAACAAAAATTATATGTGCATAACATAGATGCCTCCAGCACTGTCCATGTGTGAGGTTACAGAAAAAGCGTGCTCATCCCCTTTTTCCTGCCCTTAACATCACTCAGGCAGTCTGTGTGCGCGTGTAGGGGGACATCAGCCCCTGGCAAGCTAGCAATTAAGCAATCAATGTTCAATATAGACAGATTTCTGTTGCTATAAATCTGCCCATGGCATATGCAAGAGCCTTTTTTAAGAAAAAAGGACAAGGGCTATAATGCATCTGAAGTCATGAGCACTAGTTCTCAGTATAGTTGGTTTTCCTTCTCAGGTTTTTGCCCCCTTGCTGCATGCTGGAATTGAGAGATGTCCTTGCAGGGCACCTGTGATTCACTGCTTGCATCTCTCAGAGTCAACACAGCAGCTTTCCTGAGACTGACCTCCCAGTTTATCTCCTCCAGCAAACTGTAGTAGAGGAATACAATGAAGGCGGCTCTGCCAAAGTGGACTTGCCTTCTGAGGAGGCGGGTGATGCTCAGGCTGCTGGCAGCTGCTGCAGACTCTGCTGTCCTGCAGTCAGCTTCAATTTGCGGTTGGAGTCAGATAACAATTCCACCGCAGTCAGCAATATGGTTAGTGTGCTGAACTAACACGGTCAATCACCTGCACTTGCCAGTGCTTTCTGGCCAATTTATGTTCCGGGTGAGCTAGTGGGGCTTTTTTGGAGAGTGGCATGTGCCTCCACCTTAAAAGAGTTCCTCAGCTTCTCTAGGAGAGTTAAGTGTGTCCCACAGTGTGTTCCCATGTTTTGTGCTTGTCCTGGTTTCAGTCAGGATAGAGTTAACTTCATTTGTAGCAGCTGATGGAATGCTGTGTTTGGGAGTTAAAATGAAAGCAGTGCTGATAACACCCTGATGTTCTTAGTTGCAGTCAGACAGTCAAGGACTTTCTCAGCTTCTTCGTATTTCTCTATTCAGGAGAAAGGAGGGGCGAAGCCAGGACAGGTGCCCCAGATGGGCCAAAGAGTGTATTCCATGCCAATTACGTCCTGCCCAGGATAACGGGGGGCTGAGGGGAGGAAGAAGAGGGGCGGTGGCGGGACGCGTGCTTCCTGGGGGGACGGTCGGGTTCCGGGACAGCTCTGGGTGGTCCGGCCTGAGTTGTGTGGTTCGGGGAGAAACTGCATTGGGGATCAATAGTTTCATATTCTTTTGCTCTAAAGTCCTGTTAGCATTGTTATATTTTATCTTTCTGTTATCTTAGTAAACTATCCTTATCCCAACCCACGGGCCTCTCAGTTTCTTGGTTTTGGAGTTATTTGCCCCTTCCTTTTCCCTTCCCTTGTTTCCCCCCTTTTTCCCTCTTCCCCTGCTCTTTTACTTTAAGAAGCAGGCAGCTGCGTGGATCTCGGCCCACAGCCGGGGTGAAACCACGACAGTGCTACTGAGTGTATCAACCATAGCATCCTTTGGTCCTCAAACACTCTTGCCCCAATACATGAAACCGTCATCCCTGATCACTCATTGCCAGGGCCCTGGGCAGCTGCCATTCCAGAGAATACATTTTGATGATGTTTATAACACTGGGAAGGATGGAAAAGGCAAAATGCTTTTGGAAATGGCACCCTGGGAAATGTTAAAAGAAGCTGTCCCACATTATTTTGTAGAAAAAAAAAAGACTAGGGGGAAAAAAGTGTCTAATTGCTGTAGAGGAAATTGTTGCTCTGATTAAAATAAGGCAAAATATGGTGCTATATCAGAATTGAACAGGAATGGAACTTCTGAGCAAATAATACTGTCAATCAGCAGAAATCTGTTCTTGGGCATCAGTATGGAGTTCTGACATCCTAAATTAGAGACTGTGGGTGGATTGCATGACCCCTCTGTAACCCAAGTCCTTTGTGAAATCATCAGTGAAAGCATCATAATGTTAAGGGTGAAGCATAAAAGAAATCCACAGTGTCTTTATTTCAGAGGATTAAACTTATCTGCAGTGCCCCATCCTCATTTTGTCACAATGAATTCTTATTGCTCATATCCATTGACATCTGTTGTCTGTGTTGCGGTCTAGCTCATACCTGACACCCCATCTTCGCAGATTTTTACATTCAGTCTGTTCCACTTGCCTGCCATTACCTATCTATTTCTCTACTCTCTACTCATAGTTTAAATTTGTACCAACTGGATCAGAGAAAGAATACAAGAGCTACAGCTAGTTTAACTTTTGAATTTATTTTTGTGGCTGTACTTGTACTAACCCTGCTCTTGGTCTCATACAGAGAGATGACAAGAGAGAACAAACATAAAGAGATACCCATTGTGATGACCTCTGTCAGGAGAGTTGAAAGCATGATAGCAACTCTTAGAAGTAAATAAAAGATCACTTTACAAGAAAACAGTAGGAGAGAAAGCAAAATGGGGCTGTCCATTGATTTAAGGGCAGAACAAATTTAGAAGAGCTGAAAATGATTGTGAAGTCTAGAGACTGTTTAACAAATTTAACCTCAAGCACTTCTATTTATCATTTTTGGCTGGTAGAATTAGCTTTGTTTCAGAAGCAATGACAGATAGACTTCTTGATTTATGATATATTTTGGTTGAAGCCTGAAATAGCCTCTTAAAACCCTTGTAGCAGAAATCTTTTGTATTGACCTATGGGAGGATTGATCTCCAACAGAAGCTAAAGCAAATTCCTAGTGTAGCCACAGAGTCACATCTGACAAAAAAGATTCATCAGTCTCGATGACCTGTTTAATTTTCCTTTAAAGAGATATGATCATTTGCAGTGAAACTGCTGTTAATAGATGCAAAAAAAAAAAAAAAGCAACAATGAGTTTGAAAATGTTTTTAAAGCCACAACTTGTTTTCCAAAGCTGGTGTTTTTGTTTAAAGCTTGGATCTATGCTTTGTAGTATGGTTTCACTGCAGTGCTTAAGTTTTAGGCACCTGCAATCACTAAGAAGTCAGGCAGTTCAGAGTTTGGGAGCTGGAATTCTGGTCCTGGCTGGGCTGTAGTTAGGAAAACCTTTATGAATGCTGGTGCTTCTGCTTACCCAAAGATTGGTGTATACGAGAACTTGGCAGGATTTTTCAAGTGAGCTTAATTCTACCCACTTGTAATGGTGGTTTTGGATGCATTTAGAGAGCTGACCTTGTCCTCAGATAGGAGAGAATTGTTTTCTCATACGCGTGCATGCACATGTGTCTGTTTCCTATGATGATGTATGAATTGGGATGTGTTAATGTATCTGCTTTTAGTGATAGTTCATAATGAAGTGTAATGGGAGAGAAATACACTGAGATGGAGGCAGCTTTGGACCCCTGTGAGGACATAAGATTTTTCTCTCATTATGCAGAAAACGGTTTGCTGAAGAGTGTGGATGCGCTACAGGCTAAGCCAAACTCTGTTTCTTCCCAGAGTACCATATGTAAAGATTTCCAAAACCCCAGGACAAAAGAGCTTTGATACAATTTTAGGATATCCCCCTGAGTTACAGACTATCTGTATCATGTTTGTTATATTTTTGAAGGATTGCACAGAGGCAAAACAACCAGGCATGCTATCCGTTGTTAGTATAAATAAAACATAGGTACCCACTGCACAAAAGCAATTGAATATTCAGCCTTATGTCTATTTATCTCCATTTATTGCCTTTTTTTCCCCCTTTTTTATCTTTTTTTTTTTCAGAGAGACAATAAAAAGAAAATAAATGCATATGCATTTTTTTGCTTTGGTTTTCTGAATCCAGTCAATAAGGATGCATAGCTGGTTAGATAAAAACTATCTACTAAGATGTTAAAGTAGTAGAAGGCAATTTTCTTTAAATGAAGTTTTATCAGGCTCACTTGCCTGATTTTTTTGATCTTTTAATTTTGGGGAAACAGAAATCTAAGGGGAAAAAGTGACTAAATGACTAATACTGTGTAATTCCTTTCTGACCTTCTGTTTATGTTTGTAAGTTTATGTGTGTGTTTACATTGGCAAGTGGCTCTTGGCTGCTACAGTCTTTTGCAAGCAAAAATGATAAAAGCAACCACTGGCTTGGGGAAGAAGTTTCTGTAGAAGAGTGCCAGAGGAATAGTTCTTAGTCCTATTTCTTTGGATGTGCAGGAATATCAGATGCTTTCGGCCTGTGAATTAAAAAAAAAACAACAAATGGAAAAGCTCAGTTATAGTGGATCCCATTATCTCTTCAGCTGTGGCTTTGGATAATACATGAAGAAGCGATTGATGCTGCCAGAAAATCAATAGTTAGTTTACAGTGAGAAGTACCTTCTCCAGGAGTACCTACAGTTTGCTAACTGGAAAAGAAAATTCTGGTTTTGAAAAAGTATTTAATTTTATTACCGTTTAATAGATCAATCTCTCAACAAACATAACTGTTAAGGGTCACCTGCCTTCAGAAACTTAATCAACGCAATGGTAATAGTTCTGTACATGAATGATTCTGTAGCTTTTAACATCTAGTAGAGAGCTTTTATGGCTGTGGATCCTTCTTTTTTGAAAGTGACACGAGCAGCTCCTTGAAACATAAGCATTTGGCCTGAGATCCTGAGTGGAAATGACCCTTAAAACTCTCAAACATTCATATAATCTAAACTCCACCTAAATATAACATGGGAAGTTAGGTGTTCTTAATTTTTTACAGAAACCTAGCTTTGGAGTTACTAAGCATAGTTGCTGAGGTAAAGCTTATAAAGCTGATTTCATTCCCATTTATGTCAGGAAAAAAAATGCTTTAATTTTGAAAAAAAAAATTAATTTTGAGTTTTGTGTGGGCAGGAAGGGCTAAATATTAGGATGGGTATTGGAAAAGAAATTATTGCACTTTTAATATATACTAAAATCAGCTAAAATTCAAAATTTGAGTCTTGGCACCTAATAACCTGATGACACTCATCAACTTTGTGTTTATTTGGGGCTTCTGTATTGTTTTTAGGGTTTTTTTGTTAATTTTTGTTATCTGTTTAACATGTTATGTTCAAAATTTGATAAATTAAGTAATAACATTTCCTACGCCTCAAAAATACAGAAGCTGGAAGTGAAAGGGGATGAACCCATTCACCCATGGTGTTCCAGCACGATTCTGAAAGCAGTCATTTTTCTCTGACTGACCTGAAACTTCAAGCTTTAGAAGACCTCTGTTGATCTCCTATGAGTGTTCCCTCAAGTACTCTGTGTAAAGAGTCAGAGCTTCGGGTGTCTTTGAAATGGCTAATGTCACTTTTGCCTCTGTAATGTGGGAAGGAGCCTTCCGGACATTTAGTCAGGCTATTGTAGTGAAAAGCAGGGTGTGTCATGGAAAGTGGCATCTCCTGCAGCTTTCTTTCACTCGGAGGACTACTGAACAAATAGAGGTGTTAAAGGAAAAGCCCCTCCTGATTCTGATTTCTGTTCTGAGGTCAAGGCTTCAGCTTGAAACTCCTAAGCTGTCATATCTTTGAGAGTTTTCCTCTACTCAGCATTGCTGTTTGAAGACTGTCTCTTTCATAACAACTCTGCTTGTGGAAGTAAAGCAGAACTCCAGTTCTCTTTGCTTTTTGGAGAAGTTGGCAGTTGTGTTACATGGCACCTGAATCAGGCACAGTTCCTGGAACAGATCTTTGGAAAATCCTAGCAGAAGCAGCTGTAACTAAGCTGGTCTCAGAGTGCATACAGCCTGCTGCTTCTCCCATCACTGTGCTAACTTTACATACTATCAATCAAAACCACATCTCCCAATTTTGCATTATCAAACTCAAAAGAAGAGATTGATAGTGGTGTTCCTCACGGGTTGGTATTGCAACTGGCACTGGTTAACATCTTTGTCGGCGACATGGACCCTCAGCAAGTTTGCTGACAACACCCAGTAGTGTGGTGCAGTTGAAACACTGGAGGGAAGGGATGCCACCCAGATGGACCTTGACAGGCTTGAGAGGTGGGCCCATGCAAACCATGGGAAGTTCAACAAGGCCAAGTGCAAGATCCTGCACATGGGTTGGGGCAATCCCAAGCACAACTACAGGCTGGGCAGAGAATGGACTGAGAGCAGCCCTGAGGAGAAGGACTTGGGGGTGCTGGTGGATGAGAAGCTCAATATGAGCCAGCAGTGCATGCTTGCAGCCCAGAAAGCCAACCATATCCTGGGCTGCATTAAAAGGAGTGTGTCCAGCAGGTCAAGGGAGGTCTATTCTACTGGTTTATTCTGCTCTTGTGACAACTGACTCAGAGTACTGAGCTCAGCTCTGGGGTCCACTGCAGAAAAAAGACATGGAGCTATTGGAATGAATCCAGGGGAGGAGCACAAAGATGATCAGAGGGCTGGAGCACCTCTCCAGTGAAGACAGGCTGAGAGAGTTGGGCTTGTTCAACATGGAGAAGAGAAGGCTCTGGGAGGACCTTCTAGTAGCCTTTCAGTACCTGAACAAGCCTACAAGAAAGCTGGAGAGGGACATTTTACAAGGGCATGGAGTGATAGGACAAGGGGTACTGGCTTTAAGCTGTAGGAGGGTAGATTTAGCTTAGATATAAGGAAGAAATTCTTCATTGTGAGGGTGGTGAGGCCCTGGCACAGGCTGCTGAGAGAAGCTGTGGCTGCCCCCTCCCTGGAGGTGTCCAAGGCCAGGTTGGATGGGGTTTTGGGCAACCATGGCTAGTAGAGGGTGTCTCTGCCCATGGCAGGGGGTTGGAACTATATAATATTTAAGGTCCCTTGCAACCCAAACCAGTCTGTGGTTCTGTGATAGGGACTGTGTGCTTTTAACTTGTAATATCTTTTTTGATTTTCACAATTCCTTACATACTGCAGAGAAACGCAAGAACTGAATAAAGTAAATAATAAAATGTAAATATAAAATATCCAGAAGGAAAGTTTTTACTGTGTATTGTGGTTTTTCATGAGAAAGCAAGAAAACTTCAAAGCTCTTAGGTGATGCTGCAATGTTTATGTTACAGATGGCAAATAGGAACTCATAGGAATGGACTGTGGGAATTCCCTCTCACCTGTTCACAAAGAATCTACCAGGCATTTTTCTAAATCAAAATTTTGATATCAACTTGCTGTTTTGTACTGATCTCAAGTGAGCACTTGCTTCTGTCAGTGACTGTCAGCAGCCTGTACAATAGGGTGGGTTAGGTTTAGTGTTCTGTGCTCTCAGGATTACTGAATTGCCAAATCTGATACATGTTCATTGTCTGTGCATGCTGCAGCCACAGATAACCACGCTGTCACTACCACTCCAAGGGAGATTGCTTTGTCACAATGTTTCCTTCTGTCTGTCTAGTTTGGTCAGGAATCAGAGAATTTTATGCCCATTTAGTTCTTCTAGTGAACTGTAAGTATCAGCAACTGGGAATTTCAACCCCTGGTCCTCCTTCCTGTGGCAGGTGCCTTCAGTCCATGCCAACAGAATGTCCCTGAGCAGCAGAAAAGCTTTCTCCACTCAGGCTCTGTGGGCAGAAGTCCTAAAAATGTCCAGTGATGTGAAACTTTCTGAACTTTGCAGAAACCTGTCTCCTATTGCTAACAATTTGTTTTGCAGGTATTAAAAATGTTACCAGTAATACTCTCTTTGTATGTTTGCAGAAGTTTAGCAGAAGTCCGTAAACCATTTAAGACTCTTAAGTATAAGAGGTTGCCAGTTAATAACTGTTCCAATTCCATGCCATGCTGCAATCATATCATGACACAGCGTCTATTTATTTTCAGTCATTTTGGAAAAAGTCTGCTTGAAACAGCCTTTTAGCTTACAAAGTGACCAAATATTTTTACAATAGAATAAGGGAAAATTTAAGTTAAAAGTGCCCTCTGGACATTGTTATCACGGGGAGGGTTTTGACTGGTGCCTTCAGGCCTAGGGTGGGAAATGATACAGGATTCTCCTATCATCCACCTGAGGGCTCCTTTGCCATCCTGGGAACACATCTTACTCTGTCCCTGCACTGCTCCCTCCTATCTGCAAAAGGTCCATCTCTGTGGTGGCAAAACATGCTGTTAATACATTCACTCATTCTTTAAATGGAAGGATTGGTTATAAAATGCTGGGAGTTTAGATACACAGAAAAGTATTTTTGCTTTCCTCCAGAAGGAAGAGGTCTCTCTGTAGGCTGCAGACTGTGGAACATGCCTGGGGCTCCTCACTGGGCATGAGCAGTGGAAGATGATCTTGTAGTATGCAGGAGATGTGCACTAGTTGAGGATCTGTTCTGCCAGGTATGGGTGCTGTGGGAGGTAGTCATGAAAGTGTGATATCAGACATGATGAGAAAGAGATTAACAGGACCTTCTCTGATAAGGTTCAAGAGCCTGAATCCCCTCTTGAATTGAAGGAGGGACAGACAGAGTTTTGACCTATCAAGTTTAGAAGTGGAGATTTCCAGTGTAGCTAAACCTGGCTGCAATTTCTAGCACCAAGGAAAAGGCTCCTGTTCCTCCTGAAGGTTTTAAATTCCTCTTTATGGAATAGACTCAGAGCCTTTGTTGCAGACAAGTGGCTGGCACCTCTTTTTAATGAAGCATTCAAGTCAACTGAACCTCAGCCATGCAGCAACACCAGAAGAAAGTGGTAAATGGGAGGAAGTAGGATACTCTTTGCTAAGGTGAATGGAGGATTCCATCTACTAATCTGGTGTGTCCCTTGGGTCAATTTGCTGCTTGTTAGGGGCTTCAAACCAGGAAATTGTGGAGACACTCCTGAGGTTTACCCAGTCTTCAGACTATTAATTCCTGCTGGTCTTCTATGAGATCAACAGCGATGCAGCCAGGAGAGACTTGGAACATATCAGGCATGGCTCCTAGGGGTTACAGTCAAGGGCTTGGAGCCCAGGTTGTCCTGACGGTGGTCCTGTCTGCTTATGTTGATGTCCCCTGTTCACCTGGGGCTTTGTTCAAACTGTTGTTTCCTGTTTCCTACCTGAGCTTTCTCACACTCTCTTTTCACATTACAGGTAACATGTATATTCAGTTGTCTTGGGCCACCAGAGTGACTAAGGTGCCAGAAGAGAGAATGATATCTGAGATCAGGTGCAGTTCTGCACAAATGAACCTTGCCCTGCAGCAGAGAATATAATCTTATATTTGCAGTGATATGTCTGGGATATACTGCTTGACTGTCTGCAGCTATGTTCTGCTGGCGTATATAGATGTATTCCTGCTGAAACCATCAGCTTTATCATATCCACATTCTCAATGGTTTCTAGTTGGATACACTTGAGCACAGGCTTACATCTGCACTGTCTCTCCCTGAGGGAGGTCATGATAATGGGGCTCCACAGGGTTCCATTTTAGGTCCAGTTGTTCTTAACATTTTCATAGATGACCTGGACATGGGACTAGAGGGTGTCTGAAGTAAACTTCTAGGTGACACCAAATTGGGAGGAGCCATTGACTTCATTGAGGGTATAGAAGCCTTACAGAGGGGTCCAGACAGACCAGAGAGCTGGGCAATCACCAACAGCATGAAGTTTAACAAGGTCAAGTGCCAGATTCTGCACCTGGGAAGGGGCAAACCCGATCATATGTACAGACTGGGGGATCAGCTGCAGGAGGCCAGCCATGCTGAAAGGGTTTTGGGGGTCTTGGTTGAGAGCAAGTGTGCCCAGGCAGCCAGGAGGGGAATCATATCAGGGGGTGCATCAAGCATGGCATTGCCAGCTGGTCCAGGGAGGGGTTTGTCCTGCTCTACACTGTGCTGGTGCAGTCTCACATCAAATACTGGGTGCAGTTTTGGGTGCCACAGTAGAAGAGGGACATAAAAATATTGGAGACTGTCCAGAGGAGGGCAATGAAGATGGTGAAGGGTCTGGAGGGGAAGTCTTATGAGAGGCTGAAGTCCCTTGGTTTGTTCAGCTTGGAGAAGAGGAGGCTGAGGGGAGACCTGATTGCAGCCTATGGCTTCCTGATGAGAGGGAGAGAAGGGATGGGCACCGATCTCCTCTCTTTGGTGGCCAGGGATAAAACCCAAGGGAACAGCATGAAGCTGCAACAGGGGAGGTTTAGGTTGGACATTAGGAAGAGGCTCTTTACTGAGAGGGTGGTCATGCACTGGAACAGGCTCCCCAGGGAAGGGGTCACAGCACCGAGCTTGGCTGAGTTCAAGAAGCATCTGGACGATGTGCTCAGTCACACCGGCCCTGTGTGGAGCCAGGAGCTGGACTCAATAATCCTCTTGGGTCCCTTTCAAGTCAGGTTATTCTATGATTCCGTGATTCTATATATTTCCATGTATATATTCCCAGTGTTTCATTTCCCTATATCAGAGGCTACTGTTTCTTCTGCACTTCTGGGACATTATATTCCATCAGAACTAGGGAATGACTGTGTGAGAGAAATTTGCAAGCTAGTGGAAAAAGGCCTGTTGCATCCTGGTTCTGTGTGGACAAGGGTAACTCTACCACTACAGGAGGAGTATCTTAAACGCTGCATGGGATTGGGTTGCAAAGCAATGGTGGAATCTCTGTCCTTGGGGATTTTTGAAACCTGCATGAACTGAACCTTGAACAACCCAATTTAGCCTCATCTGGAACAGAGAAATGGCTTAAATGACATTCAGAGTTCTCCTTGAACCTAAATCCTTCAATGATTTTTCTAATCACATAAGGCTAAATGCAGAACAGTTATCTGTATGCATTCATGTGCCCAGGTGAGCAAGGTTGTAAGCAAACTTCCAGCAGCTGAAAGAGGGAAAAAAGCTGTTAGCAAATAGTGACACTTCTATGATAAATATGGTGTATACGGCTAACAGATAATGTAGGTGTAGAGAGCATATGTACAACTGAGCAAGTTTCCTGCCAGCTGTCACCACTGCTGCGTGGTAACTGGTCAAGGCTAAGAATATCGCCAGACGTTTCAGGACCCTAACTCCCAAAGTGATGAATTATCATGCACAGCACCTGTTTTCTGGACAGCTACAGGACCTGGTTTTCTTATCAGGCCTTTTGTATTATTTTAACATTCTGAGTCCATTCCCATTATGTTTTACATGGGAATACAAAAATATTGCTCAAGCTATTTTTTGCAGTGTGGTACTGCATCACATTAGGATATTTTTTTAAGTTCACCTTTTGGCCTAGAAAAGTTTGTTTATTTGAATGTGCAGTTTAATTTTGTTCTGTATTTCTCCCAACACACATGAGATTTAGTGAATTTGAATGATTAACAAATATTGGCAGCCAGGTCTCTGTTTTTTTTCAGTATGCATGCCAAGAATTAGTGGGATTCAATTTAAAATGCTTAGAGATAATGATCTCTCTTGTAGCATGTTACTTTATCTGGCCTGTACAGACCATTTTTCTCTCAGAAAGTCAAGTTAAATGCCATGGAAGCCTTTAAAGCAGATAAATAATAAAATCCAAACAATGATTGATTTCTTGGTACCTGTGGCAGATTTTTCATTACAATTCTGTTAAAAATATGTACTGACTGGAAAATGAAAAGGTCCATTGGCTTCAAAAGGAAATATACATCATAGCTTTGAATTGTACTTAAACTGAACTGTGAAATCAGTTTGCTTTTATATTATAAAAATAATATAGATAAGTTAGATTTTGTATTATATTTTCATCTAATTGTTTTATATTTGTATCTACAGTTCAGTAAAACAACGAACTAATTTTTAGTGAGGCTTTTGGTTTACTGTTCAGAAGGTGTAATCTCACAATATGTTCTGCTAGAATCACTCCAAGGTATTTAAAATAGTAATTCCTTTCCCAATATTGCTTTTTTCCAAGGTGAAAGTAAGGCAGCATTATCTGCCTTATTATTATATCTGCCCTGAATTCCAGGGTGGAAGACCTCCTCTGGAGGTCTCTAGCCCAACCTCCTGCTCAGAGCACTCCTATGACCGGCACTACCTCAAGTCCAGCTGAGTCTTGAAAACCACTAGTGATGGAGAAGGGTATGTATCTATACATGCACCAGTCTAACTTTTTGAAGCTTGGATTTCCATTCCAAGTTCTACGCCTATCACCGCTATACAGAGAGAATTAATGGGAAAGAGTGGAAGATGGCCTCTTTTCAGTAAGATCTGGGTGAGTTTTTGGAAGTTTCACAGATCTGCTAGTGGTCTTCTACCACATCATTCAGAATTTGTTCTGAAACCTTTCGGAATCAGAAAGCATCAGAGACAAGGAGCAGACCTGAGTACCGTCACAGCTGTTGGCCTCAAGTTGTGCCAGGGAAAGGATTGTCAAACATTGCAGTAGTCTGTCCAGGGAAGTGGTTGCATCACCATCCTTGGACATATGAAAAAGATGCGTGATGGTGGTGGTTAGGGATGTGGACTCGGCAGTGCTAGTTTAATTATTTAACTTGATGATAGTCAAGATATTTTCCAACTTAAATAATTCTATGGTTCTATTAGGCAGTCTACAAAGAAATCTCTTGTCACATTATCTGTTGTCATATTTTCAGAAATCTGTTACAAGGGAACACACCAGAAAGAAGCAGAGACTCTGTAGATGCAGGTATAGGCAGAGATATGGGTTCCCACCCACATCAAAAGGTCTATAATAGCACTCTGAAGGTGTTTGGTAGTAGTCAGCACAGATTTATGAAGGGGGAATCATGTCTGGACAACCTGTCAGCCTCCCACTGTGAGATGACTGGTGTGGCAGATGAGAGCAGTAGATGTTGTTTATCTCGAGTTTGGAAAGGCTTTCAACATCGCCTCCTATCACATCCCTCTTAGACAAGCTGATAAAGTATAGGGTAGGTGAGTAGACAGTGATTCAAAACTGGCTCAGCTGCTGGGCTCAGACACTTGTGACCAGCTGCACAAATCCCAGCTGGAGGCCAGCTGCTAGTGGTGTGCCCCAGGGACCGATGCTGGGTCCAATCCTGCTTGGTATCATTAATGAGCTGGACAATGGGCAGAGCACTCAGCAGGTTGGCAGATAATGCAGAACTGTGCCAGGGAGGTTAGTGATTAAACGAGATGGATGTGCTGCCTTTCAGTGGGACCTGACAGGCTGGAGCATGGAGCCAGCAGGAATCTCATGAAGTTCAGGAAAAAGCAATGCCAAGTACTGTACAGGGGAGGAATAACTTCATGAATTTTAACAGGAAATGCAGCCCTGAGCACTGGGAGGAACAACCTTGTGTACTAGCACATGCTGAGGGCCTGATGCCTGGGAAACAGGTCTGCAGAAGACATGGGGGTCCTGATGGACAGCAACTTGAACATGAGCCAGCAGCATGCCTTGGCTGCAAAGAGGGCCACCAGCATCCTGCGTTACATTAGGAAAAGTGTTTCCAGCAGGTCGAGGGAGGTGATCCTTCCCCTCTGCTCAGCACTGGTGAGACACATCTTCTCTGCTGCACCTGGTTTTAGGCACCCCAGTGCAAGGAGGTCATAGACATACTGTAGCATGTCCAGCAAAGGGCCAGGAAAATGACTAAGGAATTGGAGCATATGTCATAATAATAACAAGAAAATCTTAATAACAGAATAATTTATTTGATTTAATTTATTGTTTTTGTTATTATTTACATTGGTTTATTTACATGCTTCTTAATTTTGCTTACAAAATAGACTGGCCCTTCTACAACTGTGTATTCACATACAATATGAAGCAAAATTTAAGTGCCATCAAAAGTCTCTTCAATACATTCTAGAAGAACCAGGCTTGGTGTCTGAGTAACTTGCAGGTGGTACAAGGTTTGTAGCCTGGCTCTTCTGCATGATAAGCATGCAAAAATTAGATTAAAACATTGCTTTTCTGGAGATAGAAAACCTCACAGTCTCTGAGATTTGTTTTCTCTCCCTCTCTGGGTGCCTGTGGACTTTGTTCACTACTCATTTTTAAGCCCGTGGAAAAACTGTCATTGTTACTGTGGCAGTGGGGAGCAGCTGGTGGATGCAGTTGTGCTTGCATCCTATTTGTGCAAGCTCTGCTCTTGGGTAATGGTACAGAAAAAGGAGCAGGAAGGAGACTAGGTACCCCTAGTAAGTCACTACAGAATCAGTGTTTGAGAAGCGCAGCTGAGCCGTGAAATGTCAGCATTTTGGACTCAATTTCTCTCACAGTACACTATTTGGGTCTGTTCATCTTTCCAGCTTTCACCCAAGTGATTATGGATTTCATTTTGTGTGAATTGATGCCAGACAGTCAAGCCTCCGGGCAGCGAGAAAGACCATGTAGGTCTGTATGTGATTATGTATCCCTCAAGTGCTAAAATGTTAGCTGAATTGCTTCAGAAGTGTTAGAAGGGCACAAATGGAGCACCAGGAGAAAAGCATATGAAGAAAAAATACAGATGAGAGAAAGAAGAAGAGTCAGAAACAGGATGAGTATGTGGAAAAGAAACAGCAGAGCTCCCCATCTCAGGCCGTTACTGACTTATTTGTGAAAAAACACTCCGTACATCTTTATTTCCTGGAAAGGCACCATTTTTCTTGCTAGTATCTCCCATAGCCAGCTGATCCAGAAGCATTCTATGGTTACTGTCTGAGCCTGTCTCTGAGAGTGAGAGACCCCGTATCTTGAAATGTCTTTGTTGTCACAAAAGATACAGACATCACCATCACACTGGTTTCTTTCAGAGACAGCGGTCTTAGCCAAACATAGTACAAACAGGAGGTCATCAATGATGTGGTACCCAAAATCATCCCACTATTCTGTAAGGCTGTAAATAGCTTTTTTGTCTCTCTTGCTGTCTAGCAGATAAATATGAGATTGGGCATCCAGTTGTAGAAAACATCACAGCCTCTTCATTCCTTGCAAGTTTTCCTTCTTAATTTACCTCACTTTAGTTGTTATTTGAACAAAGATAGGACTAAATGAAAATCCTGTGCATATTCAGCACAAAATTGCTTTAATGACTCTTGTCCCCATATGAAAAAGTAGAATGAGAATCTTAGATCCAAAGTGTTTGAAATCTGGCATTTCTGAAATCTAGGAAGCTAAAATGTGAAAATAGAAGAGCTTGAAATGTCCTCTTGCTTTCAAGTATCACTAAAAAGGAGAGACCACTAATTGTTTCCGTATAAACTCAAAGCTTTCTTCAGACCTACCTGAGGGAAAAAAAGGCATTTTGCCATTTTTCTCTAACTCCTGTTACCATTGGTCTCACCACCTCACCCATGAGAGCTCCAAAGTCCTAGGCAGCAGCCTGGGCACTGTTGCCTGTGACAAAAAGGTAAAGATGAGATTGCACTTGACTTGTGTGACATCTTGCCTCTTTGTCAGGCTGGTGGGTCCCACCAGGCAATGATTTCTGTGTTGTTGGAAGATCCTTTTGACAGAATGCTCCAGAGATGAGGTCACCAATCCTGGACACCAGTGACTCTCTCTAGACTCAGTGGATCAAAATCACTGCACAGTGGTGCCTGCATGCAACTGCTCATAGACTTACATCTTCATACTCCCCCCTTATGCCACAGTTTTTCAAGTTTCTTTTAGCCTGTTCTCATTTTCCTGGAGAAAATTACCAAAGCTGATGATGTTTTACTTCATGGGCACTGATTCTTCTGAGCTACTTTTTCATAACTAGTCCATAGCTGATGAAGTGAAAAAAGCCCCAAGAGGATAGCAAGATGGAGAGCTTGGTATAATAGTAGAAGCTGTTGCAGAATAGGCTGAAGTATTGTTTATTGCTTATTTAGTATATAAATGACATTTGTAAAACTAGCTTCACCCATATGCCACTTTTTTCATGGAAGGTGATCTGTTGGTTGTTGAAGACAATCTAATTTACCTGGTACTTTCATGAAAAATTTCCCCAGCTAAAAATACAAAATGCCTCACATTTAATTTTGCGACTAGTTGCCTTCCTCCTTTTATCTAAATTAGCAATTTTTTGAATGATTTATTTTTTGGAATAAGCTTATCCCTGCACGCAGAGACTTTGTCAAAATACATCAGATGTATTTGTATTAATGGGATGACTTACTGGTAGGATTTTCTGTTCAGCGCCAGAGCACGCCATCTCCAGTGATTGTTTCTGTCATCACAGGCTTTACTTATTTATTTTCTGGCTGACCTTTTGTGGGCATTGTCTTTCATAAGTAGGCACCAGTCAGGAAAATCGTGACTTGCAAATCGCAAGCTCCGTCGGTACTTCCAAGCCATCAGCTGTTGTTGATGAATACAGAGAAAACATGAAAGAAAGAACAGCTTTGTGAGTGAGGTTTTTGCACAGGACTCAGAAAACCTGTTTTAATTTGTGGTTCAGACCCACACTTCTTACGTGGCCTCTGGAGGACTGTGTAGGTTCAGAGTCCAAGCTGCATAACCATGGCAAGGATAAATCCAACATGTTGTACTTAAGTTGCTGTTGTATTGCCACCTTTCCAGAAAACGCTATTAACTTTTGCTGCATTGACACAAGGGCTAGAACAGTGGACTGTGGTTTGCTTTGGGTCCATAATAACAGCAAATAAAGTGATTGAAGCACCAAATCATTCTTCTTTCTGCACATGTTCAATGGAAAATAATGGGGGGGGGGGGCTGCGACTTATCCCATAGGCATGGCATTAATGAGTTGGAGAGTCATATGCACCAGGCAGTTCTAATTTCCTATCATTTCTCTAAGAATCAGAGTAACACAGTGAAGAAAACCTTTCTTCATTAGGCTCAATCACCTTTCTTCATCAGGCTCAATCACCCATAAATATTGGTGAAATAGAATTGTGTGCAAACCAGCAACCTATTTGTAACCCTTTATTGGGGAGGATGTGATGTCCCGTGGACCAGGGCAGTGCTGTAAATGTGTGGAATGAGTGGAAGACTAAAACAAGTCCCTGGTACACCAGTTTGGAGACAGTGCCTATGAGATTCCCATGCATTTCATTAAAAAGATATCCAGTGTCAGAAATCCATGTTGCAAGAATTATCAGGCTTATTATTAAGTAGAATTCCTCCAGAAAGGAAGAGATCTAGTATCTACTTATAGTAATTCCATCTGAAGCTTCAGAATGAAACTGGGTAACATTCCACATCTTTTTTCATTGGTGAATGTGAATAAAGTTGTACTTGTGTTGCTGGGAATGCATAGTTTTATACCCACCCAAGGCATAAATTCTGATTTCTGAATAGCTCTCCAAATTAAAAGAGGAAATAAGAAGACAAAGTATTTTACCTTCAAGTTCCTTAAAAATAATTTTTCTCTTGTCATATTTGTCTGGTCATGTTCTCTGTATCCAGAAGCTGTGAAGAGCTAACTTCTAGAAAGTAGTAGAAAGGTTGGACAATTATACTATCCCAACCTTGGGTAGAATATCCTTTCCTCACTCTGAAGGTGAATAGTTAGCATCTGACATGAAGTAAGATCCCTGTGTCCTTTGATTGCATATTCACAAATAATGGTAATGATCGCTGGGGTTTGGCCCAGTTTCTCCAGAAAGTGAGAGTTCATGCTGTTCTCCCTGAATCTAAAGGAGTCCCTACAGCCCTTTGTGTAGCAGATCATTCAAAGCACTTTGCTGGAGAAATGTATTAAATATACAGACTGAGAATTGGGAAGTTTCACACACAAATCAAGTCTGACAAGAGCAGACCAGGAACAAATGCTCAGGTTCGTTTAATATTCTACCCTAGCAGCCCATGTGGAGAGCTGACAACCCTGGCTCTGACTATTGGAAAGCATCAAAGAATTTTCAAAATTTGGCAGCACTTAGTGCAACTGCCATCGTTGACAAGACAGGACTTGAGCTCTTGGTGGTTCCTGAAGGAGATTCTGTACACAAAGACATGGTAGAATGAAGACGGAGGCACTTACAGATCTGATTTAAACCTTGCAACTCCTAATGGTGCATTATCCAAGACTTCATGCTGTCATAGCTGAAGATTATTAGGAAAGCTGTCATAAAGTCCTTTTTTCTTGACCTGTTGAGAGTTTGTGGTCTGGAAAAAACATTGGAATCACGTGAGTTTTTTGCATTTTTGAGAGATTTTGAGAGGGTTTTTTTGCCACTGAAGGAAGCAGTAGAAGGAAAGCAAGAAAGTTGTTGATGCACGTGGTGTATAGCACATTGTCAAATCACTCACAGATAATATTGGAGTTCCTCCAGTTCTGTGTAACTGAGGACCTCCAGAGGAGAAATCTTGACTGAGTTTCTCCCATCTGTAGCAGGTGACTGAGTGAGGAGATAAAGCACAAGGTGGTAGCCTGAACATTGGCAGAAGCTGAAACTGCCCCAGCATGAAAAAGAATCACCTACTGAACCAACATGAGAAGACATGTTGCATGCACAATCTTTCTCTTCACCAGCCATATGATCTTCGGGACTGAGAGAGAAGCTTGCAAGGAAGCTGAAGAAGTCATTTAAACCAAAATTATTATTATTAGGTTTTATGGTTTGACATGAACTTTCTATGTCTGAAATGTCCATTTTCCTATCTTCCACAGTTTTACACTCTCAGAATAGTTCATTGTAGCTTTATTCTGCATTTATGTCCGTGTTTCTTACTTTTACTTTCAATTTTTTCCTGTGTTATTACAGTCCTTGGTTCTCCCTGATAGGCTGCTTTTATATGAATCCTCTCTTTCCAACCTCATTGACCCTTCTTGTCTGCCTTGAGCTCTGGCAACCTTGTCTGCTGTTCCAGGTCCCCCCAGGTCGTCTACAATGAATCCCATATGGAGAACCACCCAATCCTTCCTCTACTATTTAACACATCTTGCATGCCTTCCCATCACTCATGTATCCTGCTGTATGTGATACTTGACTAAAGCCTGTGATGGGAGAGATTATAGGCAGCCGTGAAAACAAAGACAGTTTGGAGAACAGAAATGCTGTTAAAGGCACAGCCCTTGGAGATTCTTTCTTAATCCTGGAAAGGCTGCTATCAAGCTGGAGGGTTATGGCTCTGCTGGGAGATGATGCGTGATCTGCCAATGAGACTGGGTGGTCACTCACAGTTCCTTGGAATAACCTGGATGTGCTGGAAGTAGAGAGTCTTTCATTGGAATTGGTGCGCTTCAGTGTACTTGTTAGTGCTATGTTTGGTGAAATGAACCTTTGTTAGAGATGTAATTGCTTTAATAAAAATTGCGGTGAGGGGAAATGCATCTGAGGAAGTTTCACAGCTGTCTGAGTGAACTCTTCCTCCCGCTCCCTGGCCAACTTCAGTTCCAAACAAGTTAGTCTTTAAAGATAGTATTGTGCAAAGTTTCTGCAGTTATTCCAGTATTTAATGAAAACAAATTTCAAGAAAGTAAATGTGCCACTGGCAAAATGACTGATTCGCTTTAGGCTGTTCTATCTCTAGGTTCTACTAAATTTTGTTTCTTTCAGGTGTCTCAAAGACCACATAGAGCAATACTTTCTGTGTATAGCAATAAGGTCCAGAAGGACTAGAGTGTGTTTATTTGATTATTTGATCTGAGAATGGATTACTTATATATACAAAATGGGTTTGATTCTTGCTTCAAGCTTTACTACTTGTGTTTTCTTTGTTGGCTTTTCAAAAGATAACATTCCAAGTCAGAAATACAAAAATATATCAGAAGCATATGATGAAAATAAGGCAAAACAACACAGCCAGTTTATAATATAGGTTATCAACTGTGGAGAGTAGGAAAAAGTGTTCATTTCAGACAAATCATCCATCTCAATGAATAGCTATTACATTCTACACTCTAAGATTTTTTCCTATACTGTTTTTCTATAAGGCAGAAGGCATAGCTTTTTTCTTTTAGAGAGCTCTTTGTGTACATGAAGAATAGTGAACTACAGGGATTGTTTCTGTTTGACCACAGTGCAAATGGTAACCAAGGGATCGCAGGGGTGCAATGCAGAGCATCCATTCATTTGTTTTGTTTTCAGTTTGTGTTCTATCGTTCCTTCTAAAGGCAAATTAGTGGATCAGACCCTCCAGGGCCGATTGTCCTTTCTCTTGGGAGCAGCTGAGACTGTTCTTGGAGAATTCTTGGAGTCCACAGGCTTGAGGCAGAGGCAAAAAACTGTAGCCTACAGTTTACAGGCAGGGACCACTGGGAGGTAGAAAGAGCAGGTAAAACCCGTACCTAAAAGGTGACAGAGTGAAAATCCACAGACAAAAGAGGATTTTGCAGAGTTTCATGCAGTCCAAGAAGTTCTTGATTAAACTGAAAGCAACACTACAATAGATGGGGAAAAGTGGTTTATGAGCTTTTAAAATTTCTGTCTTGCCCATTTTTGTCATTTAAGGCTTCTTGTCACCTTTTATTTTCATTGTTTATAAAGTATTCTAAAAGTTTTCTTGTATCTAGATACAAGATAAAACCCACTTTCCTTCCCCCCGCCCCTAGCCCCCGCCTTGCTTTGTCTCATTTTAAAACCTGCCATTCTTGCCAAAGTTCATTGTAAACTTATTCCCCAGATGACCTCAAAACTGTAGTTATTTGGCATTCTTTTATAGGTGGCAAGAGAATTAGCATACAACTATTTCACTGATCTCTTCTTTAAATAACCAAAGTATAAATAGTCTGTATTCACATAACATGTAATAGGACCGTGGTGGTTTTACCCCATCCAGCAGCTGAGCCCCACACAGCCCCTATCTCACTCTCTCTTGTCTGGGATCAGGGAGACAATCAGAAGAGTGAAAGTGATAAAACTCATGGGCTGAGCTAAAGAAAGTTTAACAGGGAAAGAAAATCCACACACACAAGCAAAGCAAACCAAGGCATTCATTCCCCAATCCCCATAGGCAGGCAGGTCTCCAGGAAAGCAGGGCTCCGTCACGTGCAACTGTGACTTAGGAAGACAAATAAATGCCCTCTTCCTTCTTCTCTTCCAGCCCCTTACATGCTGAGAATGACATCATATGGTATGGGAAATCCCTTGGGTCTGTCAGGGTCAGCTGTCCCAGCTGTGTCCCTTCCCAACTCCTTGTGCACTCCCAGCCTCCTTGCTTTTGGTGTGGGGTGAGGAGCAGAAAAGGCTTTGGCTCTGCTCAGCAGTAATGAAAGCATCTCTATATTATCAGCACTGTTTATAACACCAATCCAAAAAACAGGCCCATGCTAGCTACTATGAAGAAAAACTTTATCCCAGCAAAAAACAGCACAAGGACATATATAAAAAACAAAATACATAAATAAATGACCACTACAGTAAGAAATCAACCAATTTAAAATTCTTGCTGATTTTGTGCATTTCAGTCTACTGAGTTATTACAAGGCACATTCTAATTTTCCAGTTCTGACTGCCTGATCAATTATAAGGTGTGGATTCTGCAGTCTCTCAGATACATTATAGATCTCTGGTATTTTAACTCACTCCATTCCACTATAAAAGCTCTGGAATGCTACCATAATGTTACTGTAAGCATTGTATTGTTCTTACTCAAGTAATGCTAGGATTAGTGTCAAACTGCAAACAGTTTTGCTTCATCTGCTGTGCTTCTGAATGTGTTCATATCCATACACTTCCCAGCAGCCATCCCTGGCAGGCAATGTTCATTGGCATGGGCATTGGCAATATAGAAAGTCTTCCATTTGTAGTAACGTGGTTAAAGATCAAATGACAGCAGCTTAATAAAGCAGATGGGAATTTGCAGTCAAGTCCAAACAGGGAATGGTTGTACTGGCTGGGGTTCTGTACTGGGGACTCTCAGAAGATTCAGACATTTGGCATCAGACAGAGACTTGTGGCTTTCAGCCAGCAGTTTGGGTTGTTATTCAAGCCTTCCATCCTCTTGTACGCATTTTGTTCACTCAGCTACGCTTCATTCTGCAGTTCGCCCTTCCTAAGGGGGTCCTCCTGCCTCACCTCAGCTTGTACTCTCTCATCATTGTCTCAAGAGAAGCTTGTTTTTTTCTCAGTGAAGGGAGAAGCTTTGTATCTTCATTTTTATGTTTGAATGGACATATGCTGATCTGGAAGTTGAATGGAAAATCTGTGAAGTATCTGCCATAGCATAGTACAACTTGTTGGAGCTTGGACAAGCTCTTCCCTGCCCTACCCTAAGGCAGCAGGAACAAAAAAATTGACCTTTTTTTTGTCCTTAAAATGTATGGTTTATATGTTTTGTTTCTGGATAAATAGTTATTAGGCAAAATCTTTGAAAAGAATTCCCAGTAAGAGAGTCAGACACACATACACACTTTTCTATTGATAGATGAAACCTATTAAAAGGAACTATTGCTGAAAATTTTCTTTCTGGGCATTTTCTGTAACGGTGTCCTCTGCTGGCTTCTGAGATATTATAGGTTTTGGAGCACCACATTAAAAAGTGTTTTTACAGGATCTGTAATCTGAAGTGGTTACCGGTGAATTACAGCCAAAGCTTGTTTTAAACGTAGAAGAAAACAAAGCTGATAAATACACCATCAGCTTAAAGATCCCTGAATAAATTGATTATACATTTCCCACCTACCTCTGTGTCACAGGAAAACTCAGATTCAAATTTTAAAAAATCAAGTTTTATGCAAGTATTTAATAGAGCATTTGTGTAATGCATATATTTATGCATATGACCGTACACATTCAATTCTCCCAGTATTTGAAGATTAGGTGCCTTTAGTCAGTCAGACCAGACAAGTTCAAACAAGCCAAGGACCTTCTACAAACTGCCTAGTCTTTGGATAAAATAAAACATTTTCTGAATTAAGGTTTCCAGAATGCTATTCACACAAATCTGAGTATATAGTCTACTCCTCTGGTCTACTTCATGTTATGTAGCTGTGTTTTAGGTTGTACAGAATTGATTGTGGCTGTGATGAGACAGAGATGGTGCTACTTAGCATTACAGCATATGGTGCAATGCCTGAAAATGAGACTTTAATAATTTATTGTTACATTATATAGGGAACCTTTGTATCAAATTCTAGTTCTGAATTATTTTTAAATAATTTTGAGCTGTGCTTGGTGTATGCCTTTGGTCAGCTAGTTTGAGGAAATGATTAAGAGCTAAACCCAGTTCTAATCCCAGTGTTAGGCTCATGTCACTGCGTGCACCTTAGAAATTCAGTTACGATGTATCTGTCTTATGCCAGTGATCATTGGTGCAACCCATAGTAACAGTATTCAGACTAATAAATATAGTGTGCCTTCATATTTTATGTTGATTGAAAATAACAAATAGTCTTTTGATACTCTACTTCAAGGCCGTCATATTAAAAGGCATTTAAAGATTTATTTTGAGTCAATAATATGCCAAATTTCCAATTTATGTAAACATGGGAAAATTATTCTTCTGGAGAAAACACCTTTTTTAGTTTTCCACACTTACCCTACTTAGAACATAATTTCTTTCAATAATATTACAACAAGTATTTATCTTTCTCTTTAAAACAAAATACCTTTTAATCACTATCTGTGCAAAGTTTATGCTATTTTCAGAAAGAAATGACAGCTCTTTTCCACGTGGCATGCACGGAAGCACACACTCATAATCTCACAGATTACCTTTGTAGGCCAAGACCTTTGTAGGCCAAGACCTATGGCTGCAACCCCTGGACTCGTGGTTTTCAAACCTCTGACTGACTTTGACGAACTTCTGTGTATCTTTTAATGCTACCCTGTGCATTAAGCAAGAAAGTCCTCTGCAGTCTTCTCCTGTGATTAATGAATGTACAGAGATAAATTCTGCATGTATGCTATTTTTTTACTTCAGGGAATTCTAATTAGTTGGAAGAACAGTCTCCTTTTATAGGTGCAGGCAATTATTCCACACGCTGATTTTTCTGCCAGAACCATTCAGTCTTTTATACCTTTGCCGAACAAAATGACCACCATGGCAGCAAATTTCTTACAGACCCTTTTAAGATGAACACAGGAAGAAATATTCCTTTTTTTTTCCCCACATGAATTGATATTTCCAGAATCTATGTATTCCAGAGGTTCCCTAGATAGTCAAGGTTTGTTTAATCAGCTCTTTAAGGGTCACTGTTCTTGTTTGCATCCAAAAGATGCAAAAAATACAAAAGGCTACTGCTGCTCCTAAGAATAAATAGCAGCACTGCTGTGTTTACTCTTTCTTCCCTCTGTGTTAGCCACAGAAAAGATGTGTTATTATTTACTGGAAGAGTGTACCTTCATTTTTCTTTGCTGTATGGTGATGATAAAACTGCTCAAGATGGTACATCTGGAAGGTCTCTAACTCACAGAAGCTCTGCATTTTGAGAATCTTTCTCTTTCAAAGTTTCCATTAGAAATCAATGGATCAAGGATATGCAGAATGAAATTTAGATACTGCATTTGGATTTTATCCTTTTTTCTTGCCTTCTCCTGGAATTCAGAGTATCTTGACATCTTTTGCTGCTAGCAAATAGAAGTCATGTGCAGTCACTCATTCTGACATGGATTCCTCATCATCTGCAAGAAATAATTATATTTAGAGTGTTTAGTCTACCCTCAAAATGATACACCACCTTCTACTTATTTGTAGTTATCCCAGGTCCTCTGAACCTTACGGGATGAGGTTCCAAATTAACACTCCATATCTCCCTCCTTACGTTTTGGTGAGAGTTTTTTACAAACAGGATGTTTCTTCCTCTTTGGCAGGAGACAATCCTTGGGAAAGTGGGAACTACTGGACTCCCAGCACAGTGCCTTTCATCCAAGAGGCAGAGGAACCTCTGTGTCACCTTCATTTCATTACAGACGTTCCTTTCTCAGTCCTCAAAGGGTTCAGGTCATGTTTCATGACCTGGGTATCTGATCATAAAATCATAGAACCATAGGGGTTGGAAGGGACCTCAAGAGATCATCGGGTCCAACCCCCTGCCAAAGCAGGCTCCCTAGGACATATTGCACAGGCAGGCGTCCAGACAGGTCTTGAATATCTCCAGAGAAGGAGACTCTACCACCTCCCTGGGCAGCCTGTCCCAGGGCTCTGTCACCCTCACTGTGTAAAAGTTCTTCCACATGTTGGTGCGGAACTTCCTGTGCTCCAACTTGCAGCCATTGCCCCTTGTCCTGTCTCCACAGACCACTGAAAAGGGGCTGGCTATTTCCCCCTGCATCCCATGCTTAAGATATCTATAAACATTAATAAGGTCCCCCCTTAGTCTTCTTTTCTCAAGACGGAACAGTCACAGCTCACTCAACCTTTCCGATGCTCCAAGAAGTCTTTGTTAGGTTACTCAGGTCAGCCCACCTTCCCTTAATCTCCCCGCTCTGTGACCAGCAGTATCTGACTGCCCTGTACAAACAAGCAGTGAAGCAGAGCAGGTGTAGAGGACTGCTGTGCAGGTCTTGGTGATCACAGATGTCACATACAGAAATCCTGGCTTTAGGTTTTAGTGGAGAAGGGACTGTTTTCATGTGCTCCCTCTTAGACTAAACACTGGTTTAACATCACACTACAGCAAATAAAGTTTAGAAGATACAGGTCAAATGACTGTAACATATCAACACAGACCGTAAAAACTTGCAGCAGTAGAATTCACTTAATACTGGAGAATTCATATTTTCCTCAATGATCTGGATAAGTTAAATCTCTCTGAAAGGTGATATGCCTGAAAGATACACGAGCCTTATTTTCAAAAGCTGCTTAAAAGCCCAAGAAATCCCAGGATCATGAGAAACAGTAAAAGCCTACTTGTCAGTGCAAATCCCATCAGCTGCAGCTTGTTTTTCCCTGTCATCTTGGTTGCAAAGGTGATCACAAAGCTCACAAGTCCTTGTTTTCCATAACACTACCACCTGTAGCTTTCTCCTGTCTTGTGCCACATAGCGTTTGAATGACATGAAGTAATTATAGCAAGCTTTATCAGCAAAATTCAAGCCCACTGGGCTTTTGAAGATCAAAAGACTGTCACAGATATGATCAGTTCCATTTATCATGTTATCACATTCTCCATTTTCACCTTGTACTTCTGAACAATGGTGAATTCTAGTCTTGATAACTCCAGCTGCAGCATTTCCGATTTTTATTTCATACCTTTCAGTCCTGAGACCTTCAAATCTAACTAACTGCATCACTTTTATCTGCTCACTAACGACTCTCTGGCTGACATGTTTCTACAACAGAGTGAAGCTTGAAACCATCCCTGTGGGTTTTAAAGGCTGATCATTTATATAGGGATGTTGATGAATATAGGTTTTGTCTGCTAAATTTGAAAATGTAATCTTTTCAGGATCTATGCTCCCACAAGCCCTTTCCATATTTTTCATCCCCAGAATTGAAGTCATAAATGTGTCATCCCATCATGAATATTGAAATAATAAACAAAACAGAAAAAAATGAGGCCATATGATAAAGCACCCTATTGTCCCCACACCCAACATGTTAATACTGCTGTGTTGGAGCCTGGCGTTTCAATCACAACAGAGGCGTGCTGCTGATATGAAGGATGATCTAAGTGGAATAAATGTAAATGAACACTTTCTCAGCCAGACGTTAAATGTGCTTTGCGTGCAATGGGTTCTTGGCCATGTGTGAGACAAATATAAATACCATTAATCAAATTTTGAGTAATTCTTTTCCCCCCTTGCCTCTCAGTCCTTTCCTTTTTTTTAATGGCTAAAAGGGTGGGGATTTCAGAGCAGGAAAGAAGGGGCAAAACCAGTTCCATTTGGTCAGGCACTATAACACCACAAAGTCTTCAGGGAAGCAATCCTGTTGTCTGAGCACTCAAAAATATAACAAGGGCTATTTTTGACAGCAACACAATATACCACATTTTTCTCAGTAAATTAACCACAGTAAGTGAAGTGATGGCTGAACACTGCCTCTGCAGGAGACAGAAATGGCACTTTCTTTACACCTAGACAACACAGTTTAGACAATTGTACAAGTTGCCTGCTGTGTTACTGCTTCATAGCCTTTGTGGCTGGTGTGTTTTTTTTCTCTGGATGAATTAACTCTGCACTGGTGTAGAAATGGTCATTGACTTGCAACTGCATTTATTTATTTTGAAAATACTCATGCCAGATACACAGAACAAGGAGGTTGTTGGTGCTGAGACAGAGCTGAACTCCCAGATGCATTAGTTAAAGTTAGTCTGGTTGTTTGAATGATGGGTGAAGATGTAAGCAGCAACACTGTTGTGTTTCTGGGAATCTGCTTGCAGGCTTATCCCATGAACCCTGCATTATGGTGCAGAGAAGGCTATAGTCATGCAGGCTGAATTTCTTTAGAGGCACTGTAGTGGGACCTTAGGTTATGTTAAATACTTGTGCTTGGCTGCCCATGCTGTTCTTGTCTCTGAAGTGAGCATCTCAGAAAAGACCTTTAAATGGCTTTTACTTCCAGGTCTTCTCTCAGATCAGTCCAGAGACTATACTGGTTTGTATAGTCCTACCCCACCTCTCTTCTGCCACCTTGGGGTGATACGAATTCTCTCCTCTCCTGCACAGAGTGGAGGCCCTTTGCTCTACACAAGGCTCAGAGTTGTCTAGGTCTTTCTCTCCCAGTCTCAATGGTCTGGAAACATCTGTGTCCCAAGCACAGCTGCTCCCAGGAACTGCTGCTCCAGTGGGACCAGAGAGCCTTCTGCACAGCAGCCTGAAGGAAGAAACCACTCATGTCCTTGCAGAAGAAACACAGTTCAGAGTCAACATGAATAAATATGTTAGCTCCATAATCCATCTGGACTAATAGTGGCCATATTCCCTTCTCAGGTTCAGAAAATTCCTTTGGAAGTAAAAATTTAGAAAGGCACAGGAATTCCTCCCTGCTAGGAATTTGCTTTTACTCTGAAACTTTTATTAACTGCTTGAGTTTATATTGTGTTTCACCTATGTCTCTCAACCTCTATGCTCTCTGAAGCCATGAATGTGTTAGAAGAGAGTATGGCCTATTGAGGTGAGTTTCATCTGCTTATAGAAAACAAAATGTTGACTGAAATTCAGAACCTGTGACCTGGATATTCAGGGACCAGGAAGCTGCATATGAAAATGGTGAATTTATTATCCTATTCTGTGCCTCTTTTTGTTCTTTCAGAAATGCTGCATACCAGTAAAAGGTTAATTCTCCAGTATTCTAAAATGATCAAGAAATGTATATGCTTTTTTTCATCAGATTAATGGCCTACAAAAACTGTCTGGTATTAAATTCTATTGCAAGATTAGCTGTGGTACAGCTGCTAGTAGCTCCTAGACTCACAGAGGAAGAAGTCTCATGACACCCTTATGTCCTTACATGTGAATATGCCAACTAACTTTCAGCTAATTTAGTTGAAAAACAAATAAAGGAAAGATTAAATAAGGAGAGGAGTCTCTCGTGGTACTAAATTCCTGCCCACAAAATATTGCTTCCTTAAGTGCAGTTTGAAAGTAACGGTAAGCATTTGTGGTAAAGTTCATAGCAGCTAATTAATTGCTCCAGTGGAGGATAATAGGTGGAAGCAATCAGAGATTTAAGTTAAAGCCAGTGTGTTCTCTAGCATAAAAGACAAAGGCAGTGTATTAAGTACACATAATTATTCCAAAGTTCATGAGCAAAAAATGTTTTAGTTTTAAGACAGGAAATATCATAGAATCATAGAATCATAGAATTTGTTAGGTTGGAAGGTTTGACACCCACCAAAGTCACTCTATCACTCCCCTTTTCAGCTGGACAGGGAAGAAAATATCTATTGAGAGGCTTAGTTGAGATAAGGACAGAGAAAGATCATTCCATAATCAGCATCACGGGCAAAACAGACTCAGCACAGAATAAAGGAAAGAAAACTCTCTAATTTATTACATTGCACTGCACACCCAGTGACACCAGAGTCGGGTAATGAGAAGTGCAACCAGATCTTAAAGCACCTCCCCCACCTCTCCTTTCTTAGCAGACTTCAGTCATGATTTTGCTCCCTGCTTCCCCCCATTGTGTCACGGGGAGGGGCAGAGAATTGGGAAATGGGGGGTTGGGGTCAGTAATTCATGAGTTGTTCTCCTTAGCTGGGGTGGGAGAGAGGGGGTGGGGGGCATTCCTCACACCTTTCCCCTGCTGCACTGTGGGGTCCCACCCACAGGCCACAGTCCTCCACTAATGTCTCCAACATGAGTCATAGGGCTTCAACTCTTCACCAGCTGCCCCAGCATGGGTCACTGCTATGGGGTGCAGTGATAAATCACAGAATTTCTCTCAGTCTCTCAGGTCCAGATTGCTCCAGCCTGGTCCTCCATGGGGTCACAAGTAAACCTGCTCTGTCACGGATCTCTCCCTTGCTCATCTCTCTCTCTCTCTCTCTCTTTCTCTCTCTTTCTCCAGGGGCCTCAAGTGCTGGCAGAGGCTTGCTCCAATGTAGGTCACAGCATCTCCTGTATGTCTCCACCTGCTCCTGCGTGGGGCCTCTCCATGGGCTGCAGGTGGGTTCTCAGCCTTTTCCATGGGCTGCGGGGAGACACCCACTCCACCATGGGTTTCTCCACAGGCTGCAGGGGAATCTTTCTCTCTGGCACCTGGGGAACCTCCTCCCCCCACCTTCACTGACCTTGGTGTCTGGTAACAGGTTTATTTTTCTCCTAAAAGTGATTCCCAGAGCTGTTATGACCACCACTGATGGGCTCAGCCTTGAGCTGGCTGGTGTTTACTGTCTTATGCCTGCAGAAAGCTTCTAGCTGCCTCTTGCAGAAGCCACCCCTGCAGCCATCCCTCCTCCACCAGAACCCAGCTACACAAAACTACAAGTCATCTAGTCCAACCCCCCTGCAGTAAGCAGGTACATCTTCACTAGATCAGGTTTCTCAGAACCCCATCAAACCTGACCTTGAATATTTGCAGCAATGGGGCCTCCACTATGTCTCTGGACAACCTGTTCCAATGATATACCACCCTCACATTAAAGAATTTTTTACAATGTAAATATTCTCTTTTTTAGTTTAAAACTATTACCCTTGTCCTATTGCTACATGCCCTTGTGAACAGTTCTTCCCCAGCTTTCTTGTAGGCACCTTTCAGGTATTGGAAGGCCTCTATAAGGTACCCCTAGAGCCCTAAAAATCAAGTCAACAGTTTTCAATAACCATTAGCTTTCAAAAAGCCTCTGAGATACTGTCTGAAGACTCCTAATTCTGAGTCAACTTCTCTTGTAATCACCTATTATTTCTTCCCAACAGTGGCATTCTGTTTGTTACAACAGGAATGAAACCAAGAGCATCCTAAAAATCATGTAGTAGTTCTTATCCTGACCTCTGCTAATGAAGTCCTTGCTGATCGACTATGTTCAAGCGTTGAATTAACTCCTCTGCTTGAAGGGTTATATTGACTTAAAATACCTCACAGATCAAACGTACAACTTCTCTTTGATTTGTTTATAACACCCAACAGTACAAAGTCTAATAGCATAAAAAGACTTCAACGGGAGCTCTGGTGCTATGAATTAACAGAATGACTTGCAAGATTACAGTATGTAGTGGTGATCACAGCATTGTCAAATTTCAACATCCTGTGTGAGGAAACTGCAGCTGTAAACAACAGCATTGTGTAGAAATTTCTATCTTGGTCATATTGCAGCCTCCGTTTTATGACACACTTCCAAAAAGTTGTACCATGTGACCAATGAGTAAACTTTGTGTAGAGCATCTTGAAGGATTTCTCATATGGCAAAATATATGTATTAAAAAAAGGAGATCTTAAATAGTTAAAGCAACTGGTGGTGATGTATGAAACTGAAAGGAAAAAGCCCTATGTTCTACAAGTTCCCTGGCAGGGCATTCCTGAAGAAGAAGTAGCAGATAGGTCAAAGAGTTTGAAAGGCAGAGTAAAATATACAGCATCAGTGCATTTTTCCCATTAAACTTCCTTCATAAAGATAACATCAGATTCACCCAAATTAAAGTAGTCAGATCAACCAAGTGAAATCAGTATGCCTTTGAAACACAAGGCTCGAGTAAATTTTATTTGAAGTTCAACCCCAGGTTGTTCCACAGGCAATTTTCCGTGTGGTGTCTATAACCAAATGCCACCTGGTAACTTGAGATGATTCTTTTTGCATTTTAGGGGAGATGTTTACTACAAAATGTTGGAATCAAATTAATACTTTTTTCTCCTCTAAAAAGGTTGCCTTCAGTGATGTATGTGTGTGTGGTTTTAACACACATTTAAGCTCAATAGATTTATACTAAGGCAAAATAATTCCCTCTTGGATCTACAGATGTTGCTTCATGTCAGCTGGAGTGGAAAATGCCAGAAGATAATCTCTTTACTATGGGATGAAATTCCACATAATAAAGCAGTTTTCACTGGGTTTAAAAGTAATATAAATAATTCATCTATTATGAAGATCTTTCCATGTTTTGCAGTGCTAGTGCTCTATTGGCTGAAGTTTTCTTGTCTAATTGTATTGTCAAAATGTATAGGAACGTAGACTAGGAAGAGGCCACTTAGCTCGCTGAGACCAGTTTCCTGCAGTTGCAGACAGCCATACTGCTTGATCTCTTGCATACACTGGTAGAAACTCAATTTTTAACACCAATTATGTGTTTTCTCCCTTGCATGCCTTAGAAATCTATTCCAGAATTCACTCCTCAAGTAGAACGAAACCTCTAGATTCAAGCATACATTTATTCATCAAGAACCATTTGTTCTTGTGCCAAAAATTTTCCTTCAGCTTAAATAAGTTTTTCTTCCTCCCAGAGATTGCTCTTCTGATGATATATTTATAGACAGTAATCATATCTCTTCTCACCCTTAAAAATATTCCAAATTTTTGCCAAATAAAATAAATACAAGGTTGGCTATTAAGAAGAGTATTTTGAACTCAGAAGCAATGCCAAGAAAATGACTGAGATGCCTGATCCTTTAAAGCAGAAAATACTCAAAGTGTAGAAAATACAGAACTATACTTGCTCTTATAGCAACACTTTCAGATCTAAGGTATGATTAATTACAAAGTAAGGAGTTAGATTTGGCACTGTTCTGATGGTAAAGCATCTTGGAAAATGAGATGGGCTTTATACACAAATTTGGATTATTGGTAAATCTGATTTACCTAAAGAAGAAATATTTCCAGAGACTACCAACTACGTTTCTAGTAGGCATGCCTTGTTAAGTTCATTGGACAAAGTGGTCAAAGTGGCTCAGTCACACATGCTGTGTGGACCAGGAGTTGGACTCGATGATAGTTACAGGTCCCTTCCAACACAGGGTATTCTATGAGTCTATGATTTATGAATATTTCTGTGTGGCTAGCTACACTTCTGTAAGATACAAGAAGTAACACTTCTTGATCTTTCAGGATAATGTAAGATAATATAGATAATTTTATTGAACAACATTATTTATTTAAATTTCAGCTTTAAAACGTCATGGCAGAGAGCATTTGCATTTCATTGGCTAGATCATCTACTGAAAATATTAACAGGTATGCCTTTTTGTAAAGGTTGTTCTAAAAGTGCTGGTTGTCTGTAGTATCCAACATTTCTGGCTACACTTTCTCCTTTTTAATAGCAGCTAAGGTTAATTTAGGTAAATAAGTACTAGTCTCCATCAGAACAGATGATTTGAACACCACTTTATTTGTATGAAAATCACCTTGGTGTATGTGTTGGGTGTTATCAAGTTTTCTAACAGGAATTTGTGTTGCTAGCTGAGTTCGATTAATACCTGTTCTAAAGCTCAAAGTTTTGTTCAGAAAACCTTATTGAAAATCCAGTTCAAGGTATGGTATAGTTCAGATTATATTTATCATGTTTTTTATCCTGTAATGGTAGGCTGGAACACAAGAAGTTAAAGACTAGTTTGCCATTGAGAAGCACCAAAACACATTTTTTTCCTTTCCTTTAAGCAAAGCAGGAACAGCTGGACAATGAACTATAGGCAGCTCAGTTCTCTATGGGAGAATCACTTTGTTTCTTTTGGATTTGGTAATTGGGTTAAGAACTGACTAATTGCAGTCATTTTCCTCTTTGACTCAGTAAGACAAGATGCCTGAGCCATAGTGCGACATTTAAAAAATATATGGAGATATATTTGAAACCTTGGATGTCCCATTCCCACCCTTGGGCTCCTTCCAGTCACTGCCACTGCTCGTTGATTTCTCTTTTCCTGGATAGTGCCAATTGCAGCAGCAGCTGACAGTGCTCAGGCGTACTTCATTGAATCACAGACATTGTATGGTTAGAGAGAGAAGTGGCTCGCCCAATTTCTGACTCGCAGCAAGGCTACTGCCAACACAAGGTCAGGTCAGCCATGACATTGTCCAGAGAAATCATCAAAATCTCCAAGGAATTTTTCCATGTCCCACTTGTTTAATGGCATTGTGTGCCATCTGACTGAGGCAATGCCATAGGAATGTGTTCTTTTGAATTTTGAGTACTTGATTCTTCAGACTAAATGCAGCATAAGCGTTAGCTTTCTGTATTTCTCAGGCTTGCTTCAGATGTCTGCTTCTCAGACATCTGCTTCACTGACGCACTTTGTACAATAAAATCATTCTTTGAAAGTAAGTGTGAAGTTAAAGTGAGATGTGTATCTACTTCTAAAGTTGATTTCTTGTATTTTGGTGATTTATAAAAGCAGATGCATACATATTGATAAAAGAACTTGCAATAATAGAATAGGAAAGCAGTTTCAAAATGAGCTATAAAGGAAGTCAGCTGGTGAAATAATTACAAGCAAGGACTAAAAAAGACTGTTTTGGACAGATATTTTTGGGCATAAATACATGATGACCTGGTGGGTCATGGATACAATGGTGTATAACACCACCAATCTCTTCCAATGCCTTTGAATTTTGCTATAACCTGCTCTTAATTTCTTGATTATTTCCCACTTTGTTTCCCTCTATGAATGCAAATAGAATTAACAGCATAAAAACTAGTCTAGGTTAGAAGAGAATAATAATAATAATAGCAAATTTGCATTCTCCTTTTGAGATGCTTTACCTGTTCAGGGCACTTGGATGTAGAAACCTATGGGATTGAGGCCCTTATTTGGAGCATAACTTTTTGTCTGACTCGGTGTTAAGGTTTCAAGTGAAAAGCATAACTTCAGCCTAACTGAGTTTTGACCTGAATGGAATACAGGCTACTGGTGCCTGAAAAGCAAGGAATTGCCTGATTATCAAGACTGGTCTTCAGAATGGTCTAATAGTCTTCAGACTGTGACTATTCTGAGTGACTTTAATGCATTTATCATTTTAGATTCCCTGGGTCTTGCTGTAATATAATGTGCTATTAAAAATATAGTCAACATGAATTTTCCAAACTGATTAAAAATTTAGCTATCTCTGGCAGGCCTAAGATTTTCAGCCCTCTGTCTTATGCACACGAGGCTGATTCTCATGCAGAATGTGATTTTCAGTTCTAGAGAAAAAAACACCTCAGTTTTATGCCTTCAGTAGCCACGCTGCATTTCATAGAAATGCTTGCACCCATATGTTATTTGTACAAGAACCTTCCTTAGTGCTTTAAAGCTTGACACTATGCACATTTTTTTTAACTTGTGTTTATAACTTTAGTTTAACTTAATCTTCTTGTTTAATTTTTCAGAACTAGGGACCTGCTACCTAATTTCTTATCCAGAAAAGTACATTATGTAGGAAAATTCTTGTCATGTCTTTTACCATCTTCTTATACACACACAAAATAGCATGCAGAGAGCAGGCTGGGTAGACCTGTTTTCTAAACTGGAGAGAGAGTCTAGGGCCATTGCCAAATCATATGATACCATAGACATACTCTCTCTATGTCTATACACACACCACAGCCTTACATATTAAATAGCTCAGTTACCTCTCAGAAGAGCCAGAATTGTAGTTCTACTCGAAAAAATTTTTACATAAATCTGACCTAAAACTTTCTGTTGGTTCAATAAAGGACAGATACTCCCAGTTCTTTGTAAACCTCAGACGTCCTGAACATTACAGATTCCAAATTGTACTGAACATGAGATGCAAAAAGCACAATAATTTTAGGTTTAAAATCTTACTGAAATTTTAGTCTCAGCTATTTAGATCTGGAGATTTCTCTGCCACATATTGAAAACAGGGGTCTTTCTTACATTATAAAAGTCTTTGAAAACATAGCCTGAACTAGACTAGGAAGAGATGCAACCAGTTGTTGACTATGCCTTGAAGCTGAATTTCAGATGCCTAATAGATTGCTTGTAATGGTTAACAAAGTAAAAATGTTTTGCTTTTTAACAGTATTAGAAAGTATAGAAATGGTTTCCGGTAATCTATATAAATTATAGAAATTATTGAAAAATAAGATGGATGAAAGTCATATTAGGATATAGTGAAGTATCACTGTGGAAGTTATCTCACTATTCCTTTCAGTATATTTCAGTCCTTTACAGGAGCTGAGAAATTTGATATTTGATGTTACAGTTTCAATTTTCAACTTCAATTTTGAATTGAAATTTTATGTTTGCTAGAATTCCTGACTCTCCACAATTGTACCACATATTTTTTCCCCAAACACTTAATTGTACAGATGACTGATCTAGTCTTGGAGAAACAATTGGAAAAAATCTTGGACACCTGTTTACCAAGCCAAACACAAATACTGTTGTGATTTTGCATCAATAATCATGCCATTCTGTTGAGTACTTCCTCTGTTTCCAGGTCCATTATTGATCCAATTATTGCTTCTCTCTCTTGCCTGTCACTTAAACTCATCTCTGGTTGCACTCTCTGCTTTTCCACACTGCTGATCTCCTTAGAACTTCTAAGATAAAGGTCAGGAGAGCTAGATTATTTTCTACTATCTCAAAAACACCAACTTTCCCATTTTCTATGCTTCCTCCATATTTTTCACTCCATTGATTATAATGTCACTTTCAGAAGTTTCCAAATTAAAAAAATGTTTCTTCTGAGGTTTTCTGAGATGTGCCTGGTTCAGTCTGTGTGTTAAGTGTAACAAAGTTGTCTGCATAATGTGGCATGTGGGATCATTATATGAACACAGCATCTGTGATGTGAAAGAGTACAAGCCAGCTTTTACTATACAATACAAAGAACTGTAGTGTTTGAACATAGACTCTTATTTAATTATCAAAATGAATCCATCTTTTACAGATAAAAGTATATTGGACAGACATTTGTTAAAAAATTTGGGGGTTATTTCGTAAAACATTGCTTCTTTCTTACTGATGGTTCAGTATCAGTAATTCTGTATGATATGTCAGTGTTGTCCTGTTTTATCAGCAAGCACATAGTATGTTAATGCCTCTTGAAAAGTATCTGTTTTCTTGGTTATCTTTCTGTTGTTGACTTTATTATGCGATCTGAATTCTAATGCATGTTCCATGTGGTAACAGCAAATTTAAATATCAGCTCAAAGCCACGCTGAAGCTATGGACAAAATAAATATATATTCCATCATGTCTGTCAATTTCCAGATGAATATGTTCATAGATTACTATTCAGTTTTGATGGCAAGGAATAATCTGAACATAATATGCAAAGTAATTTTGACAGGAAATAATTTCCATAATTTATGGATAATATTTCAGCATATCAATGTACGTATCTTTGAGAGAGGAAGAAGAAATTATGCTAGAGAAGAAGGAAAAAGTTGTTATGGATGTCATGGGAGATGGTGTCAAAATTCTTGCTAAAGTCAAGATAAACAACTTCTACTGCTCTCCTCTTGTCCACTGAGACAGACACCTTATCATAGAAGGGTGGTTGGTCAGGCATTTCTCTTTCATAAATCTATGCTGACTAATCCCAGTGACCAACCTGCACTTAATATGGTTGGAAATGGCTTCCAGGAGGATTTATCTATCACCTTTCAAGGAAATACAGCAAGGCTGACTGGGCTGTAGTTCTCTGGATCTTTCTTTTTGCCCTTCTTGAAGATAGGAATGACATTTCCTTTTTTGCCAGTACTCAGGAATCGTCCCCCATCACCATGACCTTTCGAAGATGATAATGAGTGGCCTCACAATGCCAACTCCCTTAGTACTCAAGAATGCATCCTGTCAGGTCCCATAGACTTGTGCATGTCCCGCTCATTTAAATGTTTCCTAAATTGATCCAGCTCTACTGAGGGTAAATGTAAATTCACCCAGATTTTCCCCATGGGTCCTGCTATTCGTCAGGGCAATTTTTGACAGAAAAATAAAGAGGTGAAGAAGACATTCTGTACTTCCATGTTTTCCACACCACTCATCACCTGGGCTTCTGCCCCACTCAGCACTGGGGCATTCCCAGTATTCTGTGGTTCTCCCTTTGCTTCTGATATTCCTGTGCAAGTACTCATCATCTGTCCTTGAGGAAGATCTTCATCTCTTCTAGCTGCTCTTTGCTGCAAAGGGCAACTCCTCCTCCTTAGAGGGTCTGTGTCCTTTCTGAGGAGCATGCATAAAACTACTTCACATTTCTTGTCAAAACAAAAATTCAAGATTAGTGAACCAGTCTAAAAGACAACCATGATGCACAATACTTCAGTATGGCAAGGACATAACTGCACCTGTTGTACAGAATTTGCATGTGTTGCTTTTTCATGCCAGCTTTTCTTCATCCTCAGCTTTTTCGTGCCAATTTCTTACCTGAGAAAAAGTCAGTGACATCAAAACTGAGTAGCATCTAAGTGTTCTTTCTCTAAGCCTTTGATAAGGAATAGTCAATATAATGTTACTTTAGACCTTGCATCCCGAAGAAACATACCAGCCATAGTCCCAGGAAACTGACTTGACATTGGGAGTTGATTAGAAAGACAAATTAATTGCAGTTACTCTGTTTTTCCTGCCATTTCTGTCACTGCTTTTGCTCCCCTTCCCCCCAACGTTGTTACTAGAATGGTACAGCACAGGCATGTGTAGGAACATCATATGCAAACTCCCGGGGAAATATTATTTTATTTCAATACTTGAATTATTTATATCTACTTGTATGAAAATGTGTTTTTCAGTCTCGAATGAAAGAAACTCAAATCATCCCAGGATTTGAATCAGATATGAGCAGCACAGAACACACAAAATTTCCAAATAGCTATGAACTAATACAAAAGATGCTTTCTACCTGTTTTGCTTTGTACATGCTTTTAGCCTTAAACCTTCTGTTCTAATTGAGAAATTGAAATTGAAATACCTATATGTATTATACTACACCCTCTCTAGTGAGCTATGTAACAGGACATGTTCTGAAAAAGAGCTTCCCACCTGTGCTCTATGTCTAAGATAGAATATGCTGTATGCATTTAAGAGTAATGTCTTGTTTTGAAAGAGGAGCCATAAAGCTCTTTGAAGTATTTTAGGAAGGGGGAAGGGGATATTAAGAAGGCTGCTGGGGTTAGGCAAGTGCTTCGGGAGTCACAACGAGAGTTGATGGTGGATAAAGGTAAATTCCAACAGCACAGTGGTGGACTTGGAGATGGTTTTCCAGGTGTGAGTAGGGAAAATTCTGTGGATTGCCCTGAGTACTCCTCAGTGGAGCCACTTTTGCCAGTCCCCTGGCAGAAATCTCGCTGTGGGCTGTTGAAAATACCTACATCTGCTGCCCCACTTAAATGCCTTTATACAAATGCACGTAGCATGGGGAACAAACAAGAAGAATTAGAGATCTTTGTGCGGTCGCAGGGCCATGATCTCATAGCAATCACAGAGACGTGGTGGGATAACCTGGACGACTGGCACGCTGTCATGGATGGCTATGTGCTTTTTAGGAAAGACAGGCTAGGGAGGCGAGGTGGAGGAGTTGCTCTTTATGTGAGAGAGCACCTAGATTGTATTGAGCTCCACCTGGGGAAGGATGAAACATCTGTTGAGTGCTTGTGGGTTAAAATCAAGGGGCAAACCGGTATGGGGGACATTGTTGTGGGAGTGTGCTATAGGCCCCCTGATCAAGAGGAGCGGGTTGATAGTGCATTCTATAAGCAGTTAGAAGTAGCCTCAAGATCCCGGGCACTGATCCTTATGGGGGACTTCAACTATCCAGATATTTGCTGGGCAAGCAACACGGCCAGTCGTATGCAGTCCAGACAATTTCTGCAGTGTGTTGAAGACAATTTCCTGCTACAGATGGTGCAGGAGCCTACAAGGGGCGGGCGGGTGCTGGACCTTGTTTTAACTAACAAGGACGGGCTCGTTAGGGAAGTGAAGGTCGGGGGCAGCTTAGGTCTAAGTGACCATGAAATGGTTGAGTTCAAGATCCTGGGTGGAAGAAGCAAGCCAAAAAGTAGGATAGCTACCCTGAATTTTGGAAAAGCTAACTTTGATCTCCTCCGTGACTTAATAGGGGCTATCCCGTGGGCTACGCTGTTTGAAGGAATGGGAGCCTGTGAGAGCTGGCTAGCATTCAAACAGCACTTCTTCCAAGCACAGGAACGATGCATCCCTTTGTGCAGGAAATCGGGAAGGAGAGGCAGAAGACCTGCGTGGATGAACACGGAGCTGCTGAGTAAACTCAAAGAGAAGAGGAAGATCTATGAATTGTGGAAGAAGGGTCTGAGCACATGGGGAGAATACAGGAATGTAGTCAGGGCCTGTAGGGTCGCAACTAGGAAGGCTAAAGCCCTCTTGGAAACAAAGCTGGCAAGGGACATAAAGGATAATAAAAAGGGGTTTTTAGATACGTGAATAGCAAGAGGATGACCAGGGATAATGTAGGTCCCTTGATGAATGAGGAGGGTGTCCTGGTAACGGGGGATACTGAGAAGGTGGAGATACTGAATGCCTTCTTTGCTTCGGTCTTCACCTCAAAGGCCCCCGGGACCCACAGGCACTGGATGTAAATAGGAGTGTTTGGGATATGAAGAATTTCCCTCTGGTTGAGGTAGGGGAGGTCCAGGAGCGGCTCAAAGGGATAAACGCACACAAATCCATGGGACCGGATGGGATACATCCACGTGTGCTGAGGGAGCTGGCGGAGGTGATTGCTGAGCCGCTCTCTATCATCTTCAACAGGTCCTGGAGAACAGGAGAAGTGCCTGAGGACTGGAGGATAGCCAATGTCACTCCAGTCTTTAAAAAGGGCAAGAAGGAGGATCCCAGCAACTATAGGCCAGTCAGCCTCACCTCTGTCCCCGGAAAGGTAATGGAACAGCTTGCTCTGGATGCCATCTCCAAGCAATTGGAAGAGAAGAAGGTCATGAGGAGTAGTCAGCATGGATTCACCAAGGGGAAATCGTGCTCGACCAATCTCATAGCCTTCTACGATCTCATCACCGGCTGGGTAGATGGAGGGAGAGCAGTAGATGTCATCTACCTTGACTTCAGCAAGGCTTTTGATACTGTCTCCCATGACATCCTGATAGCAAAGCTGAGAAAGCATGGGATTGATGAGTGGACAGTGAGGTGGGTTGAGAATTGGCTGTCGGACCGAGCCCAGAGGGTCGTGATTCGTGGAGTGCAATCTGACTGGAGGCCTGTGACTAGCGGTGTTCCCCAGGGCTCGGTGTTGGGTCCAGTCCTGTTTAACATCTTCATTGACGACCTTGATGAGGGAATAGCCTCGACCCTCAGCAAGTACGCCGATGACACAAAGCTGGGAGGAGTGGCTGACACGCAGGAACACTGCGCTGCCATCCAGAGAGACCTGGACAGGCTGGAGAGCTGGGCAGTAAGAAACCAGATGAGGTTCAACAAAAGCAAGTGTAAAGTCTTGCACCTGGGAAGGAACAACCGTTTCTATCAGTACAGGCTGGGGGATGACCTGCTGGAAAAGAGCTCAGTGGAGAAGGACCTGGGGGTCCTGGTGGATGACAGGTTGGCCATGAGCCAGCAGTGTGCCTCGGTGGCTAAGAGAGCCAATGGGATCCTGGGGTGCATCCGGAGGAGTGTAGCCAGCAGGTCAAGGGAGGTGATCCTCCCGCTCTACTCTGCCCTGGTCAGGCCCCACCTGGAGTATTGTGTCCAGTTCTGGGCTCCCTGGTATAAAAAGGACAGGGATCTCCTGGAGAGAGTCCAGAGAAGGGCTACGAAGATGATTAAGGGCCTGGAGCATCTCCCCTATGAGGAAAGGCTGAGAAGATTGGGACTGTTCAGCCTTGAGATGAGAAGACTAAGGGGGGACCTAATTAATGTTTACAATTATCTTAAGCAAGGGATGCAGGGGAATCAGCCAGCCCCTTTTCAGTGGTCTGTGGAGACAGGACAAGGGGCAATGGCTGCAAGTTGGAGCATAGGAAGTTCCGCACCAACATGCGGAGAAACTTTTTCACAGTGAGGGTGACAGAGCACTGGAATAGGCTGCCCAGGGGGTGGTGGAGTCTCCTTCTCTGGAGATATTCAAGACCCGTCTGGATGCCTATCTCAGTGAAATGTCCTAGGGAGCCTGCTTCGGCAGGGGGTTGGACCCGATGATCTCTCGAGGTCCCTTCCAACCCCTACAATTCTATGATTCTATGATTCTATGATTTTACCCTATTATGCATTTTGCTAAGGAAACACTATGTGACAGGAATGACAGCAGTTTGAAAACTAGGCATGCTATACAAGAATTATGATTTCAAAAGAAAGAGATGATAAATCCTTAGTTGAGATGAATTGTTGGTGCTTCATTTTAAGCCGAGTTCAATGTACAGTACTTATGTCCAGAGATAAATTATACAATTTGCTGATAAAAACTAAGTACACAATTCCCTGGCATGACATAAGAAAGCAAAATAATATGAAGGTGTTAATGTAGAAAAAACCTATAGGAAAAAAAGTGCAGTTTGAAAGCCAAGAAGGATGATTTGTGTCATACTGTGGCTCTTTCCCATACCTGTACAGTTAATATAAACATTAACAAGTGAACGTGCTATTCATATGCAGAACTTGTTATTTCTCCTAATGATCTACAATGATGAGACTTATAAAAAACTACAGCAGTGATGTGTTTCATGTAGTATTATTTATTTGTAACTATTTTTTTTAGACTATGGTTGATTTTGTTACCCACTCTGTTTAACTTTCTGGGATATTAAATGTGGTTTTGCCTGTTTGCTTGTTTGTTTCTAACTTGCTTCTGTATCATTCTTTAGCTAGACTACAGTTCCCAAGGAAATTTTGATGTTAACAGTGTAGGGCATTTCTCAACCTAATTCAGGACTTTTGGAAGCCTCCCACTCACTGACTGTTGGGACAGTCAGATACCAGAATCATGCTGACACCTTGCCAGCTAGCAGCAAAGAATGACACCCTGTGATGGACCTTTGGTGATTTTTGTTTCTTAGGTAGCAGCATGAGTCAGAAACAGTGGCATCTGAAGGCACAACAGCAGTGCTAACAGACTGAAGGTTTTCACACTGAATACTAAAAAAGGGTTACTGATGTTGCCATTGAGTTTACACTGACTCAGTGCTGCAGCATCAATTTCCTTGTAATGTAAAAAGGTTGGAGCGGGAAACAGACAGACATATACACTGCTCTTGAAAAATCTCATTTACTAAACCAAGTTATACCAGAGAAGATCACAGGACTGCTGATACTGCAGTAACAAAACGTAGTAATTTGCAACCCAAAAAGCAGTGCTTTCTGTCTACCATAAGAAAAGGAGCTCACTGAGGCTTAATTAGTGGTCATTTAGTGCAGTGTTCTTAACTGTGGATCACAATACTGGAGCAATACTTATCTATCTCTTCTTCTTTTGTTATCTTCTCAGAGTGCTCACCATATACAGCGTGTTGTATATATATTTTTTTCTTCTGTCAAGTCCTGAAATCTATTCTGCCCGACTCCAGAAGTTGTGTTCCTTCAGCAAACCATAACTGAGTGAGTTCTTTAGGACTTCCCAGAACAGAGTCATTGCACCCACATATCTCTGTTTTCTTGGAATTGCAGTGTGTTTTGATAATCATCACTTAGAAAGGGGATATGGCAACTGGCACGTTGCTTTCGTCAGTTATTTGGTATGAATGAAATTATATAGACACTATTTTCTTGTTATATTTTAATGAAGGGCAATACAATTTCTAGATCCATGAAATAAAAAGCTAATCTTCATCAATCTATCATAATTAACTTTCTACTGGATTATTTCAATGGTGTATACTTCTTAATTTTACCTGAGTTGCCTGTAGTCCACCTAATTTATGCTTTTCATTATGACTTAAACACTGTATTTGAAAGCCAGCTTTTTACAGAGAGACTATGAACATAGAAACAAAAGAGAAAAAACAAGCAATAAGTGAAAGGGAAAGCAGTTCTCCAATATCTCATTAGACCCTCCAGACTAAAAGTAGTTTGGATTTCACCCCAGTAAATTTGGGATATATAAAAGATGCAAGAAGCTAAAAAGGTTATTCTGCTAAAACAGGAATTTTCAATTAAATACCATTTGAACAGGAATCACTTAGAACTATGAAATAAAACATTACTTATCAACTCATGAATCACATGCTGAAAGGTGAGTATTTGATTCCAAGGTGTGTTAGGCTGCTTTGAAGTGAATTTTGCATTGTTCCTTTAATCTAGTATCAAACCTTTGTTTTTCACAATTTCACAATTTTCACTTCTTAGTATGGAAAGTCAGAAGCATAAAACTTGAAGCTGATTTTTAATGGACTATTGAAAGCACTTCTGAAGCAGTTGCATGAATGTGGAGAACACAGAAGTGGGCTGTATTCTAGCAGAACATGAAATACTTAGCAAAAAAATCCCAACAACCACCAAAAAAAAAAAACCCTCAGAAACCATGGTCTTTAGGAATCCCATTATAATTTCGGGTCTTTATAGTCAGAATGATATTTTTTTAGAGGTCAGAATCATGACCATACTCCAGAAGATGGCACTGCAGTTTTGATTACATTTATTGCAACTTGCAGTGTCAGAGACTTGGGGAACTTAAAGTGGTTTTGTGCTTCCAGTTTTCCAGATGTCTCCCAAATGTATCTACTTTTTAAATTTAACATAAAAAAGGAGACATTTTATTTGTGATTGCCGCTCCTGTAATAATACTACTATGATCTTACTTTTATTTCTAGAATATTAGGTGTTTAAGTCTTGCACATAGGATCTGAAAAGAAGTGTTTTGAGATCCACAGCTGCCCCTGTAACTGTTTTGATTCGTTGGCATAAATATTCTGTGCACAATAGATGTCTGTTGAAGATCAATATAAAAACAAATATATGAGATAAGTCAGCACATTGGCAGATAAGGAGTTTAAGAAGCTTATGAAGAATTTAAAGGTGTCTTCTCTTATTGGCTTTTTAGGGAGAAAATGATATTGTAACTAAGTGAATTATGGACATATTGGCTAATGTTAATTACCTTCCCAAACGGTCCCATGCTTTGTTTTTCTTTTTTTAATTTATTTTTTCCACAACAGAAATCACTCTATCAAAACTGTAGAAATAAAGGAAATGAGGAGAAATGGGATTCAAGGTGTTGTACAGAACTAACTTTACTTTATCAGCTTCTTCTTGCCACTTCTAATGACTATACAAAAAAGCTAGGACAAAGCAGTTTTCTAAAAGTCTGTGCTTTGGTCATGAATGCTGTAATATATCCAAAATTTTCTGAACATCTCTGATGTGTCTTTATAGCATTAAAAAATGCCCATACATTTTTAGTGAAACTTCTAATTAGAGACAAAGAAAATTATTGCTGGGATCAAAAATACAAGTGGAGCAAAAGATGATTGGTCAAGGTTTATCTTTAGAACACTCATTTTTGTTGTTTTTTTCTTCTTTTTCTTTATTTTTTCTTAAAGTGAAACTGATTTTTATGCTTTATTCCTCAGGCTGACCTTTTCTTCCAGAAGTGTAATCTGTCTTTTCATTGAAGCATTGCTGTATGTATTAGAAGAGGTTTTATAAAAATTCTTCAAACAGGCTGAGATATGTCAGATGCACAAGATTATCAGCAAATGCTACTAACAGAAGATCCAGAATGATTTCATGGGCCTATGGATCTTAAAATGTTAGATTTATTTAATGTGACTTGCACTTCAGCAATGCATGAAGTTAATCTTGCTATTTGCATCTATGTTTTCTGTAACAGAAACTATTCTCCCCGGTTTATGTAAGCAGTTCTATAGCTGCTTAATTGCAGTGCTGTCAGACTTCTGAGGGCCATCAAGTTTAGCCTCCTGCTCCAAGGAGGGGTAACCCTAAAGCCTAGATCAGGTGCCTCATGGCCTTTTTCAGGAGAGTTTTAAAAACCCCCAAGGATGGGGATTTTGCAACCTCTTCAGGCATCCTTTCCAGTGCTTAACCACTTTTTACAATTGAAATTCTTCATTTGCAACCATTGACTCATCCTATGTGCACTTCTGATTAAAGTCTGGCTTCATCTCTGTACAGGTGCCATCTACCTTCTCTTCCCCAGGCTAAACAAATCCATTTCTCTTAGCCTCTTCTCAGAAGCCTATCAGTGGAACATTTTCACTGAATTATCAGTTACTTAATTTGAAGTATGTCAAGCAAACTTCTTCATTGGTCACAGAAATTTCCAGAGTTCTCCAGAAAAACTTGGAATCTTTTCCGAAGAAATCATGTAAATAGATTATCTTTCTTCAAAAAAAAAACCCCAAACAAAACCAACCAAACAAACAAAACCCCCTCAACCTAAATGGAAAAGTAAGAATGCAATTATCTCAGAGACAACCTGCACAATATGCCTGGGGAATGCTAGTGGGGGTGTTTTGCCAGTCATGAAACATACATAGTAGCAGCATATGATATGTTCTTTGAAAATGGGTTTGATGACAGAAAAGCTTAACTGCACTAATGACAAAAGACTTTCAGTGTAAAAGACAGAATTCAGAACTAACAGGAAAGAGACAATAGAGATAAAAACCCAACCAAAACAAAGAACCAAGCCAAGAAAAAAAAAACCAAAACAGTGCACCCAGAAATTTAAGATACGTATATTACTTTTTTTTATGAGTAGATAAGAACAGTAAGTAGTAAGGGTTTCATATTTCCTCATTCAATTTATAGTATGCTTTCTATTGTAATTAAAAGGTGCTTGAATGATGTTTCCATGATTAAAAGCTTACGGCCATTTCCCAGTCCAATTAAATATGTTTCACTATAGTTATATCTGGAATTTAGCAGGTTTCAGCTCTCCATGTGAAAAAAATTCTGATAAAATCATAATTGAAAAATTCTTTTTTTTAATCCTTTGAAATGTCAATTTTTCAGATTGTTTTTATTCTCCCAAATGAATTTTTAAGCACAAACGTAATTAGGTAAAAAACACTATCAGTTAGTGGTCTGGCCACTGCATCAAATGAATTGCAGTCAGTGAACCCCAGACAGTTGCCTGCTGTGACTAATTCCGAGCAGCTTTCAAATGTGGTACAAAAACAATGACCAATGACAAAGGAATGAAAGCAAAGCAAACTAAGGCAAAACTATGCATTTGGACTGCTGCTCAGTAGCTCATTCCACAATTTTCCTGCATTTTTTAGTGCAGGAAAAACAAAAAAGAAAAAAACAAACCTACAAAACACTCCCTCCTCAAAAAGAAAAAAAAAAAAAGAATAATCAGTTGAAGAAATTAATGACAGGTTGATTTATTTTTTTTTTAAGTGGGTCCAGAAGAGAGCCACAAGGATGATCAAATGTCTGAAGCACCGCTCCTTCAAAGACAGGCTGAGTTAGGCTTGTTCAGACTAGATGAGGCTCCAGGGAGACCTTATAATGGCCTTCCAGTACCTGAAGGGGACCTACAGGAAAGCTGGGGAAGGACTGTTTGTAAGGAAATGTAGGTGATAGGACGAGGGACAATGGTTTTAAACTAGAGCAGGGTAGGTTTAGATTAGACTTTAGGAAGAAGTTCTTCACTATGAGGGTGGTGAGATACTGGAAGAGGGCAGCAGAGAGGTGGTGGAGGCCCCATCCCTGGAGGCATTCAAGGTCAGGCTTGATGAAGCTCTGAGCAATCTGATCTAGTTAAAGGTGTCCCTGTTTACTGTAGGGGATTGGACTAGGTGACCTTCCAACATAATGCGTTCTGTGATTGTATGATTCTGTTTTGAGGGAATTCTTATTTGTCTGTAAGAAACTAATGGGCTCACTGAAAAGGGTTTGAAACATTGGGTTGCTATGATGTCAACAGGAGTTTTTGAAGGTTTATTAACATACTTGAATGCTGACATTAAGCAGATTGTGTTTGTGGCTAGAAAAAGGTAAGATGCATAGTATATTCTGCTGCCTTGTCTATTAGCCCTATGGAGCAGCTGGAGCAGAATTCCTCAAGATGAAGAGAGAAATACATACCGGAGACATATATAGTTCACTTCCTGAAATAAGAAGTTAGACCAAGGGTGTGTGTGGTTTCATTCCCATTACAAACTACTACAACTCTTTTTTTGAACTAAAACTGGTACCAGTGTAACTGCATCTGCCACTAACTGAAGAATACCCACCTTCAATGCAGGAATAAATGTACTGATAAGCAAGTTTCTGGTGTGGTGAACCATTGTGACTCTGTCTCCACCCAGTCGATTGTGTAGAGAGCGCCATGTACAGAGTTCTTTCTCTGTTGCTGGTATGGGCTCTGTACATGCAAAAAATTCCTTCAGGAGAAGCAAAACTAGAAATTAATACCCTGAGGAGAGACCTAATCTCGGTGCCATTGATAAAAATAAAGACCAACCCCACAGGCATCAGATGAATGCTAAACAGTTGTGTAAGGTCAAGATTGACTCCTTTGTGTCTCCTGAAGTTCGTCAATATGCAGCAGCACCAATTTTTTGTCTCCTGCTTGATAGGTGACTTCTTTGAAGCTTATGTCATCTTAATTTTGAAGCTTATGTTATCTTGGATAAGGCTTCTGGAAGTAATGCCTCTCACCCTAGTTTTATGTCTGCCAGCAATTTTTTCCCCCAAGAAAATTTTCTGTATATTTTTTTGCTAATGTATGTGTATGTATAGACAGGTAAGCTGATATGTATGCATGAAGATCATGACAGAAGAAAGACAAAAGCAAATTCTTCTCTTGCTTCATTTTTCCACAGAAGATCTCAGAAGCTACTTCTCACAGGTTCTGATGAGACCAATTATAGTCCTAAGAGAAGCTGTAGTATCAAAATGTCTCTATATTTGTTACTCAAAAGAACAATTTAGATTTTAGTCTTTAACTTGTAGAATTTAATCTGTATGTTTTATGCCTGTAGCTCAGTGAAAATTATTTAACAAAGCATCTGAAGTTTGTCTATGTTCTGTCCTACGAGCTACAGACAAATGGGATGCCATAGGAGAGTTTCCATTAAACTTAATAATGCTAGAAGCATAAAGAAGGAAATCTGAGAAGCTGAAAGACCTGCTGAAACAGTTATTCTAATCAATGTAAATTGTACCCAAATTGGGTTAATACTAATTTTCCTGAATATCAGCTCAGAATTTGGTCACACTCAAACAGATGGAAATCCAAAGTGATGCCACTGAAGTCAGATGTTCAGAGATATTACCCATGTGACAATCCTGATTCATCCAAGATTTTCCCCAGACAATGACCTTTTATTGTATACTTGAAGGCCTCATTTAACTCTTTGTATCTTTTGTTTTCTATATCCTTTTTAAAAAAAGCAGTCCACAAAGTATCTCAGATACTGATTTCTTTACTCCATGTGACAAGATCCCTTCCCTTGCCTTCCACGCACACAGAAACTGACTTTTAGAGGATTAAAATAATTCATGTATATCATCTTAAGAAGAACTGATAATGACTTCATTCTACGTAGACATTTATGGTGTCTTCATATCATATTGTCAGTACATCAACAGTCAATACCATTAACACACTCATAATAGCATCAGAGAATGAAGTTAAAATTAGGAAGGGTGCATTGAGTTGCTTATACATCTTTCTATGGAAATTAATAGAGTGAGATCAATACACAAATCTTTATCCAAATCTGAACACCAAAACATTTGCATGACAGACTTTGGAAAGTGTGGTGCCAGTTTCTGAATTTAATTTTGTTTTGTGATTCTTATTAACTACTGTAATCTACAATGTAGGCTGAGACTCTGTTTTTGATTGTGCTCTGTGTTGTGTGATGAGGGCAGGTCTAGACTGGAAAGCATGTGCCTTCTCTGTGATGTATAATACAGCTGGGGAAGGTGTGGGTGTTTTTCACCTTACTGAGGGATATAGAGTCAAGTCAAGTCAGCCATGCATTTCTCAAGGCTTTGCTTGTGGATAAGGAAAAGAGCCAAGAAAGTCTTTCCTGTGTCAACAAAAAAATTGCCGAACTATCAAACAGTGCCAGGACTGAAAGAAAAAGAAACAGCAGTCAGATGTCTGTGTTTTGCCAACGTTTTCAACTTGTTCATGCTGATAGAGGTATGTTTTTGTTTGTACAGAAAGGAAATTTTCTTTCTCCTCACTTTAAGTTCTTGTTCCCAAACACTTAACCTATACTGCAAAGTTGCCCGAGGAGCAGGAGGAGGCTGGGGAAGTACAGCTCAGCCCTCAGTGATTACTCACACAGTTAGAGTTTGGTGTTTGATGTTTCAAATACAGAAAAGCAGGAGTGGAACTATGTTTTAGAGTAATGACCAGAGACAAAATCAATGACTGGTTCTTCTATAGGCCCAGGTGGGACATGGGATCTATAAGTTTGTTCTCGATGAAAGAGCCTGCTATGACAAACTGCAGTAACTTAGTGAAAGCTGTAAAAGCCACAGGACTTTATTTTATTTAGGGAAGAGGTGCTAGCTCCATTTGTTACAGATTAGGTGAATTGAAAAGACAAATCCTTCAAGAGGTGAGGAGTTGTCATGTGCAGAATTGTGGATTTGCCTCTAAAAATATTATCTCTGGCTGCTTTTCAGTTTCATAATTATGTCCAAAGTTAACTTCTTTCATAATCTCTGCTATCCTTTCCCAGACTTTACAGTCTTTTAAAATATAATCCTAGAATCAGATAATTCTTTGGGTTGGAAGGGACCTTAAAGATCATCTTGCTCAAATCCCTGTGCCATGGGTAAAGACGCGTTCGACTAGTCGAGGTTGCTTCAAGTTGGCCTTAAGTGCATCCAGGAATGGAGTATCCACAACATCTCTGGGCAACCTGTTCCAGTGCCTCACCATCCTCACAGTGAAGAATTTATTCCAATATCTAATCTAAATCTACCCTCTTTCAGCTTAAGGTTCATCACTTACCTCTTGTCCTGTCACTACATGCCCTTGTAAAAAGTCCCTCTCCAGATTTCCTGTAGTCCCCCTTTAGGTACTGGAGGGCCACTCTAAGGTTTACCCTGAACCTTCTGCTCTCCAGGCTGAACAAGACCTATTCTCTCAGCTTGTCCTCATAGGAGTGGTTCTGCAGGCCTCTGATAATCTTTGTGGCCCTCCTCTGGACTCACTCCAAAAGCTCCATGTCTTCCTTATGTTGGGGACTCCAGAGATGGACTATAGCAGTATTCCAGGTGGGATCTCAGAAGGGCAGATTAGAGGCAAAGCAGCTCTATCTCCCATCAGCACCATCAGACACCCCTGGGGTAGAAGTTGCAGACTCATAGCTAGACGTGCAGTCTTTTTTCTCAGATGAGTGCTTACCATTCTGCCTTGAGTATCAGGAAGGATGGGTGTCCTTGACTTGTCACAGAACAACAGCTGGCTGCTAGATTATGTGTCCTTCAAGTCTTCCATTGAGCCAGTGGAATGGTCTTCCTTTGAAGAGGATCTCTGTGTGTTTTTCCATGCAACTGCCATGCAAATGTCCATGCCATGTCCTTCCTAACATACCAGGCCCTGTCTGCCAGCTCTGCTTGCAGCACTGTTGGCCATTTTCATTCCCTGAACTGCCTTGTGTAGGTGTGCTTGTGGCTGCCTTGGCTCTAACAATGACTGGTTCATACCAGCATCTCCCACAAGAGCTGCTGGCACCTGGCCTGTCTCTCTGCTCCCCTGATGTTTCCCTGCCTCAGGAAACCTCTCTTTTTGTCTTGATCTTCTTTCTTCTCTGTAAAAATGTATCTGTCATTACAGCACCATTCCCACCGTATCAGAAAGGTCATGACCACAAAAGGAAAATGATGTGTTAACAGACATATGTTTCTTTAAAGTAAACGTTGATCTTAGAAAAGAAGGCATATTAGAGAATGACTGGATTTAAACTGGTGAATGAATTAATACCCTTGTCAAGGTTGTAGTTTGAAACAGGCTGATAGTGATCAAATTATACTGTTTTTGTAGACCAGTTGGAAAAGACAAACGTAATAAACCATTCTACTTGACAAGTTTTTAAAAAAGGTTAATAGCTTTACCAAATTAAACATAACGTTAATAATTTTTTCTCCGGCCTTAATAAGGTCTGTCAAATCATCAAGCATAACCTAATTTTCTTCCAGCACTAGAACTGCATTGAACTGCAATTTTTATATTAATCAACCTCTGTGCTAATACCTTCATAGGATAAAACTGAGTTTTAAGTAAATGTTTCAGAAGTTTGTGCTTTTAAGTTATCTTTCTGAAGGCATTCCTGTCTGTCTTATCTTTAGAAATTTTTTCAAGGAAATAAGTACATCTGATGAAAAAGAAGTGGATCAGATCAGTTTTAAACAATCACCAATCTGGTCAGAGATGTAGTAACAATCTGAAAAACTGAAGCTTAAATTCTGAGATATTTTATGTGTGTGGTTTTAATATTTTGATATTTGACAACTTAAAGGTTAATTTCAATAAGTATTCCCTCTCAAAACTAATCAATTATACCATAAGCACATTTTAAAATAACCAGGGGAAAGGCTAAAGCTCTTTATTTTTCTTTTTATGAGAAAAGTGGAATTAGAATTATTTTTTCTATCCCCAGTGACTCATTCTCTGATGTAAAATAAAATTATATGATTTGTAAGTGAGAAGTGTATTGATATTGAGGGCTTCTTCCTTTTAGTGGAGAATATATATCAAGCTACTCTTCTATGAATGCTGGCAAAAACATGTCCTGATAGTGGGTAGCATAAAATATGATTTACCTAATCCATTTCAACATTTACTAATTCCTGATGGGATTATAAGAAAATGTTTGGAACTAAAGCTGTAAAAGTAACATTTTTTACTATTTTATGTAACTCTACTGAAGCTTCAAGGACTTTCACGTTGTGGAGTAAACTAACCCAAAACCTGTCAAGGACTGCAAAAATGAGAGCGACAGCACAGTAGACCCAATGAGCTTCACAAGAGAAGTATCACTGGGAATGTGGTCTGCTCATTCAGAGGTCTGTTTTGCTAAATTCAGCCTTTAGTCTGAGCTCTAGGTGTTCTTGTCATGAAAAAGACTCAGTCAGGTAAGTATTGTCGAGCCAGAAATGTCTGCTTTCTGGAGTCTTTTATGTCTTTCTAGGGTTTTTTAAAATAGTAAATATAACATTAACCAAAGAGGAGTCTGATCTAGTTCTATTTCAAGTGAGTGATCTGAACCCTAAATCGTACAATCATCAACTCTTGCCCTATTTTCCAATCTGGGAGAACAAATGATTATTTTATTTATTTTTAATTTCCATGAAGTTATATGTAGAAGTGATTTTTTATTAGGTAGGGAGGATTATGACTTTATGATTTTTGTAGAGAATATTATGACGTTATGCTTTGTTAAATTTTTATCATCTAATGCTTACAGACATACCCCCTTGTATTGCAGTCTTGGGTAGAATATGACTAAGATCAAATTAATCCATTATGACAAACTTGGGTGTTAATAGAAATGCTTCTCATTGCTCCTTGAGCCTGCTAATATAATTGCCTCAGTGCTGCTAATGAAATGTTCACTGTAGTTGGAGTACTAAAAGGCTAAGCTTTTTGTAATGAGTCTTTGCAAAGATCCTTTCTTAAATGTTACCTATAATACTTATGGAACACAATAGCATATTCTACTGCAAAAATGTCAACATTTTGTTCAGGAATGAAAGGTTCTATAGGAAAAATCATGTGAAGGATTTTGGGATACCTGAAGGTGAAAGCTACTCAATATATGTGGGTTAGCAACTGCAGTGGCATCTGAAGTCTTCTTTCCAACACTGGTATGGAGGTTCCCTGAGGAGTCTGCTGGGGAGCATGTGCACCATCAGCTAAGGTTTAGATGCCACCTAGAGTAAAGGGTGCATCTTATTTCCCCACCAAATGTTAATTTTCATGCCTTTGCAAATACTTTTTCTTCAGTCTTGAGGACAGACTCTATCCTTCAATGAATATGAGGTTTAACTGTCAAAGAGCAGTCTTGGTTGAAACTAGGATTATAGTTATGGTTGCATGTGCCACACAAAATTATATGTTTCAGAACATTGTTATAGAGATAAATTATTCTCCCATTGACTGTTATTATCTGTTTTGTTTTGGATCACTGTGGATGTATGGACGTCCTTCCTTACAGTCACCACCTCTGCCTCCAGTATCTGCCAATGTTTTAGGAATGAAGAGCTGAAAACCTAGGTTATTTTGATTTCTACTGTGAGATTCTTAACCCTGCCCAGGCACTATGTAAGGATCTTGAGTGGCAGAGTGCTCTGAATCCTTGAGAACCACAAGAGTCAGTACTTTCTTTGTTGATATCTGTTTTTTGTCCTGCAAGACTTTGCACAAGTTGGAGGGATATTCTCTTCACTGCTGATGCTGAAGAAGGGCTTTTTACTGATACACTTGAGAAGGGTAAACAATCTCTTGGAAAGAAGGGACACCCAGCTGCAATTCACCGAAACTAGTGGGAAACTGGCTTCCTCTTCTATCAGCTTATGTGGGTATTGGACTTGCAGTTGAATTTCTATTATGAACATTTAGCATAGTATTTTAAGTATTCAGATCATCAGGGTTTGCTGATCAGTTGCTTGAGTTTATAGTCTTCTCCTTATTGTATGGGTATGGTTGGAGCACAAGTGACCACAGCTGAGCCTTCTGACTCAGTAGACTGCTGATGTTAGACCTTGCTGTTACCTCAGCTGTAGTGTCACTGATATTGAATACATGAATTAATGAAATATAAATACATAAGGTTTATGGTATAAATGCTATTTATCATATAGTGAAATTATTAATACAACCATCGATATTCCACTGGAGCTCTTCTTTTCACAGTCACTTTGACACACATTTTTGAGGAGCACATTTTTCCTCAATACTCTCACTGTAGAAATCTGATTTGTGATAATGTTAAGACCTGTCAGAGTTTTTAGCAAACCCCAAAAGAGACACACAAAAATCAATGTGCCTACTATATCTCTGAGCTCGCCAACAACTGAAGACATGGATACTTTGATAGCATTTTAAAAAAATATATTTTCAAATAACTTTTCTTTTATATATATTTCTACAGTTTGGGAAGCCCAGACCAAAATGATGTTTAAAGCCAGTACACCTCCCAGACGACATCCAATGCAGCTATATGTTCTTAGCATATAATTATACACAACTAAAAGAAGCATAACATAAATTTAATATCAAGCTTTAGTATGAGTAAGTTTGTGAGCTGTAGATTTAATTAGTTAAAACAAATTCTGGGTTTGAAATATGCCTAAAGCCAGATACCTTTTTCTGATAGTGACCAAACATTAGACATATCAAAGTTGTTTGCCAGAAACCGGAGGTGCAGCATGCTGCAGGTTAACATGGAAATTGATCCTGAACAAAAATCAAATGCCTCTTAACGATATAAGATAAATAATCAAAGAGGTCTGTAACCTTAGTCTTCAAAATTCCACCTGCATTATTTCAGGATGACTTTCAAGTCTGAACTTTGTGTGTCCAGCTTGGGGACATTTACTTGTCATCTTGTAAAGATATTTTACAGGGAAATGTACAGTATATTTTCTTTTCTTTCATCAATAATTTTGAAACAGCTTTCCCAAAAAATGTGAGTCATAGCTAAAATATGATCAGCTGCTTTTTCTTCACCCCCCATGCAAAGCACAGGGACCCAACTCACAGGCAACACTCACAAGGGACCCATCTGCTGGAAATAAAAAGTCAAGAGTCATGTTACAAAGATGGACTTCTATTAGCATCTGCACCTTGCAGTGCTGCCAATAGAGAAAATAAATGGCAGTTTCTGCTTCAACTTTCTGATTAGGCTGACCAGCTTGGGATTTCCCTAAGCACCCATCATTTTATTCCTGCCTGGCATGTGGGAGGATGTTTGAAGACACAAAGATCTGGGTCTCACAATACTTCTGGTTTTCTAACAAGTAAAAGGAACTTAACTAAGGAGGGTACCATATTTACAATTTTTTGCTTGAATATATTTATTTACATAGATGCTTCTTGGCCTAAGACAGATTTTTAATCCTCTATTATTTACCTTGATCAGGTTACTATTACATATAGAAATGTAAATTTCATTTTCTTTTTTTAAAGGACACCTTGTAATGAGATTATCCAAAAACTGATCTTTGATACCTGTCTGCCCCGTTAGCTTCTTATTGCCAGGTGCCAAATAAATGCATATATTATCTCTAGAATTTGGGTCAGTATGAATTCATGAACATTTTTTATCTAACAATTTTAAAGTGGTAGCCTCCTCCACCATTTAGTACTTAGGTTTTACTTAAAGTAATATTCACTATTACCTGTTTTTTTATGAGGAATGATAAAAACTGAGAGCTGGGCTGATGTGCCTATCTTTTGATAACAGTTCTTATATTTATGACTTCAAAGAAATAAACAGCACTTATAAATAGTCATTAAAGAAACAAAAGGGTTTAAAAAAGTGTATGGTAGAGAAGTCAGATCAAGTCATTACTTCCCAGGTAAAGATTTGTGCCATTTGTCCTGCCAATATCAATTTTGCCCCTATGTAGTTCAGTCTCTGCTTCTCATCTCCAGGAAGCTCATAATCCAAGCTGGGGCAGCCCTGGGCAGGATTTGAACATATAAATCTCCCCTTTGGATGTTACTTGAAAGACAAAAAGAAAGTAAAAGAGCAATCTTTAGTAGAGTTGGAGACACAATTGAGTGATGGTTATCTGTATCTGTTCGTGTTGCAGACACATATGTTCCACAGGCACAAACTTTGCAACAGAGGAAATGCCTCTCTCACAGATGATAGCCTGGAAGGACTGTTTGGAGGAAGACCACACAGGATGGTTCACCAGCCGAGACTTGGAGAGGGGATAGGTGAGAGGTGTAACGTGGATGAAAAGCACCAGTGTCAAATTGCTGTCCTTGCTGTGGTATTGTTTGGACAGGCTGTGGACCTTCCTGCCATGAGGCATGAGTGGTACTGCTGTGAGCACTGCTGGGTCATGTCCTGTGTGCCTTTCATATGTATAGGCATCAGGCATGCTTCCTACCTGATAACGGTTACTCTGCTGGCACAGTGGTCTGTTGGAGCTGATGGTCTCCTCAAGTCCTGAAGTGGCATAGGAAAGGGCGGGAAGACTCTCCTCAAGGTAATTCATTGTAGGAGCTGTGACATGACCTGGATTATCAGGGGAGATCTTAAATTCAAGCCTATATCAGGTTACTCAGGATCCTGTAAAATCAAGTAATGAATATGACTTGCAACCTTGGAGAGGTGTCCCTTCGAATCTGCCACAGTAACTGGCAGCAGGTGTGGAAAGTTTCCCTTTCAAATCTGCCACTGAGTTCAAGGTGGATTTTTTGGGTTTTTTTTTTTTTTTGTTTGTTTTGTTTTGGGTTTTTTTTTTTTGTTTGGTTGGTTGTTGGGTTTTTTTTGTTGGTTGGTTGTATTTTTTTCCCCAGATCACTCTGGGGCTTTGCTCTTCAATCAGAAATGTAGTGGTAGACCTGTTAGCTGACAGTTAACCCAGGACATACCAGCTGCCTCTGATCTCTCCTGCATTTTTCTGGGGTACCTTACTCTTTGAAGATTTTGCCTTTTATACTAGAATTATTTTGTTATAGAGATGTTTGAAGTGTTTCTTGTTTCTTACATATGGATGAAATTCTCTATGCTTTCTTACTGTATTGTTCCCTATAAACTTTAGGGAAGCAGAAGGTAGAGAACTAGAGGCCTAGATGGCCTCTGATAATTATGTTATTCTGTGCATAATTAATGACACAATTTTGAGGGAAGCTTTTCAGAAAAATAATGTGTGGTAGCATTCACTGTATTTTCAAGAATAGTTTTGTAACAGCATTTCACAGAATCACAGAATCACAAAGTTGGAAAAGACCTTTAAGATCATCAAGTCCAACTACTCCTGTCCTAAAACATATCCCTAAGTACCTCATCTACCCTTTTTTAAACACATCCAGGGAAGGTGACTCAATCACCTCCCTGGGCAGCCTGTTCCAGACCCTGACAACTCTTTCAGTAAAAAATTTCCTAATATCTAATCTGAACCTGCCCTGGTGCAGCTTCTTGCCATTTTCCCTTGTCCTATCTCCTGTTACTTGGCTGAAGAGACCATCGCCCACCTCTCTACAACCTCCTTTCAGGCAGTTGTGGGTGGTGATAAGGTCTCCCCTCAGCCTTCTCTTCTCCTGACCAAACAGCCCCAGCTCCCTCAGCTGCTCCTCATATGATTTGTCCTCCAGCCCCTTCACCAGCCTGGTTGCCCTTCTCTGGACTTGCTTGAGGACCTCAATGTCCTTCTTATGGTGAGGAGACCAGAACTGGACACAGTACTCAAGATGTGGCCTCACCAATGCTGAATACAGGGGCACAATCACCTCCCTAGACCTACTGGCTACACTATTTTTGATACAAGCCAGGATGCTGTTGGCTTTCCTGGCCACCTGGGCACACTGCTGACTCATATTCAATCTGCAGTCAAGCAACACCCCCAGGTCCTTTTCTGCCTGACAGCTCTCCAGCCAGAATCCCCCAAGCCTGTTGCGCTGCACAGGGTTATGTCCCATGTGCAGCACTCTACACCTGGCATTGTTAAACCTCATCTCATTGGTCTCAACCCATTTCAAGCTAACTCTCCCTTACAATGCACACATAAAAATACTTGAAGGAGACAAAAAAAAAAAAGGAAAAAGAACGTCATGGTGTCAAATCTTCTCTGTCTCTGTTGTTTCTTGCAGGATACATTGTTTGTTTAAAAACTCCTAAATAAGTGTCTTTAAGTGTCTTTCCTGGTAGTGGTAGCGGTAGCAGAGCACAGAAAGTCTTTTTGCAGGAATTCAGTCCTTCCACTCTTTCAGAGGTCGCACGGTGTGCCTGCTCCTTGCCCCTTTGAAGCGAGCTATGTCTGTCACTCTGTAAACTACACTGCTGGGGAGCTCTCATTTCTCTCTGCACTCTACAGGCTTCTGTTTGCTGAGGGACGCTTGTTTTCCCTTGTCCCAAGGGAAAACATATTTTTCCCTGCCTTTCTGAAGGGTCTACCTGTCCCAAGGAGTAGCAGTAGATACTGGAAAAGCCGCAAGTTTCCCTGCGCTACCCAGCCACGTTCTTTTAATGAAGCATTTCATAACAGACTGTTATTCAAGTGCTGTCTTTCAAAAAAACAGTAAACATTTTGATGAACATGGTGCAAATTGTATACACATGAGTACATGATGATTTCTTCAATAATTATGAACCATATTTTGTCACTTTTCTTTACCAGTCAAGTTTTCATTTATTCAACCTTTTCTCATGACAGCTTTATAGAAATTTGGTATTGGGAATTGGTTTGGGAACAAAGCAAGATTTGAATTAAAAGTATGTTATAAAACATTGCTTCAGAGCTTCTCACAAGCGTCCCTGAGAGCCATTGAATTACTAACAGGAACATTTTGTGGAACTGCACAAACAACACACTTTTTTTTTTTCTGAAAAGAGATGTCTATAGAGTTTATGCTTTTGACTCAGCAACCTGAATGGTGCGGTTGACATGCCAGAGGGATGGGATGTCATCCAAAGGGACCTGGACAAGCTAGGGAGGTGAGCACATGCAAACCTCATGAAATGTGGTCATCAGACTGAGAGAAGTGATTCTGCCCCTCTGCTCTGGTGAGACCTCATCTGGAGTACTGTGTGTCCAGCTTTGGAGCCCTCAACACAAAAAGGACATGGACCTGTTGAAGCGCATCCAGAAGAGGACTCCTAGAACTAAATGGGAGAACATAATAAACCTGAATTATATGAACATATTTCAGCATAACTTTAACATTATTTTTTTTGGGGTGGGGTAGGAAGTGGGGAACAATTTACTTGATTTCATTTATTGTTTCAAATTTAATCCTAACCAGAAGATGAAGGTGATTTTCACCTTACTGAATCTTTATTTAGAATCAGTGACAATGCTCAAAGTGACTATGCTTAGGAACAGAACAGCAGAATTTTATTGTGTTTTTCTATCGACAGGGTAGATTTTGATATATGTGCATTTACTCTAAATGTTACCTATTTTTGCAATTTTAAAACCACTAAAATTAAGTTAGAATTCCAAGGTTGCCTATGTGCAGATAAAATAATGCTTGTTTCAATCCAAGACACCCTTGGAACCTAGTCACATAATGATTACAGGTATTTTATTCAAAGATTAAAAATGTATATACCTGGAAGCTGCTAATGTTTGCCAAATTAATATTGGGGAATAGGAATAAAATCTTAAGCTGCTTGCATTTGCATTCAAAACTACATTGATACACAAACCTCATCATTTTTAATAGTGCTGATCGGTCTAGTTGTCATAAAGCAATGCATATGTCATAAAGCAATGCCTATTTCAACCTCTACTTTTTCTTTTTCTATTCTTTTATTTCTAGTTTAGCTCTCTTGGATGCCTATTTCAGCACTATATGGATGTCAACATTGAGAAGTTATGGCTGATTCAGTACTATGAACTCTGAGTAAAGATTCCCTTCTTATCCAAGTTTGCTCGCTTTGAGAGGTTCCTCATCCCTGAGCCTGGAAACCTCTTAACAAAAGATGTATTTTTTGCTCAGATAATATGAGGTGCAGAAGCCATTTTCTGTCATTTTTCCCTCATGAATGAAAGGAAGCAATTTGATACGCAGAATACTCAGCCAAGGCTTTTAACTGGGAGGTTGGGCAGAAAACCTATGGAACAGCATGAAGACTGATAAGATTTAGTAGACTGATATTACAGATAAGGAATAGCTGGGCTCTTAACAAGTTAAATTATTACTCCAATTTATAAACAGAGAAAGCATGAAAGATGTAATATTCTTTCATTACCCTTAGGTGTGCTGGCACCATACAGAGAGCATGAAATGCTGCTGAGAGTTCACATCAAATACAGCTTCAGGTGTGACCTGTTCTTAGGGCTGCACACTGTGTATGAATTCAGTACATATTTTTCTCTCATTAGAAAGATTTTTTAAGCAAAAATCTTTTCTGTGTATACATATGTAGAATGAACAGAATCACAGCATTTCAAAGCACTTGGAGAAAGAAATACTTGCACATGGGTGATCCTGAGAACAGGAAATCTACGTTTATTAGTAAGTAGGGCCTGCAATACTGAAGCCGCCTATTAGCCTTTTTTCCCAGAATTCTCCTATATGTGAAGAAATCTAGTTGAGTAGGATTTTTTTCCTCAACCCTGTGTATACAGTTATAAATTACAACAGTATACCAGGACATCATTTTTTATCACTTGCAGAAGATATTTTCTGTTTCATATTGCTTTTGTTTACCTCAGTTTCACATATGTTTTACGTTAGTGTCTGAAACACTACTAACAGTCGTCTGTGAATTATCAAAACAATTTTGTGTATTCTTTGAGATGTAACTTAAGCAGAAATTTAATATTGGTTTAAATAAAGAACCAGGCTTCTAACATGTGTTTATTTCCCCAGAGATGTATTTTCAGATCTATGGTTTTGCTGTGGCACATTTTAAAAATCAGAAAATGATCTGCTAAAACAGAGCTCACATACCGCAATTTACTATGATTACAAGCACACTGCATGATTCTAATCTGCTGCAATTATATAATATAATTTCATGAGCCAAGATGGATCTTCTGATCCTATCACAGTTTGACACAGGAGGCTGTCCTGAAAGCCACAGAACATTCATTACTGCTGTATCAGGTAGATTTCATGTCAGACCGAAACATGATTAAAATTCTTCAAGACAAATAAGAACACATAGAGAAAATTCTTTCTGTATTGATGCCCACTCACAAAAATATCACATAAAACATATTCCTCCATATACAAAGCAAACTATTGCATCTGGACATGGACTGACTCCTGGCTAATACCAGACAGAAAGCATGCATATTGAGCTCTCATATTTATTTACTTTCCAATTATGTAATGTCCTTAGTGGGAAGTAATTCTCATATTTCTATCTTTGTAATGATCTCCTAAAAATGAGGACTGCAGAAGTTTTGCTTTTAATTCTATTTTCTCAAACCCAGATATCACTGAAAGAAATAGGTTTGTCCTTCAGTGGTTTTTATAGGCATTATGGCAGATTATTAAGTATAGACTATTTGATTAATAGACTGAGTATAATAGTAAAACTTAGTTTTGTATTCAATGATTTATTTGAAATTTACTCTTTGTCATGTAGCTAATGGGGACTACTGCAGTTCTGTGAATGTAATTTTGGATGGAGTGGCAGCTTGGAATTAAGGATGACTTTGCTGTCTCGAATTTGTAGAATTAGTAAATCCAGTTTATTTTGACTGTTACAGAGATGAGTAACTACAATTACATAACCATGAAGAAAGTCCTGATAAAACCAGCATTCTGGAAAAATAAAATCTGTCCTTTTATGATACCACACCTAATATAATTTAAAATACAATTTTGCAGCAAGAGGGTTTAATACAATTGCCTTAAAAACCCTATACTTAAAAACATACTTAATGGATTTAGCACTTCATTGTAAAAATGCATTGTTTCCATATTCAGGTTTAGGCATGAAAATGTGTTTTGTGTGACTGTGTTAGCTAACTCAGTTCAAATTTGTTCCTTACCTGCTTAGAAGTAGTTACAAAGAGAAAGTAAGCTGAATACTCAATTCTGATCCATGCCTCCTTTCTCCAACAGCCTCTGGGAAACTCACAACTATTTTTTCAAGCAATACTGAAAGGCACCTGCTGTACCTGTGGTAATCTAGAGATGTGTTTGCTCATTTTGATAAGCCTAGTAACTGAACTCAGTTGCCTCATGTGTTGAATGAACGAGCTAGAACCAATCAAATACTCTGAGTGGAGTTTGTCGCTTCATAAGAAGCCATCTGACAAAGATCCATTCTGGTGTGATGATCTGGGAAACTTTTAGTGCTCCCTGTTGGAAGCATGCTGTTTGAATTCTTGTTGAAGTGTCTTCATTGTCTTATCTTTTCAAAATTCAGCTTTTATTCTCTCATGAGATTTAAGCTGTCAGTCATGCAAGCTCCATGCTGCTTTGGTAATTAGTTTTTCGTCAGAGGCCAAGAAATAAAAAGGTGAACCCTGCCATAAACTGAAAAAAGAAGGCTGAAGTAGAACTGCAAATGAGTGTTCGAGACTTGATTCTCAGCTGCTCTTGAACGCAGCTTCAGTGGTGACATTTTCAGCATACACTGACCAAGAACCCAGTCCCTAAATTGCGGAGAGAGTTGGAGAGGATGGGCAGAAATGCACAAGAGCTATGTTTCTCTCTGGGTTAAGGAGTGCTGCAGACCATCATTCAGATGGTGTCTGGAGATTTTTATGTATGTATGTATGTATGTATGTGCCTTTGCAGAGTTCACTCATTTGCTCTTGAATGTAAAGCTGGGTTTTGCCTTTGACTAACATATCACTGATACATTTCTTCTCACATACTCATATTGGATGGGATAGATTTAATTTTCTTCCTAGCAGCTGGTGTAGTGCTGTGTTTTGGATTTAGTATGAAAATAATGTTGATAACACACTGATATTTTAGTTGTTGCTAAGCAGTGCTTACAATTAAGTCAAGGACTTTTCAGCTTCCAAGGCCCTGCCAGCCTTCTACAGGAGGACCACAAGAATCTGGGAGAGGGCACAGCCAGGACAGCTGAACCAAACTGGCCAAAGGGATATTCCATATCATGTGATGATATGGAACAACAACTGGCGGAGTTGTCCAGGGAGTGGTGATCTCTGGAATGGGCTGAGCTTCAGTCAGTGGGTGGTGAGTAATCACACTGTTCATTACCTCATTTTTCTGGTGGTTTGTTTTTGGTTTTGTTTTTTTTTTCCTCTTATATTCCTTCACTGTCCTATTAAACTATTTTTATCTCAGTTCACCAATTCTACTTTTTTCATCTCACCGCGGGACAGGGAGAGTGAGTGAGCAGCTGCATGGTGTTTAGCTGCCTGTCAGGCTAAACCATGAAACCACAGAAGGTGCAAAACCACCTTACACAAATTTAAATAAATCCAACAATTCACACAACCTTTAAAATAAGTTAAAAAGAAATTTGAGAAGGACTATGTCTGGAGAAAGTGAAGAGTTATTTAAGGAGAATAACTTTTAATCAAGTAACAAAGAAGGAGGTATTCAGATATCATAGTAAATATTAAAGAACTGTGAGAAGGTAAGCAGATGAACAGAATTTAGATCAAACTGGAGAACAATAACTGCAGTTAGAGTCCCCTGATTGTACTCACCTACAATCTCCTATAATGAATAATCCCACAGAAAAAAATTAAGTTCTCAACATGAGTAATGCAAATAGTGTGTCCTGCTTTGGTTGAGGTCATAAATGTTAGGATTTTTTTGAAGAATAACATTTAAGGAGCCCATGAATAGTAGTATTAATTATAAGAATTAATACAAGTTGAGAATTATAATTTGAAGCCTTTATGGAGTGTTTAATCAAAAAAATGCACATGGGATTTTTTTTGTCTTCTAAAGATGCAGCAAATGTTATGAAATGCAAGATGACCGTGCATGCCTGTAGCTTATCCATCATGTCTTAAGGCGTTAGGCGTGCTGCGTTTTGACAATTTGTGGAAACTCTTTACATATATTTCATACATACTAGTTCAAAATAGTTGGTGCCTATGTATCTTGCTAGAAGGCAAGCTCTTCGGCAAAAATTTTTGGGCTAAAACTTGTGAGAGATTGAGTGCTGGGGGTAGATAAAAATACCAGCCTGAGGTTATCAGTTTAAGGGGCTTCACCTGTAAAGTGTGATCATTCTGGCTCACATCCTAGCTACCATTGAAGGAGACTGGGTCCTTGAAATTGTTCACCTTGGCAAACTTGCACAGTAGACAGTTGTTCTGAATTAACTCTGATGGAGGAGTCACCTAAAGCCTATCAATTATGAGACAACAGGGACTCTCCTTAAGAACTTTTCTGGTAATTCAGCCCCCAGCAAAAGCTGTTGAGTGTGTGTGGACTCACATAAAAGGTTCATTTAGACCAATATCCTGTTTCTGACAGTAGGCAGTTATACTTTTCCAAATTGTTCTCCTGACACTTGGCCTGTTGTGGCTCTGAGACTTACTGGGCCGGAGGTCATCTTTGTTTTTGATAGCACTCAATGAATTTTTCTTCCATCAGTCAATCCTTTTAAAGACAATGTCAAGTTTTGTCACCTACAGTACCCTCAAGGAAGGAGTTTCACAGCTCAGCTGTGCATTGCATGCAAAGGAAAACTCTTCACTTTGGCTTGTGTGGTCAGACATATTTGTTGCCCCTGGTTCTTACACTGGAACATGGAGTGAACTTTCTACTCTGTGTTGCACAGTGTATTATAGTCACACCATTCTGCTCTCTGTCATATCTTTAGCTTGAAGGTGCTATTCAAGCTATTTAATCATTTCCCATACATAATCCCTTCCAGTTCCTTAATTGTTCATACCATGTTTCTGCCTTTCTAATTATATTTACCTTTCCTTTTATGAAGAAACCCAAATACCACACAGTATCTCAGAAGGCAGCACACCATGGATTTATACCAGGGCATAATAATGCTTTCTATTTTATTCTGTTATTTTCTTAATAATTCCTAACATACAATTTCCTATCTTGACAACTGTTGAATGACCTTTTTCAATCCAACTATCTACTACAGTCCCACAAGCTCATCAGATCAGAGCACAGAACTCCATAAAGGATATTTGAGTTGTTTTCATCTAGTTGCATCATTTTTCATTTATCTGCATTGAATTTCATCTACTGCTCTATTTCCATCTGCAGTGGTTCAGCCTGAAGCAGTGTCTGAGCACCACACGCTGCTCGCTCACTCCCAGAGGAGAGAGCAACATGGTTTGGGATAAGGACAGTTTACCAACCAAAAGCACCTTGAAAGAGGAACAAGGCAAATTTCATTCACACCCAGTGATAACACTGAGTACTGCACAATGCAAAGACCAACCTGATGTAGCACTCAGACTGTGCCGGAGACTCCCAAAAGTGCCTCTCCCCAACCAGCCCCTTTTATGGGTGAGTGTGGAAACAGCCCGAGCTGACTCAGCTCACCTGGGCTGGCTGCTTGGGGAGATTACCTCTGGCCTGGCCAGAACTGGTGCTTGGAGAGGTTAACTCTGGCTTGGCCAGAACTAGGACACCCATTTACTCAGCATCAAGAAGTTCTTCATAATTGGTCCCCATATTTATTATCTTGAATAATTTAAGACCATCGGAAGAAATTTCTAATATGGCTATTTATGTCTTTGCTACTTCATCATGAAACCATTACACAGCACAAGCAAGAATAAATATTAATGTTGTAAACTGTATGTTAAGAAAAACTATTTAGGAAATTTATTTAGGGAGTTTATCTATTTAGAGGAAATATTTATGAGAATATTTTACCTTTCTGACATGATTTTTTAAGAATCCACAGACAGGACAGTTTTTTGTAAGCAGAAGTATTGTTTCTTATTAGACCTACTAATATTCCTGAGGAAAAATGAAGATAATCTTGGGCATGTACCCAAGGTCTCTGCCAGGTCTAAAAATAGAAGTAGCAGCTTTCAAAATGAAACACTTGTTAAGAACCATTAGTCAGAATTTACTTAATTATATATCAGTTAAACTGCCACTTGAAAAAATAAGTCTTGTTACCTAGAGAGCAGAGGGAACACTGGGAGTGTGAAAAGAAGTGAAGGGAGATAAAAAGAGAGAGGGAAAGCAAGAACAAGAGAAGCTGAAAGAATTGAATAGATACTTGTCACTTAAGGGACAGAGACAGGTAGTGAATAATGTGTGGAATGTGGAGAGGCCAATGCTGAGGTGAGACATTATGCTATGAAGACAGTTCTGAGGCTTGTCTTTAGGAGATATCTGTTATGTTGCCTTTGTGAAGATGAAAACACCACTACAAATAAGGAGATGAAGTGATTGCTTTGCGGGAAAAGCATAGCCCAGATGTATGAGTTCATGCTGGTGCATAACGGTTGCCTGGTATAAACTACATATATGTCTTGATGATATGTGGTGCACTGGGCAAAGCATTCTGCATTTTCCAAGTGCAGGTGTAGCATCCAGAGATGCTGACAGTTCTGCTGTAGGGAGTATTCATAGAGAGTGGTATGGACATGTTAATGAGTCTCAGTTTTGCTGCATAGGTACAGTTTATATCCAGCATACTTGGGATTATGGAGAATTTGCTCCTGTTGATGGATTTCATGAGGCTGAGAAGCTGCTTAAAGGCTCAAAAATGTGGCTGTATGAAAATTTCTTCCCGGGATTTTCTTCCAATAGAGGCTGTTTAATGACTTTCTATGCAACTTCCAGGGTAGAATGGTATGTACTAAGTAAGATTATTTTTTCCTTGTAACTAGGTAATTGTTCATGTGGTGTTCCAGGGACTCTTAGAAATATGTTGTTTCTCTGGGTATCTTTGTTGAATAAACATCCTTTTTTTGCTTACTAAGGTGGCTATCACAAACCAAATGCAATGGTATAAAAGGGTTCACCTCTATCTTTTAGCATTTGTTGCATGTTTCAGATGTTAGCTGGTGTATGTAGATGAGTATTCCAGCATGCAGTTTCCTATGTATCGTAGTTTGTACACTGACATTGTTAATGCTGACTGTACAGTTTAGAAAAGTCAGATTGGTACAATACTAGTTCAAAGGTAATTTGACAGATGGCTACAAAGAATTGAAATTGTGGAGAAAGGAGTAAAGGACTTCAAATTTCTGATCTAGGTAATACAGATGACATCTTTCTATGTTAGATTTTTGGTACCATTATTTCAAAACCCTTCTTGAACATAGCTCCTATGATCATAGACTGTGGGCCAATTATAGTGTTCGTACCTGTGCCCGTACCTTTACCACAGATGACTCTCTCAGGTGTGCACATGGGTACATTGAAGCTGCTAGTCTGATGGTGGCACTGTTTCTAGATTTCCCTGGAATCTGTACTGATAAACCTCTCTGGCTTCCCCTTTTTCAGAAAAGCTGGAGCTACTAAGCCAGAGGTGGGACTGTATGTAGAAGAAACAGAACCTCCCCATCTCCACAGATCCCATCTGGCTGCGTAGGTCAGGAAAAATTCCTTTCCCTTGGGAATCACGAGCTGCCTGCTATGTGTGCACATATATCACTTGCCCATCGGAAAGACAGACATATGTAATAAAAGAAGAACCTCCTGTATTTCTCCATTCAGTTCTTGTACCTGAAGGAATATGTAGTCACTTTATTTGTTCCCTTGTCTTCTTCTGCACCCACATGTCTCCTGCCCTCTTTTGTCACTTGCCTTGAGGGATGGACAACCTGCTGATCTCCTACAAAGGTTGAAGTCCTGGCTTTGCTCATTTCATTTCCCAGGGTCTTGCTCCATGCATTTCATCTCTCAGAAGCCTGTTAGTTAGTCTGCATGCTAAAATGTATTTAATGATTTAGAGATGGAAGGACTATTCTTAGTCTTGATTTTTATCTTGCAAGAGAACAATTCTAAGGAAGAATCTGGTTTATCTAATTTTGGACATCTGAGTCAGTTGTGTATATTACTTTTCTGAGAAAAAGTAAGACTTGTGGTGTGTGATTCATCTGATATACTTCAGATGTCTATCTTGAGACAAAATAAATCATTTACTAGCAGTATATCTTTCTCCCTGCTCATTATAGAAGAAATCTAGGAAGGTGGTTCACTTGTACTTGACTATACTGTAGACAACTTAAAGCAGATGAGACAGACGGATGTTATTACCTGGGCTTTTGCCAATAAAATGGTCATTTGAACAGAGGGGAACTTGGTCAAATAAATTTCTTTACAAACTTGAAAAATAGCAATAAAGGTAAAGTGAGGAAATTATTAATCTTCTGCCACATGCATGAAGTTCTTCTATCACATGCAGAAGCATTAAACTCATTAATTTAAAACAGAAGTATAATCCCCTGAGATTAATCCTAAGTATTCTTTGCTCCTTTTATTTCCAACTAGTTTTTTCCAATTTTTACAATAAACACACAAGGGAAAAAAACCAAAACACAACACAGCAACAGCAAAAAAACCACACCCAATTTTCTCAGAAACTACAAGCAAGGAATTTTATTGAAATTGAAATTAAGTTTATTCAAACACATTATTGATTCAGGCAACAATAACTATTGTCTAAAACACACAAACTGTGGAGGAAGAGAAGGTAGAGGAAAATTATACATTGGCATTTTTTTTAAATTTCTAAGGCATTGAGTTGCTGGCTGCCAACACCTGGACTGTAATAGGGGATTTTGTCTTTTTATTCAGAATTTTAGTTGTGACAAGGAAAATTCTTTATATTGATTGTAAAAACACTTAGCTAAATATAGAATTGTAGATTCATAAAATCAAAATCACAGACTGGTTTGGGTTGGAAGGAACCTTAAAGATCATCAAGTTCCAACCCCCCTGCCATGGGCAGGGACACTTCTCACTAGACCAGGCTGCTCAAGGCCTCATCCAACCCAGCCTTGAACACCCCCAGGGCCGGGGAATCCACCACCTCCCTGGGAAACCCAGTGCCCCACCACCCTGGTAGTGAAGAACTTTTTCCTGATATCCAATCTAAATCTACCCTCTTCCAATTTAAAACCATTCCCCCCATCCTATTATTCCATGTCCTTCTAAAAAGTCCCTCCCCAGCTTTCCTGTAGGCCCCTTCATGTACTGGAAGGCTGCTGTAAGATCTCCCTGGAGCCTTCTCTTCTATGATTCTGCACTTCCTTGTGGGACTCTATCATCAATATCAAACTTTCTTGAAGACATTGTATAATTCACAGTATAGCTCTTTTATTATCACAGCCTTTCGTTCTCACAGTCAAGGCTAAGAATAGATTTCGTGTTGCTGCTTGGTCCTTTGAGCTCTGGTATTTAACCAGTGTGCAGAATAGAGTTAACTATCATGAGACATTTTTGAAACACTTTGTGCTGGACTTAAGGGAGCAGAAGTCATGTCAAGATGGCTGCAGAGTAGCCCTTTCTTTTTTTGCAAGTAAATCCCAAGAAGTCTGAAATGGGAAGATGACTATGTTATGATAAACATGTATAGAAAGAGGGAGAGACATCTCCTTTTCTTCTGACTCTATTTGCTGCAGTGTCTCCTGCTTGTCAAAGAGAGTGGGAGAACGTGAGAATCTCTGAAATACCAGCAAGCATAATAAACATGAACTTTGGCTCCAAGGTCCTCTGACTGGAGAGACGTTTAACTTAGATTTAACCCTGTGGCTACTGACAACTGAGCTACAGAGGTGCCTTGCTGTACTGCATGAAAAGGAAAGGTAAGATTTTTATACTATTTTGCATTTGCATCAACTTTCCATCCTGATTTTATTTACAGCTTGCCAAAAGAGGTGTGCTGGGAGCTTCAGAAGGTAGTGTTTTCCAGAGCTGCATGTCAGTCGGCATACAATTATGTGTGTAATAGAGGCAGGTTTTTTGTGAAAGCTGTATGCACTTCCAGAGCTTTTCTGGGAGATATGCCCATTTCTCTCATTTGTTTTCATCCCAGAACAAGGGATACAGATAGAACTGTGATTGCCACAAAATATGGTGATTGCAAGAAATCATGAGAGTTTCTGTATCACATGTACAAACCCTTAAAGAGGAGTCTAGGACTGGCCAAACAGGTAGTGTGGTAGCCATAGGGAAGTCAATAAGAAAATTATAAGTATGCATTGATTTATTGAGTCAAGCAGTGCCACATTTTTAATCCAACAGTAGTGATCTATGTAAGAAAACAATCCTCGTCTTTCCCAAACAGAATGGAGCATGGATGATGGAGTTACCAGCTCAGCATCTTTTTTCTGTGAAGACTTTCTGTGCTAATATTCTTGTCTGTGTTCACTTATTTCAGCTAGCCGATTAATGGAAATCTTTCAGAATATAGTATTCTAAAGGCAGATAACCTGTTTTATCTTCATCAAATTATTTGTACTTAACTTGAGAACTGAATATTTTAAAGCTTTTCAGAATACAAAAGGAAACAAGGATTCCTTCACTGGTAGCTGAGAGTGCTTTGAAAAATGCATTGGTATTATAAAAAGTGGAAGAAGAATCACAGAAGTCTGTGTCTTGAGTTTCCTGTGACAGGTTATTCCAAACATGAATCCTTGGCCCACATAGTGTGAATGTGATTATTTAATATTAGCACCTGCTCCTTAGTCTCTTAGCATAATCAAAATGTGTCTTTAGGGGTTATTAAAATTGCTGAAAGTTTAGTCAATGTTTCCCTCTTTGCTTTATGCAAATGGATTAAATTATGACCTTAGGAAAAAAATGAATCAGGACATGAACTTAGCTGCTATTAATTTAGCTAAGCAAATTAAAAAGGAAAAATCCAGAGACATTTTATAGTGTTCAGTAGTAGGCTATTTTCCGAACACCACATCTGAAAAATTAAACAAATTCATATTGTCCCATTCTTCAATATCACCAGCAAATCCATCAGCTGAAATCTGCCAGAAAATCAGGTGAAATGTGTTTGAGGAATATACATGGGGGACCAGGTTTCGTAAAGTCTGGGATAGAAGGGAGAGGAAACAAGATTCAGATATGCAAATTTAATATAGATTTTTCTAAATGGCTGTAGCCTTTTTCAGCATATAACAATTCCTAGTGAAGGATGGAGCTAATGTCCTGCTTTATAAGATCTTGCAGCTCTTTGAGTTTAAAACCCCGAAGCTGTTCTTCTGTATTGTACTTTGAAGAAGGGAGAAGTATAAAAAAACTGCTGTAAATCATACCTCAAGCTCCTATTCCCTTACATAAAGGAAGGCCCTTAAAGACTGTCAACAGTTCTGGGGGCATGTGGCATTCTCAGCTGCAAACTGTCAGCAGTGGGTGAGCTGACTGTTTGCAGCGAATACATATTTATATTGACTTTGTCTGATCCATTTCACACCAAAGCTGGTGAAAATTACCCATTAGCAATTAGAGGGCATACCTCTGCGACAAAAAGCTCACACTGCTTGTAACTTTGCCAGATTGCTATCTCATGTAGCCAGCTATAACCAACACATAGATTTTAAAAAGCAACAAAAAAGAGACAGAAAAGCGTTAGACATGTTTTCTGGAATGGCCAAAAATATTTTTATGGCAAAAAATACGTTCACTAAAGTTCCCTATAACTAGGGAAGTTAATGAGCTCTTGCTCTAAAATAAAGTATGTATGATTTATTTTGGAAGGCATCATGACTCTGATTTCCTTTGTGTTAATTTTTCACAGATAAATTATAAAAATCTGCAACTGGTTATTGAATAGTTAGACTCAGATTTAGTCACCTATCAACTTAACTTGCAAGCCATTAACTTGAAAGAAAAAATAAAAAGGAAAAGTAAACCACCTGATGGCTGGGAATTAGTGAGTTTTAAGGTATCTCAGAACACCAATACCAAATATAATATTTGATGGGAATCTTACTTTTAATGCACATACTGAGTATTGATATTTGTTCTGGAAAATGTAATGTACCTAAAAATCTTCCGCTTCAGGTTGAACTCACGTATATAGAAGTTTAAAATCAATGTGTTATATATACATATAAAACCATGTTTTTTAATATTAGCTTTCATTCTGTGTTCATTTCTCTTGCTTCATTAAACATAACAGGAATGGATAGCCAAATGTAATTGGGATATTTTATTTAAAAAAATATGTTAAAGTATTGCATGCCAGAGTGTGTTGTTTCTTAAATTCGTTAAGAGTGCACCAGTTGCCTCTGGATTATGAACTCATTAAAATTCATGGGAACAGTGTTACATTCTCTTTAAGTATCATTAGTGTCTCTGATTCTCCATTTGTTTACTCCACCCATGAATCTCATTTGAAAGGATTCACTGTATAACTGGTCATACGGAGCTTCCCTATAAATATTAATTGGACGATACTAAAATTTTTTTGGTTTACTTAAAGACTATATCATCTAAAAAAGTAAGAAATCCAAAGATCTCTGCTCTTTTTTCCAAAACTCAGAGTCCCAAAAGTCATTGCTGAGTGCTAGCATTTGACAAGCATCTGAGACTTAACGATCCTCCATTTTTCTTTAATGGTGAGTCCTTAGCAGTCTACTTTTGCACTAGAGTGGAAGGGTTTTTTTGGGACCGATGTTAGCATACCCACTTGGGATTGAATACACGATGACCACTGAAAGTAATGTTCCCCATTTACAGATGCCAAGAAGGTGGTGCAAACATGTTTGCCTAGCCGAGGAAGAACTGACAGGTAGGTGGATTCAAGCAAGTCTTGGCAAACTAAGGTGTCAGTCCAATTCCTGCATGAAATGCTCAAGAGGGAGATTTTCTCGTGATTTATTTTTAACTATGTTGTGTTTTTTTTAATTTTGCCTGGACCAGCAATCAGGTGTGAGTATTGATTATGACCTCGTTGACAAAAAAGTTCTTGTGCTGTTTTTAGTTTTCTCCTCATTCCTCCTATCTGTATTTACCTGATATAAGTATGTAACTGCAGAAGTATATTTAGAAGAAAATCCCAATCTATATTTAAAATCTCATTACCTATTTGAGCTTTAGCCTCAAAAATCTTAATGCTTGGAGCAGGTTCTACCTTGAGGGTTGACCTAAAGTTGACATTATTGCCTAGATATCCAAAGGTATTTCACAGAAGTAACAGCTTACTTTGTTCTTGTTTTCTAATTACAGCAAAGTATAATTATTCTTCATAAATGCTTTGCGCTAGATCAGCTGAGGAAAGTGTTGTCCATTTCTTCATTCAGGGGTAGCACTGTCCTTTGAACTTAAGCCTCAGCAACCTTCTGAATACTGGAAAGACAATGCCATGCATGCTGAGGTTAATTTGTTTGTTGACTTCGCTTTACTGAGTAAACTGACTCAAAAAAAAATAATGCAGGAATTCTGTGTCTTGGCCAACTTTTCAATGGGACTAGAAAAGAGAGAATGATATCTATGTTGTCCTCTGAAATCACCAATGAAAGGCCTATCAAAAAAGAAAGCAACCCTGCAGCCCGAAGCTAACAACTTTGGGATATGGTGTTTACAATTCAGAGTGTATCTCTTGCATAACAATTTCCACAGCTTGTGACTAAGTTAAGCATTCTGTACGAAATCTTTGTAGGACAGTATTATGTTGATCTTCCCTCGATTTTGTGTTCTAGACTAAACACTGAAACCTAGTTTTGCTCTGTGATTTTGATAAAATAACAACTGCTTGCATTCTCGAAGAATTAATTTATCTTGAAACGTGAAGGCTAATTTTAGTATAATGAAAATAAGGAATAGGATATTGCACAGTTGATGGAAATGTTTTTGTTAAAGGATTTCACATTAAACATAAATGGACAGATAGATGCAACTTGAGAATCTGATTCCACAGCTGTAAAAAAATAATAGACTAGTCTTTAAGAATTTTTCATATTTGTCATGAGAGGAAGTGCTTTTAAAATAGCAGCTTGCTTACACAATGCATTGATTACTATGCTGTGCTGGTGATTTCAGCAACGCATACATATGTCAATCAAAGTTTATGGAAATCTTAACTGAGAAAAATAACTGCAGCCTGGTTGTTGATCCAGCAGAAGTTACTGGCAGAGATCTTTAAATGGAAAGGGTTCAACAGCCCTGTGAAGCTGCTCCTTTTGTCTATTTATTTATCAGTTAAGAAGAAGAATCATATATTTTTATTATATATTTTTTTCTGTTAGCATGGGGAAGATATTAAATACTTATTTTTAGACACAGTAATCTTGGAATACTGTGTCTAAAAATAATACTTTTGAGATAAAAAGGAAGTTATTTTAATGTGATACATGTAGAACTAATTTATATGGAGAGAAGCACTTAAAGTATAAATACATAAGAAGTTACAAATATTATGTCAGGACAGCTGACAGGTGGAACTCTTTCTGGTACACAGGCTGTTCTGGATTTTTCCAGCACAAAATTAGCTCTAATCACACCACTATGGAAAGCTGTGTTTGTGTCACAGATGGCCTTTAGCATTCATTTTCTATAACAGCAGAAGTTTCCTCTTAAAATATATCTTGTTCTTTCAAAATCATTATTACTTTGTGAAGGCCCTAGAGCCATGCAGAAATCAGTCAGGGTGACTATCAAACATTTCTGGAGTAAATGGGTCTTCTTGTTGTGATGATCTGCACCAAGCAGAGAGAAATGCAGGAGTTTAACTGTGTAGCCTCTGTAGTTAAGATTCTCTGCACAAAAACTTTGAAGTCCAGAAAGTGAATTTCTTGCTACCTGCTACCTTGATTAAACTTGTAAGGTTTTTAATAATGATGGAAAAAAGACAAAAATCCTCAAAGACTGGAGTGAAGGTGATCTCAAGTTTATGTTCATAGATGCACCTTGACTGGAAAACAAGCCAGAGGCCATGTGGGACATTCTAGGGTATCACGAATTTCAATGTTTAGGCAATCTGATAAGAGTCCTAAGACTTAGATTCATTATATGTATTGAGAGAATAAGCTGTAACTTTGGTAAAATTCAGACATCTAAATCTACCTAATAGGTGAGGCTAAGAAACAGTCCCCACTCTGCTTCTTCCTAACTGCAAATGCTTGAAGTCCACAAGCATCCTTCATTTTAAAACACCAGAATAGCTTCTAGTTGACCTTCTATATAATCACAAGTTAAAATCTCTTCTACGACCTGTAAGATATTTGTCTTTCACATTATTGATTATTCACTTGACAAGCATGGCCAAAAATGGGCATATTTTTATATAAACGTATGCATATATTCATAAGCGGCATTTATTTCTAGAAAATAAATTATTACTTTTGAGGCATTGTTTATTACCTGAAATTTCTGAAATAATGAGCAAAAGCACCATCTAGCTCAATCGAGTTCTGTTTTTTCTTTAATAGCAAGTATAAATATTTTCGGTAAAATACAGCCTCTTCATCTGATGTTCCATTCTGCTCCTCAGGCACACTGTGTGTGTGTGCTGACTTCCATCCTCTAAATGTGCAGTGTACATATCTACTGCTTGTTAAGTCTGTTCCTGCCCCAAAGTCAGAGTCATATTTCTTGATTTCAGATGGGATGGGTTTTGGTGTATTTCCCTAAATTGAAGCAGAACCTAGTAATATGTTAGTTGCTATTGTATTTGGGGGAATTGTCTTTATTTCTTCTCTTTGAGAGTTGTTTGCAATGTTGCTGGTGCTTGTGGGCCATTTTCTTTCAAGATAGTTGTCCATTCACTTTGTTTTCCTTTAACTATTCTTTTATTGTCTATTTTGATGGCATCTTTTCTCTCCTGTTGTCTCTGGGGTACTTGAAAATGGTATCATTCACCTTGTTTCTCCCCTTAAGTAAATTATTTCTGACAGTTCATTCATATACATCTGATCTGGGCTCATTTGTGAATCTTCTAATCTCATGTTGATGGTGGTGTAACCAGTATCTCACCTGAGACGAGTCATTATCTCTTTTAACTCAATATGACCAAAGATGAACACTTTCAATTTCTTTCATATTTTCTCTTCCCTTCCATCTCTGTTCCAGATGACAACTTTGAACAGCAAAACTTGATGACTGTGTTTTTGGATCCCTGGTTCAAGAAAGACAAGGAACTATTGGAGAGAGTCCAGTGGAGGGTTACAAAGATGATTAGGGGACTGGAACATCTCTCATATGAGGAAAGGCTGAGAGATCTGTGTCTGTTTAGTCTGGAGAAGACTAAGAGGAGATCTCATCAATGGTTATAAATATCTAAACAGTAGATGTCTAGAGAATGGGGCCAAACTCTTTTCAGTGGAGTCCAATGACAGGACAAGAGGCAATGGGCACAAACTGGATACACAGAAAGTTGCATCTAAGCATGAGGAACAGAAACTTTTTCACTTTGAGGGTGACAGAGCACTGGGACAGGCTACCCAGAGAGACTGTGTATTCTCCTTCTCTGGAGATATTCAAAACCCACCTGGACACAATCCTGTGCAACCTGCTCTAGGTGATCCTTCTCTCATAGAGGGATTGGACTACATGATCTCTAGAGCTCCCTTCCAACTCCTACCCTTCTGCAAATCTTTTATATGAATCTGTTTTCCTGATTTACATCAGATAACCATGAGATGTCTCCATGCTGCTGCTTTTTCATCTTCACACTTTCCCCAGTTCAGCTCATTTTCATCACCTTATTCTAAATCTTCCATTTAGTCTCTCATCCTTCAGTGACCATTGTCGCATTTTTACTTCCTGCTTTTCCAAATGCACACATTGCTCAGCCCTTTATAAAGTTTAGTGTCTTAGGTTATGTTGATCTGATTCTCTCATTTTCTTCCTTCCTCTTCCAATGCTCTATCATATCTGTTTCTGTATCTTCTCAATTTCAAAGCCCTGTGTGATGACTCCTCTTTGCAGAGGTGTTTAATGCATTCTCTTCTGTTTGTTTATGCTCAATCCAGCATGCTTCATTTTATTTGAAAAGGTAAAAACCCCATTGAAGTAAACCTACCATACCTTTCACTCCAGGCTTGGTCAGACATGTCTACAGTGTATGCTGCAGAGTGACGGCTCTTTGGTGACACAACTGAAATGTAGATAGTATCTAGTTCTTGGCTGACATGTGTCTACATTATAAAATTAGATGGTATAACTGACATTGATGTCTATGTTACAGTTTCAGCAGAGGTCAGGCATGGAAATGTTTTGGACACTAAATTATTGTGTCACTCTGTGACATAGCCATTTTAATACAGGCCTGGGGATACTGATCTCAGACTACTTTCTCTGTTTTCTGTTCATGGGTGCGTGCTGAGGACTTGCCTCTGCACGCCTGTACAAGTCATGTGGTTCAGAATCGCTGTGCTAACTTTAGAAGAAATCACATGCCTAGAAAAAATTACTGTACAAATACAGACATTGCAATTTTCTGACAAAAATGTGATCTCACCTGTCAGCGTTTGTCCTTTGCATAGTTGTGAGAATCAGTGACATCTCTGCTTAAGCCATCAATCCTCGTCAGTAACACATCTTAACTTTATTTTTTTTAACCTTTGCTCTTTGTTCACACTGCTGACTTCCACCCTTTGAAATGCACCTGGTAATAAGTGTGATGAAGAATGTTTTCTGGAAGCCTTACTTCAGGGGCTGAAATAGAAAAATACAAACCAAAACATTTTGGCCACTTTCTAAGTAGTTTCACTCAGATCAGGTAATTCAAAATTGATTCAGTCAGCTATGAAAAGTAACCAATCCAAGGTTCACCATGCATGCATTGAGCTCACTACAGGATCGGGATCCTCAGAACACACTGCAATATGATTTAGACTCTGTAATGCATAAGGGATTTAACGACTGCAGTGTAGCCTTAGCATTCTGACTGATGTCATCATTCCTGAATAGTGGTTTAGAGAAAGGTATTACTTTGTATTTCAGCTATCTTCCACGCCCTATTGACAGACTCTTCCCAAGGACTTTCCTCAGATTGGAATAATAATGCGCTGAACACCTTTGCCAAGAGGACAAACAGTTGACAGATGTCAAGGAGAGAGGGAGGCTGATGAAGCATCTGCAAGTTGAATTATGTACAAGCGAGAAAACATGACGAGTTATATCACAGAAGAAAAATGTGAGGTTTGATGAGGTGTAACTCATTTGTGTTTCATACTCCTGGCAAGCAGCAGCAACAACAAAAAAAAAGATACAGTTTCATCTCAGTAAGCAGGAAAATGGCAATACGTTTACAACTATAAACAAGCTAAAATTAATAAAGACATTAAAAACGACCTATTAGAACTGAAGTTGGGAGCAAACACCATCACGATGCTTTGCAGTCCATAAAAGTGATATGAACTCTATGTATAATTGATATTTCTGTTAGCATTTCATACCCCTTTTCTTAAGTTGCAAGGTGATTTCTAGCAAATAACCAAGCTGCTGTTAATTAAACACTATTTCAGTGAAAGATAAGTGGAATTTTATTTTTTCTTACTATAGTCTTACTGTGCATGCATGCACTCTCCCCTTTACAGATTTTAGCTTTTGAATATATGAATTCTAGAGCAGGAAGCCTGTCTTTTGGATTTTACAGCACACAACACAGTAAGACTGTCTGACAGCACCTTCTACAACACAGCTCTGGGACAGCTTGAGTGTGGCTGGGGCATCAGGTTGCCCTTTGCTTCAGGGGTTGGTAAAGTACTCTGTGTTATCACTGGTTATGTGCAATTTGTCCTGGATTTTCATTCTTGTGGTGCTTGTCAGTAACCTGTCCTTATCCCAACCCATGGGCGCTCTGTCTCTTTACCCTCTGGGAGTGAGCAAGTGGTGTGTGGTGCTCAGACACTGCTTGGGGCTGAATCACCAGACAGAAATTAACTTGTTATACTGGTAGTAACTTTTTCTTATTGAGAACCAATAATGTTCTGACATCAGTGTTCATCTGACAAAATCTATTGTTTTATATGAGATGTGAGTGAGATGGTTTATATATTTTTGTTAATACTATGCATATTAAATTATGTCAGACCAGCACAACCCTTTAGAGACATGGATTTATTTACTTAAGGTTTGCAAGCGTTTTTTCTTGCATTCATTGTAAATCATCCCAGGAACCTCTAGCCTCTAACAATTACTTAAATTTTGAGATGTATTCAAATACTGTCATGTTTATTTCTGGTATTTATTAATTTTCTCCTTCACTTTTACATCTTCTTGCCTTTTTAATGGTATTATATGAACCACTCAGCTTTCATTTTATTTTACACGGTTTTTTCTAGTTCAGAAAGTTTGCATAATCAATATATCAGTTTTAATTTTGCCCTTTAAAGTGCTCAATAATCAACAACATGTGTCGTGATCAAACTAAGTAGTACACAGTTGTGTGACAGACTGTCATGCTGCTTTGACTGGGAGCAGAAAGGCCCAGCTGCTCTCCAACAGATGGTGAACCAAATGCGATACCAGGGCAGGGACCTCGACAGCTGAGGCTCAGTCCCACAGTCCCATGTCAAGACAAGCAGGGCTGCCCTAAAATAGGCAACCAGGGTCAGCCAAGGGTCCAGATCACTAGTTAAGTCCATGGTGATAAAGCAGGTCCAAGCTTGAACTGGGAACAGTAGTCAGGATCAGGTCCAGTGATGTAACCAGAGTTCAGTCCAGAGATCATCAGGTAAACCCTCAGTGATTAGGCTGGTCTGAGATCAGCCTGGGAAGTCTCTCTGGGGGACAAAATCTGGATCGACAGGATCCACGGCCAGGAACAAGCAGAGCTAAATTGAAATGGAGTCCCTGGGCACTTGGGGATGGAGATCCCAGGCTGGGCTGGTTGGGGCCATGGAGAACTACTAGTGCACACAGGACATTGGCAGCATGCTGAACCATATCCACAGCACACCTTATAGGCATATGGTTATTTTTATCTGCTATGTGATCTCTTTGAGCTGTAGGACACTATCTTCGAACAAATAAATTGTCACTGCAGAGATCATAGCCCCATTCAAGATAGTGGCTCCTGACTCTTGTTGGGCTCAGAATAATTCTCCTCGTTTCCCTCTCTGCTCCCCTAAATACAATTTCAGTTAAGTTCTTATGTCATTGTGCATTTTAATAGGTGCAAGGGCAAATGGTTAGCCACCGGAATGAATAAAAGCTGTATAATTATACCATGAAAATAGAAGCATGAAAGAAGAATCAAGCCCATTAATTCAACCTGACAATGGATTTGTCCAACCTGGTCTATGTGTCATTTAGTCTTTAAGGAACTGATACATTTGGCCTTGGGTGAGGGAACCTTACCCTTATGCAAATTATAATAAGGAGTATTCAATGTCCTCAAATTGTTCCCAGTTTTACATGGCTTATAAATTCCATGGTATTTTGAGATGTGACATCTGGGAAGATTGAAAACAGATTGTAAGGATGGCATGAACAATAGTTCTGGAAAAAGGCAGGTAGATTAACCCTTACCAACAGTAAAACCCTGCTTATTTTTAAGATTGAGTAGGCTGTAAGGTATGGACAGTAAAAAACAAATTTGTGCATAAGTGGAATTTACTTTTTGCTACATTTCAGGCTGTTAAAATGGGCAGTGTTATGACCACTTAGCAACTTGGCAGTGACTTGGAAAGGGGGACAATATGTTCTCCTATATCTATTTGGACTTCTGTTGTGCTACTCACTACTGGTAATAAAAGACCAAGTGGAGGACACCAGCCTGTGAGGAAGGTATTGGGTGGTACAAAGTCTTTGGCAGCCCTGAGAGGAGATGTTCTGATGATGCAGATTTACAGTGAGGTTATAGTCTGTCACAAGAACTGTCCCGGGGTGGAGGGGATTACAAGAGAGAATTCTTGCAGAGAAAATATATACTACTGAGTTTCACTAAGTCCTTCTCACATTTTCCTCTTTCCTGCCCTTCTTGGTCAAAATCACCCCCAGCCTGGTGAGTAAGAATATAAGCCACCTGTACTTGTACTTTCATTGCTTTTCTACCCCACAGCTACAGAATAGTCACTAGTGTTGGAAAGAACAAACCCTTGCCCTGTGTAGTGGCTTTATTTCTGTTGTCTGGGTTGCACCATGTTCTGTTCTAAGATTTGGGCTAATGATCATTGCACAGTTGTATCCTCAGAGGAATATTCCCAAGAATTAGGAATTAGGAATTGTGCCAGAAATACTGATATTTTCTCTATCTGAAAATATAGTTTGAAGGAAGAAACTCAGACCAGGAAAAAAAAAAAAGGAAAAAAAAAAGCTGTGTCTCTTTTGGAGATATTCTTTGCTTCTTCTCAAATTCTATTTTTATTTTTCAGTTTATCTGCTGTTTTTCCCTGCCAAACTGCAGCCCATCTGGATGGATGCACTTCCCTGTAAAACCATGGAACTCAGTCTACACTCTTTGTTTAAGTACTTGAGACAGTACTGGTCTGTGAACTCTAGCTAGACATCTCCTGTTTCCTGTCATTGTAAATTAGGAGAACCACTAATAGCTAGCTGAAGATTATATATGTTTCTAAATTCCATTTTCAGCCTTAATGAGTAAGTTGTTTATTTTCAACATGAGGCTGGAAAGAGGACTTGTATCACTAGAAAATCCAAGTTAGGACTGAAATTTGCCATTTTATCAGTTTTAAAAAAATTACAAACATGGGTGGTTTTGCTGCGTACTATGTGCACACAGGAGGGAGAAGGGAGGAAAGCAGTACAGCTCACAACCAGAACCTCTTCTGTAGCTACTTTCACAGAGGACAATACAGAGATTGGAATTGCTCTTGACCACGGCTAGGGGGTGAGAGAGGGAGCGCAGCTTTTTCTTCATCGCAGTGATAAAGCCTGAAAACAAATGGTTTAGCAAAATAGCTATTTCTGGGCTCCTTGGTATAAAAAGGACAGGGATCTCCTGGAGAGAGTCCAGAGAAGGGCTACAAGGATGATTAAGGGCCTGGAGCATCTCCCGTATGAGGAAAGGCTGAGTAAGTTGGGACTGTTCAGCCTTGAGAAGAGAAGACTAAGGGGGGACCTAATTAATGTTTATAATTATCTTAAGCAGGGGATGCAGGGGGAATCAGCCAGCCCTTTTTCAGTGGTCTGTGGAGACAGGACAAGGGGCAATGGCTGCAAGTTGGAGCACAGGAAGTTCCGCACCAACATGCAGAAGAACTTTTTCATGGTGAGGGTGACAGAGCACTGGGACAGGCTGCCCAGGGAGGTGGTGGAGTCTCCTTCTCTGGAGATATTCAAGACCCGTCTGGACGCCTCCCTGTGCAATATGAGCTAGAGAGCTGCTTTGGCAGGGGGTTGGACCCGATGATCTCTCGAGGTCCCTTCCAACCCCTACAATTCTATGATTCTATTGCATTAAGATCTTAATCATTTACATTTTTAAGATGATAGACTAAAATAAGAGATGTAGGTAGCAATAAATCTTACATCACTAGAAATATTGGGAACCCCACATTCATGCACCATCAGATGCACCCTGGGTGGATTTTCCCATCTGTGTGCTCTGCATGGATCCTATCTGTGGAGAGGTTCATTTGATGCTGCATCAAGGCAGCAAGTTGGGAAACTGAGAAGGAATTACCCCAGCACTCCAACCCTGAGGCTGTTAAAAGATTTTTAAAGAAGCGAGCTGTAGGACTGTGAATAGTACAACACGATCAAAGTAGTGTCTAGATCCTGCTTTCAGACTCCATGGAAAGCCTACAATGTGAGTGAAAGAAAACAAGGGAATTGGAAGCACAACTGGCAAGTTTGGAGACCCATTTGCACTCAGTTAAGCTAAAAGCTCAATGTAAACAGAAAAAATATCTGACTTTTTTCGGCCACAAAAGAAATGTTGAACAAAACCATGACATTGACATGCTGGTTTATTTAAGGCATGCAAATATTTGACACTTTTATCACTGTAACAGTGACCTAATTTATAATACTACACAGATGCCTATCTTTGAAATATACACCAAGATATTAATGTGATTTATGGTGTTAATGGGCAGAGACTGAAATTTTAGTTCCATATGATGGTCCCCAAGAATAAGATGATAATTAAAAAAAAATCACTTTAAAGGAATTCCATTGTTCACAGCAATTTTTATTTGTGGTCTGATATTATGTAAATACTTTCTTCTCAACCTGCTAGTCAACTGCTTTATAAATCACATAGAGGGTCCTGACCAGAAGAAAGGAAGGTGATTGATCTTCATAACGCACCACCATGGTGATGCAGACCCTATACACCAGTCACATATGTTTTGATTCATGTCTCCCCATTTTCAAAACAATACATTACTTTCACTGGTTAAAGAGACAGTGTAGTACTCTCAATAAAAAAAAAAATAAAAATTATTACTCCAAGCAAATATAATCTAGAAAGCTATAACATCTGGGAGATACAGTACCTTTCCTCCTGACTTTGGACCAGTTTCTAATTGATAATTATTTAGAAGTTCAAAGACCACATTGGAAACTTAGCATGTAATAACTGCATGCTCTGTGGTAAGTTGTCTAGTACTGCAGCATCTACAAGGAAAGGTTCTGCTGAGAACTGAGGACCTGCCTAGATAGCTTGGTTCAGCTAGCTCCTGTAAGCTTTGGATAGTCTAATTATGATCTAAAACAGGCAATGCCATGACTTTCAGGCTCACTTCTCTTTTGCACCTTCTCCCTCTTTACTCCTCATATTGCAGTTGGAACTAAACTTGAACCTGTGTTATTTCCACAGAACCCATTACAACCCACCAGATGAGCTTTGCTGAGAAATTTTGTAATTCCTGTTAAGGTGCAGTTAATATACATTTACAGTCATATTTATGTAAGCAACTACAAAGCAAGCAGTAGATCATGTCCCAACAACACGTACTACATTTTTTTCAAAACTGTATGACTGAGGCTACAAATATAAGGAACATGCATATATTTTCAGAAAGAAAAAAAGTATAAAAGTACAATAAAACAAATAATGGGAGTTTCAGCCAAAAAAATATAGTCTTTCATAGTGGATAATTTTGTCAGCAAATGTTTCTTTGCTGTGTCATAATTTGTCCAATGGTGCTCTTTGTTTTAGTTTCAAAAGTGCAGTGTCTATAGGAGAGTGGACGTTATTGCTTTCAAGGTCAAATAAACCCTTGCTATAACTCATTAGATGACACTACTAGATAAAGATGAAAGGTTTACTGATGCATATTTGACATTTATTTTGTAAGTACAGTTAAACATTCCTTAATTCTAAAGGTGGTCACACTATGCTATGAAGCAAGGGATTATTAAGCTTAAGTAAATATATAAAAATTAATTGTGATCATTCTGTGCATACAAAACAGTTCCTCACATGGCTGAAGCTTGCTTAAAAATGATAAATGTTCACAATGTGCTTCTGTTCATCTGTCTTGATTCCAGTGAGCATCTGAAAGTAGTAATTCACCATACATTAAGCTACCTCAGCAAAAAAAATTCTGACTTCCTTAGCTGGCAAATCCAAACTCTTTCAAATTATTAATATTTTTCACTAGCGAAGCGGTGTGAGGTATAATGTGGAAAGAAGTGTGGCAAAGGTCAATAAAAGAAGAGAAGAGCATAAGACAGGAAACTTGAATTATTCATCTGACACAATACAAGTAGCACTTTCACATGCAAGAAGTTATTTTAACCTAAAAAAGCAATAATCCTCATGAAAGAAATGTAAATTTTCAGTTGAAGAGAAATGACATGGTAATTGTCTTCATATGCTTTATCTAGTTAAGTGGACTAACTAAAGTACTTGGAATGTTGTAACTTAATGCCAGGTTATTATAATAATTGTTGAGGTCAGGTCAAGGACCCGAACACTGAGTAAATCAAAGAATTTGCTCAAGTCTTTCTCTGGAATCTGTGTATGATGCGGAGGGAGCTTTCTCAGGTGTTGATCATATGGCAATGTTTTTGCTTCTGGAGCATTTTTTGTGTTAGTTTATTCTTCTGAAATGGTTTTTGTTCCCTGAATATTTTGAATGTGTTTTATTTGCAAAATAGTTACTTGCTCTGAAAGACAATATTATGCAGAACTATTGTAATGTGAGGAGCCCTGTTTCTGTAGGGAAATAGGTGTTGAAATCATGGGTCTCTAAAGTTTGTGGGGTTTTGATGATGATTTGAAATCCATAAAGATTAATTTTGTAAGAATACCAAAAGCTTGTTAGAAACTCGTTTTATTGAAGATCAGGATTAACTGAAAATTTTACCCAAAAACATAGTCTAATCTTGGTTCTTAACTTCGAAATTGAGCTTGTGATGACAATTGTAGTTTCTTTGCAAATATGACTCAAATCTTCTGGGTTTTGTTTTTGGGCTTTTGTGGGTTTTTTGCAATGCAGCAGAATTGGAGGCATAGCTTTCAGGGGTTCTACAGGGAATTGTTTCTGAAATTTCTAGGTAACATTCAAAAATATCTGCTGAAATACATTAGGTAGAAGAACTTGTATTAATGTAACTTTCTGGCTGTGTCCTGAACCTTTACCTGCATACAAAAGGTGGGTAATCAGATTATTTATATTTCCCTGGGTTTTGTTGCAGTTGGGTTTTGTTGAGTTTTTTTCTATTTGTGTTTTCTAATATTAATCCTGTGAAATCCTTCATATAAGCATATCCTACCTCTTGATTGAAAGAGAAAGCTGCTCATCTCAGAATAAGGTAATGGTTAGAGCACTGCTGCACACACTGCCCACATAAAGACAAAGTCATTTCATTCAGAACAGCAGCTTGAATTGAACCTCTCAAATGGCTATCTTGGTGCCTACGAAATATACAATTTACTTCCTCTCTTTCTTTCTGAATCATTCTGAAGGTGTCTGATGTCTTCCAGAGAACAGCTGTATGGTCAGTGAGGGAAAAAACAACCACCTCTAACCACAGATTTGAGTCTAGCCATCAAACTTTAGTCAATATCATCTAAAATTATTTTGCATATTAATTTATCTCTGACCATTTTATGTGTCACAACATGCTCAGAAACGAAGAAAAACATTCTGTTTCAGGTAAAAGAAAGTATTTGCCTGACATAAAAATATTTCCTGGCCACTTCCTGGTGGATTATCAGAATCAAAATATAAAGTTCCTTTCACACTGAGAAGCAGTGGGTTTTTTACTTTTTTTTTAAATTAAGTGCCAAGAAATGTAAAAACATTTATTCATACTGCTTTTGTTACCATGTTTCATTTCTCCTCTCTCCTTCACTTATATGTTCTAATCAAAAAATATCATGTAATGATCCTAGCTATTTCACTTCCTAGAGCATAGCTGTGTACTCTTCACTTTTATCTGGCTTCTGTAGTTTGTTAGACACAGTTATGTCCCTGGCAGAAGTAGCCAGCTGAGTTCCTTTCTATTGATCCGTGCCTAGGATAGAGAGAAGAAAATCTACAAAAGGCTCTTGAAATATCCTGGGACTGTACCGGATTTCTTTCCTTGGGCAGCCATTGCTACTAACCTAAATGTGACTGCAGTGGGTAGCTCTGCTCTTTCTGTACAAAATTACAGTGGGCAGAATATCTTATATGGAAATATAGAGAGAGACAAGAATCAGAATTTCCAGAGAAGAATCATCAAGGCGGACATTCTGGTAAATAACAACAAAAAAATCTCACTATCCTAACATGTAACTTTCACATTGTGAACAAATGCAAATGTAATCAACATAGGAAAATGATTCATATACAGAAAGCAGTGAATTGGGCATTACTTATTTGATAGAGCCATATAAATTGCCATCCATCATGATCTCAGTACTTTTTATTAAGCTTCTCAGCAAGAAATATTTTGGCAGCATCGTATTAAAAATATATATGCTTTCATTGCTGTTTATCTTCAACAGTTAGAATTTGGCAGGGCAAAGAACTTGTATTAAGACATTAATACAAGGTGGAGAAAACTGAGATCTGACATTAGGAAATATGTTGTCTGATGCTGAACCAAGAAATCTAGCAATGTCTTTACCTTATATAAATTATTTACTTGGAATTCTGGGCTATATGCAGAGCCACATCTCCATTCTGTTGTTTATGTTCCACCACATTAATGAATTCCTTACATCTTCTAGTAAAGAGGTATTTGATTAAGCAATGTCACAGACTCAGCCACTGCTATGCAACCACTTGATATGGTGCAGTCTTCACCAATGCCAAGAGATGTTGTTCCTTACTCTTTAATATGGCCCATCTTTGAGTTGTTTTGCTTAGGATCCTTAGCCCAGTGCAAAGAGACTCTGCAAGCAGAACTGACATATAAAGCAGTTATTTACAGGCTCACACACACCCCAAAGAGAGCCAGGGTGTGATGAACTATTAAGCTGAGCATAAGCACGCTCACCACCTTGATGAGGTGTCTGAAGAGTCTTTGTGGCCAGACAGGAGGGGAATATTTTCTTTGCTGGAAAGCAGGTGCTGCTGTGTTGCTGCTTTACGCAAGCTCCAGCCAAAACTAACAACTCTGAAAATGTCACTTGATGATCTGATGATTCCTAATAAGGTCTCAACTAAACGGACAATCCTGATCAGCCTTGGTTTGTTTTCTTCTTTTGGATCTTTTGTCTTTACATGATGGCCATTTCAACTTTGAAACTTCGAGGTACTGCTGTTTCTGTCTCAAAAATCCTATCACTGACTGTAATGTTTACTTTCTTACCTGCCCATAGGTAGCTCTTTCTGAGGAGTTCGAGGTCAGGTTATGAAGAGCAGGGACTTGGATGCTTAATATGGAAACACCTGGACATCCGTGTATGTGTGTGTAGGTGTGTGGTAGCCAACAGTGCAAGCTACAGACACAAAGAGTATCTTCCAGCACCTTCTTCCTTATGGAGGCTCATTTCCTCCCTCTCTGTGCTGCTGTTGCTTGGGCTTGCATGTCCATGCAGCCAGCCTGCTCATTTCGGGTAACTGAAAATGAATCTAGCTGCTGATGCCACCAGCTGTTTACTGTGGCCCAGTGAGTGGGGTTCCATGCTGTGAACTGGCATGCTGGGAACAGAGCAAGCTGCTTATGGAAATGATTTAGGATAGCCTAAGAGCGAGAAAAAGTTAGAATAGGAGGACCATTTTGCTTCAAGACAAACCCCTGCTTTTTCTCTTGGAAATCTCCCTCACAGGCTTCATATCTAAGTACAAGACAACAGCATTTCCATACTCTCTCTGTTATTAGAATATCTCCAGGCTTTTGAAAACTCACCATTTCGGGTTGCTTCTATTTCTGTATTTAGTGGATGATTTATGAGTGAGAAGTCTAATAAGCTGATTGCTACAGGTGCTGTATCACTCTCTAGCCAGAAAGCTCTGCTTTCCCAAATTGGAGCTCAGTCCTACATGACAACTGAAATTAGTCCATGTGTCCAGCAATGCTTAATATTTCTGTGCTTTCAAGAATCCACTTCATTCTGTAACAGCAGATTTCTACTAGCTTAAGTACACCAAACCAACCAGTAGACTGCATTTCTTCTGTGGAGTCTGTTACAAAATGGGCCAATGATATAATTTTGAGCCTAATGTAGTAATTTTAGTCAAGTTCCCATTTGAGAGATCTGATATTCTTTGAGTGAGCCACATTCTCTGTAAAATGTTAATGTTGCCATGGTGTCTAAAGTTGTTCACCAATTGCCATCCAGTTATTTTACTTTTAAGTTAAGCTTTACATATGCACATTTCTGTAGTGATTTATACAGTTTCATTTGCCCAGAGAGGTGGTGGATGCCCCATCCCTGGAGATGTTCAAGGCCAGGTTGGATGGGGCCCTGGGCAACCTTGCGTAGATCCAGGCCTGGAAGTTGGTGTCCCTGCCTGTGGCAGGGGGTTGGAACTCTGATCCCTGGGGTTCCTTCCAACCCAGACCATTCTATGATGCTGTGATTTCTTAAATTTTATTTACTATATTTTGTTAATTATACTAAATATTTTGTTTAAGAAATTGTCTAGCTATCTGTCCCAATTCAACCAAAAAACCCCACACACTAAAGCAGAAACAGAATCCACCTCAAGGAAATTATTTTTAATTGAACATCTGGTATATGGATTACATCTTTTTCCATAGTTATATACTCAGAGAAAAACACATTTCAGCCATCACTGGGCTGAGTTTCTGATACTATTTTAGCATGTGATATTCTTCCACAGAGAACTTTTTATCCATTATACAGAATTCGCTCCTTATTTTATTTTATTTGAACAATTCTTCTAAAAATATAGCTAAATTAATTAAAACCCAAAATGTAAAATAAAATTTTATATTTTGGTAATAACTCTGCAATACATTTAGGTAAATTGGAATTTGAAGTTCTGCAGAAATGTTCTTAGTGACTCTCATATACTTTGAGAGAAGCCCGATTTTTTCATTGTGTTCTTTTTTATGTATAACACAGTCACTTGTGATATGAATGTGTTGAGCAGAACCACAGGAATGAAAATATGAGGAACAGAGGAAATCTGCCAGTACCTCCTGCCCTACTTCTGTTGGCGAGGAACTTCTTAATCATTTTTCCAGCCTGTTTCTTTGTCAGCAGTTCTGTGATCTAAACCAATGTACTGGTGTGTGTGTGCATATCTCTTCTGTTATCCCAGATCTTCAGATTGTCATTACATTTTTCAGAACTTTTAGACCAGTACCAAGTCCATTCATTTCTCCTTTTCCGTCTTGCTTCTCAGTGCCAATCTCAACTATTAAAATATTCTTTCTAGCACATAGGAAGTGGAACATAAAGGCTCAGGTAACCTGTTACCAGCCAAAGACAAGTGTCCTTTTGCTCTGTCGGACTGTGGTGTGGCAGTATGGCACAAGGCATTAGAGCTCCTTGTGTCCTATGAAAGTACAGCCAGATGGCATTGTGAGACCCTGTGGGCTCCTTGGCGGTCCCTGCCACAACAGAGCAGTTATCCGTGAATGCAATATCTATCTTTAGTGCAGCGGCTGTATTGGAAAGCAGCTTTCCAGATAAAAGCAATGTGGATTACTCCATGTATATATCTTTTCATGTAAAGAACATGTTAAGTCAGAGTGAAAACAGAACAAATGGAAGGTGGTAGTGTGCAAAGCAGTGCCTCTGAAAAGAAATTATGAAACACAACTGACAGACAACTCAGTATAAGATCCCGTGTCATTATCAGGCAATCTAACCACAATCCTTGGTTGCATGAGGAAGGAACACTGAGCTGACAAACCTTTGCATATCTCTTTGTAAAAGACATACCTTTTCTTTGACCTTAAGGCTGCCTTAATAGTGCTGATTTATATTACAGTTCCCTACTTTTCACCTTTCTTGATTGAATTAATATTCTTGTCCAACAAGTTCAGCATTATGACTTCAGTCCATCTGCCAACTCCACTGCTCCAAGTTTAGTTCTGTGCACACAATTCACCTTTATTTTTTTAAGCAATTTAGTTGGTGATAGTTAATTCTTGTAAAGTTGATGTGGTTCATGTAGCAGAAAACAATATTAAAAAATAGACAATCCGTATATTCTGAACTTTGTCATCATTTTTCCAGACCCTGTCTGACCATGACTGATCAATGAACCATTACAAAGGCAGATGGCTCAGAGGAGATGGAAAGGATGATACGTTCATGAAGCTCAGGGAGGGATGTAGGGTATGGTCATAGCTGTTTCAAGGAAAGCTGAATTTAGCACAAGGGGGACTGAAGGGTTATCTTTCTTCTAGATAAATGGCTACACGCGTTCGTGGATCAGCCAGTTATATTGGTGGGGTGGATCCACCAGCTATGTGGGTTGGGTGAATCAACCAACCCCTTCAGCTGAATGGATCAAACAGTTGTGCAAGTGTTTGACCCTCAGTTAATCAAAACAATAGAAACAGTCACGCAGTTTGTCACGGAGTACATGGAGTGTGACCAACACGGGGTATAAAAACTGAACAGATGAAAAGCACTTTGAAGACAGTGACAGTCTTGATCTGGATTGAGTCCACCTATTGCTTCCCAGCAGTTGGGGATACCTAGAGTTGTAATGGTAAGCAAATTATAGAGAATTGTGTTAGTACTATGATTCTACTGTATATTGCAATGTTTTTACTCTGCTTACTTGTACTTGTGATTTAAGTTTGCTGCTGTATTCACCTGTAAAATCAAATCCTATGTAAAAAAAAAAAAGAGCTTCAAATAGGTGAATTTGGTGTTAAACTTTAAATCTTTCATGTGTGGAATAGCTAAAGCAAATTGATTAGAACATTTGAGACTGACTCTCCACAGGTTTGTCAGATCTGTCTTCCAGGCTTTTTTCACTGCCAGCATGTGTCCTGTATTTAATCTCTCTTTACATGTAGCTTGTTACAACCCTTGAATGTGGAAATTTCCACAGGTGAATGTACTTCATTTACAGTAATGATTCACAGTGATTCCCCTCATCTTTGCAGTAGTATCTCCAAAAGTCACCATTTGTTGAGCCAGGAAAACAGATGTATATAGCAAGGATATCTTGATATAACAGTCTTTTGCCATATTTTGTAGGTCAGTAATATGTAACTTGTCAATATACCCACCTTTGAAAGAGAAAATATAAACTCCAACACAGAAGGCTGGTCCCAAAATTATGCAAATTAATCTGGTATCCATATTTCAAGAAGATTGACGGAAAAGCAGTGGAAGTTAGAAGAGATACAGAAGTGTTTGTGGGCTAGAGGAAATGACTTTACAGCAAATGGCTTAGCTCAGTCTTTTTTATCCTTTTGAGATTTGAGTTAAGTTGATTATGTTGTATAACTATTTTCACATGCAGAAAATATCAGTTCCTGAGTTGATTTTTAACTTCATGGAGAATAGCATAGTAAAAAGCTAGAGCCATGTAAATTCAAATTACAAGTATCACATAGATGTTAAACTGTGGAGATGGTCATCCAAAGGGGAAAAGTTCTAAAGGCAAAGGTGAACTTTTGGTCTTTTAAATTCTTTCATTTGAACTCAGATACCTACCTAGAAGATGTGCTTTTGACAAAGAGAGTTTATTGCACTCAGGAGGCAGTTAGCTGAGGGAAATGTAATGGCCTGTGATTACAGGACATCAAACTAGGTAACTTAATGGTCCCTGAAAGCTCTATGAATCTATTTGTTCCTTTTACATTTTACAGAGATGCATAACACCCATCCTTAGAAAAAAATGAGACAAGTCTGAAATATTTTCCCTTGAAATTTTTTCTGGTATTTAAAACATAGGACCTAGAATTGTAATGGATGGCTGGGTTCGTTGATTTTAGTCTCCTGTTTTGACATGTCACAGTATTTTATAATAATTTTGGAAACATCCCCAACTATTCCTACTCAAAAGGTGTTTCAAAGCCTGACTGCCCTGATGACTGAATTTCCATCCCTGATCTATTCATGGATAGCTTACACCTATTCATTCTCATGAGAGTGTTGTCCTTCAGCTTATGCTCCTGATGTATCTGAATATATTTATGTAGAACATTCATATCTCTACTGAATTTTCAGTTAGATTGGTGGAACTGCAATCCTTTTTTGTCTTTTCTGATAATACATGCCTCTGTTGTCCTATATATATTTATATATATATGCTCTACATTTGTTTCAGTCTGAGCTCATGAGATCTGAAGGATGTTGATATTGTTTGTTCTATTTTATTCCCCTTTTCCTTATCCATCACTGCTCTCCTTATCCTTTGTCATCCTTCACTGTTCTTTGTTCCATGATCTGACATATTTTTCATTTTTCTATTGCTTTCATTCACTTATATTTCTTTGCTTTTTATCCATCCCCTCTGTTCTGGCTCCTTATCTTTTCTATCAACCTGGAGCTTTAGAAGTGCCACTCCAGATTAAATCAAAGTCTATGACTAAGCTAACATCTTGTCTCCAACTGTGGCCAGTGCCAGCAAACACATAGGTCAAAATATTTTTGTATACTACTGAAGTTCTACTAGTCTCAGCAAATTATGATTCCTGGGTTAAAGATGTCTCAGTATTTCATAAAACGATCAACTTTTCTTCAACTAATCAGCCATTTACTGAACTACTGTCAACTTTGCTACAGCATTCAGCAGCAAAGTGTTTCCAGAGTTTAACTATTTTATTTTTCTTTACATTACTTTTGAATCCAGCTGTATTTGGTATCAACTAGTTCTTCTGTTGGAAGAGACACAGAACAGCTGTTCATAACCTTGCTCTCTTTACCAAACTGAAGAGTATAAGTCTGTTTAATTTGATTTTATATTGAAGTTATTTCAGTTGTTTGGCTACCCTTCTCAGTCCATTCTATTTTCTAATTCTATTCCATTCTTTATTGTAAGAAGGTACTGGAACTAGAGTACTGCAAGAATGGGTACACATTTCCTGTGTACACTGAGAATATAATGTTTTCTTCTCTGTTTTATTTTATCCCCAAAGTTACTTGACAGTCTGCTTGCTTTTCTGAAGAGCTTTGAAGACCTTTTCCTAAATAATCAATTACTGCTCTGCATATATGCAGAGTCAATCACACCACATATAATCATAGTTATTTGTTTCTCTCGGTCATTTCACATATCGTTTACACTGAATGTCATTCTGCTCCTCCACACTTCTCTATCTGTCAGTGTCAGGAGGTCTTCCTGCACATTTGGTTGTCTTTAACATCCCAAGTACTTTGAAGTATCCAATTCTGTCATCTCAATACCCATTAAGACTTTGCACGCCTTCTATGAATATCGTGAGCTAATTGTACTACACTTGCAACTTCCATATATGCAGAAAACTGATCATTTGTTTCAACCTTTTAATAGGTATTCAGTTATGTGAAGTATTTGCTTCTTATCTCATCGTAGAATATCTTGAAGAGCATTTGACAACCAACCTTGTTGAATGCCTTTGAAAGTCTAAATAAACTTTGTGAATAGGATTTCTACCTTCTCTACAGTTTTTTTAAGGATATATGGTATCATAATGTAACTCTACAAAAAATTTCTTGACTTCTCCAGTGCCTGATATCTAAGTATCATTTCCCTAACACATTATCATGATTGCCACTGATTTGTCTGTGTAAGCATCAGATGTATTGGTCTGTATTATTGAATCCCACTAATATCAATAAAAAATAGCACTGTATTCTGGTTTTCAGGCAGTTTTATGTGAGATGGTACAAACCTGAGTCACTAGTTAGCTACTTTACCCTACAATTTCTTAGGGATGTCCAGGTGCAAATTGTCTTGTCTTTGAATATTCTACTTATATTTCAATTTAAAAATTATTTTTCCATGGTATGGGAGATATGACGGAAAATTGCTCTGTAATGCCAGTCTTAATATCAATACTTAAGTCCTAGCACAAGCCCCAAACTTTATCACAAACTACAACTGCTACCCCCATTAGACACCCTACCATAAGCAAAATCCCTAATCCTAAACAAAAACCCTAACATCCATCCCTTAATGCTTGCTGTAACTCCAAAGCCCTAAGTCTAAATTTAGGTATGCCATTAGGGTTAGGGTTTAGTGTAAGAGTTTAGGTTTGGTTTTGTGTTTAATGCTAAGGATTTGATTTAGTGTTGGGGCGAGGGTAACAAAGTGTAGCTAAGGCTTATTGCCAGGTTCAGTATTAGGGCTTGCAATTATGAATATGGGTTTGGGTAGAGAAGAACTAGCCCTCAGGTTAGGATTAGGTTTAGAAATTATGTTTTCAGCCAATTATTTGGGTTGTAGTCTAGCTTTTTGTTTAGTGTTTGGGGACACGTTTTGAGTTAGGGGCACTAATGCTTGGAGTTACAGTTTTTGGTTAGTGTTCAGAGATATTGGAGTAGAATTCAGTGATTGGGTTAGGATTTTGCTTTGACTTTGTCGTTATGGTTCAGTTAGGCTTAGGAATAGCTTTCAAGGTTCGGATTTAGATTTAGGGTGAGACAGCTGCTATGCTTGTTGTGATTTCACCCCAACCCAGAGCCGAGCACCATGCATCCACTCTCTCTGAGGATGTGTGTGTGTGTGTGTGAATTGCGGGGGAAGGAGAAGAAAACAAAAAGCAAACCTTGTGGGTTTGGGATAAGGACAGTTTACTGGGACAGCAGAGAGAGAAATAACAATAATAGGACTTTTATAGCAAAATATACAAAACTGGTGATACACAAATGCAGTTTCTCACCAAACCTCACAACTCAGGCCATACAACTCAGAGCTGTTCTGAAACTGGACCACCCCCAAAACTGTGCATCTCGGAGCTGTGTGCTTCCCCCACCAGCCCCTCTTTACTCTGAGCATGACATAACTGGCATGGAATACCCTCTTTGGCCAGTTTGGGTCACCTGTCCTGGCTGTGTTGTCTTCCAGCTTTCTGGGTGGTGTCATGTGCTCCACCTCCCACACCCCAGTCCCCTGTTTCTCTTTAGCAGGGCAATGTGAACAACTGAAGAGTCCCTGACTGCTTAGCAACAGCTAAAGCATAGGTCTGTTATCAGCACTGCTTCATCCTAACTCCCAAACACCGTTACATCAGCTGCTGGGAAGAAGGTTAACTCTATCCTAGTTGAAACCAAGACAATGCTTTATGTTTAAATTTTATGTTTTACTTAGGGTGCAGTTAGGCTTAGATTGATGAGTAGGATTAGTGTTAGGTTTAAAATTTAGGTTAGATTTAGGGTTTGGTTTAGGGTTATGTTTATGGTTAGGTTTAATTTTAGGATTAGGGTTAGGTTTAAGTATTGTCTGATTTGGTCAAGCATTAGTATTTATTAGTCTTATGGTTTTAGGATTGTGATGACTATACAGATTAAATTTTTAGCAATTGTTTGGATCCCACCAGTTTTTATCAAGCCTGTATTGACTTGGAATTATTCTATTTCTGGCTTGATGTATATCTGGAGCCAAACATGCTCTCAAAAATATTCTTATGAATAAAAAGTCAGAAATATTCAATTTGCTTTAGATGAGAAATTATCTGAAGTACACACCCGGGTGCTATTTTAGTCTATATTTTTCATTAGTTAATGAAAAGTTTCTTCTGTAGATACTATGTATTAAAAAGCTGATACTATGACAAAAGCAGCATCAGCTCAGGCAGAACACCATCAGAAATGCAAGTGATGGCAAGGACCCAAACAAACTATGTGAAGTAGTTCAATCGAGATATTATTCAGCTTGCAGAAATCTAAGTTAATTACATACAGTCCCTTCTGTCTTTAGAAGGAATACAGACAGATGATAGCAAAAATGAAACCATGGCCAACATAAACCATCCACGGCTAACATAAGCAACAAGAGCATAACATTTCTGTACATACTTGGATTGATTAAAGTTTTGATGTGATACAGTCTTCTACAAGAAGTCTGAACTGCTTTACAGAAATTCATTGTTTTGTAGCAATAAAGCTGGTATAATCACAAAAAAATGCAGCAACAAACACAAGGAAGACTCCTAATTAGTCAGGATATATGTTTCCAGAAGCCTAGTCATCATTCAAACAAAGGGATCCTAGAATGGATTAGAGATGTACCTCCTATAAGATCGAGATCCTAACCCATGCATATCCTGAGCTTTCATGTCACCCAAAGTGTTACCAAGGAATGATGGCCACTGCATTTTCAAAAGGCTTTTTTAGATGTAAAAGAAAAGTTCGCAGAACTGTCACTCAGAAGGCATTGTTATGACCCTCTAAGGCTCTAACAACTTTACTGAGCTTGAGGCAAAATGCAAGAAATGCTATGATTTGACATCCATCCACAGCTGGAAACCATTTCACCTTCAGATCTGCAAGGCATGGAAAAAACATACCATAATATACAGAAAAGATGCTAACTATAGGTCAAGAATTAAAGTGGAGAATAAGCCTCAGCTTTTTGTAGTGTTACATGTTTTCCACAAATATTGTTATTCATGCAAAATACCACCTAAAAAATGCCTGGCAGATGTATCAAAAGAAACACATAGGAGACAGAAGGCTCTGTGCTGTTATATGAACTTCTGGAATGGATGCTAACATCTTCTGAGTGTGCAGATTGTACAACTATTTTTGAATGCTGATACCATGACTAACTTGGCCTGCTTACACACAGTTGCTGAGCACCGGTGATGATTTGATCCAGTATATCACGACCTCTGGTCCATACAGACCTGATCGACCTTTCTCCATACAGCTTAATTTTAAATGGGCAAACTGTAGTTTATGTATATAAGGAATTGTTTGTTGCACAGGTAACAGTTAAGAATGACAATGCAGTGCAAGTTTGCAGCTCAAAAAGCCAACTGTGTTCTGTGTTGCATCAAAAGTAGTGTGATGAGCAGATCAAGTGAGGTGATTCTCCCCTTCTACTCTGCTCTCATGAGACCCCACCTGGATTACTAAATCCAGCTCTGGGGCTCCTAACATAAGAAAGATACTGAGCTGTTGGAACAAGTCCAAAGGAGACTCACAAAGACAATCAGTGGGCTGGAGCACATGTCCTGTGAAGACAAGCTGAAAGAGTTGGGCTTGTTCAGCCTGAAGAAGAGAAGGCTCTGGGGATACCTTCTGTCAGCCTTCCAGTTCCTGAAGGGGCCTACAGGAAAGCTGGAGAGGGGCCGTTTATCAAGGAATGTAATGACAGAACAAGGGGTAATGGGTTTAAACTAAAGGAGGGTAGATTTAGATTAGACATTAGGAAGAACTTCTTTACCATGAGGGTGATGAGGAATCTGGAAGAGGCTTCCCAGAGAAGCTGTGGATGCTTGTGCTTCCATATTGCAACAATGCAGTTGTAGAAATCGCACTGCAGATGTCTAATGCACTGTTAGTTGTCTAGACTCTCCTGTCAGAGAAAGAGAGCAACCAAGTGTGAGATTCTTCTTATCTGAATGTGGGTATTTATTATAGATCATGTAGCTCTGAAAAGCTGTCCAAAGTTAAGGCAAATGCATCTCAACCCTAATGTTCCCAGGATATTAGTTTATACTATACATGATTTTCTTCTATATAGAATAGTGTGAGTGGTATTTTTTTATCATTTAATTTTCCATGGCTTTGTGGTTTCTCTGTATGAAACTGTGTGAGACACTATAGGAATGGTTTGTAGTCAAACATGACATTGCTTTTTCTCTATTGAATGTATTGTATCCAGTGAGGATAGCTGTACTGCAATTAATCTTTCCTATCCTATGGGGAATGTGTTGTACATTGCAAAGGCCAACACTTAACATGTGTTTCCACCCACACACTGTCTTCCACCTATTACTATATCAATGACGTCATGTGTAGATCACTTTATGATCTTAATGTTATGATTTTTTTCCCTAATTAAAACAATCCCACAATACATTTCATATTGATTTACAGCTGGTTTTATGTGTCATTAGACAAAATTTCTTCAGTAATTTTTCAAGAGGCATACCCCTTCCAATTTGTTAGAATTTCACCATCACAGAAAGTGTTAATGCCATTACATAAGGTATATATTCTATCCTATTGTAGCCATAATCTTGCACAAACTGTATCACCAAATATATGAGCCCTAACAACATTTTTCGAAGTCACTGGTTTAGTAGGATTTTACTTGTAACTTTAGGACAAAGTCCTCAAGGGATGGCAGCCAATTACACTGCAATTGTCCAAGAGCAGTTACTATAGCCATGGTCAATATTGTAAGCATATGTTTTCCTGGAGTGGAATCTGTATGTTTTTTCTGCCTGGGTGAAATTTAATTTTCTGTTTCACTTAGCTACTGAAGAAAGTGTCTCTTTCCAGCTTAGCTGTGTGAATGTCAAGTTAATTCTAAAACAATTATTTTCAGGTACACTTAATTCATCTTCTATTTCTACTGTCTTAGATCAATGTTTTAATCAAAGCTTCAATGGTTTCAAAGGTTTTCTTGTTGTAGCTGGATGTGAAAGAGAGTTGACAGCTTATAACTCCTGTGCATTGGCAGTACGGAAGTTAGTATGTATTCCCTCTACTCCCACATCAGCCATGTGTGAACTTCCTACTGGTAAAAGGGAAATTTTTTCTATGTTATTAACCTGAAATGGGTTATAAGAGTAACTGCTGGGTGGACCCAGCACTCCTTAACATGCACTTTATCTGTTGGACTGCAAACCTGTTTGGCCAACCTGGCTTGGAGAGGAAAAAGGAAAAGAAAAGGGCACTTGTGCTCTAAAATTTATGTTTTTGCCTTTATACCTGGGGTTCAGATTTGTTCCCAGTGAATCTATCAATAATAATTAACAGGATTGCAGTGGAAGGATCACGAACCCACACATATGGCCTTTTCTTTTCAAAGTATTTGTGTTTCTCTAGATCAGAAATTTCATATACAATAGCCATATACATGTAATTCTTCCTGGGTTAATTTCCTAGCTGGACTGCTTAAAAATGGAAGCTATTTGATGGAACTATAAGTTAAGATATTGTCATATTTACACCAATGTTATAAGGTCAAGACAGAGTGAAAAAGTTGTTTCTGGGTTTTCTGCTCTTTGCTCAGGATCAATGTTCCTTCATACAGTATCTCTCTTACTTGTGTTGATTTTTTTCTGCACTAATTATTAAAGGCAGTCAAATCACTCATTGAGAATAAACTACTCAAGCAGTTTAGACTTTGCATTTTTGAATGCAGATAGGCTTTGTAAGTGCAAAATACAAGATTTAGGATATTTTCATGGACTTCTTGTAAGTTGTTCTCCTAAACTATTAACTTTCTTTGGTGTGTAGACAGTCACCGTGGTTCCTCTGGTGCTTTTCTCTCTAACTGCACAAGTGAAGCTTTCCAAAACAGGAGCAAGTAGCATGTAATCAAACATTGCTGTGACAACTGTGTCTTTCAGAGAAAGCTGTATCCTAGATTTCAAAAAATCAGGTCCTCCTCAAGTATTTTGGTAAATGGATGAACCATCATTTGAATCAACAATCACTCCTTCAAACTATAGTTCATGCAATTTTTCCATTCACTCATGGGAAAATTTAGCAACCTTACAATATGTCATTGGCGCAGCTCTAAAGATGTAGACATTCTGAACAAGAAGGATATAATGCTTTTTAAAGGGTATCACTCATTTCCTTCAGCTTACAGCCATTAAAAAAATACTAGAGAAACAAGTCACATCGTGAAAACTGAATGGTGCCTCCAGACTACTTTTGTGTGAACCAAGAAGCGAGGAAAACATAATTGATTTCTGGACCACTCAAAAATGTGTTAGCAAGCCTGAAAAGCCAATAAATAAGAAGAGGCAAAGGGCTGTAGATGACAGGGTGTTGTTTAGACTAAGGCATATGGAGGCATTTCAGAGACCCAAAGACAGTATGTCAGGTAAGCATGCAACATGGCATCAGGTGGGATTCATTGTTGACAAATACATGTTCCAGAGGAATATTGACCAGCAGATGTATTCCTGGACTCGAGATTAACTGTAATGAGCAGGAGGAACTGTAGGTTGCTATCGGTCACCTATATAGCACCTTTATCACATATATCACATGTATCTATATATATCATCTTTCTGATTAGAGTATGTGTGGTAGAAAAAAGCCGAAGTGTATCTAAAATATCATTTGTAAGTCTACTCTCTCAGGGCACAAATGCAAATAATACTAGAGGGACTTTCTTATCAGACAGTTTTCCCAGTGTGACAAAGCATCCTCTTAAAATTTTATCAAAAGTGAACCAAGAACAGTGGGCAAGACTCAGAAAATCTTTATAAGCAGAAAGAGTTTCTCCCTACATTAATAAATGCTAGATATTTTAGTCTGGACCAGTAACTTATTATACACAACTACCAGAGTGTTTGCACTGCTATAAATCAAATTGCTCAAAGGCTCTATAGCAATGTATTTCTTGCCTCTCATAAAACCACTGCAATCAGTCAATGTTTCTATAGGAAGCTTTGGAAGGAAAGAGGAAGATGCTCAGAGAGATATTTGGAGGAACACTGCCAGATCTGAGCCAGGGTTCAAATGAATGCAGTGAAATTGAGGTAGCAGGGATGATAGTACAAAGGTGTCCACCAACACAGAGGCAGGCAATAGCAGCCTGAAGCCTTTCACTGTCAAACTGACATCCAAACCTGCCCACAGCCTGAAACAAAATTAGGAGGCTGCAAGCATTCCCATCACTTGCACCAGGGAGGAAAGGAGATACAGAAGTCTTAGCAAAGAAAAAAAAAGAACAAACACTGAAGCACTGTTTATTCTGATGCTACGAAAGGTTTTACCGTAGTTGTATGGGTGTTTATGTATGTGTACTCTTGACAGTACATCTGTCACTCTCCAAAGGACCTAGATTTCTGTTCTGCCAAGATTTGCTAGGGACATAAATCTCCACTTAGAATAATCATTGTCTGATTAACACTCAGGAAAGACAAGACTGTTCTGTATGAAACAGAGAGGAGACGCTCTTCCTCACTTCATAACAAGCTGCATCAGGCTTGCAAGACTGTTAGATTAAGTGCTCAAGTTTGTGCAAGTTTGTGCATTTTGTTAGAGGACTCTGAGTCATGCCACTTCTGTTTCATTGCCATCCTTAACCTCTTCATCTGAGAAGCAGAATAAAAGCTATCTTGCCACCAGAGATCATCCAGAAGCTTCACACATAATCAATGCTTGTTACAAATGACAAAGAAAAGAGGAGGGTAAAGACTGTGACGATGCCTTTAATAGATAGTAATTTACCTATCTGGCAGAAAAATACATTAAAAGTGTATCAGACATAGAACTGAAGGAGTTTGAAGAGAGACAAAACCCAGATTCAATCCTAGGATTAGATTAGAATTTGCAACATCAGTTTTTTTAAAGTAATTGTACAGCTTGATGTTAGGATTGTAGGAGTAAACGACATAAAGTTGTGTCCTTGCAACTGAAAGCAATGAAAGCATGTATTGTTTGGGCTGAATTGAAATATAAATATTTTATTTTTTAACAGCATTTGTAATGAGGAAGCAAAAATCACAAGCAAAACAAAACACAGAACATTAGCAACAAAACCAAAAGGAGCAATAGCTAATGCTGTTCAGGTATATTCCATCCTTTTCCATCTGCTAACCCTTGGTTAAGATCTTCAGATGCAGCTCCTGGTTATAGCTGTCAAATGTCACTGTTAACCAAATGTCAAACCAGGTCATACCTCCAGCTTCCACTAGGAGAACCGTTACTACTAGGCTTTGCATTGGTCTTGATAAGAGGAGAGGAGAGGTGGCAAATTATTTTAATGACACTATTGCACTCTGTAAAACTACAGTTATAAATGTTTATTGAAGCATGAAAGTGTTTAGCTGGAGGCTTTGAGGAAAAGTGTTCCCTCATCCTCCCCAGTGCAGGCAGCGGGGCCACGGTTTGTTGCAACTCCCCCCCCCGCCCCGCCCCAGCAGTATCAACAGTAAAGCTACTGCTGGAAACAAGACTCAAAGTGGAGGCCCACCACACAGCTCATTCATTCATTGTTCATTTTTTCTGTCCTGTCTAGGGAATAAATATTTGGTTTGATTCAAGGGAGGGAAAAAAAAAAAGCGCTTTTTCCAGACAACTAAAGACCTGCCAAACTGGGAGGTGTTGGAAGACTGGAGAAGTCAGTTTAAATGTTTTTGTGCAGGGAAGGCATTTGAACCTGGGCTGCTCCCACTTCTGGCTGAAAAGTGGTAGCACTAGTGACGGTGGCTCAATACCTTGTGTTTGTATACGCAGTTTGACAGTGATTGATCACTTCTTAATGACAAGAAGAACAAATCCACACTCAGCATCCAATATTGTCCAATAAAGCACACGTTTAGTGTCAAAAGTGAAAGGAAACAAGAAAACAAATTCCTTCATGTTTGAGGTACAATGGTACTTGCAGTCTAATGTATTCCTAGTTTGCACAATTTACGTATTTATGTGGTCTATTTTTCAGCTGGAAGATGACAGTAAAAAAATATAAACCTTCTCTCGATACTTCAAATTTTATCTACTCAATTACATTAAATAATTTTGTATAGTGTCAGAAAATTAAAAATAACCTTTCACCTTTAGCTGCTTTGTCACTCTGTGCTACCTAGATGAGGATTACTACCCTTGTATATACGCAAAGGAGAACGAGTTGCTTATTCCTTGATGATGTACTCTAGAAGTGACTGACCCTTGCTGCACCAAAACCTTGAATGCCACTTTTGACGCCTCGAACTACTGCACAACACTGACAAATGTCTTCATAAATGGTTGTTAAGATCTACCCTGCAAGCATTACTTGCAACATGGGGGCTGGGGGGAGGGAAGAGGAGAAGAAACCTATCCTTTTTAATTCAGAAGTTTGTTGATATTTTAGAACCTTGAAAGATGTTTCACCCTGTTTGAGCACTGGAAGTTTTTCTGAGGTAGCTTTTTAATTAAAAAAAAAGTCCAACAAACCAACATATGGCTTCAGCAAGAGCCAACCAAATAATGTGCAAATGTGTTTATGTGTGGATGGCTGTATTCCAAAGTTCAACAGTGCTAAATTGGCAGCATTTCCTCAAAATATAAGATTTACTGTTTGGAAACAGGATAAGTTTAAGCATTTTCATTCCCATTACTGGTGAAAAGGAAAACAGTTTGGTTTCCATTTGCTATTTTAGTAGTGCTTCATTTATCTTAATTCCTCTGCTGCAATTATGTAGGCATAACATAATACTGTCTTTGAAGTTTAAGAGCGAAAGCTTGCTTAAAAATAAGAGCACTGAGGGAGGAAGACTTCAAGCGTATGGACTAGGAAACTGATGTAGCTCCTATTGACATAAACAGCGCACGTTCAGACTCCAGAAGAGTTGTGAGCAGTTTAGACTCACTGAGGTTTGTCAGTGATTCTAGACTGGAGTTGGTACCCAGTGCACACAGCCTTTGATAAAGAATAACCTCCATTTCTCAAAACTCATGCTGTTATATGGGTTTCTGTTTCACTTGATAATAGTCTAATGCAAACTGCCGCACTACACAAATAATGAGGACATATTATGCTAACAATTAGAATGCCTGCAAAATGGCCTGACTCCATTTGCATGATAATGAAATGGTCCACAAAAAGCAAACACCCCAGAAAATGAGACTTTATGCAAACTGTCTGACACTGTGTGCTGGTTACCTTCCTTAGATCAAGTCCTTTTTTAAAAAAAAACCCTGCAAACAACTTTTACTGAATGAAGGATCATGTAGAAGTATTACAATGGAAAAAAGAGTATGCTCTACCTGGCACTGGTGTGGCCTCACCTTGAGTACTGTGAGCAGTTTTGGGTGCCATGTACAGGAGGGACATACAAATATTGGAGAGTGTCCAGGGGAGGGAAACAGGGATGGTGAAGAGTTTGGAGGGGAAGTCTTATGGGGAAAGGATGAAACCCCTTGGTTTATACAGTTTGGGGGAAGTCTGAGGGTAGACCTCATCATGGTCTGTGGCTTCCTGATGAGGGGGAGCGAAGGGGCAGGCACCGATCTCTCTTTGGTGACATGTAATAGAACCCGAGGGAATGGTATGAAGATGCAACAGGGGAGGTTTAGGTTGGATAACAGGAAGAGGTTCTTTACTGAGAGGGTGTTCAGGCACTGGAACAGGCTCCCCAGGGAAGGGGTCACAGCACCGAGCTTGGCTGAGTTCAAGAAGCATCTGAACAATGTGCTCAGTCAAACGCTCTGACTTGGCTGGCCCTCTGTGGAGCCAGGAGCTGGATAGTTGATGTTTATGGGTCCCTCCCAACTCAGGATATTCTATGATTCTATAAAATTAAACTTAATTAGAAATCAGAGAGGCAATGAGAATTTTTTTTTATAATTAGTCAAGAAATAAGAAGAAAAAATGCGCTATTCTTTCGTGTATACATTGAAGGCAGAGTACAGCTCTCTTCTGAACAGAGCTGTGTCATTACAGGTGCTGCTGGTGCTCCCAGTGATATTAGGGAGGCCTAAATGAAAGAAAAACTAAATCCCAGAGCCTTCTTTCTTCCCTATAATTTTTTGTCCTTATGTATTACTAAATTGAAAAAAACTCTTAAAGTGTGCTAGCATAGGAAAACCTTCATGTTTGCATTAGAGACCAAAGGGTCTTTGTAAAGTGTTTCTCTGTTCTTGGAGGGTAAATGCCATTCATATCTCTGTGACAAAGAACTTTTTCAAGCAGTGAGGTACAGAGGTTTCAAACACCAGAAGTACCACTGAATATAAAACATAACTAGTCACTTTACTTTCTAATTTTATGACTGATACACTCATTACCAAATTTACCAATCAAGAATGCACACTGTAAAAGCTTTGTGTGAAATGGAACTCCATCTCAAAAAGCTTACCCATCTATGCATATGACCTTGGTTATGAACATGAAGAAATAGCTATTCTAAAAGCATATCTGCAAATCTAACACCAAAAATCTAAAACATGTCTGATTCCTTGTGCAGATTTCACAGCAAGAGTGGCTGGGCACTGGACCAGGCTGCCCGGTGGCTTTAAATATGTCACTGATTTTAAAAACTCAGGAGTACAAGGTCCTGAGCAACCTGTTCAAGCTTTAAAGTTGGCCCTGCTTTGAGCAGTAGGCTGGGCTTCAGACCTCCAGAGTTGCCTTCCAACCCAATTCATACTGTGATTCCAGGATCCTTTTGCCTGTATGAGTATACGCTATAAGTTTTCAGACACGGTTCTCTGATAATTTTAGAGCAGATGCCTTCCTCGCCAAGAGCTAGTCCACGGCTGACTGCTGTTAGCTGGAACCTTTTTGTGTCAATCACTGACTTTGGATCAGGGCCTTCCAACAGAGAAAAGATGGTGCTCCAGGGTGAAACCAGCTGTCCTATATGTCTTTTTATACTCATTCATCATGTGGCCACATGCTTTGTTTACTGAATCACATTCAAATCCCTCACTGACAGTAATAATAATGTCTTCATGGGTTTTTGTGCAGTTATTGCTATATTCACATGCTTAATTAATTCATCTTTATAAGTTTTAAGTGACATCTTTATACTGTCTCAGGGAATAGCAGCGTTGTTTCTCATATTTTACAGATGGGAAAGCTGAAGGCAACAGGACAGCTTGCATGTATGAAATATCTTCTCAAAGGCCTTACTGATCGTGGACTTGTGTCTTGAGTCTATCAAGTTAAGATAAGCAGCCTTAGGAATGAATGTATCTAATCCCAGTATGTGCACTGTAAGGCAGATCTGTCTCTTTTCTGGTAGGGTACAAAAATGTTCTGGAATGGTTTGACTTAGAGGGGCTATGCCATTTCACTAATTACCTTGTGTTTCGAATTGTTTTAGCCTCTTGTTAACTAGCACAGGAAGATCTGTGAGTGACATTCTGAAAGCTTCAGAAAATCCATTATGTTTCAAGTAGTTAAGTGGAATTATATTTGGATATTTTTGTTTTAACATTATTCATATGGAGATAGGTCAGAGATTAAAAGAATAGAACCCTGCAAAAGGAAAACCATAATTTTTCACTCAATTTGTGAATATAAAAGTCTGAAACAGTGCCACAAATCAAAGTGCTCTCTACAAATGTTGCATTTTAAGCAGTCCTCTCCAGTGGTGTTCAAAAAAGATGTTATTTTCATGATTTCTCCTTTCTTTTTCAGCCAATATTACTGTGAAACAAAGGTATGGGAGAATGAGGCACTGTCATGACAGTCTGAAAAGTGATGATTTGATTTTAGGTTTAGCTAGGATATTTACGCAAGGTAGATATATGTTCAAACTATTAAATTCTGATTCAAACTGAAGTCACATCTTGTTCAAACACTGGAGAACTCAAAGATATTTGGAGATGTTTGTGGCTCAAACCAACTCCTTGTGAAGACCACAGGCAAACAAAATATTATGTGGGGTTTTTTTTCACATACATTTGCACGTCTATACAGAAATTTGTTCTTTCTTATTTCATCAAAGAACACAAGAGAACCTCCTGCTGTGGCTCAGAATTGTGACCCTGAAATACTTGTGTTGGAGATACAAAAGAGGGTCTCTGTGGAAAAGATTAAAATCAATGGCAAAAATATTGATTTCTATGGGGTCAGATTTCACAAATGAAGGGCAAGCATCTCCAGTCTAAACATGGAAGAGGAGAGGGTAGAAGAAGGGGAGTGTAAATTGACAGAGTAGTTGGAGAAGACTACAGGTCCCCAAATTCCTCCTTCTCCAACTCCCAGTAAATCCAGGTCTGCTTCTATGACAGAGGTTGTTGTACTAGAAGCTTTCAGGTTTGACTCAAAAAAACCGAGGGGGTATTAACCACATGCATTTGTTTTAGAGATTTTCAGATCTTGGCCATATCACAGCATAGCCCAAGTGCTAATCCAAGACTAGTGGAAATGCGAGCACCTTGAAACTCTACATTTAATTTGGGAAGTGTGTGCAGATTGATTTGCCTAATCACAGACATTAATGTCTTTTTCTCACATTCAGGTTTTAGAACTGGAAAAAAATCCAGAGAATGTGAATAAGTCTTTCGGTGGTTGCCTGTCTTTCCTTTTCTCTTATTTTTTGATCCAGTCCCTTTCACCAGGAGATGTTGATTTATGTGGTAGATAATAGTGTGGATGAAGAAAAATAGTTCCTTAGCATTTCTCCCACTAGCAGTCACTGCTGACTAGCAAAAGTTTCCATACATCACTCTTGTAGAACCTGGAAGGGTTACTTCAGCCATGGAGAGAAACAAACATTGTTAACTGGAAAATAAGACAACTGGGAGTATTATACTGAGCTAAATCATCCTGTTATAACAGTACTGTGGTATTGCAATTCAGTACCAAAAATAATAAGGGTGTTATTTCATCTGGTTTTCTTTATTTTCCACCTACCTGGAGCATTTTTATTTCTGTACAGTGTCTTAATCTCATCAAGAACAAAGTGTATAATCTTCTTGGTTCTTTTTTTAAAAAAAAAAAAAAAGAGAAAGAAGTAGGGATATTTCTTTGTTCCTTAACATCTTAAATACAGTGTTTCTGTGCCTATGCTGCTGACAATATTCAGCTCTGAGAATGTTCCCTGCCCCTCAGGACTGGTTGTGGGGATTCATTCATGTCTATATTGCTCAAAGCACTCAAGAGAGAAAGTGCTATGTCCACATTGCATTGCACTTGAAGGGGTATCTTCCTCTGTAGCACATCACAAAGAGCTTTGTGCCTACTCGTGAAGATGACTCTAGCACAGCACACAATGTGCTCACTGTTTATTAGCTCTCTGTGTGACACTCAACTGTTTCGTTAGCCTCCATAAAGTGGGGCAGCCAGGCAGACTAGATTTGCTGTCTACAGCAAAAGTAGGCTGCCCATTGCCTCTTCTGTTGCTCTGCAGGCTGCTAGTAACTCTGATACTTTGGCCAGTGTTACACTTTGCCAGATAGATTCTGTACCTTGGCAGAGCTTTCTGTCTGCAATGGCATCTCACAAGGATCTCTCTGAACTCCTTGTGAGGGTGGTTACCTCCATCACTCTACACCAGTCACTATCATTGTGAGAATCTTGATTCATACCTAAGGAGGAGAGAAGCCATGCTCAATATGGTCTGGCTGGACCTCCTTCTTGTTAGTCATTCCACAGTGGGTCTGATCATGACAGCAGACTCTGAAGCCTCTGCGAAGACTGTGTCTTCACAAGTCATCTGTGTCACTTACCTTCCTGAGATGGTAAGAGCCTTTGTCCACTTCAACCATGGCCATGCTGTCCACAGTATTCCTATGAAAACATGAACTGCAGGTGGCAGAATTTGTGTGAGGGTGTTTATGCCTTTCCTTATAGACAAGTTGCTTCAGGACTGGGCATTCCAGCTTTTGCATGTCCAGACTAAAATTACTGCCACATTTGGATGCAGAGCACAGAAGGCAGACAAACATGAAGTTTCTCCATTTGTAGTTTTGTGGCTATAGGAACTCATTGTCACAGCAGTCTGGAGAGGACATACAGTGGGTCCGTACAGTCCCCACAAAACACATAATACAACATTTAGTGTAGCAAAAACGTACAATTCACATTCCAGAAGTAAAGAGCACATAAAGAAAAAAACCTGTTTTCTCATATGATGTATACTGGATTATGCTTGCAGATCATTTGGATTAATTGATCGTTGTGAAAGTATGGGGCATGTGAGAACATCTGTTTCTTTAAGTTACCTGGTTAAGAACTGTTGCTGGGATTTAACCCAGCTGGTGCTAAAAGAACAACACAGCCATTTATCCTTTCCCAGTGGGATGGGTGAGAGAATAGGAAAAGGAAAAAAACCCACAACAACCAAACTCGTGGGCTGAGATAAAGACAGTTTAATAGAACAGAAAAGGAAGATGATGATGATGATGAAGGTGATGATGATGAAGGTGATGATGATAAAGAAAACCAAGAGATGACCCGCAGAATTTCTCACCCCCTGACATAGATGCTCTGAAAGACTCTGAACTGCTGTGTTGCCAGGTCCATTCCCTTTAGTTATATGTGGAGCATGCTGTTTCCGTATTGCTCTGTGTTTGACTGTGTAGTCTTGCAAAAGCTCTGGTGTAGCTGCCTTCATCTTTTAACTAGAGCAGCTCTGCGTAGCGCTGTGAAAAGTTGCATACCTGTATGTGAGCAAACTCATAAAGGTTTTGAACAACTTGTCTGTGGACAGAAACCTCTGTCACAGTTCCCTTGACTCTCTGTGCAGCTTCCATGCTTGGCTGGATGATCTAAAGTCTCAAGGTGTTGGTTTCTAATGATGTGATACAGGAGTGGTGCAACACTCCCTGGAGCATGGTGTGAGGGTAAATTAGTACAGAAGGCCTGCTGGCATAGTTTGAGAGGACTGTGACAGGTGCAGCAGGATCAACTTGGGCAGTCTCAACCCTACCACCTAGGTGGTGGGATTCCTGAAGGTCTTTTCCCCACAATTCTCCCACGCTTGGTTCGACAAGGAGCTGGTTAGATCACTCCAGAGCAGGATTCAGGAACAATCTAATAGTGTGAATAACTAGGAATTGTTAGCTTTTGCTTCCAGACAGTAGTCTGTACACAAGTTTTGTTTGCAATTGAAATAGTAAAAAGATTATATTTCTGATGCTGCAAAGGTTATTTACAAAGATAGCTGCAGTGGTAAATCAGAATAATGTTGCATGACATTGACATACGTTTCACCTCATTTGTGATAGCTGCCATGAGCAGACCTATTGAGGTAAATGGTGAATGCACCTTGGCATTTCCAGCTTGAAAAGCCATAGTGAAGGGTTTGTAATCGCTGCAATTTTCTAATGCTGCTCCGGAAGGAGAAAAGCAAAAGAATAGTTTAGATAACATAATAACATCACTATGGAAGTATTCTCTAAATAGAAATAATATAATTAACCCATTCAGTCTTTTCAGAGGCTATACAATCTAAGAATGGTTTTTTCATATAGCCTGTGTTAGCATGCTATACCTCAGAGAAACGGTTATAAACATAAGCAAGGACATACTATACACTTTGAAAGTCTCCCTGGTAATAGCTAGCATGCAATGTAACAATTTAAAGTAGCTCTGTGTCATTTGTTCAGCTAATTTCAGAGTAATAAATACAGAACTCTTCATATGAACAATAATTTCTTAATGTTCGTGCCAAAAATGTAAACCCAAACTCTATAAATGATCACTTTAATAAAAATATTGTATTTTCAGAAATGGCATGCCAGAGCTTAAAACTGTGTGAAGAGATGTGTACTTTAATAAAAATGTTGTGGCATTGTTTGTCATCCACACATTTTTTCTAGAGAGTGTGTTAAAATTGTAATGAAATGAGACTTTTTGCCAGCTGTTACTCCAGCAGATATTCCTTGATCTTTAAAGCACTAACATATTTTTAAATGTATATGGTAGTGATCTGTTGTGCCTCGCAGAACCAAGTTAGAGTCTGGTTAGACCAACAGTTAATCAGTCAGAAAAGAGAGGTCAGTCCCAGAAAGAAGGTCTGAACAGGTAACCTCTTAGCCCACATCTCCTGCATGCAGAAAATTTCACCCAGCTATACCTTAACACTGCCATTGAAGCAAAGTCTCGGGAAAATCTATAAGCATGCTGTTCTTTGAAACATTACCTTTCACAACAGGACTTTAGGAGACTGAATACTGCACTAGCTTTTTTGAGAACACGATGAAGTACCTTCATCATTCAGTTTGCCATGGTGTCATGAATCATAGAATCATGGAATCATAGGGGTTGGAAGGGACCTCGAGACATCATCCAGTCCAACCCCCCTGCCAAAGCAGCTCCCTAGCTCATATTGCACAGGGAGGCATCCAGATGGGTCTTGAATATCCCCAGAGAAGGAGACTCCAACACCTCCCTGGGCAGCCTGTGCCAGTGCTCTGTCACCCTCACTGTGTAAAAGTTCTTCCGCATGTTGGTGCGGAACTTCCTGTGCTCCAACTTGCAGCCATTGCCCCTTGTCCTGTCCCCACAGACCACTGAAAAGAGGCTGACATTTTCCCTGAGCAAAACAAACATCATCTTAGGTAATTTCACTGAATTAGTTTTATTGCCAAATAACATAAACATTTAATTACTGGTTCAGGTATTGAGAAACAATGACAACCTGAACAGTGTTTTCTGTCTGTTGCTCCTTGCTCCTTACTCCTTTTTCCTGCTGCTCCTTCATTCTTACTCATTTCCTGTGCTCTACCATGGTCCTCCACAGGCTGCAGTCCTTTCAGGCTGTACCTGCTTCAGCAAGGAATGCCTCCTTCCAAGAGTGGGGTCCCCAGCTGTGTTCCCCAAAATGTCATCTTCCACATCTCTCCTGTATCTTCCTCCGTGACCCTTCCTGTGGGTGTTGTCACATCTTCTGTGCCTCCTGCCACTAGCAGGAGCCATTTCTGTGTCTCCTACCCCAAGCCTTTAAATGTATTTCAGCATATATTCTGTGGCTGAAATTTTGGCCTGCAGTGGGATGGTATTGGCTTTTGCCAAGACATCTGGAGCTGACTGTGACTCGTATTTCATTACCTCCTTCTACAAAGGGGCACCCCAGAGCTCCTGCTTCCCAAAACCTGCTGATTATGCTCAAAACATAGGGTCAGGAAGCAGCAAGGGCAGGTTGCTCTGCCAGGAACAGGTAGCCAGAGCATGCATAATAACAAAGCATGCAAAGACATAGACCTCACTAACAAGGGGAATCGTCCCACAGACCTAAGCAAGATAAGGAGAGCTGGTCTGGTGACAGTCACCAGGTCCAGCCATGAGTCCTTATCCACTTGATGAGTCTGCCTCTGGTGAGGCAGGTCTGAGGTCAAACAAGGAAGTCGAGTCAGCAAGTCACAGGTGTTGTCAGGATTAAGTCCAGAGATAGGAACCAGGGTCAGGCACAGCTCAGTGCTCTCCAGGAAAGTCATGAGGCAGGTCCAAGGTCAAACCAGGAAGTCAAGCCTAAGAGTCAGCATTAGGACCCAGATAAAGAGCATACATGACCAGTCACATTCAGATCTTCTTCAGGATTCCTCAACACATCACAGAGGCTTTTTAATCTGTAGTTGTAGATTACTTTTTCTCAAAAAGATAAAGAATTTCTGATATAGAGGACATTACTTTCTGTTTTATGAAATTACTTTAATTTTGGTGGAAATCAGACATTTTATGATACTAGGAACTCAGTTTTCTCTACAGAGTAGGGACTATACTCTTGGCAAAGCAGCAACTTGATCTTAATGTCCTTGTAGAGCAATACTGCATGCAAAACACAATTCCTAGGAAGGTACCAGCACCCTAGGAAACTGCCTGACACCATAAACTCCTTTCATAGAGCAGGCGGCCTGTCTTCTGTTGATAGCAACTTCTCATTGTTGTGATCTTGGCTTGAATTCAAAGCAGTGATCAAAAAATGAAAGGCTGTTTCCTCTTATCAGACCCAGGAGTCATTGAGCCTCCATCTCAGAGATTATAGTGGTTAATAGCAATCATTTAATTTTGTAGATTTCTATAAACACCCTTAATGATATCATTAGAATTCTCAAGGCTAAAAGGTAGTACTCCCATTTCAAATTGTCACATTAACTATGCATGACCGATTGCAACTAATTGAATTAATTCGCTGTTTCAGGAGAAAACAAAAAGAAAAAGATCTAAGACCTAAGATTACTTATGCTGCTACTATTTTTACTTTGGATTTCAGAATCAAATGAACCTGCCAATTTTTCTGACTGGACTTTATCTTTTCCCTTGACAAATACTAAATTTGATAAAAATATTTACTCTATCATGTCCCGGCCTTTTAGAGAGTTTAAGCCAAGTTCACAGCATATTTTCAGTTTGGATTTTTTTTTTTTTTGGTTGGTTGGTTTTGGGTTTTTTTTTAGAGTGCAGAAACTGTGAGAAGTGGATAGCGAATGTAGTAAACTCCACTTGTAATATGGAATGAAAGAACAATGGACTTCATTTCTCTTTCACTTGTTTGGGGACACCGGGGTTAGAGAGACAGATTTGAATGCCATTTTAAATGGATTTATAAAGAATTGAAGGAAAGAAATCTTCATTCCTGTTTTTGATAGTTGACCAAAAGGATAGTCTAGCTCCCTTTAAAGTCAATAGGTATTCTTCTCTTACAGGAACAGCTCCTGGTGCCAGACAAGATTATTGCTGATGTCCTGTACAGACAGAACCTTAGAGGTGCAGCAAAAAGGAAACGTGCATGTGTGTGTGTATTGTATTGCTACTCAGAAGACATAAAGAGGTGTGATGGTGTCCCACCCTGCTTCCTATGTTTAACCTCCATGAATATCAGAGATGACTTATAGCTCATGCAGTCCTGTGCTGAATTAAAATGAAATAGATTGGCTCTTGTTTATCACACCAGCAAGCAATCTGCATCTTCTCTGTGTGCTAACATCTTAATCATCTTCGTTTATTCACTAGTATTACTCTTGAAACTCATTGTGCTGTGTGTATGATGAGGTTGAATTATTCATCGAGATATGTAGACTAAAGCCATGGTATTGCAAATGCACAAAGTTGCTGACTGTTCCTAGGTAATTTCTTAAGATGACCTTCAAATGCAGCATTGATTACTTATAGTTAGGCTGTTAAAAAAGAACTTTCTTTTTGAGCAAACTGCTGCAAACTTAGAAATGATTTTTCTGTAGAATAGAGGAATCAAATACATAAAAAAGCAGCAACCCAGCAGTGGATAATTTGAAATTAAAATGAATTTTAATTTTAGTGTGTGCCCTGTATTTCAGGAAAAGGAAATTACAGGCTTTTTTTTTTCTCTTTCTTTCCCCAGAGCTTTCCTTAAAACATAAACGGTATTTCAGAGTTAGAGTTTTAAAATAGGGTCAGCAGATGATTATAGAACTATACTACTAGATCCATGAACAAAAATAAATTATATATGTATAATAATCAATAATAAATTGCATTGAACCTCTTGAGTTCAAGCAATTAATTGTCCTAGTAAATGAAATCACAGTTCAATACCTTTGAAGTTATTAATTTTACATCAGTGAACTACATCCACATTTGTTTTCAGTCCCACCAGACCAAGACACACATAGCCCTGGATGGCTGAAAAAAGAAGTATTTGTTTTGCATTTTAAAAGGCATTACTGGAGAGCATGAAATTGATAGCTTTCATATTGCACTAGGAAATCAGAAGGTCCAACACATTGTCTGTAGTCCAGACTACAGCTACTATCGGATGTAGTTAAATCGGTGCTAGTTTGGATAGCCCCCCAAGCCACGATAAGACCTTATCCTTGCATTACAGGTGTATCCCAGGTTCTTCCCTTTTTCAACATACTACTCATCGCTGTTAATTGCAATGTCAATTTCTCTCAGTCTCTGGACTGTAGCTGCCAGGACTTTATCTGCTGTAATTCTTTGGAAGAACTATCTATTTAACCAGTTCTGGCCACGACTGAAAACTGACAGTGCTAAACTTTTTGATGCTGTCTTCAAAAACCAAAAAGCTGACACGCTGATCACTGCTTACTGTTGATGACATCACTGAATTACCTCCATCAGTTGACCCGGCTTGTTTACTCAGTTTCCTATATTGGCTTAGGTTATATGTCTTCTGGGCTAGACATTGTCATTCTGTAAATGACTAGCTGAGCTCCAACTCACAATTTCAGTACTAATACCTGTAATCGGTATTATTGTAGTGGTTTAAAATGATGCTCATAAATGGGAAATATAGATATAGGGTTACATGATTTGACTTTGAATTTAGACCTGCTGTGAGCTTGAAGTTCGACCAGATAACTCCAGAGGCCCCTTCCAATTTAAATTATTCTGTGATTCTGTCACCTGAAGTGTCTTTGTCTCATTTTTATATTTACTTGCCCATAACTATACTTATTCCCATAAATTAATTCAATTGCTGACCATAGCCAAGTTTATCCATATCAGAGCATTATGGTGGATAAAAAGTGGTGTTAAATGTGCATTATATCTCCATTAAACATTAACTGTGCTGTTACCTTTGTAGAAACCTAAAGATGTAGGAAAAGTACCATACCTTTCAGTAAAAAAAAAAAAGTAAAAAAAGAAAAGGAAAAAATATTTCTCTGTAGCTAGTAGTACCAATAAAGCCATATCTGAAGTTTGGAGAACTCAGTCCTGTCACAGGACACCATAGATAGAATCTAAATACTACTTTTCTTCAACATTCCTTCATACAGAAAGGAATCATTTTATGTTTTCACTGACAGCACTACATATTATTAACAGAAGATTGCTGAATGTCAAATTCAGAATCTGGGAGTAATCTTTACTTTTATTTCAGAATGTATTCACTTCTGCTGTATTTCTATATCACTGTTCCCACGTGGTTTCTATGTGCTCTCATGGTACCGTGCATAACCTGTAACACCCCTTGAAGACACCACAATGAAATTACTGCCAGCAGTACTTAAAGTACTTTATTTTAACCCATAAGACTGTTTTAAAAGAATACAAATCAAAGGCATGCATCATTATGGGTTTTAGATATCTTAAATGAATCTTAATTTTTACATATTCTCAGTAGAAAATGCTACATAACTCTCACATAGGTAGAAGAAATGCTGTTGTGTGCTTCTCTGTATTCAGGGACAGGCAGTAAAATTTCAGTTTTTCAAAGATCAACCGTCTGTAAATATTTTCCAAATAAACTAAGCATTCTGTTTAACATAATCAGAGATATTCAAAGATATTCAAAGATTATGAGAATTCATGTCTATTTTGAAAAATGAAGGAAAAAATAAAACTAAGTAATTGTTGCAAGTTAGTTTGTCATCTTATAATTAAATATTTTTAAACTGATCAGATTTTTCACTTTGTACAGACGTCGCTTCTTTCTGTTATTTGGAAAAGTAACTTGAGTCATTTTGTATTTGATTTCATTTTTCGATTTCTCTTTCATTCATATAATGCCCCTGTAGTCAGAATCCCAAGCTGATGAAGAAGCAGATTATCACATTTGTGTGGAGCCTCTGTGGAAGTCATATGGCCAGTTGTTCCGCAGCGACACAGTTGGAGAACAGAATCATAAGCTGACAAGTTGGTTCTAAAGCTGCAGTCTTGTAGGTATATCCTGAAGGGAAACTCACTGCCCACAAGACTGCAGGAGAGAACTGCCAGCTTCAGAAATGTAGGATTATTCTTAACTCAGTGAAAAAAACCCCAAAGCTTCATTTTAGTAATTTGTTTCTAACAAAGGCTGCAAAAGATTAACATGGGTTTCCTTTAAGAAAATGTAAAATTATATTTTATGTATGTATCTATATACATAAATATATAAATATATATATACACTATATATTTAGTGATTCCATGCATTTCTTGGGATGCAACAAAGGTGTCAAGACAATAGTGCCGAAAGTCTGAAGGAGGTTTGGATTTTTGCCAAGATGCTGGAAAGTCTTCCCAGGTTCACGTTAACTTGTGGACAGATCACAGTAATCCATTATGGTCTTGACATTTCACAGATAGACTCGTGATTTGAAATACTTACAACATAAAAGTAGGATTTTAATTTCTTCAGTAACTGCTTCGTGTTTGTTTCTATTGTCTTTATCTTTACTTGCTACTCATATAGATGATTTTAGAAATACGCAAGATAAGAGCCTGCATTTATGAATCAGAAGTGTAATAAAGTAAAGCTCTGACAGTGGATATAGAAAAAGTGTGATTTACTTCTGGCATAGCATTTGTTTTTTATTTATTTTATTTTATTTATCTGTAGCAGAGGAGATCTGGTGAAAGATTAGCTGGTTTAATATTAGAGAATTTGGACAGAGTGAAGTAATGTAGAGATTTAATGTAATTGAAATACAAATGCACATTGAATAGATAAATAAGTTAAAAAGAAGATGAAACTGTTAATGAGTGGCTTCCTGGACCTATATCCAAGACGCAAGCAGTGCTTGTCTTTCATCCTATGCTGGAGTTCTGTAATTGTTTCATAAAGTGAACTAGCTGGAATAGAATAAATTCAGATGCTGCTTGGGTTGATACAAGCACCATTCCCCTGCAGTAACTTTAGCAGCTTTTTTAGGCAAAAGCTTAATGAACCATATGAATCTAAAAATAAAAAACTAGAAAAATAAATCTCCATTAAACCATCTCGTTATTAAAAAAGAAAAAATAATACATTTCCCATATAAGAAACTGTATTTATTTTAATTTATTAGAAATGAGAAGTTATTATCCTTGGTTTTACAATCGTTAACATCACTTTTCTAACAGTATTGTTCTGTTGATAAAGTGACAAGGATATCAATCAAAGTGTCTTCCATATAGAATATAAATATTTCAACACCATATTTAAGATAGGGATATAATTTTCCAAGAGCAATCATATTTCAATTTAGCATACTTTTGTCATGGAAATATTTTTGGCAGCAATTTCTCATGTTTATACAGGTATGCCCCAGAAATTATCTATTCTGGATAGATTGGTAGACATCATACTTAATTACTAACATGAGAAAAAGTTGAGATTTTAATGTTTCAATAATCCATGTTTCAAATGATTTACATAACCAAAGAACTGTTTTCCACTGCCAATAAGCAGAGCAGCCAGGCATCTGCTAAATCTAAAAAAGAAAAAGAACCTGGGCTTTTTGAAGGACTTTAATTTCTTTTTTTTTTTATAAGTAAGAAATATAAAAATAGCCGCGAGTGGAATATGGCACATAATGGGATTTATCTTTACTGCAAGCTAGGCATAGGGAGAGCTTCACAGGTCAAGACATAGTAGAAGAATTTACATCCAGATGGGGACACAGAGAGCAGAAAAGAATTCCAATGTTGGTTCTAGGTTGTGGCACCAGGTAAAAGCTCCAAATCCTCCAAGTAGATTAATAAAAGCAAGTGCAACTAATGATCCCAAAGGTGTAAACATTTAAAACTGAAAGTTAAAGTGGACCTGAGGCTGCCATTCTCCAGCTCAGCGAAGGATGGACCACATGGGTCTCAGGCATGTGACTGCACCCATTCTTCCTCTTCTCATCTGCTGGGGCTCCTCAGTACCTGATCCTCAAGGAAATCTGCCTTAGTCTGCCTTTCTCTGTACTGTCACCCTTCTCTTCCGGAGAATCCAGTCTTTGTCTCTTTCATCCAGAGTGTTGCCTGAACCAGTCCTTCTCTACTTTGAGGAACATGACATCTTTCATACTGAAATTCAAACCAAGAAATAAAACCACATTTTTATTTTAAATAACTTTTAAATAAAAGGAAAGGTTTTCTAACAAAGAAGTCACTCTCAGTCACAGCAAGAATCTCAGGGGATTCTCAACCTTCTTTTTCCCCCATTGTGATTCTCCTGAGGTTCTGTTGGAATTATTGAGACATTCTCTTCATGGTGTTCTCATAATCTTTCATTTCAACTTTTTTAGTTATATTACTTGGTGGCTTTCAGCTTTTGGTAGATTACTTTGAAAAATATATGTATACATACACACACACACACACACACACACACACACATTGAGACCTACAGGAGCAGATGCATAGCTTTTTCAGTTAAGATTTTACAGTTTAAAGAAAACTGCTAATTTGTAACCCTACAAACCAGCAGTACTGCAGATAAGGAGAAGACAGAAATACAGAATATTAAATACTTGTACCTAGAGGTAGCACATCATGATTATAAGCATGGTTCTTGCAGGCACATTAACATGAAAACACAAGGCTGTACACCAAGAGTAGAACATCAGAAATTTGTTTGTTGGTTCACTGACTCTGTATAGAGTTTATTATTCATCACTACCCTGCAGAGCCAAAACCAGATTCCAGCACATGGCTGCAGTTAGGCCAAACTTGATTTTCCTTTAATGGTAGAGTTCTCTGGGTGATCTCAAAGCTGCCTGTGCACTACAGTTTTACTACAATAGTTTTAGACAGAGAACAAACACTGATAAAACAGGGCAGGCAAAAGCTACAATGTAAATGAAGTTTCCTCAAGACTGAGAATTTTTAAAATAGTATGCACAACTAGTCTGACTTGTCAAGAGATTCCTGATACACAGCCATAGCAAGTGTGGGTGATTTGCAATTACTTAGGTGCTTATACATTTTTGATTAGGATCAGACTAGAGCAGTGATGTTGGAAGGAAATCCAATGACATGAGACGTTTGACCAGTGCAAGCAGGGAAAAAAGGTTGAGTGTATTGTATCAGATTTAGAAGAGAACATATGTATGGAGTGGGGGAACAGGTGGTCCTTCTCCCTTGTATGCAAGCACAAGGATCTGTTATAAGAGACATGCTGTGTAAGGTCTGAAGTTTTTCTTTTGGTTTTCTGTGCATAAATTAGAATACTACCCCTGGTCAAGAGGAGTTGTGTATATCCAGGAGGCAGCCGTCTGTATGTCTCATGTCCAAAGAACATTCATTGCACGCTCTAATTCAGCTGAGAATGTCTCACTGAGAAGTACTGGCCACATCACACCTCTCTGAGGCTCCTGTGCTACAGATGAATGGGCCCAGACTTGTGGTAGGGACTATGCACCTGCTCTCTCTTACCCTTTCCAGCTGGTACAGGCAACATTGTTCATTGAAATTAACACAAATACATGTAGGAAATAAAAATCATGGAGCAAAGCACAGGAATTACAACACTCTAAGAATTTCCTTATGCCTGTTTCAAACTATACCCTTCTCATACTATACCACTTCTAGAAATACTGTGGCAAGAGTCACAGGTTCATTTCATAGGTGGAAGAGAAGAAACTGGTATCAGCAGAGTTGACAGAGTCCACTCCTCCCACAGACCTTGTATCCTCGAGATGTGCAATTCAGAAAGATCCACAGGACAGTTACTCCACAGGCTTGCCCATGCATTTCAAACATCAATGGACCCACAGATCCAAAGGCATGTGGTAATTATTGTTGGAAGAGAGTTACGAGAATCTCAGGCATCTCTGAACCCTGCAGTAGTGACTTTCGCTTACTCCCAAAAAGAGATTTCATAGGACTCGACCTGTGGGTAAAATCTATTGTCACTCTCTGCCCCTTGGTGAACAGATCAGTCTTGAGCATGCATAAGATGAGAGATCAGAGATTATAATGCCACTTAGTGCCACTTTACAACATACCTCTGGTTCTCATAATCACGTGTGTTTCAGAGGGAAGCAGAGCAATGCTTTCTTATCTCTCATCAGCAACCAGAAGAACCCTCACACAAGATATATACCAGTATAAATACAGTGCAAAAATTCACAGTTCCATTCCCTTTGTGATCTTATTGGAGATATATGAGTATATGATGTGTTAGCATCATATACTCATGTTTCAAACTCCGTTTAATTTTTTAATTATCTTTTATAAAACATTGTCTATTTCCTCAATTTTAAGAGGTGTACACACAGTCCTTGTACTTTTTCTGTCAGGTACAAGCAGCTACTGGGTATCCTTTCATCTGCTGTTGAGGTGTTCAGGTGTGTGCTCATAAATTCACAGCTCCTGGGAGAACAGTTTTGGACAACATACACTAAAATTTCCAAGACATCTTTAGCAATCTTGGGCAGGCTTTTGGATTCTTTCTGTATTCATCTAAATCCAATTTAGAAAATGTCTGTGTTCTTTATTTTATCTTTTTTCTAGCTAAGGCAAACATCATTTCCTAAAATAATATCTCAATAGTGCTACTTATTTCTGGCTTCTAGTGATATTATTCAACACTGCCATATTTCTTACTGATTGGAAATATTGTAGCCCTCATTAGTCAAGATTACATTTTTTTAATGGTTTTAGAGACCGAGAAACAGATATCGGTTTATTTGGGTACATTTCCACCTGTAAAGAAAACAAAGTTTGAAGAGATATGCATATCAGAAGGACCTTGAAGGGTAGCTAAACACCCAGATTCTTGTTTTGCTTCTCATCATATTTAAACAGGCTTAGTTTTTCATATTAAAATATTGAGAAATATGTAAGAATTATCTGGCAAAGGAAAAGCAAACTTCAAAGAACTAGGATGCCTTGTTCTTGTGAGACACTGTATGATTTAAGCCATGTGAGCCCGTGCAACTGGCTACCTATGTATTAGGTAATGCCTAATCTTGTGTAAATGCATGTAGATGGAAATTTCCTTGAAAATCATAATGATAGAAAATACTACCTCATGATGAAACAAACTGTGAGACAGTAAACATAGAAAAATTGCATCAAATATGTTGAAAATAGGTAATGGAGATGTGGTTCCCAGTCTCAAAGCATCAGTCAAGCTGCAGGATATACCAGCAAACAGTACCAAGAAAGGTATCAGTGGAGCTTGAATAGTTACACATTAAAAGGCTTAAAGCTGTAGATAACATAGGAGGAAAAAAGACATACTTATTACACCCATTGTTTTAAGTGATAGTCAAACTCCTGCTCTTCCCTTATTCATCTGACTTTTCAACAGTATTATTGGTAAAAATCTGAGTTACGAGTTACTTTCCTTTAATTTTTGTTTTCTGGTGTAAAGATCTTTGAATTTTCCATTGATTTGCAGCATCATTATGAGTCTTGCTCTTACACTCTCACTTGAAAGCAGAAGATAATAGAAATATAATTATGTGCATTTTAAATGTTATCTCTGTTTTGTCACACAGGAGCAAGCACTCAATACAACTATGTGGGAAGTATTTGGATATAACCCCAGGCAACATATCTGAAAATGTCAGATGAATACATCAGCATTTCACAGCAATCTCCTCCTGTGGAGGTTTCTTCATGTTTCATTTAAACAGACAGTTTTGTTGTCATATAATATATTAGGAACATTCAGAGCTTGAGTTTTGCTTTGAACAGAGAAACTTTGCAAAGATTAAGGAAGAATTTTGTTGAAAAGCATCACAGTGGCACAAAAATCAGATGCACCTTGGTAGGCAGGTGTATGTATACATATTTACTGTAAACCACACCTTACTTTTGGCCTGATACACTGTTTTGATAGAAGCTATAGAAGCTTTAATTTACCGTATCTTCTAGCCATTATGTCATAGAAGCAACTCAGATGACTGTGTATCCAAGTGCTGCTTTAAAATGGCTTTGTATGTAAATTCATTGCAACATGTTGCTTATTAACCTACAGCTGAGAGAAAAAGCCTAAAATATTACCTTAAAGCCGGTCATGAATTCCATTTATTTTAACAATGTAATGGTTTTGATTAGAATAGAGTTAATTTCCTTCATAGCAGCTTGTATGGTGCTGCATTTTGGGTATGTGATGAAAAAGGTGTCAGTAACACAACCACATTTTCATTACTGCTGAGCAGTCCTTACACGGTGTCCAGGCCTTTTCTGCTTCTCACACTGCCCTGCCATGCCATGCTTAGCAATCAAAGCTGAGGGAGGAAGGAGGGATATTCAGGGTTATGGCATTTGTATTTCAAAGTGATTGTTAACACATGATGGAGCCCTGCTCTTCTGGGGATGACTGAACACCTTCATGCTGATGAGAAGTGGCAAATGAATTCCTTGTTTTGCTTTGCTTGCATGTGTGGCTTTTGCTCTCGCTGTTAAACTGTCCTTATCTCAACCCACAAGATCTGTCACTTTTGTCCTTCCCATTCTAGGAGATAAGAACATTAAGGGCTGCCATTTGTCCCTTCTGCTACGCAGTTTTCAAATTCTGCAGGAAGCCAAAGATTAACTATTGTTGTTTAAAAAGCCAATGTGTGATTTCTTATTTTATAATTATGTAAATTATGTAAAATACACTGAGGTTTGGAGTGAGATCCAGCTACATTGGCCAGTCTGTGAGCTTTTAATGTTCACTTTTTCTTATTAAAATAGAACCCACGAGAGGACATATGAATGTGTGCACATCTTGAAACTGAGCAAAGATTTCTGCCATTTATGCAACAAAGTGAAATAATCAGGCCCTTGTTGTAACTGTTTTATGTTCCATAATGTCTCACTCTTTGACTAGTGCCAAATGAAAACTAATAAGATCTATCAAAAAGAACTAGGAGGAAGAACAAAAGGCAGAGGATATAAGAAATTCAAAAGTCAGGTTTTTGTCTTCAAAATCCATTGTTTTTCTTAGCTGCCTTTCAACCCTAAACACAAAATAAAAGTCATTGCTGATTACTGGGGACAAAATGAGCAAAAGTGTTGGTGCAAGGCCACCCAGTTTATATGTAGTTGTACTAGCATGTTTCTGGACATTATGCGTTTCTACGAGGAGTAAGCCACTCATAAATTTTTCACCCAGTACTGGGTCCAGTCTTATTCAGTATATTCATCAATGACCTGGATGAGGGGACAGAGTGTACCCTCAGCAAGCTTGCAGGTGACACAAAACTGGGAGGAGAAACTTATATATGCCATAAGTCTGTGCTGCCATTCAGCAAGATCTGGACAGGGTAGGGAGTTGGGCGGAGAGAAACCTAATGATATTCAACAAAGGCAAGTGTAGGATCCTCCATCCAGGAAAGGACAACCCCAAGCACCAGTACAGGTTAGGGATTGACCTGCTGGGAAGCAGCGCTGCAGAGAAGGATCTGGGAGTCCTGGTGGACAAGCTCTCCATAAGCCAGCAAAAAGCCCCTGTGGCCAAAAAAGCCAATAGTATCCTGGGGTGCATAAAGAAGAACATGGCCAGCAGGTAGAGGGAGGTTCTTCTTCCCCTCTACTCTGCCCTGGTGAGGCCTCATTTGGAGTGCTGTGTCCAGTTCTGGGCTCCCCAGTTCAAGAAAGATGGGGAACTACTGGAGAAAGTCCAGCTCGGGACTGCAGAGATACTAGGGATCTGGAGCATTTCCTTGATGAGGAATGGCTGAGGGAGCTGAGTCAGAAGAGAAGACTGAGAGGGGATCTTATCAATACTTACAAATATCCAAAGGGTGGGTGTCAAGAGGATGGGGCCAGACTCTTTTCAGTGGTGCCCAGTTACAGGACAATGGGCACAAACTGGAACACAGCAAGTTCCATCTCAAGATGAGTAAAAACTTAACTATGAGGGTGACAGAGCACTGGAACAGGCTGCCCAGAGGGCTGATGGAGACTTCTTCTCTGAAGATATTCAAAACTCACCTGTCCTGTGCAACCTGCTCTAGGTGATCCTGCTTCAGCAGGGAGGTTGGACTAGATGATCTCTAGAGGTCCTTTCCAACCGCTATCATTCTGTGATTCCATGTGATTCTGTACCTTGTTAGCACAGACCGTTGGCACTTCAGTTGCTTTTTTTAGCCAAGCTGAATGAAAAGGCAAGGCTTTTGACCCAGAAGAAACTGGGTTTTGTTCATTACCCAGGAAGTGGAAATGCCTCTACATAAAGTGAAACTGATAACTACAAGGAAGACCTAGACTTTCTCCACTAGTGTAGGATTCAACATTAAAATAAACAAAAAGTACAGTTTCCATGAAGGCTATATACTTACTTTTAGGTGAGTTTACCTGACATACCCAGGGCTAGAAGACATGGCAGCAGGCATTTTCCACCAGTCCATTGGATCATCACACTAAAACCCGTAAGGACTCTATCCTGGATACACAGAAAGGCAAGAAGTTTCAAACAATACATTTCAAGGCATATAAATTTTACAAAAAAATGTGGCATAATCTGAAAAACTCTTTCTGAACCTGATTGTTGATATTCTCAAAATGCACTTCAATCTCTGTCTCTCAAATACTTATTCTTAGGACTTTTGCACTAAATAGACTTTATGAAGGAGTAATGAATGGATTGGTTGTGATGCTGCTTCAGTTATAGTTAGATACAAGGAAGAAATCTTCTTAAAGATAGTGGGAAATGGTTTCAAAAGTCTATAAAGGCAGGCAGATTGTTTATCAAACTAGATGAACTGAACAATGAGAGGGAGAAATTGTGAAAGCAAAATAGCAGGAAGCTAAGGTAGGTTGAGAAACCCAATAGTTTGAACTTCATTCAAAATGCAAGGGAAAACCACTGGTGTGGAAATATGTGAAGACAAACTGGCCATGGTGACAGCAATTAGATAACTTTTTTTCAGTAGAATTAGAAAAATGGGTACATCTTAATGTTGTACTTTTCTGCTGGGGAGTCAATTTGATGCTTGCTGCACTGGATGGTGCCTGTGCTTTACCAGGTTATTTTGCTGGAATTACCCATTTGATTTGTCATGGCTGATTTGCACTTGACTTTATGAGCCTTTGTCAAGAGGTTCTGGCACCTTCCTTGAGGATATACGGCTGAGTAATGCTCATGTAGTGCAGGTTGGGATGAACAATGGATGTGAAAGGACTCAACAGTGACAACTCCTGTTGAGCACAGGGAGCAGGTAGCTAGAATGTGGAAGGAAGGGCCTGAAAAACTGTTCATAGGGACCTGATAGGTCTGTCCAGTTTGCTAGAACTCAGGAAATTGCTAGACTTAGGGGAGAACCAGAGAATTGTGCAAGGATAGTTTAGACAGGCAGGACTCCTGTTTACAGACCCACCTCAGAGTTCTATATTTTCTGTTTAAGAATTTTGTTGTTCTGGTCTAGCTTGCTATAAAACCTCATTTTGTCATCTAAAGCTGAACTGGATGAAAGAGCACTGGCAAAATTCCCTTATGTATCTGAATGGCTTTAGGTCTTTTGATAGGGAGGAGGAAAAGGTAATCAGCAATACAGAGCCAAGGACAGGTGATACCAAATAATGATTCATGATTTTGCTATATAAAATACCTAATTAAAGGCCAAAGATTTTTCAAGTTGCAAAACCAGAGGGCATCAGCCTCATGATTGTTGTGAATGGTATCTGAAACAGTTCTAGAGTCCAGCAAAATCTGAAAATGAAGAGAAAAAAATATCAAAATGTGAAGATGTTGAAAAAGCAGCTTGTGGGGAATGACTAACTGAAATGATGCAGTAAGTAAAGAGATGCTGTTCTGCTATGGGTGGACATACCAAATCAGTCACAAAACTTCTGAGAAAGATTTGCATTATGAAGTGAGAGAAGGTTAAGTGTAATGCAGGTGTATAACATGATAGCTTAAGTTCCCAACAAACATGAAGGACTGGCAAGATGCAAACTGGCAATGGAGTCCCCACACTTCTCTCTGACTGTAGATATGAACAATAGGAAAATTGTTTCCCTCAGAACAGTCCTGTGTTTTCATGCAATTAAGCAAGACTTTTCAAAACCTTTTGCCCTCACTTGTGGATGAGGGAGCATATCTGTTCTACCTCTAGAGCTATTCTAAAATTAAGAGTATATGAATAACTCTAGAACACAAGGCCTTTGTCAGTTCAGCCACTCTCTCAGTTTCAACATCTTTGATGCTGGTATAACAGAGAGCAGACAGCAGTTGCATTGGACAGCTCTCTGATACTATTTGAAAAGAAGCAGTCATGATTCCAAACAAAAGCCTGATGAGCAACAGGGAGCTTGCTGGTAAATACTGTTGTAAATACATAATTGAATTGCTTTCAGTGGTTGCTGCAAAAGCAACCTATGCCTCCAGCTCATGGAATAAAGTGCTATTAGAAATAGTTCAATACAATACTTTGCTTCACCATAATATTTTGAACTTTTGTGTGTTATACTGGAATTGTTTTCAAAGAACAAAACTTTACATTTATTAGCTTTTCAGAAAAGTAGCTACAGTAATTATAAAATCCTTCCTAAGTTTGCATGTCTAATATGTGGTGAACCTGTTGAGAATACCTTTGCTTCCTCAGGCTTTCTTTCTGCTTTTGTATCCTAATAAAGACCTAGGGTAAAGTATCCACAGCTGAGCATAGTTAAATATTTCATATTAAGTTATGGAAAACTTTTCAAAACATGCATTTTCAGACAGAAGTTTGTGCAAAGCTTTTGTTCTGTATAAAAATATTAGTATTAGATTTGTTGTTTCTCTGCTTTGGAAATAAGGTTAAATCTTGACATTCTTTATGACTTTTCTCTAGATAGATGAGAAAAGCTAAAATAATGCCTGGAGGGGGTGAAATGTAAACTGAAGAGATTACTACATTAGGTCCCTTTGAACAAATCTGTGTTTGGCCTTTTCATATATTAGATCTATGTTTTATTGACTAAACTAGATGCAATTCTTTAATATTCTGTATGAAAACATTCTTATGTATTCTGTGTTTCTGCTAGAAACTTAAACCATTCACTTTGTAAAATTTTTAATAATATTTTATTTTATTTTACTCAAGAAATCAGTATCAACATCTGATATCTGTCTAGGACAACCTAGTATTTGAGTAGTTTCAAATAATTATTGTAATAAAGCTTGGTATATATGAAATTTGAAATACCATGAGGATATTCCAGGGCAGTCTTTTATTGTCTGTCAGAACATATTCACTGGTTACAGAAACCTCAGAAATTTGTTTTAGCCTTTATGTTTCGGGAATTGTATTAATTTCAAATAGTGATTGGATAGGTAGGTTTCACTGTCCTTTTCACTGTCATGAACTTTTCCCACAGGACATTGCCCTGGTACACATTAGTTTACTAGAAGTGGTATTAAGTGCCCTGATTAATTTAACAGACTTGATGTAATCTAATAGCTGTCAGTGCTTACATTGCACTGATAAAGTGACGTTCATATCTAAATTCTTGGTACCATCAGTCTACGATCCAAATTCCATTGCCCACAAAGTTGGTGAGGCAAAGTCTTCAGGCCAATATGCAGCAGGATTGGAACAGAGCACATAATAAAATAAATCATTTTGAGGATTAAAGGATCTGTGTGAAATTCAGTAGAATCATCAATTGCTTTGTTTAGCACAGCCCAATGAAGAATGGGTAAACAATCCAGTACTGAATAGATAGACTCCCCAATTATTATATGTATTGAGCAACGGATATAAACTAAGTATGATAAAATGTAGTTTGGAAATTAGAGGTTATTTTGAGATAATCTTATTACTTTTATGAAGAGATATTTTTAATGTAGTTACCTGTGAAAAAAAAAGCAGCAACCCAGGAGGCCTCTTCCTGGATATAGATATTTTTAAAAGAAACAAGCATTATGTACTTCAGAGATGAAAGAGGCACAATTCTTCTTCTGTAAATATTGTTATTAAGCATTCTATAATACGCTGTTTAAAATCTTCCAGATTTCACTAAGCAAAACATGTGTCCATCAGCCTACCTCATCTCCAAACTCCAATATCTCTATATAAATTATATTTAATCTTCAGAGAATAATCATGAGCAAAGATCCTTTGAGGTCCCTTTTCCAGGAACATATAGTCACATGTAAGAATTTACACCCAACTGTGATACAAATAAAAATTTTACAACAAAAAAAGGATTCTCTGTAATATACAACTGCAGGGAAAACGATAAGTGTTTCAATCAGAAATACTTGCTCTTCCTCAGAGAAAATGTAATTTTGCCTTGTATGGCCTCTGCAAACTTGCAAATGCATGGAGGAAATGACTACTGGCTTTTATGTGATACAGAGGGAGAAAAAAAAGACTATATGCTTATGCAGGACTACTGTCATGTTGTTCAAAGGGAATTGCAATTATCTTGATTTAGCAGGTCTGGATCAAGAAGATTACTCTTGATATTGCTGAATGAAAATCATTATATATTAATGAATACTAAGACAAGTATGACAAAGATGGTAATTAATAGTTTCATACATTTTTTATTAGGCCTCTTGTAACACATTAGAAGGAAAAGCAAGAGAAGTTGATTGAAATTATTTCAGAAAGCTACTTAATTCCTGAAAAGTCTGCTGCAGTGGTAGTCACAATAGTCTTTGAATACTGATCTGAACCATCTGATGCAGAAAGACCTTCCTTACTTTGACTAAGATCAGTGGACTTGAGGTCATGAAATGACATCTAATATCTAACCAATATTTCTGTGTTTGATAGCTACAGCAACCTTCAAATCAAATTTAACTTCTTACAAGCTGGAAAGCAAAGGACTCGGAAAGTGTGGATGGGACCTAAGAGTGAACACACACTGTTAACATTTTTAAAAGGTTTTTGCATTAACTCTTGGAGCAGAGAAATCAGTTCTCCAAAACCAGCCTGACTCAAATGTAGTGGCATCAAGATCCACTCTTCTTGGGATGTGATGTGAATTACAACCAGTCAAATAAATTGTTCATAAATGTGAAGTTCACACTAAATAAAATAACATACTTTTCTTTCTCTTTAAAGGAAAATAGCCAAGGTCATCAAATATAACTTTTCGAATGTGATTGTATGATGTGAAGTTATCGGAATACCTAACGCAACATCTAACTTGGACGAAGATTATTGTAATAATAGTTGAGTCAAGTCAATGTTATTTGAGATTGAAAAGGGAAATTTATAGGTTCAAATCTAGTTCTGAAATGAACATATAGCAAGCATGGGAAAATAAAAAACAACCCCATGAGATCCAAGTGGAATTCACGCAGTCGTAGATTTGGTATATAATTTTCACACTGTAAATTGGTAACTCTCTTAACATCCCATATTCTTGTTCCATTTGTTGATTTTCATCACTGCTCAATTCTTAGAACATTGAATTATGACATGTGATAGGACCAGTTTCGATATGTTTAATAATGTGACTGACAGTTCATTTGCAGCTTCCAGATTACATTGCTCTGGATCAGTCCTTCAAAAAGAGAAGTGCGTAGGATGTTAGTAACTGCACATAGAGGGTGAGAATTTTGTGCAATACCTACTTCACACAGTGCCAGGTAAAAAACGTGGGATCTTGTGTTCATTAGACAAGGCGCAGTAAGGCTGCTTGCTAGAGGTTAGGGGAAAGAGTGTGTGCAGACTCATATCGTGGTCAGGATCATGCAAGTAGGGGGACATAACTGATGAATCTTTGTTTGTAAGGAAAGTAAGCATCCCTGCTACTGTGGAAGCTTCTCTGTCAGCTGGAAGAGGGTTTAGGATGTCACTGGAGTACAGAGCCCCTGAAGTGTGCCTATGGTTGATGCAACCGGTTACTATTTTGATGACCTAGCTTCTTCAACACCACCACTTGATAACAGAGGAGTATGGAGAGCCATGTGCAATATATCTAGGTATTATTATGTTAGCTTGGGGACCAAGCGCACCCTTGGGCCCAAACTCCTTAATTTTGCACACTGTATGTGAGCTGGCAATTAGCAGGAATTACAAGGCATCAGAACCCTGTGGGGACAGGGTTCCTGCATACTGTCATATTGCTGGTGAAGTCTCCAATATTGCAACAGTTTGCATCGCCTGAGGAATTGCCCGTGTGTGGAAGTCATGGCCCATGAACCACTATGGAAGAAGTATCTCTAATAGTAACATTCTGCATAAATAATTCTAAGATACGTGCTTACCTAAAGAAATGGAGTTCAACATTCATTCCTCTCTACTGGTGTTTTAATTGAAAGTGCTTACAAAATCAATTAAAACTTCCTTATGAGTAGCTGTATTTCAAAAAGCAATTAACAGTTTGTGAAGCAATGCTGCAACCATTTTCAAGGCTGTTTATATCTTTTAGGATAACATCTTTATGTATTAGTTTTACAGAAACAATGGGGTTTTTTGCGCTGATGTTGTAATTATGTTTTATGTGACTCAGGTATGCTATGCATGTTGACCTTTATAGTGCCATCAAAGCAGACAAGCCTAATGCACCCCAAGAAGAATAGTTTGAGCTACATTTTCTTAAAGTGGATAAATCATACTAATATCTCATTAACCTTCATTCTTCCATGCATGCTTGCTAAATAAAAAAGCATGCTACCAAGATCACTCAAGATTAAGCAATAACTACAAGCATAAATGAACATATGAATTCATAAATGAATTTGAAGTGAATTAAGCAAGAGTTCTTATTGGTTCTGATTCGGAAACATTGTTATTCCCACCAGGAGCTTATTTGCTATCTTCCATTGGTTGTTGTCTATCCTCCTGCAGCCTGCTGTAACAGTAATTGCACATAATACAAGCCTAATACTGTACCTGTCTCTAGGGTAGAAAAATACTATTACAATAATTTTCATCTCTTGTTGGAAATGAGAATTTATATAAGCATAACCTGTGGGTGAATGAAAATTAAAAATTCTGTATATCAAAGGGGGTTTATTCCACATGTCATTTTTTCCCTATATTTACCACAGTTGCCAACAGAAAACAGATGTATGTTCAATGTCAGTGTGTCTGTGTGTGTGTTTAGATGTATGGACTTTCAGATGAAGCTCTTGGGTTAGGGTTTTTTGTTTGGTTGGTTTTTTGTTTGTTTGTTGGGGAGTGGTGCTAGGGGGTGTTTTTCCATTTTTCAGGGATCACTTCCTACAGTTTTATTAATAGAAGTCATAGAAATGGAGATGCAGAAGGGCTCTTGTCCAAGAGGACAATCATCTAGTCTTAACCCCATGCTTCTGTGGTGGTTTTGGCCCTGGCCAGAGGCCAAATGCCCACCAAGCCGCTCGCTCACTCCCCCTTCAGCCGAAAAGGGGACATAATATGTTTTTGAGGGCTTAGGCCCTGAGGTAAGGACAGAGGGATCACTCTCCAATTAGTGCAATGGGGAAAACAGACTCAGCACAGAATAAAGGAAAGAGAAGTGATTTATTACAACTACAACTAATACACCCAGTGAACCGGAATGAGATAAGAGTAAGAAGCGGCCAGGTCTTAAAGCGCCTTCCCCACACCCCTCCCCTTCTTAGCAAACTCAAACTTCATCACGATTTTACTCCCTTCTTCCCCCCCCAACATGGTGCAGGGAGGGGCAGGGAATGGGGAGTGAGGTTCTGGCTGTACCAGTTGCTTTCCTTCCCCAGATCTTAGCACTTCTACTTCCCCCCACCCCTCGCCTCTTAGCACCCTTAGCTTTAATCATCAATTTCGCTCCCTTCTTCCCTCCCATCGCAGCATCAGGAGGGGCAGGGAATGGGGAGTGGGGGGGTTCAGTCCATTCCGCCCGAGCTGTCTTCTGTCTCAACTCGGGGGGGGGGGGGGGCATTCCACACACACACACTCTTCCCTTACAGCACCGTGGGGTCCCACCCACGTGAGAGTCGTATCCACGAACTTCTGCAGCATGAGTCCTCTCCATCGGGGAGTCATCTCCTCACCACAGGTCTCTCAGCAGGACTTCCCTCCATAGGGTTCTGACATTTGGGCCCAGGCTCCCCCGGCCTGGCTCTCCACAAAAGTCACAAGTCCCCTGGCAAACCTGCTGAGGCGTGGATTAATCTCTTCACAGGGTGTGCTTCTTCTCTGCTCCCCGTTCTCATCCATGGGCTGCGAGGGGACATCCCGCTTCACCATGGTCTTCTCCACGAGCTGCAGGGGAAACTTTCTTTCCGCATTCCTTTCACCCCCCCTGCTCCTTCTGGGCCTGGCCTTGGCTATCACTGCAGCTGGTCACATCTTCCCACTCTGCATTCTGGTGGCAAAGTGCGCCAGCCAGGAGGTTTTTTTCTCCAATATGTGATTCACAGAGGTGCTATGAATCCTTCTGTGATTGGTCAAAAGTGACTTTGGCCTTGAATTGGCTCTTGTTTACTGTCTGGAACTCACAACAAACTGTAACTGCTGCTTTGCAAAAGCCATCTCAGCAGCGCAGCTACAGCAAACTGCAACAGCTTCTGAGACAGAAGACAGACCATTGTTGACAAACATTGACCTATCTCAAACACTGAAGAACATTTTCCTGGTTTTTTCCCTAGATTTTGTGTCTCACCCCTTTACCATCCTACAGTTTCTGTGGTTTTCCCATCAATCTGCTATGAAGTCTTTTTGTCATTAAGATCATTTTTCCTGTCACACCTCCCCATTGCTCACAATGGATAATTTATGTATCTCTCCTGACATCTCTTAGTTCTGAAAGAAAACCTAATTCCTTCAACCTTCAGACCAGACAGAGAAAGCTCACTAGAAACTTTTGCAACCTATATTACTCAAAATTGGACACAGCTTCTGCAGAGGTCTTAGGGGGAAGAGTCAAGTAGGTCCCTACCATTCCAATGCCGCCCTGCAGATGCTGTGTGACTGACCCCTGAGACTTTGCCTCCTAGCTGCAAGAACTCCTTTCTTGTTCTTGGACTCTGTGAACAACCTCTGGGTCCTGATGTCTGAGGGTACAGCTGTCCTAGAAAAGAGTCTTGAGGTTTGAATGGTCCTTTGACTGAAATAATTCTAGATATAGTTTACATTTTAAAGCAATGGTGGTTAACATCATAAAACTTGGAGAACTCTGTTTTTCTTGCTTGTAGGCTCTTTATTTCCTTCCTCTTGTATAATACACCTAGGTTCACACATACCTTTGTGTCTAGAGAGGAGATTAGACTTTCCCTGAGAGTTCCTAGGGAACTCCATGTGGAAGAAGCTTCTGGGGGATGAGGCATACAGCTGACTGTCAGTGGAATCTGCAAGCGGAGAGGGTCAGAGAGGAGCAGAGAAGGCACACACAGCCAAGGACAGAGGTGTCAGGCAGAAGATTTTTCTTAGAAACAAGTGTATGTGTGCAGAGTTTGCTTAACCCACTGAAGTCTGCTGGAATGGAGGACAGGCCTCATATTAAAAGGATACATCAGTGGTGGTGATGAGGACTGTTTTTAAATTAATTTCATTTAGTAGCTAAACTATACAGTCTTGCTGCTGTTCCTCCACACACTTATGAATGTGTTCTCTCATCTGTTGCTGAAGTAATTCGTGAAACTGTTAAGTGGAAACACACTTACATTGGATCCCGAGCGGACTGACAGATGGTACCAGTCTGAAAGACAACCACAAGGAACCAAAGCATCATGGTGACTTAAAACTAAAAATATGGTTTGTTAGTATGACCTCATTCAATTTACCACACAGGGCAATATTAAAAGTTGTCTCTGTATGTCAAACTTGCAACTAAGTTATTTGGCACATATAGTGAACTTCTCAATTAAGTATTTGACAGATTGTTATATTAGCAGAGCTTTGGACAGTTCAAGAGATTTCCCCAGGACGTTCCTGCTTAGCCTGGACCATTTCTTATGCTTAGATATTGATTACCATCCTGGCTAGAAAATTTGCCTGTCCCAGAGTTTCCTATTCCTGATGCAGAAGTGATAACATTGTACATTGAGAAAATAGCTGTAAGTAGGCAGTAAAAACTTCCTGCAGAGGTTATCAAGGGACACTTGAAAAAAAATCAAAACAAGGCAGAAGTGGACCCACCCCAAGGGTATGCATGCAAATATGGAAGAGCTGATAGGGTAATATTGTGGGGAAAGCTCTCGCACCTTTGCCAGGAAATCAGCATGACAAGGTGTTTATCTGAACCTTGAATGAGAAAAAAAATAAGAAAATATGGAGAGACTTGAATACTTCATAAACTATACATTTGCTCAAGTAAATAAGGAAATGCCATAATCTCTACTTTGTATAGTGGGGCAAGAAAGGATATCATCCCCAAGGACATATTGCACAGGTCCCAGGTTTTAAGAATATTTTATCTTGTTAGGCAGGAAAGGATAACCTTGGCATGGAATATTGTGGCACTTTTCTAGACAGTATTGAATGACTTTAACCACCTTTTATGCTCCTGTAGTTCCTCTCTCATTTGTTATCATACCTTTAGCTTCTGCAACAAAAGAGACTAAAATTCTACTAATACACACTTCCTTTATTAAAAGACTTTGGTGAGTTGACGTTGGCCTTATGCCAGGTGCCCACCAAGCTGTTCTATCATTTGCCTCCTCAGCAGAGCAGAGAGAAAATAAGATGTAAACAAACCCTTGTGGGTCAAGATAAAGGCAATTTAATAAAGAAAATCAAAGGCTGTGCACAAAAACAAAGGAAAACAAGGATGTATTCTCTACTTTCCATCAGCAGGAGGAATCCAGTCATGTCCTGGGAAGTTGGGCTTTGATATGTATAACTGTTGCTTCATAATAAAGAATATTGACCCTCATCCACCTTTTTCTTAGTTTTTATTGCTGAGCAGATATCACATGGTATGGAATATACCTTTGGTCAGTTTTGGCCATCTGTCCTGCCTGTATCTCCTTCCAAGATCTTGTTCAGTCCCAGCCTATTGGCGAGGAGGGAATGTTCAAGGACAGGCTTGGTCCTGTGCCAGCGCTGCTCAGTAGTAGCCAAAGCAGTGGTGTGTTACCAGCACATCCTTAGCAGCGAATACACAGCACAGCGCTGTGAGGGCTGCCATGGGTACAATTAAGTCTATTTAAGCCAGACCAAATACAAAGAAAAAGAATCAATACAGCAACACTACTCCGCATACTGAATAATGAGTATGTAAAAAATACACTATGAAATCAAGTAATCAGAGAATATATTGTAAATAGTTTGTGGAGAAAAAAATAAGACAGTGTTAAAGTGTTCCACCCTTTCTTGGCTTTGGCTTCACATTTATAAATTTTATAGGTACTTTCTTATATTTAAAGAAAAAAATAGAAACAATATCACTGGAGGTGTTGGAAAACTTAAATTGTAGGCAATGCTTTTGATCCCTCTACAGGAACAATAACAAAAGAATATTAGTATTGCACAAAATGGGTCATGTATCTTTTGACCTACAATTCTGAATATTCACAGCCAACTGAATTAAGCAGCAAATTCCCCAAAACAAAGTTGTCCACATATGCAAAGTCTTTACCTTGCCTAGGAGAAATGCAATTGGACTGTGGAAAAGTTTTTTTATGAATGTCAAGTAATCATGCTACATTCACAAAGAAGTAAAAGCAAATCAACAACAACAACAAAAAGATAAAATAAACATGAACATACTGCAAATTGGTAGTGATTTTTAAGCATGGAGCTATATCAAATTTGTGTGTACTTATTCTGTGCAAATATTTGCTGAAACGAACATTGGAAAGTTGGGCTCTACAGCTATTGTGATAAGCAAATTGGGAAAGTTACATCTCTCAGGAAACATATGGGAAATTGTAAAAACTTTACACTACTCCAGGTTGATAACATGAAAACAGCAGTGATTCTTCAATTTCATGTTTGTTTTTCATGGTTCCTTAGCTCTATTCCTAGAGAGTGTGCAAGCAGAAGTTGATTTCTTCTGAAACAATCATCCAAGGTTCCCTAAGAAGCTAGTATGAAAATGTAAATGAAAATGTAATGTAATGGCCTTTGTGTAAAGTGTTAATAAATGATTGGAAAGATGCTGAACACATCAGGTCTAACACAGGAACTGACATCATAATATCAGCATACTCAATCTGTTCATCCAGGCGTTTTCCATATCGATAGGCAAAATTTCTATTCATTCTTCCTGATTGTGGAATCATTTTTGACATGTTCAACATAGTTATTCTTCTCTAGCTGCAGTGATCAAGTATGAGACTGCCCTTCAAGTAATCATAGACAGTCCAGAAAACAACGATTTATTTTTTTAATACATTCTCTTTCTATCCATTCCATAATCTGTCCATCTCCTGGGAACTGTCTAGAGTTCTTTTCGCATTCCTTACAATGGTATCAAGAAGACCTGTCAGTGGTTCAAATTTAAAATCAATAACAGTTCTGGAAGAAAAGAACATATAAGATGTTATTGAGGAAGGTGGCTTCAGGCAATTGCTAATTAAGCAGATGCAAACCTTCCATGGGAGAACAGCACATTAAAAACCCAATGAACTACATCAGTGCTAGATAAAATTAGGATGTTCTGCCAGCATTCCCACCCTTGGGATACAGCAATAAATTAATGGAATCGGCCTATGATTATGTTCTGTGTGATACTTCATATGACTTGGCAATAAAATTTGAGGCTCCAAACACATGCATGCAACAACAAATCAGTATTGTGGCTGCTGCTAGATACAAGTTCCTGATGTGGTATTTCTTTGATAAATTCTTATCACTGGTTGCTTAATATTCTCTTCAGTGTTTGTATTGTTTATTACAAAAACACCAAAAAGGAGGAAAAAGGCTGACCACAAAAATCATTGATGAATTTTCTATGTGCTGGCAGAGTGGAAAAAACTCAGAGGTATGAAAAATTTACAATATTTTGAGCATTAAGTGGGAAGCCAAGTGTATTGATGGAAATAAGCATCATGTGAAATCATCTACATTTTTGCAAGACGAATTACAGGTATGATTCAGATGGGAACTGGACGTTGTGGTCTGTTGACTTAATTTCTTAGAATCACCTTACAGTCTTCATTTGTGATCAGATGAAGATCGGATCTCTGATTTGAAGGCAAACTCTGACAGAATCAAGAATTAGCTAGCCATGTCAAAAGAAACAGTAGAATTCTGTCTCCCTTTAAGGATGGACATTAAGGAGCAACCAGCTCCTTCATCAATACAAATACCTTCACCAAAAAGTTAGTTCCTAAAGTAGTTGTCTTTCTTTTGAGCAGCAGGATGGCAAATGTTTCTTTCTTACATATTTGTTTAATGCCAGTTAGCCTTTGAATGTGATTCTGTAATACAAATAAACACTTGACAACTGTTCATATGTTTGGATGAAGACAAGGGAAAAAGTCTTCATTGTGAGAATGGTTTAGCACTGGGAAATATTGCCAAGAGAGGCTGGGAATCTCCATCCTTGGAGATCTTCGAAGTCCACTGGGCAAAGTCCTGAGCAACTGAATGTAGCTTTGAAGTTAACCATTTGTGGAGTAGAAGGTTGAACTAGAAATCCCCAGAGTTACCTCCCAAAGTAAATCCTTGCATGATTGTGTGATTTCAGTTAAAAACAAGGTAAGTGAAGGCATAAGGTACCCTCAGCTGCAAACTGTCTCAGCTGTATAACATCGTCTCTTACTTCTGAAGTTTTCAAATAATATATTGCAAGTCCAGTCTGCATATTTGAGGGCACTACATAAGGGATGAAAAACATACTTCTGAAGGTATTTTTTTTCTGATACGTCGAGACAAAGAAGCTCAAAAGCCACCCACAAACCCTGCCTCCACTACAACAAGTCACTAGCAAAGATTGCTGAGATGCAGTGTTCTCTATTCAGGACTTTGTAATTACAGCATCTGAGGTAACAATGAGGCTCTCCTTTGGATTTCAGAACCATCAGAATGTTGTAAACCTTCTGAGCATGCTGACATGTACAGTTTCACTACTGACAATGTAACTGCCCTATAGCTCCAGATCTGGCCAATCTCGTTGCTTCTATAATGTTCTTTCTGTAACAGAAAGGTAAAACTGACAAAACCAATTACATCACTGCATACACGAAAGCCTTTTTAATAAATAAATTGTCACGAAAAGGGCATGAACTTGTTTGAAGTAATAAGGTCATGATACAAAGTCTTCTCAGATATAGCAGAATGAGCTGTAAATCTGTTTACAGAGTGAGTTTTGTCTGCCCCACTCAGCACACTGCATCACTGAAAATTATTTAATGTAACAGACAAGGACATTTCTTCAGAAAGGAAGTTTTTAATGTTTCCTGATTACAGCAGTACATTAAAAAACCTAGAATTGAACAGAAAAATGTTCTGCTTGCTCTTGGTCTGTTCGGGTCTTTGAAAAGATGGTCTACAGGCAGATGCTAAATAATCTTCACTTCTAATACATTTGGTAGATTAAGGTCTTTGCTCTGTTACCTACCAAGCAGAAAAGAACAGGTAAAGATTGTCAGGGTCCTTGACCTCAATGCAAATTCAAACAGCCTGTTATAATTCTAATTGGTTGGATTAGGCAATGAGCTCATTAGGAATTAAAAGCCATTAGCAATCAGTCACTCTCCTTTCCAACAGTGGGGAGCACAATTAATTAGCAATCCACTTTATTTCTGGATATGTTACTGTAAGGGACTAGAGATATGCCTTAACAATTGCCAACAGAACCATATCCCCCTCTTTCCTCTCCCTCAATCACCATAAAACCTCATGACAACAGCCACACAACAAAGTGAATTGGATATATATCTTGTTTATTTCAAAGTGGTTTATCTCAAACCAAGTCCTCTGCACATGTGCCCAGGCCCAGGGTCAACTGAAGGACAAAGTGTGAGGAGGCTTGGACTCTCTCAAAGGTCCCTATCAAACTTTCAGGGACCGTCTGGAGACGGCAATGGACATGCATCCCACCATTGGATGAAAGGTGTGGCTATGCCAAGGACTTACTGACTATACAATGAGACAACACTCTAAAAAAACAAGACCAACAAAGACCGGGGGGAACATTCCTCCACCAGACCTGAAGACATCAGATTAATGGGACATCAGAGATCCACAGTGGTAGCTATTGCAATCAATCTCTCTCTTTTTTCTACTCTTTTCCCTCTCTCTTCCCCACTTCTCTTGCATGCTTGTTGTGGGCCAAATAAAGTGACTTGGCACTTGACTCCATTTTGAGTCTTGATTCTGTTCCTGGGAAATGCAAAGACCTGGTCACAATAAAACACCTAATTGAACCTCACTCAGGAGTTAAGCCCAGCTGCCCCCAATCACCCAGAGCAATCTGAGGTCAATTGGAAGGCAAGGGTGTTTAACCTCTGTTAGATTGGTCTACCTAGTTATGAATCATGACAACTACCCTGAATGATTTGTGAGCAGGGAAGGTGCATACAACATTCTCTTCGTTGCAGAGTCAGGGCAGGTAAGTACAACACAACTCTGACTTAGCTATTAAGAAGTGATTAATTGTATCCTGTCTTGTTTCTGCCCAATATAGTTGATAGGTGAGAAAGACCCAAAAGAAGAATTGATTTCCCTGGAGATAAAGTAATTTTGAATTAGCTTACAATCAGAAATTCTTTCCCTTCTGGTGTCAGGTTCACTCACTTTCACTGTCTGTGTTCTGCAGTTAGAAAGTTAACCTCAAGTAGTCACCTAAAGAAGGAAACAACATTCAGAATAAGGTTTCTAAGCCCCAAACAAAGTAGTGACTATGATAAAGTGCCATTTCAATATATATAAATGGCAGATAATAAAAGAAGAATGGCACGTAGGATGTCCCTAAAGATAAATCATGCCAGACTAATGCAATCACCTTCTACAACAACATAACATCTCTGTTAACATGGGAAGAGAAGTGGATGTTGTTTACCTGGCCTTCAGTGAAGCAATCAGCTGTGTTTCCCACACCCTTCTCCCGGAGAAACTGCAAGATGCAGATTGGATGGGTGGTCTGTGAGATAGGTAGGAAACTGGCTTGCACTCAAAGGGCGGTACTCAATGTCTCTCAGTCTTGTAGCCTGTCACAAATGGGGTCCCCCAGGGAAAGATACTGGACTTCACACTGTTCAGCATCTTCATGAATGACCTGGATGATGGGACTGAAGAAACCATCAGCAAGTTTGCTGATGACACCAAACTGGGTAGTGAGGTGATCACATCAGAAGAGTGAGACACCCCACAGTGAGACTTGGAGATGCTGGAAGAGTAGAGTAACAAGAACAGCATGAGGTTTAAGAAAGACAAGTGCAAAGTCATGCACCTGGACAGTACAGGCTAGGATCCCTTGCTGAAAGAGAACTAGGGGTCTTGGCAGATAACAATCTGAAATTGAGTCAGAAGTATGCTGCTGCAGCAACAGGCATTTCAGATCCTGCACTATCACTAGCAGAGATAGACATGTGATTTTCTCACTTCACTCAATGCTTGTCAGAGCACACCTGGAGTTGTAGTCCCTGCAGTTCAGGAAAGATGTGGATAGAATGGATAGGATCCAAAGGAGAGACATGGAGATGATCAAAAAAGGAATGTGTCTTGTGGGGAAAGACTGAAGGAAGTAGATCTTTTCTCCCTGAAGAAAAGACTCAGGGGGTGGGCTTCATCAATGTATTCCAGTGCTTAAAGGGTGGCTACAAAGGGGATGGAGGCTCTCTTTTCACAAGGAGTCACATGGAGAAGAAAAAGAGCAATGGGTACAGGTTGCACCAAGAGAAATTTTATCTCATCATAAGAAAGAGATTTTTTTATAGTGACAACAATCATTCACTAGAATAGCACCCCCAGGGATAGGGTAGAGTCCTTATTACTGGAAATTTTCAAGATACGATTGGACAAGGATCCCGATAATATCACCTAGACTCCCTTTCCCATGAAAGATTGGACCAGATGATTTTTCATTTCAAGCTGGGCTTTTCTATGATCTTAAGAATCTCTAAGATGATGGTAGGAGAGGAATCACGCTTGGTGGTACGTGTATGCCATGAACATTTCTAGCTCTGTTTCTCTAGGCTATCACAGTAACTAGCTTTCATCTTGCAATTCACAAATGCATCCAGCATATAGCCAGTCTGTTGAGTTCTTCACATTGTGCATCCTCTAGAACCTTACGAATTCCTTCTGAAAGAGATCTATGCTTACTCTCATCATGGTATTCCTTATGTTTTTGTCACTAAAACTCAAGACATAGTTTTTAGCTGAACTTATTGAAAACCTTCCATTAAAGCGTCTCAGAAGCACTTCAAGGCAAAACCAGACTTCCCTTCTTTTTATTCCAGTTTGCTCACAGGTGTTTGGCTGTTTAAACAATTTCTCTCTAAGTTATATCCAAATCATCCAGCTTTTGCTATTCACACTTTGCAGGATATGCTGACTTCTCAGCTAGGCAAACTCAAGGGAAGGCTGACAGATGTCACCAGTATACTTTGATAGTAGATGCATACATTTTCTGTCCTAAAGTCTCATATTCATCCAGCAGCAAGTAAGGGTAGCAGCTGTTCATTGATTGAAGACTCGCTTCACAAAGATCAGGTGTATTGGTGAGATGGGAGGGATGAGCTCTGATGTAATCACTGTAAATTTGCAGGGAAAGTGAAGCCACCATAAAAAGGAGGAGATATATTCATAAGTTAATTAAGAGCTCATCAACAAAGAAAAATATATCTTCTGGTGGGTACGGAAAGCCACCATGTTGGCTGATAGGTAATTTCAGGGTTATTTTTCCAGCTTTCTGAGTCTCAAGGTGTTTGTTGTGAGTTCAAAAATTTTTATTTATGTATTTATTTGTATCAGTTCATTTCCCTACCACACTTTAGAATATTGTTAGTAGTTTTCTGTAAATGTAACAAGAAAGTATATTGGTTGTTAAACTTAATATATTTTTTGAATACAGAACTAACTGCTTTGCATGTTTGACTATGAATATTATATATAGAGCAATGCTTTGTGCCATCAGAAATTAAGCGCACAATGAATGTCACAATACACAAATATACACTGAAAAAGCACTGACAAATACTTTGTATAATATTTATTACTTTTTTTCTGCTTTACTAAGGTGATTTCGTAGTTCCTCAACAAATTTTTTGGGGAGTGTAAAACATTAAATTAAACAATGTTCTCAACTAAAATGAAGAGGTCATAGGAGACATATATGTTTCCTGTGTAATTGAGTGGGGTAAAAGGTCATAACATGTAGGGTATTGAACATGAGCTTGTCTAATAATAAAACTAACTGATAAGAAATAAATTGCCATAAGAAAAAATATAATACTGTATATAAAAAGGCAGAACATAGTCTCATTTTAGCTAGTATTCTCCCCTGAGAGGTAGGTTGAAGCTGAAACTCTAGATGAAAGTGAACTCTTGGGTAATACAGCAACCTATTGTGAAATGATAGACTGCAGTAAAGGGAACTTCCTTCCTGACCTCTACAGAAATTATCTTCCTCCCTCCAGTATGAAGTTTAATAACCTGTGTCATTCTACTTCCTAGCACAGCTAGAGTGCTAATGTTATTAATATTCAACTCAATCAGAGTGCTAAGTTGAAAAACTGCTTCCAGCACATATGTTCAGTTAAAAAAATTAGTCCTACCCTATTGATGAGTTAATGGATAACACCTTCTGTCAACACATTTAAGGAAAAAACCCATCAAAAAAATTTCACAAGAAATTGGGTGATCTACAGTGATTTAAAGGAAGATAAGTTGAAAGCAGAGTTTAAGTAATGTAATTGTTACACGTAAAACCACTGAGAAGAATGTGGAGATTTCAGAAAGTTCTCACTAAAGTAATTTCAAAAAGTCTGAAGAAAAAATTAATTCCTTTCATGATGGACTTTCTTAGGAAGTGGCAATTCAATGTAATTCTTAATCCCAGTCTTCCTCTCACCAACTGAAGAATGTATTCTCACGCTTAAAACTAACAGAATGGTTCTGGGCATGTTTTAATACACTGACAGATGCTTTGTTGAACATATGATGTAGTGACCAGTGCATTTTGATAGTCAAATCTGAAAACAGAGAATTATTTTTTTTTTCCAGCTTGAAATAGGTTTTCTGATACTGCCTGCAATTTTCTTGCCTACCCAGGGAAAGATACAGGCAACCTGGACTGATTAGTATTCTGCTCCCTCTGTTTCTTGCATGGGTCTCTTGTGTTTATCTGAAACTTGGAATTCTTATAACCACGTAGCATTCAGAGATGAATTTGAGTCATCATTGAAGCAATATGCTTTACTGATCCCCTGAGTAGTTACTGTTACTTTGTTCTTTCTTTCAATAGAAGGTTTTCCCAATTTTCTTTTCCAGTTTTTACAAGTTTGGCTGGTTGTTTTTTAAACAGAATGTGTGGCCCTTTGCATTTAGTGCAATAGCAACATGAAGCTCTCCAGTGGGTGACAGGATGCTTTCTCTGCCTGTTTTTGATAGAATGCCTTCGAATGCCTTCAAATAAATACAATAATGCTTGATCTCAACAGTTTTTATTTTAAAATTAAGGGGCAAAATGCTGTTTCTATGTGTTTCTACCTGTCAAATACTACCTATCATTTCTATAAATCTCCCTGAATTGTTAACTTCTGTCAGGACTTATGGTGTAAGGCAGTGTTATGCATGGACACTGTTTCATGTTTTTTTTCCTTGATTTTCCAACAGCCAAACTTCAAAATACTGTTTCTATGTGTTTCTACCTGTCAAATACTACCTATCATTTCTATAAATCTCCCTGAATTGTTAACTTCTGTCAGGGCTTATGGTGTAAGGCAGTGTTATGCATGGACACCGTTTCATGTTTTTTTTCCTTGATTTTCCAACAGCCAAACTTCAAAATACTCTTATACCAGCCTTACAAAATGTACCCCATTTTCCCAGTGAGATTACTTTGATAGAAGACCTTTGATGTATGTCAAGACAGTCATATCTAGTTTTCATTACTGAGAAAGCTTGGTCTGTTGACTAGGTCTTAATAAATGTGCTGAGAAGGCATGATGGGAAAACTAGTAAGTTTTCTCCAGAAATACTTCCAGCACGCCCTTTTTTCTTATCTCTGCTCTGAAGCAGATCTACAATTTTTTTCAATAAATATTTTTTGAGGCCACTGCAACCAAAAAAATGACATTTCAACTTCTCCAACTTTGAGAAGAAACTAACGGAGGTCACTAGCAATAGAGTTATCCTAAGATTTTTTTTGTTATTTCCTGCCAAAGAAGTATAGCCTATATATAGTCTAGGTGATAATGACTGGATATGGAGATAAAATTTGGCTACAGTAAAAGTATCTGATTATAAGGAAAAGTAAAGCAGAAGTGAAGCATGGCATAGTTTATCTAAAATTAATATTTAAACAACAGCTGCAGAAATAGTTCTAAGTTTTTTAAAGGACCTTATTTAAGGTAAAGATAAATCCAAGAAGTGTTTTTTTTGTCATAAGTTACTTTGACCATTTAATGAAGCTTAATTTATATGAAGGTCTTCACACAAATTAGCTTTAAATCTGAAAAACAAACCACATAGAAACATGTAAATATCATTACAATTTGATATCAATGACAGATTTTAGTTAAAAACCACATACCTCTCAATTCTTGCCTTTTCTGGCAGGAACCAATGTCTGAAAATTCTGCTGAACTTTTTACATAATTTTCAGAATCTTTACATCAATCTAAAACATTTAAGTCAAACAATTAATTCTATGTATAACAGCAGTGAAGAAACATTTCTCACTGTGAAAGTTTCCAGTACTTGGAAGCTCTGATGTCTGATATGAATGAGACAGCCTTTCTCATGATGAGAGCTCTCCACCTATCTCTACATCTATAGGAAGACTTTGGTTTTAGTATATAAAATCAATTAAAAAAGCACTAGGGACAAGCATGCACCTGCAGTTATAGACTGTAATTGTTGAGAAAGTTAGGCTTATATCAGTAATTGAGGTGTCACCCAAGAAAATTTTTTTGGGGGAGGGCAGGTGCTTGGCTGGTTTTGGATTTTTGTATTGTTGGGTTATTTTTTTGGGTTTTTTAAAATTTATTCTTGCTCCTTTCATACACTAGAACCTTGTTACATCATAATTAAAACAAACCTACAAAAAATTATAGGAAAAAAAGATCCTGTGGCATGTGCTATTACAAATATTACTCTGACATTGTGGTGTTACAGAAGAGGAGATGGAATATGTGACCTTTATAGCGTCAGTCATTTTTTAACTTAATTGAAAAAATCTCAGAATAGCTCCAGAGGAAAATTCTTTCAGAGCATTTTATGACTACACTTTTAGTATTAAGTCTAGGAAATGGATGTATTTGAAGAAAGAGGTCACAAGTGAAGGAGAACTTGCAGATCTGTATGACTGTAGGCAGTGGAGACGTATTACGCAGTTACATTAATCTTTTCAAGTGACATGAAATTGTATGAAAACGGGTTTGTAATCATAGTACTATAGTTCAATGATCAGTAAATACTCTGGGAAATGTTCCTTGTAATGCTGGTGTTGAATATGCTCTTGAAAGAATTAAAAAAACCTCAAACCTATAAAAGTCAATGCAAACAAACAGAGATTAAGTCAGTGACGTACCAAAGGTATAAAACCAGAAATGTAAGTATAGTCTTGTTCCCAGTAAGGTAAATAATGGTGTTCTCAGTGGCTTTTTGGCTACAGTGGGTTTTGACATATAAAATCTCTCAGTTCCATCATACAGCCAGATCAGGGTGCCACTATGCTATCTCTCACTCAAAGTGAGACTAATGTGAAATATAGTGAACATTACTTGAAAGTCATACTCTTCAGGCTTTCCATCATTATTAAATGAAGAAATTAGAAATGAAAGCAGTTGAATGCTTGATATATGTCTCTAATACTTCCATGATCTTTTTAAGTAAATATTTTTAATCAATAACCTGGGATATAATCCTCATTGTTAAAATGACACATTGCCTCATTGAATATTCCTGATCAATTAAAGGTAAGAAAGGTCCTTCCATATTCTCACCCTTGAGAGAGCAACAGGGCTACTAAGGTTGCTTTCAGCATTAAATACTTTTTTTTTAGGGGATAGAGCGGATTTTCTGAAGTATGATGATTTATCAGCAGAGTCTAGATCAGAGAACAAAAATTATTTCTAGATATTAATCATCACAAAAAATTGTAAAATTTTTACATAAGATGTTGGTAATTTGAATGGTACAGAGTTGGGGGGTAGGAAGTGTGCCAAATTTAGCACCCCTGGCAGTCTTGCTTGGTTCTGTTACTCACACTACTATAAATTTTCCATGTGGCTATGGGCAGATTATTTAGAACGTGACTGTGGTATAGGAAAAGCCTGGAGTTTACTTAATACATGACAGGTGTTGCTTAGGGTACAGCTGAAACACACTGACTATTCTTATATGTATAAATGTATTAAGGTTGAACTGTTAACAAAGTAATTAGACTTACGAAGAAGTAGGAAAAACTGGAAAGTCCTAAAGGTTGAACTGTTAACAAAATAATTAGACTTATGAAGAAGTAGGAAAACATGGAAAGTCCTAAGAAGTTCTTTCCCCTTGCTGGGGATGCTGGCAAAGGTTTTTCCAGAGTGCACTCCTAATACAGGTTAATAGTGGATCAACTATGGATCACTGTGAGAGCAGAAGCACTGTCTCAGTCTTCTGCGCAGGGTTCATCACAGAAAATGTAGTGCCGTAAGATCTGATTCCATATGCCATATAGTTTGTTAGAGGAGAAGACAGAAAGGGCTAAAAGCCTCAGCCAAACTTCTGAAGGAGCAGAGAAAGACCAGCTTTGGATACAGCTGTGTCAATTCGGTGAGAACACCGAAGGTTCCAATTATGTACAGCAATCAGTCTACATGCTTCTCATGTGAAATGAGAACTATTTTCTTCACATTATGTGTGCTGTTATTATCTTGTTTTTGTAAGAAGACACACTTCATTCACAGGTGAATCATCTTTTTTTTTTTCTTCTTATTTTTTTCTTTTTCAGATGTAACACAATAGGCATTTTGTACAACATATAATACATACACTATTATGACAGCAGAAGCTTCTCACCCCACGCCATTTTCTTACATTCTCCTTTCATTATTGTTAACTGTTCTTCAAGTTCGTTCCCTGCTAAGGTTGATTTTAGATGCTTTGGAAATGCAGGAGAGCTCTGGGAAACAGGTAAACTGGACTCATCTTTTATAACAAGGTTGTGGGAGATACTTTTGGACCCAGAACTCTAATTGAAAGAAAAATGAGAGAAGCAGTTTTTATGACAACTGTCTTGAGAAAAGGTGAAGCATTTCAACAGTATCTCAGGCAGAGATGAGTGCACACCTTAGTTTCCTCTTCTGTAAGCTGAACAAATTTAGTATCGTTAGCCAATCCTTTTAAGCCATGCCCTCACTCACCATCTTTGTTGCTGTAGTTTGGACATGTCCTAGTATTTTTATGTTCTTATACTGGGGGACTCAAAACTGCAGACAGGGCTCTAGGTGAGGCTATACTGATGCTGGTAATAGTGGGACAGTCACATTTTTCAAACAGTTAGCTATATTGTGCTTAATGCACCTCAGGATACAGTTGGTCGTTTTAGCCACCAGCAAAAAATTATTGACTCATATTGAACTTACTATCAATCAAAACCCACACTCTGCAGGGCTGCAGCCTAGCTTCTTTCCCCCAGTATATACATACATCCAGGACTATACCATTTCATGTGCAGGATCCAGCCTTTGACATTGTGACATTTCATATGGTTGGTGACCACCCAGTACTCTATCTATCAAGATCTCTCTATAAGGTCTCTGTACCCTAGAAGGAATCAACAGCTCCTCCTAATTTAGTATCATTGGCAAACTTTTTAGTATGCACTCAAGTCCAGTGTCCAGGTCATAGCTCAACTCCTATTTCCCCCGGAGACTTCACTGCTGAAAAAATTCTCTAATGCAAATGAAAAAAAAAAACCAAACAAACCCCAAACAACAAAAAAAAATTAGAGCTTGTGCTACCTTTATATTTACAGGCATATCACTGTGTCTCACTATCATCACTAAGTCAGCAAGGGATTAAGGTATGTCTGCAGATGCAGGAGAAGGATTCATCGCAGTGTTTGCAGAAGCTGAGATGACATCCTAAGCATGACAGTTTAGAGAGTTCATGTCCTTTGAGACCATAGCTTCGGGGAACATTGCTCTTTTCCTTTGATGTTCAGTAAATACTCACAGGACACTGGACAAGGATCAGTGGAGAATGCACCTTCTATATGCACTTGAAATAAAAGCCAAAAAGGAGCATCAGTAAATGGAAGAGTCAGTAAATCTCTTACCAATCAGTAAATGGAACTGTGGCTTATAAAATTCCTTCCATAAATATAATTATTGACATCTGATTTTTCTGTAGGGAAATCAGTATGGTTGCCCAGATGGAAAAAGATAAATATTTAACTGTATTACCTGCTATCAAAAAGCTGAAGAATTCTCACCACTACTTATTTCCTTGTGCAGACTGTGCCAGACCAGAATATCCCCTGTAGTTCTGTTTCATTTGAATACATTTGTAGGATTAAAAATTCAGCAGACTTTTAAAAAATTTATTTTGGATATTACTAATTGTTGTTACTAATAGCTGTACCTAGCCAGCTGAATATACAAATTCTGTGAAATGCACTATAAATTCTGAGAGCACCAAAACATGTAATGGGGAATTTATCTTTGTGGATACGACAAAGGGAAGGGCATCTTCTATTAAAAGCTGAAAAGTTTGTCTAGCACTTATAAGTAAAATAGAATGTTATCTATTATTTTAATTCTTTAAGATGTTTTATTTAATAACTATGAAAATAGCCTATGGTTACCTACACTGAGTATGCCAACACTCCACAGGAATCCGACTATATTAATAATAATATAAATTATATCTTTAGGCAAATTCACAGTTGTTCATGAAGTGCTAGCAGCAAGTTCAATGTTAAGCATATTTTCCAACTGTGACATTGATAGCTAGTTTAAATATTTATGTATTTTCCACAAAGCTGGAGTCTGATATTCGAGCCTCCCCCAGTTACCCAAACTGACCTCACAAAGTGTAATAAAGTTAACAAAACCAGAAATTTAATCCTGTGCCAGTTTTAACACCTCCTCAGCCTTATATAAGTAACAGGAACATTACTATTGAATTTTAGTAGGCAGAACATGAATAATGTGATGATTAACAACAGCATCATAAACCTCCTACACAAATTATCTCGTGCTAAATCAAATTTGGGGATGTAACTCAAAATTTCTCTTAGCCTTGGTTAATATCTTACCTGTGGATACAGATGTATCTTTGATGTAAAAACTAAAAAAATAATTTTCTATATCAGTTCTTCGTTCCTGGACTTTTGCTGGCTCAGATCTAGGTTCAGCAGAGAACTATTCTTTCCAATAGGTTTATTTTCCAGTACACCAACTAGCAGAACTCCATCAGTAAACAGCTGCATAAACACTATGCAGGCTTACAAGTAGGATGACTGAATGGCTGAAAGTGGGAATGTGCCATAAACATTTTCAGTAGATGCTTGTGGAGAAGAACAGTTATTTTTGATACATGGGTGCTAAGGAAGGAGATTCCCATTGGCTTGCCAGCTCCGTTCACAGACATTTTACCTATCACATATTCAGCCCACACAGGTTGAAAACTGCTGATGCACACAGATAAGGCACTTTCTTCAGAAAGACAAGGAGATGGAGACAAATACATGTCAAGATCAACACTTGGTAGTCCTATAGAGGATGCAGGACCTTGACAGGAAGGCAAATTAACTTTTGTCTAGAGAATAATCATCTGGCTAGAGTAAATTGGCAGCTGCTGAGTCAGCAGCCCCAGGTAGCTCATACATCAGACCTAACTAAGTTCTATGGGATCAGAGGTCTAGATGCTACAGTAAAGATTATATAGAAACAGCGGTGAAGAGAAAAATACTTTATAGAAAGTTTTTGAGTTAGCACTGTACATATTTGATGTGGTGGATAAGCCCTTCTATACTCACCTTGCCTTATTCTTCAGGTCATGCATACAGTGTTGTGCATCACCCAAAACACGAGCTAAAGTAAAGTGAAGTTCTTTGGGAAATGTATCTTTCTATGTGAAAATATGTACACACCACAAATATTACATTAGTTGCATTAGTGGTGTATGTATGTGTTCAAGTTATACAATGGAAACTACTAGCTTCTAAACAGAAATATACACTGACTACTACTCCATATAAATCCTTCTGAGTTTAAACTATGACAACTTGTAAGTGCTATTTATTTAGCATCATGTAAATAATCACAATTAATATAATAGTTATGTTTATGCTGCTACATGCAAGTCTAAAAACTCTGTCATGAATCTTTAGATTTTTTAGCTCATTAGGTTGACATGAATTATAGTCCTTTCACACCAAAACAAGTGGTGTGAAGTTATCTATATCTTTCTTATTTAACTAAAGGTCCCAATCTTCATCAGATCTTTATCAAATTATAGCCGTAAAGGTATAATCCTGAAGACTAGGTAGCAAAAAGAGAAAAAAAACCCCGAACAACCAAACAAAAGAAACCAACTAAACAACCGCCCCCCCCCCCCCGAAAAAACCAACCCTACAAAAAACCAGACCCATTCTGGACCATAAGTTATTCATCTGATGTTGTGGGGAAAATTTTTTCTGGGAACATTTCAGTGTCTTCTATGGAGTACTGAGAACAATTCTGTGTTGTAATTTATCTGCATTCTACCCTAGTCTAATTACATCCAGCAGCCTACAGGGAGTGTTAAGTTACAAAGCTGAAGCTCTGGAGTAATTTGCTTATTTCCAATAAAGGAAATGGAACAAAAGGATTTTAACTACTTTGAATTCTGAATCTTGTCTCACCTGCATACCTCAGTGGGCACTGCCCAGATGACAGGTTGTGAACTGCTGTGATGATGTAGTCTGATTTCATGTCTGAGATAGGAGTGTGCTTGTATATCTACCCCAATTTAAACACTACTACAGATAAAAGGCATCTAATATTACTTTTGAAAGAAAAAAAAATGTCATGGCTTATAGAACAATACAAGGTTTTCTTTGTTCTTTCCTACTGTCAGTTTTCAGCCATGGGCTTCCTGTAATTCTTTTACTAGTTAATAGATTGTATGTAAGGACTATAATCAAGAAAATTATATTTTCTTTTGATTATATAGAATTGAAAGTTACCTTTCTGTAAATATTTTATAGATCTTTAATCATTCCCATTTCTTCTTTTCTTGTCCAGCTCCCGTGTGTCCTGGTTTCAGTCAGGATAGAGTTAACTTCATTTGTAGCAGCTGATGGAATGCTGTGTTTGGGAGTTAAAATGAAAGCAGTGCTGATAACACCCTGATGTTCTTAGTTGCAGTCAGACAGTCAAGGACTTTTCTCAGCTTCTTCGTATTTCTCTATTCAGGAGAAAGGAGGGGCGAAGCCAGGACAGGTGCCCCAGATGGGCCAAAGAGAGTATTCCATGCCAATTACGTCCTGCCCAGGATAACGGGGGGCTGAGGGGAGGAAGAAGAGGGGCGGTGGCGGGACGCGTGCTTCCTGGGGGGACGGTCGGGTTCCGGGACAGCTCTGGGTGGTACGGCCTGAGTTGTGTGGTTCGGGGAGAAACTGCATTGGGTATCAAGAGTTTCATATTCTTTTCCTCTATAGTCCTGTTACCATTGTTATATTTTATCTTTCTGTTATCTTAGTAAACTATCCTTATCCCAACCCACGGGCCTCTTAGTTTCTTGGTTTTGGAGTTATTTTCCCCTTCCTTTTCCCTTCCCTTGTTTCCCCCCTTTTTCCCTCTTCCCCTGCTCTTTTACTTTAAGAAGCAGGCAGCTGCGTGGATCTCGGCCCACCGCGGGGGTGAAACCACGACACTGTGTATTTATATCCTTTTGCTGTGATTCAATGACTGTACTCAGCAGTTGCTGCAGTGCCAGTTCCAGAAGTAAGGGACCCAACCTGCTGCCATTTGAAATTTCCGTGTTTATAGAACTTAGCATCACTCTGTGTGAGACTAGGGAAATTCATAGAAATAGGGAGAGAAAGGACTTGTAAAAAATGGAGCAACAGCAGGAGCCAAGGCTCCCTTCATGTGTTGACTTGGACAAAGGCAATATGATATATACAGGGGTTTGGGTCCTTGTATTCTTTTGTCACTTTGACTGGGGTAGCCTAGAGTTCAGGTAGGTAGCTGATCTGGCAACTGAGAAAAAAGTCTTTTCAACTTAGTCAAAATTGGCTGGAACTGATGTCAATCTGTGTTTTTTTTGCCAAGCAACACAAACCCACTGCAATGTCTCCCTTTCCAGCAGCCCAAACTGTAATGTGAGAAATTCTGTCACAAAGTATTTCACTCATTTGACTATTTTTCATCTATTTCTATTTGAATCCAGTGGATTTTTTTCCTATGTCATCAGTAGGAATTTGTTTAGCTTAATTCAGTTATTTTGTCTTCATATTCTTAATCTCATTGAGCAGTTTTATATAACAGTGCATAGGTCACAATAAAGTTTATGATAGTTTGCCACAACCCACAAGACTTTGTTGGAACCAACAATTTCTGCCAGCAGTGTATGGCCAATCTTTTTCTTTTAAGTAGGTTTTTTATTGGGCCACATTAAAACTCATAATTTTTTGTCTTCCTGATTTGTTCTCTTCTCTCTTTTCTGTTCTTTCAGGTTTGGTGTCATCTACAAACTGTACCAGTAACTTATTTTCTGATCATTGTTAAAAGAGGCAAGATTTGTTGTGTTAAGAGTCATCTTCAGTAATTCTTATATTTTCTCCATCACACACTTAAATTTTCCTGGTAGAATGTTTGCATGTTTTGAAGAGAAATAGAATAGCATTTTTCCATTCTGTTCAAGTGTCAGAGATGTAAGTATTCCAGCAACTCTGAAAGGACCTGCTCACAACAATAAGTTAGTAGGAGGGAGGATTTCCAGCACTGTGTGCAAGTGCAAGATTCCTGAAAGGCTTTTCTAACTGCTAAAGTCATCAATCTCAGAACAAGATCAACCCTCCCTGGAACAAACCACACATTTTGTAGTTATTAGATAGTGAATAACCTCAATGTTGTGTTCATTCATTCCAAGCATTTTTTCTTGATAAGGAAGAATTATTTTTAAAAAATCTAATCAATTGTTGCTGTTTGATTTTGCAATAAATAAAGTTGCACATAATAAGGCTATCAAAGTGACTTGCATGGTCTAGCTAAAAAGGGTCATATTGAAAGAACCTTCTGAAAACAGCAATGTGGGCAGTCTCACCCCATTACTCTTACAGTGGCTGGTTCACTGAGCTGTGTACTGAGAATGGAAAATCATTTCCCAATTTAGCTTATTCCCATAACTAATTAGATTAGAATTTGAATTTCTGGTAGATGAGTACCCTGAAGGTATTAAAATATCACAAAGTAGCATACATGGTTTCTCAGACACTACTATACTGCATCTTCTGTACAAAACAGATAATATACAGTAATTCAATAGAGAGGATATTTAAGCTGTTAAATTATAGCTCATACATCTTGTATAGGCAGACCATTTTAAATTATATTAAAGTAAATCAGCTTCATCTCTGCCTAGCTACTGATTGATCAGTACTTCCACTGACTTAGTGAAATCCACATTCTTAGGATTTCATTATTAGCTTTAATACTTGGATGTGCTAATGATATCCAAGAAAATGTAATAAAATCAATGATGTGTCAGAAAAAAGTCATTCATACTGCTTGTAAGACAGTTCTGGAATGCTCCGCTAAATGTTTTAGTACCATAAAATTTCATAACCTTTCCACAAAGTGCAGTCACTACAAACTGCATGCTTCTAACAGTAGGGGTATCCTGAAGAATCAGAAGTACTGAAAAAATTATCACATAAAAAGACAAGTGAAGCAAAAGATATTATGTGGTATGCTGATGCACAAAATACTGGAATTTTAAGAATAAAAATGGATATATAATGAACCAGCTAATCACAAGCATATCACTCTATAATGTACACAAGAGAGCTGTATATCCACTGGACATTTCCAGTTGTCTTCTAGATCTTCAGAGCACAACCTTCATTTTCTTTTGCCTTTGTCTCAATGCTGTCTAAAACAGGGAGGTCCAAGCATGAAAAAAATTATGTTCTCTATGGGAAATCCGAGCTTTGTTCTTAGACGACATCACTATATAGAGCATGTTGCTGGTTCTTTGAATAGGGTTTTACTTTAATGATTCCCTTGATCCTACCTGTTTAATCATTAGTCTTTGAAGTCATGCTTACTGCTGTTCTCAATTCCTTTCTTTGGTCTACTGCCTTTTGAATACTTTAATAAAAATCATCAATTTCAGCACTTTCACCCAGAATGGCCAACAGCCTAGCACCTTCCAGGATATTTAAGTGTGAATTTAAACTGTATCAAAGTGCAGGCAGTGCTGGATCTCAATCTCCCATAACATTGGGCTGGTCGGGATTTTCCTGGTGCAAATGAATGTGTTAAGATGAATCACCTTCGCAACTTTAAATCTCGGTCATGGTTAGACACATATTTTGCTTTGGCTTACGTTCTGGATCTAAGAGCCGGCTTTGCTTAAGAAATAGCAGCAGCTTAAATTGCTATGAGACCTGCTGATGACAATAATAAAATATTCAGTTCTAAAAATGACCTTTTCCACCATGTCACACCACTCATTTATGCAGCACCACTGGGAAATGGAAAATGTAGGTTAGTAGATCTATGTTGTCATAGATTTTAGCTGCATCTCTGTATGTTTAAAGGACAAAACAAATTATATGCTATAAATAATGCACTTTTCAAACTTCTTTTTTTTTCCGTGGGTAACGTATTTGAAGTTAGTTAGAAGTTTAAATTCACACTCTTAATTTTTTAACAGTACTCTTTGTTTCAATTTTGACTGCAAATATTTTTCTACATGGAATGTTGATACCTAAATATTAAAATATCAAGTTACTGCTATGTGCTGTAGCTGATCTAATAAGAAATTTGGAATTTTATTTATTCCACAACAGGAAAGAAGTAAGCTATTAGTGCCTCCACCAAAACTTCTAGCAATTGCAGTTCTACATCATTCTCTGCATGATTCAGTTGTGCAAGCCTCATATTTTTGCATTGTGTATGTAAAACTGTGTCAGCTGTTTGTTTTTTTAAAAAGCAAATGTTCATTGGCCATAAATAAACATATTCAATTGAAAATTAGTTGGTTTGGTTGTTTGGGTTTTTTTCTAACTTAATGATCTGGCTACACACAAAGATATTCATTGCCAGTGAATTATTAGAATGAGCTTTAGGGCAACACCTAGTCCTTGCTGTGGATCATACATAATATGAGCTGTGCCATATAAATTTTGTTATTCTGTGAACTGAAGCAATGAAATCATCACTTTCAAGTCAAGTCACAATACCGAACTACTGTCCCCACCCTCCAGCCCTTATTTAAGATGCAACAGTAAGATACTCTGGTATGACAGGTCACAGCCCTTTAAAAGCTGCTGTTTGTAAGTCCCATTAGCATTCTCTGAGGCGTTCCTTCTGCCCTTCTGGCAGCCATCCTTCGAAGAGCACTCTTTGGCAATTACTGTATAAATCTGGAGAGAAGCAAGGCATAATTAGCTTGGTCAAACATGAGCAACCACAGGAACAAGATAATTGTGATTATCTTCAAATACTTTGATCTAGTACATTTTTACTTACTGGTGTGATAAATTATTGTGTAGAAAAGACTGTGACATAGTGAAAAATGTGTTGACCTTTTAGTTCTGAACTATAGAAAGAGTGAAATACCAGGAGAGAATGGATAAATCTTTTCATTATTAAGATTGAATTTAAAACTTTGCAGTTTGTGTTTAATTTGTGCATTTCCTCCATTCTATTTCATGAGAAAGCATTAATTTTAAGAGTACATCACTGTACACCTACATACACCTTCTTCGCGTTTCTTTTTGCACACGCCAAAATATATTAGCCTATCAGTCAGAGGCATGCTAACAAGGTAATATTACTGTTCTCTGCTACAGTTAAAAAACAGTAGATCTACATATTTGCCTGGAGAAACAAAGAACCTCAATAGCAGAGGGAGTCTGAGAAAAAAATTTTTGTTTCTAAAATCTACTCTTGGTCAAAGAAATATTAGGAATGAAAGCAAAACATTTTAACCAGTGCTATTCCTGCCAGTGCAAATGTCAACATTTTCTCACATGGATCGTTATGTACAGAGACATGTTTAATGACCCACAGCTCCTCTGAGATATGAATATCCAGCTAAGTTCTATTTGGCCTTTAGGAAAAGCAACCAACAGAAAAAAGTGATGAAACCTTTCTGATTACTTTAAGGATACTGATGGATGGTCTTAATATCTCATGTTGCTAGGTATGTTCCATGCAGCACCAGTAGAGAGGTTGATATTTATAGAAAGAAACCTTTATACAGGCTGTGGATTTAATATCCAAACCAGAGCTACCTCCTAGGAATGGGGAATCTGTGCAAATCATTACAAGCTTTTGACTTTTTCCTCTTATTTGAAAAGACTGCTAGCAACTTGGATTATCAACACCATCCAAGTGCCAGTGAAGGTGACATTTTGTGCCTCTGATTTGGGTCAACAAAATGGAGTTCATCTTCTTTGTTTTCTTGCTTTTTTCTTAAGGTTGTCTTAAGGCACTGGATGAGGTGGTAAGTAAAAACAGAAAGAAACATTTATTTCATTATATGGCTGGTTGGAGTGGTTCTTTTGTTTGGCTTGGTTTTACTAGGGCACAGGTAAGGATGGGTTGCCTTGATAAACTATAGATAGCATTTATTTAGGCTCCATTTTAGAAACTCAAGCATTTCACATGTAAATGCTTATTTGCATAGTTTGAGGTTTTCTGACATTTTTCCCATTTTTCCTTGTCTTCATAATAATCTGTTTGTGACCCTGTAAAGGTTAGGATAAATGAACGAAAGTTATGAGGATAAGACTAATCAACTCTTTTAAAACTTTAAGAAGCAGTCTTGTCTTGGGTCATTTCTTGGTTTAGACAAGTCTCTTTACTCATCCCTGTGGTAAACTGAAACATTAAGCTGAATTTAAATGCAAATAGCCTCTGAGGATGTTTCAATCTACTTTAGTAAATAACATGCACACAATGCATAGTATGTGCAACAATTTATCAAGCTCTTAATTCAAAATTCTTAGCCCTGTAATTATGTATATTTCTTATGTGTGATAGTTTCCTCCTTTGCCGCTTTTATATCCAAGCAAGTTCAATCTATTTTTAATGAAAAATAAGATTACTTCTGAACATGAAAAGCAAGAGTGAAATAAAGTAATTTAAACACAATCTACAGGTAGCTAAAGATAGTTCACATTTATATCTGCATAAATTATTCAGGAACACAAAGAAAACCTAGAAACACAAGAAGAGCTTAGGATCCTTATCTGATGATCTTAGACTATCAACAGAATAAATTAATTCATATTTGTCTTCTGAAGCTTCCAAATGACATACAAATTAATTATCTTCCACTAAGGTAAGAATCCTGACTTCATATTGAAAGTATGATTATGTTTTTTCTTGTTTCCTTCTGAAACAGAGAAATACATCACAATTGCTTATTGTCTGGAACAGCTGTTGGCCAAAAGTCAGCAAGCACGGGAGACAGGCGATCTTGTGGTCCCCAGGCTTTCATCACATAGATTTGAACATCTTGGCTTATGAATATATTTTGTAATCCACTGAAGTAAAATGGACAGTTGTTGAAAAAGAATTTTCAGCTTTGTGAAACTGCCATTCTGTTTTTACAGAGAAGCAATTGTGCATAATACATACAGAACTGTTGGTCCCTGCTGGTTCATGGGTTTGTGAGAGGAATCTAAGACTGTTTTAAAATTTCTTTCTCTAATTGCTGGATGGTAGCAAGATGAGATAAAAATACTAATGACATGATAGTGCCACCAATCATTTTTCCATCTGTCCTCCTTGAGATGATAGAATTCTCATTTCTAGGACAAGTGAGTGTGTGTGGGGGGAGTAAGTAGAATGGCCACCTTGGACTTCTGTAGGGCAGACTTTGGACTATTCAGAAGGCTGGCTAATAAAGTTCCATGGGAGGCAATCCTTAAGGGCAAGGGTGCCGAGGATGGATGGACTCTCTTCAATGAGGAAATTCGGGCAGCACAAGTACAGGCTGTCCCCACGTGTCAGAAAAGGAGCCAGCAAGGGAATAAACAGATTGGCTGAGTGGAGAGATCTGGGTTAACATCAGAAAAAAAAGGAAAGTCTATGAACTTTGGAAGAAGGGGCAGGCATCCTGGGGGGACTTACAGGGATGAAGTAAGATCATGTAGAGAGAAAATCAGAAGGGCTAAAGCCCAACTAGAACTCAGATTGGCCAATTCTGTGAAAGATAATAAATCTTTCTACAGATATATCAACAGCAAAAGGAAGGACAAGGACAATCTCCAGCCCTTACTGGATGCAGGGGGAACATTAGTGACAGAGGATGCGGACAAGGATGAGGTACTTAATTCCTTCTTTGCCTCAGTCTTTAATAGTAAGGTGAGATGTTCCCTGGATATTCAGCCTCATGAGCTGGAAGACAGGAACAGAGAGCAGGACTAAACTCCCATGATCCAGGAGGAAAGGGTTAGAGACATGCTGGTCCAATTAGACATCCACAAGTCCATGGGGCTGGACGGGTTCCACCCGAGTATATTGAGGGAGATGACAGACATGCTTAAACCCCTTTCCATCATCTACTAGAAGTCCTGGCTGACTGGGGAAGTTCCACTCAACTGGAGGCTGGCAGATGTTATGCCCATTTACAAGAAGGGTCAGAGGGAGGATCCATGCAATTTTACCTGTGGGATCTGTTCTAGGGAACCTGTTTTGGCAGGGGGGTTGGACTTGATGATCTTTGGAGGTCCCACCCAGCCCCTACAATTCTGTGAACCTGTGAATCCAGAAAACTACAGGCCTGTCTGTGTGACCTCAGTGCTGGGGAAGATCATGGAGCGGGTCATCTTGGGCACTATCACACAGCACATGCACGACAACCAAGTCACGATGGGTTTATGAAAGGCAGGTCTTGCCAAACTAACCTGATAGCCTTCTGTGTTAAGGTGACCTGCTTAGTGGATGAGGGAAAGGCTGTGGATGTTGTGTACCTTGACTTCAGCAAATGCTTTGACACAGTTTTTCATAGTATTCTGCTTGAGAACCTGGCTACCACTGGCCTGGACAGGTACATCCTCTGCTGGGTAAAAAACTGGCTGGATGGCCAGGCCCAAAGAGTCATGGTAAATGGAGCTAAATCCATCTGGAGGCTGATCACAAGTGGTGTTACCCAAGCCTCAGTCTGGGGTCCAGTCCTGTTCAGTATCTTTATCAGTGACCTAGATGAAGGAGTTGAATGTTTCCTCAGTAAATTTGCGGACAACACTAAGCTGGGAGGAAATGTCAATCTGCCTGAGGGTAGAGAGGCTCTTCAGAGGGACCTGGACAGACTGGACCAATGGGCTGAGGCCAGTGGGATGAGGTTCAATAATGCCAAGTGCAGAGTCCTTCACTTGAAACATAATAACCCTGTGCAGTGCTACAGGCTTGGGGAAGAGTGGCTAGACAGCTGCCTGGCAGAGAAGGACCTGGGGGTGTTGGTTGACTGCAGGCTGAATATGAGCCAGCAGTGTAGCCAGGTGGCCAGGAAGGTTAATGGCATCTTGGCTTGTATCAGAAACAGCGTGGCCAGTAGGTCTAGGGAGGTGATTGTGCCCCTGTACTCGGCATTGGTGAGGCTGCACCTCAAGTGTTGTGTTCAGTTTTGGGCCCCTCACTACAAGAATGACATCGAGATCCTGGACTGTGTCCAGAGAACCAGGCTGGTGAAGGGAATGGAGAGCAAACCTTTATGAAGAGCAGCTGAGGAAACCGGGGTTGTTAAGCCTGGAGAACGGGAGATTGAGGAGAGACATTATCACTGCCTATAATTACTTGAAAAGAGGTTGTAGAGATATGGGTGTTGGTCTCTTCACCCAAGTGACAGGTGATGGGGGGAGGGGAGGGTGGATAAAGGCCTCAAGATGGCTGCACCAGGGCAGGTTCAGATTAGACATCAGGAAAAAATTATTCACTGTAAGGGTTGTTGGGCACTGGTTGTTGGGCTGCCCAGGGAGGTGGGTGAGTCACCGACCCTGGATGTATTTAAAAGACAGGTAGATGAGGTGCTTAGGGATATGGTTTAGTAGAGAACAAGTATGGTTGGACTTGATAATCTCAAAGGTCTTTTCCAACCTAGTTGTTCTGTGATTCTGCTGGCATAAAAGAGTGTCCTATAGGGTTGTGTACTAGCTTTGTAGTTCAGAAACCTGATTCTACTGTTGATTGGAATTCTAACCTGTTTCATGTTGTGTTTCTTTTTTGTGTATGTGTATTTTAGTTTCCTGATTTTCCTTAATTAATAATTCTATGTGATAAAGTGAGTCAGTTCAGCATTTAAAAATAGGAAAGGGCAGTCCCCCTTCACATGGATGTTTCTTCTATGCATGAGAATAAGACTTCCATTAAAAGTAGAATCTGGGAAACCTTTATTTTTTACTTGTCTCACAAATTAAATTTGCATCTCCTCAACATCCCATGGAGGTGTGCAGAGATATCAGTGTCCTTTCTTCTATGTCATGGCGAAAGACACACTGAGTTTATGTCTGTCTTTATGCATGTGATTATTTCTACCTATGCATCTATGTTATGAGAAAAATAGTTAATTTTTCCCACTAGATTTTTTTTCTTTAAAGTTTTCAATTTTTTTCAGAAATGAAAAAACTGACTTCTTTTCCACTAATATATTACATCAAGAGTTGCACTCCTACTGTCTCTAAGGGCACCCAGAAAATTACATATTTTGGAGTCCCACTCAAGTAAAAATGTTATTATTTTTTTATAGTTTAGTTATGTGGACACACGTAGGAATTTTAGATAATTCAGGCATAGATATCAGTATGTACTCCATTTTATTTTTTTTTAATTTTCTTGCACCCTTTTAAGATTTTGTTATTTTGAATGTGCATATCCTTCCATCTGGTCTGAACTCATAAAAGTAATTTGCAGTTCACACTCTCGTCTTCCCATTCCTCAATTTGAAAAACTAGTAGGAATACATGTTTTTACACACTTTCTAATCTTTTGCATTCATGAGGTTTGAGTACCATTAATTAGTAGTTGAATACATTTATTAAATAGCAATTATGCTTACTGTAAAGAGGTTTTACAGATCATGTATTTTGCAATTTTTGCTCTTCACAAAAAACTCAGATGTAAAATGATCACCTCATAGATTTCTCTTCCTATTATACTTAGGACAAAATCATAAAATAACCATCAGTAAATAAGATGGTAGTGCATTGTCATACTAAATACTGAAGATTTATAGTAAAATTCTAATTTTGCTATAGAATCTTCAGGAAAGCTACAGTAAACAATTTTTTTAGCCATGCAGTTTTCAGTGTAGTTTTTGATGGCAAAATGTACGGGCTGTATTTACGCACTATAGTAATAATTTGGCCAGATAAAACTGCTGAGTGTAAGAGAAGTTTATTACAGGTATAATAGGAATAGAAACATCATTTCAACAACCTAATCATTTTAAAATTTGTGGAGTTGGAAGTAATGTCATTTTAGCAAGGCCATTTAAGACTGAAGATGAGTAAATAATTTACCCAGTTAAATTAGCTGCTTCTGTTAACTGGCTGTATGTAAGCAGATTCATGATTTTTTTGTATTTATCCACCATTCAGATTCACTACCTCTGCGTTTTGAATTTTTTAAACAGCTCTGTGAACTGCTTGCATACATGCAAATTTATTTTGCCAAGGCATAAATGACTGTGATGACAAGCACTGCCTGCTTGCAAATCATTCACAAATAGAAAAGATAGAATCATTGGATAGTGTTTTTGCACTTGCTAGACTTCTTAGATCTATTAATCAAGGAAGAAATTATATTCTAAATATCCAAACTAGCAAGATAGAATTAAAATATATTTAATTTTTGAAATAAGTTCTTCAGATTAGGAATTTTTATTCACTTGTCACTTTTCTTTTTTGTATCTTTTGATTTTTTATTTTCATATTTTGTGTATTTGGAGAACTCATTTGGAATAGCTATATATAGTGGACAAAAATTTTACTTGCTTAATGTAAAATAGATAGGCAATGTTTATAAGTGAAAAGCAGATATTCTTTTCTCTTTCCTAATATTTTTGTCTATATTTTTTTTCTCATTGTGTCATTAATCACTGAGATAGTGACTGTCTCTTTCAAAGCAGTTTGAGCTAACTTTACATTTTCTATGATTATATAATCTAACTCTGTCCTATTAAACCTATTCTCATCTGTTCTTTCCAAATCAATAGTCTCTACATATAGTGAGAACTTTTAATTAGTAAGTTAATTAAACTTGAAATTATTAAAGGTTTTTTTCTTTTAAAATGTAACTCCTGGTTTAATATTTTCTACATGTGATCACTGTGAGAATAATTGTATTCAGTGACAGTAAAAAGGATGCATGGAATGAAGAGTACTTTAACTCTTTTCACCAGATTTTTTTTCCTTCTAAAGATACAGTTGTCCATAAAGACACAGAAATGCTGTACCTGTTATTTAGGTCACCATACACAGTACCAAAAAAAATACTTTCCATTAATTATAGAAAAGCAGACAAATCTCCTGTATCTCTCTGGGTGACTGAACTTTTACATAAAATTAGAAGAAGACATTTCATGTAACTGAATTTCCTGAAAGTAACTGATAACAGGCATAACCAAAAGGCATTTGTCAGACCTATGGTACATCCTCTTTAAGGACTTCCACAAGGAGGTGAATTCAGTCTTGCAGTATTAACAATATTTCAATTATATTTACACTACAGGTGAAAGAATATGATCCATCATGTAGCAAAGCAATCCCTTCATACAGGCATATGGAGGAATAATTTTGTGTCAACATATGCTTAACAATGGAGAGATAAGTACTAATGATTATTCTTCCATGCTGCTAAAAGATTTGGACAACTCCCTTGGTATAAGAAAAAAATGATCACACACACACATACACATATTTTTATAAGTCTCAAGACTTAGCTAGAGACAAAGATCATGGGGGAAAAAACATGCCTTCATTCACAAGTATCCTTTGAGAATGGCATATTTGAACACATTAAAAAAGCAGCAATCAAGTATGGCAATGAAATAATACGTGAAAGAACTCTTGTAATACATTATTCTGAAGAGCTGATGCATTCACTGCAGTCCAAGAGGTCATAACTCTAACCTACCCATTCTGAAAAGTCTCAGCCAGGTTTTGGAATTTGTGGCTCTGGACTGAATTGTTAAAGGCTTTGTAGTTTTCCTCTGTTCTTATTCTTACCACAGTATGAAAGGGATTGAGAATTGTATGCAGCTAAAGAACTAAAGCAAGAAATGGGAAGCAAACGGCTTGTTACACAAATGAACAAAACCCACCAAACAAAGCCCACCAAACAACAACAACCAGCATTCAGTGTTAGTGAGAGCAATGGCTTTCTAACCCATTTTGGTCCACTTAGGTTCTGGATACTGCAAAGACTCAAAGCTATTATTTAGAGTCAATGAAAACTGTTGATCTAAAACAAAAAAAAAATTCTGGAATTTTAAATTAAAAACACATACCAAGGCGTAAACACTCTGCTAGAGTAAATAAACATACAGTTAAAAACTGTCCAGTTCCAACAATGCAGTACCGCACTGTTCTAAGAGCAAGCATGTTGTGAAACCTGTGTCTGTCTCTGTGATAGCTGCAGTGAAACATATCACATAACAATACAAGGAACAGAAGATACATTAATAAAACCAAGAATGCAAGTTCCTTTTTTCTTGAGGGTATTGCTGTCCTTTTTTTGACAATAAAAGCCAGCAGCACCAAAAAGTGTCCTGCTGACCCAAGGGACCACAACAGCATCAGCAGATGTTCATTGTTCCTTAAGTAAAAGAGTTCAGGTGATGTGGTTTGAACATTTGCCCAAATCCAGGTTTTTGTTATATGTTTGACTAGGATTAGGACAAATGGACTAGGAGACAGGACCTTCACATTTGAAGTCTTAAAAACATTCCAATGAGTCACTGGCAAAAGGTTTCTCTGTATAAAACCTGAACTTTGTCATTTCTCATTTATTTCTGATGAAGAATCTTTTGCTTCCTTTCCTCTATGTCACTTGGGAATACTTTCTACCTAAGTAGATAAACTCTGTGAATGTATAGTACACAGTTTTTTTGAAGGAAGTATTAGGGTTTTTTCTTTGATCTTACGTTGCATGTGTCCTGTTTAACAGTCAGGAAAGCATGAGAAAACTAGAGCTGCTAAAAAGAAAAAAGGAGATAGCCTTTGAAGATTGTGGATGTCTTATTAACTGTTATTAATGCTAAACCCACCAAATAGAGCTTCTTTATTTCTTTCCAAGTCTCAACATAAAATGCGTACATATTGTGAACTGTTTTTTCAATCCAGTTTTATTTTGATAAAGTATGTTCCTGGTTGGTGTATTATACAATTGCCACCAACTCTCAAGTCTCAGTTCCGTGACAGCTCCTGCAATAACATAAAAAATAAGGCTAATGATGTGAAAACTGTCTATAAATTTACTTTACTTATCTGATTCTAATATTTGTTTTGTTACCTAATGGTTTATATATACAGGCATCATTGAAGAACTCTTGTAGGCATGTATTTGGGAAATGTCTGCAATGTTAACAGATTATGAAGTTGGAACTGGATTATTAGGAATTGAAGAGAAATACCAGATCAAGTGACTTATAAAGAGGTGCACATGCAATGTTAATATTGCAAAATAAGACCAGATGCAGAAGTAAGAAGTTGTCAATAAGTCTGTCCATAATTTAATGTTTCACTGCGGGGAGCAGAGTAAAGCTTAATGCATTTTTCCATCTGAAACAAAAGGCTTGATTTGTTTCAAAGACCTTGTGAATTGATATTTCACAGATCACTGAAATTACATTTCCTGAATTACTCAAATACATACAAGAAATGTCAGAATTTCCCTCGTTGACTTTACACATTAACATGTATCTCTTAACACAGCCACTCAACATATACTGCCAAAGAAAAGTCTCTCATTGATTATGCTGTGAGCTTATTGAGTCAGGCTCTGTTTTTTTATTGTACGTGTACACAGGGCATGTAAATATAATATAGAAATTGTATTTACACCCCTTCCAAAACCTGATGTTCTGCAGTCAGTAGAGCCTTTCAAAAGGGGGTTTGCAAGAGGTGGGTACAAAGAAAACTAAAGTTTGTGGATTTTGAAGATTTGCTTACAGGTTTCACAAAGAAGTCAGTTTACTTGTCCAGTCAGAAAGCTGTCAGTTTGGCCAAATATCATAATCGGAGAGGGTTACAGGTATTGAAAGCTCATGTCCTGTTCCAAGAGAGTCATAGTGGTCATGATTTGAGAGGACACTTATCAGTTTATCAATAAGATAGGTATCCACCTAGCACCCTAGCACTATGACATCTATAATCATGTAACAGCATCAAATGCTGAGTTATATTATATTTGTACATAGAATACCTTGAGTTGGAAGGGGCCCATAAGACTCTTCAAGTCCAACTAGATGCCTTTGTATATATTTGATTGTAGGTATTTGGTATTTTTATATTTGTATTTATATATACTTGGACTTGATTTAAGGAATACTGAAGACTCTGGGAAGACTTGCCCTGATTATACCTGATCTCCCTGGTATAAGAAGGACAGGGATCTCCTTGAGAGAGTCCAAAGAAGGGCTACGAAGATGATTAAGGGCCTGGAACATCTCCCCTATGAGGAAAGGCTGAGTGATCTGGGACTGTTCAGTCTTGAAAAGAGAAGACTAAGGGGGGACCTAATTAATGTTTATAATTATCTTAAGCATGAGATGCAGGGGGAATCAGCCAGCCCCTTTTCAGTGGCCTGTGGAGACAGGACAAGGGGCAATGGCTGCAAATTAGAGCACAGGAAGTTCCGCACCAACATGAGGAAGAACTTTTACACAGTGAAGGTGACAGAGCCCTGGGACAGGCTGCCCAGGAAGGTGGTGGAGTCTCCTTCTCTGGAGATATTCAAGACCTGTCTGGACGCCTCCCTGTGCAATATGAGCTAGGGAGCTGCTTTGGCAGGGGGGTTGGACCCGATGATCTCTAGAGGTCCCTTCCAACCCCTATGATTCTATGATCCTATGATTCACTGATAAAAAAAGAACTAATGTAGATTAAAGCAAGGAATTGGGTCCATTTTTCACTATGACAAAACCTCAACAATTTTGCTTCAAGTAATTGAACACTTGTGTAAAATGTGACTTCTGGCCGCTCTCTACATCCTCTCCTAGACTGAATGGAAAGTGAGTATATGCCAGGATATTTCCTGCAGCACTGACTTTTTGACAGTCTCAACCAGGGACCTACCTACAAAATTAGTTGTAAAGCACCTTTCGTATCACCCAACCATCTTTTTTGCTTGCCAGCATCCTTCTACTGCAAGAATTCAGATGGAACTTTGCAGTCCACCACTCCTCTTGGCTTGTTGCTTTCTCTGTGTAATGTGGATGTCACTTTGGGGTGAAATGCTCAAATGATTTTCCACAAACTATCTTCTACCACTGTTTTAAAAATGCTACAACTTTAATCTCTTTGTGCAAAATTCATTCTTTATTCTTTCAATGCTTAGAAGGTTTTACCATGAATTAATATTTTCAATTGAGAGAGAGAAGTAAAATATTCCCCTTATAAAAATTTCAGTTAGTAAACTAAGTAAGCCTTGCTAAAGTCTGTAAAAAAAAAAAAAAAAGAAAAAACCCTACTTCATAACGGAAAGGACAATTTGAGTTTAAAGTCACTGTCTGCAGTCTTTCAGTCATGTTATTTTAACTGTACATTTCAATAACATTTAGTAAGTTAATAATGCATTTTATATACATGAACCTTCAAAGACGAATGCCCTAATGGCTTCCAAGTAATTTACAGTGCTGGAACAGAACACTGCAACAAAGGTTTTCCCATGCAGTATTGCTTATTTTACTTTAATAGAAGTAATAATTTTATACAGTTTATTTATACACATTTCTTTTATATAGCCAGCCTTCAGAAATGAACAAATTAATTTACAGGAGCCACTGAAAAGTTCTAACTGAGCGATAGGGGAACCCAACCAGCTGTGCCTTACACCTTCATGCCACAGCCAGATGAGAAACAGCAAAGGGAAGAGAGAGGTGACCGGGTATCAAGAGTGGAGAATATCTCCTGAAACCAGAGAGACAAAATTATACATTTGTGGCTTTTAGCACGTTGCCATGTACAGGCTTTCTTTTACAGGTGAGTTTTGCAATCAAGAATAGACGAGAGTGCACTTTATTCCTGCAGCATAAAATGCTGCAGCTGTTCTGTTTTGTAGGCTAGTGCAAGCTTATTGCATTTCTCCCTATCCTTGAACTCAAGGTTTCACTTAGAAGCCACTCAGTGATCCAGATCACATCATAAGGAGATGTCCCAAAGCTTTATGGCAGCAGCCAGCAAACTTTGTCGTAGAGGTCAGTAACTCCTTTCAGGCACAACTCTACTTGCTACAGCAATGGTTGTGGGGAAAGGAAATACTGTGAAGGGTTAGTCACAGATTTTTAATGGACACTGGAGCTACCTAACTTGCTAATTTTTGAGCTAGTCCTCTCTTTTGGTTCCTTTCCCTGAACAGTCAGGGACAGTTTCTTGACTCGAATAGGATACGTGAACAAGAATAACAAAGTTCCCACCTAACCAGATTGAAATGCAGAATTATAGAGCTGTGCCATGTTCATGGTAGACTGAGCCACAAAGCCTTTTTTTCTCAGTGAATAAAGCATCTGAGAAGGGTAGAGGAGGAAACACTGAATGTGACCTTTGAATGGATGCTTGCATGTATAAAAATTAATTCTTGCTATTAGCTGACACTTTAATTGACTTTTAATAGATTATAAACCCAAAGTTTGTTACCATACCTTTTGCCTGACAAATATTAATGTTCATTTGAATGGTGTCAGGTAATGAGTCATCAGTCACTATACAGGTAAAAACTCAGAATTAGTTTCTTAACTCAGATTCATTTAAAGCGCAATAGAGCTCGTAAACATTTAATTGTACACAAAGTTCATATATCAAAAATATGATATTGCTAAAAGTTCTTCACGTAATTCACAGAGTTCTTCACATAATATTTCTGGAAGTCACTATCATCTGTTTCAATATGTGTGTGTGGATGATTTCCTTCTAAAAATGAGAGAATTATTTTCTAGACTGAATATGAAATAAGAACATACAGATTTATCACAACAATGTGCCAATATATCATTGTCTTCATTTTGAAATCTCTCATTCCTACTCCTGCTTCAGTGTGACCAGTTTTAGCTGAATTAATATTTTCAAGGCAGAAAAGAGAATGGATAGCTCAAAAAAATGACTGTCCAACTCATTCAAATTCAGTCTGCATTTGCACTAAATGACTGAGTCATTATAACTTGAATTTTTTTAGTACTTCTCTAAAAGGATTTAGTTGTAGTAGACGTGTTGACACAAGGTGGGTATTTTCCAAATCAAGAAAACTGATGCTAAATTACATCCTTGTTAGAAGACTCAAAGAGAATGAAACAATGAGGGGAAAAAATGCAAACACACACAAAAAGGTCTTAAGTTACTGTATTTTTGAGTGGCTTGGTTTCTAGCATCAGTGTGTCTTGTAGTTAGCAACTAAAAGAACTACACAGCCATTCACTCAGTGGGATGGTGGAGAGAATCCAAAAAAAAAAAAAAAAAAAAATACTTGTGGGTTGAGATAAAGACGGTTTAATAGCACAGAAAAGGAAGATGAGGATGATGATAACAACAACAGCAAAAGAATATACAAAAAAAAGTGATGAACAGCACAACTTCTCAGCATCCTCAGCCAATGCTTACCTAATTTACAAACTTCCTTGCCTCCTGGCCAACCCCCAGTTATATAGTGAACATGACATCATGAGGTACAAAATATCCCTTTGGTCAGTTTAGGCTGTATTGGCTGTATCCCCTCTCCCCTCCTTGGGAACCGCTCCACCTTCTCTTTGGAAAGCCAGTATGAGAAATCAAAAGAATCCTTGACTGCTTGGCAACAACTAAAACATCAGTGTGCTATCAACATTATTCTCATCCTAAATCCAAAATGCAGGGAAGAAAATTAACTCTATCCCTGTTGAAACCATGACTCAGGATTAGAGTTTTTTGGTAGATTTAGTACTGAGAAGCAGATACTGCTGTCTAAGCAGAACTGTACTGTATTATTGCACCCAAATGTTTCCACTCAATAAATGAGAATAAATTGAAGCTTCAGGAGTTTAAACCATACACCCAGTGGAAATATTAGGGCTGGAAGGTTGTTAACCTTACGTAATCTTATCAGATCATTTCCATGATAGTCTTTGTTACAGTTCAATTCTATATAATCTGTAAAGTAAAGCCTGGGAATGAAATTCTCTATGCTTATGTTCTGCCTCAGGCTGAAGAGAAGACTTGGTTTTTTTCTGGGAATGAATCAAGCCAGTAAGTCTTGACAATGAGATGACGAGAAATGTGTGCAATATTAACTAAACCAATATCAGAACTAAATAATATACTTTTTCTTCTGTCTCTCAGTGCTGCTTTACTCTGATACTGCCACTTGAAATGTCCGAAAAGGTGACAATTGTGGTGTGGTTGTTCTTTTAAAGATCAGGGAAATCACATCTAGTATTTAAAGAAAACTAAGGCTTAAAAACCAAAAGAAGAAAGTCTCATCATGTCAGAGCCCCATGTGCAAAAATGGGCATTAATTTCCCTAACCAGCCCTGGCCAGAATGATCATGTACACATACTCCTTGTCTTCATCCATTTAAGTTCAGAGCTTGCTTGTGTGATTGCTTCCAGTCCCCTCTCTGGTCTTGTTTCCTGACTGATTTTGAACACACTAGTAGACTAGTAGACTAGTAGCTAGTCTCCAGCCCCGTTTCCTGCACAGACCTCGGTCCTATGCTATAGCTTTGCCTCTGCTCTTGTCTCCAGCCTTACCTCTTTCAACCCATGTGGTCACCCTTGTTTTCCATTCATGGAACAACCCTGTTCACTGCTCTCTGAAACAAAACCAGAGACTCCTTGTACCTTTTAAGTATTAGGTCTTTGCCAAGTCTGCTCATGCAGAGTTTGTCACATGATCTGTACTTTATTTGTATATATTTTATTATTTAACTTATGTATTATTATTTATTATTATTATAAAAAAAGGCATGACCAGCAGGTCGAGGCAGGTGACTCTTCCTCTCTAATCTGCTCTCTTGAGACCACACCTAGAGCACTATGTCCAGTTCTGGGTCCCCCAACACAGGAAAGACATGGAGCTCTTGGAGTGAGTCCAGAGGAGGCCATGAAGATGATCAAAGGGCTGGAGTACCTCTCCTGTGAAGACAGACTGAGAGAGTTGGGCTTATTCAGCCTGGAGAAGGCTCCAGAGAGACGTTATTGCAGCCTTTTTGTACCTGAAGGGAGGCTACAGGAAAGCTGGAGAGGATATGGAGTAATGAGTTTAAACTGAAGGAAACTAGATTTAGATTGGATATAAGAAAGAAATTCTTCACTGTGAGGGTGGTGAGGCCCTGGCACAGGCTGCCCAGAGAAGCTGTGGCTGCCCCCTCCCTGGCAGTGTTCAAGGCCAGGCTGGATGGGGCTTTGGGCAACCTGGTCCAGTGGAGAGTATCCCTGCCCCATGGCAGGGGGTTGGAACTAGATGATCTTTGAGGTCCTTTCCAACCAAAACCATTCTGTGATTTGAATCACCTCTTAGATCTGCTCTGAAGATTTATCTGAATTGTAGTATCCTTTTGCAAGCAGTTAATTTTCCAGCCTTTCCCTTCTTTATCCTCTTCTGTCCTTCTGCTTTCCAAGTGAACTCAAGTCCTGCCTTTGTCTCTCCCAAGACCCATATCCCACTCTTTTATCATCACAACCTCACTGAGGTTGGAAGTGGACACACTAGATACCCCGTCCAGCCTTTGTTATTTGCCTGCACAGTCATGCTTTGAAGACTTCCAACAATGGAAACTCCACAACCCCTCTGGACAGTCAGAGAGGTCTGACCAGCCTGACAATACAAAAAAAAATTCTGAGGTTTGAATTTCATTTGCTCTATTTTAAAGTGTGCCCATTACCTCTTATCCTTTAACTGGAACTGAGAAGAGTCTGGTTCCATCTTCTTTAGTGCCTCCTTTCAAGTAGTCAAAGATTTTGAAAACATTTTTTTGCTTCTTAAATCTTGGGCTTTCTAGAATTACATGACATTATGAGCTTCTAGATACAAAAATAATAGTTTTTCCTTCCTCCTTTCCTCCTATTTACTAATTCTCTTTTATTCTAAAGTTTCCAAGGAAAAGTTGCCCTACAAAAATAATTTCTGCGCAGAAGTTCTGTTGTAGCCCAAACAGTTCAAACTTGAAAAAGTCCAGCGAACACACACCAACAATGGCAACTAAGAGAAATTGCAACTTTTTGAATAGTGTTTCTAAGTATCACCTCGATATTAAATACAGAACATAAATATGCATGGAAAAAATGACTTCCTCTAACAAAGAAAGATTTGCAAAGTTTTCTTGCATCAGCTTTTCTTCTTTTCCATTGACCTTCCAGTTTTGTTCCTAGTTTCATTGCTTTTCTCCTTTTTTGATCTGAGTTACTCTTTGAACGTTGCTAAAATTTACCAATTCTTCCTTTTTCCTGCTATTTTCCCATATCCTTTCCTGAGTTTATAATTCCTTTTGGTACTTGCCTTCTTTTTTTTTGTCTCTTCCCCCTCCTCCCTCTTATGTCAGGATAACGGGTTTGAGGTTAAGATCTGGGTGCTAAAAGGCAGACATTTTGAAGTACCAATTTAAAGCATGTCAGCTTGAGGAGCAAGAAAATTGCAAATCATCTTTTGAAAGTGCAAAATATGTAATTTGGGATCTATTGCAATTTAGCATGGTTCTTGCTTGTATTTCTTCGGCACTGCCTGAGAGGGTTGTTGACCCATCAGAAAAAAAAAGCTTTCTAATAAAGTCCAATGATCTGACAGATGCCTGCAGAAAAATAAGTAGCACATTTCTGAGTTCAGTCAGAGCTTTTGTATGAAGGACTAAAAATGACAGCTGAGGATAGGAGGCAATTAGGTGATATATTCTGAGGATTTGAGATGAAGAAAACTACTGGTTTGGGAAGTCCTTTCAGCTTATGAATTCTGCTTCTAACTACATTCCTTTATGGGCTGATACATCAGCCTGGAGACTCGGTATGGGATTATTTCATAGTATTAAGGAAACTGAAGGGTGATCCGGAGGTCATCGTGCTCAGCCTCCCATTCAGAGTGTATCTGCCACCTTCTCTGTTATCCTTTTAAATCCATGATGCAATGGGATGCTGAAAGGTAGCACTTCACAGTTCAGAGTTAATAGGGAAATATTTTCCCTTTGTTTTTTCTCAGAAAAACTTTTTCTCATGGGAAAGACAACTGCTTAATGCAGTCACTGATAATGGCTTCTCCGGCTGGTCACCTCTCGAAGCTTGCCAGACGGACATATAACAAGGGATAAGGAAAGTTTTTAAACAGCTTTTCAATTACTTTTATTAGTTTAAGACTAGAAGATGTTTTCCCAAAAGCAGGGTAAGCTGGAATAAGAGGTGTTGTGTTCAATGTATTGTAAAATTGGAGGTTGTATTCTCCATAGGGTGTTCTTACCAAAGTGTGACAGCCTCAACAGCCATGGGGTAGAGTCTTTTGCACTGTAAATGAGAAGGAATGGTTTTAATTGAATGTGTGCACTGCAACAAAGTATAAGCTGTCTATAGTTAACCAGAGTTGACAGGGATCTGTGGGTATGTGTCCAACATTGTGCTAGACACCTATGACTTGCTTAAGGGGTTTCCTACATTATCCTCATGTGGCAGTGTTTTTTTTTATTTGGCTTGAGATTTCAGAGTTTGCAAATGGAACAGAACAGTTACTGATGTTCAGCTATGAAACATACTCTGTACAGGCACTGAAATACTACTTGGACATTCAGCAAGAGTCTCTTACAAACAGGTCGGCTTCTGTACATCAAAACCAGGCAAAATTAACCTGTGGCTCCAGACTCACTGCACAGGAAGTGGATTGAGGATGTTAATGCCTGAGTTGTATTCTTTACCGGCCTGTCTTCTAATTCCTTTGTTTTAGAAGGCCTTTGTAATACAGAGTATGTCAAATGAAGTCATATAACCTGCTGTCTTCACCTATTCTCACATGACTGCAGAGACCAACTTATTATTTTTCTAGGATTCTCAGCAAGGACCGCGCGCTGAGTCCCCAGATTATAGTCTTCTCACAGCTGCTTGTTAACTTCTAAGAAGATTTGTAGGATTTGGGAATATAAGGAAACAAGGATCTATTCTATCTACAGAAGATAGAGATAGAACTCCAGTCTTAAGGCTGTCAACTAAAAGCCAGTGAAGAAATAAGAAAGTAAGAACAATAGAAAATGTACTCAAAGCTGTGTTCCAACAAGAGCAATACAATGTCTCAAAAAGTCGCAGCAGGAGATACAGTTTAAATATATAATATTTTAAGCAGTGAATTTAAATGGAGTTTTTTATGGCAATTCTAGGTAAATCTTGGTAAAGCAAAGCATGTTATTCATTTCTAGCACTGTAAAATTACAGCAGATCTGAGGGGGTGGGATTTATTTCAGTACAAGCAGCATTTGAAGGAATTCTGAATGAGATCATATAGAAATGTAGGAAAAGCTAATATTCTTGATAAAAAATCTGTAACACTTTGGAGTAAATTTTGCACCGAGTGTCACGTCATAAGGTAAAACAATGCAGTGCTGTATGTAGTTTTTTTCACTTTTTTTATTAGCTGATATTTCTGGAAAGACTGTGTTCCTACTTCATATTTACGGCAATTCACATGGAGAATTAACTGTTTAGTACATCTGCAAAGTTTTGAATGTGAAATTTCAGTAAGTAGTTTCATAGAGCATAACCTGTTATTTTCACTGTATTCTTTTTACATTGTGGGAAGATTGTCCATGGACACGCGTGGAAATCCAATCTATTCCTTTTTTATCAGAAGGTGTAAAAAATATTCATGGTTATGTACCAATATTTTTTTTCTCTAGCATACAAAGGCTCTGAGGTCTCATTCTCTAAAGTTACTTTGTTTCTCCAAATGGATGAGGTGATCAGATAATGGCTTATTGGGTCACTTGGGTCACCTGTTTCATTGGCAGTCAAAGTAATCAGAAATTCCTTTTAAACATCTTTCTTCAGAATATCTATGTATATCTTTTAAATATCCCTAGTTCTAGGTCCTTGATGAGAGAAGGCATGAGAAACAGGATTATAATAGAACCACTCTCCTCATTTGCACAACCTGTGGCTGATTTGGGAGTTCAGGGACTGCTCAGTGATAATGAAAATGACTCTCAGAAATCAAGGATGTGGAGGTCCCATCCATTCTTTTAACTGTACAGCTGAAAAGGGCTGTTAAGGAGAAGTTCCAACCTGCTGAAGGAATGGAGATGCGGTGCCATAATGCACACCGCAGAAAGGGCTTTAGGTCACATCCCCTGTCTGGTCAACCCAAGGCACAGCTGTGTGCAGATGAAGGCTTACCCTTCGAGTGCAGTTTATTTCCTGAGACCATAGGGTGAAGAAAGAGTCAAGATACGATCTCAGTTCACAAGCTGCTGCAGCAGTCAGTGCTGTCTTCCCCCTCATATGCTTCACTTCCTTCCAGAAACATTCAGCATCAAAACCAGACTTAAAATGATGTCCTTTGCCTCCTGCTTCATAATGAGATGTTAGCCACTAGATGTTGCTCACACATAGTTACTCATTCTCCCACTTCCCACTTTCTTGCTCTGTTTTGCTCAGGATGACACTAACTTTTGTACAGTTATTTCATAAGACTTTGGTTTTCCGAATATGAAGAAATATCAGCAAGAGAAGAAAACTTGCATTTAAAAGTTCGTCTATCGTATTTGAAATGACTCAGTTATAACCCCTGTGAAAATCCTGTGCACAAAGGGAACACTTGACCCTGGTGACTGGATTTGTTTTGCACTTGGTCAGTCATGCTTAATTTGTCACTCTCATTAGTTAGATAAAATGTTTTTAGTCTTCCTTTGTGTTTGTCTTGCATTAAAAAAAAAAAAATGATAAGGAAAAACAGCTTATCAGCAAGTGGGGAAACTAATTAGGTGAACATTTTTACTTCTTAAAGTGAATAAATAGCAAACAAGTTCTTCACAGAATGTTTAAAATTGTACCGGCACTTTCTTCTTTTTTTTCCTTTTTCTTTTTTCTTCTTTTTTTTTCATAACTTTGCACACTTTTTCTTTTAATTGCTCATCACAAGTTATATATGAAAGTAATTGCTTTTCCCATGAAAATTTAACTATATTGATTCTGGTAGACGAGAAACTGATCCTGGTAGACAGGAAACTTAACATGAGCCAGCAGTGGCTCTTGCAGCTCAGAAGGCCAATGGTATCCTGAGCTCCATCAGGAGAGGGGTGGCCAGCAGGGACAGGGAGATGATTGTCCCTCTCTACTCTGCCCTCGTGAGGCCCCATCTGGAGTACTGTGTCCAGATCTGGGGGCCCCAATACAAGAAAGATGCAGAACTGTTGGAGAGGCTTCAGAGGAGGGCCACGAGGATGATTAGAGGGCTGGAACACCTCCCCTACGAGGAGAGGCTGGGGGAGCTGGGCTTGTTCAGCCTGGAGAAGAGAAGGCAGCAGGGGGACCTCATCGCAGCCTTCCAGTACCTGAAGGGAGCACACAAACAGGAGGGGAATTAAATTTTAAGTGGGTAGAAAATGTCAGGACAAGGGGGAATGTTCTAAAGCTAAAGGAAGGAAGGTTTGGATTAGATATTAGGGGGAAGTTTTTCACAGAGAGAGTAGTGAGGTGATGGAACAGGCTGTCCAGAGAGGTGGTGGATGCCCCGTCCCTGGAGGTGTTCAAGGCCAGGTTGGATGGGGCCCTGGGCAACCTTGTGTAGATCCAGCCTGACGTTGGTGTCCCTGCCTGTGGCAGGGGGTTGGAGCTCTATGACCCTTGGAGTCCCTTCCAACCCATGCCATTCTGTGATTCTGTGATAAACATCTTCAAAATAATAGTCAGGAGAGTACAAAGCTTTAGTGCTGTGGATTTATTCATTTTCTTGACATCTTTTGCTACATAACTCTGAAAATGCTGCATTTTAGTATTTAGGAAAAAGAATTATAACATATAAACAAAGGTACTGTGTTTATTGTCATTGTGATTCCATTGCAACCAACTTTTTAGAAGAATCCATTCAATTTAGCAATGTTACTGAAGTATAAATGGGTTTTATTTAAATTAATTCTGGTTTGTGCTCAGTTATTCTCCTCATGATGCTGTTGTAGTGATAATAGATGTGAATTGGACTTAGCTACCCAGTGTTGTCTAGTCAGTCAATGACAGAATTCAGTAAGTATGGTTAACCTTTATTGCTATGCGATTAGGAGTATCTGTTGTTCTCAATTTGAAAGGGGAACTACATAAGACAGTAGGGCAGAAGACTGTATTAGAACTTCAAGTTATATGGGAATAATCATTTGCTTAAAATTATGTGTATATATGTATACACACACCTCCACCCCCTCTCTTATATTTTTATATATATTAAGTCATAGTGCCTCATAGAATTAGGGATTTAGACAGTTGCCTAGCTGGAAATGGTTTACCTGTTTTCCTAGTAGTGTTAGTATTGACATGAAAAAAAGCCTAGAGCCTATATGAGCACAGAACAACAAACTGCAAATGTTTTCCTTGTTGCTCAAAACAATGGCTAAGAAGAACTGTCTCAGTCTGAGTCTCTTGGACAAGGAGGGAAAACTGCTCAGAGAGAAGCATCTTTGACTTTGCTAAATATTCTTTCTCCATTCTTTCAAGATTGATTGCAGGGCAAAGCTTCTTCACATGCACTAAGACACAGAAAAAGTAGGCAAGAAAAAAAGAGAAACTCAGGCTGGCCTACACAAAAGAAGAACAAATGCTAATGATGGGAACAAACCTCCTTGTGTCACCTGCAATTGCCACCTCTCTGCACAGATCTGTATTTGTGACAGCACCAAATGGCTCGTGGGTTCCCACCAGAAAACTGTGACTTTGGATGAAAACAGCGTCAGCCAACAAGCGCTGCCAGATGCAATCCGATTAGCTGACACTGCACTTACTTTGCCTCTGTGCCTGTAGTTGGAAGGTAGCAGACCACAAGCATTTTATTCATTCCTCACTGACAGAGGGAGAGGTGGCAGATAAGTAAAGACAAGAAGAGTTATATGACTGAAGCAAGGAAAAATAATTTGTTAGAAATGGATGGAGTTGATTCTCATGGAGCAAGACATGAACGTTACCAATCAAATTAAGCCAGAGAAAGACAAGCAGAAGAGAAAAAACAACATGATTTGTCTTCCTGCAGAGTATTTTACAGATCACAGAGGTAATTAGGCTGGGTTGTAAAATAAAGTCTGAACATGACTGACCATTTGCAGAAAGTAAAGCCCAATTTCAAAAGAATATACATCTGTGCAACTAGTGCCCACTGAGATGACAGATTACCAGGAAAGGAAGCACTTCATAGAATCTTGAAACATATATTTGTCGGATAAAAAAGGGTAGATAACTCCAGAATTGCAAATCCTTAGAAATACATTTACAAAACAAGATCATGATAGAGGAGCATGCATAAGAAAGGAAATGAGAGTTCAACTAGAGAAAACCCTGATAAAAGGATACTCCATGATCTCTTCAGGGCAACATCTGAACACATACAGTACTCTGATAAACACAGCAAGCAACATCATGGTAAAGCAGGAGAAAATGCATTCTTTGAGATTTTCTGATGCATACCAAAATACTTTTATAAACTTCTTTGCATTCACTGAAAAAAAAAAAAAAAAAGAAAAAAAGAAGAAAAGAAAAAAAGATCTGGAGTCACTGAAGCAATGGATCATAAAAAATATAAGAAAATATATTTTAATTATTTTTTTAAAACTGCATATAGTACAGTAGCAGAAATCAAATAGAAATGTTACGTACAGATAAGACACTTCCTAAAAGCAATATAATTTCAAAAGCTGACAACTGGGTTTATTTTCTGAACTAACTATAGTGCTGTTTAGGTTTTGGCTGTTGTTTGTTTGAGGTTTTTTTCAGTGAAAAAGCAGAATGAAATTAGACTAGGATGAATTGGGAAGCTTCCCAGGGTAATGAAGAGTAGCACACCATCTGTTTGAACGGGAAAAAAATATTTGATAAGTGCATGCTTCTTATCCTGCTGTGCAATACAGAGGTAAAGGTCCTGGTAAGAAAATGGCACTATGTAGCATAAGCAATGGCAACTGAACAGGACGGGCAATAAATACAAAGCATCACTGATGTTTGGGTCACCCGAAATGCAAGCAAGGTCTGCACCAGTCTGCCATGTAACAACTCTGAGAACTACTTTTCTTCAATGGCCAGAACCCGATAGAAGTGTTTTTCTCTTTTAAAGATGTCAGTTGGAAAAAGTCGCACACTGGGCTGGTACAGGGCCCGGGCAATTGGCTGATTCACCCAAGCAGTATAATGGTGATGAGCAGTATAATGGTGGTGAGCAGTATAATGCTGCTTTGCATGTAGGTAGTCAACAAGTAAGTACACAAGCAATCTTTAAAGTATGTAAGATGTTACCATCTTCCTAATAGAAGTTGCACATGAATTGTCCCTGGGCACCAGGGTTTGTACTGCCCTCTGCAGAATAAGGGCTCCACATTACCACTGGTGGTATAATGGCAACAGCTCTGGAGTATTAATGCTGGGCGAGGCTGAAAGCATCAACTTTCTGTTTGCTCCGAGCTGTGGCGATACTGGATAAAGGAGAGGCCTCAAGTGAACAATGGAGATTTCTGGTTGAAAAGGAGAAACCCTGTTGGAAAGAAAGTGTCTGTCTAGCAGGGCACATGCGAGGGATTTTTGTGCCTCTTAATGGAAGATGGGTGCTGGATCTGCTGGGTTTTTATAGGAGTAGTAGAGACTCTCCATATCTTAGCCTTCCCCCTTACTTTCTAAATCACTTCAGAGCTATTGAAGCGGGAAGAAGAAAGGCACAAGCTTCCACTTCTTCTGGGCATATTTCCAGGAAGTTCAAAGAGAGACAAAACCTTGGGGCTTTACGGGCAGCTCTCCCCATTTCCTGTGTTCCCACCTGCTTTGGAGAAACATGAAAGAGCAAAAACTGGCAGGGAAAATGTGACATAGGAAAATAAAGCCAAATAAGGGTAACAGTAGACTTCATGTTTTGCTTCCACATTGTAGAACTGAGCCATGCCACACTGATAAGAATCAAGCTGTGTTGTTGCTCTCAGTCACTGGCATCTGCTTGCTGAGTGGTGTTGGAAAACCATCCTCCCCTCCATGCTCCAGATGGGACTCTGCTCCTGCAGGACACAGCTGTAGGTCTGGGCAGATCTGGTAACCAACAAGGACCTCGTTCAGCAGTGTATATCTATCTCCTATGCATGTGTAAAAGCTGGTACTGCCTCCCCTTGGATGCTCTCAGCAGAACTGGTCTGATCCCTCAGCTGAACAGGAGAGACCTCTGATCTTTCTCAAGATGCAGAGCTGTAATTATAAAACTGTAAACTAGATGTGAGGCTTAATTATAATGTCAAATAGATTGGATTTTAATCAGCTCTCTGGATATACAGTTAGGAAGGATTTATCAGGGCAATGACCTAATCTTAGGAGTACAGATTTCAGCTGAACGCTCTGAAAACAATTTGGTTCAGTGCCTGTAGAGGGGAGACAAATAAATGTAGACCATCGCTTTTTAATGAGTAATGTCTCAATCATGGCACAGGCTTTAGGAAACAAATTAATCTCTGATGTAACGTCAAAGGGAATTGCTATGCAGTGGTGATGATTCTGGTCACGGTCCTGTCACAACAGCAGAAGCACAGTGGAAGAAATTCTGCAAGGAGAGTTGCCACAGGACATGAGAAGGCATTTATTTAGCATGTAGAAATGTACGTTTGAGCAAAAGCTATTGCGAGTACTCAGTGTCATAGGCAGAAGACTTATGGGAGTATGGTTCCAGGTCAGTAGCAGCTGGACTCATTGGTCAGGTTTTTGTCAAGATGGTGGGAGATGGGAGCCAGAAGAGTCTGCCTGTTTCTGAGATGTAAGACTTTGCTCCCATACTAAGGTCCCATAATTCCTGCTGGGATAAAACTTCAATAAGAGCTCTCAACCAGGACCTGTCACACTGCTGAGATGTTTCCAAGCAGATCAGCCAGGGGGCTGTCAGAAGAAAGGGCTGCTGTTAGTAGGTACACAGGTGTTGCATTGGTGCCAGGTTCCTTGGGCTGCAGCAGGGGCTTCCCTGTACCCCAAAACGGCAACAGACTGGGCAGGACCTCTACTGTTGCATAATTTCTTCTGTTGCGCCAAGCTCGGAATCCAGAGGGAACAGACATCTGGGAAGCCTTGTCTGCCCAAAGCTTTGTGGAAATACCCTTTGCAATCCTCCTCAGGCTCCTCAGCTTCCCAGCTCAAAGTAATTACTTGAAGTATTCTGAATGGAGCCACTACTCTTAAAAATGTCCGTCTGGTTTTGCCCAGCAAAAAGTGGGGATCAGGCTAACAATAACCTACCACCATGCTTTTGGGAACCATATCAAATGAGTGAAGAGCACAGATGGCAAAACTCTGGCCCCCACAAGTGCTTTCAGAATAAAGCAGTGCAGTAAACCCAAGTCTTTGGATGTCAGAAATGCTGAAATTAAGGAGGCCTGTATAACTTTGTGCAAAAGCACACACTGATGTAAAAGATCCAAAAAGGCACCAGATTAACACAGTGCTAATTGCAATTTGAAAGCACAACAAAGGCATTCCAGAGCAGTCTCATTACATGGTAATTCTGGGGATTAGTGTCAGATGCAGTCACCAGGTCTTTTGCAGAACTCTTTTCTTTTCTTCTTTTTGATAGAGGTTTATGGAGGGCATTAGCAATGGGGATTTGCAGGCTTTCTCTCCCCATTCCATCAGCAAATACTCTCTTGGGTTTTTTGGGAGCAGAGAATATTTCACATCTGCACCAGGTTGTCAGATTGTCCAGGGTGGTGAAAGCTTCTCCTTGGATGACTGGCTTGTGTGACTTGGTGCAGGGCTCTCTTACTAGGGTTTGGTTCTTTAAAATAGTTGACTGTGTTACAAATGTGAGATTTCTAGCAGGAAAAAAGAAAAAGCCAGGTGAAGTGAGATGAGGTGAAGGAAAGGAAAGGAAGGGAAGAGGAAGGAACATAAGCATTTTAGAATCTTTTTGCTATGGTAAAATATTAACGTTGTGAGGGGGACAGTATCAAAGACAAATATTTGAAACAGAAACTCTATGGAGGTCAGCACACCTTTTGTGATGATTATTTTGTAGTTAAAAAGACTCTGTGCTGAAGAAATAAAGGTAAATGGGATATTACTTAATAGATCTCCTACAAGTAATGCTAACATTGCAAGGTTTTTTTTGTTTAAATGCAAAAAAAACATGGCTTAAAGAACATTTTTTTCTGATTAGTTGTCTAAGTGCAGATGAGTTATAGACTTTTCTCTGAGCTGCAGTCAAAATTCTTTCTACACTAAGATAAGCATAAGGGATCAGAGCAATACTCCATAGATTGTACCTGAAAACCATTACAAATCCTAAACTCTCAGCTTGTAATGAAATGAGAAAAAATTTTCAAGAATTTTATACAGGTAAATTAAACTACCATTCTTGGAAAGTTTAAATTCAAAGGAAAATGCAGAAAAAGTATTTTTTTTTAATTTCAATTATGAAGTGTGAGTTGTAAGTTTAACTATATTGATTTAAGAAGGCTAGTAAAAAAGGATAATTCTTTATGAATAAACAACTAAGATTTGTTAGTTCAGGTTTGTTCTAAGGTTATGGTGGATATCTATAGTTTTTTTCAGCATCTGAATTTGAGTATACACACTAAATTTTATCTCATTCCTAGTAATATTGCAGTTTCAGATGTAACAAAACCTGTATTAATGTAGCTGCTGTATATGATCTTCAAAATAGAGTAGTTGACAGTACGCAAGTTTGGCTTGCAAATACTATATGGAAATGTTTAAAAAGAAATTTGTGTCTGTATGTGCTTTGCACTGTTCTATTTATTGTTGAAAACTGAGCAATAAGAAAACTATAGTCATGTTTTATCTCTGTGTTGCAGTAGCATATGTTCCAGAAACCCTAAATATCTTAATGTCATATCAATGACAATTACATTAACTTACTTTAGTAGCAGAGAGATAAAAACCATGTAATTCCACTAAAATTCTCCTCTCCAAATTGGATTCTGCTCAAATTACACTGCAGGTAGCCCTGTATTTTAATGAAGAAGCATTGCTGCCTTATGCTGCTATACTGATAGTCTGATAGAACCTGAGTTGAACTAAACCGTTCAGGAAAAGAGAAACGGGAAAGGTCTGCTAAAAAATGGAACTGCCTGCCATGTAAAAAGGCTCTCGTGGACTCATCCAGTTTTGGAGCCATGCCTGAACAGATTAATATGCCAGCACAAAGGTTAAAGGAAAAGACTGCAATCTGAGGGAGAACTGTCAGGAATCTCAATGCAAAACTGTAAAGAATGGATTTTTTTAATTACATTTTTATTGTACTACAGGAAGATGAAAGGGAAAAGAGAGGTAATTATTCAATGGGGAAATTTTTTGGAGTGGGCATTGACACTTTGCTATTAGGAGTTGGAAAATAACACTGTACACTGAATGTAGTAGGGAAAAATAATTAACAATTGCAAGGATTTGACATCTATTCCTAAAATGCCAGAGTTTAAAAATTTATATCTTCAGGTTGCTGGCCCAGGCTGGCAGGCAGGACCCGCTCAGACAGTTACACACTTTGACCCTCCCACACCCAGTGGGAGTCTGAGCGGGTCTGAACGAGTTTGAATGGGTCTTGCCTGCCTTCCACACCACCCAGCGGTGCGGGATGGGAAAGGGGAAGCACGGGAGTAAGAAAACTCGGGTTGAAATTAAGACAAGGAAGACTCTCATCAGATGCTAGTAAAACAGACCTGACCTCGGCTGCCCTTGCAACATTCCCCTTCACCCCCAACACCAACACCTTGCAAACTGCACCCCTCCACACTCTCAAATGCCTTTCAATAATAACTTGTTAACACTGTGAATAGAATTCTTAGGGTAGATTTCTGTGAAAGTTTGGAAATGTAATATATAAAATAGCTTCAAGTGGGTTGAAATAGTATTTCTGTGTAGCTAGAGTAATTTATGCAATAAACTGGCTTTCCATTTTTGGTTTGGTTTTTTTTGTTTTGGGTTTTTTTTATTTCCTTGTGATAACATTGGTTTTATCAGATTGTTTGCAGAGGTCCAATTTCTCTCTCACAGTGACCAAAAAATAAGGCATTCTTTTTTTTATTCTTTTTCCAAGCCTGCTACATATAGTTACAAGAGCTTTAATACTGCCATGGAAATAACATGGAAAAACTGGTACTGCTCCTGAACCCTGTGACATTTTTGCAACTTGAACATTTCCATGTGCTTAGTTATAGACATTTCACAGTTACCAAATTGTGATCGTTTACTTCCTTGGATCCTTTTTTTTTGGGTGAAAGACCTATTCTAGAAAGTTAAATTTGTGTTTTAAGATCAGGTGTTCTGGTTGTAGTACTGATATCTAAAGGAAAACCATATACAAGCCTGAAACACGGTGGACCCAGTTCTCCCCATTCAATAACTGTAGCAGATCAGCAGCACAGTAACCATGCAACCCAAAATTCCCTGGACACAAATGAGTGTCCCACAAGTAGGTGGACAGATTTCCCCAGAATTTTATGCTTGAAATTCTCTTCTTCAGCCAGTATGAAAAAAGGCTGAAAGCTGATCATCTTTCCCACTTCACTAGCATATAACCAAGCTGATGAAGGTCTAATAATAAACACCAGCAGTTGGTAAAGCTGGTTTCAACATCAGTGCTGTGAACTGCAAGCCATTATTTCTTGTTACCACTGTAGCACAGACCATGATGAATCAAAGACAATCATAACAAAATTGTGCTTACATGGCAGAGAAAGTTGAAGCTCTACAAGTCCATAATTAAGCTCTGCAAGTGCAGCTCTTCACACGCAAACACTGTTTGGCCTAGTTAAAGATCCTTCAAGGACTGCTGCACATAATAACATCCAGGCTGCAAGGAGATGGCTTTAGAGACTGAACTTAGATATTATGTACTACAAAAATACTTTCAGGCCAGTACAAATCAAATGAGAAAGAGGTGCTTATTTCTCCCATGGCAGTTTAGTACCTTCCACTCTTCTCATTTCTGTTCTATGCTGTGAAGAAAACCATCTGATGCCATCTTTCGTTGTTTTCCTTTCATAGATACAGGTGCTGTACAGACATCCTTTGCTATTTGGCAACTTTCATCAGAATTTCAGAGCTTCAGAAATACAAAGAATCCTACCCTTCAAGGGATCTGCTAGGAATAAGTTGTGCTCATTAGAAGCTGGTACTTATGGCTTTGAATGATTCATTCAAGCAAGACTCTTCGGCTTAACTATATGTGTGTTCTGTAACTGGTTCTCATCAATCACCACAGTATTGCACTTCCACTGTATACATATACAAATGAAAAAAGATTTAAAAGAGTGATTCTTTCTGGCTATGCATTTATTTTCAGTCTGATAGGTATTGACCTTTTTTTTTAATCAACAGAGACAATAATTTTTAGAGGTAGGCCAGACACCAGCTTGTCTTATTTAAGCAAATTCTACCTCCTCAATTTTGTATGCCTTTGGAAAAATGTCAGATGTGTCAGAGAGACAAAGGTCTGCCCCCATAAACTGGCTGCACAAATATGCTTGCAATACTTTGTTAATCTTCCAGAAATACACTGCCCTGTTTTCAAAAACCCATATGTCACATTTGCATTTAACAGTCAAGATAAATGGCAATAATTATTCTTCAAGTTTAGTAAGCAATTTATGAACTTCATCCTCCTAATAAGTACTTACTGTACTTTCATTCCATGCCTAATTTAAACTATTTTGTTACAGTACTGTATCAGCCCATGAATTGTTTCAAAGCAGTGTTTCAGATTAAATAGGAAAGATCACAAGACAAACACAGGGTAAAATCTGAAAACGGGAAAAGTATTAGTGCCTTGTGTGGCTGGAGCAGGGGAAGAGTGTGAGGAGTCATCCCTGGGCGGGGGAAGGAGTGGCAGAGACAACATGTGATGAACTGACCACCACCCCTATTACTTGTCCACCTGGGCTACTCAGGGGTGAGAAAGTAGAAAAACAAGAAGTGACGTTAAGCTTGGGGAGAAAGGAGCAGCAGGAGTAAGTTTTTTTAAAAGATTTGGTTTAATTTCTCATTTCTCTATTTTGATTGGTAATAAATTAGATTAATTTTTTTTAAAAGTTCAGTCTGTTTGATGCATTATGGTAATTGCTGAGGGATCTCTCCCTGCCCTTACCTCTTTTGTTTTATTTTCTTTCCCCTGAACAGTTGAGTCACAAGTGACAAGAGTCTTTGGTGGACACCTGGCCTCCAGCCAGGGTCAACACACCACATATAGATTAGAGTTTATTACTAGTTATTCACATGTTATTGATTCTGTGGGAGAGACTGAAAGATCGTTGAAGATGTTCATTATTTAAATTTTAAAGTGCTATTAAGCAAGGCATTAGAATTCCCAAATTGCTAAGCAAACTACTGAAAAGTCCTATCAAACTTCAAAGCCTTGGCAAATATGTTCAAAGGCATATGTAACCATGACTTTGTGGAAGACATATATGTTTTAGTATATTCACATCAAATGACATGCACCATTGGACTGTGCAGGACTGAATGTAGGTGGTTTTAAAACCCCGTACAAGGTTATTTTTCCCATCAATAATGTAGTAAATGTGTTAATGTCAGTGCTATGTCTACAATAATATGACTTCTGCATCATGATATTCCTAGATTCAGCAGGGTCTACTGACATATGCAGCATTATAGTAGGAATAAATTTCACTGTTGTGTAGGCAGAAAGTGTAATACATCTGTCAAATTCCCCATCTCCTGTAGAGTTTCCTTTTGTATGGCTCACAGAGCTATTGAGAACAACGTTCTCCTCCCATAGCCTGGAGCTGGGCAATATAAGCTGAAATAAATTAGCTCTTATTTCCCAGTAAGATTTAGCTAAGGTGAACAGTTAAACTTCTTTCCCCCTTATTAGATTATTTTATGCTATTCAATTCAAACAACTATTTCTTAATCAAATATTCTATCTCATCTTTTACTTTTGTATGTCCAGCTTCTGACACTCCTAGTAACTTCACATGCACATCACATCAGGCATGATAGCTCGTACTATAGAACCCCTTGCTTGATATTTTTAGTAATTACACTGAGTTCAGGTGTATATTCTAGGTACCACGTGGAGTTTCTAACATTACGTTTCCAAATACATTTTGCAATCAGTCTTTACTTACTCATCAGTGCCTAAAGTCAATTTAGAAAGACCTCTTGAGCATCTTATCTTTTAAGCTTCGGCTTAGGATTCTGTACCCTAAAACATCCTTACTACATCCATTCTCATAATAAAAAGCCTCTTTTTTAAAATTCATGCAAATATTGGTGATTTTCATATGGAGTAAAATTATTCACTACCAAATATTGTAGATAAACTTAATTTTTGTGTGTGTGATTTATCATAACACTTATGCCCAAACAAAACAATGGGATCAGTAAGAAAAAAATATTCTTCTCAAAAAAACTTTGCTTAAGTTAATACATCTAATAGTTCTTCTAATAGCACATGTAATTTAGCATTGCATATTTGGAAGGTATAAGATTTGCCCTCACACAATTTGGACTATATGGTCAATGTATACTCATTCTGTTTGCAAAAACAGGAACAGTATTTTTCTGTTGTACGAAAAGTCTTTTTTTAACCTAATTTAGGAATTAATATGATGTCTAATAGATATTGGTAGACCCAGTTTGCCTACATAAGGAACAAGTAATTCAGAAACAAGCTCTACTGATTTGTTATTGTGACTGGGATCTCATCCATCTAGTAGCTCACTAAAGAAGGTTCTGATTCCATTTAAAAAATTGTAATAAAAATAATTTCACTGAATATATAAAGTCAATCTAGTAATTCAGTAGGTATAAATTACTTTCTAAATTAAAGATAACGAATCGAGAGGTGCTTTACATAGTGTATGTAGAAATACCATGGATGGATATCTTGCAGTTTCATAGGTTTAAAATGCACTTATGTATTGCTGAATGGCAAAACAGCAATATAAGTCTTCATTGTTTTTATCCCTTACTTGAATTTGCAATTACTACATCAAGAGATCAGAATTTAGTATTCCAGCTTTATTTTTAGATAAAGTTTAATTGAAGCACTTTGTATGGAACCTCCAGGGATCTCTGTGAAATAATTATTGTGAAAATATAATAAAAATGACTAAATTAAATTTATTGTCTGAAAGATTTCAAAGTGGCCATCGTGACTTAGTAGGTTTTGATTAATTAAATATGAACTCTTGAATATCAACAGATTAAATGGAAATAGATGTTATTACGGTAAACTAAATAACTGGGAATTTGGCCAATGATACAATAATGACTGGTGGCATAAGAAAAGATACAGAAACTGCTTCTCTCGTGGCATCAGTGTCACATTATGAAAGATTTGAGGTGAAGAATAAATAGGGGAAAAAAAAAAACCAGTTCCCTGTTTATTAAATTACACAGAGCCCCTGTTAACCACCCAGTAGTGTAGTAGTGCTGAGTGGCTGGGATGGAGAGAAAAGGAAAAGGGCAGAATAAGCTGAAAAATCCAAGTTATTTCCCTCTCAGCTTAAATAGCAACAGCAACGACAATCTCTTAGACCACCCTATACTCAGACACCCCAGGATTATACCAGGAAGAGCTCAAAAATTACTTGCATATTTCTCCACTCAATAATAGGGAAGTGTCTGAGGAAGGACTCTTTTTCTGCATAAATCCATTGAGAATGGGGGTTTTGAGGTAATTATGTATGTAAATCAAGGGGTTTATATAGCATCTGCAAAGAAAAGACACACTGAAGTTTTTTATTCAGTAGCTCCACCAGCTACTCAAGCAAACCCAAAGAATCTGTTTTATATTTATGAGAATGCCACATCCTCAAACTCATAAAGCTTTTTTTTTGCAAAATAACAAAAAAAACCTCCAAACCTGACTTAGAAGTGCCAAACTAGAATTAGAACATTGGTAATATTTTTTTCAATGCTTGAAACTGCTTTATTTTAAGTAATGTTAGTTACCTAAAAGCAGAGTTCATACTTAAGTACAACGTGTTATAGTCCAGATATAAAATTCTGTCATGAAATACTGCCATCTGATTAGATACCTGTAAGATTATTAGACAATGTTTAAGAGCATTTATAGATTGCACCCATCTAGTATTCGAGATTCAATATTTTACAATGCAATACGGAGGAATATCACATATAAAAACTTATCATCTTAATATTAAAACCATTTACTTCTTACTGCATTTGTGCATGTGCAATATTATTTATTAAATCGATACTACAGCTGATCATGCCAACAAAGAATGCAGATGATGTTGAAGTTTCTCTACAGGAAAATTAGAATTTTTAAGTGTGTCACCCATTGTCTCCTTTTAGCTGTTTCTGTAGCCCGTTTATTTTAGTTCAACCCGCGCAGAAAATATGTCATTTTCAGAGAAGACCAAATACCAAAAGTTGGTACAGCACAATGCTAATCATCTGCTGTTCCCTGTTCTCTAAAATGGGTGATAATGTTTGTACTTCCAGGTTAGATTCATCTAGAGATGCCAACGTTATATAATGTAGTGGAAGAGGGTGTGTGTGAAAGGAGTTGGCTGCTTTTCTTGCATGTTCAGATTTACATATCTGGGAAAACTCATGTTTTGACTTTTTAAAAAACTTAGGTGCTTTTTTATTGTCTTTCTAGATAGTGATAACAGTGTCATGCAAATGCTAAAAGTTTAATATTTCTGCTGATATGAAACATCTCAGGGTGAGAGATAGATTGACACTTCATGTGGTAGAAATTCTTTGCAATGCAGAACATTAAATCATTTTTCCTCTTCCTAATCATTGTCCATTTCTGAAAAATTATCATGAGTAAGTTAGACCTCTCTGCAATGCATACTAGCTGAATGGCAAAAGATTGCATAGCTTCCAAGTACAGTACAAGGCCTAATTTTTAGTCTTTTTAATATAAACACACTGTAACAAGAAGACAGTCTTCTGCACTTGAATATAATCCAACTTTTATCCTTTATTACACTATTGGTCATGCACATTTGCGTGCACATGCAGTACCGAAATCAGTATTTTATCTGTGTGCAGAATTAGTAGATGGATTTACAACTGCTTCAAATTATTTCTTAATACTCTTTTTCAGACTTTGTCATAATACTTTTTCAGTATTGCAGATGTTAAAAAGAATTTCAATAATTCATGACAATCATTTGGATTCCTCATGTGCAAGCACACAGCATGACATATAAGTACTTGTCCTGGTTCTGGCCAGGCTAGGGTTAACCTCCCCAATCAGCCAACACAGGTGAGCTGTGTCAGCCGAGGTGAGCTGAGTTAGCCGGGACTGTTTTCCACACCACCTGACACCACATCCCCATAAAAGCATGTGGTTGAAGAAGGGTGGGGGCTGTTTTGCCTCTAGAACAATTGGAGTGTGTCTGGGACATTGGGTCAGTCAGTTCTTACTGTTGGGCAGCCCTCTGTAATTGTTGGGTCAATAAGGTACTCTGTGTTAGCACTGGGTGTAAGTGTAACTAGCCATTGTTGTTCTCACAGTGTTGTATTCACTTTGGTATTTGGCAGTAAACTGTCCTTATCCCAAACCACAGAGGCTCTGCCTGTTTCTCCTCTGGGAGTGAGTGAGTGGCTTGGTGGGCATTTGGCCTCTAGCCAGGGCCACACCACCACAGTACTACTGTTGATAGCACTTGTTTATTTTGAGAACTAGTTAAAAAAGATGTACTTTGCATGCTTGAATACTTTATCACCTGTTAATTCCATGTTGACCAGAGCAATCTGTGCAAATATCTTGATCAAAAAAGTGGAAGAACAAGGATATGTCATTTTAACATACCTACTCCTTAAAGTATAGAAGGCAGTCTGGAATTTGTTTAATTGTGTATATGAGAATTTATTTTAAACAGTACAGCGTGGTCCTTGTTATTTTTGTAGCTACTATAATGTGATGCATTATTTGTCATCAGCAGAGCAGGATAGCTAGATATCTCTCAACAGAAGGACAAATTACTTTTTACTGTTCTCAAGTCTGGTACAGCAGAATATACATATATTTCTCTGCCCTATCTATATTTTGCTCTATATTTTTGCTTACAAATAGCAAATACAGCATTTTTATTCCCTACTTTTCCCACTCCAGTAAATTGGTGTTTGAGAATGACTCTCTTCAAAAGAGCTTGTCTGCAATTCAGCTGGAGAACAGAATAAACATTTAATAGGCAGTTATTTCTCAAACTTTTCTGTGATGGCAATGTTGGCATGTTGTTGCAACTACACTCATGATCACTCATAAGCAAACCATACATGGAAATTTTTTGTGGACAGGGAGAGGGACAGGCTTATCCTGCCCTGAGAAGGGACCCATGGGGCAGAGGCCTCACACAGGACCGGTAGATGCCTGTGCTTAGCTTCTGCTTGCTATTTTGCTGGACCTCTGCAAGCATGGTGGCCCAGAATGGCAAAGGGGATCTCAAGTAGCACCCAAACTGGCAAGAGATATCAAGAATAAAAAAGGAATCTTTAGGTATGTTAGCAACAAACAGAAGTAAAAAAAGCAGAGAGACTTGCTACTGAAAGGGGCTGCCAAATGAGTTACAAATTAGGAAAGTTTAGTTTACTCAATATATTTTTTGCCTCAGCCTTCCTGGGTACAATCAGTCTCTATGCCATGAAGCAGCCACAAAGAAAATAGTATACCATAGAGGAGAGTCAATTTTGGCTAAAATTGGACAAAAATGCACCATTGCGGAAATCCAAGCAATCCATGTCCTGGCCTGCATCAGCAAGACTATAGCTACCAGATCAAGTGATATGATTCTTTAGTTCTGCTCCACCCTTGTTAGGCTGCACCTGGAATACCATGTACAATTTGGTTTCCTCAGTTGAAGACAGTCATTGAAAATCTTTAGGTGTTCCACTGAAGCCCATCAAAATGAATGAAGTGTTGGAGAACATGAAGTTCAGGGAAGGGCTGAGGGACCTCTTTTTGTTTTGCCTAGAAAAAGAAGGCTCAGGGAACCCAGTCTTCCAAAACCTAAAAGATGGTTACAGAGAAGATAGAGGTTACTCCCTTCAGAGGGGACTACAGTGACAACAGGCAATGGGCACCAGTTGCTTCAGTGGAAATTCCATCTCAACATAAGAAAAAAATTATTTGCCATGAGAGTAACTAAATTTCTGAATAAGTTGCCCGGAGAAATTATGGAATTTCTCTTGCTGGAAATAGATGGGAGTGTGCTTGACAAGACTATGGATAACTTAATCTAGGGTTGGATATGATGATCTCCAGAGGTCCCTTGTACTCTAGACTTTTATATTATTCTACATGTCACTGATTCTATGATTTTGCTTCTTGGCCCACATGGTCACATGATAAGGTAAAAAAAAACCCCAAACCCGCAGAAATTAAAGCACAGAACTATTTGCAGTGCAAAGTGGAACATGCATCTTTACATGCAAAAACTCTATCAATTATGTTTTTACAAGCATTTGTGGTGATTAGTTATTTGGCCAAAAACAGTGAAGATCCGGTTGTTTGCCTAGAAGCTAGAACAAGTAAGGATAAATTTGTTCTTTATATGTAAAGATCCCAGCTGATATAAATCTGAATCCTTAAGCAGATAAAGAGCAGTTCAAGAACTGTGCCAACTACAAACTAACCCTCAGAACTGCATGTCATCTGGAGACCCTGAAGGAACTTACGCCTGATTGATATTCAATGGGAACTTCCAATGCTTTTCTTCCTTATAATGATGTGCAGTATGAATGGAATGAAATTCAGCTGAGGCATAATAAGCAGCCACTACATCAATACTTTCAGATGTTTCTAATATTTCTGTTCAACAGCCATCTGTGTTTTAGGAAATTTACATGCTAGAAATGTCAGATGCTTAAAGCAGAAGTGGTCTCCTTTATGCTGGATATTTCCTTGTTTCAAATTCTGGTGTTCATATCGCTAGACATTCACTATCAGTTATATTAAGGTCTGTGTATGAGATTGTCTTAGTCATGCTGGTTTTAACTAAGCTGGTATTAAATTTTGGTGCTGAAACAGCTAAATATTGTAAGAAGCACTATCATTTAGAACAATATCAACTGCTCATAGCACGCTTCAGCCCTCTCTCGATTTCCAAAAGAAAGTATCTTAACTTTATTTGTAGCACATAAAATTCTCTTGTTGGAGTAAACCTTTGAAACATCAAAACTTGAGATCTCTGTATTGTGCTACAAGGATTAAAGGGTTACCTGGACTCCAGTTCTAAGCAGGAATCTCTTACTGCCCTGGGTTTTCTGAAAGTCATGTAAATAAATAGTTTCACCAGTGCTAGCTATGGTATTTCCCCATGCAAACCTCTGCATAAATACTATCAGGTTTTGGGGTTTTTTTCAGATGTTTCCCTTTTTGATCTATCTATAATTGCTTGACAGCTATTTTTTCTCATCTATCTATTGAAAAAGAAGTCTAAAGAAAAAGGGTATCAGCTCACACCACCACCTCTCCATTGGACAGGCTTGCAAGATCTTTGACAAAGAATAGGAGCTTGTCTTTCATTCTCACACTCCCATTTCAAAACAGATAGAATGACCCAGGGAACAAGAAGCTTGCTGCTTTCACATATTGCTGGTGCACATGCTGGAATTACAGTGTTTTGACCAGTATCTGTAGAAACAGTGCCGTCTCCAAAAGCAAAATATTAAAAGACAACAGATGTAACAATGTAAGGGAAATATACATTGTACATAAACTCAGCCAGAAAGTTCTTAGAGCTAGTTAAGGGGAAAATTGATTAACTAGTATATCACAGGGAAAAATTTGTCAGTTCACTTAGTTTAAACTGAATCAGAATAGAAGCTGGTTATTGAATTATTAATGACATAAAATGACAATTGTTTGTATTTTCAGGAGTAATATCAGTAATACAACATATATGTCACACTTCTAGACACTTTCAAAATATAGTGAGCATCTACAGATTTATAAATATTTTTTTTAATAACCTGTCCACAATATTCCTAATCACAAGCACAGAAAGAACCACACGTTCAGAGCTACGGTCACACCCATCCCTTCCTCAAAGCATGTGTGGGTTACAAGCACCACTGGTCTCTCGGAAGCATGGGGCACCCTACTTGCATGTGTCCCATAATGAGACATGGGAACTACAGCTTTATGGGTGTCTACATTGCTCTCTATGACCTCTTACTTTCTCAGCAGCTTGTGGATTATCTGTTGAGTTCATGTGCACAGAGAAATCTGAGGTGCGTGTCCCTGCTTGCCGTGGCCCACACTGTTGCCTCACCAACCGCAGAGCAGCAGCTCATGGTATCTGATGGAGAGGCAGCTCTTCCTGGCCAAGGAAAAGGTGTGATATTAGTGGAGTAACTTTGGGCAGTGTTTGTCAGACATTGATGCCTACTGTTTCCATGCAAGATGTCTGCCTCCTGTTGTGCATTTTCATGCTTCTTTTATACTTCTTTTAAGATTAATTTATTCTTTGTTTCAATAGTCTCTATAAAGTTCCCCAACTACTCTTAATCCTGCTGATGGCAGTCTTCCTCTTAAACATGATCAGGTTTTGGCTGAGGATTTTTTGTGTTTGCTACGTGCACACACACGCACACACACACACTGTTTAACCTCACATTCTTATTAACAAGGGTTGTTAGCATTTAATAATGAAAGATTAAGTATTAATATTAAGTATTAACATCATAAGCCCTAATACAAAGGTTTGGAAAAGACAGGCTGTGTGAAGATCACCACAATGGCATAGCTACAAAAGACTCTTATTAGAAATAGGTAGAAGGACTTCTTCTCAGTGAAGATACTCTTCACTGTCTGGAGCTGAGTGTGTGGACAAGTAAGCATAACACTGTTGTTAGTATTTAAATTATCTAGTTTGTGTATGGCCTGAATATATGACAAGGTTCTATGGCATGACTGCAACTACAGCATGCCTGAAACCTGAAATCTTACTCAGAAGATATATGGTGTGTTGACACATGTTCATAATAAAAAATTTAAAAAGTGAGATACATATCTACACTACTGATGGCACTGCCAATATAGATTTAATTGCTTATTTATAGTTATTGTCTTTCTCTACCTGCTTGGACACCCAATCTTTGCTGACTTGCCCTGCCGAATACAGAATGTATCTTTCCATTATTAGTTTTTGTGTAGATGCCTTTTCCTTTTTCAATCCCAGTGGAGCTAACATGAGACATGTAGTGTCTTCTGTGATACTGAAGTATGTTTTTAATATGCAAATTATTTTTCCATTCAAATTTTGAAATTTGTGATTGTTTTTATGATGCAGGGGAGGCTTGCCAAATGTGTATGCTTTTGCGGCTTTGACAGGGCAATATTAATTTTAATTAACCTATAAGAAAATCTCGTACAGCTAAGACTCTACTTCTGCTGCCACCTGATGCTTACTTGTCAGTCTTCTGTGCAGGATGCTATACTTGCCACATCCTGAAACAATCTTAGACTGATGTTTCACAAGACAACTGAGCATTGGCTGAAGGGTTTGTTTTCTGCTGGTTTAAAGAGCTGAAACACCTTCTGTGGGGGTAGATGAACTCCAAACTGATGCAAGGGTAGCAGCAAAGAGGGGAGGTCAGGCACGGACTGGAGTAAGCATGTGATTAAGACCCCACCAAGAAAATAAGTTTTTAGACTGAGTGTCTTAAGAAGTCTGCAACACCTGCATATTGGGCTTTATTTGCTGTGAATACCACTGTTAATCCCTGTTGCAAAAAAATAAGAGACTTAACAGTGCCACAGCATAAATTGTCATTTTGGACAAGTGATAGTTTATGAATAATATGCTTTTCCTTCTTATACAAATCCTAAATAAAATATTTATATTGGAAAGAGCTACACCTTATTCATTAGAAAACATTTTAATTGCTGTGGTGTCAACTTGCCCAATTATCTGATGGGACAAAGGTGGAGTAAGGTCCTGTGTAATTCAAAAAATTGTGTTTTACTAAATCTGACCAATTTCTTCTCTATTATCTACTTTTAAAAGCTTATTTCTTAGTGTCTCAAATGGCACCAAAAGCTCCTCTGGAAAGGCAGGGAGTCCACTAAATGATTATTAATCTACAATAGTATTACTGTTACAATACTTGTTTTATGGTGATCATGGGATAGTGGTGAAAATGGGAAGCCAGAGACAAAATAAAACAACCTCTGGGCAAATCTATCTGTAGGGTGGCATGCACACAAAGCAGGAAGGAAGAACTGGAAAGAAGCATCAACAAATGACTGTCTTGGCCCATGGCTGAAATGCCAGCTATGTTTGCAATATCTCTCGACATAGGAGGATGCACTCTCAAGTTATTACCTTGAACCTAATGATTGAAGCAGGGAGTCAAGACTTTCAGAAAGGAACAAAATGTTTCTAGTAAGAAAACAAAGCACCACATCACCAACAGCAGAGCAAAGCTGCAAGAGAGAGGGACAGTTGTTTGAAGTGTAAAAGCTTCAGTGAAAATAGAGAGGTAAAATCAAGAAGTGAATCTTAAACAACATATTCAGCTCTTAGATGAGGAGAAAGAGAAACAATAGGGAGAAAAGGACAAGACCTAAGTGTGATTGTGTTACTGACAAGACCTCCCAAAGCCTTTGACAAATGTAGGAAATGATTAACTTTTGTTACATAGCTGAGAACTTCACTATCTCTCTAGCTTCAGATGTGCTGTGTTTCCCTGATCCATGGGAGCATTTGGAGGAAAAAGGCATCAGATTACATTACCTGAGAATTTTCTATCTAAGAAAAGGATAATCCTTCTATTTGTCATCACCTTTAGTCCCAATATTCTTGGCACATTTTCACAAAACTTAACTTTGCACAAAGCTTGGATCTCCCCAGACAGGTAGGCCATCTCCCTCTACCCTCTTTTCTCTCATTATCTCCCTCCTGAAGTTTTATTTCTTCTCTACCCCCCTTCACTGTATCATATTCCCCATCAGTGCACTAATTGGGATTCACATTCGTTATACATAGGATATGTCAATAGGCTATTTTGGGCAATCCAGTTTATCGCTGCCTGGCACAACTGCAACAAACTGCACATGCGCAGGATGGATACGACGACAGTATTTCATTGGAACCTGCCTGCAGTTTGGAGAGACAGAAATAATTAAAGTGGTTTGGTTTTGCTCTCCACATCTTAAGAGCAAAGTGATTTGTGATCCTGTAATGTGGCCAGTAGAGTAGTTTATTGTCTTACAGACTGCAAGATAGCAATAAATGCTGAGAGAGGGAGCTAATTGCTCTTCTTTCCTGAGCAATTTGAGACGATAACAGAGGGAGCTCCAAGCTTTTCCTCAAAAAATTAGACACTAAGATTTCCATTTAAATTTTCCATGACAGATTGTTAAAGTCATTTCAGGAAAGAAGGGATTGAACAACCCTTTGTTTCTGTTAAAAAAATTTCTCAGTTTAATGCAGCATAACACACCATCCCAGGATGTCAGAGGCTTCTTTGCTTATCTGAAGCTTTTGCAACAGTGCATTTTTAAACATATTATGCAAACAATCCAAATCACTTTTTACCCATTGTGGGTCTTCTTGGACATCATATTTTCAACACCTAATTATATAATTTGAGTTAATTATACAGTTTGAGTTGACATTACTTGCACTATGAATTATGCTGGTTAGAAGAATTTGACTCTCCAGCTTTCTATGTGCCAAGCTGGAGTAATTTCAACACTAGCAGGCTTAACACTTTACCACACATGCTTCTTTTCATGAGATAATTTTTGAATCAGGTACAGAAAACAGAATTTATTCAGGACTGAATTTGTTTACCTTCAGTTTCCAGCGATTGGCTATCGTCACAGCCTTGACTGTTACGTTATCTTCTACTATCGAATTGTCATTTCTGATTGGGGTTCTTACAGTCCTTGACAAAATAACCCATTCTAACTTATCAAAGACAAGTTGACTTGATAGTGTGTTTGCACCTGCCTGGCAGAGGTGATTAGAATGCAAAACACTGCTTAGCATTAGGTCCTGAGGGTAAAGAACGAGTGAGAGGAAACAAGTTAGTAGGAGTCCCTGGTGCTGGTATCACTGGTGTTCAGAGGTTGACCACCTATCCAGCTCAGGAGTGAGTTCTGTTAAGTATCCTTACCTTTCTTACTAGTCTTTCTTGATACATGAGTCTCAAACACAAAATTAATTTCACGACTGTTTCAACAAAAACACTTAGTTTAAGGCCTGTCATCTAATGCTTGAATTATGGACACCATAACCAGAAACCTATCCTCATTGGAACAGAGTAAAATGAAACACAATCCTGTTCACTTTGAAGGATTATTTTTCAGTGGGTGGGTACAAGTATTAGTTTAGCCCTTTATGGCAAGAAAGCTAATATGGAACTGATGATGTCATTAGCAACCAGAATTTTCTGTTTTCAAACTCTGTGAGTGCCATGATGAGGTTGTCTGCCTATTAAACATATATGATGTAAGCTACTCCTGTAGGACATTACATTGAACACATGGTATCATACATTGGTATAATTTTGTCTTCACACACCTAGATGTCTATTTCTCACTCACTGGAAGAAAACCAAGACACCTAATAAGATTTAATCAAACATGAATTATACTAGTCATGGAAAAAGATCTGATGGGAATACCTCCAAGATATAATTTCTTTAGGACAATCTCTCCTAAAAGGGATCCTCAAACAATTTCTGCAGACTCTTAAAAGAAAGTCAAGTTAATGATTTTTTCTTAAATTAAATGCTGATAAGACAAATCCAAACAGACTTAATAAATGTATATAGCTGTTAGAAATCTTTTTAAAATGAGAATGAAAGAGTCTCAGAGGCATGAATAAAACACAGGATTTCACATTATGGAAGGCTTTGAAATGACAATACTCATTTATTTTTCTTGATAGGTGATTTATCCACATTATTTTCTAACGAAAATTAATCCAGTTAATAAGTTTTATTGTTCAGGTTGCAAAGATCTTTCCAGGATTTTTATTATTTCTAAAGTGAACGGCAAAAAGTTACACAGTGTTGAGATTGTGTAACTCAACTGGCTATTAAAAACCCAAAGATAGTTTAAAGCATCAGGCTTTAATGAAAAAAAAATCCACCAGAAATGGGAAAAACAAACACTTTACTAGTTTCTACATGTAAGACCCCATAAAGCCTATTTAGAGAAAAGGCACATTTTCTTTGGAAAATAAATCCAGATGAGTGGCAGGTTCTACTAGTAACAATTTAAAAGAAAAAGAAAAAAAAAGTTGCCTGGTCCATCACCATCCAATTTTACCTAGTTATTAATAACTCATTTATTAAGGATTGCTTGCAATGACATGAAGGACAAGGGAAATCAATGTTTTGTACCCTGTCCCACATTCCCTGAGGTCTTCTTAGGCGTGTGCTGCATTTGGATGTCTCACCATACCTTTCAGAAGCTGTGAGTAATCTCTGTCCTACCCCACCTCTGTGACTGATCAGAATTTAGTCACTGTTTCAGATTTGGTCCTGAGAAATCACAGGTAGATGTGTGCTATGATCTTGAGGAACATCTGCTGTAGCTGTCAGCAATACATACAATTTTTACACTCCTTCTGCTGGTATTTTGAACCCCTGCTTTCACATTCACTCTCCATTCATAACAATACAAAAATTCTCTTACCATTTTCCACAATCCCAGAAGATTCCTGGGTTTTAATTTTCTAATACTTTGTAGACACTGTAGTACCCGCTGGCAAAAAAATTGACAGCTATATAAGTGTCCTGGCACTGGCCGGGCCAGAGTTAACCTCCTCAAGCAGTCAGCACAGGTGAGCTACATTAGCCTGGGTTGTTTTCCACACCACCTGACATCAACAGGCTTACTGGGGGTACAGTCTGTCCCTTGGTCCAGGTCACTGATGAATATTTTGAGTAAGACCGGACCCAGTACAGACCCTTGGAGAGCACCACTAGCTACAGGCCTCCAACTTGACTCTGCACCACCTATCACAACCCTCTGCCATTGAGCCAGGTCTTAATCCACTCACCTAACCTACACTTCCTAAATTTGCCTATGAGGATATTATAGGAGACAGTATCAAAAGTCTTGCTGAAGTCAAGGTAGATAACATCCACTGCTCTTCTTTCATCAACCCAGCCAGTCATCCCATCACAGAAGGCTAACAGACTGGCCAGGCATGACTGGCCCCTTGGTGAATCCATGTTGACCACTCCAGATAACCCTCTTTTCCTCCACATATTTATTACTTCCTTCTTCCCTTTGAGGAGCTCCTTGCTCATTCATGCAGGTCTCCTGCCTCCTCTGTTTGTTTTTCTATTCTTTGGAATCACCAATCTTGAGCTAAGATGAAGTGTTATAAAGATAAAAATAAAAAAATATAAAGGTGTATTTTCATTTATAAGCACTTCATGGTCTAAAGGAAATAGGCAAACAATCACAGGGTGGACTGTGATCATGTGTATTTTATAGGTTGAAGAAATGGCCACCAGCCAATCACAGAACAGTGTGAAAACACATCAAATTTGTCAGTCTCTGAGTATGCAGTAGACAGAAGCTTCCTGTTGTGATGTACTTCTGTGTAGCCTGGTCCTGTCAGCCAATAGCAGAGATGGCTCTGAACAGGGGGTATAACTCATCTAAAATGGTGATGCCCAGACACAAAACAGTGGAGTCCTCTGACAGTTATCACAGGTGAAGCTTCCTCTGGAGGTCAGGACAGTGGCTCCTGTCACTTCCTATCTGGGACAAAAGTGTTCCTTGCACCACTCCCAGTACATCTTAATCGTACTTTATATCTTTTTTTGTTACCCTCTTCTATCAAAAAAAGGACAACTGTTCACCCCATAACGTGTAACCATCCAAAGAATTAACATTTACCAAAGTAGCTGCTGAAGCAAAGCCAGACTGAAGAAGTAAATGTTCAGGCCCTCTGTCACTTCTTTTGTTTCTATTTCCAAAGGGAAAATCTCTGAACAAACAAGGAGGGCCTGTTAAAATCCTGCTGCTTACTCAGTACAAACAAAATATACTCTTCATGATCCAAAAACCAAACAGAACTCTAAATGCAAATAGAAGTAATTTATATTCTTTCTGGTGGAGTGTCATGATAACACAGGACTGATCACTGAAAATAGTCATGCATCTTTTTATTTGACCTGGAAAACTTTTGGCAGTTTTATTAAAGTTCCTTTTGCAAGACATTTATATTAAACTCCCTTTTGCAAGACATTTATTCCTTGAATACATGGGAATTCTTTTTTCATCTCCAAAAATACTTCTAAGCCCACAATAATGTGGGTATGAAATAAAAAAGATAAGATGATGAGAAGCTTTAGGTAACAGCACATCACTGTCATCATGTGCATCGAAGTACAGAAGTTCCTCATATCAAGGATTTGCTATATTTATCCTAGCAGGAAATTGAGAGATCACCTTGGGGTTTTTTATGGTTTATGTAGAAAAAGCAGAAATTACATGAAAGCCCACAGTTCACATATGAACTGGAGTGTCTGGCAGTTGCTACTAATTCCAAGGTGCACACCTCTGGAGTCCCACAGAGGAGTTTGGAAAGATGCAAGCTAGATTTTTGGAATATTGTAGCTACAGTGGCCTGATTACAGAGAAGAGATATGAAAGGTAAAGCTAACACATGAGGGGTGTTTCAGGGAAAAGTATTCTCTGGTTCTGGATTTTATCCAAGTAGAAGGAAGTGTCATGATTTGGAGGGACAGAGATGTGAATTATAAAGAAACAGTATTATTTATTAGTACTGGGATATTAAAAAAGCTACCTGTAAACTCAGTCCTTTAAAAAAAGGGAGTTATTGAACAGTCAGAAAATTAATACATTGTTCGTACAACTGTAATGTCCCATTTTCCCTTATGCTGATCATTTACCTTTTTTTTTTTGATAAAGCAAAATAATGCTTGATGAGCCCTGGAATTACCAATACTGGTTATCCTCTTCCCATATACTTATTTTTAGGTTAAATTCTTACTTTTCAAAGGTGTAAGTTGAAGCTTCAGCATGCTTCCAAGACAGCTCTGATTCTTCTGGTTCATAATGAGAAATGTATCTTGAAAAACATTTTTCTTCATATTCTCTGCTGCCAGCTTGCAAGCCTGAGTTTTGTTCCCAGTTCTGGTTATACACATCTCCATTCTGTGTCTAAACATCTACTTCTCATGAGGTGGTAAGAGACCTCATAAAAGTTGAGGCTTTTCTTCTAAGTGAGAACAGATTATAAAGGCCACCAATTCAACATCTGATAGATGAGTAATGGTCGTAGAATGAAACAAGCCACAAATCTTCAAAAATATATTAAATGTTAGTTTTGTTAAGGTAGGTTCAAAAAGATATAAGAAACCAGAAACCGAAGTGTTCTAGACAGGACATCTATGTTCACAGTTTACACTTGGCCTGTGCTTTGGCTGTTACATGCAGAAATCTTCTTTTTCTTTGTGAAGAGCTTGTTTGCTTTTCTCTATTCTGGAGGCACATTATATAATTACATAGAGAAGAGCAAGCCTGGGTTTATTTTACTGTCCTTTTAAATACAAAAAAAAAAAAAATAACTACAAGAATATTGAAGGATTCTTAAAGAGATGAAAAGAAAGGTGAATGGAAACAAAATGTACCTGAGGAATTTCAGTTTTGAGTAACCTCACTCTCTATCTTTAAGAAAAACTTAAGTGCACAACTGCTCTGTGGATGTCACTAACCAGTCACCATCACATTTCTCCACATCAGCTTTTCAGCAATGGTCAAAGATGAAGATTTCTTCTGGTGATCTGATCTGGAAGATGGCCTGACTGAATGACAAAACCAGTTTAGTAGTCTTATAGCATGTCACGAGGCAGACTGTGAGAAGAAAGACAGATCATGCACCAAGAACTTGTTCATTGAAGCTGATAGTGTACATTGCATGTGTATTTAAAGGTAGAGTTAGAGTTTTGTCTTCAAGTTGATTAAGGGACAGGAAGTATACTGAGGCTCAATACAAACTCTGAACAGAGAAAACTTGTCATGCAGCTGAAGAAACTCATGGGAGTTGGGCACTTTTTCTTGATAAGGCAATCAAGAGGATATGAAATGGTAATGTTTCCTGTCCTCATTGGCAAGGCATATATATGCTCATAGATGGAAAGCAAACATCGATTACACATCTTGAAAAGCTCCTGATAGGAGCAATTATCTCTCCTGTTTGGAATCCTGTAAAATCAAAATTATACTGAAAATTCTTCCAAGCCACGAATAATCTTTTTCTTTATTGAAATTAATTTTTGCATAACAGGGAAAGTAGCTGTTAAATATATGACTGCACTAGACAACAGTCTTATGAAAGTGAGTGTCAAATTGATATGGCAGTGCAAGTGCTGTGGTAGGCTGTACTGTCTGGATGAACCAAGCTTCAGGTGTGAGCACAGACCTTGTCCACCTCAACTAAAATCCTTGTGACTCCTGGTGGTTACATTCCTGCTTATGAAGTACCTTCCCTCCCAGAGGGGCCTGCCATGCTGCCCAGTACACACATAGGAACAAGCTCTTTCAGTACTGACATGGGTCTTCCCCAAGGGTGGGAAATGGCAGCTGCCCCCCAGCAGTGCATGGTGACAGTTCTCCTTTTGAAAGGTATAAGGGATGTGATGTTGTGCTTAGGCTAATATAACCTGTAACTCAACCTCTAACTCAACAGCTCGACCTTCCTTGGAAGTTGGGTGAAGTGGAAAGAGGGAGGTGCAGACCCTGAGGGTCACCAGCCATAGGTGAAGTTCAGAAAGCACACTGAGTACTGCATATGCTAGAGCTCCAGGGTTCAGGCAGCTGCTCTCTTACTTACCAACAGAAGACCTTTAACAAATATCTATATAGTTGGTTTTATTAAACTGTCCTTTTTGCCAGGTGATCTAAAACATCAACAGTCCTATACATCCATGAAGAGGACTAGCCAGGCCATGGAGGTGATTGTCCCACTCTGCACTGCACTGGTGCAACCTCACCTCAAGTACTGCATGCAGTTTTGGGCACCACAGGACAAGAGGGACATAAAACTATTGAGGAGTGTCCAGAGGAGGACAGCATGGATGGTGAAGGATCTGGAGGGGAAGTCTTTTGAGAATAGGCTGAAGTCCCTTGTTTTGTTCAGCCTGGAGAAAAGGAGGCTGAGAGGAGACCTCATCACAGCCTATGGGTCAGGTACCAATTGCCTCTCTTTGGTGACCAGTGATAGAGCCTGAGGGAATAGTATGGAGCTGTGATGGGAGAGGTTTAGGTTGGATATTAGGAAGAGGTTCTTTACTGAAAGGGTGGTCAGACATTGGAAGAGCATTGAGTTTGATTAAGTTCAAGAAGCATCTGGATGATGCACTTAGTCACAAGCTCTGACTTTGCTGACCCTGCGTGGCGCCAGGGGTTGGACTCAATGATCCTTATGGGTCCCTCCCAACTCAGGATATTCTATGATTCTATCATTCTATGGTTGGAGTTTTGACAGCAGACAGCTAGCATTTCAGTTGTGAAGTGTTATCAGGATGTTACCTTAATTGTAAAAATCTCCTATGAAATATTTCAGTCATAATCCTGAAAGAAAACTGAGTGCATATTTTCCTTTGAGGGCAAAATTAAGTCTATAAAGTTCAAAATCTCAAAGCAGTGGTATTTTAGTTGGCAGCGAAAATCCTAGGTAAGAACCAAATTTGAAACTTTTATGCATGTTATCCTTCCCTAGGCCTAGGGAAATTGGTATTATTTTGAAGCATACGTGTTCATGCATTTTTATTAGCATGTGCTTAGAATACTGTTTAACACTTAGCAGCTTCCATAGACAATTTAAACTTGCTTTAGAAATGTGCTGTCTCCTCATGATCAGTGCTAAGGATGATGCCTACAATGTTAGCAGCTTGACAGTTGCAAATAAGCTATTAATTCCGATATGCTTGCTAACTTGCTGTGCAATGTCTGAATTCATCCAGGCAGTACCAGTGAAAATGATTTCTGTATGGGGAAGGACAGAATTAAAGAGATTCATCGCATGAATAAGTACTACACAAGGTGGTCCTTAACAGAAGTCTGGCATTGGTGCTTCCAATGTTAAATGACACATTTTAACTTCCTATTCACTGTTCAAGCCATGCACTGACCACTGACAAAAAAGAATTATGTTTATTTCCCCTGAATGTTTCACCTTTCATAGGACACCTAAGATTCTCTTTTTGAGATGTGGATGTCACTTTTTCTCATATTCTTGCTCTTTCACCAGCTTTCACAAACATAGGATTGTAAAAAAGTTAGTGCCAAAAGTACATTGAAAAAAAGTATTCTCTTGTCTTGCGGTGTAAACAATCTGAGGAGGGTTCTGTTAACTTTCAACAACAGTAGGAGAAAAAAATTAAAAGTCATTATTCTTGACTGAAAAACAAGCAAATATGAAATCATTGCTTGCTATATAAGTACTACAGCCCTGTTTGTTCCACTGCTGATCTAAATCCTTGACCTAATTGACTAAAATGAGAAGAGAATTTAGTAGAAAAAAGAAAGTAAAAACAGATTTCGAAACATTTTTCACTTCTGTACTCCTGAAGGATGTCTTCCTTTCACATAGTATTGCAAATTTCCTTTTTCTTCCATTTTGGATGACAGTGGGTTAACAATGAGATTGTTGTAAATTTAGCCTTCGAAAAGCATTTTTGGACCTTTTATTAAAAAAAAGCAAGCAAGCATACAATGTGCTGACTCATCCTTGAAGTCATTTGTCCAGGTCTTCTGGCCCTGAAATGTGCTGCTCTGTGTAAGATAATCTAGTGTACTCCCACCATTTCACAAGCAGTGCAGTACAACTCTGGAAGTGGTGGTGGTGCAGACAGAGAGCAGACCCTCTGTTCTTGGGGGTTTATAAGACTTAGACAGACAATGTCATGGCTAACCTGATTGTGTAGGTGATCATCTGCCTTCTAGTGGGATATTGGACTACATGACCTCAGAAAAGAAGAAATTAATTATTTTTTTTTATATCTATTTTCATATTTAAGCTGAGAGATGTTTATTGAAATCTACCCAGTGAGCATAGTTAGTAATAGAATAGCACTGTGAAAAGAAAACATGTTGTAAAATCAAGAGCAGAAATGAATAACTAATAGTTTCTAAAGACAAACAATGCCTGTTACTTTACATTTTTCGATTTGTGACCACAAGCTGTGCCCAGGAAATATGCTGAGATAAGAAATGCTGGTGTCTGTACTGAATGTAACCTGACAGCTGAGCAGCAAAATGATGTCAAATTGCCTTGTGGAGCTAGTGATTATGTATACTTAAGATATAAATTGAGAAGAAAAGGAGGGGGGAGAAAACTTTATCCTGGAATTTCACGTGCTGCAACTTCAGCCTAATCATGAGTCTGTAAGTCTGAAAATTTGAAAATTTGAGCCAAAATGCCAAAAACATTAAAATCAGTGTGTCAGACTGATATTCAATGTGCTGAAAACATGGGTTTGTTTGTAGAAAGAAAAAGAGAGTCAAGATTAATAGCTGCAAGGAACAACATTTTTAATGAATTGCACTGGCTATCGTGACAAGTTTTGTCCAACATTCATACTTTCATATGAGGTATCCTAAACTACAGGAGCCTTAAGGCACCACACGTGCAATGACATTTGGAATGCAGGCTTAGGTGAAATTTATTCTTTTTCTTTAAGAAAACAAATTGAAGTCAGAGTCAAAGAGAGGAGTAGAGAGAAACTGTTCACTCTGAATTCATCACGAAAGTTTTCACACTGCACAAGATCGGAAATCATGTCACACTAGGAAAAGGGTTTTACCTCCAGCAGCAAATCAAAATGACGACTCCGATGATAGTTTATCACCTCCCCAAGGACTTGTATAGGTGTCTTCGTTGGACAGTGAAAACCCAAGAATCTTTCAGTTGAATTTGAAAAGGTAGCTCCTTTCTGGAATTCAAAACAACTATTCATTAGCAGTTTAGAGTATAAGAAAGGTATTATTACATGAACATCACATTAAGTGTGCTGAAGTTGCTACTGTGTAAATCCTCTCTCCAAATGTGGCATTAATATAGATTTTCACATTTAAGTAGGGAGTGGAAATGGCATTTCACAAAAGCATCAGACTCGACTGTGCTGTAAAGTTTCATGACTTGCTTTAGACAGCAGAAATTAAAAAATAACAGCAAAAAGTTCCCCGGATGATACAAATCTAATTAACTTCTATTTTTTCTCTTTCCTTTCACATAAATAAATATTTATTACCGTGACAGTTGAAAATTAGTTGAAATATTCAAAACTACAGGAGACATCATCACAATGTGTTTTACTCTGCTATTAGCAGAAATATCTTTTTTCCTTTTGCAGACATTTTCCACAAAGTATAATAATCTTTGGCATGAAATAAAATAGTTCTGGCTTAACAGTTACACCAATGGATTTTAAATGCATTTTTATTTTCATTTTCGCTAAGTTATTTATGTTTTCTCATGCTTATCTAAACAGACATTTGAGCAGTTGTTGTAATTCCCTTCTTGTTATTCAAACTGATATTTTTATTGTCAAGACAATTAGCAATTAATGAAGTGGGAATTGGATCCACTAAAGATCAGAACTGATTTCTTTTTAAGTAATTTATGAGGCTTTAGACATTTAACTCACTGGCCTTTTTATTGATAAACATCTTGCTGTTTCCTAGTAATACTGAACAGATTACAAATAACAAATTACTCCTTGCCTAAGGTGCTCCTCAGCACCTCAACTGATAAAGTACTGAAATGCACCCATGGTGACATAAATATTCCTATTACCTGAAATAAAATATTAATCCCTAATTTTGAATGTTTATTTTGGGAAGGGAGGAATGATAAAAGCATCACTGTTATATTACTGAGTGGCTTATACTTTCACGTAAATATATGAGGTATAGTGGTCTGCACTATTCTAGGTAGTGTTGAAATAGCTGAGACCTCCCATACAAAAGCAGCTTATGATACAAAAATATATTTGTAGTTATATGAGTGAAAAGACAAGTCACGATGGGTGGAGGGACACAGAAGACATCTTATGAAAACAAAAAAGAAGGATTGCTCTTAATTTTTCCAGGTAGTCAAAGTACTGAAGCTCTATTTCTGCTTTTTTTTTTTTTTTGAGAAAAAAAATGTGTAATTGCTTCCTCAAGAGCATATTTAATAGCATGTTTGAGATCCATTTCTACTGCACACATCCTATGCAATCAGTGTATTCACATGCTGTCAACACAAGGTATCCATAGCACTTACTGCAATGTTTCAAACTGAATACACAGCAGTAGATCCAACGCAAAATTCTGGACTTTCTATGTCATTGCTGCAGAGCTCACCTGTACATGTACAAGAACTTGCAACTTCCAGATGAAATGAAATTTTAGTCAAATGGCCACTAACAAGATGTGAAATAAAACATGAGATTGGAAAAGAGGATGTGCACATGAAAACTTTGGTAAGCTATTCCTCTGAAGACAAGAGAATAGACGAGAGACCAGTCCTTAGATACTCTGTTGTCTCTTGTATTGCCGTGCTACATGGGATCTCCAATTTGTTTGAGTCCCTATCATAGTTGACAGGCCATCAAAACAAAGATTTGGGGCAGAGATGTGTCTAGAAGATGTGCCTCCTAGACCCATCTAGGAGCGTAAAACTCAGAAAGATAGTGTAAAGCCATGTGCATTCTCTTACATGAGTTGCACAGAATTTCCTTGTTCACAGCTTCAATGTAAAGCGTTTATGGCTCTAGTTTTTCTTTTAATTTGGTTCCTTTCTACCTTAGTCAAATAACAAATATGATTTACCTTTATCTTTTTCTAAGAGATGGTTAAGTAGCTTTTAATTTTGCTTCTCTGAATGTTTGCATTACAAATCAATGAAAGGCTCATTTTCTGTGTCTGATGAGGGGTTTAGATGAACAAGAAGACCACTATTGTTGAGACCAGCTCAAGCATTCCCTGTTCCAAAAAAACGTGCTGAGCGAGCATGTCATCAAACACTATGGTTTAGCAGAACTTGCACGCCTGTTCTGGTTAGGATTAGCAAGTATGCCACACTGAATTTACCAAAGTCATTATCGCAGTGGTGGGTGTCATAAGCACAATTTGGAACAGCTGTTAAAACCAGATTTTATTTTTCTACATTTAGAAAAGATAAGCTATTTATGGCTCTTACGTAGCAGAGAGAAAGAAGCAGAGAAGAACTTAACCAGCAGAAACATGAACCACTGGCTATGTCAGTGATTGGTAATGGAAGTCTGCCAGAGGTTCTCTCACCAAGTAGGGATCATGAAAGGTAGTGCTTCCTTCACATAGAGTTGTACACTTGAATTCAATGTCAGATACAGAAAAGTCAGGTGTGCTAGTCTCACAATGATACTGTTTTCCACATACAGTTATAGTTCTTCACATATAAAAATAAAACACTTGTTCCTCTGAAATTTATTGCCCCTTATAATCCAGAGTGTAAGTCTGCTGTGTAACATAAACTACCTCACAGTATGATTCCATGAAAGGAACTGAAAATGTTCAAAATTTAATGCATTTGTATGTATTGATAGCAAGTTTAATACAAGTCTCTCTCTATTCCATCAGCTACTACTTACTTCTTGTTACCATGACAATTCAGCAACTTAATATCCTCACCAAAATCTGCTTCAGGAAATAAATCCATTCCATGGGCTAGTTAAAAGGACAACTCATCATTGTACATATAAAAAGAGAAACTCACAGTTTAACACCAGAAAAAGCCTGATGAATCAACAAAATAGAAAGATGTATTAAAATCTCAGGCATAGTTCAAATTGTTGAAGAAAAGATTTTCACACAGATTTAATTTTTAGATGGTTGCCTTCAAATGCAAAAATTGAAAAAATAAAACTTCTTTTTTGGTAGTAGGTCAGGCACAGGTTCCTGTATTTGTGTAACAGTAATTTATCCAGCATATTTTTATTTAGTTGTCATTTTATACCCACTAACACCAATCAAAGTTTCAGACAAATAGTTTCTGAAGGGCATTCTACAGAAAAGTATCTGCATCAGTATGCAATAAGAAGTAACATCTCAAACTAGATAAAACAGCATGACTAAGATGGTTTTGGAAGTTCATGTAGTTGAGCCCCGATGGTGGATATGAATCCTAAAGACAGATTTACATCCATTGTTAGCCCTTTGCTGGATTTGATTTGTTCATTGTTTCCTGGTTCTCATTATGCCTGTACATTGCACACTCTCTTGTGCAAAAAAGAAAGAAGAGGCAAATAAAAAATTGTTTGCCTAAACTTGTACTAGCCTACTTTCAATGCGCAACCAACCAGACCTGCCAAACAGCTGTTACAGATTTAGCTGGTTTATACTGTGCTGTTTTAAGTTCCACCTTATTCTAAAACAACCTTCTGCTATTCCTCTTAGCAGAATATATGAGTTGAAATAGATGCACTCAATCTAAAGTCATTTCCATCTTATTTGAGAATGTTTCTTTGAGTAACGATGAACTGCCAGCCCTTCTGAAACAACCATTAGCAATGTCTCTTCATAGCCAAGGACGCAAGTATCTGACCATTAAGCTGTTCCAGCACCACCCAGATTTCATAAATCTTCAGAATAAGAAATGTATGAGATTTAGATCATAGTCCTAGACTGAAAGGAGTTGCTAAAATTTCATCCAAAGCGCTCGTATTTACAAGAAAGATAGGCACCGTTATGGGAATTTCTAGGACCACAGATGTGTTTCCAAAAGAGCTGGAAGAAATCTTGTATGTCATAAGATGAAATTGAATACATATACCAAGGTGCTGTTCACACGGGGAACTGAATAGGTTGAAGAGCATCAAAACATGGTTAAAAAACACAGTGTATTTTAAAAGTGGTCAGTAAGGACAACAGGTAGAAAACAGAAAAAATAATCTATCCAGGTTACAGCTAAATTTCCCTGCAGTCACCATTTCATTACAAATGTGATACAGACAACCATGTTAAAACTTTGCATTCTGAAAATTGCCTATAACAAATCTTGCAGGTACTTTGTACTTAGGGGTACTAGGCCAGGTTTCCATTTGGAAATATCAGAAAATGTCAATGAAAGTTTAACTGAGCAGCTGCAAGTTAAGTGAAGCCCTTGAACTGAGAAATTACCAGACAAAGAGAAAAAAGCTCTCTAGTTAATACCAGCCAGTTAGAAGAACACTTTCATAGAAAGACATGATGAGATGTGTCCTACTGACTAGAAAAGATGTCTGGATATGGGATTGTTTGCTATAGTATGTCAAAGACTTTGCCCACTTTGATCACAATGGTAAACACGACTTTAACTTACCAGCCAACTGAGAAAAGCAATCTACCAACTTGGAGGGGCTTGAGAATGTTCCAGAAGCAGGTGCTGCTGCTGTGTGGTGATGTTAAATTTTATTCTGGCAGAAAGGGAGTAGAACTTGTGAACCAGTTTTCTCAGTCAGATGCATCCAGTGCATTTCACTGCTTCCAGTGAAAAGAGGATCACACCTTAGGGACAGAGTGGATGCAATATTTCCTGTGTGACTGAAGGAGCACAGCAATAAACATCTCTTAAGTCAGCGTACAGATAGTAAGGCTGACTGGAGAAGCAGGTTTTGGAGTCAAGGCTAGAGAGGAAAGGGCTGTAGATGTGAAATGCAAGCCTGTGATGGGTACTTTATTTCATTCTGTAGAACTTACTTATGTTGGCAATATGTAAACTAGAATTTTTGCTTTGGAATGTCTCTTCTGGTTTGACCACAAACTCCTGCAATACTTTTGAACAGTAAGATTTGATGAAAAGAAGTTATCCTAATTATAAAAGTTGAAGAAAAGAAGTTATCCTAATTATAAAAGTTGCCACTGATAGAAGGAAAATAATCTAATATCCTCAAAGATAGTTTCTACTAAGCCAAAGAAGAGAGTTGTGATCTGTATATATTTTATACCCACCTTTTTCATCTTGGTTATTCTGTTACTCAAAAACATAGTCTCGACTCTTTCCTCTGTCATGTTTTTTTCTGAACATTTAAATTGCTGCTTCTTCCAAGAATGTAAATGAGCTTGGGAGCACATCAAGTGTAACTCCTTGTGATAATGTCTTTCTAATACTGAGATGTTCGGTAAAGGCTGAAGTCCTTGCAAGATACATCAACATGCCTGTTAAATACTGTTGTCTCTTGTGGATTTTTATTTCTTCCTGTTCTGTTAAAATGGAGCTGTAACAGAAAACATGTTTGACATTCTGTCCTTTTCTTGTCCAGTGACATAGTTTCCATTGTTGTCTATATAACCTATAACACTTTTTCAGATTGATTGTATGCTTGCAAATAACATCTGCCTGAGGTATAGCTCATGCATTTAAAAAATATGAATCCTAATTAAAAAAAAAAAAAAAAGAAAGAAAAAAAAGCTTGGTATTAAAGTCTGGTTATGACTCTTACACAGATTTTTAGGGGAGTTTTTGCTTTTTCTAGTATAGACAGGGTGCTTATACCCCTTTTTGGGTTTTAGTACATTCTAGGAGTGCATTGAGGAATGCAACTAGTAATTGTAATCAATTTCTTCTTTGAAGTTTGTCACTCAAATGAATCGACAAAGCCAATTACTTGTCAATTCCTTTTAATTCTTCAGCCAGCAGATGAAGAAACAAGCAAAAAAAAATATTCTCTCAGGGCTGGTAATTTGTCTAAGTCCATGAATCTTCGTGATATAATCCAGTTCATAGGTCTTTCTGGTAAGTCTGGAGAATTTCTGTCATTATAGCAAAAAGATTATGTGACTCACCTAAAATACAGCTTATCTTTTGGCTAGTTAATTTGTGAGTTGTGTTCCGAAATGATAACTCTGTATGAGACAGTGTTGAATAGCTCTAAGCTTAGTTCCATGGGAATAATGACGTAGTCACCAGGAGACACTTGCATTCAATTACCTGGACTATCTTGATGTTTCCAGACACCTGATGACAAATTTTGACGTCACAGACACTGAGAGACAAAACCAGATCCTGTAAAACTTAGGTCCAGAATAAGTACTGAATCACAATAATCCAAATTATTTTTTTTCTTGGGAGATGTACTGCCTGTCTTGCTCTAGGCTGTGCTAGGCTATGACCTTCCCATGTACTTCAGTTCTCATCAGGAATACAGCAACTTGTGTCACAGTGTTATGGAGATGGCTGTACTGACACTCTCACTTTGGACATGTTTGATACAAAAAAATCTTAATTTTGATTTAGAAAGCAAGGAGAAACAGTATACACAATATAGTGTGTAAACAGTAGTTGAGGTAGTAAAAGAAATTAGATAGTATACATTTATGTTTTGCAATCTAGCACTAGATAACCAGACTAGGTAACCTGACTTTGCAAGTTACATAGTATTCTGCATGCTCCCAGGAGTACAGAACAGTGGGAGGAACACAGACTCTGACCCCACTTCTCCATCCAGCACACCAAAGCTAAAATGATTGGGACATTCATCAATAGCATTTCTTGAAAAGAACCTTACAGTTTTCCATATTGGAGAAGAGAGCTGGATAGGGAGGAAATGAAGAAGAACCATTATACTTTGCTTGAATTATTCATCCCCGAGTCAAATTTGGAATAAAGTAGCTCAAAAGGTTAAAAAAAAAAAAAAAAAAATCAGAGGAAAGGAAAAGCTCAGTATAAAACTTCCCAAGCTAAAAAGACGGTAGAATGAACTTTTCATTGTGCAGATCCGCTTTGATTAGTTATGTAATTATGAGTCTGTGGTGAGGGGTTTTTTTAAAGCCAGCCAAACAAAATGGATTCACGTAATCTTCTTAGTGGATAATGGACTTTCATTAGGAAAAGAGGAGTCAGAGAGACAGCTCAATTGAAAGAAAGACAATGAAAATTTATATAACAGTCAGAATGTCTTGATTGAACTATGTTATGCAAATTGTTTTATTAAGCAGAAATTACAACTTCAAGTATCTCACCATGTTTTATATAATTAGACCATATTACTATGGTTGAGAGTAATCTTGTTTTTAATTTCTAGAATTCAGACTTGTAAACTTCTGCATTCTGACAGGGAGAGAAGAAATGGAGTTTCCTAAGACTTCAATAGGTTTACTTGATATGAGAATAATGTTTTGTGTGGTTTCGCAAAAGAAATTACGAGAATTGGCTGCCTCCATATAGACTGTGGTAGGCTTTGATAGAAGATGTAACAGGAGTATTTATTATGTCTGATATTTCAAAAATTGCCATCTAATAGAAAATATATCCTTTTGTGTGTCAACAAATTGAATAAGGATCACTTAGCACATCCATATAAACCATTCTTGGTCATGCTAAGAATCTTTTCAAATCCTGTTTACTATGTGCATGAGTTCTCTGCTACACCATTTCAGCTATAGCATCCTCTGAGCCACAGTTGTGCCAATGGATAGGGTTGTCTACATTGCCTTGCTCCAACACTCTTCAGCTCTATACAGAGGATGTATTCCCTTGAGGAACATTAATGGCAGCAAATCCTAAAAAGGTAATATTGGTGATCAATTTTGTCAACATCTGGTTTCAAGTGGAGCACACCGATAATACAGCAGTATTGCTCCAGTTCCCAGTCTAGCCCAGGGAACTCTGCACAGATCCCAGTCAACCCAGTCTCACAGTGCTGACATTCCCTATGGATTCTCAGCTTTATGACTATCAATCCCATTTTCATTTAAGCAGCTTTTCTTCCAAAAAATTAGTGGAATGAAATATCCCATGAAATTTTAAAATAAATGTTGACATTCTTCACATAAAAGGGCAATGGAGTTATCATTAAAAAAACCAGTGAAACAATGTTTCGGTGACCGAAGTTATTTAAGAGAAATTCCATATAGCTTAGTTTTTCATGCACTATAAGTGAAGCACTCCCGTACTCTTTATATATCTTGGTGATCAAAAATCTTTTAGCAGATCAGAGTTATGTAAATTAATATAGACTCTAATGCTGTGTTTGTCTGCCATAATTTTTACTGCCATTTTTCCCATGTAAGTACCACCTGGTGTACTAAAATAATCCTAAAGATCCTAAGACAATCTTGACCTAAGATAATCCTAAAGATCCAAGCTATTAATGGGATCTAATATTATAATTAGTAAAATCAGTGATAAGGAAGTGTTACAATTTTTTTTTTCTTTTACTTCTTGATTCTGAGAGTAAACAACAGTCAAAACAGAGCTCTTGTGTATTTGAATACTTATAAAAGATATTTTAAGACCTGAGGGACCTGCAACTCATAATGAAAATGTTTTGAAATTTTCAACCATCCACACCACACAGCAGTTGCTATAATAACCACAAGAATTATGTTAATGAGCTTCAAGCAACTTTGAGAAGACTGTCAGCACCCCCCCTCCCTCCACACCGCCCATAAACCATGTGAATTACAGACCAATTTTATTAACCTGACATCTTTTCTGACATTTGCGGAAGTAGTATAGTGCCTAAATCAGAAAATAAGCAATTCCTTACTGCTGACATATGAATACAAAGGCTGAGTTCTGATAGAAAAGAAGTTTGGAGGAGTATAGGAGTGTTAGAATGAATAAAAGCGACCCATGTAGAAAAAGAAGGGAATGTGTAAGCTAGGAAACAATTAACTTTCCTCAACCAGAACAACCCTCTTCTCTGTAATCTTCCCTTACATTCCCATGTCATGTATTGTCTTGCAGAAATTAATCAGCCTGTGCAGAATTTCAAAACCTTAAAAAAAGTGATGGAATCTCTGCCTTTTTATATCTCAACTATGTAACTCTGTACTTGGCTTCAGGCTACTCCCATCCCTTCACCAAAGTGAGAGCAATTCTCTTTTTCTCTGCACAGTGCCCTTTGATGGGTATTTATTGATAGCTATCTATTCCCATCTCATTTTGACCCTCGCTACAAGGCAGCCCTGAGTCTTCTATGTCATCTGTCTCTCATTGTCTAAAAAATGTTTCATTTCCACAGCTGTTGAAATTTATCAGTTAGAAATTGGCCCGATTCAAAAAACATTGGCTTCAGAGACCCCAAATTTAAGCCAGAATCATGACTGGAATTTCAGAGCAGCTGCACCTTCTTACCTACACAGTAATAAATCAAAACAAAAACCCGATCCAAACACATCTAAACTTCACAAATTTGGAAAAGCAAAGGAAGATTAACCCAGATTTTGAGATTTATCTTCCACCTTCCCTCACAAAAAAATGTAGGCATGTGCAGATACATAGGAGGGAGATATTTCAGGAGAACTAGAGGATTAATTGCTACCTCTCCTTTCTAAACATATTGAAGAGATCCATTTGATTTACATATCACCTTGTAAAATGGTAGCAAAACTGGAAAAACTTTGTTAACTGTCCCTCTTGTATCACAATTTTGATGATGACATGTTGAAATGAATCCACACTAAACCACCTGGAGTGGTGAGGTCATCAGCATTGCAACATTCCATTGATGACTTCGTTCTTTCTAGGCAGCTACTGGTCAGTGAAACTTGTTTATATGTGATAGTGCCACAATTCAAACGTCAAGCCAGTCTAATTTGCAGCCACCTGATGCTCATGATATCAGGGCTATTAAGCCTTTCCCCTTTTTTCTCTCTTCTGGAAGTGATGTTAATGCTTGCCCTGGAGTACGGTACTGCAGTTTTCTTGCTTTCATCCTCCTAGGACCAATGTCTGATAATAAATCAGGTTCAGTGTTGTTCACTGCTGAGAAGGAAAAAATACCAGAAGTGGTGTACATTTGTATTTAGAATGAAATTTCTATCATATGATTTGGAGATATTCTTCTGATAAACATGTTCTCTTCCCTCATAGTAGATGCCTGAATTCAGCCACACTTTTGAAACATCTTTCAGTGATGGAAGCATTACATCTCAGGGGGCAACCTGCATTCCTTTGGTCTCCTAAGATTTTGTTATTAAAATAATAACAGAGAAGACTGAGAAAAATAAAACTGGGAAAAAGGAGGTTTGAAGTTTTAACAGCTACTTGTAAATTACAGAAAAAAATCATAATTATTATTTTTGAATACTACTGAAATACAGAAACAGTATTCCATGTTTTAGTGTGGCTTCTTTAGTATTCCCTTCCTACTCAGGATATTCTTCTATTCTATGATTCTCTCTTGATTGTTCAGGTCTGTACAGGCTCTTACCTAGCATTTCCGTATACAGCAAAGAACAAAACATAAACCACAAATTAGAACAAGGAGAAGAAATAGCCTAGCTCTTTACAGAAAAAAAAAAACAAACCAAGAAATGTCATGACAGAACATCAACTTCAACATAAAGAAGAACATAAAACATAAGCCAAAATATTGCATAGATAACGGAAGTTATTGTTCCAGAGAAATGGAACCAGCATATCTGATAAGAATTCCTGAATGCTTAACTGCTCAGAAATGCACATAGCCAAATGGAAGCTATTTTGAGTTGATGTGTTCTACATTATGACTAACCATGGTAAACTATTGTTGGAGTTTCTTATGTGCATCACAGTGTATCTTGATATACCAAATGGTATATCAAGGCTAACACCTAATCAGAAGCATGAGTGTGAAACAAGGAAAAAAAAAAAAAAAAAAAAAAGAAAAGAAACAAATTGAAATTGGCATCTATTTCACCGAAGAAGAACAGAAACATGTCATATTTTGCATCACCATCTTTGACAGTGTCCTATAAGTTAGGTTGGAAACAGTGCTCAGCAAATAATTTATGTGACTGTCCCAGATGTCTGCTGCTATTTCCACTGACTTTATTTAGGTAGAGTAGTCATTTTTAATATCTGTGTATTCTAAGTCAATTAGCTTGATTTTCAGGCCAGAACAAGAAGCAAAGGAGATATTTCACAGGCAATTTTGCTAGCAATTTTTTCTCTTATTTCTCCATATTCACCCTCAGAACTACAATAATTGTTTTTATGGCACACTGGGATGTAAATGGTTAACTGTTGCAGTATGATCTTCCAATTGTGTCAGAAGTGTTTGTTTTCTGTATTTTAACCTTTTAAAGTTTATTTTAAAATAGACTTTGAAAATTGTTTTTTAATCTAGAAAAATGGAGGCCTATGATATCAGATATGTTACTTGAGATATTTTGTTAAATAAGGACATTAAAAAAGAGTGACCTAAGAAAAGGTCTAATTTTCTGGTCACAGTCCTAAATCAGTTCTATTTCAGTCTTCTTGGCTGGTAGGTACCAGCTTTTTGCATAATTTCTAAGTAATTGCAACCTGGCCTGAAAATGCCCAATATTGCAGTGTAATTAATGTCAGGCATCAAGCTGGTTTCTAATGTACTGTTCTCAGGCACAGTCAATCAGAAGAAAAAGTCAGCAATTCATGGAGAAGAGAGGCTCTTTATATTCAGTTTACTACCTCAACAATTCATCAAGTCTAATATTACCTAATGGAAAATATTTTCATTTTGTTCAATACTAGTGTCTAGTAGAAAATACCAAAGCTCATCCTAAAGATATTTCTTGCAATATTTTTATAGAATAGACTCTTTTTTTTTTTTTTTACTTGGGGACTTTGGGAACAAAATGTCCTTATTTTAGTTTCTATACTCATCAGTATTCACATCAAATGGCTTCGGTTTAAAAGCAGCCTTTCTATACAGTACCTTTCAGAGAGAGGAAACTGAATTAATAGTTCCTGAAATAATACAAGAGTCATTAAAGGAAAATATCTGAAATTGAGTGCTGAAATGTCTGGCTTGGAGCATACACATATAGAAACTACAATTTTTGGATAGTACTTACAAGGTTCAAAATATTTATCCGAATGAACCAACCAAGCCCAAAGCAAACAGAAGGGCAAAAACTTCAAACTAGAGAGTGATTTTTAATCTACTGAGAAGACTGTTGCCCAGAGTGAGCAACTGTCTTCAAAGAGGTGCTTCTCTTTACATTAATTATATTAAATAATTGCATTAAATTTTACCAAAGGGATGTAAGTCACACACATACACACATGCACACGTGCACACACACACATCCAAGATTTGCAGCCTCTTATAAGGCTGAAAAAACTCAGGGAATGGGTGCTGATGGACTCAGAAGACCTTTCAGTCAGGTGTTACTTCAAGAACATATAAGTTCAGTGTGGCGATCTACTTCTTAGTGTTAATTATTTGTGATTTGTGAACCTCTTAGTTCCTAGAAATAAATGCATTCTAGTATGAATAGCAGGATCATAGTGGGTCACTGGGTGAACTAGATGGAGGTCTGTTAAATTCATCTTGTGTACTGAAGTGCTTAACAATTTGAAACAATTATCATCCTTCCCTCCTCCATCACAACAGCTGAGGGTATAGAGGTCAACTAGACTTCTAAGGACAGATGTGTAGCTGATGTAAACACCTAATGGATCCACTATTTGTGTTTAGTGAGAATGGCAGACAAAGATCTACATCTTGCCTTTAACAATTGCCGCAGGACATTACCCTAGGAATAGGGCAATCATATACAATATATTTAGTCCTAATAAGTTCCTAACCTACAAATGTTTTCTGAAAAGGTATTTCCAGTGCCAGGTGAAACTTCTCTGTATTTAATACGACCAAATAGATTTTTATTTCCGTAAACTTATCTGACCTCCCTCAGAATCCAAGGAAAACTCCAGCACCTACCGCATCCTTAGACAATGACTTCCACAGATCTATCTCCAGTTGTGGGAAAAGCTTTGTCTTTTTGCTTTTTAAGAAACTTGGTTGTACTGAGCTCATATACACTGGCTTTATTTTAAAATTAATCATGCTGGCTTTATTTGATGCCTCCTAGATCTTGGATCGGAAGCCACCCTCCTTGCAACAGTCAGTTCAAAGCTCATCAGCCTTTTAAATATGAGATTGTACTTTTTTTCCTGTGTAACACTTCAAATTCATCTGCAGTGAAATTCATCTACTATTTAGAGTCATGTCATGTATTTCCTAAGGCATTTCTTAAACTTGGCCTTCTTTTCTACTACTCCAAATAATTTAGTATCATCAATGTATTTTGCTGCCTCTGATGTTGTATTATTTTTCAGGTTGTTTACAAATATGTGGAAGTTCACAGATCTCAGGGCAGATCCAGTACTTGTCCTTCATCCGTTCCTTGCAAGAACTGGCTGTTCCTTCATGTTGTGTATTTCCTGTGTATGCAAGCAAGGGCCTTTGCTCCTGGCTTGCATAGCATTGGAATGCTTAGGTTACTTTAAAGCAACTGGCTTTAATCCATTTGCTTTTAATCCCTTCAGAGAACCCTAATGGATTTATGAAGGAGGACTTTACAGATATCATGTTGACTCTTCCCCATTGGGAAGAGATCATATTTATCCATGTGTCTGCTAATTCTGTTTTTTATTAATTTGCACTTAGTCTTAATTCTCAACAGAAACATCTTTGTTTCAAAAGCCAACCAGATTGTTGTTTTCAGGGCTACAATCCATCTAATTCTGATGGGAGAGTTTGGGAAAGAAGGAAGTTACTTGGAGGCAGAAGGAAAGACAAGAACTTTCTCAGTTTTAGTACTAATGATGTAAACATATTTGGGAAAACTGCTAGTCTATATTCTTATTATTGAACATATAGCATTAGAAGATTAAACGAGTGATAGACAGCTGCATAGGATAAAAGACCAGAATAAAATGGCCAGAATATCATTGCATGTGTGCAGTACAAACAAAGCCTATGTACTGAAGAACAAAATGAAAAGGAACCACCACAAAATTTCCCTGTTGAGAAATTTTCTTCTCTCTCCGAGGTAGGAGAGCGTTTTTCTTATTTTGTCACAGTGATTTATTTTGCAACACTAAGCTAAAATTTGCAGAATGTTCATTTTCATTGCCCCTAGGAACGTGCTGGGGATGAGCTCTTTTTAACTTGTCCAATGTAGCTTAAATTTACTAATGTTATAATAACAAAAGGCCTGAGCTGTTTACTTTCTTCAGTGTAACAATAATGTTAAGTCGCCGTGCATTGACTCATAACACTAATCCCAAATGAATAAAACTGTAGGGCCTGTTTCTGATCATGGTGCAACACCAATAGTTTATGGACAATATCTGGAAGGACATCCATCAGTAACTCTATTAGAAATCCAATGTAGAGTAACAGGTGGTGTAGTGCAGAAGTCCTATTTTCAGGCTTTTAACAGTGTCCTAACAAGACACTTGAGAATCAAAGTGTTTTATACCAAATCTGGAACAGCCCAACATCACTGAAGAGGCAGATCTGCAGGCCTCCAATAAAATATTAACAGCAGAGTGCCCTAGAAGGAGCAATACAAACTGGGAAACACTGATGCTCAGATGGGTTTTATGCTCTGTGACACAGCAGCTGGCATTATGCTGTGCATCTAGGGGATGTCTGACAAACTTATTGATAGTGAATAGAAGAATACATTATTGTTGCTCATACAAGAAATGTTGCATCTGGACGTGACCCAGAGCCTGCTGATATCAGTGGGGACATTTCTTCTGCCTCAAGTGATTTAAACTCAGCCTGTATGTTTGTTCAGTGGGCATGCAGACTGGGCCTCAGATGCTTAATAAGTGCCTGAATGTGATAGTCTACAATTCAAAAGGAGCAAGACGTGCATAGTGTGACGGTCTAGAAGCTGTTTGCTCTGTAAATTCATGTTGTCTCTTCTACATAAATAATGCTGTAGTTCTGTAATCTTGCAAAACTGGTACTTTAATATTCCTTGTTTTCAGCATCACTGCAATGGTAATCCTGATTATTACCTGCAATTTAATAGGCAGGTATTGATACCTTTTAATTACTTCTAAGATTGTTCAATAACATTTTTCATTGCCACATTAGTGCTTGCTAAAGAAGAAAAAAAACCCAATAAATAAAAAGTGACTTAATAGCTTCATTCAGATACTAACCTTTTTTAGTGGAGTTTTATGTACCTGGAAGGTTTTTTTCCCAATGTGCATTGTCTGCCTGCTTGTTTGTTTAAACAGCTTGCTGATCAACTTATATTTTCCTCAGCCACTGGAGGAGAGGAGATGATAGAGAAAATTGGGAGTAAAGTTGAGCCCAGGAAGAAGGGAGGGGTGGGGAAAGGTGTTTTAATATTTCTTTTTTTTTTTTTCTCATTGCCCTAATCTGATTTTAATTGGTAATAAATTAAATTAATTTTCATAAATTGAGTAAGTTTTGCCTATGATGGTAATTGGTGAGTGAGCTCTTCTTGTTCTTACATCAACCCATGAACCTTTTGTTGTATTTTCCCTCCCCTGTGCAGCTGAGGGGAGCAGTGATAGAGCAGCTTTGGTGGGCATCTGGCCTTCAGCCAGGGTCAACTTCCTAAAATCTCATACTCCTTTTTTACAACCATTGTTCCATACCTTCTTTACTACTTTCTATACCACCCACTGGCTGACCCAAGAGACAGCATCTTCTGGTGATGCTTCAGGCTCTGGGTTGCATTTCTTTAAGGAAAATAACTAGATGAGATGGACCTGGTGGTAGGGGTAGATGTCTATTTTCCAAAGGATGAAAAAACATTTTGAAGGGAGAGGAGCTTCCGGATGGAAGTAGCAAATAAGAAGCTTGGAGTTTGCAGTTCAAGGAGAGGATGTGGAAACCTGTAAACTGATGATCAAGCCTCAGAGGAACTGAAAGCAAACTTTCTAGGGGCCAGAAAGGATTGCACATTTCAGTTTCTTAGATTATTTATTTCCTGCAATAAAACTTAGTATGCCTGGCCCTATCAGAATGACAGTTCCATTTAGAAAGCTTTCAGGAGTTCATTTTAAAATCCTTGAACCGGGAGGCTTGAAAGTCTGGGATTTTTGTGGCAGCAAGATACCAGCCGAGCTGGTATCTTTGCTTCTTTTGCAGATGACTCCTGGATCATTGGTGTCACTGATATGGAACCTTTTTGGCTTGCCTCTGGAGTCAGATCTCACAGAAGACCCAGTAGAAAGGCAAACTTGTTGTGGTTATTGCAACCCATCCATCTTTCAGAGGCATGAGGTACTGTAAATCAGCTGATTGGCAGTGTCTTGCTTTCACAACAGGCAAGGACTTCAGTCCACTGTTCCTGCACAACTGGAACTGTATCTCAGCATGCCTTCCAGGTAGCACTGCTTACAATGGTGTATCTTGGAGAGACGCTGATTGGCATAAAGGTATTAATACCATAGGTCCAGATCCAGACTGTGATTCAGATGCCTAAGATGATATCTAATCACACGTTAAATGCTGAGGGCATCAAATCTTTAGCTAACCCCATCTAGCTCTTGAGGAACATAAATTTCTTAAGCATCTCAGCTTTTTTTTACCTCAGTATCCACATTTCTCTAATAAGAAAACGAGCCCTGAACATTATCAGCACTACTCAGAGTTGCCACTGTAGCAACCGTATGACCTGATCTATTCTTACAGAATCAACTGGATTTTACCATCCCTGGTAGGAATATTCTCAAGCAAGCTATTTTCAATTTCAATAATTTTTCTGTTGATTTTGGTGCAGAGTTTGTCTCCCCAAATCTGGACTGAGTCATATCAAAAACAACAACAAAAAACCCAACCAAAACCAAACCAAAAACCTAAACAAAACAAAACAACAACAAAACACACACACACACACACACAAAAAAAAAAAAACAAAAACAAAAAACCAAAAAAACAAACAATGAAGGAAGTGCTAACATAACCTTAACTATACTTTTGGGAATAGGGTTTGTTTCCAGCAGATTCCATGGTTCAGTTGCGTGTCACTGCCCAAAGGAAGGAAATTAATTTTACTTTCCTGCTTCCTTGAATAACTGCATTAAAGGGGAATATCCACTGAAATGCCTTATTTTTAAAGAAAAGAAAAGAAAGGGACATCTTATATCTTCATTCTACCCAGTTCGCAATGTCCATGCCCTCTGAACTTTCTCTTTTTCTTGTCTATTTCATGTGGGTTTAGTAGGTTCATGAAAATAACAGATCACTTTGTTTAGGGCCCTGGATTCAGTCCCTCGATCTGGGCAAAGCCCTATATTTTTCCCAGAGCCTCCTATCTGCTGAGTCACACCTAACATCCAATGTTCAGCACAGTGGTTCTCTTCAGGAAAGAGCCTGTGAAGAAAGTGTTATGGATCAAAGCCACGATGACAGTGAAATAACCATAGCTCTGTCAGGGCGTGGGAAGTGTGGAATGCTTCATACAGACAGGGTGGCTGAGAACCAAGCCTGGAAGCAAAGCAGGCAGAGGTGGAGTGAGTCCCACAAGGTAAGCAGGAGAGACACACCAGTGATAACCTGGTTCAGTCAAAGTTTGGTGGTTTTCGGGCAAGTCCACAATGACAGAAACTTTAAGACCATTCCAGAAGCCAGCGTCAGGTCTGGCTCAATGATGGACAGGGCAACACACAGTCACAGCTGCTCAGGCAGAGACCAAGGGCAAGAGTCTGAGCTTGTAAAGGAGGGAAAGACCTCTGCTGAGGTTTCTCGAGGCCAGGCAACTATATTGCCAATGTTCACCCAGGCAGCCCAGCCCTGGGAGGAAAAGGATCCTGACACTGGCACACTTAGCATTGCAAAAGTTTGAACGAATATCTGAGAAAACCTAGCAGATCCTGGACTTTTGAAACTTATTTTCATTAAAGCAGAAGTTATTTGTGTTCCTTTTCTCCCCTGGGTGCCAATATTAACTTTGTGAATTTGCTTACCTGTCAGTCTGGTGTTACTGTCCCACAGTTTGAGTGTATTAGACTGAGTATTTCTTATTTTTCAGATGCCATAGGTTCACTATGAAATGTTTCATTTCAACACAGATATTTATACAACAGGAAGAGAAAACTGAACAATTCTCAAATAAATATTTCTGTGTGCTCCAGATCTACCACTCCTTAATTTTAGCAAGGTCTGAAATGTCCTTTTTTATATTTATGTAATCACTTGTTCATGAACCAAAGCTTTAGAAGCTGGCCGCTGAAGTCAAAAGTACATCTGAAAGTTTCTCATGCTTTGCTCTGCCTGGCAGTAACTGAAAACCACAAAGAGAACATGCTTTAAAATAAGTTGATAGAAGAAAGTTACGTACTTTGTCACACAATGGGATTTTTTTCCAGAATTGTCTTGCTCGTATTTCAAAATTTTTCCATTATTATTCATTTTTAGTAACTTCCTGTTGGCTTCCTAGAGTATGGAGCAAGAAATGTCTCTAGGCACAGACTCTAATTCTGCCAGAAATCCTTCCTCCATTCATCAAGCCACATGCAGAAGATTGGAGCAGGTAAGTAAAAGGGATTCATGGCAGCATGACGATACGTGCACAAAATCGCAGTTTAAATCTCTTTTTGTTAGCTTTGGTGGTTTTGGTCTTTTTTAAATAGTGTGCTTCTTGAAGAACTGTGAGGGGACTTTCATAATCACAATGATCAAAGATGTGGAATTAAATATTAAGTTTAGTTGGTTTATTTTATGGAAATATTGTTACTTAATGTTTGTTTTTTCTTCAGAGTCTGGTTTGCATTTAGATACTTGACTTAAGCTACTTTGGGACTCTAAAAGAACAAGGTTGCAATGTCTATAACACATATCTATAATAAAGAGAATTTGATGCTATAATAATACACTATTACAAATAATTGCAGCTTCCAGCCGCCCTGGATTTAGTCCAACCTGTACTGATTTTGTTTTACTGGGCACTAGTTTAGGAGTCCAGGAGGCTGGAGTGGTATAGTGTCACCTTTCCCAAGCAGAGTTTAGCTAAAGCCCAAATCCCAAATATCAGGCCTGTCCTTTGGGCACACTAGCATTTTTTACTTCAGGCAGTCAGTATCCTTAAAGCTCTTTCTAGCTTGACAGAAATTATGATCTACTGTATGCTTTCAAATCAGCATTTTAAAATACTTTCTTTTCATTCCATTGTCCATCTTTTGATTGTTTTGACAGTGAAGAACTTTGTGGGAAGGAAGGCTAAGTGGTCAATACAGACACTTTGAATATGCTAGGAATGAATGGAAAAAACATGTTTTCTCTGAAGAATTGTTTTGGATTTTAGTCTCTTCAACTCATCATCTGGGTTTGAAATTATTCTTTTTTTTGGTAGCGGTGGGTCTCCCAGTTTAAAATTATTTTAAAAAACATTTTAAGCATAAATTATGTTTTCTACATATTAATACTTCTATTAAGTATATTTTGTTCCATAAGTTTTTGTGTCATATTCATCTTATTAAAACACTTCCTAAATAAAGTTTGAAGGAATGTAATTAACATGTGCCATATGTTTGTTTTTTCAAACTCTTTCCCATAGGGAAGAATGAGTGCAACGGAATATTTTTCTTCTCATGTTATTTAATTAGACACACACAAAGTATTCTGAACCTCTGTAAGAGAAGGAAACTTATTAAAATTTAAAAAGAGTTTTCCCCTGATGCCAGAAGTTTTTAGAGTGTATAAAATCTCTGGTTTATATTATACAGTCCTCTGTCAGTCACTTCCTGAAGTCTGTTTTCTCCACAGGTAAACTGCATTGCTTTTGCCAGACTGATAAAGCTGGTGACCACAGCTCACCTCAGAATCATGGGCAAACTTCTTAATACTGATACCACTTTAATAAACATAAATAAGTATTTATACTTATTTACATCAAATGGAATCACTTGCAAAATTCCCAACATTGGAGAGCATAGCCTCTATGAACAGAAAGAATATGGACAGCAAGGATATACAGATTGTCTTTGTAGCATTCAGTCTATACATCAGCCTTTGAAAAAGGTGCAGCCCAATCCTCACTTCTTTTAAGTGTTAAGTATTACATTATTCAGAAAAAAAAACCAAACAACCAAGCTAGCATGTGGTATTTTGGTTACCTGCTTTATTTTCAAAGGTGAAAGCTATAATTTTAATAATAATATAAAGAGTTTAAGATTCTTTGCAGTTATTTTATTGAACGAGTTGGACAAAACCACAATTACATTTCTGCAACATTGAAGCAAATAGGAAACCAGAAAGGTAACAATATTATACCGTAGCCCTAAAAAGCAACACTGTCAGGGAGAAATTAATTCAGACATGATCTTATTTAGAGAGTGGTACAGCTGTGACAGTCACACAATGCAGATATGCAGTTGTACTCTACTATGTGGTGGTAACAAGGGTGAGCAGGAAGTCAAAAGTTCATAGATTCCCTCTTCCCCCAGCTAGACCAACACCAGATACTTAAGCCTAATATCATTGTGGCAAATATCACATAGTCCAGGTAACATTTTCTCAGTGTTTTTATATTGCCACTGTGTTTTTTCTTTACCAATTTCAGTGAGTGATCCTTAAGGTAAATATTGAAAAGAAACCCCAATGCATTTTATGAAAGGTCACAACACAGGAAGTGCAAAGAAGGAAATGCAGCAAGTTAAAGAAGAGTTTGAAAATCCACCAGCTAGAGTTGTTCTGTTTGTTCAAATGGCTTTTTTTTGCTCTGTCCTTGTGTTTAGATCCAGACCACAGCGGAAATCAACAAATTCTCAGAGCTGACAGGTTTGCTTCCGCTGTTGTCCATAGGCAGAAAAATGGTTTGGAATTAGACACATCATTGAAACAGGCTAACATCTTCCCGTGGCTCATGTCCAAATGGGTTACTTAAACAAAGGCAGAGAACTGTAAAAACTGTTACTATGCGAATAGGCTTTATGACAATGGGCTTACTTGGATCTCCATCTTCCTCGGCATTTTTCTCTCATCTTGCTTTAATTCATTGCACATTTATTTCTTTAGCACCAGAAACTGCTTTTTCTTTCTTTATGTCAGCACTGCTGTCACTGTAATGGTTATTCCCAAGCATTGCACATATTTTCATTTCCAGCTAAGAGTAAGGATTTTAGGACTGCAATTTTTGTTTTCCAGTCCTTCCTCAGAGAGCAGTAATTTTCAATCTGATCTATAGTCTTCTGGTACCTACAACAAATTAATATTAAATATTTATAGACTTCTATTTATTGTAGATCAGCACCTCTACTGGAAGAATTGTAGGCAGTGCAGAAAAATGGTTTTTAAAACTACAACTTTAGGAATTTTTTTATCCACATGTATTCAGTTGTTACTTACTCTCCTGTTTACTCAGCTTGCATAGTCATGCCTCTCCCTGTTATGCCACTTTACCTGATCCAGTTTAGTACAACCAGGTTTGATTAGTTTACCACTGATAGTCTCATTTTCCATCTGCTTTGCTTTGCCACCCAAGAACATCTCGTTATATCCATTGCAATTAAGCAATTGCTATTTCATTTCAACTGCTTTTCTTTTCTAAGCAATTGATTGACATTATTAGATACCAGCAATTAGATCCTACTTTGTTTTTAATGATTATCCTCTGTTCATGCCACTTTCTGATTGCCATCTAACTGCTGCTAATTATTTATCTTGAATCACTTATGAATACCATTGCTTCCCAATGTCTATCTTTTACCATTCAACTTCCAACACTTTGGAATTTGCACTGAACTTTTTACAATAGCTATCCCAAATGCTTTGCTCCATGGATCCTTACCTGAAAACCCTTCAATTTGTCATCGCACATGAATAAAGAATAGGATTTACTTTCTTTTCTATTTACTGTATAGAAAAATAGGACAGGTGATATAGTGCGTAGTTAACATCAGAGGGTTTCTTACAAATGTATATAAATATGTGAAAGGACAAGGCAAAGATGAGGGAGCTGGGGTCTCTTCAGTGGTGTCCAGTGACAGGACCAGAGGCAATGGGCAAAAAATTAAACACAGGAGACTCCAAATGAACTTCAGGAAACAGGTTTTTTCTGGGGAGACTGAACAAGCACTTGTGCAGCTTGCCCAGATATGTTGTGGAGTCTCCCTTGTCAGAGATATTCGAAAGCTGTCTGGACATGGTCCTGTGCAAACAGCTCTGGGTGACCCTGGTTGAGCAGGAGGTTGGACTGGATGATATCCCTTTCAAGCGCAAACCTGTGATTATGCGATCAGATAGTAGTCATTAATCTTGTAGAAGACCCCCAAAAAAAGAAAAATAGGACTTATATCAACAAATTTTCCTCTTTCCCTAAAGTCTGTCACTCTTTTTCATGAAAAATAAAGCTCCCTAAATTAATCTCATTTCCAGTATCTTCTTCACCTTATGTTTCATTTTCTTTCTGGCTCATTTGAAATACTTCAGAAATACTCATCATCTCAAAATGCTGTTTTGTTCCCTTTATGCAGCAGAAAACGGCAACTGGAAGTCAAGTGGAACATAGTTAATATGGCAAGCGTTATCAACCTTTTTCATCCCCAGTCAAGATTCCAGATACCAAACTATTTTCCTTTTCTACTTTCTTTCCCCTTTGGCCCATTGAACTTGGTTGCTTAGAGGTCTGTGCTTGAAAGGTCTTCTTTCCTGACAATGATATAATACAGATTGAAATGGGTATTATAAAATGTAATACCTGACAAAATTTAGATTTAATAGTTTGGGGAAAAGTCATCTAATTTCTCAGCTTTCCTATGCTGTCAAGACAAAAGAAGGATGAGTGGAATTTAACTGTAGCAATATCTGCATTAGAAAGTTACCTTTGATGTTAAATATGCTTTCAGATGATTTTCTTTTTGATGCCCAATGCCATGGTGCATATAGAATACATACTGAAGGCAGGAATTATTTTTTTCTCCTATGAATGGGTCTGAGGAACAAGAACAGTCTTGATATATTCCAAAGAAAGTTCCTACAGAAAGTGCTAATGGACAATTTTCTTATTCATAATGATGCTGCACTATGTTTAACACTTTTGTACTGAGCTTTGTCAGCAGTTAGTTATTAATGGCAGGAAACTGACATCACAAGATTTGCTTAAGACAGTGACATACAGAGGAGATACAGGTTAAAACTGAAATGACAGGACCAAATTGCTAATTGTCACAGAACTGTAATGTGAATTGAAGCACTACAATGATTTTTCATTGTATTACTCAGTATACAACTGCAACATTCACGAAGTGGAGTTCTGGTCATTGTTTTAGTGAGCTCCAGCATAACACTGAGATATATCACAAAACAAAATTATCAAAGCATATTAATATTTCTTCATGTTCTTAATGTTTTTAACTTGAAATTGATTTCCTCCAGGTCGAATACAAACACACAAACTTCAATCCCTGCCTGTGATTAATTTCAAAGTCTTTATTTAACTCACAAAATGTAATGTCATAAAACAAATTATTGTGATGCATGGTAGCGGCAAAATATTATGCTGTTAGTCATTTAATATGGCTGGTATATTTTCATTCAAACTTAGAAACAAGTAAGTGCTCATGAACAGGTATCAAAGGAGAGACACTTCATCACCAACAGTTAAAAGTGTGATCGCATTATAAACAGTGAAGAGGCTCTCTGAGTTAGAAACAGACAGATAATCTCCAACTGCAGGTGTTACAGGAAGCTAAAACAGAGATGCATGTTTGCTGTGATGCACACTGTCCAAGAAGTGCTGAAGGCTCAGCAGAATTTTAGAACGCATTTAGCTCTTGGCCAGCTCTCTGCACAATAATCCACTTCTGGCAGGATTATTTTCAGCACTTGAAACCTTTGAGCAGCTTCAGAAAGTTTTCATATCTTTTATTAGCCCTTGCCGCCATCCTTTTTCCCCTTTCTGACTCCATCAAGCAAAGTATGGCCTGACAGTTAAGGACAGTGTGTTTAATATCAGGCTACTGACATCCTTGATGTTTGCAAATCCAGCATGGTTAGAAATGGGTGATTTTCAGCAAATGAAGAATGGCGGTTTCCCTTCACCTGCTCTTTGCTATAGGATGAAGCACTTGTTTTCATTTCTAGTTTTATCCTTTAGCACTCAAAATTGACAGCTCAACAATATCAGTTAATGGGAAAAAATTTTCTGCAATTTAACTCTGAATGGTATTTTCTTGTTCCTCTAAAGATTGTACTGACAGCATTTTGGCACAAAGTCTGTAAGTAGAACAGTTATGGGTAAATGATCAAAATCCATTCGTGCAAATTCTTTCAGGAAATGACTGAGTGCAAAAATATCTTGGGATTTTTCCATGGGTTCCTCTAAAAGTAAATTAGACGAAACTCTGCTGAGAATCTCTCTCACAATTTCTATGAAAACTAAACAACTCCATTACTCTTACATGACTTTGTCATCTACTTTGTTTTAATATGTACCTTTTCCCATACTTTCCTCCACTAATCCTCCCTTTCCTTCTTTTAGTCAGAAGCAGTAACGTTTATGGCCAATGAAATGACTCTTAAAAACCCCTAACCAATTTCTAAGAATTCTTTTCAAACACCTGACACCCATCTCTTAGAAATTTTTAGTATAGTCTTGTATTTTATCCAATGGAAAAAATAACATTGCCTGTCCATAAAGACAAGAAATGCCAAAAGCTTCATCCTAGATAAAATTTGGATAAAGACTGCTAAGTTGACATGAGCATTTAAACACAAATGGACAGAATCACAATATCCGGTCTCTTTTTGGACAGACACATATTTCATGGTTTAGCTTTGCATTTAGGTGTGCATTTGACTGATTGACATTTACTATTTACAGAAGTGGGAAGGAAAAAAACTGCATTTGTGATGTCCAAGCTTTTTCTGATCTTAGAACTATTAAACATGTGCCAAGATTTCTGCTTAGCTACGTCTCCTTGGCTTTAATAGCAATTCTGGTTTCAAAAGATTTGTGAAAATTGGCTCCTTTCATGGTGTGAAGCAGAAAGCTTTGAAAGTAGCAAACAGATGAAAGTCACAGGTGTCACAATACACATGCGAGCCTTTCAATATACTGGAATGATTTTAGGCCAAAATTCCTCTGAATAAAAGGTCATTGTGTACAGAATCTGATCGTACCTGGCCCCAAGATTCACCAGTTTTTGCCCAAGTTAAATAATTATAAGGCAGCTGATTTCCAGATCAGATGATGTGTTTACACAGCTCATTAATGGGTAGTGGAAGGTTGACTTTATGACAAATACAGCCATCTTAATGTCTGATGAAACATCATCTGTAGGTTTTTCTGCCCACTTACTAAGCACAGAGATGTGGGTTTGAGGGTAAAGAGCACAGAGTAACTGTAGAATAAAATCCATTATCAAAAAAATGAAACTAAACTAAAAAAAAAGTTCTAGAGAGAAAGCACCTATAAGCTTCAGCTCTCCCTGGGTTCAGGCTGTCCTCATTTCCCAGTTGTTTCAGCCAATCTAGTGGCTTCATGAGTTGCAGTAAACCTTATCCTGTCCCATCTGATCCCTATGATGGTCTCCTTTTTCACTTGGCTGCCCTGGTTGTTAGCTTCCTGCTGCTCCCAGAATTAGCTCTCTTGGTATGAACTGCAAGCACCCACAGCACGGTTTGATTCTACTACATCCCACCATAGTCTTCTCCAAGCATTTTCTCCAGCAATTTCATCCTCTTTCCAGAGAAGCTGACCTAACCCAGTTTGTCTTTGCCTAAAGGACACGATACAGTTGCTAGCCAAAAAAACCCGCCATGCAGTCCCAAATTTCTAATAAGAGTACATTTCACTTGCAACCTTAGCCAGGCCATCCATCTCAGCTCATGAGGAGTCCTTTCTATGGACATGAAGCATTAATTTTTACTTTCATTTGGGTAAGTGTACACTGCAGTACCGCGTTCCTACTGGTGAGCAAGCTTTAAAACAATCAATGAAAACTAATCAAGGCAGAGAACACCTGCAGTCCTGCACGCTGAAGTCACTAGAACTTTGTAAATAAAAGGCAGAGATAAAGCTTTGCTTTTAGCAGCATTTCTTTTTGCAGAGGGGAGGTGAGAAAAACCTAGTATGTACATGAAGATAAAAGACACATAAAAAAGAAGAATGTGGAATTTTCCATCCTTTGAGATACTGTTATGTGATCACAGAAAATTAAGAACTCATTTTCAATATTGCACTCCATAAAGGTTTACATTATCACGTGCTTTTGTTGCAGATTTTACAACAAAAGTTGAAATTGTCTTTTAAGGCTCTTTGTTTTCAGCAGAGAATTATTTTGATGAGGATTATATGACACAACAAAGTGAGGAAAGACAGAGAAAAGGAAATGGGAAAGGGACTAATTTTTGACACGTAATAAAGATCTGTGTCCATTCTGGAACTAGAGAGTAACGAAAAGCATCATGAAATACTGAGTGGCATTGCGATGACTGAGAACTCTGAGAACAGCTAGTTGATATTCAAAAGTTAATAGTATGATATCACCTGTCTCTGTGAGGAGGCCGCAGTACAGGGTACTGGTGATGAAACCTTGAACGTTTCCACCGCACTAGGGAAGGTGGGTCATAGTTAATTTCTTGTGTGCACACGAGTGTGGAAAGGTGTCTGACTGAGCTGGAAGATGTTTAATGAAGGCTTTTTTTTCAGAAGTGGAAGAGTGCAGGTAGTGGAAAAATCCCGGAGTCAGACAAAGTGAAAAAAGGCTTGAAAATTTTCACAGACACCATAGAGCCACACAGAGAACTTTGACAGAAGCAGAAGAGAGGGAAGGAGAGACATGCTTTGTAGCAGGCAGTATTTCAGAGTAACTGTGAAATTAACAAGCTTAAAGTGGACAGTGCTCTGTGATTCTATAGAAGTTATGCAGAGCCGAAGGAATACTTCAGAGTGGTACAGAAATGGAAACAGGCAAATGAACATAGAGTGGAGATTTTACCTTAAGATGTCCTCCCTTTTGTTTTTATCTTTAAATAAAGAAGATGTTCAGAAACTTTCTGCAAAGCCTAGCTTTCTGAACATCGTGTTCTCTGTCTGCCAATTGATCCAGAGATACACAGTGAATGGGAGCCTTATGTCTGGGAGAAAGGAAGGAACTGGGAAACAAGATAGTTTTCACCTTTAGAGCTTTCTATATAAGAAAAAAAGAGACAGCTTTGTGTTGATTCCATTTGTTAAGAAACAAGGTAAGAAATGGGGTCATCACAAGAAAAAGGCATAGGAAATTCTTTCCTGCCTTCTACTTAGTATGCTCATACTGCATCAATTGATATTAAAGCTGAGGTCCAGGTAAACTTATGTGGAGCCCAGAGTGATGTTCCAAGTGCATAAAATAAGAAACTGTAGAAAAGACTCTCTCACGCAAATTCCAGCTATGAACACGAGCCATAGTCCTATGGAAGATGATCTGAGAAAAAATCCTTGAGTAGGTATCTACCATGAAGGAGGCTCTTCATACACTTATGCAGAAAATGTCTTGCTGATTTCTTCTAAGGAAAAAACCAAAGCCTGCCTTTTATTACTTTCTTTCTGCACAAAGAACAAGCAGAGTTAATTGCAAGAGCAAAAAGTATAAATCTCTTTTTTATTTTTGTATGAGACAGCAAATGACTCCCATTTGCTGAAAAAATGACAATGCTGTGGGCCAAATGGACTCCAACACAGTATTGATTAGGACTATTATAGCCCATCAAGGAATAAATGGGACAGCAATTTCAAAAATGCTCTTGTATATTGTGTGATGGAAAGAGAAAGACAAATGATTTGACATAGAAAGAGGCAAAGAACCTGGCATTGCAGATTAAATTTAAGGACATTAATATGGATATGATACAGCCAAGGAGACTATGAAATAGTCATTCACAAATAATTTTATTTAGTTCTTTTATTTTTCGATAAGTATTTGTGTGAGAATTAATTAATATGCTCAAAAGCACTTTTACAGAAATCTGGATGTTCAAAACCAAACGTGTTTAGAGATTCTGTCCAAACAGCTGGAGTATTCCCAGCTCTTCCAGAGCTGCGTGAAGCCTTCTGCCTTCTCTTTTCATGTGCACATCATCCTACAGGGAACATTACATTCATCAGAAATGGTACAACGCTTCCTGAATTGCCTCAGCTTCTCCTCTGTTAACAAGTTCTGTGACTGCTGTGCAGTAAGCTGGGGCCTATGAGGCGTGCCTCCTCCTGCCCCTTCCTGTCTGTCCCCACAGGCTGGTCAGTGTACTCAGCCTTTGCTCCGGCCAGGGCTGAGGGGTTGCTAGGTGCAGGCACGAGGTGGCGGTAAGCTGGAAGAACCCAGTGTTTTGTGGTTTGGGTCCAAAACTCTACGGGGTCAGTTGTACCAGCACTGCAAAGCCTTTATCTCAGCAGTAGACTGCACCTTTGGCTCTGAAGTCAATACTGCACTAAATTGGTGAGAGGTTCACACTAAATCCAGTGGCAGAAAACAGCCTTCTTTGCAACATGCAGCTGGATATTTCTTTCAAAACAGACACCAGTAAGAAAATTGAGGCTGCTCCCTTGAACTCTTCCCTTATTTGCACCAGCATTTTGGAGCTTGTTGTCTGTTAGATGTTTTTTGCTTTCTACTTTGTACAACTGTATTCAGACACATCATTAATTACTTATTTTATACTTGCCGGTGGTTCTGTACAGCTCTATTTTGGATATCAATGGAAACTGCAGCTGTGTCACACTTTGCCTCCAGGATTCCTGACAAGGAGGCAGCACTGCCATCATGAAGTATTTCTTTGCACCATCTGAGATCAACATCTGTGCTTATTATTGCAGAAAAAAGATGTATCTTTGTTCATCTGCATTACTGTCTGATAAGATTTGAGCAAAAGATCTAAACAGCCATTCCAGTTAACAAAAGCCACAACCTCGTTTATTTTGCTCTAATTATTATTTTATCCCTTTTCAGCACATTACTAGCTCTTCCCATTACCATTACCATGGGAAGTTTGCATAGAGAAAAGTGTTATATTCATTATGGGTATGATAGGTTTTGCCCATTAAGAGTATACTCTCTCTGTGCAACTATTAGACCTTGTCCTGCAAGAGAGTACTCTCAAGTGTTAATTATTGGAGACAATTAGAGTACGAACTATTGCTGTCCATCTTCTCACAGAACACAGTTTGACTCTGTGTTTTCACCCAGACTGCTGTGGCAAATAAATAATGGTATTAGTTTTCAGATCACAGATTTTCTTTCCAGGAAAGGGAGTAGAGGTTTAAGATAAATACTTCTCTTGATCTAAAAACAAGTGCTGCACTTAGCTACTTTCCCTTCAAATCAATATGACTCATACAGTATAACCAGCTAAGAGCTGATGACACAGTCCAAGAGGTGCTGGGTTTATACCTTTTTAGGTATCAGTTAAAAATCAATAGCATTTGGAATTACCAACACAAGCGGTACTTAGGAAAGGACAGCCAGTAAAGAACAAAGCAGGGCTCTCTATAATCACCATAGCAAAGGTTTGCTGGACCTCCTTAGATGAGCTGAGACACAGCACTGCTGCTAAGCTGTGGTTTCATGCATACCCAGTGATAGATAAATTATTTGGATTGCAGCTTATAGACACATCTATGCACATGTTTTTGGACACTTTTAAAAATAACTGCCTTCTTATAGTGTCTCGTGGTTTTGCATAGTTGGCTACTGAGAGAGGGCCAGGTCTGGCAGAAAATGGCTGCTGGAATCCTCTGCAGGCCTGCTTATAGCGCCCATGAGAAACACATATAGGAGACAAAGACTCCACCAGAACAAGGAGTGCCAGGAAGACCGACAGTTTTGGCCTGTTAAGGGCATTGGGATGTATATTTGCATATGAATGTAAGCAGTTGACAGACACAAAAGGCTGGGAAGGCTGGGGGAGGAGGCGCCCAGGTACCCAGGCGAGAGATTGCCCCTGCAGCCCAAGCTGAAGCACGAGAGTAGCAGGTGGAGAGGACCCATGGAGGAGGCGGAAACCTGACCTGCCCAGTGGAGAGGCTCCATGCTGGATGGAGCCGGTGGAGACATAGAGAAGATGCCGTGACTTACGTTGGGATGAGCCCCTGACAGCACAAGCGACCTACAGAGATGAGCCAAACAGGTTTGCTGGAGGAGGCATCATAGCCCCGTGGAGGACTGGGACTGAGAGACACTGTGATTTATTGCTGCCTGCCATAGCAGAGATGAAGCCCGGTGGGAAGAGATTTGTCTTGGAGAAAGTTCGTGGAGGACTGGCTCTTGTGGGTGAGATCCTATGGTGCAGCAGGGGTAGGGTGTGTGGAATGGATGCCCCCATCCCGGCCGAGAAGGAAACCAACTTGCAAGGGACTGACCGAAGCCCCCATCTCCTAGTCCCTGCCCCCTCGGCCTGTGCTGCGAGCAGGAGGGGGTAAGAAGGGAGCAAAATCATGGCTGAACGGGAAGTCTGCTTTAGAATGGAGGGGTGGGGGGAAGGTGTTACTGAGACCCCCATTTTCCCCAGTCCCTGCCCCTCCTGGGCTGCGACCAGGAGGGAAGAAGGGAGCAAACTTCTAACTAAATGTGTGCTAAGGAGGGAGTGGTGGGGGAAAAGTGTTTGCCTGGTTGCATTTGTTTCAAGATTGTTGGTTGCACTCCTGACTCTGGTTTTTTCACTGTTTGTCTTTAGCGTGGTGTAATAAATTAGATAACTTTCTCTTCAGCACTCTGTGTTGAGTCTGTTTTGCCCGCGTCTCTCAAGCGTTTGTCTCTTGAGCCGCCCAATTATGTTATTTCTCCCCTGTCCAACTAAGAAGGGGAGTAACAGAGTGATTTTAGTGGGCGTCTGGCCTTTGGCCAGGGCTCAACCACCACATAGTGCAAATTGAAAATTATAAAGGAAGCTAAATTCTCTCTCAGTAGTTTTGATTAAGAGGTACAGTTCATAAGGATGTAGAAGCTATTTAAACAACGTAAGAAATAAATACTACAGAAGGATTTTAGAACAATGCAGTGATATGTATAGAAAGAGAGTTAACAATTGGCAATAGGACTGAGACACAAAATCCGTATCTACTCCACAGGTAGGCAGAGATGATCAAGGAAGTAGCCAGTGCTTTTTACCTAAACCGCATCTCTGATAAATTCTATGAAAGAAGCTACTTCTAGACTAAAGTCTGAACATCTCACCCTACATCATTAGAGGACACACATGTGGAGTGCTATGAGCACAGCAGTCACCTCTCCACGTTGAAAAGCAGTGATGCAGTAGGTAGCCCAGAGGTACAGTTAGTTTAGGTGTGGTGCCAGATCACAGAATATGGAGATGTCCAGGGCACTGTTCCCCCTTAAAGCAGTTAGTCCACATAGTATTACTCTATTATGTCCTTCACCAAGATGGAAACAATTCCCTCTTATATCCCGTATGACAACAAATTACCTCCAGCAGAATTTTGGAGGTTGTGTTCAGCAAGAGATGTGTGCTCTGATGTACTTCTATAACTTTGTTGTATCTGGAGGGTAGAGTTAGAAGTGATACTTCTGAATTCTGCCTAAAGTGAAGAGGCAGAGGAAAAGGGACTTTAAACATGTGTAAAGCCCTCTCCCATGAATTAGTGATGGATGCTGTATTTTCTGAAATGAGTAACCCAGAGCTGGAATCTCCATCTTTAGAACTACTCAGAATATGCATGGCCAAGGCTCCAAGCAATCTGATCTGAATTTGAATTTGGACTAAATGTCATAACTAGCCCTGCTTTGAGTGGATGTCCCTTCCAAATGAAATTGTTCATTATTCTAAATGTAATTTCTGGGTGGTAAAAAGATTATATTCTTTTGACATATGCTTTATATATCTTCATATATATAAGATATATACATATATCTTTAATGTCAAGCTTAGTAATTCCTAGCTCAGAAAAGTCCCTGTGGTTAACTAAGAACTGGCTGGGGACCTATCTCAAGCCTTCTCTTCCCTGAAGAGATCAGACAGTTTTAGTCTTTAACAAAGAGGTTTTTATTTTTATTTTTTCTTCTCACAGCTGCTATTCCAAGCATTAGAATTAAATTGAAACTCATGAAAGAGTTAAAAAAATAGAAAACTCTTTTATTCTCTAGCCACTAGTATATTACAAACTAGATGTTCATTTAATAATTACTTTTCCCTCAAGGAAACAGCTGTATTACAGTTGATGTCATAAACTTACCAGCTTTCCAGTTGTTCATAAAGTGTTCAGAGGGAACAGGAGAGGAATAAACTAAGAATATCTTTATAGAATGCATCAAATCATTCTTAAAGTTTAACAACACAAAATAAAATTATTTATTTCTTCTTTTTTAACACCTGACTATCTTAAAGAAGTGATTCATTTATCAATTGCCCTTTTCAACATCAACATAAAGATGTTTTTTTCTAATTTTTTACCTTTCTTTACAGCATGGACTTTGCTTTTTTCATCAAGTGTAGATTTGCAACTTTTTATTTTTGTGAGTTTAATTAAAGACCAACTGAATTTCTCCTTGCTTCTTTACTAGATGACTACTGAATAGCTGTGTCTGGGTATGAACCTTATCTGCTTCTTTCCTTTCTCATGCCTAATCAATCATTTCCTGAGTGTAAATACTGAGAATGGCACGTGTATCCATCATTTTACTAGTGCTTAACTACACAGGCTCTGAAATGCTGGGGGAAGAAAATAAGTGACATTCAAGTAATATATATTTTATGGTCTCTGTCTTTGACAAATATTAATTGCCTGTACAACAGTTTGCTCTCTAGTTTATAGAATCTCCAACTTTGGGTCACATCTTTTTCTCCACTATAGTCGGTGAAATTATACTCAACTTTCAACAGGATTAAATGAAATCAGTGCTCGGGGGAGAGGTGAGATGCAAGAAGTGATTATGAACTGCAATATTTTATCAATTAGGTTAAAACCATAAGCAGTGCTCACAACTCTGTGTGATTCTCTGCTCTGCTCTTGGCAAACCAGACTAATGAAATGGTGCAACTGCTGGAAAGCCATGCAGAAATTCTTCCTCTTTCCTTTACATTGGCCTGACAGACTCCAGTGTTTTAGCACTCTCTTGATAGAGTGCATGTGTGTTGGATTTTACAATTAATTTTCCTTCCTATTACCATTTTAACTCTTTTTCTATTACCTAGTTATAAAAAGCACATTCATAATCTCAGATCATACAGACTGCAGGGTTGGTTCTTTTGCAAAATGTAGTTTGCATGATTAAACTAGTGGGTGAATTTGGTATGGAATAAATTTACCAGCACTAGTTCTCCACATGTCCTGCATTTTCAATCACAGCTTCTTAGCTGAAGAACTGGTTACATTTGTAAGCAATTCTTGTGAGAGGTGCAACATGGAATATCTGATGAATGAAATAATTTTGTTTGTCATGCATCCTGTTTGGAGAACTGATGTTTATTATTTTGTTGAGTATCATCCTTATTATTTGATTCACTTATGCCTTTCCAAACATTTGCAATCATTTCAGCTTTGGAAAGTCTCCTAGTAATTACCCCTTGAGGTCAATTTAGTCTCCAGCGTGGAAAACTCTTAAGTAGTACTGGACCCAGATCTACTTTTAAGGAAGTATCAGTTTGGTCTTTGGGTCTTTAGGTGCTTTACTTAAGCAATTTCATATCCTTCCAGTCTGTGAACCTTTAATTTTCATATGTTTTACTCTGTGGAACTGCCAAAAATGCCATGCTAACTTTAATAATCCATGATTATTATTATAACATAAATTATACTTACAAAGTTTTGTATAACACTTATTTTTTTATTATTATGCACTAAGGACATAATTTTTTTAACCAAAGAAAAAACTTGTCTTCTTGTAAGTGAAGTATTTTATTCTGAAGACAGGAAATTGACTTCCAGTGAAGACCTTCTCTATTCATGGAATGTCCTTAGGCACTGCAGATTGCCCAGTCGAAAAAATAAATTTAGACCAAATCTATCATTCATATGCTTTTTTTCAGAGACTGACTGTAAAACTTAGCTGTTTTGGGGATATGATTTGTGAAATATGTCAGGTGATGTCATTAGAACTGGCCAAGCTTTTAGGTATTTCTGACATGCCTACCTGACAAAGGTATCAAGTATTTGTTTTCTCAGAATACTGTATTTAGTGACTGTAATACAAAGCTTCTTCCTCCTTTGCAGCCATACATTTACTGTTTCTCTTCTTCCTCTCTGGTGGTTTTTCTTTGGGTGTGGTCGTGGGGCAGGGACTTGTTCTAAATTGATCAGTTATTTCTTTGTTAGTCATCTGTGTTACTTCTTTCCATCAGTTAATTGTATAGTTCATTAAGATATCTCCTTGCTATGTCTTTTCCCCATACCATACTCATTCAGCAAGTAAATACCTTTTATCCACATTGTTCATTGATAGAAGTTTTCCCATCATCCTTTCCAGCAGATGGCTGTTCATCAGTAGCATTTCCTTGTGACCTTTTGGATGCCAGGGTTTCATAAATCTCTTGGCAACCTCCCTTTGACTGGACTATGGCTGTTACCAGTGTTGGTGTTGGTGGTTGCATTCCTTTCTCCATCATTATCCCTTAACTTCGTTGAAATGAAAACAAAGATGAGTATCTAGCTGGATCCTGTAGCTGCAGACTGAGAATGCTCTGTATGGCACAACTGGGAGAAATGTTAATCCTCTTCCACAAGCAAATGCTGGCTCATTTTAAGTTTTGCTTAGTTCTGGAAAATGGAGCAAAAGAAAATTCTCATAAAATGTAAGAAATCATGTGTCTTTTTATTTCCTTAGAGCCTCTTCTGATAAGACTCTGCCGATCTCTTCCCCCTAACATGATGTGGCTTTGTCCATGTATTTCTTTTCTTATGTCCTTGCTTTTATCTGTGCCAACATGGAGGATTTATTAGTTTCACTAAAAATAACAAGTACGAGCTTTTAGCTCAGCATGAAATGTTTTCCTCTCCCTTGAGAAAGAGCACGGCGCTCTCAACCTTTTCCCACAAAATGAATTCCCTTCTGGGACTTCATTCTGGCCAGTCACATGCAGATTTAAAACATATCATGCATGAAACTATCATCAGCCTGTGTTTTTAAGAAAGGACATTGTCTTTGGAAGAAGGAAGCTTGGTGCTGTTCCTATTTCAGTGATGTTGGGAGAGACACAGGGCACTGCAGCCCCCATTGCACAGGGAAGGGCTGTACCTACATTGCAGGTCACAGACTCACAAGACATCGTCCTCAACAGCAGGGTAGAGACTAACACACGTCTTGCAGCCCTCCCTTTATTTCCAGCTAAATGTATATACAGTGGCATCAAGGTTTGGAAAAGAGATGGGAAGCAAGGCACGTAAGAGCCAGACCTACAAAAACTCCATGTTATGAAACAGAGGAGACTCAAACAGATTAAATGATGTTTGTTCTCTACTACTTACTGTGAAGTGGAAGAAATTAATTGAGCAAAAGTCATTGCACATTTGAGATCCCCAAGACCCTTAAATCCTTGGAAAATTCATTAAGTGTAACTGCTTGGTAATGTAGTAGCCTCATTTCACAGACCTAGGGTCAGCCTGTATACCAAGGGTTTCTTCCCATATAAATGACAGACGGGGAGAGGAAGTAAGTAAGGAAAAAAATGTGTACCTAAATCTCACTCTGATGTGGAATCAGGATGTAACTAGGTTGCACAAGAAAGTCTGGAGACTGGGAAGCGTTCCCATGTCCTGCAGTTTAAGTATAGTCTAAGAGTAAAATCTATTGCTTCAGAGGACTTCTGTTGTACTCACTAACTCAAGAGACCCTTTCCAACCTCAGTGGACCTGTAAATCTGTGAAGGTATATAACCCAGTTTGCTGGAAAGTACATGGAGAAAGATGCGGCTTTCCTTCAAATTCTCTTGCCTGCCAGTTAGCTTAGAGTCAGCTTCTTGAGTTCTTTCTTCATTCTCAGACTATAAACATCTTAATCATTAAAAAAAACCCCAACAAAACCCCACTGAAAACCCCCAAAGAACCAAAACTGAGTATCTTCCCAAAATGAGTGTGAGCAATGCACTGCACCACTGAAGAGCCGTTTGTCTTTTAAGATGTGGGAAATATGGGTCAATTTTTTACTTTTAATAAGGCATAATGGTGATCTAAGCCCAGAATGATCCTCTGGGTATTAGTTTATTGCATAAAAAACCCTACACAGCCATCACAGAAAGCCTTGTTCTGCCCCTGATCGATTATGTAAGTTAGATATACTTTCATCGCTCCAGTCTTGGTTTGAGACTATCATCTATGTACAGGCAAAAGTTAACAGTGCCATGTCTTTATGTTCTTACAACTCTGCAAGGACTTTATGAATGCTAGCAATGCCTCAGTGTTGCGTTTTGACATGAGTTTCCTTTCAAGTCCAGTCTGAATGCCTTATGTAAACTCATGCAATAAATCTGCAGCAGAGTAAGGAACATGTTCCAGATGTGTCTGATCCTAAGTGAACACACTTGCCTCTAAGACATCCTTCCAAGTTGGAAAGAGAAGAGATTTCCCTCCACAAATCTTGAGAAGTGAACAACGGCAAAATGTACCATCCATAAGTAAATACACCACATTTCTTAGTTCTCCTTTGAAACACTTTAAACAAAGTCATATTGTCCTGAGAAGAAACTGCCGAGATTAAAGAGTATTTTCTTCCGCAGTTCACAACCATGCCTGCTTTCCCACTGTGAAAATAAACCCAGCTTTCCTGCTCCTCTCATGAGACCTTTGGACGATGACAACAGACTGTTCTGTAAACAGCTGTTCCAGTGCCTGGTGAATTAAAAGAATTTGGAGGTACTTCAGTGGCAATATCTACATTCAGAATAAGAAAATCACAACCATATATTTTAAGGTAAAACTGAGAGTGAAAAAGAAATTCAGCTCAGAGACTGGAGGTAAATTAGCTTCTGTGGTAGCTGCACTACAGCTGTAGATGCAACACAATTAAAGTCTGAATTAGAATTTTTCATACTTGTACTTTGTTTTCATTAGGATTTATGTTTGCTCTGCTGAGTTTTCTTTAAGTAGGTGTATGCGTATGGAATAAAAAGATGTTCAGCTGGTTTGCTGAAGGACCTCCAGCAGCCTTTCTGAAGTTAAGAGGAGGAAAGCAAAAATTAACAAAGGATATTTTTCCCAACTTTTTTTATCTAGAACAACTTGAGTATTCATTATCTATCGTAAAACATTTCTTTGTCGTTATTTAATTGTTGTTTCCCTGATGACTTGTGTAACTTGAGCCTCCATCCTTTGTGAGTTTTTCTCAATAGTGGTGTTGGTCTGCTTCCACAATCTTCTAGCTAAAAAAAAACCAAAGCAAAGTCTGGACTCTGCAAACTGCTACTACTTCATTATCTACAGAGTTCAGGGAAAACCAGAGCTTGCCACTGCTTACAACATGGGGAACCTCCATTTCTTCAGAACTTTTACTGAGTATACCTACATCTGCAGCCTTATTTCCCTGAAGAAAGCTGAAAATAGTATCCAAAATGAAGAAAACAGACTTTTTTCTTGTTTGTATTCCCACACCATATGCTTCATGCTGTACATAGGATGGAACTAAGGAATCTGGCAGCAAAAGAGCTAATTCCTAAGAGAAGCTTTGTGCCATTACATCACTGAAAGGCTGGACAGTTAGCTGGACAACACTGATGTTTCTGGCCTTTGCTCTTGGCTACCATCAAACAAATCTGTCTCTTCTCCAATTCAAAGCAGTCCAAGTTGGCTGCTACAAATGGAACATTTTCCATGCAAAGATTTTTCTTGTATCTGTGCCCCAATTTGCCCTCAAGCTAAGTATGGTTATCAGAAGTGGTACCCAGCAACCTCAAGCAACTGTCACCTGTTATGTCAGCCTTTGAAAAGATCAACTTTATTTTTCAGTAGGTGCTCTGGTAGCAAGAAAGCACAAACCCCTCCCATCTACTCTTTACTTCTTACTTCTACTGTTTTCCTTGATAATGCATATCTACCAGAAGACACAGATTTAATCCAATAGCTCTTGTCTTGTTCCAGCTCTCTTTATAACCTCATCTTCAGGTGTTTCAAGGTCATGTGAGGCACTGTTCACCAGCACGAATCAGCAGTCACTCTGTCTTGGCGTTGGCACTGGGTGGAGAGAGAAGGGAAAATGGTCTTTACAATGGCTAATATAAGACACCTTTGGAGGCTAGGATGTCTGCATATAGTGTGTCATATGACAGGTCAAAAGGCAAAGAAGTTGAGGAACCTTTTATAGCAGTCCGTAACCTCTCTGGGGTACCTGTCAACTCTACATAGTCTCTAGCTCTAGGCAGATGGGCCTCCAAATTCATACTCTTACGTCAGTTCCTTAAATGCTAATTGTTCATCATGAATAACACTTCTCACACACACACATCACTACATCATTCATAAACAGATGAACAGCATTAGAAAACCAAATTCAGGATGGTTTGGATGAAAATTAGAACTGAAGTGGTTATTTCCATGTCCCAGTATAGGTTGGGGATGGACCTGTTGGAGAGCAGCTTAGGGGAAATGGACCTGGGGGTTCTGGTGGACAGCAGGATGACCCATGAGCCAACAATGTGCCCTTTTGGCTAAACAGGCCAATGGCATCCTGGGGTGTATTGGAAGGGGTGTGGTTAGTAGGTCGAGAGGGTTCTCCTCCACCTCTACTCTGCCCTGGTGAGACCATGTCTGGAATATTGTTCCAGTTCTGGGCCTCTCAAGCTCAAGGACAGGGAACTACTTGAAAGAGTTCATCACAGGGCCACTAAGATGATTTAGGGGAGAGAACATCTTTCTTATGAGAAAAGACTGAGGGACCTTTGTGTCTTTAACCTGGAGAAGAGAAGACTGAGGGGTGACCTCATCAATGTCATGAATATGTAAAGAGTGAGAGTCAGGAGGATGGAGCCAGGCTCTTCTCAGTGATGTCCAGTGATAGGACAAGGGGCAGTGGGTGCAAACTGGAGCATAGGAAGTTCCATGTAAACATAAGGAAAACCTTTTTCACTGTGAGGGTGACAGAACACTGGCACAGGTTGCCCAGAGAGGCTGTGGAGTTGCCTTCTCTGGAGGAATTCAAAGCCCTCTTGAATATATTCTTGTGTTACATACTCTAGGTGATCTTGCTTCTGCTGGGGGTTGGACAAGGTGATCTTTCAAGGTCCCTTCATTCTGTGATTCTGTGATCATCATTTTGTCCTTTAACTAACATTGTGAGTCTGTTTCTATGGCATTAATTAAAAGTGTACAACATTACTTACCTGGCAGGTTTGGGGATTCCAACCTCAACCTGGAGAATCCTACTGAATCAAACCTTTGAAGCACCAAGGTTTTAGCATAAATAATAAACCTACATTTTCCTCTTACAAATTATCAGCTTTGTTTTTTTCTTCTTTTTTTGTTTTTAATTTTTTAGCAAAAGTCAAATTGTGCAGAAAAATTGAGTTCTGAAGTAATGTCTATATTGGGAAAAAAAAAAAAATCAGTCCAATCCTTCCTGCTTACACAGAAAACATTGTGTCCAGCTGGTACACATGGGAAAGTACCTTCAGAGAAGCTAATTTAGGGGGTTATCTGTGCATAGACTGCATCACACTCTGGAGTACTCTCCCAAACAAATCTACAGGGTGGATGGTTGAATTCAAATGTTCTCCAAAGTGCCAAAAACCAATTAGTGATGGATGTCAGCACAAACAACTGTGAAACACTTGCCAGAATGCAGTGGGATTTTAGAACATATCAGCTATAAATTTGCTATAATGTCAATCATATTAAAAATGAAGCTACTCTTTTCTGAGTCCTTCTGTTAGCCCCTGTGTATGTTACACATGAACAACATCGTATGGAAACAACCAGACACAGCAGAAAGAGTAGTTTTAACCTAGTGTCAAACCAGAAATTATCTCACCATACTCCTTAGAGACTGGATCTGAATACTGTTTTCCTCAAATAACACTCAAAAGTGTGACTTGCTATTTTAGTTGTATTACTTCTTTGCCATAATGGAGGTACACTATACATGAAAAAGAAGTAAAATAACCAGATGTACTATTTTTCTTTTACCATTAGAAAAGAGAAAAGACAGCTGCTGCTGTCTTCCTCTACACAATAGAAGTCATAATATGGAGAGAGATGGGCTCTCTGAGAGGGGGGTCAGTTCTTCTGCACTAAGCCAATGTTGAAGTACATTTTATTCAAATTAAGACCTGGCCTCTTATGTAAAGTGTAACAGCACAGTTTTAGTCAGGCAATGGAAGTCCATTTAGTGTTTGTCAGTCAGTCTTCCCTGTTATGTATAAAACCCCAAAGAAATGATTCACAAATAAGACAAAATCAAAAGAGGTATTTAAATTTAATCAGTTGTCTGAGAAACTGCCTTGTGTCAGCAAACTGAATCTACTCTAACCCTCTACCAAAGGTTACAGTCTGAGTCATTTTGCTGTTCAGCAGGAAAGGCCGCTGCTATTTAAAACAAAATGGCATTTTAGTATTTCCTTCAATCATTAGAAGAAACAGATAAGTATTGTCAGTGGGTTTACACAATTTTCCTCTGGTTCTTTATCATAGAATCATAGAATCATAGAATTGTAGGAGTTGGAAGGGACCTCGAGAGATCATCGGGTCCAACCCCCTGCCAAAGCAGCTCCCTAGGACATCCCACTCAGATAGGCGTCCAGACGGGTCTTGAATATCTCCAGAGAAGGAGACTCCACCACCTCCCTGGGCAGCCTGTGCCAGTGCTCTGTCACCCTCACTGGGAAAAAGTTTTTCCGCATGTTGGTGTGGAACTTTCTGTGCTCCAACTTGCAGCCATTGCCCCTTGTCCTGTCTCCACAGACCACTGAAAAGGGGCTGGATGATTCCCCCTGCATCCCCTGCTTAAGATAATTATAAACATTAATTATGTCCCCCCTTAGTCTTCTCTTCTCAAGGCTGAACAGTCCCAATTTTCTCAGCCTTTCCTCATAGGGGAGATGCTCCAGGCCCTTAATCATCTTTGTAGCCCTCATCATCATCTTTGTACCCAGATGATGATGTTATTAAGGTGATACTCTTACGTTGCAGAAGTATCAGCGAACCAGAAGGCAACATTTCTCAGTGCTGCCAGGCAGCTTCCTTCTCTGTCTTCTTGTCCATTTACTTGGAAAAGGCAAGGGAGTGTGCTGAGATGGAAAGGGAACTGAGAGTGAAGTATAAGAGCGCTTCGCTTTGCTAGCTTCATCCGAAGGTAATATACCTTCCTCCTTCTCTAGCTGCACAAGAGAGAGAACATCTCTCCAGGGCTCCCCTCAATTTGCGCATTCGCTGCTGCAGTTCTGTGTTGGCGTCACAGCTACACTGGCGGTGATGGCAGCTTCTTTGGCTTGTGTGAGTGCAGGGGGTGCACACACCCTGTGGCAGGAGCTCTGGAAAGACCCTTCCAATTTCAGGTCTTTCCTTTATTCATTACTTTCTGTCAGATATTTATTTAGCTGAATTAGCTCTTAGAAGAAGTTCAAATGCTGCTTCAAGTTTGTCCAAACATGCCTGGTTTTATACAAAAGTCATTACAAATGCCGTGTTTGAATTTTTACTGTTCTTAAAGCAATTCTTTAGCATAAACAGTCCCCACAGACATACAAACAGTTCTTAAAAATTTGATAGAGGAGTTGTCTATCTCATTTTTGAAAGTCTGCTGCATAAATAATGCCTTATAGCCAGATAATCCTCAAGTGAATGTAAGTATTCTGTACTGAAGGAGGCTTTAATTTAATTTAATAAATACTTATTAATAATAAGAGTAAAAATGACAAAAATAATATTAATATATTTTTTATATCTTCTCCTAAAAGTCTCCTAAAATCTTCTATGTGTTTTTCAAAAAGAATGTTTTCCAATGAGTGCTCTTAAATACTTGGTAAGGCTTAAACTTACTCTATTTTTTTTGTTGTTGCTATAGAAAGAGAGATGGATAAGTGTAAAAGAAAGAGATCTCTCTCTCTCTCTCTCTCTCTCTCTCTCCTAGGTTTGGATGGCATTGAAAATGTGAGTGTTGGCCCCTTGGAGATACCCTGAAAATGATTTCTTTATGTTCATTAAAAAGGGAGAGAGGCTTTTCACAACAGTATCATTCTTTTTATTTCCAGTTCTTGTATGTTCTCAACAGTTCTTTAGTAGCTCCACTTACAGTTTACAACTTAAAAGCCTAGTAAAACACTATTTTTAGGGATTTGTAATAGCTAGCATTCAGTGCTTTCTTTCCAATATGATATAAAAATATTTGGACTGTTACATCAGAAATATCTGAAACTGCATTCCAGAGGATACAGCTGGACCTAGAATTAGTAAATAAGCATTTACAGATAGGAAAGACTTCTCCCAAAATCTGCTGGCACTGAAAGCATTAGGGGAGCACATGGTTTGTACACGTTTCATTAGTTAGTCTGAACAATTCTCTTTGATAGGGAAACAAACTGAAAATAAATAGACTCCTTTTGCCCAATATAGCTTGCGCACAGCTATTCCTTCAAAGGTACTAAAAGGGTAGAAGACTTTGTAGCAACCTGAACTTAACTGAAATAATTTTTGTATTTACTCTTGTGGCAGAAATATTAAGCTTTATAATTTGCATGCCTTCCCAATTTGCAAACTCTCACAGAGCAAAGAAACGAGAGCCCACTTCCTTGTAAAAATCTCAATTCAGTTCCTTGGTGTTAATGTTTATGATATTTAGTGCATGATCATACACTGTTTTGCCCATGCCAGTTCAGCTGCCTCAGAAAACAGAGTAAATAATGTTTAATTACTTGGTTCTTTTCATATTGCACAGTATGGCCCCAGGTTTTATTTACCGCACAACATCCAAACCCTGCTAAACGATATAAATACTAACTTGTTCATAGACTCATCTATTACAGTTCTTAATGTTATCTTTGAACATTCTCCCAAAACTCCTGAGAGTTTATTAACCTCACCTTTTGGCAGGAGAACCAAGGCATGGTTGTATTAAGGTGAAAATTAACCATGAATTTAAAGTGGTCGGTTTGAGACACTTGGAACCTAACTTTTCAGAACATCAACACTAAGAAAGCAATGTGTGTTCTTGACCACTGACTTGTCACTGTGGATAGTACCAGTAACAGGAGTATCTCCGAGATACCCACTAGCTCCTAGGACAGACGCTACTCTTGAAACCACTTTTTTTTTTTTTGTAAACATGTTTTTATTTCTGCAATCACTAAAATTTCATATTGAGAGGAGTACTGACTTTTGAGAATGTCAAATGCTAATTTGAGGTTTGATTTTTTTTTTTGGGTGATGCTTCAATCTTCTAAAGAGATGTCAAACTTCTTGTATAATAATAATCCCTAAAATTTAGCTACACTGAAAAATCTGAAATCACTTGCAAGAAATTATCTGATCTGAGGAATATACTCTGATTTGGAACAAACCTGTATTTCCAAATCTTCAAATCTTTTAAATAACAGAACCTCTTGCAGTCTGGGTTGTGAGTACTTGGTGTTTCTGCAAATCAAACAGTATAAGCCCAGCCTATCAGGAGATAATAAACACAACCAAAGAATACCTGTGAGAAGTTTGGGTTACTGACCTGTCAGGATCACACTGAGAACTTTTTGGCAGATGTACATTTAGGATGCAGTATCTTGGGTAGATTTCAAGAGCACAAGCCAGCAGACCATTACTCATTCTTTCCCCCCAATTCCTTTTCCATTGCCTATACACCTTTCAGCATTTGTTACGGATGAAGCAAGGATCCTGCAGAAAATAGGCCTATTTCATCACAGCCCCCTAATTCACCCTAAAAGTTGAATTCGCTGTGCGTATATGTGAAAAGAGGAAATATAATCACACGGTTTAAATACTTCTCATGCTACTCATGTACAGGGATGATATCCTCAATGAGCCAAGCAAATGGAAAACTTATTAGAAAACTGGGTTCATCATCTGGAGTTTAAATGAAGGTGCTGTCTGAGGCAGACAAATGCCAACTGAAGTAAGAACAGTCAGCTATGAACATATAAAATAAGGAATGTTCCATACCCAAGTCCTTGAACCTTCACGCCAGATCCATGCCAACATGCATTCCTCAGACTTCCCATCTTGATTCCAGTTTGATGGCCCAGACTTTCCCACTTCACCCATACTCAGAGTCTCCATCGCAGGCATAGAATCTTTGGATCCTTTAGGTCGAAAAAGATCTTTTAAGATATTGTCAGCATCAGGGTCACTGTTCAACCACTGACTTTTCCACAGCATTGGCCCAGTATTATGTCCTTCTCCCCCCAGCATGTGTTGGATGTCATCAGATTTTTTGGGCAAGCAAATGGTACAGTCCTTATAAAAAAGTTGTTTCTCTTCCCAAACAATACTTAAAGCCCTTACTCCAAAACATGGAGTAAAATATTACAGGTAATATTACCAATAATTTGGAGCTCGGGGTGGGGGGGGGGGGAGGAATGGAGAGAGTGGAAACCTGAATTTTTCTCTGGCCTCAGTTCCAAATGTCCCAAGGTTTTTGGTCTGAAGCGCATCCTGGGTGGACATTTCAGCTTATCCATAACCAATTGTATGAACAACTGAACTGGAAGGCAACTACAAAGTTATCTGGTGCTCCTAGTAAAAGTTATAAAACCTTTTAATTTTGCTCTCTTCTCCCAATTCTCAGAGCTTTTTAAAGAGGTATTTCTACATGTGGTGGTTGAGTCCTGGCTAAAGGCCAGATGCCCACCAAAATCAGTCTATTACTCCCCTTCTTAGTTGGACAGGGGAGAAAAAATATAATTGGGCAGCTCAAGAGACAAACTCGTTAATGACACGGGCAAAACAGACTCAACACAGAGTGCTGAAGAGAAAGTTATCTAATTTATTACACTACGCTTAAGAGAAACAATGAACAAACCAGAGTCAGGAGTGCAACCAACAATCTTGAAACAAATGCAACCAGGCAAACACTTTTCCCCCACCACTCCCTCCTTAGCAGGCTTTAGTTAGAAGTTTGCTCCCTTCTTCCCTCTCATTCGCAGCACAGGAGGGGCAGGGACTGGGGAAAAATGGGGGTCTCAGTAACACCTTCCCCTCACCCCTCCATTCTAAAGCAGACTTCCCGTTCAGCCATGATTTTGTTCCCTTCTTCCCCTCTCCTGCTCGCAGCACAGGCCGAGGGGGCAGGGACTAGGAGATGGGGGCTTCGGTCAGTCCCTTGCAAGTTGGTTTCCTTCTCGGCCGGGATGGGGGCATCCATTCCACACACCCTACCCCTGCTGCACCATAGGATCTCACCCACAAGAGCCAGTCCTCCACGAACTTTCTCCAAGACAAATCTCTTCCTACCAGGCTTCATCTCTGCTATGGCAGGCAGCAACAAATCACAGTGTCTCTCAGTCCCAGTCCTCCACGGGGCTATGATGCTTCCTCCAGCAAACCTGTTTGGCTCATCTCTGTAGGTCGCTTGTGCTGTCAGGGGCTCATCCCAACGTAAGTCACGGCATCTTCTCTATGTCTCCACTGGCTCCATCCAGCATGGAGCTTCCCCACTGGGCAGGTCAGGTTTCCGCCTCCTCCATGGGTCCTCTCCACCGGCTACTCCATGTGCTTCAGCTTGGGCTGCAGGGGCATCTCTCACCCGGGTACCTGGGCGCCTCCTCCCCCAGCCTTCCCAGCCTTTTGTGTCTGTCAACTGCTTACATTCATATGCAAATATACATCCCAATGCCTTTGACAGGCCAAAATTGTGGTCTTCCTGGCACTCCTTGTTCTGGTGGAGTCTTTGTCTCCTATATGTGTTTCTCAGAGGCGCTATAAGCAGGCCTGCAGAGGATTCCAGCAGCCATTTTCTGCCAGACCTGGCCCTCTCTCAGTAGCCAACTATTAAGTCACTTTAATTGACTTATGGTGTAAAATACCTAAATTTTGGTCTTTCTCTCTTGTTGAATACAGAAGTCTGCTCACTGGATTCCCTTTCTTTGCTGTAACTACTGCATCACAGAGAACATACTCAGTTTCCACTTAATTTATGGACTGGACACTGAGTGAATGTTAGTATATCGCTGCAGCTCACCACGCATAGTTCAGTTGCTTCAAAGGCAGGCCTTTCCAAAAATAGGCGTAGCTTCTCGTATATCTTGTTTGCAGTTTTATGGTATATACCAAGGCTTTCTGAAATAACGATAGCATGTTATTCTTCATCCATCTTCTTATCCTTGATGGTTTCCCATGAACTGAATTAACATTTACATAAGCAATAAATTTGCTTATTTGTCCCATGGTATTCGAGTATATCTGGCTGCTCTGTATACTTTCTGGATAAAGTGGCTCATCAATTTAAATAGTTTCTCATCTCTATCATTCACCTACTTATGAACATGTTCTACATATACTGTCCTTAGAAGATTTGCTACTGATTTATGAAACTTATCTTTTACTGGAAAAAAATATAAAAGAAATGTTTAATATTTCTAAATCTTTGGCAACGCTGTAACAGTGATAAAGATTATATTTTAATGAGCTTTTGTCTTCCATACACACATCACCAAAATAATGGGTGCTTTCCAGTCGCTTAGTACAATAGCTATTTTGTCTTTGGGAAAGTATTATTTGCTTTCATTATGCAGGTTCAGTTCTATCCTCTGGTTAACCTATTACTCTTACTGAATGATACGTCTGGATAACACAATGAATACGGATATCTATCAAAAACTTAGTTTTGTTATGCAAGCAAACTAACCTGATGTAAGATTTTATTTTTGTGCTGTATAATGACTTAAAACAGCATACAACAGATTTATGACATTAACTGCATGGCATCATCCATTACCAGAAAAGGTTTTGCACTCATTGAAAAGGAAACCGAGGTTCTCATTGAGAAAATCTACATTCTCAGGTGGATAATTTAAGCTGGGAAAGGTGCAACATTGAACATATGTTTTATAGCTAATTTGATAGACCCATGTATACTGAATATGTGAAAAGAAGTTTCTATAGTGTCTCTTTCATCACTTTCAAACTACCCCAAAGGTGTTGTAATCCTTTTCTAAAATACAGCAACTGGAGTAGATCAAAGGCCCTGTAACCAGTGAAACTACATCAAGAAATAATATTTTTAGAAGAAACTCAAACAGTATAGACGAAATATAATTTGGTTTTTTTTCCTAGACCATTAAAACAGTTTTTACAATCCTAATATTTTTCTTCTCTTCTTTCTTCCACAGCCACACAAATAAATCAGGATTGGCAACAGAAAAATACTTCATAATTGGCATGAGTACAAGGCAAAGATTTCCTTCTTCACACAGGTACAGTTTTCTATGAACTGATTAATCATTCTTTGCAGACAAGATAAAAACTCAATATAAATGAACAAGTCCTAGCTAATGTTACATCAGGAGAGACTGCTCAGTGCTCTGAGGTTTAAACTTTAATGGGAGTATTGATTGTGGTGCCAAGCCCTGCTGAACACAGTAGCAATTCAAGCATGGGGGGGATTAGGCAGCAAAAAGGAGAATTCCTTTGTGAGTTGGCCAGCCTTGAAGTTTGATCAGGACATGCATGCATACTAGAGCAGGTGGGAAGTAAGGAAGCAGCAGCTGGTCTTCATGACTTTTCTTGATTCACTGGGAATCACAACAATATATTTTTAACTTTCTAACTAGCTGCTGCGTCCACCAAACTCAGGAGGAGACAGGAGGTAGCCTTGTGGCTAGCATGCTGTCTCTGAACCTGGCCCAGTGTGGTGTTCCTCCTGGGATGTGTAATTTATGACTTATCATTGGCTCAGTGCTTTTTTTTTCATTAAATGTCCATTCAGAGAAGCAAATAAAATATATTCTAGTGAAATATAATGTAAATATTTAATCGCAGCATAATCATATTTCATATCTTAATCTACTCTCCCTTAGTATATTTGTATGACTTGTATGTATTACAAGGCAAGAGTATAGCTTTTCTTGGGGTAACTGTCTGGGTTACATTCTTTTGAAGCTCTATACGATTCTGGGCAGTCTCAACCTCATAAAGTGACTGAATCGTTTTCCTCAGCTTGATTCTCCTCAGGGCTTTTACCTCTTTGGAGCAGTTATGAAACAAAGTTATTTTAAGGAGGAAAGAGTCCAAGAAGCAGAGAAAACAGCCAAGAAATTAAAGGAAAAGACTTATTAATTTACTTTAAGTGAGTACCTGGGTATACTTCTATCCAAGATAATTGGACTGAAATATCACTCATGTAATACAAACCAAATGTTTTGAACTCCTTGCTACAGGAGTTTGTGGACGCATAGGTTGAAAAAGCAACCAGACAAAGCTGTGAGAGAAAAAGCAACCAAAGCTACTGAGATGTGTCAATCCAAAGACAACTCTATCCCAGAAAGTCCCTGACAAGCAATCTTTCAGCAAGGTCAGGGTGGTAGGAGAACAGGGTTTATCAGTAAATATGAAGACAAACATCACTACCTCCAGCGTTCTAGAATTGCTGTATCCTAAAGGTGTTCAGCACTTGGATGATCTGTGATTGCTATTAATTCAACCAAGGCCATGCTCAAAACAATGGAGCTGACACCTGAAACAAAGTTTGCATTTCTTAAACTCTTTCCCCTCACTTTCACAGTTCCACTGGGTTTTCATAATCTAGAAACTCAAAACAAATTCTTTGCTACATAATTCAAAGGAAAAGGAGAGAAATACTTGCACTCATTATTTTCTCCAAGTTCTCAGGTAGAGAAGTACAAAGTGTAGAAATCTACATCTTTCACAAATGTTAGTTACAGAATTGTCTTCTGAGCACCCTCACAAATCTCTTTTTTCTACAAAGTTCAAGTACCTTTGGGACGTTAGATAACTGATTTCCAGTGTGCATTAGTTCACCTTCATTAGAAAGGACCAGGTCAATTATCAGCCTATAACTGGCTTTTATGAGAAATAAATGAATTACGACTAAACTTGAACTGCTTCTAAACCAAAAAGTTTATTGATTCAATTCCATGATTTAGGAATCCAATTCATCAAAGGCATGGGTGTGCAGAAGACAGGCAATTCAATAAAGACCTAGCAAATAGGGAATGTTTCCACCCTGAACTAGTCTTCACTTTTCTAGAGCAGAGCCAGAATGCCTTTACATGACTGAGGATGCACATGAAGGTAGATGGGAAACTCGGAATTAAAAAAAAAGGTAACTACACACTTAGCTTCCAGTGGCTGAGAACATTACTGGCTTCAAGGACTGGGTATCCTTCTGTTCTTCATCATACAAACTTCTCCAAAACCCCCTTCTCCCCTTGAGTGCTGTGCATTGTCTCCAGCTCCCTGTTTTGCTGAGGCCTTACCTGGAACTTTGTATTAAAGCCTGCAGCTCCCTCTCTGCTGCTCCAGGCAGAGGCTGTTCCTACCCCTCACTCACTCACTCACCATTCAGATGTTCCTCTATTTTTGCAGCTGCGTATATCCTACTAGGTCTTTTCCTTTTTCTGGTTCCTAACAACACTAAACTCTGACCACCTTTTCTGCCTTGTCCCATTTTTTTCATTTTCAAGATTTTGGATTACGTACTCCCCGTTCTCACTTCTTCTACCTCCACCACCAAAGATCCCGTATTTGTCCTGCTTTATTACAGGTGGGATTTAGGTTTCCACACCATCCATCTACCCTGTTTTCCCGCTTCTCCTCTTTTTCTATACAGTCTTCCTTGTTATGCTTACTGCTTCCCGAGAGACAGTGCTTCTTAGAACAGCATATTGATTATTTTGGAGAGTTGAGAAGAACTGAAAAGTGAACATATTTATTATAAAAAGTGCCAGCTGCTACCAGCAAACAGTTCCTTGTCTTGCTGACAGTCCAAGAGGGGACTAAAGCCATGGCTCTACTAAATACTTGCAGAGGCACGCCTCTTTTCTCCTCATTTGCTGTGTTCAGTGCTCCAATTGACAACACACAGCAGGTTTCCTCTGAAAACGCGATAGTGTCTGAAGTGTGGAAAAGAACATAATGCAGTGATAAAAACATTGTCTTGTCACATATGTTCTAAGAAAGAGTATGCCACCAAGGTTAATATGAGACCTCGTAAACTTGACCAACTATATACAGGCTAGTCTGAGCCAGTGTAAGCAGATGTTGATGCACTGGGATGATATGCACAGCTCAGAGAGTCACATTTCTATCAGTATGGCATCACAGAAAGGAATATCAAAAGGGGTTAGCAAGTTTGAGGGTCTTATTTATGAAAAGATTAAAGTTAGGACAGTCTGCACAGCAATTTTATATTATTTAATGATCAAAACAAAACAACATAAAGAACAATAATTCAGGATAATTAAAGAACAGTGTAACAAATGTTAAATAAATAGTTCTTTAGACTGGACAGGCAAGGAGAAACCTACTTAGATGCAGAATAAACTGGTGTCAGTGTCACTATCCAGCATGTCTAAATTTAAAGTCACCTGTGGATGTCAAAATGATTGCTCTTTAATAGATAAGGTAGGATAAAATAATTATATTTCCACTGTGGAAATAATTTTACAAGGCCACAGAGATGGAACAATTATCTTAGCAGGTACTCTTCTATACTAAGGTCTCTATAACCATATGAGCTAACATCAGAAAATTATTCAAAGAAGATTTATGAGACTAGCATACAGACATTCTGGCTGTGTAAAATCTTAACTTTCTATTAGAATTATTAAGGCAAAAATTTTGCACTTAAGACAAGTATTTCTCTGATTTTATACAGATTACACTGCTTAAATTCATGGGGATGCCTTTCTTGTATTCACACATGAAACATAGGACATTAGAGGGTGCCTTTTTTGCACATTGCTAAAAGAATTATTCCCAAGGGACTAACTAAGGTCATTTTGATACTATATCATCGTTTCCAGGAACCATTTAAATTAAAATCAGGCAGAAGAAAACACCTAGGGGTGCATTATTCTGGGACAATATGCAAGAGAAATAATAGACGTAGTATCTGCCATTACTGTTAGAGAGATGTGAGCACTTCACTCGTCATTCATTGTAATAAAAAGGTCCACTAATATCTGCCCTTGATGATTCAATTTTACCTAATTGCTTTGTTTTATCAGCTATGGAAAGACACAGATTCTGCATTGCTAATCCCGTTAGTGCTTTTCAGAGGAAATGTCAGAATAATTAAATTTCTCAATGTCTTTATTTTGTCAGGTCTTTCATGTACTTATGTTATCACGCACTGCCATGCTCTTTTGCAACTTTAAAGCAATGTCAGCTACTAAAACAAAACTTCTTTTGCAGTAAAGCTTTGTTAAGGAGTGATGCTAGAAAGGAGGTGGATTTAATGCAACCCATAAGCACGGTATTTCTTCAGACAAACAGAATGCACATCAAATCTTTGATAATAACACCATCCAGAGAACCAAAATATCACAAAGTTCCAGAGTTATCACACCAGTCTAACTTATATGGTTAGACACCTATCTGTACAAGTTTTGAGTAGCCAGTTGTTGTGGTTTTGCCCCAGCCAGCAGCCATCGCCCAACAGCTGCTCACTCATTCCGTTCACACTGGGATGGGGGAGTGAATCAGAACAGTAAAAGTGAGCAAACTCGCGGACTGAGCTAGAGACTGATTAACAAGTAAATCAAAGGCCACGCACACAAGCAAAGCAAACCAAGGAATTAATTCCCTGCTTCCCATGGGCAGGCAGGTGTTCAGCCATCCCCAGGAAAGCAGGGCTCCATCATGCGTAATGGTGACTTGGGAAGACAAATGCCATCACTTTGACTGTCCTCCCCCTTCCTTCTTCTTCCCCCAGCTTTGTATGCTGAGCATGACATCATATGGTATGGGATATCCCTTTGATCAGTTGGTGTCAACTATCCCAGCTGTGCCCCCTTCCAACTCCTTGTGCACCTCCAGCATCCCCACTGGTGGGGTGGGGTGAGAAGCAGAAAAGGCCTTGGCTCTGTAAGTGCTGCTCAGCAGCAATGAAATCAACCTTGTGTTACCAACACTGTTTTCAGCACCAATCCAAAGCACAGCGCCATACCAGCTATTAAAAAGAAAATTAATTCTATCCCAGCCGAAAACAACACACCAGTTAAAGCTGTAGACCTCAAGTGGCCTGACCTGTGCTCTGAAGAAGCCTTTCTTAGAGAAGTGACTGACATTAGGTGGGATGAATTCAAGTGAAGGTGCTCAGACCCAAATTCCAAATAGCAAACTCCAACATTTAAACAAAAACCTTCCATTTCCTAAAAAAATCCCTCTGTGACTGAGAGTTCGCAAACATAGCTCAAACATGCCTGTGAAGGCTGTCTACCAAACGATTAGAAAACATTAATAGATAAATAAAACAGACCACTGGGAAAAAAAAACACAATCATGGTAAAATATTTTTCATTTTACCAGACAAGAAGAAACACTGTCGCTCTCCTAGATTAAATGTAAGTATTCTTCAGGTGCCCAGTGTAGTTCCTGCACCCTCATACATGAAGTCCTCTGTGGAACTGCTCCTGCTTAAAGCTCTGCTCTTTATACTGAAAGTGTAGGAAACTTGCCCTTTGTTGAGATTTATCAGGTTATTTCAGCCAATTTGACATTCTATCTCACATACTGAGAAAATTTTCGGAGTTGGAAGAGCTTGATTCTACTGTGCTGGCAGTATCCAAGCTTAGAGAGAAAAACTAATATGTTTCTTAGCCTTGTCTCTAACCAAGATCCTGAATGTATTTACAACTGATTTTTAAAAGCCCATTTTTCCTGAATATATAACTTCTATGTCCCAAATCATACCTGAGTGGGAACATATGGAGTAAAACACAAAACAGCCACCGGAGTCTAAGCATGGTGGCCTTTTGTCAGGAGGATAAAATTCAGCCTTGCAGGAAGGGAAAACCTAAAATACTTTTTGCTCTTGCTTTGGCTTTAATTTCAATAGCTCTTTATCTTTGTTTTTCCATAGTAACTCCCAACAGAAATCTATGCTCTGAAATGGAACCTACTGAAACCATGCCAGAACGGAGAAGACAGATGTATTGATATCACTACTTAATTCAGCCAAATGATTTTGGTTGACTGCAGGGTACAGGTGTGAGAATGAAGACACTGCATATCTGCCAGTCAGCCTGCTCCCTGTGATTAATGGCCTCACACTTTCTGCTGCTTCTTGCAACTCCTGGCGTGTAACTCCTGAGGGGAGGCAAGCAGAGGCTTGATCTGGGCCTCTCATCAGACTGTATGAACTCTGTGACCTGCTGTTCTGGTATTAATAAGAGGTTGAAATATGCACATACATCCATACGTAGAGCTCAGTAGAGATATACTGCTTGGCAGTAAAGCAACAAGTATGATCATGTAAAAAAAAAAAGTAAAAAAATGCTCGCAGCAATTTCTAGCAAGAAAAGCTAAATTAGCTCTTTGCAGCCACTGGGTTTTAGTGCCTGAAGTCTACTGAGATGGTAGTTAATTATCACATTGCCACAGAGAAGCACAAAAGAGAATGTGCTAACCACACTTTTCTCTTTGTTTTTAAGGTTTCAGAAGAATTCAACGCTAAAAAAAGTACCCAAATCCCACAAGAAAGACAGAGATGGGGCAAAAAGGAAGAGAAGGAGGAAGCCCTTCTGCCTTAAACAATGGTATTGTTCTTACCAATGGGGGCAAACAACATCACCAATGAAAGGAAGGGGAAGAACCTGTGCACCTCACACAGTAAAGTGTCACAACCGAATCTCCTCTGTGATCTGAGCCATGAGAGTGCTGTAACTTATGATATGCTACAGTTATGATTTTCCCACTATGCACCATCCAATGCATCAGTCCTCATTTGCTGATGAGTGGTTACGTTCCTCCGTGTAAAGTATACTGCTCTTTTATTTTAATGAGAAGATATTTTGTGTTTACAGTACACATGAAAGACAAAACTGCACAGTGCTCAAATCAGCAAAAAATTAAATGCACTATTCCTGCTTACTGACATTTTGAGTCCTTAGAATTGGAATATGCAGCTTTCTAACTGCCTCAGATTTTCCTTTTTGAAAGCTAAAGACTGACAACTATTTATTTTATTTGAGTTACCAATAATGTCTTCAAGATCCTATATATTAGATGATCTAGAGGATAGATTCAAGTACGTTGCGTAATATTTATGCTGATAAGAAGGGAGTGTTATGAGTCAGACACAATGATCAATTAAACTGCCCTGTAAAAGCCAGAAAACAAAAATTACCTGTGGAAAGAGGGGCACACACACATACCTCTCAGCTGATGTCAGCTTAGAAAAACTGCCATGGTCAGTTTGTTTTGATTTTTTTTGTATTAAAATAGAAAGCTGGTTTTGAGGAAATCTGTAGTGGTTCCCCTCCAGTGCAGGTTTCAGTGTCCTGGTGTGGTCACGGCTGGTGAAGTTTGGGGTGAGCTTGGTTCAATTGTGTTCTGAACGATTAAGCTTACTTTGAGACTTCGTGCACCTAAGAAGTGATAAATCATGCTGGGATTCCTAGATCATGCACAGAACTTCAGAGCAGTCATTAGTTCTAATTGCACATTTAAACATAAATTTCAAAAGCAAGAGTGTCCGGCACACTGGATTATCTGTGTTATCGATCACTATCACTGTGCAGTTATTTAGAAATTGAAGAGTTGGTCTGTTCATTCATTGATTCATTAAGAGCTTTTGGCAATTTTTCATTTCAGTAGTTTTTGATCATGCAGGTATGTCCTTGAAATGACATCATGGTGGAGCTAAAGATAGTAATTAAATTTCAGTCGTCTTCTGATAGCTTCAGGCTACCATCTCAGGTGGATTGCTAGTACAGGCTACTTTAATTTGAAACCAAAAATACAGTCTGAGATAACCCTTTGAAGTAAAGAGAGCAAAAAACTTGTTATTTACATGATCCATTGCTGTTCTTTGTGCCACTATAAAATTATCCTCTTTACTCTGGGGTGAAATTATATAAATTCCCAATCACTCTTTCAAAAGCAGGTGGCAACTGTCAATTGCTAGACCGTATCCCCAGAAATCATCTAATGAAGGACTGGCAGAAATCCCTGCTCTTCTAAAGACGCAGTTAACTTCCATCACTGGACCAATTTAAAGCCCTTTGAAATCACTAGACAAAGCTCCCATTGAATTCAAAGACTGGTAGAGTAGGCACCAAACATGCATACGCCATTCCTGAACACTTACCAAAACAGCCCCTACTCGTGCAGTCATGTGTAAAGAATGCCAACACTGAAACCTTTGGGAAAATAGACCTGCTGCTTGTCGTCCTGTGTTTCCTCCCTCCTGCCACCAGCAATAAGCACCTGAGTGCCTCCCAGGAGACATAAGCATGCTCCCAAAAATGTCTGGAGAGGCACCCTATGAGGTTCTGAGATGGATTTCTAACAGACTACAAGCATGAGTTCTGGGATTTTGACCACGGCAGATTGTAAAATGTGATTTCAAGCTTTACAGTTCTTCAGCTCAGGAACATTGTGGCAGAGTGGGTGCAGATAGACTCATCTCTAGTTCATTCCCTTTCCTTGTTCAATTGTCCTTTCTTTAGATCTCATTGATAGCATCAATGATACTATCCACAAGTAGAAGAGACCATGAGCCACTCATTCTTTTCATCCTATTCAAAGCAAGCTGAAATTTTGGCAGTTATCTATAGTCATGTTCTCACATTTGTTTCCCACTGTCAGAACTGGCTCTCTGGTTACAAAACTGAGAAACAGCACTGTAGAAAAATGTATAAGTAACTGAATAAAATAAAATGAATTAAAAAAAATAAATTGAGCCAAAGTCATTAAATTCCATTTCCATTGAATGCATGGGGACTGTGAGGTATATCAGAGGCACAGTTGGGTCATTAAGAGGAGGAACCTACCACTTCTCTTAGAGAAAGGGAAATAAATCTTCACAGTATAGTCATTGCTTAATGCCTAAACTTTGGGTAACTGCTGAGGTCTCTCAAAAAGACCTCAAGGGTAAAAGTGTACGTTGCTATGGAGTAAAATGCTTACAATAATGATTTATTAATAATGCATCTATTTTGTTCTTTATAAGATTTGGAACCCAAGAGGCCACTTTCAGATCCATTCCAAATCCAATTCTAATTACTAAAAGTGCAGGAGCAATGCACTCTCTCTGCTTGGACCATCTGGCAGATTTCTGAGCCTTGCAGTTTGTTGGTCTTCACAGTTCCTCTGCAAGTTATAGAAGAAAATTATTTCTGAAGTCTCCAGTAGTTACATAATTAGTTAACATTAAAAAACCAGAAGAATAGAAATGCAGAGGTTCTACTAACAAAGGCTGAGGTTTCACATTAACAATGAAATAATTATGAAGTCTAGAGAATCGAAGGAGCTATTTAATATAAACATTCTTTTTCTACAATGTTTGACTGGGGTTTCCATTTTCTGATATTTTTCTGAGATGAACTTCCATAAAACAGTTAAATGCAATTGGTTGACTACCCTTTGATCTCTGACAGAGGCATTGTAAGGTAACAAATGAGGCTCTTACAATGAAATGCAAACAAGAAAATGAACACTGCTGGTGAAATTGTATAAGACTTCCTTCTTGAAAATAAGACAAGTTGTACTGAAACTTCATTGAGAAGAGATTTCCGCCAGACTAATAGCTAATTAGCCAGAATAGTTGTGCCTTGGATGTGACACCATCAGATGGTCCCCCTGACAACAGTGTCTAAGGTCACAAATAGCTGTGGATGGGGTTTTTAAATCCTGGCTGACGTTTGAGTCAATGTTCAGTGAGGTAAACACCCACTGGTTTTGTGTGGAAGGACATAGCATAGCTACACAGGGCACACTCCAGTCACTAATGCATTTATCTCTGGAATGGCAAAAGCGTGATGTATGTATATACATAAGGTTATTACTTGCAAGATTAAGCTGATGCTGAATAGTTGTTTATTCACTTACAAGAAATCACGAGAACAGCTTGTTAATCAAACCTGGTCCCCTGTTACTACAACCAATGCACTGCCCTTCACAGACTTCTGGAGTTGCCTATATAAGATGTTCTACTTCTTAAAGTAAAAGTTAAAATTGTCATGAACAAAAGTCTGGACGCATGCTACAAGAGAGCTAAGAACCCAGCCTATAAAGCCCTTTGCTAGTGTGCCCAAAAGACCTCAGCTAGTATCTCTGTGTTGAGCTGGAAGTAGCCAGCAGCTCCATGCCTAGTGGTATCTGCTCATATCTGGCACCTACAAGTCCTTAAATCTTGTGTTTTTCCCACTTCCAATCCCTAAGTTCATAACAGTTTATTAATTAAATATGTAATGCATATTAATTACATAGAATTTATTTGTGTTTGCATTTCCATTTTTCAAAGCTGCTCCCCAGTCTGAGATTGCTGTGTTCATATACACCCTATAACAATGCACAATCTAATAAGGTAAAAACTCATCAAAATAATTTCCATACAAAACAAATCAATATGCAAATAACATGTCCCGCTCCATCCATTTAGCCAATACCCTGAGTAATCTAAACAACAGGGCTGCATGCCCTCTGAATACAAATGAAAGGAAACAGCTGGTGATACACACTAGTGCATGGGCAAACTTTTTCCATAATGGATTTTCTTTCATCATCAAATTGCTCAGAAAGTACTTTTTAATTTGGTTATGCACGAGTCATTCAAACTTTCATAGCAGAGAGAAATTACCTGCAGTATTGATCACTACAGACATGAACCCCTGGTGATCAGATGCATTGATAATCATCTCTGGAAGAAAAAAGTGTTGGTTTTGATGTCTTACATACAAACACTTAGTGACTAGCCTCCTTGAGATATAGCTGGGCCACATAGTTTTGAGGAAGTGTATTTAGGACTGATCAGTCCAGCAGTCATAGCAAGAGCTTGCAACCATGAGGAAGCACAAACTTCCCTGAAGACCACATTATGTGAGTGCAAATCTGTGTCAAAGCATTGCTATAGGTAAGTGCTAGGATGCACTAGGGAGAGAAGCTGGGACCTGCGTTCACCCTTTGATTTGGCCAGGTGGTGTCTGCCTCCATACATCTTCTCTATCACCACCTCAAGCAAAGTGTCACGAAAATGAATTAATCCCTGGGTCCGATCCTCACAAACCAAAACACAGGATTTATAGGTACCAGAAGGGAATCTATCCTGCCAACAGTTTGATGGTATGGTATCAATCTACAAATTTGATAGAGATATGCAGACACTTTGATTCCTCTAAGTACTTACAGAATTAGAAGACCCTTAGGTTGAAATCTTTCTGGAGTCATTAGGAAAAAAAAAATCTGAATTTACCTTTTCCTCCAGTGATCTTAAAGGAATCTAAATAATACAGGAGATGAGAATTCATATTTTGGCACCCAAAAAAAATGTATTACTGTTCTAGTACTTAGTGCTTTTGATCTGTGGTTATATGAAAAACATACAATGGTTTTTAGTTTAGTTTTCTCCATTTCTTTTCCAGATATCTACGATGTTTCTACACAGCTATGGTCACTCTTCTAATATGGAGAGTCACATGGGAAATAAATATCTAGATACCACCTTTGAGAGATGCTATGTGACAAGTTACAGAAAAACCTGGGATATTGAGATGTCATCCAGCCTGTTCTCCTGCTCTGAGACAGGTTCAAGGATATTTTGCAGGTCTGCTCTGGGTATATCTTCACTTTCCTTTTATGCTCTCTCAAAGACTGCTCATTCAATGTTTCTTGCTAACCAGCGAGACAGCCGAAAAGCTTTCTTCTAGCCACCACTTTGTTTTTCTAGGGTTGATTAAGCCCACCACCTCTTGTTTTACTCTGCATGGACATCAAGTCCAGCTTAGCCTACTCTCTTCATGGGAGTCTTTTATGTACTTCAATATTGGGAAACATGTTTTTCCTTTTTTTAATGCTTAATAAAAATGATTCCTCTAAGTTTCCATATAGATTATGCTTTTTCTTGATGCTTCAAAACAGTTAAAACCCAGATAATTTCTCAACTTCTCTTAAAAAGCTTTTGTTCTTTTTATTTTTTTGTCTTTATAAAAACATCTTCTTTTTTAGTTTGTCTGGCTTTCTCTTTGCAGCAGATGTCAGTACCCCAGCTGAGAAATCACTAATGTTGAGAATATCAAATGACTTTCTAATTTTTGCATATGTATTGTGTTATACAACTCATATTTAGTCTGTAGTCTGCAATAAACACTCATCCTTTCCACACTGCCTGCAGCCTAACCAGGTTTTTCCTCATTTTCTAGTCATTCTTCTTAAATGCAGTACTTTGTGCTCGGCTTCACTGAGTATCACCTCAGTGTTTTGGGGCTACTTCTCCAAGTTAAAGATCATTTAAAATCAGATTCCTTTTTAAAAAATATTTGCAGTTCCTTTCCTCTTTGGTGTCATCTGTGGATTTGGGAGGAAAATTATTGTTCATCATCCTGTTGGTGCTGGTATTGCATATTGCTGAGTCCAGAAGAGCGCCTCACGGGTCCCTCCTTGATATGCCCTCTAGTTTGACAGAATCACGTAATCACTCTTTGACTGCAGTTTTGAGCAGTGATGCACTTACCCCATATTAATATTATAGATTATCATCTATGTGTAACTGTGATTAAGGCATTGCTCACAGTCTTAAATTAGACTTTCAAAGTCTCAAGATTGGCATTTGCATTCTTCCTCTCCTCACACTTGTGATGGTAGCGTACGTAAGCCAGAATAAAGGTTGTGTGTAGGCTATTCATCTCAACATAAGCAGATGTGCTTTCAGTAAAAACTAAATTCAGATTTCCCTGGATTTACAATGCTGATTTCAGGAAAATTCTAACACCTATATTCTTGCAGACGCCTGCATAATACTTGCCTCATTTTATCTAGCTGCTTTTTTGTAGTATTTTTTCCATCTAAGGAAAAATTTCAAATAGGTTATTCCTAAAAAAAAAAACCATAAATCCAAGTGCTACCACTCAATATGTCTGAATCTGACAATAGAGAAATGATAATAAGGAAACCACATTTAATTTAAATCACTTCAGCAGTTCAAACACCCAAGAATAGATTTTCCACAGCAGTGAAGCACTGCAGAGCCTTCAAGAATGTGATGACTTTGGCAGAACAAGGAGGGAGCAGACAACCGATTCCTGGGAGAGGCCTTCCCATGCCCTGAAGCAGCTGCTTCCACTTCTCACTCTCCTTTCCTTCCACACACACATGCCTCCTCCATAAGGGATGGTATCAGCCTGCTGCTGGCTTCCCCTCTCCAGGACAGGGCACAGAAGTAGTCATCTGCAAATTCACCTTGGCGGAGCAGCACGAAGCAGGCGGCCAAGCTCAGCCCTGCACTTGCGTTTAACTTCCTGGCTTGGAGAGCTGCAAAAGGAGTGGCAAGCAGTCAAGTACAGTCTTCAAATAGTTGGGATTGCTGGAGCAAGCAAATTCCCAGAACTTCTGGTGCCTGTGGCCAACCTTTATCATGTGACTACAGTACTGTAGAGGAGAGAACTTCATCGTACATTAGCTGCAGAGGTAACTGGCTGCCTTAATGATGGTGGCACACGAGTCTTATTTAAAATATATCTCACTCTCGCTCTGGCCCTGCCTACAGCCATGGTTTTCAAAGAGTGGTCTGTAGACAACTAGAGTTTGTGGCCTTTCTTATAAGGACTCTGCAAATGATGACTAAACATGCTTCTCAGCACAAGCCCCCCACTCCCCATCATTTGGAGGAGCCTCAAATAATGTCCTGTCACAGATAAACCTAAATGTTCCACTAAAGTGTCATGGAAAATTTTTAAGATCTCACAAAAGTTAAAAGTTTAACATTATTGCCTGTTTACCATTGTAGCACCTAGGTATCATTATTTAAATGTATCTTAATTATAATCTTTCAGCACATATTCATGACTGATTATTTTAAGTGTCTTTGTTATTCTATTACAATTATTCAGGGCAAACAAACTGCTGAGATAATAAATTTTAAAAGATGTTGTAAGTTACTTGTAATTAAGCAATGAGATAACACATTTTCTTAGGAAGTTATTTGTATGTCCAAAATAAATGCTGGGCTTTTAAAGGGATTGAATGAAATGTTTCAATTAAACCCTCCCACACACACACACACACACCCCCCGCCCAAACTTCCAGGGTCCTTTATTCTGAGTAATTTATTGCTATTTATAAATTTTCCAGTTCATACATTATTAAAATATAGGCTGTCTCATTTTTTCATCTCAATTTCAACATTTTAAAAAATGTTATCAACTATATGCTTAAAACCTACTAAGAAGAAAATAATGGCAAGAGGTTTATAAACTAAAAGAAGCTATACTAAGCGAAACAAGCATTATTTTACTCAGCACTGAAATCACAACAGAGCTGTATATGGAAAGTATGAAAGGAAATAGAAAATCAGGGAAAGAAACCATAATGAAGCACATGCTATTATAGAAGCTGTAAGCAGAGCCTTGGCACAAATCTGTCAAGGCAGCGGGCTGAACAAAAAAAAAAATCACAGAAAAGTTTAGGGCCATATTCTGCTATTCCTACTGAAAGGTTACAGGACACTATTCAGAGGGGGCATTATCCTGTGAATAACCACTTCCATTTCAGTTTACTCCTCGCATACTGGCGGAATATCTGAGCAAATTCAGAAAGCCAGTTAGCACTGATGCAAGAATCCTATGGACTCCATGGCAAATAAAAGTAGGCAGCTTCTTAGTGATATTACCACTTGTATGAGAAAAATGAAGCAGTGAGCGCTGTTCCAATGCACACAATTGTTCAAACCTGACTCCAGAACATACAAATGAATGAAATTAATCTAAAACAGAATGATAAAACTTTAAAGTCAGAATGATAGGCAGCTAGAATCATCTGGATTTTTGTTAAAGAAAATTATTCACCTGCATTTTGATTTGAATTCTTCTACTGTGTGGAAAAAAAAACATACCAAAAAAACCATAAGGAAATTCAAAGCCTCTTCTAAATGAGAAATAAATATTTTAATCTATTTTTATATTTATATATATATGTATACACACTAAATATTTAATAAGGGAAAATAAGGATCATCACCCCTTAAATTAAGTCCTAAAATAACTCTTAAGTAGTCTTTACAGGAACATAGATGTCATGAGCAAAGCACATGATGCATTTGAGTTAGAGTGATCTCACTGAAGTTCAGTTAGGATGATCCACAGCTCTCACTCACAGGTTTTTAGTGATCAAGTTGTGCTGGTTTGACCAGGATGACGCTAGTAAAAAAACCTCAAGACTTTAAGTCCTTCTTCCACATACATGGTTTTCTCATGTATGTCTCTGGATTTGTTGTAGCACCATGTATTGCTCAGAAGCCTGATGAAAAAACAAACCGATAATCTGCTTATACCATTTCTTACAGGTACATGTACATGGGTGTCACTCTTCTGGCACTGCCCACTCATGGAAACGGGCATCGACTTCAAGAAGGAAATCAAATGATGCCCAAATCAATTAAAAGCATTCCAGAGAAAACAAACAAACAAACAAACATGCAAAGGGCACTGAAAGGGGTGAGGAAGAGAAAGAAAAAAACACAAAAAGGATTAAACTGATGAAGTTGAAGATAACCTTGAGAAGCTACCCTGGTTCTTTTTTTCCCCTGATGTTAGGTTTTCACTTCAGTATTAATCCAGCCAGAGGAGGAAATTGGTTGAAAAGAATAGATAATTTCTCAGTAAGTGGGATGTGGAATTACAGGCCAGCCAGACATGCAAACAAGGAATTTGGGATGGAATACAGTCAGCAGAAACTATCAGAGGTGAGAGAAAATTGGGAGAGAAAGAAGGAGGACGAGACAAAGAGAAAAATAGTGACATGTTCTTCATTACCTGACTAAAACCTTTTATATCATCAACAGTAAACCCTAAATTTCCATTAGTTTATCACTGCTTTTGTGCTTTCTATCTTTACTAGGATGAGCTTGAAAAATATAAAACAAAAATAATTCTATAAGTCAATTTCCAAATTTACTTTGTATATTTCTGTAAGTATAATGTCTTGCCCTGTCCGATTCAAAAAAAATTGTGCTAGCACAAGAGAAGTGGAAGCTACCCGTGCTTTGGCTGTCTTAGAATGTGTTTGTCTTTCCAGAAATTCAAGGATCTGCTTGTATTAAATTAATACTTTTTTTTTTCTTAACTTAAAGCTTTCCATACAACATGCTGATTCTGGTTCTAGCCATCTTATCCAATTATGATGATATTTTATCAAACTGCAATTTAGGGACTTTCTTCCTTCTGCTGTCTTCTGTGGGTGTGAAAAGGGTAGATGTAGGCCAGCATGAAGGCAAGAAAACAGGTTTGTTTTCATTCAGATTGAAATACTGGGAAATAAAGAGCGTGTAGTTTCCAGGCCAATCACTACCACCTGCTTACAGACTTGGCTGGGAAAGAAAAACTTCCTTAAATTGCTCAGCTGCAGTCCTTCATACATAGGGGCATATTCCGCGAGTGAACTCTCAGACAGCTGAAATATTAAAGTGGCTGTGTGGAGATGCAGTGCTGCGTTTTGCCAAAGGAGGAGGGGGCGGGGAAAAAAGCTATTTTTACTTTTATCAAGGTACCCTGTCAATGTCATGCTGCTCAAAGCTTCTTCACCCTCTGTGCTGTTCATTGATTTTTTTTTCCTTCTTGATTTATCCTCTCAGAGAGGTCGAAAACTGCTTCAATTAGGTAAAAAGCCCCTTTGGACTTTCTTCACTCTTAAAGCAACTTGTGGTTTTCCTATTCAGACTTTTCATAACTTCCAGAAACAGGGGTTATTCAGTCGAAAAGGCTGGATGTATTTCTTAACTTTTGTATTTGCACTCAGTCTTTCCCTTTTCTTTGCTCCAATTTCTCCTTCCACAGCCCTCCCATACCAAGGGTAGCTCCCCTCAGTAGCTGTCAACAGTTTCTTTCTGTCCAAGGGAGTAGAAATAGGAATAAGTCTTCAAATCAGACCGAGTATCTTGTCCGGCTGCCTTCGAAAGGCAGAAATTTACAGTATACATTCTGCCACATTGCTGTATAAGTGCTGCACTCTATCAAGAGCAATGTATCGACAGGTTCCCATCAGGTGTGCCAGGGCTCACAGGAGCTGTAGAAATTCTTCATGTTGCCTAGGGAAAGATGACTTTTCTTTTATTATTATTTTGAGTGCAAGAGATCAAAAGCTGATGCTTCCTTTTTGTTCTCACTTCCTTTCTTACCATAACATTGTTGGTTTTACTGTTCAGTACATGACAAGTAATCTCAGATATTTGTAAACCACTGGCAAAAAAACGGGCAAAATTAATGTAGCCTTCAAATAACTTCTGGGTGCAAGCACTTTTGCCTTGAGAAGAACTACCTTTCTTCATCATCTGCATTTCTGCTCTGAAGAAAACTACCCTGCCCTCGTTATCTGCAGAATCAAAGGCTAGTCATTCTCCATTTGTGCCTTAGCCCATTACTAATTCTCTGATTGAAAGTAAAAAGTGCTGTGTCTTTTGACTTCTGTAATGGCTGGTGGAACTGATCTATTATTTAAGCATAAGGCATTAATTGTAAACAGGGTAATGGAGATGAAAGATCTTTTCCTTCCGTCTACCCAAAGATTTGTCAGAAGGCAAAAAGAAAAAAAAAGGGGGGTGCTTTGGGATCACTTTGTTGCCATGTGATAGAAGAATGGAAAGAGACTAACGGCTGGGCTTGAAACGTGTTTTTCTTGCATTCTTTTATTATGCTCGGGAGCCATTTATTTCAGAAAAAGAGGGTTGTTGCCAAAAGGGACTTCCCTGTGATTTGCCACAGCGGTAGTGAAGCCTGCCACTGCCAGCTGTGCACAGATGTGGCAGGAAAAGCGGTCACACCAAGCAGCAGCTTCCCACATTGTAGGAAAAAGGAACAAGGAAAGGAGAATGTCTCTTGAGAGGTGGGAAGCAAAGGGATTTGTTTCAAAGCCTTCTGCCTACAAGAGAGTGATGTCAGTCTTGAACATCATCCCTATACTCCCTGCAGACCTGCAGCAATAGAAGCAGCTCAAGGTGGCCAGCCAAAACAGTGAGGAGAGCGACGTTAATGTCCTTTCTGGCAGCTGGTGGGAGGGAATGAGGAGCTGTTGGCTGGGGCCAGATCCCACTATACAGGCAGCTGCAGCTTAAGCCCAGCCTGCTCCAGGGTGTGGGGTTCCAAGCCTGTGAGTGATGCTCCCCTTCTGGTAGTGGAGCTGCTCAGTCTGTTAGGTGTTACTCAAAGAAAAGCACCTTTCGGGAAGCAGGTGCTGTGCACCGCTGCTCACCTACCTCATTTTCTTCCTTTCTCCCTTAGCAACACACAATTCATTAAGCCAAAGAGATTAGAGGCTGCAAATGAGGGCACACAAACTCATGCTCCATCAAAAATGTTTAATTTAAATTTTCTGGATGGGACATGATCTTAGCAATCTTTGTGAATTCTACAGAAGCTATTATTGCTACCAACACGATCCTGGAAAAACTGTAACAAATACTCAGAAAGAGGCAAGGCAAGAGAATACATAATTTTTTTTTTAAAGGGAATTCCAGAAGCTATTTTTTAACAGTCTCTTGTGTTTTATTTTAATTTAAGATTAATATTTTAGTCATTTTCAGATAGTTGTATTTTGACAGACACCATGAATACTGAGAGCAGTGTTCACTCCGGTCTCTCCAAGAAATGAACCTGTCTAGCCAAGCTCATGTCCTGCTCAGAGACAGACACGTATGTGATTCAGCATTTACAATGTACAACCATTTACATTTCACTAGGACAGTAATTCATACACAAGCTTTTCATCCCTAGATTTAGTAGGGTGTCCACAAGGAAATCTGAGTGATTGGTTCTGATTTACAAGGAAAATTCCAGACCCAGAAGAGTTTTTGTTGCTGCTGCTGCTGTCATTATTATCTAGCCTGTATTATTAGTTGCAAATATTTTCCAAAGCAGGCTTTGCATCAATAAAAACTTTTTTTGAGAAGCCAAAGTGTTCTAATTATTTGGATGAATACGTTACAGAGAAAGAACAAGCTGCACACAAAACTTTTTCACAAGCCAAACATCAGGTTTTAAAAGACAGGAAACTTGTATTAAGCACCCTAATCCAAATTCAAATGTCTAAACAACTCTTGTTTTCAAAAGCAGCGTTTCCCACCAATCGCCCTTAGCACTGCCACACTAAGGATCCTGCTTCAAATAGATAGGTTTTTTTGAAAGTTTATCTATTGACACAGGCAACTGTTTTTGGAGCTTAAAATGAAATCCTGTTCACATTCAACAACAGAAAATACAGAAATAAATGCAAGTATTTTTAGGTACATTTACCCTTAAAATTGACAAAAACCAAAGCCACCCAAAATGTGGCATTTGGCAAACCCAACTGCTATTTACTCTAGCAGCCTAGAGTGAGCATATTTCAGCCCTGTAGCAAAGACGCCTAGATCCTGAATGGATTTAAATGCAAAACTTTATATGATATTACTCTATGACAGACCGTGGAAAATCCAGTGCTTTCAGATTGCTGTTCTTAATGCTCTTCTTTCTCCTGCTTTGCATAGCTCTGGCCTGCAGCTTATTTGAAGTTTTCCTCTGGAACTGTTTTTTAGCAGAAAGTTGGTGGTTGCTGTCATAACAGCCCGCTTTTCAACAAAAGATTAAATATTTCTTATGTCACAAAATGTGAATACCTGAATACTAAAAAATATCTTCTCAGAACTGCTGCCAAGTATCTCTCAGGAGTTAGAGTTCAAGTGCCTCTGGTCTCCATCAGCATTTGCACCATAATGTGCTGGGAAGAGGGAAAGCAATGGTATATCCCTTGTCAAGTAGTAAAAATGTGTATAACTACATCAACAGAGCAGAATGAGGACACAAAGTACCAGATGCACGATTTTCACAAAAGAGTAGCCATTTTTGTCAGAGGAAAGTTCCCATTATAAATATTTCTGTTGTTGAGAGGTTTACCCTTTGGGATGGTAGCATGTGGAACAGAGTACTGGCAAAGAAATAGATGAAATTTCTATTAAAAGTCCTTTTAACACTGTTTCCAAAGTAAAGGCAGCTTTTCAGCAGCCATAGTAACTATTATAGGACTCCTGTTTTGAATAAACCCTACAATGAAACGTAATTCAAGCTGGTAAGCTTTAACTGACTCCAATTTATCCCTAGTTGGCTCAGTATTTCCAAGGAGGGCAGTTGTCATCGCATAATCTTTGCTTAAACACAGACCAGGTTTCAGGTTTTCTTTTAAGAAGTCTCAAGCAACCCTACTCAATAGTCCACTGTATGGTGTAGTTGGTATACCTGGGTAGAAGCCAGTATTAGAAACTTGCTTGCACCTCTGTTTCAACTCACATCCAAACTATGTCACATTTTAAGTATATTCTGCTTGCTTTGGCAAGAATTTTCCATGTTCTGCACTCACTGTTCTCAAAAAGGAGAGGGAGGAAGTGGCTGAAAGCTTACACAAAACCTGTTTTTGGGAAGAAGCTGGCTTTTTTGGCTGATTTGGTAATGGCAGGAAGGCGGATTGAGTGCTGGATGTGGATGCCACCCCTAACCTCATTTCTGCACTCCTGAAGAAAGGCTGTTCACCAACACAAGTCCCCTATCATCTTCTTTCACTTGAGGTTTCAAATAAACAGTTTCTCTGCTTGGTCTTGTTTTGCCTGTTACAGGATGTAGACCCTCCGCTCATCCTGCTGCTGTGCTATGGGACAACGGGTCCTGCCAGTGGGGAGAAGAGACAGCAGCTGAGTGCAACAGGCAGGACCATCACTGCACTGAAGCCAGAGAACCTCTGGAACCCAGGAGGCTGCTGAGGGGACCAATGGGCAGCCCTGCCCTGAGGACAAGGAGAAAACAGAGGGTGCAATGAGAGTCTGATGCACAGGCTGATGCAACTCAGAAGTTATTGTGCACAGGCTGAACCAACCCTGGGCCAGGCAACCACCTTCCAAGGCTGCAGTTGTTAGGAAAATTAAATACTTCTCTATTTCCCACTGGCCTGACCTAATAATTTTGAGGCTTTTTTTCTACTTTGAAGAGTACCAGTTCCATTAAAACACAGCCTTTTCTGTTTAAAAGCTTTTTAGATAAGCTGGGACATCTCACCAGGGAAGTGCTAAGCAAAACAGCTCAGACCAATGTCCCATCAAAAAAATTGTTGAAGGATTTTTCCATTTTCCCTGCTCAAATACAAATAGTGAAAAGGATGAAATGCTCTGAAATTGCAATGGGATAGAGTATGTAGCCCTTCTGGTGAGCTAAAAGAAGTGGATAGAAAACGAAACTCTCATTAAAAATGAAAGAGTAACATGCAGCAGACTGAGCTTTAATTGATTATTTTTGTTTTCATGACAAGGATTCAAGCTGTGATCAAATGAGCAGTGATTTGTAGCTGTTCTTAATCAAAAGGACAAAAGACATGTTATGTGCAGGGAACGGGGATGACTGCTGAAAAGCATCGGTGATGCCTTAACTATTCATTTTCTTTTCAAATCACTCATATTTGAAACTGAGATACTCTAGCTGTTTAATTTCCTCTTTAATTGTCAGAGGAGCTGGGTGGTATGACTGCAGCTGGGCAGGACTGGGGCTGAATGCTGTTGCCATTGATGGAAAGCAGAAAGCCAAAAGTGGGCTTATGGTGGCTGCCCACAGGAGCTGCACCAGGCAGCAGAGGGAAATGTCCAGCCCTGAGACAGGCAGGCTGCAGGAGCATCTCCCACACACCAGCCTGTCTGCCCTCTTCCTAGCAGAGCCCTCACCATGTGCTTTCCTGCTCCTACCAAGAGCCTGGTCATGGCTGTGCACCACAGTGCAAGAGGACCACATGTGTGCATCAGCTGGTGCTCCTGACTGTCTGAAACTTGGTACCTGAGGCAGTGGGTGTATTGGTGGGATGTGCTCAGCATGCAGAACTCATGGGCCACTAGCACAAAGCAGTGATGGTCACCACTCACAGCACAAGTGAGAAGTGTTGTGATACAGGGGGCTTGTGAGCAATGGTTAGATAAGGTGTTGTCCAAACAGTGAAGAAAAGTTTGATAGGTGTGATGTTAAATGCAACCAAAGCGTTAGATAAGACATCTGGCATGAAGAAGGAGGCTAAGGTTTGATCTTCTGGTTGCTGCTGTTTCCACTCCCTTCTCTTTGCAGTCTTTGCAGTCAGAGTAACCATGCCTTTTACTCACCCAAGCCAGGCATCTATTCCAGTATCTCCTTCCCCAGCCTTTTCCTGAAGACAACAATATGAGCGCTGCTCACAACTTCCTGTAAAAACAGATCTGGCAGGAGAAGAGCATTTCAGTATCTCTTTATGCCAAAAATAAAAGAATATTATAAAAGAAAAATATTTTGCATGTTTTGGAGAATAGAATGTTGATTTGGAAACACTGATAAATTAATGTAATTTATAAAAATATCTTTTTATTTTTAATGTAATTTTATTTTCATACAAAATGAAGTTGTAATATGTTGTATGCAATATAAATACGTAATGTGCAATCATATGCCAGGTAATATATAATATAACGTGCAGTATGGTTTTGGTTTATATCACATAAATTACAGTATTATAAAATAATGTGTGTGTGTGTGTGTATAACAAATGTATATTTTAATTAAAGGAATTAATTTAATTAGCATTATTGAGTATTACTAAACAGAATGATTTTGACTAAGAGCAGGGGAGTTGAGTGTCTATTATTGCCTGGTTGCTTAGCACAGTTTAGGGTGGAAGCCCTGAAGCTGAATTACTGCAGCCCAACATCATTCCCCCCTGTGGGAATGTAGTCTATGCCTTTACTCCAACTCTTAAACCTTCTCCCTGAAACGTTTCCCAGACCACATGGGAGTGGGGCACAGAATGCTCCTTGTCATCAGCTTAAAACTGGGACTGTGGGAGTCACTTATCAGCTTTTTTTTTTTGCTTATCTTTAATTTCTCCCTCTTTTTCCTTTTCTTTCTTTTAGGCTAAGCAGATGTCATATTGAAGAAAGAAAATAATTCATTTCATTCACTGACACCTCTCAAAAACATATTTTTAAGCTGTTAAAAGAGGCTTTTCTTTTTAGCTTTGCATCATGACTAATGACTACATCCCTCACTGAGCTATATCCTAAATTGAAGTAGAGAAATAGTTTAAAAGTAGCTGTGAGTGATACTTCTTGGACCAGTCCCTAACACTTGCTAGAAATGTGTTACTGTTTACTCATTTTTAATATTAGCCATTGACTGTGCCACAGAAAAATATTTTAGCAGTGCTGACCTCCATTTTCCACTAGAATTCCCACCTGCCCCCTGGATGCTAAGCACCCACAGTTGCTCTTCCACATGGTGGAAGTATCTTGGCACTAAACAAGGCACAAGCACAGTTATAAGTGAATGAATTACCTGTAGAGTAAGGACTGTACCACCTCATCTCATCTGTGGATTGTCACAGAGCTGGTCATAACTTGCACTCGGTTCCCAACACAAAAAAAGAAAGGTCGAGACCTCCCAGCTATGTTTTCTTCTTCTTTCCTGACACATTTACATGGAAAAATGCTGTTTCTGAGCAGCTTTGTGTTGTGATTTTCCCAATTAACACAGTACTTCCTCAACACTCATCTTAAGGTGAGATAGATGCTTTATTAATTTTTTTTTTTGCCTATGAAATGAGATAACTCCTAATACTTGAATTTCATTTCACGTCCCTTCAGGGAAGGAGGATAGAATTTATATTATAAAATAAAGGGATATTCACTGTCTCACTTTGGCTTCCAACATCTGAGAATCAGCTGCAGAATCTGGCAATCCTGGGTCCTCTTGCCACGCATTTAGATCTAGAGTGATGCCTATTATTGATTTGAAAGACCGAGTCTAGTCTAAGGAACAGCTGCCATGCCACCACGGTGAGCTCTTCTGTAAAATGAGCAAATCTGAAACCTGCATGCTCCTTGGAATGGTAACACAGGGAAAACCCTTATAAGATTGATCAGTCACTCTGAAACAATACCATTTCTATGTGAGTTTAAATGCAGCTGGCTAGCTGAAGGGCAATTACACGAGGAAAGAAAGCACAAATTAAGTCAGAGTTGAAATAATTCGAGAAAGCAGAAATATCTACTTCAAAACTTGTGCCAAATAATTTCTTAAAACTGATGTTTTCCTGCACAAGGTTTTGAATTTTCTGCTTCCTCAGAAAAGTGCATCTGCTTGGGCTCCAGACTGCTGCAACAGATCTCAGGGAAAATCTATTGCGGTGCCTCTGCTGTTCGACCTGCAATGCGCTGCTCTACTCTTTCCTTTACAATACCTACCTGGAATGAGCTTCCCCATATGCCTACTGGGATACATGTTCCTCTGACATCTCACCTGTGAGGCTGCACCCCAGGCTGTGCCCAGGAACTAGTGTGGATTTGGCTAACACTGCTCTAATGAGGACATATTTGGCTAAGTCCCACCTATATTACCCAAATTCACTTGTCATTTTGGTCCGCCCTCAAAATGTAGAGTCGGGTGGTGTCCCCGTCCTTCTTCCCTGTCTCTGTGTGCAATGAAGCACATTCTCCCCCATTCCCAACATGGTCATGGAGGACTACTTGGGATTTCCATCTGGCAGTCCTGCCTCTAGTTGTCCTTGGCCTTGGTTCCTTCAGCTGTGATCCAGAACTCATGATTCAGCATCTCCAAACTCATCAGGGCAGCAAGATTCTCATGCAAATATCAATTGCAGGCCACCTCCCACCCTACTCCATTGCCAGTGTTGCTGTTTGCAAACTAAGCTATTGATCCTGGTTGCTTACATGCCCCTGGCTTGCTCTGTTGGTGTCTCTGGGAATGAGAGGATTGCACTGGACAGACTGTGATAGGGGAAGAATCCTTTACATTCTTTTCTATCCTTACATTCATTATATAATTAGGATAACTATTCCAGGGGTTCACTGGGTTTGAAGTGGGGAAGGAGGGAGATTTCAGTGGTGTCAGATGCAGAGGTCAATATTTCAGCCTTTGCCCAAATGGAAGTCTATTGACTTTTGCAAAAGAACAGCAGGAGCAGATATTATGTTTATTTTAACTTTGGGGTTTTGTTATTAGCTGCTTTCCAGAATAAAGCGAGACTGACACAGAGACCAAAGGTGTGCAGAAACAATAATTTTCTGCAAATGAGACTGTATCCTACTTATTCAGGCTGAGAAAACAATAATCTGTTCTGAAGGATGTGGCATCATACCTTGTTGTTCAGAAGTTTAGGTATTTCTGTGAAGCATTACAGATTTTATCTTAAAATTGCTTTTATCATTTTGATTTGTAAAAATTAATTTAGATATGTTAACCTGATGTGTGTGTTTATGTCCTTCTAAGTAGTAACACATGAGCTGATGGAAACAGAATAAAGAATTAGTCCAGTTTTCATCGTCACAAGATGCAATACACAAAAGTCATGTGAAAAACATCAGTTGGATAAAACATCATTGTAATGTATGTGGTCAGCCTGGCCTGGTTTTCCCGATCTGGTTATACATTACACTCCTGTGAGAAAGGGTGAAGAAAAATCCAGCCCATACTGGATCTCACAGTCTTCACCCTTACCTAGTTTGTGGGGAAGATAAATGTATTTCTGGCTTGCCTGCAGCTGATGACCAACATAACTTTTGCAGGTTGAGGCTTGGTAATCTCTGTGATAATCTGTTCCCAGAGCAGAAACTGACATCAACCCTGTGAGGTCCCTGAGACCATCAGCTGCTCCTGTGCTCCTCCCCTTCCTCCTACATTTGATCCCTTCTCTTTCTCATCATAGATGCACAGAATTACAGACTGGTTTGGGTTGGAAAGGATCTTAAAGATCATCTAGTTCCAAAGGACATCCTCCACTAGCTCAGGTTGTCCAAAGCCCCATCCAACCTTGAACATCACCAGGGAGAGGGCAGCCACAGCTTCTCTGGGCACCCTGTGCCAGTGCCTCCCCACCCTGCACAGTGAAGAATTTCTTACTTATATCTAATCTAAATCTATCCTCCTTCAGTTTAAAGGCATAGTCCCATGCCTGATCACTCCATGCCCTTATAAACAGTCCCTCTCCATCTTTCCTGTAGGGCATTGGAAGGCTGCCTTAAGGTCTCCCCTTAGCCTTCTCTTCTCCAGACTGAACAACCCCAACTCTCTCAGCCTGTATTTGTAGGAGAGGTGCTTCAGCCCCCTATCATCTTTGGGACCCTACCCTGGCCTCGCTCCAGCAGCTCAATATCTTTCTCATACTGGGGACCTCAGTCTGCTCTCTGCAGAGAGTCTGCTCTGGTAAGACACAGTACTCCAGGTGGGGTCTCACCAGAGCAGAGAAGAGGGACAGAATGACCTCCCTTGACTTGTTGGTCATGCTTGATGCACCCCAGGATATGGTTGACCTTCTAGGCTACAACCACATGTTGTCATATGTTGAACTTTGCATCAATCAACCAACTCTATCGTCTTTGGACTGTTTCCATCTTTCTATCTCAGGATGGCTATTATCTGTGCATTGCTGTCATGGAGCTATGAGGAAGGCATGACACAGCATGACAGGAGGGAGAGTACACAATGTCTGCAAGACTCTGCAGAGCCAACAACACGGTCCATGGCAGCTGACTAAAACGAACACAGCACAGAGGTACTGCACAGCCAGAGGAGTGGGATCCAGGCTGGGCTGTAGGGAGGTGGAAGAAAGCTGCCAGATTCCCTGCATGACATTTGGCAGCACGTGAAACAGTCCTTGTCAGATTAATGGAAAGAGGAGGGGGTGGGAAAGCATGCCATGCACCCCCAGGCATCTGCCCCTGTTAGGAGCTACCTCATATGACCTCCACTGGCTTCACACTGCAACCTGTCTTACCCTGTGTCTGAATCCCCCAGATGGCTGTCAGAACAGAAGTTGCCATCACAATGTTGGGAGCCAAGCCAGGGTAGTTGAGGGAAAAGCCTTCACACTTGCATGTTCCCTGTACAATGTGCCTCTGCTGTCTGTGCTTGGGAGCATCAGTCCACCCAGGTGCCACCTTTCATTTTCATCTGTAGGTACTTTTCTGCCCAAAGAAAATATCACTGCCAGTCCTTTCCAGCACCACAGCCCTTCCACCGTCCATTGCCCTCGACACCTGCGTGGAGTGACTGTAATTCCCCAGGTCTGATTTTGCAGCAGAATTTATACCCACCTTTGGAAAATCCACCCACCAAGATGATTCAGAGACTTAGAAAGGATTCTTGTGTGGCTCTTGGCTGAGGGAGGAAATCACAGATGCATGTGCCACATACCTTACATTTACAGATGTTTGCCACCTCAGACCAGGTAGGAACGGTTTCATGGCTCACACCAAAGTGCTGCTCCTCTCAGGAGGATATCCTCTTGGGAACTGCATTGCTTGGGGCATCCACTTTCTCTTACAGCCTTTCCAGAGCTCTTGTGTGACCATTGTTCTGCCAGTCCTTCTCTGACCTTCACTTTTGATTCTTCGATTTTGTTTACACTCAAGGCATATTAATTTCCATAGTTTTCTGTACAGTAGACAACTCTTGATTCACAACCTTGGCTGCCCTTCCCACTGTCTCTAACACTGTTATTAAGGTCTACATCTAGATCTTTTTACAGTTCATTCACTAAAGAGCACCTGCATTCCAAACTGACATATTGTCACTACAGATATCCAAAAACCAGTGTGTTTTGCAGTATTGCTTTTAACACTGATTGAATCCGCAATAAAGAATGCTACTGGGAAAAAAAATATATAATTAAAAAGTTTGCCTTTTGAGTTCCTCATTCAAGGATAGCAGCTTCACATTACAGAGAGACAAATTAAGGACATACGCTATACCATTAGGGAAACAGCCATTAAATAAAGCTAAAATTGAAGCTAAAATTACATTCCTTTACTGACTGCATTTTATGTGGTGGCATCACCCCTCGGTGAGCTCTCAGAATGAACTGCCCACTGCAAATCTGAATGAAGCCTCAGCTTAATCTTTAAACCTCCAGTGTTATCTGCCTAACAAACCAATTAATCTCTGTGATTTATGTAATTGTTATTATTTAAAAAAAAAAAAAAAAGGCTCAAGAAGAACATGCTCAGCGTTTATAAGGAGCTCCAAGGTTACAACAGTCTTTCTGGAATAAATGATCCATCCTGGGATCCAACTGAGAATGGGGTAATGGCAAGGGGCAACATAGCTAAAACTTTAAGAATGCTAGCAATATTTTTGGACACTTCTCCTCTATCAAAGCCTTGAATAACCCTAGGGACAAAAATATTCCTTTGTTCCCTTATTCCCCCATTTCCTTACTTGACTTTCATTATCCCCTTCTGTGTGACCCACGGCCACACCACCGACTGCAGGTGGTCACTGGATTTGAAGAGAGAATGGCAGCTGGTCATAGCTCTCCAAGGATCTTTGGCTTCACACCTAGGACCAGTCTGTTGCCATCAAGCTCTACCTTCAGGTGGGAAAGTGTGGATCCAAGAAAGGATACTAAGCCTCTGCAAACAGCTTACAGTTTTCTGTGCTTGCTGCGTGGGCTTTCTTTCAAACACAGAATCAGTTTCAAAGCTTTCCAGTTTTTGCTGTGACTCCAAGAACTTTGGGAATCCCAGGCATCAGGAAATATTTTTTAAATCACCATCACTTTCCACACTGCCCTATAAATAAGTATCAAAAGTTCCCCAGACTAAAGAGGATAATCCAAGTTTGCATTGTGGCTATTTAAAGTAAAGCCAAAAAAAAAACCTAAGAGAATTTCAGTGATATTTGTGCTGGAGCTCAGGGAGCACACATATTTATTTTTTTCCCTGAAAAACCCCACATGGCCCCACTTGTAAAAAATTTGCAAGCTTGGATAAAAAAAAAATAAATTTGACAACTCACTCATTTCTTTTGTAATGTCTTTGTAAATGCTTGTTGCCCTTTGTGTGCCTGGCTGTTCAGTGGTACTGTACATCCAGTCTTTTGCACTGGAAGATGGTCCATGAATGATAAGTAACCAAAATAATCAAAACATAACAAGATTAACTTTATTGATAATATGTGCACAGTTTTGGCATCATAAAATCATCAGTGATGAGTTTTACCATTAAAAGAGAATTCAGAAACAGAGTATAATTTGGCATTAATTAATGTATACAGCCAGAAGACAGGAAAATATTAATATTTAGTCACAGGCAAAAAAACCCAGAGCTGGACAAGTTAAAGAGGCTTCTTAAAGATGTCACCTTGAGGTTCTATATTTTGCGTAGCTTCCCCTTTTTATCAGATACATGTGTTCCACCCTAAGTGCTGTTTCCAATGTCTCATAAACTTGTTTTTTGGATGTGGCAGGAAAGTGTGTGTTCCTTGTATAACCTGTCACATAAGGAGCAGAAGAAAGACCTGAGCTGTACTCCTTTAGTGGATTTCTAAATAAGAATGCGTAGGACTGCCTTGAGTATATGCCACCTGTATCAGAAAAAAACTAAAACTCTAAGAACTTCATATAATATCTGAAAGCTTGACATTTTTTGTGGGAAAAGCACATCCCTTCAGAAGTTATTTTAATGATTAATTGCCAATTAACGGTTCTAAACATGCAAGTTAGCTGTATGTTATAAATAATACTCAGACTCAAGATAGACAACATATTCTATTAAAATGTTCCTAGCTTTAACTTGCAGCCATGTTGCTGGGTTGGATGGAAACTCCCAATCCTGTAATATTTCCACCTATACCCATGTGCTGGTCATTTAACTATCCACCAAGTGTTTTATTCACTACTTCTCAAAGCAGACTCCCCTAAATAGTGGTTCAGTGCCTTTATTCCTGAATACTTTGGAACTTGCATTACGCTATGTGTAAATATGGCTTATTTGCTCAGACAATGCACTGGTTTTGTAGATTTTACTTCTCTTTACTTACTAATTCCACATTTTTGTGCCAGCTCCTTCAGCATTGGGGTTTTTTGGGTTTTTTTTTTCCTCATGACCAACACAAAAAGCACTAAACAGCACAGGGGTGAAAATAGGTGTCTGTGGAAGCCTATTAAGAACACATTCTCTATCCAGAGGAAAATTCCTTGCTAGTGACCTACCAATTAGCCAGTGTTAATGTGTTTCATACCAGTGATATTGTTTTAGCTTTGCAGTGAAATTGTTAAGTGATAGCACATGGAATGTGAGAGGGGAATAACAAGGCACTAAATGGCTTGTCCAAATTCATACAGGTTAATGGTTATTCCTTTCGCAAGGATCACAGCAGTAGTTCAGCTCACTTTAGGAGAATTTTCCTAATTACATGCAGATTTATAGCATCCTGGTTCTGCAGGTAAATTTATAAAGGCTTGAGGGAGATGCTGGACTGTTCACATTTGCTCAAGTATTCTCACATTTCCTTCTGCTGAGGTGGATGGTGCCAAAGTCAATTTCTGCACTGTATTACGGAAAAAAGGCTTGAAAAAATCTGTGGGTTTTGCCAAAGCTGTTGATGAGCTATGGCATGACAAAAAAATAAAGAACACGTCAAAATGTGATATGCTTTCAGCCAGCCATCAGGAAGAGCTTGCTTGAATTTGCTTCAGACTTTTCTTTGGTGTCAGACCAGATGGGCAAAACTGAGACCCCTCCGGCTTCCTAGGGAAGCTATAGGTGAGACAGGGAGCCTACCGACGCATTTAACTTAAAACCATCACTGTGAGATAAAGGAGGGTAGGGTTTTTTTAAATAAATCTCTAGGTTAGAGGTTAGGGTTTGATACTTTCTTTTGCTATAAGACAAGTGTTGCATCTCAGGGAAGTTATCTGGGCTTAAATTCATGAAAAAATTTAGAACTCCAACTCCTGCAATTCAGCTGCATACCTTGATGAAACTTCTCCTTAATCTCACCATGCTACTGTCTCCACATCGGTGAAAAGGGACTGTACCTCTTTTTCTTGTTCATCCAGCCTAGGGATGCTCAGAGGACTGCTGGGTGAGGCCCCCTCTCCTGTCACAGTACCCTACTCTGCGCGGTGCTGCAGGCCAAGAGTGATGATCAATCATGTCAGGGTCAACCCAACAGTGAGCGCATCCACGGGCGCCTCAGCAGGTGCAGCCAGTGGCCTCCAGCAAAGACAAATGACAGGAAGCGAGTTCAGGAGCCAGCTTACTCCAGCTGTTGGATATCACTCGGTAGCCCCTGTCAAGCAGCCAGCTCAGGTAGCTCAGGTAGGCTTCTGGCTCCTCAGCATCATAAAGGCATCCCCAGCGTACTGGTAAATATAACCCACACAGTACCACGGTGTTTATTGTAAAACTAAGGTGCCGTCTTTAATCTATTCTTCTGATGGAAGTGTTTCTAGCTTTGCCAGCTGCCTGGGGCTTCTCCTGAACAAAGACTGCCCCTCACAACAACTTGCAGACTAGACTTATGAGCTGGATGTGATTCAAACAGAAAAAATTTCGAGATATCCAACTGTAAAAGGGGAAAAGGTCACTTACTCATCGTCCCTGCTAGCAGTTTTAAGAAAGAGCCACACAATATTCCTATGTATTGCATGACATTTCTTTCTTGATGACCTATGTAAATATTCACCTTTTTTCCCCCTATTATTTCTTTCTTATTCTCCTCCTAGCTCTTCTAATCACATTTACCACTGGAACGGAGCTGCAGCAAAATAAACTGCTGCATAAACAATGATGCATTTCAATATTTACTTTAAATTCTGCTTCACTCCTCTTGGATCAAAACTATTTTGCAACTGCATTTATAGTATTTAAACAGGTTTTCACAATTTAACACTTGCTCAGAGTTAGGTAAATTAAATTCTATTTCAGATGTTTGCATAAAGATGAAATTTCTTGGCAAGGGCCTGTTTTGTTTGTTGATTTGGCTAAAGCAGATAGCATAAAAATACTGAACGAGAACATTTTAACTTTAATACTTGTAGTGGATAGAAGTCAGACAGTGAAATAATATTCATCTTTATTTTTTAGTGAGGAGAAGGTCATTAATTGTTGGTTACAGGGCTATTGCTGAAGTTAATTCAAATCAGTAACTGGCTAAAGTGGCTACTGTTCTTGTAGAAATTTTATCTTGTTCAGGGAGGAAACCAAGAGTTTCTTGTCATACAGATAAAGCACACTGAGGCCTACCATCTGTACACATCACCAACAAACACCAACCCCCAAGTGCAGCTTCTATTTCTGATGTGCATTGAGCCTGCAATCCAGTGATACCTCTGTCAATGATCGCTAATTCGCCCCTGCAAACCTGGCGATGTTTTCTTTAATGAGGAAACTGAGAGGATATTGAACTCAATTTGTATCGACTGGCTGAATAACCCTTTAGAGGCTGTTCTCCAGAAGTAATAACACGTTACTTAAACCAAAGGCGGTCAGCAGGCACTGCTCAAATATTGAAGCAGAAACCAAAGACGGTCAGCAGGCACTGCTCAAATATTGAAGCAGCTCACACTAACAACTCCCACACAGAAACCCCATTTTCTGGTTTATGTAGCAGATCTCAGTTAGTGTGTGAGCTCTCAGGCATCTGGAAGAAACTCAGCAACAGGGAACATACAGAAAAAATACACTACACACAGACAAAAGTGCTAAAACGATGACCCAACAGTGACTTATGCAATCTTTGTCTCCCTTTGTCACGCTGGACATGTAATGTGCCTGCATGCATATGCTTATTGGTCAGAGAGCACATGTGTCCAGATAGATAAGGACACATGTGTTGGGGTGCTTTTTTTTTCAGAAATAGGCTTCAAACAGCAGGCAAAAAGCCATAAACTAATTGTGCAGTACTTTGTTTTCACCCACTGACATCAGGAAGCCTGGATATGCACATGAGAGAACTACACTAGAAACGCCCCCAGCCCTGAATGTCACCCCCTATTGGTCGTGGGAAATGTGCAGCTGAATAAATCAAATTACCAGTGCAAGGCTTCTCCAGAAAAGCTCTGGGGAAAGTTTCTCGTGTTGAATAAAACAGCATCCTCTTAAAATGTTATTTATAGGTTCTCCAGGTTGGTAACTGGCTGATGTCCTCACAAACCTCTTGCAATACCATTGGAGCGCCGCTCTGATCAATGTTAGGATGCTTTTTGCTTGTTCACTTATTTAATTGGGGCTTATGAGAATATAAAAACTGGGTTTAATCTCATAGTAGATGCTGAATTTTGGATTAAATGAATGTACTCTACAGGGATGATGGATGAACTTTCCTCTCTAGAGATGTCTTTGGCTTTGTTCTGGGTTTGGTTTTTGTTCCTGTTTGGTTTTGGTTTTTATTGGGAATCTCCTATGAATTTTAATCACAGGGGCTGTGTAAAATTTTGGGATCTAAGACATAGATTTCCATAGTATAAGTTGTTATTATCAGGGAGGGCTGAACTCATTTTTGTCTTCCTACCATCATTTTGCTTCTGGAAATGTTTCTGTCTGAATCTTAAAAACTACAAACACCCCAATCAAGCTATCTGTCCTACATACTCAACTGAGCCTTCCAAAACAACTGGTTTTTTGAGGAACTGAAACATCTTGTCAGGTGGGGTCTACAGTAGCCCAGTCACAGCTGGCCAGTGTATACACAGGATCCAGATCTAAAATATGTTAACCAGCCTATGTTTGGTAATTTTCTCTGTAAACAGAGAAGATGGATGCAACCACCCGAGTATTTGAAAACTTGTCCTGGAGTAAGGGATGCAAGATAGCAACAACTTACCCCTCTAGCATAGGGTAACAGATTGAGGGCCTTTGGGGTTATGGTGAGGGAGAAAATTGCTATGCAGGAAGCACTCCCATTATGACTTGGACAATCCTCACTCCCATAGGAAAAAATTAAAGTTAAAATGAAAAAACATTGGATTCCATAGCAAGGAAAGGCTATCCTTTAAAAGGATTATAGTGAAATAAAGAACTATTGAAGCACAAATACAGATGCCCTCAGTTACTGCCAGGAGATAGGCTTAAAGATGCTTTTGGTCTTACCCAGCAAGACAGCTCTCGTTATGATACATTAAATACTGTACCTTCCATAAGGAATTCACATTCCAAAACCACTCCTAGCCAACCATGCTAGCTAACATCCCTTTGTTTTCAATTTCTATATAATTGCCACCAATGGGAACAAGAAGAGAATGCCCTCTTTTACCTGTGTTTTTCTGCAGTAATGCAGATGTTGACAGAAATATCTTTATTCCTAGAAAGTATCTTCTGCTCTAATCTCAGGAGAAATCCTAGTCTGGGTTTCTTGGGAAATCATGGGCAAAGGTGGGCTTACTATGGCCATGGATAAATGATTGTTTCAAAAAAACCCAACCCCAACCAACCCACTCAACTGAAAAAAAACCCCAAAGAATGATCTTGGGAAATTATGATTTTTTTTCTAGAAAATCAAGGGAATAGATGACAAGCCCTTAATTGGGTCAAAATAATGAGACTTAAAATAATTCAACACCTCCACCCTCCCCCCATCTCAGGGGTGTGGGTTGGTGGCAAGTTTAGTTCTATTGTAATATTGAACACACTTAATGTTTTGTTGGATCAGAAAATCCCATAAATGCAGCTTTAATTGTAAGCAGTAATTCAAAGAGCAGTCTTGCAGAGGGATATATTCATACACTAACGGACCCTGAATAGAACCAGGTAGGAAGCTTCAAAGGGAATATAAACAGGTAAGGAAGTTGGGTTCTCTTTCCTTCTGTATGGAGTCCAAATTTATGACTGCAGAACTCAGTATTCCCTTGTGCCTTAGCACTGTTTCCACCAGTGCAGAAAGAAAAAAGCAATCAAACAGTATGGCTTAGAAGATCACAAGGGTGTGATTGAGATTTGACTATGGGTGTTAAAGCTAAGTGTTCCGATTTGGGGAGAAGTGTTAAATAAGCACAAAAGAATGAAGTTCAGGTCATGCTGACATTAAAGACCTGGAAAAGGCAGTAAAGTCCTTATAATCAATGCTGAAAAAAAGACACTAAGTCAAGAAGGAATTGTGAGTACTAATCAAGGCAGTAAATGGAGACTTGAAAAGTGGTACACCCCCAACCTAGAATCCAATTTGAAAAACGCTAATTCATCAAATAAAAACATTTAAAATATGAAGAAAACCCAGTGGAGAAGGAACTATGAAGTATAGATATATGAAGGAAAAACACTGTCGCTAGCCAGCAATTGAGCTGATTCCCTGCATTCCAGATAATCAGTAAAACATTACGCTAGATTACCTCTATGGAGTATTAGACAAGCCAATGGAGAGCCATTAGGATACGAATTTGGTGAACTGTCTGAATAGGTGTAAATCTGGAGCAAGCTCCCTGTCAGTGGAATGACTTTGCAGCTGTAACCATCCCAGATCCCTGCACCTGTACTTCTGCTCTTGAGCCACTGCACCAACTCTTCTTATTAAGCGTGGGTTATCTTCAGCAGCTTTCCTGAGAAATTTTGCTAAGGAAGCTGTTTTTGAATGAGTTAATGGCAAGGGAAAATTATTCCCTGCAAAGTTCTGTGCAGGGATCATTTACTCCCATTATTGTAATAAGCAATGGCATTGTCCCAATACCAAACCAAAAGTGTTTACTATTGCTAAATCTCTCAGCTCTATTTCAATTATTTTATCTTGGGTGCATCACTATTAAAAGCAATTTTTCCACTGTATATGACGTTTCACAGGGCCATGACAAGAGAAAGCACTTTCCAGCACACAGATATAAAAGCAAATTCTTCTGCAGCTGTACTGGCTTTATTTAAAAGTCTGGACCTTAAATGTCCCATTTATCTTGAAATTTGATATTTATTTTACTTTCAGCCAAAGCCTACTGCTGCAGCTATTAAAAAGGAGAATTAATTCAAAACCACAGGCTTAGTGGTGAGCAAATATGATTGCTGAATCCTGAAACATACACTGTGTTAGTGTTATTTAGCTTCCATCATATCTTAAAATCCAAAGCTATTGCTGAGTGAGATTTGTGGATAAATACTTCGGAGAAAACCAAAAATAAACAAAACCAAAGCACAAACTACTGCTTTTTTGTGTATTATCAGTCTCTAGGATGGGACTGTGAGAATGCCAATTGTTACACTGATTGAATTTTTTTTTGCAAAATGATGTTATGAGACTACCACCTCTGCTTAGATATCTGTTTCAGTTGAGGAATGCCTATATTACATCCATTTTAAGAACAATTGAAATAGCTGGAGTCGGTGTCACTGTGACAGTTTTTGCACAGACTTTGATGTCAGTGTTACATACAAATTTTTAGCAGACTTCTGCACTGGTATACAGTCACTCCTTTGAAGTGATAACTCCTCTTCTAGGTAGAGCTGTAATAGGTTTCTCACAAGCAGAAAAGGCAAAAAGGAGAAGCATGTTAAGAGCTGCCCAACCAAAGGGCCACTTGGAAGCAAAAGGTTGATCTGTTCCCTGATCTACCTCTCACAGGGCTTTCGTCCACACCCTGGGGCAGTCTCAGAGCATGCCATCTGGTGTGGGGTTGTGTTAATGAACGAGGGAAACTAACTGGGTAAGCTATAAACTCTAACTGGTGGTGGTCGGTGTTCAGCCTGTGGGGCCAGCCTGGAGCTAGCCCAAAATCCCAGAGTTCAGCACCAACTGTTCTGCTCATCTGGCTCCTGTCGCCCTGCGTTTCTTGCCCACACAGACATTGCCAAAGTGCTGCCCGCACCAGGGTGCTTACAGCTTGCGAAGGCAATTTCCTCCCCCACTTCTGAGTAACAATTGCAACTTCACACAAGTGCCTGTTGCCACCAGCCCGTTTATTTGTGTGAGTGACTGGTCAGCTTGGTGACTCAGGAGGTTATACCCCGGCAGCCTTTCCCTTGGCAGCTCTGCGAACGTTTACTGGTGGGTTTGCCGAGCCTTCAGTCGCGTTCTTGTGTGTCTCTCCACTTCTGCCTACCCTTGTGACTGCTGGGCTTGAAACCTTTGCCAAACCTCCCAGGTTAGTGCATTTCCCTCTTTGCACCATCCCAGTCAGAACACATTGTCGCATGGCAACACGTTTGCTCTGTCACAGCGAACGGCCTCGCTAAAGGACATTTCAGCCACACGCTGATTCATTTCCGTGGAGAAGTGAAGAGAGAAAAGAAAGGGAAAACATTCACAGATCCCAGAACCCTTCTTTATTTGGAAGAATGGCTTTTAAATTAAGTCAAGCAGTATCTTGGTTTATCATTCATTTATTTAGCAAAGAAAGGAATGAATTCAAATACCCCACACAATGAACACATATCTATTCCCTGATATCAAGATGCAGATTTGCTTGTGAACAATTTTCAATGAATCTGTTTTCTTACTATCGAAGTCACCTTGTACTGTGCATGGATTTGTGCAGAAGCAATATATTTTCGGCTCAATCCTGTAAACACATTAAAAAAAGTAACCTGTTACATCCAGACCACTGAACGCAGTGTGGTTACTTAGGCAAGGAGTAAAATTGCCAATCTGAATTTAGGGACCCAAAGTGAGAAGCGTAACTCTCTGGGCTCCTGTAGCATTGGTGGAGATGCACCAGCCCTCACCAGGTAACTGCCCAGCTAAGGATGCTCTGCCAGGCGAGACATAGAGGGTGATGGTGGCAGCTCCCATCTGAAATTGGTCAGATGCCTCAAACTGAGCGAGACAAGCTTGGACTAAACTGTTTACAGAATTGATCTCATACAGCAAAGCCATTATGCATACAATTAACTTTAGGAATGTGCTTATGGTGCGCTGATTTTAATAAAACTGGTCCCACATTTAAAGAAGTAAATGTATTTATTCTATAATTATGTGGAAAAATATATTGAAGCATTTATTCCCAGTAACATTTTTGTTGCATCTGGGACCTCTTACTTTCCTTTCTGTTTTGAACAGCCACATGCTCTGATGCTCTAAGAACTTTCTTCAGTTAACATAAGTGCTATGGTAGCTCTTGACTTGTACATTGATGTGTTGTTTTCCCGGAGGTTACTGTGGAGCTCTGGTAGAGCTGACTGAACACACAGTGTCCTACACCCATCTGAGATTTCTATCATTGTCACTCAATAGCCTGGAAATCAAAGCCATTTAAGCCCTATTCCTTCTCCCACTCACAAAAATCCTAATCCTAGTCAAAAAACTGTTGATAAGTTTTAGCCAAACCACAGTGCTTCAACAGCAGGTGACTGCAAATGGCTGGAAAAGCTTCCACGTAAAGTAACTTTCAATGACCATAAAGGTCACCAGACTCAAATCAAAGCACAAGATAAATCTGCAAGCACAGGAGTCCATTTCCTAAGCAACTGAGGAACATGCGCTATGTATCAGGCACAAAAATAAGTCTGTAAGCACAATTCTGATTTGGGTTATCCAATGAGAGTATGTACCGTACAGGATCTAACCAACAATCCTGCTTCCTCCTCACCTTGTGTAGCTGGGCTACACAGAAACAGCTTTACTCAGAGCATATTGATCTATCTGCCAAAGCGTTTGCATTCAGAACAGAGAAAAATTTATGCAATCCGTGCAGAAGGGGTTTAGTGATATTAACTATTGGCATCAGTGGTAATGCAATTATTTATCCAGAAAAGATCGCTTTTTCCTAACAAAAGGATAAGGGGTATTTAAGCGTGGCATTGAATGGACAAGGGAGTTGATTCTCCCTTTCCAAGAATAGAAGAATGCTGTAAGAACCCCATTTTACCCTTGTGCAAATTTGAGAGCTCTAGCGGCTTATGCAAGATTTGGAGGCAAATGCCTACTTTGTTACATTTTTGGCAAAAGAAAAATAAGAGCTTTTATGAAGAAATCTGCCTTTTTTTTTTTTTAATTAGTAAATAACATAAATTGAAAATTAATAAACACTACACTTTGCTGTATTAAATTACCTGGGCAGCCATGCAGAATTCAGAAGGTGAAAATATTCATACAGAATCTGGGGCCTGTAAAATTACCTAAGACACAATTACCTAGTGGCTTTAAAATCTGTTGTTTTAAACAAGGGTATCTCACCATCAATGTTTTTGTATTAATGTGCTGTGAAATTTCCATGTTTACCCTACTGCCTTTGCTAGAGGTTTGACTAGACCTCTGCTTGCAATTTAGAACAACGTAATTTAGGAAGCTAAATGAAAAGAAAAAAAAAGAAAAGAAAAAAAAATGTTTAAAAGAAGCGCTTTTCTGACAAGTTGGCATGGTGTTTAAATGATAGCACATCGGAGTTGCTCAAAGATCTGGAACTCCTGAAGTATTCCTCTGGGAGATGGAAGCGTGAGCAGACTGAGCATCTGCCTAAAGCACTTCTACCTATGATCATGCAGAGTTAACCTAGGGTATTATTACTGCGTATATAACACGTATCTAACATATGCATCTATCCATGAAAAGAATGGAAAACAGGTCACGGTAAAGATAGGCGTGCCTCAAACTACTGAAGACTTTAAAAAAAAGCTTATTTCAGATAACTTTAATTAAAAAAGGTTAAAATAAAAATACATAGTTCAAATATTTTTAGGATATTGGTCTCATAACTAATAGTCTAAATCTAAAATCCATAAGCCAGACTAACGTGATCTTAGTACAGGGGCAGAGAGGAACAGCACTGTGCATGTGTTTGTGTGTACAGCTCTATGTGCTGCTTTTCTGTGGCAGTAGCAGCAATACAGATTTTATTTATATTATTTAAATGTAAAATTTTATCTTTTGGCATGAACAGAGTGAATCAGATACTGGACTGGCTATGATTTGGAGAGCTTCTTCCGCCTCTATCTATTTCACTGAATTTTCCTGCAGAGGAAATTTCCTCTTACTCAAGCCGAAACCCAGCTGGGAAACCCAGTCTAATGTACTGTGGAAAAAAAAAATCACAAATTGTAGAGAACCAGTATTTTGCTTTCTAGAGATGAATTGGTGGAAGGGTGGGGTACTTTTTTTTCTGACCGAGTTAGTAAGAGGGAGAACTACTCAGCTGGAAAAAACAGGTGGCTGACCCTAATTATTTTCATAGATGGTTCATGTTGCTGCAGAGATGTTCGGAAACCACTTGCTCTGCATTTTATTCATTTTACCATAGAGCAGAGACAGGAAGCACAGTGCTACGTTCAGATCTATCCCCATTCAAAAAATGTTGTTCACTGCTGTCATTAGATACGGTGTTTACCTCTGCTGAGTGACCAGACCACCAAAGTGGTGCTCAGATGCAGTCTCACATGACCAATGCTTCTCCGTACTTTTTGCTTCCACCCAACCAGTCTTGAATCTTTATAATCTGTACATGTTTTTCTCTATTTGCCTATCACAGCAAAACCCAACAATCAAGGGCTCCAAACACAGGATGGAAACTTTTCCACTCTGCTGCTCCTCGCATACCTGCCTGATATTCTGGTGTCATGATCTTTGCATCTGGCATACTCAAAAAAAAAAAAAAAAAAGAAAACCCAATTCTTTAATCCTTAATATTCACTTTTACTTTCTTTTCACAAGCTTCTGAGAATAGCAAATGCTGCCTTAGTACTCTGGAAAATCTGGCCCAAATCCTTGCCCTTTTCTTTTTAGTTAAACATCTGGAATCTCAGGTACAAAAAATAATGCTATGAATGTGGGTGAAGACAGACAGAACAAAGAAAAATGGTATAAAAATCCTCTGTTTCCTCACCTGACACTACAAAAGGAACTAAACCCGATAACTTAAACAGAATTTAAATATTTACATCAATGAAGTCCAACAAGATAATCACTTAAAACACCAGAAAAATGTTCCTCTAGGAGCTGACTAGCATAGGTCAGACATGGTAGCAAGATGAGACAATGCTTTGCAAATATATCTGCGTTTTCCAAGCCAGCTTTGTTTTTCAGATGCGTGCATATAAAGCAAAAGCTGGAAAGAGAAAAGCAGATCTATGATTATGCCTACGTACCCCCAAAAGCCTGAGAAGGCACACAAAATGTGGTGCAGTCCTATCTTTCCATGACCGGCCTGATGACAAGTGCTACAGCAGAGAGACAAGCTGTTTCCCGTGTGGATGCACTAGGGAGAGGAAGCCTGTGGGATGCGATGTATGGGTAAACCCACATGCTGCAGCAAGGCTGGTTTACTAAGGACATGTGGAAAAACCTTCCAGCATGCTGCTCCTGTCCACACTCCTCTCGGCTGCCGTGGGATATGCCCTTCCCATCCTCCTAAAAATTAAACCGAACTAGGTGAAGGCCGTATGTGACTGAGCTTGGCTCACAACTGGGAGCCACTGACCCCGTAGCTTTCTGGGTTAATGACAAGATTGCATCCCTCGGTGCGGCCTGAGTCTCTGCACTCCGAACAGCTGAACGGCAGCTAGTGTGATTTACATCCAGAAAGATCAGCCTTACGGATCCCAGAGCTGCCGCACAGCATCGCCAAACCACCACGTGTTTTCTTGTGGTTGTTCCCAGCACCCTGCGAGCTCTTACTGGTGGTGTGAGCTTCAGGAGACTGTGCAGAGGGCTCTGTGGGGAACGGCAGAGCTCCCTTTACAAACCTCACAGAAATAAAAGAAAATGCCTCAAACCGAAAATTGGGTTTGTACTCCCTGTGCAGCTGTAAGGGGTAACATTAATACTTTTTGTAAAGCTCAGGAATTACTTAGTCAGTTGTTAGAGAAACCTGACTGGAAGTTCATGTAACTGAGTGAAGCAATGCAAACCTCATAAGTGGTCTAGCAACACTGAGGGGCTACAGCTGCACCCGACAACCTTGGCCAACCTTGTGCTCTGCAAAGAAAACATCATGTCACAAAACAGGTGTGTTGGGCTTTTGGCAGCAATGGGACATTGATGGCTTGGATCGTGCTTGAAATGTCTCTGAAGCCTCAATCACATGAGCAGTCAAGTAGCACAGGCCATGGGGACTGGGGAGTTACAGAAGGCCAGAAAATACACAAGCCCGTTAGTACTCATCATAATTATTGAAATCTGTAAAATAGGTATTAGAATAAGTCTTTGCAGTAAGATGTGGATTGAAGTATTTGTTTCTCTCCTCCAGAATCAGGTTGTTTTTGTTAAATGCCTGGGGAAGAAAAGTAATAAGAAAGTGAGAAGGATAGAATAAAGGTCATAACTAAGTGTTCTTTCACCCAGATATTTGCCAATTATTGTGCCAAATATCTGTGCATAATACATTAGTTAAAAATGCACTGACTAATAACCTGCATATTTACAAATACTTGCATCTGCGTGTATCTGCTTATATAACATTCCTACAAAAAGCAATGCTACTCAATAAAGCAAAGCCAGGCACTTTCCACCCAATATTATAATACTCATTTTATGATTAAAAATACTTTCTAATCATATATATTTAGTTATTAGAATCATTCGCTCATTATTTTTTTACTGAATAAGAATTATTTTCTCTTTACTACATTAATTCCTTATTTCTCAAATGCAATATGTAGGAGAAATGTCTGAAGGCCTTAAGAGCATAAATCCTGGTTTCTAAAAAGTTATATGGGTGTTTAGAGTATGAATTTTCAAAGGGTTTATTTTCTGTTTGTTTATTTCAGTAGCTATCCAGAGAGATGATTAGTGGAATTTTAAAAAGCTTTAAATTAGGTATGTATTCTATCACTGATTAAGAACTGTAGACTTTTATTGCCTCTTAAATGAAACTTTTTAAAAAGTCTTTAATTAGAATGAAAAATGCAGAAATAAAAAACTGGATTATCCAGGTAGGATTTAATAAAAATCCTTATTTACAAAACACTTTGCCGCTGAATGAAAAAACTGTGGAATCTGAAGATACTGAGCTAGGGATTTTCAGAATGTTCATCCATCCTTAATTCAGTGGCTCTGAAAAGCAGAGCTACTCTAAAAGGTCATAAAATGCTCATATGATACAGACACCATGCCAGAGCCTCAGCCAATGTGAATCTGCACTGTTCATTTGCAGAATACTTTGGGTATGAACACTAGCAGAATATCTTCACAAGATACATCTGTATAAAGACAGTGCAGGAAGATGGACAGTGGCCTTGATACCATACCATTGGAGACAAAGGACTACCTTCAATATGTGTCATGATGGCTGTTAACAACCCTATTTACTTCTTGAACCAGCCCCTAGGGAACACAATTAGGAAAAAATATAATAAAGACAACACAAACCAAAATTTGAACGGTCGGGGTTTCTTCCAGAAAAGGATGCTAAATTATAGATGCACACAAAATCTAACTTTCTGTGTAATAAGGATAGGCAAATATAAGGATCTGTGATTACAGTGCTTCAAGTGAAATCTTTTTTTTTTTTTTAATTAACAAGCAGCATAAGTTGAGTCCAAATCCCACTGCAGAAAACAAGCAAGTAGCATTCTTTTCATACTGCAGAACTAACTGCTGTCATGGGTGCAAGCTGGAGCACAGGAGGTTCCATGTAAACATAAGAAAAAACTTTTTCTCTGTGAGGGTGACGGAGAGGTTGTGGAGTCTCCTTCTCTGGACATATTCAAAACCTGTCCGGACATGTTCCTGTGTGACCTAATCTAGGTGGTGTTGCTCTGGTGGGGGCATTGGACTAGGTAGCATTTCGAGGTTCCTTCCAACCCCTAACATTCTGTTATTCTACAACCACATACATTGTGCATTATAAAGCTCCCAAAGCATGTCTTACCTTGATGGCTTCTACAGAATCATATTTGTCCAGTTTATTGATATGGTTGGTAATGCTGGTGTTTAGAGGAGCTGGTGACACTGGATGGATGACAGTTGCATCATGGGACTGCTGTTGGTATCGTTGGCAGTAAGTGTAAACAAGCAGGGTAAGAAGGCAACCAAGTATTGAGCTACTTAATCCCACTGTGATCATGTGAAACATGTTGAACTCTGCAGAGGGGAGAGCAGAATACAATCTTACTTTTAAGAAGGTAGCAATAAAAGCTTAACCTCAGAGAACAACGTAGACAAGTGCTTGATTCAAACAAGGATAAGGGAAACTTCATGTGTTTCCTGGAAACATCTCAATTGCCACGGTTCATCCCTACAGCAGCAAATACAATGTACTTCCCTGAAGAGATCGTTATCAGAATCTTAGATACCCAAACACCTCTGTAAGTAATAAGACTGAGACTTCTGAAAGCTGCTTAAACAATTTCAGAAACCTTAAACAACAGATGTAAGAAATGCATTTTGTATGTTTGAATAGTTCAACAAAATTTCTTCAGACTGCCTAACAAAGCCTTGTCATGTATAAATTATGCATGTAATATTCATACACGGATATTTTTTTCAGCGCTACAGTATCACCTCCTCTGCTGTTCTAGTTCTTTCTCTTACGCACAGTGACTTGTGGCAGAACTAACAAAATCCTGATATCTTTGAATCAGAATCCTGCTTTCCCTAAAATGTTTTCCATATTGCCTTTATTTGGTGCATGTCCCAGAAGGGGTGACATATGTTTTTTCCATCCCCTACTTTGATTCTTGCTGGATCTCAATGTTGCGGTATCTTTGAAGGGAATTTATTCCCTTCTCCAGCCTTCAGACTTTTTTCTATATGTAAGGGGGGTGGGTGAGGAAGAAATGGTACCATTTTCATGGGAAATCAAAAAGGGGAAGAGAGAAAGATAGGCTTTTTGAAGTCAGTGTGCTTTTCACCATAGCGGCCAGAGAGTGCCAAGAAAACAACTCAGAACCCATCACTCTCCCGTCTGCTTTCCCCATCAAAGGTACTATGGGATCAAAGGATGGGAAACCCTCTCCAAGCACTGAAAGGGTTAAAACTGAAAGGGAGCTCCTTGCTGCATGAAGCTGTAGAGGGAATCTACAGCACGATGTTACAGGGTCAGAAGTGGCACTGGTAGGATCAGCTGGAAATAAACAAACAGCACTGCTTTTCACTGCCACTACAAACTGGAGCTGTGCTTTTTGATTAAGGAAGAAGTATCAGTGAGAGGCTCATGTTGGCGATTTTATCTTAACAGAAAATGTGTTTGCTTTTGCCCACATGGAAAAGTGAAAGATTTTAAACTGAAAGACTGGCACTAGTGTGAAAAGCATCTGTTAGACCTTTTTCACTGTAATACAGAAAAACGGGCCTGCGCATGGGTCCCATTTTTGGCAAATGCCTAAGGTAGGACCTTCACATGTCTGCTGGGTAATTAGAAACACTAACTAATATTTAGGTGACTACGTTTACTACCTTAATAGATAAATTATCACTGAAATATCCGTCTACACTTCTGTGAGAGTTTCCCACTGATTTAGAACGTGGCAAAAGTTTTTCAGTGCACCACTGCTAATTAGCAAAAAATGAGATCGCATTATCCAGGCTCCCATAACAAGTTACCATGCACACTAGTACACCCTTGCATAACCCCTGTGTTTTCATTGTCCTTTATTAGGTTAAAAATGCAGCTTATCTGTGCATGGAAAAATACTAGAAACAGCCAGAGCTATTACCATGACGACACAGACTAAGCGTGATAGCTCAGCACAAAAAAATTGTCATTTTTCCTTCTTCTTCTTATTTTTATTGTTTGGGGGTTTTTTTAGCAGTTTTCTCTTTCAAGATTTATTTCACTAGCATCAGGACTCTCTGGAATGGAACTTTTCTTTCCAGTTTTGTCTTTGGCAGCAAAGCTGAAAATGACTCCCAGATACAGTCTGGGCGATTAAATGGGTTAGCAAGCTGGCTTCCTGCTATTCATGTGGAGTACCCAAAAGGTCTGCAAAATGATTATCCTAAAAAAGATGGAGCAACTTTACAAATGTTGACCTACTGATAGCTAGCGTATAGTAGGAATTTCTTTTTGAGACAAGAGTGACTGCCATACAGAAAAAGGAGAAAATATAAACATCCAATAATACATGTTCTGGCCTTGAAGGTCAACAATGGCAGATGGATATTTAATGAGAAATCCTGTAGTTCCTACACCTCTAGAGAGTGCAAAAGGTGAAACGAAAGGAAAAAAAATGGGGAATCGGTACTTTAGCATTTAATACAGATCTAGAGCTGGAAAGCTTACCGCCACATCGCTTTTCTTCTATGCTGCTGGATCGTGCCACTGATATTTCTAGAAAACAAAACCCAAACAACAAAAAACCTGTTTACGCCAAGGACAAAACAAATATTACAGAGAACTACTAGTTTGGTTAACGCAGTAAGGATTCAATTTTTTTTCCTACTACAGTCACTCCAAATCCGAAGTAAAAAATACTTTGACTATGTTGTAGAATTAAGAAAAAGGTCCCATGACATCTACAAGGTCTGTAGTTTCCCAAGGAAAAGCAGCAACGTATTTGTAATTCTTGCCTCGAAGCATCTCTGGAATTAAAAAGATGAAGTGTACATGAAAACATCTTTTGTGGAATTTAAGTATGTTGAGAAAGTTTTCTGAATAGTAAAATTATTGAGAGTTTAATTATCTTGTGTGCAAATGGGCTTACTACTTCTAGAAGTCACATCTAGCACTAATGTGAAAAGAAGTAATTTATGAATCTTCAAAAAAGATGACCACCAATTTCATGGTCTCAATTGTAAATTAATAAAATATAATTCCAGCCTTTCTCCTTGTCATTTTGACTTTGGAAACATTCTGAATAAATATTGAATAATATTGAATAAAATCTCTTAGCAGGCCGGTTTTCCCACTCTTGACTTCAGGGCCATGGCTTCTGTGAAGGGAAGTCCTGCTTTGCAAATCCTTTTAACTTCTCTGAAAGGGTCAATGATTGTGTGGATATGGGTGGGGTAACTGACACAGTCTGCCCAGATTTCAAAAACCTTTTTAATTCTTTTTCAAAGGCTTTCCAAACAACAAATGAGATGAGGGAAAAGACAGAAACCAGGGTTGTGCTATGTGGCCAGATCTTACAATGGAGGAAGGTTACCACTTCTACAGGGACATGGCTTTTTCAGCAAAGGGCTAGAAAAGCAGGAGGCAAATTTGGTTTCAAAGTTTGCTGGCGATATGAAGTCAAGGTAGGATGGACAAGGACACTCTTGAAGAGCTGCACAAGTGCCTTACAAAACTAGGCAATAAAATAACAAAGGAAACTGAACACAGATTAGGGTAAAGCAATACATACAGAGGAAAGCAATGATAGCCAAGCATATAAAATGATGAGCTGTGAACTCATTACTACTTAAAAGCAAGACCAAGTGGGTGACAACAAATTGTTTCATGAAAATATCAGCTGAGTGTTCAGAAGCCAAACTGTTCAAAAAGGCAAATCAAATGCTAGGTACCACCAAGAAAGCCACAGAGAATAGGTCAGGGTATCAGCATTATGGTACTTTACAAATCTCAGTTTGTCCTCATAGAGCTGTGTGCAGCTCTATTTTTCCCATCTAAGAATGTCTCTCATAGAATTAAAAAAACAGGCCAGAGAAGGGCAGAAATGATGGCCACAGGTATACAATAGCTTCTGTATTAGAAATCAGCAAAATAGGCTCTCCACCACCAAAATATGATCCACATGCAGCTACTGCTAAAGGGATCATGACTTTTTACCTTTCTTCACATGCTGTATCAATACTATTTTAAAATAAGACCTAGCAGAATATCACTCTTCACAGAGAGTTAAAGGCTGAGAGCATACTTTGCCTGCTTGAGACAATCCAAACAAAAAGCAGCTAAAGATGTACCAGAAAACCATGAAGGTTACCAACAAGGCAAAGTTGGTAAGAACTAACTCTGGAAACAGAGCAGCAGCAGGGACAAGAAAGAATCATTTCTGCACTCTGCAGGAATCAGTCTATATGCTAAGATCTGTAGAACAGAGCTCAGGTAAGCAGGAGTAGAAGACAACATGAGGGTGGATATGCCAACACACTAGCTGAGGAAAGTAGGGGGGTGAACTAGAAAAAGAAAGAGAGGTCAAGAGGGAGGTAGGGAGGGAGAGAACTCTGGGTTGGAGGACCTGGGGGAGTGAAAGGAGGCTGGACGATCCCAAGGAAGTAAGTTAGTTTGCCCAAGGTGAGGGTAACCTCATGACCTTATCTGCTGTGATACAGGTGATTTGAAGAGAGTATGAAAACAAACCAGAAGGTCAAGAGAAGAGGTGGCTCATCTCAGATTCTGAAAATGCCTACTTTCCAAAACAAGATGTAGAGCTTGTATTGGATTAGGCAAGGGCTTCACGGAATGTGAATATTAATGGAGATGTTCAAAAGCCTGAGAAAAGGGGAAAAAACAATGTGGGAGTTTTTTCTTTCACAATGACAGTTTTCACATTTGTTTTGGAGGAAAAAACAGAATTTGAGAGTTCAAGCATTATCCACCATCCATAAAAACAGTATTTAAATTTGTTGGTTTCTTTGTTATATTGGACAATATTGTACCACATAGTCACAGAAAAGAAAAAAAGCCTGCTGCACTGGGTAAACAAAATTACATTTCAAATGACACATTAAAATGTAAATTTCTCTGTCTGTGAATAGACAGAAGCTAGTTTTAATGCACACAGGTGGAAAGACAACTGTTAACAGCAATGCAGTGTGGCCACCCATACTGCTATGTGGATTTAAATGACTGCTGTGATTTGTTTAAAGAAAAAAAAGAAAAGAGAGTACAGTCATGAGTTTCAACAAATGCTATAAAATAACACATGACATGACTACCTATAAGGTACTTAGTGATCACGGGGGAGCTAAGGACCTGAGGCATGGTTGATAGTATTTACCTTACTAAACAGTTATTAATGTCAGGGTGTCTGAAAAAATTTCCAGATTAACTAGCAGAGCACCCACTTTTGTATATGCAAACCACAAAACCAAGGGGAATAATACCAACTGAATAATCCCAAAATCTCAGTAGGACTTAAATTGAAGTAAAAAGTAAACAATTTCTCCTAGCTGACTATAGTTACCCCTGCGGTCTGCTACCAAGTGGGATGGGAGGGACTTGCAGAATGCTGACAGCGACTAACCCAAGTCCCAGGCAGTGTCAGTAGGGATAGCTCCACAGTGCTGGGTGCAAGGAGACAGTTTGATGAAGACATCAGATCTAGTGACATCAGCTTTACATAACAGACCAACAGGCTTTGGCTGACAAAAGGCAAGTCCTGTTCCAGCTTTCAGCCCTGCCCAGCACAGTCTGGGAGAGCCTCAGGCCTCACTCCTGAAAAGTTATCTAATTCTTCAAGGAGCAGGCTGATCTTACCTGGTATAATGTTGGAGTCCGAAGGACAGGCTCGGGTCTCCGTGGTGTTGCCTGTGCACTGACTGCCCACAGGAAACAAAATGATGCACTGACGAACGCGGAACTGGAAGCCAGATGAGTCGCACTCAGACCACTCGGACCACTCAGACCAGCTGTCTGCAACAGGCAAGGAGGGACACACATGCAGACACTGTAATGAAATGCTTCAGGTACACCAAGAGAAACAGCCTGTATTATGACAGAAGGCCTCATCCTCCGGTACCACCAATTAGCGAAGGCCAGCTCCCTTGCTGTGCTGAAACAGAGGCAGTTTGGCTTTGGCAAACGTATCTGGAATGTAGAGCGTGATGGTAATTTTGTCACAGCTATATTATGGCTTTAGCTTCTGCCATAACCTGTCTGTGTGCAAGTGAGAAGCTGGAGGGATTCTTCAGCAGTGACTGAAACAGGGATTGCTGCGGAGTAAAGTCCAGTCTGGGTCATTAGGGAAGAAAACAATGCTGTCTTTTTTTGGGTAACTGACTAATAGCAATGAGAGCTGCACCAGTATGTATCCCAGGCCTGAAACAGGATGTTTATTTAACCACAAAAATAGTAGTATCTTGCAGTTACTTCTTGATTTGGTATTTGTTTAGTTTGTTTTTAGCTTTCGTTATTTCAGGTCCATTTCTTTTCTGTAGATAGAAGAGATTTCATCAAGTATTCTCATTTTCTCTTCCCCATTCTGTTGATTATTGGAGTCTATTGTTTCTCTACATTTCTTCCTCTGCCTATGTAGTTTTGATTAAGACATTTTTATTTCATGCCTTTGTGATCTCAGAATACTTCTCTTAAAGGAAGTGAATTGATCTCATTCCCTTGAGAGGCTGAGTTTACTTAGCTCAGCTTCCTTACAATTCAAGCTCAAGACTCGCCTTCATAGGAGTCCTCCATGTTTGGCAAGTATAGTAAAGACAGAGATCAGTTAAACTTTCTCCTTTCTTTTGTCACCTTTCCCACTGAGATAATTTTTATGGTTTTGATATGGAATAAACTGTCCTACTATCCCAAACAACACTTCTTTCTACTTCAAAATTTTAATCAATTTTATGCCAATATGAAACATATTTACAAATTCCATTTTGTTTCAAATAAAAAAAACCCTTACTAACCTAGTTTTCTTTCAGGTTATATTGAAGAACATTAAAATTTGAGAATAATTTGGAAAACTCATGACACTTTTGTATGCTTTTTTGTGAATCAAGTGGAAAGTCATGAAAGTCTTACACTGTTTTGGGCCCCTTCCAATCCATTGTATAAATCCAGCACACAAGGTTCACGCTTACTCATTGCTTTCCCCTTGGCCATAGAGGAAGTTAAAACTCTCAGTCATCTAAAATTTAACAGATTCCAGAAGGAGTATTTGCAATTGCAGTCTTGAAAAATGTCAAGCAATAGATGTTTTCAATGACAGTGTTGGAAATTCACTTCCTAACTAATAGCATGGAAAAAAGAAATGTATGGAGGAGACTGACAGAACTTTAGCACAGAAAACCTCAAGCAGTGGTCCTGGGACTATTTCAAGACAGCAGGAGAATGCTGCTTAGAGACAGCAACAATCAGACCTAGCAGTCTGTGGTTCAGGTGCACACCTTCACTTATGGAGTTATTCATAAAATAGATTTAATCAGCAGCTCAGGTAAGAACCTGGATATTGGCAGCTGTGAACAACAGTCAGCTGGGTCCTCCTTTGAGCGGCAAGGGAAATAGTTTGATGCAAGCAGCTGATGTCTAATAGTAGGATCTCATTATTGTGAGGAGTAAGAATACTCAGCTCTGTCCTTTGGCTCTTTTGTTTCTTGGAAGAGGTCCTGGGCCTCATTTGCACAGTGGGGTTTAGGAGTACAGAGACAGATGACATAGTGTAGTTGGATCATGATTCAGGGTAGGTGGAAGTGCTGAGGTGGGAGTCAAGCAAATGGACCTGCTTATATAGTGTAGCACATACAGGAGCTGCTGTTGTCATTGCCGGTGTCTGCTGCTGGACCTTAAGTAAACTAAGTGCATGGATCCTTACCTCAAATATTTAGTAACAATAAAGCCCTGCTTTTTCAAGTTTAAAGGAATACTGCTCATTACAAATCTTGGCCCAGTTCTCACCAGTGGCAGAGAGCATGCTTAAGCCAAAGCCAGTACTCTTGGGAGTATTGGGATATATGCAGCAGCTGCCAAAATGCTCATGAGTGTCCTAAATGCACTTTGTTTGCGGTGAAGTCTGCAGCCCCCTCTTGTCCAATGTGTCTTAGGCCCTCCAGGTTCCTTGCTGAGAGTTCTACATCTTGTGATAAAATAGGAAGCTCAGAGCATGCTTAGACCATGCTAGGTCACATACTGGTGATTGGGCAAGGGTTTTTTTTGCCTGCCCTTTAAGGGTCCTATACAAGTGTCCTGGTTTCAGTCAGGATAGAGTTAATTTCATTTGTAGCAGCTGATGGAATGCTGTGTTTGGGAGTTAAAATGAAAGCAGTGCTGATAACACCCTGATGTTCTTAGTTGCAGTCAGACAGTCAAGGACTTTTTCAGCTTCTTCGTATTTCTCTATTCTTAAGAAAGGAGGGGCGAAGCCAGGACAGGTGACCCAGATGGGCCAAAGAGAGTATTCCATGCCAATTACGTCCTGCCTAGGAAAACGGGGGGCTGTTGGGAAGAAGAAGAGGGGCGGTTTCGGGACGCGTGCTTCCGCTCGGGACGCGTGCTTCTCGGGGGGACGGTCGGTTCCGGGACAGCTCTGGGTGGTACGGCCTGAGTTGTGTGGTTCGGTGAGAAACTGCATTGTGTATCAATAGTTTCATATTCTTTTGCTCTAAAGTCCTGTTAGCATTGTTATATTTTATCTTTCTGTTATCTTAGTAAACTATCCTTATCCCAACCCACGGGCCTCTTAGTTTCTTGGTTTTGGAGTTATTTGTCCCTTCCTTTTCCCTTCCCTTGTTCCCCCCTTTTTCCCTCTTCCCCTGCTCTTTTACTTTAAGAAGCAGGCAACTGCGTGGATCTCAACCCACAGCCGGGGTGAAACCACGACAACAAGATACTTTTGTGCATTGGGACCTTCCCCCACATGCAACACAGGGCATCGCCCTCCCATCTTGAGCCCCACAGTGCCCAGGCACTACAGCACAGGTAGGCAGTGGTTCTGGAGCCAAGCTGATAAGCTCCAACTGGCACAAAGAATCATAGAAAAGGAGAGAGGGGACATCAGTGCAAGTGTGGGAGTGATGGACACCCCTGCAATGGTGAACCCTGTCACCAAACCTGTGTTTTGAAGAGTTCCACCGTTGGGAACTCAGAGAGTCACACAGCAGTAAGGCACGCAAGACTGAAAGATGTAACATTTCAAATTAGCAGGCCTCCTTTTTGTGGAGCCACTTTCTCTGCCATCACAGAGATGCTGAACCTGTAGCTTTTGCATGCAATTCTACAGACCCAGTTATTCTGACTCATCCCTTTGAATTCTTTATCTTCGAATTATCTGATGCTCTCCTGCACCAGTCAGGCTCCTCTCAACTTGCCCTTCAGTTCTTTGCAGAAGTCATGAGGATGGAAAAGAGAGGGTAGGCTGGAAGAGATGTTTAATCTGGAACTGTTTTTCACCTCTAACACGGCAAGGTTTACTCAGATATCATGCCTTCCTCCTACAGAGTTTGGACTGGACTTTGAAGCCAGGTTAAGTCCAAGCAGTTCATGAAAGATAGCTCAGTGAAGAAGAAACCTCAGAAAAATCAGGCCACCATTCCGTAAGATTATAAATTTCTTTCATGCAGAACTACACCATCATTTCTAAATGCTCAACTGCATTATCCATTATTTGCATGTGTGAGTTAGTAATTCAAGGACAGAATATATTTTTTGCTCTTACAGCAGCAGTAAATACTTTAGGTGTAAAATACTGCTTTATTCAGTACATTACCAACACTTGTGAGTGATTACACTTACTGATAAGAGCCTATAAAGCACTGCTGATCAATAGTGCAGCTCTTCCATTCATATTAATGTGATTGCATTTAGATAAATTAATAGAAAAAACACAGACCTGGTGGTACAGCTTTTAAAATGAAAGAAGAGAAAAACAATATATTTTGCAGACATGGGTCCTGTTCTTTCTTCTAAGTGCATGCTTGCATACTTTCACTTGGAATTGCCATTAACTCTCCATATCCTCAAGAAATCCTCAGTATCAGCATTACAGAAATTTTAGTTTTCTAATAGTTTTATTTAGCAAAAAAAAGGTACTATTTCAAATGTCAAGAAATCTTTGCTCTTTTCAAAACTTAAGAAAATTTATAAAAAATTGCCATTTTTGCATATGTATTTCTCTGTTGGTTGTTCTTAGTTTCCAAGTGTCATTACTATTCCCTTCCTATACTAAAAATGTCAACCAGCAGTCAAAGTCACCAAAGGTACTTCAAGATCTGCACAAGGAAGATCCACTGTCCACATGACCCTCACTACAAGAAAATGGCTCTGCAGGGATTCAGGGGTCTGCCCAAATTTGACATGTGTGCCACTGCAGTTATTTTTGTTCCATGCCAATGTAAACTAAGAAGAGTAAAAAAAATTTTTGAAGTCTACATTGTAAACACAAGGCAAGGGACATTCTCACAGCTAGTTGATGATATGCCAGTTCAAAAACCTACAGCAAATTTTCACTGAGATTGAAATATTAATAAAACATCACCTAATGTGAGAAATATGCTTCATCCACTGAAATTCTATTGCTTTATAAAGGTTTGCACTTTCTTGAACCAAAATTAAACCAACTTCTTCCACCTCTCATCTTCTCCAAAATTTGAGTAACAAACAGGTCAAAATAAGATGAAAAAAATATTTATAAATGTTTGCAAACTGTCATTTCTAGAGAAATGGCAGTAGAAAATAAAAGTTCAACAAGAGAAACAGCTGCAATACCAGCATAATGAAAGCACCAGTTCTGACCTTTTAAAGATGCCTTAATGATCCCAAGGCAGCTATGTGACTTTTACATACAAATGTAGACTGTCTTGAAAAATCAAATCATCAACTGATTTCTATGTTCGGGGTTTTTTGTAAACACAATGAAGAGTGTTTAATCTGCTTTAATTTTGACAAATTAGGTACTTTTATTCTGCTGCAAGTCACACCCTGCCTAGAAAAGAAAATGAACTTAAATTTTAGTTCAGCACAGGTAGTCCAATCCATAAGTTCAAACTCATGGGGCTTGCACCTTCATGTGCACAGCCTCATCACAGGACCAGAAACCTTTTGCGATGAAGTCTAGGACCTCTAAGTGAAACAAGTAATACACTGTGGCACCACAGCTGCTTATTTCCTTTTGGTGTTGCCTGTAATCCATTAATCAGCAATAAATGAAAAGAACTCTTCCCCCTGGCTTTTCATTAATGATTTTATCTGGTTTTATCTGGTTTTTGCTCTCTACTTCTCACTTAAATTTAATGAAAAAAATGAGTTTCCTTTATTATGGGTCAAAAGGAAGAGTCAAAGTTACAGAAAAAGTCATGATCCCTAATATAAAACCAGCAGGAGTGCTGAGACATTTCATTAACTAAGTACTCCAAAGTCAATTCAAAAGCTGAAGTCTCTGCTCCTTAACATCCAAAGTTGAAGAAGGTATTTTACAAAGAGCATTAAGGTTTGCTCTGTGTTTTATATGAAAACAGGGCAAACATTACCTACTTAAAGGATCTTGTGATAATACATGTTGAATATTAACCTCAGCAATTTGCTTGCTGTGAAAGTTAGTGTTATAACAAATGCACTTCTTTGTGATACTGTTATTAAAAGTGTCCCAGGCCATTTGCATGATCTACTTCAATTATTATACAACTTTAGTTTATCCATACACAGAACCTGTTAACTTTAATTTTTAAGGGGGAGGGAGGAGGGAGGAGGAGGTGCCCTGAGAGCTATATCCTGCTGTTACTTGATTTGCTGTGGCTGTAACACATAAGAGCTAATTGCACACTTAATAAGGGAGAGAAATTGTTTGCTCTTAAATAATAGATCAAGGAGCATTATGTTGTCTAACTGCGAAAGCCTTATTCTGTGGCACATAAGCAATAAAGCTGCATGGGCAAATCTGCTGTACCTGGACACGGCTGTGTGTTGCAGAGTGCTTCTTCAGTGTGTAGTCCAAGGCAGATATCTCCTCCATATGCTGGTGCTGGGTTTGTGCAGGAGCGGGTTCTCATGTAATGCCCTCCTCCACAAGTTGCTGAGCACTTTGACCAAGATGACCAACAAGACCAGCCTCCATCCACTGAAAACACACAAAATATCATATTGCTTCAAGTTATTGTGCGACATGAGATAATTCAACCCATCTTACTCATATTCTATGGATCTAATTTGTGGACTACTGCAATTATTGGACATTTTTCGGTGACACTGAATGTTGGCCTACAAATTTAATCTTACCACAAATAAATTGAATTTATATATTTTACAAGACCCTGAAATACTGGCAAGCCTGACAAACTTACTCATCCATACAAGACACTTTCAGTGGGTGCCATAATATCTTTAAAGCCAAAGGTTTTTCTGTTTTCTTTTCTTTTTTTTGCTTCTGAGAGAATAAAATATCAATGATGGTTTAGCAGAACTATTATAAGCTCAAAGTAATGTTGTATTAATAAAATAAAACGTAGCTCAATAATATCAACAGAGAGATGGAGGAAAACAGATTTTGTTTCACAACCCAGGTGAGATTGCCTTAACACTACAAGCCATTTCAATTGATGTAACACAGTTGTAGGGTTTGATGGGCCAATATAATTGCAGCTCTAGTGTAGATGCCAGCAGCCAAACAATGGCAGTAGTTCAAAAATGCCAGAGATGAATGACAAAAAGGAGATGCAACTCCTACTTCAAACACAGGTTCTTGAAGAATCATTTATTTTCCCCCATTAGTATTTACTAATTCAAGTACATCAAACTGTTCTCCACTCTGAATTTTCATAAGGTTCCTCTGAAATGTAGGTTGGATTTAATGGGAGCCCCATTTGTGAGATGGCTTTTGACACACAGTCACTGGACAGGCTTCTAATCAAAGTTCACCTCCTTGCCTGCCCTGGGCTGGCTCCATTGCAGCCTCTGTTCTAAAAGGTACTGTTCCAGGATGTATTTCTGGCATTTATAGCCATATTGCAGCCCATCTGCCAAAGGCTTCCTAACTGCGGCCACATGACCAAGTCAGATATATTTCTCCCAGGGACAGCATTCCCTCTGCAGAGAATGTCTGTATTTTGTTCATTTCTCATTAGGGTATTTTGGTTGGGTTGTTTTTTTGGGTTCTTTTTGTTTTAGGGGGTGAGGGGGAGTAAACAACAACACCCCTAAAATGTCAAGATTTTCATAACCTACAAAAATTATTTTAAAACCTCAATTTAAAGTGGTATTGCTTGTAAGGAAATTATCTGCCACGTCTGCAACTGATTAAAAGAAATAGTCTGTAGTTCAACTGACACTAATTGATGAGCCCCTGAGAACATTAAAGGCAATAAACCAGTAAAGTTTTGTGTTATGACAGGGCCCTAAACTGAGCAAGTTTCAGCAGCAGTGGATATTTTACCACACAAGACAGACACTCATTACAGCCAACATTTGAAGATACTAGGTAAGGACACATTTTCTGTATAGGATTTTTTGCAGAGCACTCATTTAGGACATTCCTTGTAAGACTTTACTTCACGGTTTGTTGAAACAATGATTGTCACTGAAGTATCCAAAACATTCATTCAGCATTTCACAATGACTCCTTTTGATCCTTTCTGTTCCATTACTCAAACAGTCTTTCAAGGAGAAAACCACTTTCCACTGGTTTATGGAAATGCTTTTCCATAATTATCTCTTACACAAAAAAATGGTGGTTCCAAATCTGAAAAATAAATAACTTTAAAAAAAATAACTTAAAATGTCTGTGCAGCATCTGAATTTTAAGTTCTTTCTTAGATGGAGACAGAAAATTAAAGAAATACTTGTTTAGGTAGCACTGCATATCATATATCTACTTGGTGAGTTGAGTAGAGCGATTTCTAAGCAAGGGCTGCAGCAGTGAGAAATGAACCAGGAAAATGTGTCTCTTTTGCTATTACAACCTATATGTGCATTTTTGAATGCAATTTCAGATACAGCATACCCTTGGGGACTCAACTGCTAATCAAACAGGCAATTCACTAGTGTGTACCTAAGGGTACTAACTAATCCTGTAAATGAAGTTGTTGAAAACATAACATTTTAGTCTATGTATTGTTTGCGACATTATCTTATAAATCAAGAAAGCATGGAGTTGGCACTTCCTTGCTAAGAACAACAGATGTAAAAACTTTTGCAAGTAATGTATCTGGCCTCTGAATATCCTAACTGGACAGCCAGGATTTGTGGAATCTGGTGCTATATCCCAAGTATGCAATTTAAATAACTTATTTTCATTATTAAAGAATTCAATGATTTCTACATTTTTCCAAGATACATTTATCAGGCAAATCATCCAGCTGTACATATGTATGAGAGAGCTTCATACCACCTATCATAAATAAATACTTCATCTCAGTAGAGTGCTTGACTTGCTCTCTTATTCATATAGTCACTAGAAAACAAATGCGTCTTTTTGCCTGAGATAACTCTGTTAATGTAGTATTAGGCAAGCTCATATCTAAGAAAGCCACAGGTTATTTGTCTTCAGTGCAGGTGAAATATACTCTGCAATTTTATGACAATTTTAAGACATGGTATCTTTTATTCAGGACTTGGCTACTTGCCTCTTTTTTTTTTTAAACTATGTCAAATGAAAGCAGAAGCTGTTGCCTAAGCTTTTCATTTCATGCAATATTAAGGCTTTACCTTTCCAGATACTTTTTTCCCCCCTCTCTCTTTTTTTTTTAAATTTTATTTAAAATGATCCTTGACTAGCTGAAATGAATAATCAGAGGCATTTCTGCATGAAACAGAATGACAGTCTGAGATTGCCTAGGCAGAAGATAAACTGTCTGCAAACATTACCTGTGGCTCGTTCCCTGTAATGCAGGTGGTGAGCCCCAACGCTTTCTGCTTATTCTTCAATGGAAGAGAGTGAGAATCACAAGCATGCATACATTTGAAACTGCCATCTGCAATCTCTCTATCTATAGGTGGCCAAGAGCATAGAGACCAACATGGCACCCAGGAATGTCACCATGTTCCACAACTGCAGTGATCACGGCTGTACTGTAAGACTTCTGATGTAAAGGGAGAAGTGGGTCTGGGAAGGTGAGAACGGACAGGCATAACATAACGGACAGCGTTTGATTTTGTCATGGCTGAGATGGACAGTGTAATTTTAACTGGTTTTCTTAGTCACTATTTCCTGACAGGCTGCCATCCTAAATCTCTAGGCCTTTCAAGGACTATCATAACTACCTCTCCTATTTGTCCCCAGAACTTCTCCTTCTCAGCAACAGAGGATGATAAAGCATTGTGGTTAAATAAGATCAAAGGAGTGGGTATTTACTGCTTGAGATTTTATAAGACCTAAATAGAGCTCTGTGGTTTCTTTCATCTTTCTTTAAAGTTGCTTAGCAACACAACACCATCTGGGTTGGCTTTCTTTTTTTTTTTCCTTTTGTCACAGAGTCCTTAATTTTATTTCTACTTCTTATAGGACAAAAAATACACAGCTACAAGGACAGTTCCAGTTTCTTTACATAGCTGTTGGACAAAAGAAAGTCGTTAAAGCAGTTCCACAATGAAAGATACAAAAGAGTCTTTAAGTTTTCTGACAATTACTGAGGTTGGTCCCTTGCAGAAGAAGGCACCCTTCAGCTCTCAGGGTGCTTTCAAACACTGTTCTTTCCTTTATAGTAAAGCAAACAACTTTTTGCTTACTGGCTGTTGCTGAGGTTAATAAATATTTCTTTTCTATAATGAGAAAAAACAAAACAAAAATGTTGGGAAGAGGATGTACTAGGCAGAAACAGTGTATAGAAATGGGATCTCCTGGGGACATGACAAAACATCCACACTACTGGAGAATTTCCAAGAGACAATTAAGTATACTGGATACCCTGCTATGCACTTTGGGTTTTACAAGGAAGTGGAAGGAAGCGTGGGCAGACATACTGACCTCACCTGCTTTCATGGGAACACGTAGGGTTGCAGGCTATTCCCTACACTGTCTGGTCTCATTTCAAATGTAAACAACCAAATTAAAAAAATATATATGTTTTTTGTTGGTGTATGCCTTTAGGTTTATAACTTTCCATGTCTTTTCTATATGCATGAAGGAGTATAAGTAGAGGGACGACTAGTCCTTTCTACCCACAGAAATGCGGATTGTGTGCTTCGCAGTGGCTGAGTAAAATCTGGGGACATTAGGTGTTGGGCAGCCTACAGAACCAAGAGATTACTGCTCCCGTCCAGACACCCGGGGATCACCCCATTCCACATCACTCAGCCTACAGTTTTTTCCTAATCCTGTGGGATATTGCTGCATGTTTCAGTGTGGGAAAGAGCATTTTGACACCCCAGTTTGCAAAGGCAAAGTCTTGTTTCTGTGATGCTACAGATACCTTTTATCCATAAAAGCAGTATCAGATGAAACAGTCAACCTCGTGCAGTGCAGAAACACAGAAAGCAACCGAGTACGTCTATGGAAAGTACAACAACAAAATCTAAGGATCAACCTGGGTTTAAGTCTTTAACTGAGACTCTTAAGTTAGAAAAGCAACAGTTAAGTTCAGCTCCCTCCTCACTGGCTACAGAAGCCGCCTGGAGATACATCAATGCATATGGAGAGATGAGCTTCAGTAGCCTCAGAGACAAGCTTGATGTGATTGTAGTAATTTTTTCTCCCATGATTTAGGAAGTTACAACAGGATAAATTTTGTCTGTTCCTCTAAATATGTGCCATTTCCTTAAGGCTAAGTATGACTGCAAGGAAAAAAAAAAAGAAAGGAGGAGAGAGGAAAAAAAAAGCAAGAATGAAGAAAAAAACCCCAACAAGCAATAACTGGCTTTAGGGAATGCGTAAATAACCTCAACAGTCTTTCAGAGACTCTTTATTGTTATTAGCGCATTTAGTGATATATGAATTCACTCAAGCCCTAACTAAACCAAACTAAAACTGCTACAATAAAAATTTGAAGCTGGTAAAATCCCAAAGTTTTGTCATGAAGTATCAGAATTTCAAATCTGATAGACAGCAACTGTCTTTTCCCACTGACTCAACACTATGCTCTGAGAAGAGGGAACAGGGACTCCTGTAGCTCATGCTACTCAGTGGCACTCATTGATTCCTTATGTTTGGTTATTATTATTTTCAAATAATTATATTTGAAATATATTATTAATTCATAATAATATATTATAATAATAATTATTTGAAAATCTATTAGTTAGTAAATTCCTGTAACTTTTGCAAATTAGCAGAAGTTACCATTCAAACAATGCTTCTCTTCCTCATCTACTTCTCTTCATTATGTAAGTAACTTGAGAGCATCCAAGGATAACAAAATCCTAATATGTCTGATTATAGGTTCTTTTCTTTTCATATTGACCACCTATTAGTAACTCGAAGAAAACACAAATGTCAGTGAGTGTTCATGGATACTTTCCATAGTTATCGAGGCTGTTCAGTGCTTGCCAGCTCAACTCTTTTCACATCTCTGAGCCATAAAAAAGGAGCTGAGGCACAGAGCCAAAGAATAATTTGCTAGTGCAAGGCAATAGTGCAAATTCTTCTGCCTCTCAAAGCAGTTTGGCCACATGGAAACTAGTACTGGGAACAGGCCTTACCCTACACTGATTCCCAAGCTATTTTTGCAGATTATTTGGGAGAGTGCTAGTTAGTTGACAGCAAAATTGTATGAGGGATCATTCTAAAACTTGTACAATACAGACAAATCATATTCCCAGGCCTGGGTACAATTTCTGGCAATTTTCTGGCACTGTTCAATTTACTGTTATACATTCAGACTTCAAATACTATGAATGAAAAATAATCTTCCCAGTGACTGCTATCAATCCACATGTCAATGGACCATTTACTTTGCTACAAGCTGTGGAAAAAAATTCAGTTTCTCTCTTTCCCTGCAGGTTCAGGAAGATTTAATAGTAGCTGCTGAAGGCAGGTTCTAGATGGCTTCAGTTTTTGGGTTGTTTGGTTTTTTTTAACTTCTGGAATCCTGCAGCACATTTAACCATAAACTACTGGGTATTAATGTATTAATAAGTAAATTTTAAAAGATGTTGCAGGACACTTAACCAGACAAGAGAGTCGTGTACACTCAGTGATTGCTCCACTGGCTTTTTTGTTGTGTCAGTTCTTCAGAGTACTTAGTACCTTCCAGGATGACATTGAGTCTTGATTAATGGGTTTAGAAGACAAACTTCCTATTGACTTTCAACATGACTTAAGCACTGCTCAGTATATTTATCACTCATCTTTCTCAGCAGTTTACATCATAAGGAGTTGATACTGTCTGCTATAAGCATAACAGGGAGCAAAGCAGAACCTGAGCTTGCAGTAGCAGCAAGGCTTCTTTATGGCTGCCATCTCAGTCCTTCCTGCTAACACCAATTTTTCTGAGAGGCTAATGACTGGACTGTAACTAAATGGTCCTGTGCCAGCAGGGAATAGGTGCCACTGTCCTTACCCCAAGGGAACCTAGGTAAATCTTTGAAAGCATCACATTCTTCTTTGTTGCATTTTTATTTCTAGCACTATGGCCATTGCTTTCAGGTTGAGGTCAGAACAAGATCTCCTCACATTCCTTAGCCCTTCTGTCTGCACCTCACTTATTTACGTGGACACAAATGAACCGTGCACAGTTCTTGCATAGAGTTTTCTCCTGGATGCTCCACACTGGCAAGATGGACCTGACATGTTTACTCCTACTCAGTCCCTGCAACTCTATCTATAGCCTAGTCCGTGTGAGAAAAGTAGATATACCTCAGAGACCTGCACCTACACCAGCCTTTCTCAGGAACATCTGCAAAAGCTGTGTGATCAAAGCCTCACGTGTATTTTAGAAACTCACTTAGATAGCTAGGGTAAGAATGTTTTTATATAGCTGTACTCAGTGTAAACACCCAGGAAATTAAATCCAGTCCCTAGCACAGTGGCTAACAAGAGGGCTGAAAATTGTTACAACCATGGTTTCTCATCCTGGCTGCTCTCCTCTATGCCCCTACTGTGGGGTTTGCCAGGTTTTTACGTGGGGGCAGGGAGCAAAAGCTCTTCACCCATGCATTATTTACATCTCCCCTTTCTTGATGAGGTCTCATGAATGTCAACCTAATAGATGTACATGTTTACCCACCTATTCAGCTTTCTCTGACTTTCATTAAAAATGGAGAGAATTCAATTCCATCTGTATGCATCTCTAATACAAATTTATTCCCTTTCTACAAATTTATAATCAGGTCTAATTAATGGATAAACCTTATTCTGCAATCATTTTTTACTCTCCCATGTCTTAAAGAAAAACAAAAATCAATTACATCTACTGCTTGCAATGTTTTCCCTTCAGATTTATCTGAGATCTGACTTAGCCCCTTACATTTCTTCTTAATTACTGGCAAACTGTAGTTCTGCAGCCGAGGAACTTTGTGATTCCTCACAGGCTATAACACATCTAAGTGCTTCATTCAAGCTCTACATCTTTACTGAAGTTTGCTTTGCACGAAAACAAAAATGTAACATGTCCCTGAAGAAAGTTATTCTTGCTTCAGAAAGGCCCACCCCACTACTTGCCCACTAATCTTCAGAAATATTTTCAAATTCAGAGACAGCAGAAGAGGGAATAATTTTTACCTAAAGCATAATTTTAAGTTCTGCCTTACAACTTCATCTATTTGAGGTTTGGGTATTGGCTACCTCATAAACAACAAGGGCCTCTACATCAGACTTATGTCTGCATAACTGCATTTTACAGGTTGAAGCAATTTTGTTCAAAAAATATAACAGTATAGTAGCTGAAGACACAATTAAAAATACCATCTCTGAAAACTTTTAACTTATTTCAACTCAAAAAATCCAACAAAATTCAAGACAGCATTTAATTTGAGAACCAACAGCAAGGGATGTACTACAAATCTGACCTTGTTTTACATATAACCCAGGCCCACTTAAGGAGTGTACTTCAGTTACTACAGTGTGGTAATGCAGTCAGGTATCTTAAAGCTTGTGAGTAGAGCTGTTAGCTATTACTGTTCACCTGCTTCAAAGGAAAATGAAGGCAGTGTCACATGGAAGGGTTTCCTTTGCAAGGGAAGAAGAAACTGATGCGGAGGTGCTGTACTCTAGTTTGATTAGCCTCCCATGCTCATCCCTGGGGAGGGGCTTGCATATGTTAGTACAATGGTTTCTGAACTCTTTGACATAATATCAACTTTCAGAGCTTTTCACAGATGAACAATGCAGCCACATGAAACAAAATTGTTTAGAATTTTATTATTCAAAAAAAGCAAGGTGTTACGATTGCAGTTTGGGAACTAATGAATTAGAACACACACCAGGGCTGCGCAAATGTGGAGAAGATTTGGGCCACAAGTTTTTAATTCTCTGCCAGTTGTTGGTTCTCTACTGATTCTCTTCCACTTCTCTCTCACACTGTTTTGTGCAAAAACGTGTGGCCACCCTTCACTGATTGCGCCTCTAGGCTCAGAAAGAAACATATGATCCCTTCCCTTGGTCTTCTCTGATGCTGACACTGACAGATAAGCTACACAATGAACATCTAAAGCTACTTTCCTCCTCCTTGGATGCAGCAGGAAAATTTCACCAGAAAACAATGGCTTGTTGTGCTCAAGTGCCTCCTTAAGAAATTAGATGGCTCAGTGGGGCTTCACCCAGAAGGAAGCAGAGATCCCCAAAAGAAATTCCATTTGGATCAGCCCCACCAGCAGGACAGTTGGAGGCCTGAATGCGTCAGGCAACTCCCTGATGTGTTCAAGTTCCCAAGCAATCCCACTAGCCATAAAACTGCAGAGAAGTTCACTTTCACTGAGCAGCCAGAACACTCGCAGAGCTGCTGGGTTTGTGGGGTATCTGCCAAAACACAGTTAGGTTCAGTGCAAGATGGAAACACATTTTTCAAGAACCTGTGTCCCCCTGAAAGGGAAGTCCTGTCTTCTGCACAGATCTACTGTTTAGAGAATTGGACAGTGACTGTCAAAGGGCTTACAAAGCTTAGGGAAAGCACTACAATGATAAGATTGGACAAAACACTGATATTAAAAAAACCACACACATATCCATGATAAGGGAACACAGTTTTAAATCGCAACCATATAGTTAGATTTAGACGTAGATATATACAAACATATATGTTTTATTACAATAATATACATATGGAATGCATATATTGCCATAGCAGTCCTTCAGGTCCATGCTTGAATAAATGCCCAAAGGTCCAAGTTTTCTATAATAAAATATGCATCACTATTATACAAATTGAAATAATTAAAGATATATGAAAGCTTATTTCTAAATTTATTTGTTGATACTGGAAAGAGCTTAGTCCCTCAGTCATTATTGTTCTTTCTCTCTATCATTTCTCACCTTGTATTCTTTCCTCTTATTCCAATTTAACTTTCTTTTCTTCATGTGTCCTCCTATACACTTCCCCTTTCCTTTATCAAAAAACCTCTGGAAAGCTCATATAACTTTGAATTTGGGTGTCTGTTTTATGAATGGTGAGAGGTTACTGAAACCAAGATTTTTTTTCCCCAAATATCCAAGAATCAACAATGATTTATAACACAGAGCAGTTTCTTGAAAATATATATTCTACTTGTAATCCTTTTTATAGAAACATAAAACAACTTTCAATGAAGGAGAAGCTCAAGATTCCAAGAACATTTTTTATGACCTACCTGAGTTACCATCTAGTTTGGTGATCAGTCCTGAACCTTATTTGTTAGAGTCTCTGCACTCAAACGCTAGCACAGATTTAATGCCAGCAACTACTGCGATGAAAATTATATTTTGAGCTAAAATAAAGATTAAGCCAGATTTCTCATATCTTTTTTTCTCTTACCTCTACTTATTGAAATTATATTTTTATAGTCAGAGTTTCAAGAGTGAAAAAAAGACATAGTTATTAATGCTGTTGATGACAAACTAATTGATGTCACATGGGAATCTTACCCAAATTCACTTACATTATAAAAGTAAATTTGAGCTGTAGTTTATTCAAAAAACAAAACCAAACCAGCTATTGCAAGATGCAGACTTGAAGCTGAGTTTTTTTTTTTTCATTTCTCTCATTTCATTTGACTCTTACCTGGACAAGGCAAAATGTTGCATTCCTGGTACTCTAGAGATGGCCCGAGGCAAGGAAGTCCCCCGTACTTGGGCTCAGGATTGCTGCAGACCCGTTTGCGATTCCGTATACCTCTACTGCAGTCACGACTGCACTGGGACCATGGGGACCAGGGTGACCAGGCACCGTTGATGGTATGAGCAGAGTATCGTCCAGAACGCAAGAAATCCCCTGACAACCCTAATAACATAAGGATTGAAAAAACAAAACAAACAAACCCGAATTAAAACAGGATCTCACTCCCAAATAACCTTTTCTTCTTCAAATTTCCTCCTAGGCTTCTAATAGCAATGTGACCAGGAGGGTCTTGTCCTTTAGTCTAACAATCCAAACCACAGTTTCATCTCAAGAATCTCTTCCATAATAGAAAATTTCAGATTCACTTACACAAAACTAAAGCAAACACCTGGATCCAACTCTTTAGTTAAAGTTTTACATCTGCATTGACTGAACTAAAGTCAATTTACTCTACCTGAGGATGATAAAAGTTATCTCTCTCTTAGACAGGAATTGTAATCAGAAAAGTTCCCAGTACATCACCTACGTGTTATTGCTTCTGTTTTAGAGGAAGAAGGTTGCACAGAAGATGGGACTGAGCTGTATATGACCACTCATTGAACCAGATCTTCTACTCCTATCACAGGGCTCTGCTCATGTCATTGACCCAGCCCACCTCCACTCCTGCTTGCCGTGTCCAGAAGCAGCTCATGGGTGCCCTAGAGAGTAACACACTGCACTTATCCCAATAGCACTCAGACGCTAGTGTACAGCAATAGATCCACACAGGCTACTGAGACTGGCCTTCTGTGAAGAGCAATGTTTTGCCACTTTAAAAAACAGTTTATTTTCCACTGTGTCAAAGTGTTCTCAGCCACATATAAAATATGAAAATCAGCCTTTTGGAGACACAAACGATAGAACACTTCCTTGTTAAAATAACCAGCTGGCAAGTGGAAAACATCTTTTCTAAGTGACTTTAGTACCAAGAAAAGGCATTGGATTAAACAGCGATGGAGACTGAAGTCCACTATTTATCAGTGAAAAGGGAACACAGAGAATCTTGTTCAGAGCATACAACCAATATTCCTGGATGCAGGCCCGAGTGAAATTCTGGTAATTTGCAGTTAATCTGACTATCACTGTCACATGCAATCTTGGTCCTGCATGGAAAAAGACTCCCTCAACTGTACTCAGCAGAACACTAAACTCACTCTTGAGCTGTAGCATTACGTCTAAGTATCATTACTGAGCACCTCCAGCAACACTGCTGGGACTTCCCACTGTTGCCAAAGCAGTTCACCTTCCACATCACTGGAAAGCTCTGTGATCGATGGACCACTAACTGCTGCTTTTATTATAAGCACTTATTTAAGTAGCTGTGATGAGAGAAGGTCCTGTGAATGGCACTTTAAACAGCAGAGGATGTGGCTGCCTGCCTATGCTAGAGCTTCAGTATTGCTGATACAAACACAGATGAATGGTATCATCAACAGTGGAGAACTGCAGGAGATTGTTTGGAGCTTCAACTACAGCACAACCTTTTTTTCTTAACAAATTGTTTTATACCCTACGTACAAGCACAGGCACTGAGGGAGTATCAAGTGGAGCTAAAGAAACAGAAGACGTTACTGAAACATGTATGGAAAAGAGATAGAAGTAATACTGGCAAGAGACTGCCTAAAAGGAGTCCTTCACTGAACAGGAGCAGTACACTGGATAACCAGATGTCCATCAGTGTCCAATACTGAAACAATTTACATCCCATTTCTGTGGTTACAGCATGAGTAATTACATGCCAAACCCGTGGTTATGGCATTAGTAATGCTGCTTAACTTCTGCCAAAAGAAGTACATTCACAAGCATCCCTATGTAGATGAGCCTTTGCATATTTTTATTCAATATTGATAACAAGTGGCAATATTGGAATGATGATGCAGAGACACAGAAATACTAATAATAAGAAACTGATGAAATTAACAAGAAAACAGCAGAACAGCAATATAAAAATGACTAGAAATGGGTAAGACCTTTCAGTGATTATAGGGGGTAACTCTTTCTCTCCTGCTGAGTCAGATTATATTACACAAATATTAAAAGCAGCATTTTAAGAAATGTGACATACATTCAAAACCTAAAAGGGAGGAAACACAGAGGAACAGTACAGGTATCATGAATACAGTTCCACTTTCCAGTTCAATAGGGGATGGGCTTTTTTCAATTTTTCACTTTGGTCACAGAAATGCCCAGGTTACATACACAATGAGATGTGAGACCAAAATAATGGTATTTTTCTACCAGATTTTCAAATTAAGTACTTTCAATTATTAAATTAACAGCAATGCAAATGATGGAAAAAGTGTTAATCAGACAAGATTGCCAACAGTTTTCTTCATAAAACACCGCAGCATACATCGCTTCATAACAATATTAGGATGTTTGGAAGAGATTTTTTCAGGACAGATATAGGTTTTTCAGTCCTAAGGAAAATGTGTGACCTTATTTGCCATTGTGATAATTAGATTTCTTGTGTTTTAAATGGGGAAGTAGGGAGAGGAATCTTCTAAGGGAACGCTCTGAGGTACTTCAGCTCTGAAAGAGAAGAATATTCTAAAATATCTTTTCAGTGTGGAGTTTGGTTTGCAGCAAGTGTTCCCCTGTGTTTTCTTCTTTCCAAAGCATTAAAAAATTTATTACAAGGAGCAGCCTTTTTGCAGTTTTATAATAATTCATACTGTGTTCATAGAGAGGCTTTTAGAATTTTCTCTTCAGACCGAAACTGCAGATTTAAAAAATAGCATTGGGATACTAATGGCATTAAAAATAACAAGATCAATTTACATTCTGGAAACTATGTGTTCCCTGAAAAACCTCATAGCCTTCTACAATTAGGTGACTAGGTTCATGGATGAGAGGAGAAACAGTGGATGCTACTTATACCAACTTTAGTAATGATTTTGACACTAAAGCCGTGTCATAAGGTCTTGATAGACAAACCAACAAAGTATGGGCTAGTTAAGTGGACAGTGCAATGGACTGGAAACTGTCTGAACAGCTAGGCCCAGAGGATTGTGATCAGTCATACAAAGTTCAGCTGCAGGGAAGTTGCTAGTGATATATACCAGGGGACAGGACTGGGTCCAATCCTGTTTAACATTGTCATTAATGACCTGGAAACGTTTGCTGATGATACAAAGCTGAGAAGAGTGGCTGATACACAGGAAGGTTTTGTCAAATTTAATGGAGAACTTAATGGAGTTCAATATGGGTAAATACAAAGGTAAAGGAGCAACGCCATGTAACAGTAGTTGGAGGCCAACCACCTAGAAGGCAGCTCTGCAGAAAAGGATCTTGAAGTCCTGGTAGACAGTAAGATGACTGTGTGCCAGCAATGTGCCCTTGTGGTAAAGAAGGCCTACCTCTTCCTGGGATGCACTGAGAAAAGCCTTGACAGTAGGTCAAGGGAGGTGATGCTTTCCTTCTATTCAGCACTAGTGAGACCCCATCAGCAGTGCTGGGGTTCCCAGTACAAGAAAGATATGGACTTAGTGAAGCAAATCCAGGGTGGGGCCAAAGGATGATTAAGAGCCTGGAGCAATCTTTCATATGAGAGACCTGCAGAAGAAAAGGCTCAGGGGTATCTCATCGGTTTCTCATACCTGATGGGGCAATAAAGAAGGATCCAGGCTCTTTTCAGTAGTACCCATCAACAAGACAAGAGGTAAAGGCACAAATTAAAACACACAAAATTCCATCTGAACACACAACTCCGACCTTTTTACTGTGAGTGTGGTCAAATACTGGAACAAATTATACTTAGTATCTTAGTCTCCCATGGAGATAGTCAAAACTCAGATTTACAAGGCCCAGGGCAGTCTGCACTAGGTGACCCTTACTGAGCAGGGGTATTGGACTAGATTATCTCAAGACACCCATTGCAACCTTCACAATTCAGTGATATTTAAGTACAATGAAAAGAAAAAAGAAGAAATGGTTAACTGTCTACCTGTACTTTATTTTTTTCCTGGAGTCTTACAAAAAGTAAACATGATCCATTTTGTCTATAAAGGAGGAGATTTGACTGCTTATTCTTATTATTCTTGCATACTCATACTTTCCATACCTAAAATCTGCTTTGCTGATTGTATTCTGAAGTTATTGCAACTTCTTGTGAAAGGAGAACACTGAACAGATGGATTATAAAACTGTTTTATAGATAATTCTAACAATCTTTCTTGAGTATTGTAAGAGTTTAAGCCTCTGAAGATGTGGGAAGAGAAACTAAGCAGGTGGTCCTCCCTTTCAGATAGATTAAGGAAAAGAAAAAGAAAGAATATTTCTTTCAGAAGATGGCAAGGCACAGAACTGCTGCATCTCTGAACACAAAACTCTAAAGACCACCTTTGGCAGTGACAGAAAACTTACTGTGTATAAGTATCCCATCAACACAGCCTCTGCATTTCTACAAAAACCGCATATATCTCCTTTATGGACAATGCCAAAAATGCATGACCTGAAGAAAATTATTTGATATAAATGTAGCAGCAGTTACAATATAAAATACATACTAGAGAAGAAATTTAAAAGAAGATGTAGGTGAAAATTAATGAGACAGCTTTGTGTAACAAAACCCTTCCGTTTCAGAACTTTGTGCTTTTGAGGCATTTTCTCTGCATAAAAGCAGATCATGCAGTCTCTTTTAAATAAAAGTTGTTCAATATCCTATATAGCTAATATTTAATAAAGGCACCGTACTAACAAGCTTTTAGTACTAGAATATCGATAATTTCACATGCTATTTTGAAAAGCCAATATGGAGTATAAATCTTTAGGATAAGCTTGCTTAACATAATACCAGCATAAGGATAATCCAACAAATCCTGTGGACTTGTACATAAACAAATACACACTTAAACATACACATGTATTATAAATACATGCACACATATATAAATATACATGTAAAAAAGAAGAGTCATGGTCTAACCATTACACCCCTGCAGAGCTCTTGTAATTGTCTATGACAAGACTGTTTCAAGAGGAAAGTCCAACTATCCCTTCCTTTCTTCGGCAAACTGATGCATAGTAACTTGTTGAGCTATGGAAAATGGAAGGAGAATAAGAATAACTGAGTCCTTCAGGAAGTCCTGTTTATTAATGGAGGTAGTGGTGAGGGCAGTAATGAGAAATGAACCAAAAGATTACACAGCAGAATTTCTTCAAGAAAAACTTCTTGAGAAAGGAAGTGCCTATGCAGAACTGAATCCTATCTATATCACAAGCTGCCCAGAAAGTCTGTTGAGTCTCCTTCTCTGGAGACATTCAAAACCTGTCTGGATGTGTTCCTGTGTGATTTAGTCTGTATGATCCTGCTCTGGCAGGGGTGTCTGAGATTCTGTGAAAAAAATTATCAGTCAAAGCATCATCAATGAACTAATGAATAGTTTTCCCAAGACAGACAGAATAGGTTGAATCAGATCCAGATTTGGCCTTTATAATAGATAGGTTCATAATTCAAGGTTCATTGTTTAAATGATTCAAACTAAATTGTTCTGAGAAAGCCTAAGACTGACTTAAAGACCTGTGAATGTCTAGAATGCATGTATTCTGCTTGCAGTTTACAAACTGGCTTATTTTCAGTTGTCTAGAAGTAGTACTCAATTAATAAAATGTTGCACACTGAATCTAGAAAAGGTAATTTAACTACTTAATCCCAGTACAATTTTAAACTGGCAGCTGTAGTTCCCTAAAGCAAAATTTTCTACAAGTAGTGGAAAGAATTGCAAAAAACTGTAAAAAGCAATCACAGGGATTTTGTGGACAAAATCACCATCAACTTCTATGTGTAGGGAAGACCTTCTAAACAGAAGACTATTGTCTCATGCTGAGCACTTATGCTTTGTTCAATAAGGGAAAAATTACAGAGAAATTAGCACTGCTTTGCTGCTGACTTACTCCATAATACTTGGCAAGCAGGTGTAAGAGGGGGAAAAAAAGTCTAATTAAGTTACTTAATTCTGATGTAAAACAAGGCAATTTAATTATTTCTAAGTAATTTGAAAACTTTTTGGCCAAATTGGAATAGTTTTATAACTCCACAAGAAATTAATCCTGCTTGGAGACATGTTAACATGAAAGTCACCTGCTTTGACTAGTACAGAGGAAACACCTGCCTTTGCAAAAGTCTGTAATGAGACTTTGATTGGCCTGATTCTTCCTGAAGACATTCCCAGACGAGTTCAATTAATCTCGCTCAAAAGTAAGGCTCTAATAAAGCACATATATTTATAATAATTTTCTAATCTAGCCTGAATCGAAGGAATACATCTCTAAATAAGATAGAAGTAGCAGTGACACCTGATAAATTACGTTACTTGACTGATTTATGCCTTATGTCCTCCTGTTCAAACCTAACAAAGAAAATTCAATTATCCAAGCAGTCTAGGTTCATGACTTTGGGAAAATATGGTCTGGAGCCAAAATGCAAGTATCTGGAATAATTTCTAAATGACAACATAAAACACTGTTTAAAGTGCAGCAGGTAGCAAGGACAAGCAAAGACTCTTTCAGCGTTGTCACTTTCTGAAGATATTCTGCAAGTATTTGACAATATCATTGAAGCATAAAGCTTACATACCTTCAGGCCTGTATACCTATAACTTCTAAAACCTTGTAAATCTTCAAAATTTACTTAGTAAAATTTAAATGGTAAAATGCAATCACAAACATGAATGTAATGCAAAGATAAGATACTAAAAAACCCCAAACCAAACAGCATGCAGATGGAGGATGCTGTTACCACAAGCCGTTTATTTCTTGTACCTGGCTTTTTTGTGTTTTGAATCCCAAAGCTCCACTGAAGAGCTGTTTGTCGATCAAACTTGAATTTTTCATCAAATTTAGTTCTGACTTCCACAGCTCATGTTGTTCTTATCTCAGAATACCACAGTTTAACTTCGATAAGACAGTGTAAGAGACAACGTCCCAACATGACTTCAGGACATTACTGATTATCAGCACCTGTTTTATTCTGTACTAAATTCTGAATGCACTATAGACTTCCTGTAGGTAACACTAGGATTTAATGTATCTTTTCATGAGACAGTGTGGCCACTAAAACAGTATTTCAGATAAAATTACATACAGCCTTCAAAAATAGCTATTGTTTTAAGTTTGGCATGGAGGAAGCAGTGACAACTGGGAATCTGTGTTTCCAGGACCCTTTTTCTCCTTTAAGGAATTTATGACTTTTTTTCAGAATTTATTCTCTTCTCCTACAGCCCCTCCATGCGCCCTCCCCTCCCCCCAAAAAAAAAAAAAAGGGGCAAACAAAAGTCTTTCAGTCTGTTTTTGACTGACATTAGAAGGGTTGTCTTTGATTAATTGTTTTCTAAATGTATTTTGGGTGCTACCATCATCGAACTTTGGCCATGTCAAATTTAAAGGTCTTGTCTAAGGTCATCGTTGCTGTTACCTTCATACACAACAAGGAAAAAAATTGGTACTTCCACAGGGTGATTTGTGCCTATTATATCAGTCACATCTTCAGATGGAACCCTCATTCCTCAGGGTGCTAGCTGTCTTTGCAGAATATAATGGAGTCCAGAATTAGGTGAGACAAATTCCAACTGGAAAAATCAGATAACCACATACCTTGTGAAATTTGTTTCCCTGGATTAAACACTCATGTTTTCAATACATAGTGTTTATATATCAGACAATCATACAGGGAGTCAGTATGTTTAAATGTAGGTATTCAAAAAGTTTCACAAGCACACAGTAAAGCCTATGGTGATGTAATTTCTAGACTTTTAATGGTGGACTGTACAGACTTCTGCATTAAGATATGCAAGCAACATACACAATCTCACTTTGTTCCTTTCCAATATGAGTACTATATGAAAACCCAGAGGTAGGGAACAAAACATGTTTTTCTTTCCTATTAATCAAACCTTAAATCAGAAAAGCATGAATACAGTATGCAAATGCTATTGCTTGGTTGTCTGAAATAGAGATCTTACCATACTCGGGAGGAGTCTAGTGGGCTTCTGGCAAGAAGTTCTACCTCTAAGCTCAGTCTGCAAAGAAAGTTTGCCTTGCTAGCACCTGACAGTGAAACATGATTCTGTTTAACATGGCATGACTATAGTTGCACAGTGGGAGATTATAGGCAATGAGAAAATTTCTAACAAATGGCTCTCTTCTGCAAAGAACACAGAACACATCTTTGGTAATGAGGTATGTCAAGCATGCTGTACCAGTATTAATCTTGCTACAAAAGCCAGAAAATTGCTATAGCTCAACATGGAGATAATGAAAAGAATGTTTCACAGTATCCAGGTTCTGGTCAGGTGGAAGTAAATTATGATGTTTCATAGAATCATAGAATTGTAGGGGTTGGAAGGGACCTCGAGAGATCATTGGGTCCAACCCCCTGCCAAAGCAGCTCCCTAGGACATTTCACTGAGATAGGCATCCAGACGGGTCTTGAATATCTCCAGAGAAGGAGACTCCACCACCTCCCTGGGCAGCCTGTCCCAGGGCTCTGTCACCCTCACTGTGAAAAAGTTTCTCCGCATGTTGGTGCGGAACTTCCTCTGCTCCTTGCTATCCAGTCAGAAACTGTGAAGGTGTCCACCAAAATTCATAGTTTCCCATTCTCATGAGATCCTTCTGTTCCAAAAGCTACAGATACGCTACATGACTCTTATTCATGTATTTTCTTCCCATAAAATCAAAAAGCAGTAGAGGTGTGGTTTGCTGACCCAAATCCACACCTGGGAGTAGGGAGGTAGTCCTGAACCCTGCAGTTTAGTCAGTAAGTTTCATCACATTAGCAAATAAAAAGAATGCCTCCCTGCCCTACCTCCCTCCCCATATTCCACTCCTTACTGTTCTGACATCCATAATCAGAAAATGCCTAAGCACACAGGCTTAAAATAAATTGTGGCTAAAAAAGACATAACGGTAACTCTTTTCACCAGAAGCATATTGGTTAATGCAGCTGCTTGGATCACTGATTGGGTTTGATCTTTCATTACAGAATCATTAAAGACTGACCAACCAAGAAAAGTCAAAGAATGAGCACAAATTAATGACAAACTTATGAGGGCACTCACTAGGAAGAATGGACAGATGTACAATAGTTTCCGCCCTGTCAACTACGCAATATAAAGTATTTAAATATTCCGTAGTTTGGGGAGTAGTCAGCAAAAATCCTTCTCCAAGATGAAAATGTCGATTATTGTGCAACAGGGTTACTCCCATACAGCGGCCTAATGATTTTTTTTCCAAATGAAGCAAAGCAACAGTTCCAGCAAGATGCAACGAATAAGGTACACCACCAGGAAACTCAGGAATCTGATGTTCAGAAGTGAAAGAAAAATCTTCCAGCTAATCCGGCAAAGAATGCCCCTCAACCCACAGCCTTGTCTCTTGCACTCTGCCTGAACACTTTACTTAACAAAACATAGGCACTCATACTTCTGACTATATTCTGGAAGAAAAAGTCAGCTTATGCATCCAACTCCATGAGAGGTCGGATGATCATGAATTCGGAGCTAAGAAAGGTATCTCCCTGTTTAATTTTCTTGCAGCAATATGACCTAGGATACACTGGCTCTTGCACCAGTCTCCATCTGGACATTAAGCTGTTAACTACCTTCTGGATACCCCAATTCCTCATCCATCAAACAACCCACCCATATAATCTATATCTCTACAATTCATAAAAGGATGTTGTAGGAGTCTAGAGAGATGACCTCTCTAGCTCTTGCTCAACAATGTGTTCATTCCATCATAGAAAGCCACTAGGTTGGTCAGGCAAGACTTGCCCTTGGTGAAGCCATGATGGCTGTCTAAAATCACCTCCCTGTCCTCCATGTGCCTTAGCATAGCTTCTAGGAAGATCTGTTTCATGATCTTCCCAGGCACAGAGGTGAGGCTGACAGGTTGGTAGTTCCTGGGGTCATCTTTTCTACTGTTTTTAAAAATGGGTACGATTTTAAAAATGGGTTCCCACTTTTAGTCCAGCAGGACTTCACCTGACCGCCATGACTTTTCAAATACTTCAGAGAGTGGCTTGGCAACTACATCAGCCAATTCACTCAGCACTTGGGGCTGCATCTCATCAGGTCCCACACACTTGTGTATGTTCAGGTTGCTCAAGTGGTCACAAACCTGTTCCTCTCTTACAGTGGGAGAGACTATGCTCCACCAGTATCCTATCTTGTGGTCCATACCCTCAAGAAGGGTAGAAAGAGAGATCAACAGTGAATTCTGAGGCAAAAAAGATGTTGAGTACCTTAGCCTTCTCATCTGTTGTTTCCTGCTTGCCAGTCTTGCTCGCAAGTGGGATCACATTTTCTCTGACCTTCCTTTTCTGGTTGACATACATGTAGAAGCCTTTATTACCCTTTGTATCTCTTGCAACCCTTGCAAGTTGAGCTCCATATGCACCTTGGCCTTACCAACCCCATCTCTACACAAATGGGCAGTGTCTGTGTATTCTTCCCAGGATACCTGTGCCTGCTCCCACTGCTGATGCATTTCCTTTTGGCCCTTTAGATTGACCAGCAGGTCTTGACTCATCCATGCCAGTGCCTTCCCTTCCTTTGCAGATTTCTTACACCTGGGGATTGAGAGCTCTTGCGCTCTCTGGGAAGTGTCCTTAAAGATCCACCAGCTCTGCTCTTCTCCCTTGTCTCAGAGGGCAGTTTCCCAGGGGGGTCCTACTGCCTATTGAACAGCTGCCCTAAAATTTAGGATCCTGATGTTACTCTTTGTCTGATCCATACCCCTCAGGACTGCAATCCTTTTGTAGATCTACTGCTAGTTGTTGTGATAAGTCTCTGAATTCAGTTCAACCTGGTGGAAAAAAAATATTTGCTTTCTCCTTTAATTTTGTGAAATTTTAAAAAAGTGTCATAAATGTCAAAATGCTGGAAGACAACAAAAAGCAGCACTGCCACCATAAGTCTTATTTAGGACAAGAAAGGTTGGTCACGCAGCAATCCTAGCAGAGCACAATCTTTGCTAAAGGCTAGTTTAAAACTTAATTTCGATGAAAAGAGGGGAATAGCAGAAAGACCTGTTAGAACAATTGCTCCATACCAAAATCTGCCTTTCTATCCAGACATATAAAAAACTCACATTGGAGAATGCAGATTACCAGAAATGGGAGTGACATAGAGCGTGAAACTAAATCTGGCGTACCAGGAATTTTCTTTCAAAAAGTTCATTATTATGTATTTCTTAAAAACAATTACTAACATCCTGCTTCCTCCAAAGAGATACAGATGTCACATGAATCAATGAAGGTTTTACTCAGAATGAAGGTCAAGGGGAAAGTTTCTAGACTCTTCTCACAGAATCCACCCCTACAGCCTGCCACTACCAAGACCCTGCCATATAAACCGAATACAGCCAGGAAATGTTTAACACTGATTTTCAAAACATTCTAAGAAAAGTACTGAGAATTAGAAAGCCTAAGGACTAAGAAACCATTCACTCTTTATGGCCCTAGATAAGCCAAATGCTTTCAGTTATACATTTTTTTACCTAACCTAGGTGTTGCGAAGGTACAGAAGCTTATGTAAATAGAAAGCAGGTCTATAAATATTAAAATATACTAATTAAAAATCAGTATTTCCTTAGAATATATGACAAAAATATAAAACTTAAAAAGAAATACTGATATATAATTAAACTTGATAAAATTAGAGTGCTGTCAGAAGTTTGCCTATTACATATACATACACACACACATTCAAAACTATGTATTATTGATAGGGAAATAAAAAATTCTGAAATTAAAAAAATGTAATTTAAAGTCACCTAAAATTGAAGAGATTTTGAAGGAGTTCAGTTTTTCATCTCAGAAATAGAACTTTAAATTGCTAGCAATAGCATAACATAAACTTTTATAATAGAAATTATCCAGTTCATAAACTCCTTATTTAGTTTAACACCTGCATCAATCTTACAGTTGTTACTTTAGAATTACTGAGCAAAAATTTCTTCTCAGCATCAGTAACACATAATATAGCTAAGTATTTATAAAATACATTAATGTTCTACAAACTCTTCCCCCATAAAAACCCAAAAGAGTATAAGGAGGTGACAGAATCCTCCAAGAAGTGGGCTGCCATGTCATGGCTCTCAGATTACTGTAAAGAAAATTAATATTACCCAGTGAATCTCATAAATGGTAGAAGACACTTGATTAGTCTGAATGATGAAGCTACATTCAGAAGAAATACAAGCCAGATTCCCCGTGGTTATCATTCTGTCCTCCTTTCCATTACCAGTTCTGTTGCACAAAACACCACCAAGCAAAAAACTTCCTCTCTGCTGAAAATGGAACTGCAGACACCTTGCTAGCAGAAGGCATCGTGCAGCCGGTCTAGCTTTGCTTACCATCTGTCGAGCATCCACTGGTGCCATCGCTGGAACAGTAACGCATTTCAATCCTCTGCCTTCCCACCTCCAGCAAATTTGGGTCAGGCAAGCGTGCTTTGCAGGTGTATCGGAAGCGCTGTTCATAGTGGCCGCCGTTGTCTGAAATATTGACTGGGGTCCAAGGCGTCCAAGGAGTGGTCTTTTTTAACTCAGGACAGGCGTTGGTGTTACAAGGCTGATACTCCTGAAATAAAATTATCACAATGAATATATTAAATATAACTTTAAAAGCACCCCACAAAACAACAGACAAGAAGGCAACCAATAACAAAAGCCTCTGATACTTTTCCCAGCATTTCCAATAGCAATGATCATCAATAAACTTCAAATTCCAATCTCAAACTAAAAATGTTTTCCTCTGTTTTTAGGCAAGCACAGTATCTCACTGCTAGAAGCAATAATATACCAGTACAAATTAGATCTATTACATCCATAAAGCTGAACACTGTAAGTACCATGATAAAGCATATCCTTTATAAATTAATAGCCCTAAATAAGGTGTAGCTAAATATGTTAAAGCTTTTAATTAAGAGGAATTCTGATAAACTGCACATACGAGACACAAACCAGCAAATAATCCTTGGTAAAATCAAGTGGCATGTGAATAAGTGAACCATTGTCCATTTTGTATATTTCTTATGTATTATGAGGGGATAATGGACAAAAAATATTTTAAGAATTTGTTTCCTTGCGGAGCATGGTGCCCATAGCTCCAGCAGTGATAAAGCTATCATTGGAAGCAAACTCCTGGGGACTGATATGCACCAAAGTGAACAGACGACACCCAAGAAACAAATGCAAAATTGTCAATATCCTCAAGCCCCACAATATACATCTTCTGACAAGTATCACCAAGAACTGTAGGTCTCGCCCATTCATTTCCCTGAGCAAATACACTTCATCCAATGCAAGTGCTTTATAAACAATTTAGATGAAAGTAAACAACGATTAAATATCAGAATGAATTCACACTGACAATTATTAAAAAGAAAGAGGCATCAGTGGGGCAATTTTTAAAGGATCTCCCTACCTTTGACCTCTTAGAGAGTTACTCAGCAAAAGGTATCTTCTGAAAAGGAGCCTGACTAGGTAATTCTACTAAATACCTCAAAATATGGTCATAATAAAATTAATAATTTTATCCCATAGTACAACCTCCTTCTTTCACAACCCCTACCCAAGCTGATATGTTCCAACAAGCAATAGATGACTCGCTCCTCTTTTTCCCATGGTGATAATAGCTTTTTTATCCCAGACATTCCTCAGTTCACTACCTCCTCTCTCAGATGATCTAATGCAGAAAGCCATCCAACTAGGCTGAGAGCAATTGCTCTAAACCTGTATTTTAGTTTAAATTCTGCATTGCTATTTCAGATCAAAAAGAGGCTTCTTTATCTGAAAGCTTTTCTAATTTGTCCATATATTAGATTTGGAAAAAAAAAACAATCCCCAGAAACTCCTGCACCCTGAACACAGCAAGGCACCAGAGAACCCAGCGCTAGGTTGAAGCCTCTGATGTTCGGAGGCCTGGTGTGGACCTGTGACAAACTTCATGCTTCCATAGTTTTGTGGGACTTGAGGTAAGAAAGAATTCTCAGCCTGAAGACTTCAGCTGCACTGTTATTCACTCCTCAAGTCTGTACAGCAAAGTCCCTTCCCACCTCAAAACCTGGTCATCACTACAATGGTAACCATGAAGCAGCTATTCAAGTCACACATGCTTTACACTAAGGAATAACATGTACAACTATTGTGTCAGCATGTAAACTATTAAAAGGAAATAACAAAATTAACAGATCCCAGCAACAGCCAGAACCAGCCCGCTTGCTATGTGACCTGGCTATTGACCTCAAATGTGCAGTCCCCTCAAGGATCTTGATTACAGTGAAAATCTGTTAGCAAAAGCACTCTGTCTTTCCCTCTTTTTTTTTTTTTTTTTTTAAGATGTCTAGCATTGATGAGTCTATCACTTCCCTACATCAGCTGTTCCACTATTTGGTAACCCTCAAAGCTGACAAATTACAAGTTAATTCAAGCCTGCATTTTCCTCTTAATTTAATTTTCTAGCCAGTGAATTTTCCTGCACTTTCATTGATAATATTGGAAGTATTCCTTGTCCTGTACCTAAATTAAAAAAAAATATATTAAAAATTCATGCCTAAATAACCCATGAATCATGATAAAAGTTGAACTTCTTAAAGCTATGTAGAATTTAAAACCTGATTTCCAGATCCTACGTATGCCTATGTCTTCCTTCTGTCCTACTTCTCATTTTCCTTAAGACTGGACATGGAAATTTGATATAGCACTCTAGAAGCAATATTATTAATACATTATGCAGAGCCAATCATGACCCTGTTCCACTTGACAGTCTGACTTTAACATATACAGTATTATATTAGTGTTTTTTCCTTCCACAACATTGCACAAAAAGCTTAAGTAGACCCAATTATCTTTGATAACCTGTCCTTCTCTAAATCACAGCTTTATAACTACATACGATTTCCTATCCCACACAAGAGGCTGGTGTTTGGCAATATTGAAATACATTTTAGTAGCTGCTACTGCAATTATCTGGCATATTATTTACTACCTCAACCATCTCTGTCATGGTCAAGCTTGTCTGAAGATGTCTTCTGTCACTGTCTAGACTACTGATAAAAATGTTAAGTGCTATTGACCCACAATCTGATTCCAGGCAGACCCTTCTAGAATCATCCCAATCATTTATATCTGTCTGATAACACCACGTTTCAATTTGTCAGTGAGCCAGCTTTTAATCCATTTAACATTTGCCATATATTTCAGTTTTCCAAATCAAGGTATTTTCTTTTGCAAATGACAAGTGTCTTGGAAAAATTCACTGACAGTCTGGAAGACATGCTGTATCAATTGCAAACATATTTAAGCACAAGTTCTTCTCTAGTAGTACATAATGAAGACTACTTCAATCAACACAGTAGCTACTGAAAAGTTAATTTCAAACTTTGTCAAACAGAAACAAATGATCAAGGAAGAAGTTAATTTAGTGGCAGCGTATTGAATGCTGCTCCACTAAGAAAACATCTAAAATGAACACATCATCTCACTGATTTCTAGACAGAGAAACTACCACTAAACAGTGTGTTTCAGGATGCATAGTCCCTTCATACACCCTAAGTGAAGGCATACTCATATGTTGTTACATGAGCCAGAAAAGAAAGATGTTACTAAAGAGGGTTTTTTTTCCTCTCTGCAGAGACCGTTTGTTAGTTTTTCCTTTCTCCTTGCTTGGAGCATAGCTTGTAAGAAAGTTTGTCTGCTGTCATGCCTGTCTGTTCAACCACTGGATAATACCCATGAAAGGCTCAGAATGGCAGTGGAAACAAAAGTACGTGTAGATTACCCAGTAAATATTTACAGCAGTAAAGAATGTCTAAGAAAATTCAGAGGAATATGTTAACAACAGATGATTCTATGAAGTTGTCGCTAATAATGACCTGGCAGAGCCTACTGGCTTCTCTCACAGTGAGTGCTGCACTGCTCTACCAACTACCACATCTGCTGCAGGAATAAAAGGTCTCATGGTACTTGATGAAAGCATTCGTGTGATCCATGCTACAAGACTCCAGTACAAGCAGCACACTGATCTGCTCTGAATGGTCTCAGATTTGGAAGTAAGTAAAGGAGGAGACAGTAAAGTTGCAGTTCAGATCAGGCATGAGTGTATTTAGTATCAAGCATAAAGACATAGCCTGATTGGGAGTGTTTGTCAGGGACTAGGGATATGGAAACTGCTATCTGTGCCTGGATTGTCTTCTCACCTTGTCCAACAATTTACTCAAGAGGAATTTCAGGAATATGGCCCTCTTCAAAGCAATTCAACCAGCTAGAGCCATGGATACAATAATAAAAGAACCACATAGTGAAGTAAAAGTTTCAGATGAAACACTGAGGTATCATCACAGCAAAACAGCGGTAAGAAAGAACTGGAAATGTTAATTCTTATCCCATTTAGAAAAGTACTATCAAACCAAAACAAAAGTCAAGTAAGACCCTGATCATTCTGCTTCAATACGGCTGTTGAAAGGAACCGAGACAGCAGCTGCCAAACTCCACCTCTTGTGCTCCACATGGACTGAAGGAAGCAATAAAGTCAAACTCTCCTGGGAGGGATCTCTGGACACACACAGTGGAAAAATTCAGGGGCTCAAATGATGGGTTTAAACATATCAGTTCTCAGGGTACACTACAGGCACAGAGCAATAATTATTTGAGCTAATTTGCAGCCTCCAAAAATAACATTGCTATCATTCGAACTTAACTATGCTTTTACAGTTCTCTTTGCAAGTGGGCCTAAAACTGGTGGCCCAACTCACCATATTGTTCCTTTTAGAGTGGATTGAATCAGTTGAAATTATTCGATTTGCCTGGCAAAGATGCAATAAGACATCTCGTGATTAAATTTCAGGGGACAGTTCAACAGTTAGTTGGGAATTTGACACAAATAAATGCATACATCACAAAATAAGTGACTATGAAAATGCTAAAATAAAAAAATATCATGAAGCATACTGGTGGTAATATGACAAAAGGCATCATAAAGTAAACATAATATTGTTGGAAAGGACCTTAATGATCATGGAATGATAGAACATAAACATTGATTATGCTATTAACCAGCTACCTTGCTTCTATTGTTTAAAAAAAAAATAATCCTGATATTAGCATATAATGAAAAAAGATTATTGCCATGTTTTATACCAAAATGTATTTAGAACTATTTCTTGTATTATTTTTGAAAATGCAACTAAACTGTTATTTCCAAAACATCTTATTTCAAACTGGAGGAGACTGTTGCTCAATAACATAGAACAAAATTCTAATGTTTTCTCATGATGAACATTGAACAGACTAACATTTTTTTTGCCTCTGCATAGCCACTCTAGTCAAATTCCTGAAACTTTTGAGAATCTGAGACTTTTACTCCTACTTAAGCTTGACTTTAATTAACCAAACAGCATAATAGTCTGACAGTTTCTTAGGAAACTGTGCTAAAATATTTTATACATTTGAAGAACAATTTTTTATAAAACTCAGAATTCAGATAGAGAGTTTTATTCCCATTTATATTACATATAAATATTATTGATGGATTTCTCCTAGCAAATTTTTATTTCCTTGAAGTATATAGTATGCTTAATGCACTTCTGTTCTTATCTGGTTTTCTTTCTTATCTGTTAGTGTGAGAGATTATCTTCACAAGGCAGCTAAATCAACATTAACAGTCCATTTAAATATTTCCAAGCCAACAGTTATTTTTTATAATTTGCTTTTAATATATTGTATTTCTTGAATACTTTTTTGACATTATGGAAAAGTCCATTGATAATAATTACTGACGTTTGCTTTTTGTTCCTTTACACTAAACTTCAGGCTGTCTGAATTTTTCAAGTTTATTAATTTTTCAGTTTATTAAGATGCCAATGGAAAAGAACGTCGCTGATTCATAAATTGAATGGCATAGCATGTCAGCTGGAACCTGAATCTTTCAGTGATCCTCTAAGCTTTGAGTTTGCAGCAGCAATATGTAGTTAGAGTAAAGGATAGCTCTCATATGCAATCAAAACAAAGGCCAAAATAAGTGTAACAGTATTATAAAACTTAAGAGAAAAACAGTTCCCATTTATAGGGGGCCTTGTTTACACAGCAAAATGTAAGTTTCCTGGAGAACTAATATTCCCTCTCCCTCTCCAAGAACCAAAAGATAGATAACATTTATCTTGCAGTGGTTGAAAAACACATTCAGGAAAATCACTAACTGAACTTGAAAAAATAAATGGTTCATTTATTTTCATTACAGAAATGTAAAGTCTTATCCCATTTAGAAAAGCACTTTCAAACTAAAACAAACAAAAGATAACTAAGACCCTGATCATGTTTCTATTTATTTCCACAGTTCAAAAAGCCAGGTTCTTTAACCAAACACCAATATACCTTACTTTATTGTCATTTTTCTAGAACAATACCATTTAAAAAACACGACCTGAAAGAATACCCAAACCTCATCAAGTCCAAGCCATTAACCAAAACATCTTCTACATAATAAATTTCACAGCTATATTTAAAAATAAAACCACAAAATGCTTCCAAGTTCCCCATCATATTTCAATCACGCAAAGGAACACATATATATCCTAGGTTTTAGGCAGTATTTTAGCTATTTATTGACATTAATGGGAGTAGTGCTATTGATTCCAGTGGAACCAGAACTTCAGAGACTATTGCTAGGCAGAGAAACAATCCTGTAGTGATGTAAAGTAAGGTTAGGTGGGTTGTGTTCATAATGCATTTTTTTTAATATTTTGATGGATAAAGGGAGGAAAATCCCCTACACAAATAGGAAAATACCCTACACAAATGGGAGAACCAATTAGAGTGATAAACATTTATTTCAAATACATGAAAAAATTCCTAATAGTGTAATAGTTCACTTCAAAGCATGATATTTGAAATTGACTCATATTCAAAATGTAACTACAGATAACTAAGGAAGAAAAAGGTTCTTTCTTCTGACAGAATTTTTAAAAGTATACATAGAGGCACAGTAGTTAATTTGGATTCTTCCAACCTAATTCATTTACGAACCTGCATTACAATTAACCTCATATATATCTAGCAAATGTAATTTTTATGTGATAAAAAAACAGGAAAAATTTTTCAAGTTTTGTAAATTACTTTTTGGGGGGTTTATTTTGGTTTTTGTTTGGGTTTTTTTTCAATAAGTGAATAAGTGAATAACTTGTGCATTTTTGCACACAGCTTGTGCCTGCTCCAAATTAACTTGTACCAATCCTTCAAGCGTTCCTGGTGTGATCCCAGTGCTGCTACTAGAGGACCCCACTTCTATATCCTGTGTACAGAGCAGCCTGCAAACACAGTGCCCTTACTCAAATCTCCACACCCATTTAACACTTAAACAGTCAGACTATAAGCTTCCTGGAGGACAAATCATTTTGGACTGCTTTTTCACATGCCTTTATGTAAGGGCATCCTGGTTCATCATTAAAGCTTTCAGGCAGCAGGCCACAGTAATGCTGTGGAGGCTAGCTTTCTGCTATAGAAGGCAGCAGATTTTCAATTCTACAGTTTTAAACTCTGTTGTGAGTTGCAAGTTAAGACCAGGGGACTGCAACCATGCCAACTTTCCCAGACCTCTAAGATAGGAGTTGGTCCCAAGTGACCTCAGGCACTTGAATTTTAAATTGGTTAAAAAAGCCCATGTTCAGTGCTTGTGTATTCTTACTATTGGAGAAAAAAATCATAACCAGACAAAGAACTGACTAGTGGAATTTACAGTTAGTTTTCAAACTAAGAACGAAGTAAACTTAAAATGTAAGAGTTTCAGTGAAGTGGATCCAAATTTTGGTTACAAACATCTCTTCTGGTGCTTGCCTACATGTTCAGTGACTACTCAGAATTCAGTGTCTTGAATAAACTGAAGCTGGAGACTTCGAGTTTGTTTTTACTTGCCACTCACCTCACTTTCAGGAACATGTTTCAAGTCCACAAGGGGAATGAATTAATATTCAGTCTTGTCACCAACTTCCTTTTTGAATATGAATTTACTTTGAATTCTAGGCTTCTCTTACTAAGTTAAATATAGATTTTCTTTTGATGAACATTTTGCCCACAATGACACAAGCCTCCTGTAAATTACCCTGCTCCTTTCACTCTTGCATAGTTTATCGAAGCTATTAAATACACTGCTAACAGTAAATAAGCAATACCTCCAAAAATGCATGTCCTAAACAGAATTTCTTCCTCTCATTCCTCCCTTCCTTTTACTCTACCCATGGCCCATGAAATATCTTATGAAATGGACAAGCTTTGCAATGGGTTCTGAAGGATTACACATTCAGATACACGAAGAACATAAAGAAGAGGTTTCCCCTGACTTAGAAGGTTTTTTCTGGCAACAATCATGAGTTTTTCAACATTTTTGTACACCACTAATTCTAAATGTCAGGCATTTTTGTGGGTCAAGTAACTATTCAGGACTTGCCACTAATTTGGTGTCAAAGATACTTAATTGATAGTCCAAAACCTTGATAAATAATAGTCCAGATGCTTAAAACCTTTACATTGGCTTAAAGGCAGCCTGGACAGGGAGAGGAGGTTTATCTAGCAAAGGAAGATAATAAAGTTACTTATGCAATATTGTTAGTAAGAGTATGTCCCATCGTTCTACAGAAAATTTCTGTTTGGCAGGCAAGTTACTGCTTAGGAGATGCCTGTCAAAGAATTAAGGATTCATTTATTTTTGCCCCAAGTGGTGTCATTTAGACTGCCATAAGGACAGCTGAAAGGAATGATGAAAACAGAACACAGTACCATAAATAATCAAGGTTGTAAGGATTGTCCATGGATTTACCAAAACTGACTCTAAGTTCTTTCAGTTAAGCGGGAGCTATACTGCCATGTAGTGAAGGCCTCAACTGCAGTAGGAAAGACACAACCTCCAAATATGAACAATATGACAAGTAGATGCTAAAATGTAAATATCATTAAAGGTAAATGATGTGTTACTTGTGCAGGAATCAAAATGAATCTTTTCAGCATTTAAATTACTATTTAAAATTAGTTTGTAAACATTAGCTGTGAAGTCTATACTTACGCATTTAATTATAAAGAGAGGAAATTCAACTTTACCTTTAAAATTAAGAACATAATGGTTGCAATTTGAAAAAATCAGAGAAAGAAATGTAGACTTGTGTGAGCTGCGATTTTGCTTACCTGATCACTCAGTACACCAGAAGCAGGGAACAGGGCATTGTTCAAAATTCTGTTTTGAGGGGCACCATCAGCTGGCTGGAAGCAACTGAGCTGCTGCAGCTGAGTGAGTTAGAACTCAGCTGAGCCATGCCAGTGGATCAGTGCATTCATTACAAATGCAAGTGCAAAAGAAGGCAGATTAAAACAGAAGGATAGCGGGTGATTTACTTTGCTGTAATAATTCAATTGTTTGCAATTAGCTTCACGCACATTTACTGAGAAGCTTAGTTTTTCACATAGGCCCTAAAATTCCTGACAAAAATCTTCTAAACTGCTGAAATAGTAATTAACTTTTTTTTTTTTTTAAGTGCTGGAAATCATGGCTATCCAAGGATTTACTGAGAGTAAGAATGTTAGAAGATAATCCAATAGTCAAAAAGGCATGAAAAGGCTGTCAACTCGTCAATTTTAGAGACTGCTACTTTATAATGACTGTAAATCTGTTATTGCACATAAAGTACCTTAATTTTTATTTTGGAGGACTAGGTTTTTCCTTCATGTAGTTTCTAGAAAGTCAATGAGAGCTATATTCTCCTTGCAAAAGGAGACCCTCAACAAGAGTTTTAAACATCTAAAGTGGAAGCAAATCCAGGACTTCTGTTTTCACAGGCAACACTAGTGTTTCTTGGCTACTTTGCCACCAGGAAAGAATTCGATCCTTAGATTCTGGATTCTTAGATTCACCAGCTGCTAACTATAATGACAGTCAATGTGCCTTTTCCTGGATGTAGTAATGAGAGAAATCCAAGAAGTTGTTTCAGTTGGGTTTGTCCTCTGCCACTGTGCATCACTAACTCCACAGGTTGCTAAAATAACGTGCAATTATGAAACAAGAAGAGGAGAAGAAAGTAAAAGCAATACAGCCTGTAATCATGGGGCTGAGGATAAGGAAACATGGTGGTACTCCTATGAGACAAATGGCTCATTTCTTTTGCAAGACAATTTCAAATTAAGCACAGCAGTAAAGTAGTTCTGAAAATTTACATATTAAAGACACATTTACTTCCATAATATTTTGACCTGGAAAATGAGCTTCATGAAAACCCAGCTGATAGGTAAGGCAGAAAAATAAAATAGTTATTACTGTTTTATGTCCAGTCATAGAGCACACTTTCAGATACAGTACTTTGTCCATAGACATTTATTGTATCATCAGTGCAGCCTTATATTAGAATTAATCCTTTTATCAGCCTATAGATTATCATTAATCTTATTTTCTACAATTACACAGTCTTTTAGGTTCAGCTGAACTTTCACATTTTAGAGCTCAATCTGAGGGCAAAAATGCAGCTACTAATCAGCAGTACATCAAAACAGACCTGAGAGTATGAAATTATTAACTGCTTGTGAAGTCATTTAGACAAGAAGCACTTAATTGCAGCTTATCTTGTTTGGGTTTTTTTCCCATTTTAATTCTAAAGAGCCATAAATGGTGTTTTAAACAAAAATAGAAGCAAAATTTGAGAAATCTAATGGTGGAAAGATCTGAAGTATGGTTTTGCTTTGAAAAGCTTTTTTAATACTCTTACTGCATTTCTCATTCTTAGGAATGACTTAAATGATATACAAATTACCAGGGAGAAAAAAAAATCCTACAATGTCACCACTCCTGAGAAAACACTCTAAACGTTAGAGCAGCAGCTAAATGGGAAATGTATAAGTAATGGAAACGGTACAAACTGAATAGAGGAGGAGCTGCCAACTTTAATTCAGAGTTGCCAGTCTAAACCCAGGAGCTGCAGTGAAAAGCAGAATGGCTTGTTGAAATGCATTAAATTGTTCAAGTATTTAAAGCCACTGAAAACAGATTTAGCCACAGAGATAAGATACAAGCAAAGAGTTTGATCGTTGGCACCTGCTGATCAGGTAGCAGAAAAGGTATCCTCTGCACTTCTGAAAATGAAACCACTTAGCAGGGGATCTCAGTATGGATTTGGAAGCCAAATAAAGGTGGCAAAATACGGCTGCCAGAGATCTCTCCAGCACCGGATGGACTGCTGTTGTCTCCAGAAAATCCAAATATTAGGAAGCTCCAATTATTTACAAGGAAGGAAGCAAAAAAAAAAAAGGTAAATTAACATGTATATAAATATTCACATCTTAGCCCAAAACACTAGTCTTCTGTAAATGAGTGAAAGGGGAAAAAGCAAACACAGCAACACCACAACTACCACCACCCCACAATTCCCCAAATTAATGCAATTTTTTTTCCTTTTCTAAATGTCAAGAGTGAAGAGCACCTGTGGTAAAAGGGCATAGCAGGTAGGTTAAAAATAAAAAGGATTATGCTATCTATCTCTTTTTCAGGTCTTGACCCAGGCACACTGAAGCAAACAGTATAGCTGAAGTTAAAATGCATTTAAGCACAATTTAGTACTGTATCACACCACAGACATCTGTCTTTCCCCAGGGCAGAAGTTACAGTGGAACTGAGAGACGTGATGTGTGCCCACACTTCAATCACTGCTGCTACAGTCGAATGTATAAACAGAAAACTATCCTCAGTTATAGCTTGTAATCACTTGGACGGAGAAGCACAGCAACTGAGATGCCTGCCGACACATTTGCTTCTGCCAACTCTGCTATGGGAAAATACAACCTCTAGCAAAGGGGGCACAGCTGAGCTGTGAGCTGGTTAAATCACCATAGCGAGCATCAGAGTAACTTATCTGTCAGAGCCCCTGGCTATGTGGGCAAAAAACCCACAAAAAATTAAAAGGCAATCCAAATAATAGCATAAAATTTTACAGGTTGTGCCGCTGAAGAGCAGAAACACATAAACAGACATTAAAAATATGCCTCTGGTTGCAACAGACAGTGAAAGTTCAATATTACCTACAAAATTCCACAGGTTTGTGCTTAACAGGCTCAGTAAATGAAACTGCACAGGCAAATATAAATATGTAATTGTCTACCATTTGCTCACGAGTGGACATAACTGCTCAAAGGTTTTATCCTTAATACGGGCTTGATTGTCTAAATGCAGGATTGTGTTGCCATTTCAAATGCTGTGGCATATCTCACCTAGCTTCCAAACTGCTCTAAAAGCATGTGGGTCTTTCATGTGGCCTCTGACTTGTCTTCCACTTCCACACAGATGTTCCAGATCCCCTCAGGCTCCTCTCAAAGCAACACGTGTCTCTGTTTAGGCAAATCTGAATCCTGTCCTTCCATCCACCAGCAGAGCCTGGTATTTTTCAGAATTATGTCAGAACTGAATAGAATCATAAGAATCTCCTGTTGATTTAAATAACTCTTTCACATTTTCCATTTAATTTGCAGTAATCTAAAAAAAATTCCCTATAAATCGATTCCTCTCACATAGCACTCCTCTTTTTTTTTTTCTTTCTGTAATATTGTTTGGTTTATGTAAAGTTTATTTACAAAGGGTTTCATTTGTCTGTGTTGTATTTTTGGAATTCTGTGGTCAGGAATAACACACTTGGTTTTTGATCTCTAGCCAATTCCTGGTAAAACAGATGTTTGAAGGGGGCAGGGAGGGGGGTACTAAGTGGCTGCTGGCTTCATATTATACTCTATTTCCAATGTGAGAGGAAAAAAAAAGAAGAGTAATAGCTGTTGCCTCCTTTGCATCTCCCTAAATATGAGCGGTTCTGTAATTGGCATGATCCTAGCATAAATCAGATCAGGTTTTAATTGACAATAGCCTGTGTGTTTCAGCTCAGACCTGCTAAAACCTATGCTCCACCGCTCAGGGGAAATTCCTTAGGAGAGATTAAAGCCCATTTACTTTACACCTGGTTTGAAGTCTCAGCTAAAAGGCTAAGTGTTATGTAGGGGAAAGGTGGCATTGCTAAAGAAATTCAAGCCAGAAGGTTAATAAAGAAAACAAAAGAAAGTGATTATAGACTGTATAAAAATAGGAAAGAAAATACTGTGGTAACAAAAATAAACTGACCAGGAACAGAGTATGACTCCCTGATAAAATTAAATCAAAGCACATTTCAAATGGAGCATTTTATGAGCTTCTACAAGTTGAATGTATAACAACAATATCTTTTCTTACACAGTACTCATGAGAGCTCTTAAAGAAGAACTTTACTACTTAATGCACACACAGGATCCTTAGCTTCTCTTTATACTCAGCGACACTCATCTCAGTCTTGTCCCAAATCAAATTTCCGCATGCCAGCTTTGCCCCACTTCTTATCATAAAATTCACATAACCTCATTTATGAGAGGAAGAAAAACAGAGATGAGCAAGGATTGATTTACACTGTAGTGATCAAATTGGGCAAGAAAAAACAGTCAGTGAATATGTCATCGACCAAGATTATTCTTTTCAACAAACCAGAAAAGGGACATAAATAACTACAAGTTATGAGAGTTGAGTTACATGTCAGGGATTGGAAAATTTAACAGTGGTCCATGCCTCCAGGATCCTGAAGCTGCAGACTGCCACTGGCATGTTTCCTTATCAAAGCAGTGTGTAAAGCCACATTAAATTATTGGAAAAGCAAGGGCCGGGCAATGCATGATGTTTATTTCAGAAATTCCTAGCGATGTGGAGAGGACTTACTGCCAGTAACTGCATAAACATGGCTGGAATACTCAAGGCAAACTCACAGGACTGAATTTTAGCTCAAGGTCAGGATGGGTGCCCTGAACTTACGCTGTAGGTTTTGTAATACAGCCTTTGTTTTGACAGCTCAGCAAGCACACCATCAGTTCTTTGGCATTTTCAGGCCAATGACGTTAGTAACTGGAAAATAAAAGTGTTAGCTATAGACTGCAAATTGCTTTTTATAGGAAAATCACAAGAAGTATTTTGCATCCACATCATGCTTTTAAATTTGAAATGTCTGACCATTTATAAAGCGTTCTGACTTACCAAACAAAACCCCAAAGGCAAGTTTGCTTAATGCTACCCTGTTGGAGATGACCAATTTAAGAGTTTTGTCCTGCAGGATGATTAGGAAGTTACGGAAGCTCACAGAAGGAGTTCTACTGGGGAAGGCAAGGCAGGGATGCACAGGCCGCTTTAAGTTGCATGTATGGAAAGGGATAATTATAGCAAAACTTTCTTGGTTTGTGTTTGTTGTTGCTTGGGTTTTGTTTTTAATTCTCCCCTTGGACAGGCCAGTAATACATCCTTTTGTCTTTCCACTGACCCAAGATACTCAGCGAACCTTGTCACCAAACTACAACACATTTGGGAAAATGAAGAATTTCTAGATGCCTACAGACAAGACAACACTGTTAAGAGCAGTAAAGGTAGAAAATGGTCCAGAGTAGGTAGGACAAGCAGTTTGCATTGGTTTTAATTTTTCTTTAAGAATCCTAAGAAATGAATCCTGTAATGAAGGGCCAGGAGGAGACTAACAACACACAAGATTGAATAAATAGATGATAATGACGCTGAGCTGACTTTGCATACCCATAAACAGATATTAAATTGACTATATAAAACAAAAGGAGCAATAGCTGAAGAAATTCCATCAATGAGAAAATACAGGTGTTTGACAAGAATTTGGGGATGAAAACGTGAGGATGCAAGCAGTCAATAGGATCCCAGGCAAAAGGGAAGAACAAAGATTAAAGAATGTAATTTTCAATAATTTGCTTTGCAGAATAAAATTCTTGCAAAGCATGAATGAGAAGGCTCAAATGTGAGTATTCTGGGTTTTTTTAATGCCAGCCAATTCATCTATTCATAAACCTGCTTTAAGAAAGCACAAGAAAAGGTATATATTGTTTACACATTCAAAAATGTGTGACATGGGACTTGTTTTGGTCACAGTCTGCAGCACATCTTAAGACACTGGCTTCTCAGCAAGGTGTAGGTGTTTCAGTAAATATTTTGGTAGCAGGGATGAGGTATAGATGAGGCCCACATGCTGTGCAGTTAATTCTTGGTTCGTAAAAGCAATTAATCTGCAGGCATTGAATGATATATAAACTCTGTATTAATGGATCCCAAAACTATATGAAACCTAAGAGATTCCGTGCCAGTAGAGAGGCCAGAGAGAGATGCCTAAAAGAATTTTGGGAAGGAGGAACAATGGATGTGAGTTTACTAAAGATTTAAGGTGTACAAAATTATGCATCACTACCCTGCTTTCTTACTCTTAGGATCAAGCATTGCTCAGATGAGTTGCTTCCATACATGTTATTTTGTTATAGAACCTTTTTTTTTTTAATTTTGTGCTTGTTTTGTTTTATTTTTCATACAAGCAAAATAACTGTTTTGCCACCTAAGACTGCATTGCTGCCTCTTCATGTTTGGACAGGTCTGTGGGAAGTCACAGCTTTGAAGCTATTGTTCCTTGAACTGTAGCTGACCCAGCTAAAACACTTGTAAAAATATGGAGGTGCTTTTTAAATCCCATGACAAAAGGAAAGAAATTAGTGTGATCGCTCAGTGGGATGACAAAATCTCTGAGATTACAAAATGGAAAACTCACAACTTCCTTCCTTTGGAATGATCTGTGTTGGATGCATGAGGCCAAGTTTTTTGTTTTAACAAGGACTCCGGAAAGAATCAGTCCAAGGTAGTATGACTTCTTCTTACTCAGAGACAAACAGATGTTTTGTTTGTAGGTGAGAATGTTCCAGTGGGAGGTTAGCTAACACCTGAACACAGAATCTATAATCATTTGGCTGCTCACTTATCTCAAAGACACATACTACAGAAAATGGAAGTAATTTTTCATAGGATTCAGTGACATTAAACCTCAAAAAATTTAATCATTCGGTACTTCAAGTCAAATGAGAACAACAGCCTCAATACTTAACATCCCCATCATTCCTTCAATCACTTTAGCCTCAGAGAACAATTCTTAACACAGGAGGAACCTGAGATACAGGAACCATATATCCTGTTTTAATAGGACTAGATGGGATTAATACTCACATCCTAAAGTTGTGGTTTACCTGCAAAAGCCCCCTGCTTCCTTTCTCCTACTGATAGCAGGGAAGATAAGTGGGTGCACAGTTTGCATGCATTTCTAACAAAACAAAGCAATTCCTTGCTAGGGGATCACAGGGATTTACATGAATGCGAAATTCAGATTTCTTTGAGACTCTTCTAATGAGGTCCCATGTGACCCTTTTATACACTGAAGATTATTCATTTCTTAAAAATACTGTAATTTTAGGCACGGGAGTCTAAGAACAGCAATAAGAAGGGTTGCTGCATGTTTTATATCTGCTTTAATTGAGTGATAAACAGAAGGATCTGGCTCAGAGGGGGTGATGATCAGAACACCAAAATGTAATGATCAAATCATGTGGTTTTTTCAAAACTGTCTACTGTCTTATTTCTGGCAAAGGGACAGCAAATGCAAGCCTGTCTGGCATCGCAGACTATGAGTTATGAATATACAACAGTTGCATTTGATCAAGGGAGTTACCCACTAATCAGCAGTTCAGTAAGAATGGCCAGTTTTCTCTACCAGGACCAAAAAAAGACATATCTTTATTTGCCCTTGGGATAAGGCTAGTAGCCAGCATTAAGAACGAGAAGCCCCTGACATAAGTCATTTATTCCAGTGGATGTGAAGTCTTCTGCATTTATTCTAGAAAATGACAATCCCTCACTGAAATGAGATTTCAGAAATGTTGATGTGAATATTAAGAGATTCAAATATGGAAAATCCAGCGTGGATTTTTTTTTGGTTTTGTTTGGGTTTTTTTTTTTGCACTGGTATGACCAGTACCATTAAACTTTCTGAGGAGCCATCCTTGCATCCCAGCACGGATTAGTCCATCTGAAATGTAATCATAAGCAAACCATTAAGAGGCTTTGTAGCTCAATAAACAGAGACTAGTTGCTGTTTGTAACAGGCCACGGGTTTTGCATTAAGCTAACAAGACAGGCTTCGGGACCTGTCTTCTGGACCTTGCCTGTGTTTGTCTCTCTCTCCCTGAAGATTTGTTTTTGGATGCAATACCAATTATCTAATTACCAGATGTCTATTACCTACTTTGTTTCAACTTTTCATTAGCTCTGTATAATTAGGTGATGTAATGTCTAGAGTGATACATATTTTGCAGCTAATGGGTATTTGTAACATCTAGTTACTGTGGATAGAATGACCTATTAGCCCCCCATAATAAAACACAGCACAGAGGAGTATCAGAGGCTTTGAAAGAACTAGCAGAGGATAATACCTTAAGCCCGGGGGCTATAAATAATTCACTGATGGCCAATTACTGGTCATCAGAGGAATGCAACCTCAGGAGCAAGGCAAGTCAAGTCTCTCTTGCCAAGCCGTAAGGGGTAGCAAAGAGAACAAAGAACAAGGCCTCCAACATATGTAAAACACATACTACACAGTAACTTCAGGCGCAATATGGGCTTACAGACCAAGGAATAATAAGCCAAGCATAGAGCCTATTAGCAAACATTAAAAAAGATCCCAACCACATCCTAAAGTGAGAAGAAAGAAACAATCAATATCATATTTCAGGCAAACGGCTTAGGATACTGGACTTTTTTGTAAACCCACCCATCAGACCAAAACCCAACAACCTTAACACATAGAGGAGCAGTGGAAGGGCAAGCCTAACACTAGAGAAAGGGGGAGACTAAAATGTTTGGGCATTTACGTACCTGCACTTATTTAAACTATTTGAGTCTGGAGTACTGTGTCCAGATCTGGGGGCCCCAACACAAGAAAGATGTAGAACTGTGGGAGAGGGTTCAGAGGAGGGCCATGAGGATGATTAGAATGCTGGAGCACCTCCTCTACGAGGAGAGGCTGAGGGACCTGGGCTTGTTCAGCCTAGAGAAGGCTGCAGGGTGACCTCATTGCAGCCTTCCAGTAGCTGAAGGGAGCATACAAACAAGAGGGGAATCAACTTTTTAAAAAGGGTAGATAATGGCAGGACAAGGGGGAATGGATTGAAGCTAAAGGAGGGAAAGTTTAGATTAGATATTAGGGGGAAGTTCTTTACAGAGAGAGTGGTAAGATGCTGGAACAGGCTGCCCAGAGAGGTGGTGGATGCCCCATCCCTGGAGGTGTTCAAGGCCAGGTTGGATGGGGCCCTGGGCAACCTTGTGTAGATCCAGGCCTGGAGGTTGGTGTCCCTGCCTGTGGCAGGGGTTGGAATTCTATGATCCCTGGGGTCCCTTCCAACCCAGACCATTCTATGATTCTGCAAAAGTATTACAACTACGAAGACTATAATTGGACTAAGAATAAATTCTTAGCTTTGCATGAACAGTGCATTCTTTTTACCTGTAACAGTATTTACCTGTTATCAAACTGGTGGGAGTCCAAGCATTCTGTTCTCCAACTTGACTGCAACAAATTCCTCATAAAATATTGCATGGGTAGTGGTATTTTTAAATTTGCACGGGCAACATTCATTCTGTTAGTGTCATTAGATCACACATTGGAATGCCTGACTTTGCAACTTCACCATTTCTTTAAATCTAAAAAAACCCAACCCCACAATCATGATTCTTTGCTGTTATTCCAGTGAAGACTGTACCATTATCAACAAAATTATATTAAACTGATTTACCACCAGTATCTTTGAATTCAGAACTATGGGATAAAATGGGAAAATGTGAAAGAAAAATCCAGATACTGTTGGACAGAGAAATAATCAAATCCTACACTTAGATGTCTTTGGTCAAAATATACATGGACAAACAATTAAATCTACACATTTATTGAAAGAATCCTAAATGCAGGAATGAATACTTGTGCTGGGGAACAGAGGGAAGGTAAGCTTGTGCATTAATGACAGAAAGAACCTGAACTGATAACAATATCAGTTAGTTCTCTGTTTGATGTGTATTTCTAGTAGTGACTACCAATGGCAACCACAATTGTTACAAAATTGAGAGGGAGTCAGAATACATAATAAAGAAATGCAGAGCACTCTTTTCTACTTAGAGAAGAAAAAGAACTGAACCTTTATGGTTCAGAAAAAACCTAAAGATAATCTTTGCTTTGCAAATTAATCTCTTCAGAACAATTAAAAAAAAAAGTCTTTAGGTCCCCAGAAAAAAGGGAACAAATGTTCAGAGACTTAAAGGTGGCCTTTGGAAGAACCAGTAGTAAGACACAATGACTATCATAGAAGGGGAAATCATATCTGACTAATCTGATAGTCTTTTATAATGGCATGACCAGCTGAGTAGATGGGAGCAGTGGGTGTTGTCTATCTCAACTTCACCGAGGTTTTTGACACCATCTCTCATAATATCTTCATAGAGAAGTTTAGGAAGTATGGGTTAGGTGAGTGGACAGTGAAGTGGATTGAGAACTTGCTGAATGGCCAAGCTCGGAAGGATGTGATAAGCAGTGTAGAGTCTAGTTGGAGGCCTGTAGCTAGTGGTGTGCCCCAAGGGTCAGTATGGGGTCCAGTCTTGTTCAATATATTCACCAATGACCTGATCCAGTACCCTTAGAAAGTCGGCTGATGAAGCAAAACTGGGAGGAGTGGCTGATACACTGGAAGGCTGTGCTGTGATTCAGCAAGCTCTAGAAAGGATAGGGAGATTGGTGGAGAGGAACCGAATGAAATTCACAAAGGAATACACTTCCTTCACCTAGGTAGGAATAACCCTAGGTACCAGTACAAGGTAAGAGTTGACCTGCTGGGAAGCTTCTGGGCAACCTGTGCCAGTGTCTCACCACCCTCCTACAGAAGAATTCTTCCTAATATCTAACCTAAATCTATCCTCCTTTGAGTTAAGGCCATTACCCTTTGTCTGACCAACATCTGCCCTTGTAAACATTCTCTCTCCAGGTTTCTTTTACGCCCTTTCCAGGTACTGGAAGGTTGCTATATCTCCCCAGAGCCTTCTCTTCTCCGGGCTGAATAAGGCCAACTCTCTGAGCCCATGCTCACAGGAGAGGTGCTCCAGCCCTCTGATCGTCTTTGTGGCCCTCCTCTGGACTCATTCTAACAGCTCCATGTCCTAATGCTGGGGACCTTAGAGCTGGATGCTTTCCTGCTTCTGACAAATGAAACAATTCCAAGATGATGCAGTGGGTGCTACTATTCAAAACTGGTGAAGTAAGTACAATACTGTGAACTAAACCACTAACTGAAACAGGTAAAGTCATTTATCACCTCTACAACAAAGTGGCTTTCATGAAACTTAGATAAATCCACATCCTCTGAAGAAGAGCCTGACACCTGCATGAATTATAGCAACTCAGTCAAGTCAAAGTTAAAAAATCTTTTTAAACATTTTGTAATCAATTTCATGGTCTCCTCCTTCAGTATGCATCACTTCAGGCATCCACCCAGACAAACCTTGATTAAGCTACTCCCCAGAATACAGGTGTCTGTTGCTCATTCCTGATACAGCTGTGTTCTTGATTTTCACTAAAAGCTTACAGTAATACCAACAATCGTCTAAGTCTTGAGCACACACACATTTAAAAATACCTATTTATAACACAAAATATCTCACGGCTATAACTGCATATATGGATATATGCCTTCTTTAACTTCAATGCTATCTGAAAGACACCACTGCTACGTTTTACCTAGAAAGTTTTAGAGGTGGTCTTTAAAGGTCTATCTGCTTTTGTAAGGTTTAAAAATAAAATCTGCTGGCAGAGTTAAACCTTTAAGAGTTTTCTATCATGGTATAATTGTACCACTTCCTCACGTACCTTTCAAACTCACATCCAGAAAAGCCCTGACTGTACACTTAAAAATATACGGACATATGGTTTGTTAACTTTAATTAATGGAACCAAATAAGTATGCATCCATTTATGAAAACTCTTCCTTTATGAACTTGCATAAACTCTTCACCACTTAAAACAAACAACAAACAAACCACAGAACACTTAACATTTTTCCAAGGAAAAAGTAGGGGAGGAATCAATTGGAATAGCTTTTTATTTGAAATCATCTGTGAAGCATCAAAGTTATGTTTCTTGGCATCTGGGTTCCAGCTGTGGGATTTGGAGCTTTTTATTTTTTTAATCATGTTCCTTATTCCAATGAGTATGTACTTGATTTTGTGCATTTATAGAGTTGGAAAGTAAATTCACCAGGGACTGTTCATACTCCCACAGTCTGTAATGGAGTTTCACTAAAAGAAGATGCAACTTCAAAGCTTCGCAGGACATCTATTTACTGTGTTTTGGTTAGGAACAATTTTACATTATAACACTAGATCTGAATAAAAATCTTGGTTATACTTTCTGAATTGCATAAACCAGCCAACAAAAGCTCCTTGTGTCCAACTGAAAAAAAAACAGTCTCTGGAGGCAATTCTAACCAATTCTTTGATTTAGGAGCAAGTCCATATTCTTTTTTAAAAAGTCAGAATGACAAAAAGTCTGAGACTGACTCAGGTGCCCCTGATATTGGAGGAAGACTAAATTGACTTCAATGCATTTTTCACTGTTTTAGCAGTGACCATCAAGCATTAAAACTACTTTGTGTGTCAGTTTGTAACTCTATATAACATGTAAGATGATTTTGAAGAGCTACAGTATTTCCTCCATGACTTTCAAAGTCCACTTACTTGACCTCTCATAGCCATCATAAATTTATTAGGGTGCAAGAGAGGGGCAAGGCACATTTGTTTTTTCGGGTTTTTTTTAATGTAATACAGTTATTGCCCAGTTCAGCAATTCCAAGAAGTCCTCCACAGGAGCTCATCTTTTGTTTTGGACTAAGCAGACTAGGTTCCCAGTTTGGGTGCCCAAGGTTAAGAAACAAATACAATGACAAAAAAAATGACTGCATTTTGGCCAAACCTTTTCCAGAGAAACATAAAAGAATTTTTTTTGCTGCTTTCTGCTCTCTTGAGAGGTGACTCCACTCAAGAGAAGAGTGTTAAGGGACTAGTCCCTGACCTCTTCTCTGCACTACAAATGAGCAAAGAAGATAGCTAAGTTCAGTACAACTATTGACGAGGGACCCGAATCAGCAGAATGCTACAGGAGGGAAGCTCATGATCACTGTATTAGAGGCAGGAGGCAAATGCTTGCTGTCGATCAAGAAATGTGAAGAAGGGCAGAAAGAAATCAGCAGAACTAAACATTGGGGAGAGAAAGGTCATTAGAAGCATCAAAGGTATAAAAGCTAAAAATCAATCCTGTTTTAAGCAAATCAGGGACAGAAAGATTGCTAGAGTCTGTAGACCCGGTACAAGGGGCATTTAGAAACAGCAAGACTAGAGCAGGCTGTGTTAGTTGAAGGCGTTATGGAACAAATGGACAAAATAAAAATAAACAAAAAAAAAAAGTCTCAAAAGATTATAATTTATGAAGTAGAAATAAGTAAACTGACAATAACAGCACACAGCTTCTTGCTCAAAATTACCTTCTTATTTGACAAATGGTAAATGTTACATCATTTGTTAAATCCTTCAGGTAGTTCAGGGGAATTAGGAAACAATGATGACATCTGAATTGGGCAAATCAGGAGAGATCACCAAAGTAGCTAGTATGAGATTATGTTTTACATTGGTGATAAAAACAGTGTTGGTAACACCGGGATGTTTTCATTGCTGCTGAGTGGGGCTTACACAGAGCCAAGTTCTTCTCTGCTTCCCACCTCATCCCACCATTGAGGAGGCTGTGAGTGCACAAGGAGTTGGGAGCAGATGCAGCTGACCCCATGTGACCAAAGGGATACCCCATAACATCTGATGTCATGCTCAGCATACACAGCTGAGGGAAGAAGGGGACATTTGCAGTGATGGTGTTTGTCCTCCCAAGTCATTGTTACACATGATGGAGCCCTGCTTTCCTGGGCATGTCTGAACACCTGCCTACCCATGGGGAGTGGGAAATTAATTCCTTGGTTTGCTGTGCTTGTGTGGCTTCTCTTTACCGGTTCAGCTGCCTTGATCTCAACCCATGAGTTTTCTCACTTTTACCCTTCTGATTCTCTCCCCTGTCCCATTGGGAAACGAGTGAGCAGCTTAATTACCAGCTGGGGTTAAATGACTACAATAAAGCACAAAATTAGTGGATACATGACCTACTGGAGAACAAAATTTTATTTCCTGCTTTTTTTATAAACGGAAGCCACAAACCTATCAGAGTCTCTGAGGGAGTCAATATTATGGATATCAGAGGTATGTTGATACAGGTTATTTCAAATTCAAAAAGACACTTCACAAGGTCTCTCAAAATCTGTTAAGGAAATTTGCTGCCACAAGCTAAAAAAAAAACTATTACCCTTTTACAGATAATTAACTGCTTAAAAGATGTGAAATGGAAGAGAGGAATAAATGGTCAGTTTTCACAATGAAAGGTGGGTGAATGGCACATATTCAGCAGCACAGGAATACTATGATATCTAAAACACCATCTACTTTCAGGAAAACGCTCTGAACAGGTATGAACAGGGTATTGCAGGGGAAAAGGGAAAGGGTATTTATTTGAGAAAGTGCATACTCTGTAACAGTTTGGTACTGTGGGCAGAATGCAGTTCTAAGAACTAAACCCATCAATAAATTTCCCCCAAATCATCAAGGGTGACTACCTTGCCAAAGACAAAAGATTAATAGCCCATTGTCATCTTTACTTGTCTAATTATTTTAGGCAAAGCCCTTCTGTGACTTTATCAAAGACAAAGACTAAAACTTTTTATAAAATGTTGCACTCTCACTATTTAAATTTTCATTTCTTTTTTTTCTTTTTCTTTTTTTCTTCCACATTTCACCCTACCTGCCTCTCACAATTCAGGAAATTCTACTTATATATATTATTCTGCCTGTGAATTTGAAGTCAACATAAGTTAGTTTTTCTTGACATGTTGGGGCTATCATGAAAAATCAGACTTGACTTTATAGTTAACACATCTTATATTGTTATACTTCAGTTTTACATAGAAGACTAACCAGCAAATAAACCACCAAACATTCTGGAAATGAAAGAAGTGAAAACATTTCCCTAACTAAAGACAGCAAATGAGACTGCAGTCTTTACTTTTTGCAAAATTACATTCATATGTATTATTTATATGACCCCCAGTGAGGTTTGGTTTTTTGAGGCTTTTTTTAGGATTAATTCCTATAATCCATCATTTGTTTTTTTCCATTCTGTGTAATGGATCATTTTTATACTTCATACCAAATTGCTGATGCTAGATTTCACTGTATGTCTAATACTCCTTTTAGCCCTCCATTTCAGAAGAAGATTATATGCACTGATAGATATTACTTCTTTTTCTAAGTACTTTAAAACCTCTTTAACAAAATATTCATGCTGCTAAGCTCTCTCACACAAATGCTTCAATATGTGAATGGGGATTGTGGATCAGCTTTTCAATAAGGGATAGAATACATAAATTAACTATTTTTAATAGGGAGCTTAACGAATATGCAAAGAGGGTTATATGCTCCTATGTGACAGCATATAGTATAGTTCTAGTTTTGTGAGCAACTGCCTAAAGATTTTTAAAATTTCTGACTCTTTTCATGCTTTAAATAGAGTTAACATACTTCATTACAGATTAAAGAGGGATTATAGGTCTTGGTTTTCTAGTTAGAGTAACAGTCAGCTCTCCTGAATTCTGCTGGCTCACATCATTCAAGGCTGTGAAGCCAAGTTGGGCAAGGCCAAGAGAGGTGGGTGCACTGACCAACCATCATGTTTTCCACAGAGCTTGCGTTGACTGAGTTTGAGACAGAATAAACTCAGCTGTGGGAAACAAAATCTTTGCTAGTAAGAGGTACATTCATGGTGGTGTGACATCACCAGAACAGCAATTTGACAGACCCACGCTATCCGAGCTCTCACGTTGCAGGTCTGAGACGCATACAATGTCCTCACAAATGCTGGCATTCTTTATAAAGAATCTTGGAATCTGCCACTACCTTCATAAATAATCTGTATCTACTATGAGTGGGCTGTCTGTGAGTAAAGGAGCAATCATGGAAGGGTCTTGCAGTGCGTGCAGCTATGGAACAGTCTCGTATCTGACCTTGCGCCTGGCAATCCAGCCTGTGCGATCAGCAATGCTCACCCAGCCTCCCAGGTGGCACATTGTGGAAGAAATGCCTGGCCACCCACACATCAAGAGGAACTGCACAAGGAGCCACCAACAAAGGATACCCTGAGCTAGGGACCATGAAGACATTTAGGGTCTCATAGTACTGTGGTATTCTGTAGAAATATTCACAATTTGGAGATTAGTATGTAAAGCTGTAGCTTGCAATTTTCTCACGCATCCAAGGGAATTAACAGGGTTTTGTAATTCTGTGGCAGCTGAGGACCTGGTCAACTCCTCCTAATTTTAAATGCGAGTAAATTGCTAGCAAAGTTAGCATGTCAATTCTCTAATTTCTTGTCCAGTTTTCTTTATGGAGAGTGATTTAAAGCCTAAAGAGATCAAAGCGAGTCTGTCTTTTCTCTGAATCAGCTAGCTGAAAAATAAAGGTACAGTCTACAGCTGTTTTTCTCCATCTCCAACCTCTCTGACAAAGCAAAGCAACAACTGTACTTTGGGGATGACATTTTTCTAGACCACTCCCAGTCTGCAGAGGGGCTTCAACAATTTCAAACAAAGATGAATCAAGTCCTTTATCTTCACAGAGTAGTAAGCACTTCACTGATCTCTCACACTAGAAATTGTTTTAAGTAATGAAGGTGGAGATTTTAATAATGTAAACTAAGGCTATTACTATAGCTTCAAATTAATTTATCTTTCTGATATTTTAGATGATATAACAAGTATTGCTGAATGAGGAAAACTCTGCTCTGGAATCTGTAGGATTAATAATTTTACTTTCATCCATATTTCTCCAGAAGAAAATGAATAAGCTACATAATATTGCTTTCAAGCACCATAAAGGGTCCAGATAAGGAGATTGTAAAACTAAAGCCTGAATTTCAAGCTGCAAGGGAAAAAAAAAAATAAAATCACTGTGCATGCTGGTAAACGGGCTCACTATTTGCATGATCTTATGTGCTAAGACATGACAGATACAATCCCATCTACTGGAATATTCAGGCCTAAATATTATTCCAGAATGTTGAAATAGACTGAGTCACAACATTCTGAAGATACATTGTAAGTTCTAAACAAAAGCAATGAGAACATATGTTCCTCTTTGGTAAGGCTTGTTCAAGATAAATATCAGAGGCTTTGAATAAAATAATGCCTTTTATTTGGTGGCTGTTTCATTAATGCAAAAGTCTTCTAAGCCAACAACTGAATGTGGAAGGCACAAGGGAATCAACCCATGAGGAGAAAAATGGTAGTTTTGATAACTCCATCAATAAATATTGGGTTTTTTTAAGTGATACCACAACCTCATATAGCCTGGGTAAGAATAGGGACCCCTGACACTCTTTTCAATGAAAAACAAAATCCTGCCACAGCCTAATAAATTAAAAATTACTATAATGATCTGAGACTAAGTGAAAGCAAAAGCCATCAGATTAATAATGTTAATTTACGTGGACTTCCATTTAATTGCACTCTGATTGCTAAGGACTGCTGTCTATTAGCTCAGCTAACATATCAATCTCGCTTTCTTCAAATGTTGCTGCAGTAGTGAGGCTATAATGGCAACAGTGCATGCATGCTACTTAGTCTTCATCCATCCCTCAATTTACAGAGGTCAAAGTGAAGAACACTGGAACAAAATTCTGCTTTGTGTAAACATCAGGTTTCTCTCTGAGCACACTTTCTGCTATAAAATGTATAAACACAATTACTCTCTTGCACTGTAGCATTTTAGCTACAGGTGTCTAAACCTTAAAAGGACAAAATAAATCAGAGCAACGAAGTGTTGTAAGGGGATTCAACACTCGCTTACAAAGAGGAACACTGAAGTATTTCTGTATCAGGCATGTTTTCCCTAGTTGTTGTGAAAGGACTACACTGAAATACACAGAATGCCCAAAGCACAGCTCTCAATCTGACTGTTAATAGCCAGAAAAACACTTGAAAATTCAAAATATCATGATACCTGAGACTGGCTGCAACTGAAGACAGATGTCATCTACCTGGAGTTGTGCAAAGCATTTGACACTATCCCACACAAATTCCTTGTCTCTATATTGAAAAGATATGCATTTGATGGATGGACCTCTTGATAAGGAGTTGACTTCATTTCACACAGAATTACAAAACATTCAGAGTTGGAAGGGACCTCGAAAGATCATCAAGTCCAACCCCTCTGCCAGGGCAGGATTGCTTAGACTAAATCACACAGGAACACATCTAGGCAGGTTTTGAATGTCTCCAGAGAAGGACACTCTACAGCCTCTCTTTCAGGCCAGATGAAGCATTTTCCCAGGAAGTGTTCTCCAGCTTCAGTATAACTCATTCATTCATTCTAAAATTAGTGCAGCACAAAACCTCAGCACTCAACATCCTTTATATATCTTTCTCCTTTATTTTTTAATTCCCTTCACAGTCAATTAAAAAAGAAGAGAAAGTCCGTGTTTCATAATGCTGAGTCCTTGAGCCCAACGCTGTGCCTGTTGGGTGCAGACAGTTTCAGATACAGTAATGACCACAGTTCAAACACAGAGCCTCATATAGTCAGGTGCAAAGTATCGCATCTAAGTAACAATAACAAAGACTACACCTCTAGCTTTAGAGCTGCTGAAACCAGCAACAAATAGCAGTAGCTGTGACAGGACACATTCAGTAGTGAATTTGGTGTTTTAAGAAAGTGTGGGAAATTACTGATTTAGCAAATCTGGTCTCCTACCTCTCATATATACAACTTCCTAAGTGGATGAAGGCCATTGGTTATCACCTGGACTTGAGGGACACATTGGCTGTTCCCTGTACCCAAAGACCCAAGAAAGCTTGGGCACAGTTTTTTGTTGATTTTTAAATAATACTTGGACTTCTCAATCAAATGCACACCATCTGTATCACAGGTACATGTATGTCCAAGACAAAGCTCTTGAATGTCAGAATAGTCACGTTGGAGAACCTTTCTAACTAGATATCAAAGAGATTTCAGATTAGCTGGCAGTGGTCCACAAAAGAAGTGGGCTTGAAAGTCCCTGAAAGAGTTTGCTACAGGAACCTCAGAACAAGGCTGCAGTCAGTGCCAATTGTTACAGGTTGAACTAAATTGCTTGAAGTGTAGTAGTAACAGTTTGCCAGCAGTTAAAGGCTTATTTCTGAAATTTAAATTATTTTTTAAATTATATGTGTCTCAAAAAATGGATGTTTCACACTGCTCTAAGCAGGAAAGCAATTTTGTTTAGTCTCTTTTTGGATTTTAAATAAATTAAACAGCAAGATGATCATTGGCTGTAGCTACAGACTACCTTAAACACCTCACATTTATATGTACATGCACATCAGTTCAACCAGTTTATATTTCCTTTGTATTTAACTTGACTACACACATCAAGATGATAACTCACTTCACTGACAAAGTTGAGCACCACGAGTACCATTAATCACTATGTTAGCATTTTCTGAAAATATTTATTGCCATGTTGATTTTTCTTTGTTATATCCTCTTTAGTTGCTTTGCATTGCTTATAACTGCAATAGCATGTACAGCAAAGACAGCCTCTACTCTGAAAACTATTAAAACATACAAAACCCATCTAATACTACATTATAGACAGAAAAAAAGCATTGGAAAAGGAAATGAGCATGAAGTAGGCAAATGTCATGTAAGGGTAAAATTTTTTCTAACTCATGATTGTAAGAATGATTTCTGGGTTTGTAGTAGGTGATATATTGGGGTTTTTTTCTTTGACTCAAAGAAGTCAAACGGAAACTCAAAAATAACTATAAAAAGTATAATAGCAATCTTCTTTTATGGTCCCTTTTCTCTAGAATTCCTAAATTTGGAGCTTCTGAAAAGCTTCCATCTTCAAACTCCCTTAAAAAACTTAATGAAAGTATTTCTGGCATTTGTTTTTCTAAGTTTTTTTTTTTTCCCCAGTTTGTATCATAAAAAGAAACTTCAGAATATAAAAAGTTTTTGTTACCAAAGGCATAACTCTAGAACATGGAAATAACTCCAGAACATGGAAATAACAACAACAATAATAATAAATAGCAGCAACACCAGCAGCAGCAGCTATTTCTAACAACTAAAATTCCTCATTTTTTTAAATTCCACTTGCTTTGGTTGGTATATGGCAAGTATATATACACTTTACCAGTTTCCCATTACAAAAACTAAGATTCATGAATGTTAGCATGACTGGAATTAGAATAAAGACACATAAAAGTATGTCACCCAACTTAAGTCTCAAACTAGAATTCTTATTCTAGCAATAATTCTTAAAAATGTTATTTTTTATTACTGGCCTGAGGCAAATTCAAGTGTGATTATGTTCCTCTGGGGAAAAGAAACATTTTCTGAAGAAAACGCACAACTTATCTGAGTATGCAGTAAAATCTCAAGATATTTGTCCTCTGAGTCATATTTGCACAGTTCACAGAACTCTACAGTTCTTTCTCTAGTGCATGTACCACCTAAATACATGAGAGTAATACCTGTTTTGTGATCCACCTAAGCTTTCTATTATCAGAATTCAGGTGCTCTGAAGTTTGGCTGTGATGGTACTATCCCTCCTTAGACAAATTTCAAGCATTGCTTTACTAAATTTGATTAACATAAAGACCTTGACAGGTCCTTATGACTCCGGATTTTTATTTTGAGTTTCATCTTTTTTGACATTTAGGAATCTCTGTAGTCTAATTCTCCTATATCATAATGATCTGTGGTTGCCTATATTCCTTCTAAATGGTTTCAGTCCTAAGTCTCTGGTCATCTATTTTAGTTTATTGACTGCACTTCAGCAAGAGATGCATCTTTAAAATATCATCATGTTTTTTTCTCTCTGGTATATTTATATACCTCATAAGATTTATTATCATCATTACTATTTTATAAGATGCTAAGTTTGCAATAATCACAGAGATAAAAATGTTCAAGTGTCTTGCTTGATTTCTGGTGCAAGACAGATAAAACCAAGGGAACTAACAGGTAAGAAACATGCAAGAAGCACACAGCACAGGCAGTATCCACCACAGACTAAGAGCAATGCAACCAAACTAAAAGGAAGGAAAAACACTCAGTAAAAATTATGAGGGACAAATCAGTAGGTGGACACAGAAAGCAGCCATGGATATGGTAAATCTGCAAAAGTGGAACAGCTAAACAGATTTGGATTGACTATGCTGGAATGTCATAGCCTGGTGGCAGACTGGAGACAGAAGAGGTAGGTTCTACTATGACATGAAATCTAGTTTCTTGATACTACTGGCAAATTACCTGTAAGACTTCCATTCTTAAGCTTTATAAAAACAGCTGTTTTTCTCCCCTGACCCTCCATTGAAACATGGTTCTAAAAACATGGAATAGGCATGGTTGAAAGGGGTCCCAAGACAGCATTTAGTTTACACCTTTGATGTGTCCAAAATTTCTTTTCATTTAAAGATTAAATGAAGCCTAACATGGTTATTATCTTCTTCAATGACATGTTCTCCAGCCCTCTCTTTTTCTTTCCCACTTTTCATAAACAAAAGCCCTGACTTTACAGAACACAGACTTGGAACTACACAGCTGTAGAACGGCAACTTACGCTATTCAAACATTGTGAAAGTGTCCCAGAGTTCATCCTCACAGAAAGTAAAGCAATCTGGAGAGATTCCTTTTAGATTAATGCTGTTTAATGGGTGAAAGAGAAATTTGGGCATTTTAAATCCTTGAGTCTATTCTCAGCTGCAACTTTAATTCACTCAGCGAAAGTTTGGCTCAGAACACCTTTCACTCCCAATCCGATATCCAGGAGACAGGGTAGATTACTAATGCTTTCATTGCAAGTTTTCCTGAGATTATTTAGCTTTGCAAGTGCAAAAGAGATACTTGGAATAAAAGGTTGTTTGGGTTTTTTTTTAAATTAAGTTCAGGAAATTTCTTTCACTGCCTCATTTTAGTATTACTACCACCAGTAAAGATGGGAAAGTAGTAGTAATAACGCACAATAATTTTTCCTTTATTCACTATGGTAAAAATCCATAATTCCAATTGCTTTGAAGGATATATAGCTACAACAATAAACCCAAAAATTTCGTTGAAGCAGAAGAACCTCAGATGGATAAAAAAGTTTTGATATTCTTGATTCACATTCATTATAAATAATTCATTATACATATTTTACCCATTCAGCGATTACAAGAAGGCATAAAAATGTTCCAGATTGCTCTTTCAATTAATGAAACAAACTCTGAGAATAAATATTTTCTTCTCCAGGTACATTTACTGACAAGGTCCTACTGTGGCTGCAGAACTTTTAACCCCAGACAGGTAACTTCCAGGTATGAATTCACAGAAACTTGAAAAGAACACAATCTTTTTACCCAAGTCCTTTGTCTTGTAAGAACACTGGGTTTTACAGAGGATTTCTGCCATATGTGGGTTTTCATTGGTGCCGAAGTATTAGCAAAATAATGATGTATTCCAAAGCTAAGTGCTTTTTTGAAACCATCAATGCCGTAATTTTCTAATTAACACTAGACAGACACTAGACTGGGACACTGCAGAGACAACATGATAAGACTGGTAACAAATTATAAAAAATAGTTTAGCTGAAATCTCTTATAATTAAGAGGTTCTTAAACTAAAGGTTTTCCTACTTGCCTCATGAAGCTTACTGAGAAAATCAGAGTTACTTTTTTTCCTTTTCTTTCAATTTAGGTCATGGCAAAACAAAATATTGCTTTTTTTCCCCACAAACAAAGGTAACTGAGGCAGAAAAAATATTCAGACTGCTCTTTTCTAAGCTTTTCAGGAAGATTTAAAAAGAGAACTAGACTATAGGTCTGTCTTTTTGTGTACCATGAGGGGAAGATGAATATTCTGGAAAACTTGGTGTAATTCTAAGTTATTAGCTTACTTCCTAAAGTTCAACTGAAAGACAAAAAGAAACCTGTTGGATGTTTTCAATCTACTGAAAATACAATTCTACAACCAGGATAAATGTAGAGAAAAAATCCTAGGGAAAATACACAAAAATTAGAAAAAGGTAATAAATGATCCTTTCACAGAATCACAGAATTGTAGGGGTTGGAAGGGACCTCCAGAGATTATCGGGTCCAACCCCCTGCCAAAGCAGCTCCCTAGCTCATATTGCACAGACAGGCCTCCAGACGGGTCTTGAATATTTCCAGAGAAGGAGACTCCACCACCTCCCTGGGCAGCCTGTCCTAGGGTTCTGTCACCCTCACTGTGAAAAAGTTCTTCCCCACGTTGGTGTGGAACTTCCTGTGCTCCAACTTGCAGCCATTGCCCCTTGTCCTGTCTCCACAAGATTTCTTTAATATTGAATTACTGCCAATCTAACAAATAGACCACAGATGATGACAAACCTCAGAACTGGTCTCACTCTCTGAAATGCAAGCATCTGCAAATTGGTTTAATATGTGAAATAAAAGGTATTTTTCTTCTACATTTTTAATATTCTGGAACAAAAATGAGTACATGTTCCTTAGTGTGCAACATTAGGCCTGGCCATTAAGCACAATATAGTATAACAGACTAGAGATATACCTTAACAATTGATGACAGAATCGTACCCCCGTCTCTTCTTTCTCTAGCACCCTAACAATTGCCGAACCTCATCACCACACAACAAAGTGAATTCCACCAAATTCTACCCATCAGGAACTGATAACTTGAAGAATGTAACCCAAGTCCACTGCGCATGCACCCAGACCTAAGGGCAACTTAAAGACAAAGCGTGGAGGGGCTTGGATCCTCTCTAAACTTTCGGGGACTCTCTGGAGATGGCAATGGACATGCATCCCACTGCCAGGTGGAAGGTGTGGCTATGCCAAGGACTTGCTGACTACACAATGAGACAACACTCTAAAAAGGAACATTCCCCCACTGGACAGAGAAGACCTATTGCAATACAAAATGAAAATACCCCCATTGGGCCTGAAGAGTTATTACAATATGAGAGGAATTCTTCCCCACAGAACCTGTAGACATCGGACTGATGGGACACCACAGTTCTGTGATGGTAGCTATTGCACTCTCTCACTCACTCTCTTTTCCACTCTTTTTCTTCCCCCTTCTCCTGCATGCTTGTTGTGGGCTGAATGAAGTGACTTGGTGCTTGACTCCATTTTGAGTCTTAATTCTGTTCCCAAGAATTTGAATACCTGGTCACGATAAAACACCTAATTGGACATCACTCAGGGGTCAAGCCCAGCAGCCCCCAACCACCCAGAGCAGTCTGAGATCAGTTGAAAAGCAAGAGGGTTTAACCTCTGCAAAATTAGTCTGCCTTGTTGTGGATCATGACTCGTGGCTAAAACCGAACATTCTTCCTTTAAGTCATGCTCATTCTTGGTCATTGTGAGGATTAACACTGCTATCTGTCATTCACCAGCAGAATCTGTCTTCTGCAGGTTTGACTATTTCAAATTTTCCCCCAGGGTATACTTTCTACATAATACCTCCTTCAGTGACAATCCACCAGTAGAATTCAAATTATCATGAAAAAGCACCCCAAGATTCATCTTCTGGTAATCACCTACAGCTGCTAAGACAGGAATACTAACACCAAAGTTATCTTCTCAGTGTACTGCAGTGAACATGTCTCCCTGTTCTCTACATGTCTCTGTTTCCCTCCTTCACCCATGTAATACTACGCATCATCTCACCTTCAAGAAAGCAACATCATATTTTGGTGTTCCCATAGCACGAGACTTACCACATTTTTGGTTCAGTGATAAGAAAAAGCCCCTCTATGCTTTCCCATATATTTCTCAATAAATTTGATATCCACAAAGCACTTCCATTCATTCTAAATTGTCCCACTTTAGCTTCAAAGCCTAACAGCTGCTAGACTGCTGCCATGCTAAGATCACTACTGCAATTCACGTTTGCTTCAGTAAGGTCATATTCTAGATGATATTGTGAAAAAGCTGAATTATTATTATTTATGTATTTCTGATAAACTGTGTGAATCTCAGCACACACAAGCAGCACAGACACAAACACACTCTGGTGAGGGCTAGAGCATACAGACATACACCGATGCCCTGTGGACGCTGGGACCTCCACAGCACATGGCCATATATATTTGCCCAAGGGGAACCTGAGAATGACTTACCACACTGCAGCCAGGACAGTCAGGACCATTTTCACATGTCCTACGCCGAGCCTGGATCCCTCCTCCACATTGAGCAGTGCAGCGCTCCCATGGACCCCAGCCTGTCCAAAACACATGAGGGGGCACAACAAATGCTCATTGCAGTACCTGTGAGAAGAGGCAAAGAATCTATTTAGTACCAAGACAATAACTCCCCCAAAAGTCCTTCGGATGCTTTATTCAGATAGATGTTCGTACAGGGAAATGTTTTATACAAAGGGCCTCTCGCTATTCATAAAGCACTGAAATAACAGTTGTCACACTCCACAGTGTTTAAACATTTGAGGGCTGGGGGTTTTTAGGCTGTTACTGAGTGGGTGAAGTGTTTGTTTGCTTTATTCAGAGTCTTTATACAATCCGTGTGATACAACCATACTATTGTACTGTGAGCACATAAGCAAGGTTGACAACTGCTTTATTAAAAACAGTTGTGGCTATACAGATGGGTCAGAGGAAATGAGTCAACCAAACAGAAGGCAACCATTTATGCAAGCAGTCTTTTATCAGTCTCTAGCTAAGCACTGATTGGGATCCATCTCTATCCTCTTCAGAGAGTTAAACTTGCTTTTTTGCTTTCCACTGTGTCTCCACTTTTATAGGTAAAATAAAAGCTAAAACATTGATTTTAGGCATAAAGAACTGTACTGTTTTCATGTCATTACTTTATCTGTTAAAGGGTGGTTTTTTGCTATTAGGATCTGAAGGATTTCACAGTGGGCTGCAAACAGATTCAGAGGCCTACTAGAGGTTCTTGAGGAAGCACGAATATTTTACTGCCATTATTGTAATGTGACATTCAACCTTCAGTGAGTTTTTACTTTTTTTTTTATAGCCCTAAAACTCCTGATTTTTTAAGCATGCCATCCAGTAACTCCAGCAGAATACACTGCTTAGTAAGGACCCTCTACACAGGTCCACCAGTTAGTGTGACTGGGGCTCAAAGAGACCAAGCAGTTACTTCAGATAAAGCAAAGTCACAACTGATAGTCAGAAAGCAGAGGACTCTGAAGGAGTGCTCTAATATTCTGTGGATGTGGCTGGTTGGCTCTTGTTCCAACTACTGACAGTCCTGAACAAACAAATCAATCTGTTACAATATATCCCCATTTTTCACACCAGCTATCCAAAATTCACTGCCTTCTTGCCATTCTAACAAGTTTCCATCACTTTGCATTCTTCTGCAATGAAAATTGACTGCAATGCTTCAGTAATTCATTTTATACAAAAAGAGAAATGACAATATAAACTGTTGTCATTTTCAACAAGAATAACCATCAAAAATTATTTTTTTTCCAGAAAGCTCCAAGATCCTCAAATTCTAATTCTTCTTTCCCAAGGAACTTGCATGTTCAGAATTCCATGGGAAAAATATATTTATGTTCACTGTATACAGCAGTGGTTTTATCACATATGCTGGAGCCGATGAGTCAGAATTTGTCCCTAGGCCTGAGCAACTCTGTCAAAATTTAAAATGTTGGGAACAGAGTAAATAGAGGAGTAACATTTAGTTTTGTGGGCTATGCAGTTAAGGAAACTATTAACAGTTTGTATTTACTTCCTCTGCAGTTTACTAGTAAACTGAGGGAAAAAGATCCCAAACCCTCAATATTTATGAATCCAATGTCTCAGAATTCTTCATGGCATTATTTGGGCAAGTGCTTTTCAGCAGTAGCTTATATATAAAATATCCTTTTTTCCTCCTGCACTTTGAATATTTGTAATTCACAGTTCACATTATGCTATTACTAAAGATGGAGAGGGATGTTCTTCACCTGGTATTCTTCCCCCAAAGCTCCACATATTCTTTGTCACTAGCAGTCATTTATGCAAATGTGACAGTTTGTCTCCATGATCCTTTGCTGAGAACATGTACCCAATGGAACACGTGTAATATCACCAGGTATTTAGTCTAATGAGTACATACCTTGCACAGTTTCATTAGCCCTTAATGGAGACGCACTAAGTTAATTTGGGACACACAAGCTGGATAAAGCAAATCTGCCATGAAGTTATCAATTACTGATACTTGGCCATGCAAAAAGTAAAATTAAGGGTGCTAGTCATCTCTCTTTGTACCATAGGAATGTACAGCATAGCTGTCTATAAATGAAGTAGTCATGTAACTGTGAGCAAGAGTTCATGGAAAGAAACAGCCCTGTTAAAGACATGATTTATGTCACCCTAAGGAAAACACCTAATGTAGATCATAAAAAAGCAGCCCTCAACATACTGATTTGTCACCATTGATTATAAAGGCTGCACAGGAGACAGACATCTCAGCTCCCAATACAGCCAACAGAAATTTTGTCAATACAAGCTACGGAAGCTAGAATGATTAATTTGATCAAATGCAGGACTATATAGTAGGGGACAAATCACTCTGTTGTCCAGAGCCTGTATTGACTAGATTTCTGCAGGCTGGAGTGGAAGTTCAGACACCTTTCTCACGCATAATCACTGACATTAGTGGACACATGAAGTTAGATGTAACAAATCTCACTTAGATGAGATTCACAACACTGCAAAGTGTCTCTCTTAATGTCAATGTGCCTTATCATCTGCTTGCTCACTTAAGCAAAAGACAGAAAAGAAACCTAACAACTGACTCAGTAAGGCAAGCACTTCAAGGGTTGGCAAATTCTCTTAACCAACACTATTTAGACGTGCAGTTGAAACTACAAGGTGGAACTCAATAAAGTCCTAAAATGACAGTGAAAGCTTCAATGCCAAAGTTAGCTTCAATTTAGAAAAATTGTTGGTTTTTTTAAAAAAAAAACGTGAGTGGAAGTTTTTCCTCGTTTTTAGGAAAAAAAACCCGCAACATACAAGTAGAATCTTATTTTCATTTCAGCCAGCCAGCCTCTGAAAACATCAGGTATGTTTTCACAGCTAGAGACATCCCTGCAATTGATCTTTGAGAGCTGTGCTACAGCATGGGGCTTTGAGCCAAGTTTCATTATATCTCTTCTTGGCTGCATTTCAAGTCACTCAGAAACCCTTTTTCCCTTTTGCTCTTTCTTCCCCTTTTAATTTTGTTCTCAGGACCTACAGGGCTAACATTTTACAGTAATTCAACAAGACATGCAATGCAAGAAACTTGAATCTGTGAAACCACTGCCCTCTCCCCTAATCTAACTGCAATGAGGTCAGTAGGGAGAACAGCCTAGAGAAATGTGCGTTTTTTACAGTGACCCTTCACATTTCCACTTGCAGCAAATCCAAGTTCAAATGCCCGAATAAAGGAATTGTTATACTGGGGGAAAGGGGAACATCCTTTGACTAGTGGTGTCCAAACACCAGTTCCTACTGTAAATTTTAAATTTTTGCTCCAGACAATTCCAGTACAGCTGGAATTACTCTTGTTGCTATGCAGATCCCATCCTTTTGTAAAACACCAATTTATTTCAGTGTTGCCACACAGTTACACTAAGTAGCCCAGGATAACTGCATGACAGTTAGAAACATTGTCTTTTTATTCCACAGAAAGAGGCTATTCAATCTAAACACATAGTTCTTAATTTTGAACTACATTATAGTAGCATGTGCTCAGGCAAAACACACTTCCATCACTGCCGGCCCATTCCTATGCAATATGCTGTTATGCGGCGGGTACTTGTGATTACCAGCTGGTGATTTACTGGGAAGCACAGGCTACACTGAGATTAATGGGAATGCTGGATTCCTTTAATTGAAGGCAGAGACATCACATACACACATGCTTTACTGGATTGAGATTGCTCAATCAACAGAAGTCCCCACCCAGGAGACTGCAGAAGGGAGCTGTGGCCTGGGCACATGCTCCCAGGGACTTCTGTGGAAGGGGAGGGATCAGAGAAAGCAAGGAGGATGGGAGCACACACTTCCCGGCAGACAAGACAGCCATGGGAGCACAAGCAAGGCAAAAGTTTCGTGGTGTTTGATCTGCTCTGTTGAAGAGGACCAGACTTGTTCACACTGCTCAGAATCAAGCAGTGCTACACAGAGCAGGCAGTTGACTCTCAGCAGTTCTTCCTTCACATGGAAACAAGCCCAAAAGCTCTGAATATCTGCTGAGTATTGTACAGGAAAAAAAAAAAAAAAAAAAGGTGACAATATGTACTGCTTCTAATCTTCTCATATGCCCCAAAATTTCCAGGGCTTTCAAACACTGACTCCTCATCTGCAGCCAACTGATTTCAATGCTTTTTTTCTTTCTATTTCTACTATGTAATAAAAGATAACTACCTTCATTACAAGCAGGAGTTTCTTATTCTAATGTTCCACATTTCTGCACAGATAGGAGGACGACATGTGGACTTAAGCCCATATTCACATCATCTTCCACAGAAAGGACAAATATTTTCACTCAATAAAAAAGTCAAGACAGGATACTATAGACCTTACAATCTAAAGCCTAGATAGCTTTCCAGCAGCTTCAGTGACTATTTCTCATACAGAAAAAAGGGAGGGGGGGCAGGGTGGATTTTTAAGCCCCTAAGGAATACATCAGGATGTCTTCCATCGGGAGTATTAAATGCAAAAATTATTTTATTTGATTAGGAAGTTTTGTTATTAGGAATTATTAGGAAAAATACTCCCTTCTCCGTATTCTATCTAAATGGATATCAACTGCACTTTTGACCTATTTCTACAAGGCAAATTTGCTTTGTAATAGGAGTCTCTGCTTCTATCTCTTAACTGTTTTCCAGCTCAGCCACAGCCCGCTCTGTAGCAGTGGAGCATGCAACTTAACCTATCTGCAACACTTTAAATTGGTAAATACTGTCCCTGATTACAAGGGAATGACCAGCCAGCACAGAGCTGCCTGATCCATTAGCCCTGATAACATCGTGGTTTTCATGAAGTAAAACAAACATAACCTAGGCAAACATTTAGCCCTTAATGCATGAACAAACACTCTCAAACTGAATATGCATTCACCTCTGCAGGTGAATTTACCTCACATATAGACTGACTCTTCTGTGTTTGCTCTCTATGGCGTTATGCACTGGACTTCTACTGAAATCGCTGTTTGCTGAAAAGCTGTTTCAATGATTGGCTGTGGGAACTGAATCCTGCATTTGTGCCTGTGAAGGTGACAGGAGTATGCACTTTTATAAAGATGAATGCACACCACGTGTAAAACAACTAAAACTAATTTTTACTAAGACTAGATACACATTCATTTTCCATATGAGCTGTGCCATTAAGAAAGTAGAATGGTAGGCTGTTTAAAAGCATCAATAAATTTAAATGAAAAAAATCCAAGAAGCTGTTTATTGTTACTCTCAACACAAAACTGAGCTGAAGGTTTCATAGGAGTTACTGCACATAGAGTATTTGCTCAGCCTACCTAACTGTACTGGGTCCAGTTCTCAAAGGAACTGTTTCCATTTGGTGCAGATGAGACTCCAGTGGTACTGGAGTAAAGCAGTGAACTAGAGCTACTCTAAATACTGGTACCCATTGCCCTCACAGCTCAAAATTATCGACAGGCTGAGAGAGCTCTGAGGACACTCATATAACTCTACACTTCCCAATACACCTTACCTGGGAACTCTATCCATACCCATGGACACAGGAGCTCTACTTAAAGCTCTGCCAGGGACCTTCAACCCCTTCCTGAGCTGTGTTAGAGAAGTGCTGGACCTTGCACCTAGCCTGCTATGGACCTCATGGTCCAGACCTCAACATGTGGACTGGCTTCTGGCCTTAGACCTGTTGCTGCAGACCTGCCTGGTGATCACTGGAACCTGATCCTAAACCTATCCTGGTGCTTGGCTTCCCAGCTGGACTTCAGACCTGTCTCATCATCACAACATCACCTATGATCTTGGTTGGATCTGGCCACTAACTCCAGGCTTTCTCTGCTCCCCTGCTGAGGGTGTTGGGATGGGCCCTGGCTGGCAAGTTTCCCAGGGCTCTCTGCTTTTTACAGCTCTGAAGAGATTTACCCAAGTACTTGGACACTGACAAAAATCCTGGCAAAAAACTGATGCTTCATGCCCCTAGCCTCTTTACAAATAGTATTAAAGATTTAGTAACATACAACACCTTCTGGAAATAAACTTCAAAAATGCTTTTTAGAAATGAAAAAGTATCAGCACATTATGGATAACCTAAAATCTGGATAGAGGCAGGAAGGTCATCTGGGAGCAAACTAGTGAGTGAGAGAAAGGTGCAGGGCTGGTGAGAGTGAAAAGTGTTTAACGGAGACAGGAAAAAGCAACAGGACTGTAAGAGAAAAAGGCATCCTGTGGTAGACTCACAGGCACATACATCCCAGACTGCTGCAGAATTGGATGAAGAGGGAAAGGACAAGTAACCTGCAGGCTACAAAAGCAAAGCAAAGTTAGCCTGCTGTTCCCTCAGAACTGTTACATAGCAAGAATTCAACTCTTCTAGGATGCTATAATTTCAACTCACTTGAAATCTAAGTATCACTTTCCATTTTTAACTGCTTTTTGGTGCACCCATTGTCTTGCTATTGGACATTTTCTCCCATAAACCTGGAAATATTTCTCACAGTTTTCTGTATATCTCAAACTCCTTATTATGGTCATCTATGCCATGTTAAATTTAAGATTAACAGTGAATATTCCATCACCAAAAAGCCTATCCTAACTAAACGATTTTCTTCTATATTCAGTGTTCTGCCCTAGACTGAACTCTCAGTTTGAGTAAATCAATAACTGTTATTCACATGCTGGGATAGAGCTATGTAACAGCAGATATAATCCACATTTGTTGGTGATGGCTTTTTGGTTGGGTAAGGTATTTTCAGAAAGCAATTTACAAAATAAAAAAATGCTCTTCGTGATGAAATGGTAAATATTCATGGCTCAAACAATGAGAAGTGTTCACACTTTCTGTGAAACTGATCTTTTACATTTACAGTTAGAAAGACCAGGTCCCTGACAATCTGTTAATGCATAAATTTGTGATGCAACTTGGCATCACGTACAACATTTGTGATGGCATCTCATCATCTGAAGAAATACCACAGTTGGTGTTTAATTAAAGCCATTCCTGATATTCATCATAAAGGTTACTGAATCTTGTTTTCATCTAACAGCAATATAGGATACTAAATCATCTATACAGAAACACTGAAGTACTGCAAGTAGATATTCAGAGGAAACATTTCTTGGAATGAGATGTTTCCAAATTCTGACACCACAACCCATCTTTTGCTAGCTACCTTTTTGCCATGCCCTGGGAAAAAACATAATACAACTAAGAGTTGCAGTTTATCTGAATACATTCTAGTTTGATTTAAAGAAATACATAATTCCTGTTAAAATTCCTAACACGCAAGTACATGTGAAGTATTATAGGGTACATGTAAAATGGAATCAGAGACCTGAACTTCACTTTCTGAGCTAGTGACAAGACACCCAGCCCAGTGTCAAAGCAGTAGATGGTGAAATCAAAATCTGAGCTGACTTGATGTGCTCGGGGGTTAATATATATACAAACAATTGTATATATACAATTGTATATATACAATATATATACACAAGAAACCTGAAACCTTACTAAAAGATATTTGAGTTCAAGGTGTATTATATTTATTGAATATATAACAAAGCCCTTGAAACCTCCTTTCATGTTATATAGATGCTTAATTCATTTAAGACAGAAAAAAATGGACTCACAGCATCAGTAACATAGTGCTGTGACCTTACTATATTTTGCTCTGAATTCCAAGTCTTGAGGCTGGGTGAGTTACTATTCAAACGCACTGCAATCAATTTTCAAGGAGAATCAATTTTCAGGGTCTCAAGGGACAGCAGCACGTTGCTTCAGCACAATTCTCTGGCACTACCAAGAGCTCCCAGCTGGCTTGGGAGGGATCCAGCTAAGTGAAAGATGAAAGAACTGCTGCAGACCCACAGCCTTGTTAATGGGAATACTGCTCTTGTGTAGCAATGGAGTTAAAGAGAGAGTGAAAGGAAAGGGAAGAGAAAAACAAGACGGGCAAAAGAGGAAAATGTCCTGTGGAATACAGCAGAGCAGAAGGAATTAAAACAGACAGTAGAAAAAAGATAACTCACCTCTCCTCACGATTCTGTCCCACACAGACGCGTCCTCCATGTCGAGGGGTTGGATTGCTGCAGGAACGCTGACGAACTTGAAAGCCTATTCCACAAGTGGTACTACAAGGTGACCAAGAAGTCCATGGTGTCCAGCCTCCATTTCTGGTAGAATAAAAAGCTCAGGCTCTGTCATCTGTTATACATAGCGAATGTCTGATTAGGTGTGACTGACAGCAGAATCTGGCCCATTAATATTTCTGTAGAAGTCATTAATACTTCACTGTGTTCCATTTCTTAAATATGAAACTAAAATAAAGGTGCTCTGATCCTTCCAAATTCCATGCTTCGTAATCAGCAGCTGCTAAAATGACCCCATTACACAAGAAAGTACAAAGATATGAAGCTATTTGGTTACTTTCAGTCACTTTATTCTGGGTAAACTTCATTTGCAAACTTTTGTATCCAAGTTCTGAAGATAACTTTTAATTACATATTGTTCCAATTATTATTTGTGATTCTTTTTTTTAATGAGATCAAAATGTCAAGTTTTGCTGCTTCTTCTGAAAGGAAAGTGATTAAAGACTGGAGAAAAAGGAGGCTGAGGAGAGACCTTATCACTCTCTACAGCTACCTGGAAGGAGGTTGTAACAAGGTAGGTTTTGGTCTCTTTTCCTACCTAACAAGCAATGAGACAAGAGGAAATGGCCTCAACTGGCACCAGGGGAGGTTTAGATCGGATATTAGGAAAATTTCCTACAGCAAAAGGTTTGTCAAGCATCGGAACAGGGTACCCAGGGAAGTGATTGAGTCACCATCCCTGAAGGTATTTAAAAGACATGTAGATGTGGCGCTTAGGGACATGGTTTAGTGGTGGACTTGTCAGTGTTAGGTTAACAGTTGGACTTGATTTTAAAGGTCTTTTCCAACCTAAATGCTGCTACGATTCTATGATTTAGTCAAAATACATCAGTTAACTATTTCAACAGGATTATCTGATAAGGTTCCAATACCCTATTTTTAATGTAATGGGAAAAAAAAAGCTAACAGAGGTCATATGCTGTACATTTGTGAACTGTTAGAAAGAATGCTACTATCCCTACCTGATATACCCTAAGGAAAAAATAGTAGGCCAAACATCTCCATAGGAATTTCATACCCTGTCCTAAGCAAAAAATGATGCATTTCAACAGTTCACAAAACCTTTTGATGGCTAGCTTGCAGGGCCTGTATTGGTAGAAGACAAACAGAAATCAAGAAAAATAAAAATAAATTATAATGAGTTCTTAAGATTTCATAATAAAAGCAAAAGTCAAAATAGTTCCTCACTTAATTTTGAAAACACTTTTTAACACTGTAAAACTAATTAAATTCAGTAATGAAAATGACATAAGATTATTAAAGTAATTTATCACAAATATTACCAATTTAAATTTCACTCAAGTCTTGTTATTATAAGGGATATAAGGGCTGGTAACACAGGAGAAAGGCTTTTGAAGAAAAATAATCTGGTAACACAGACAAAAACAAGTGATCAGTGTAATGTCTGACCCAATTGGTAAAATGAACAAAAAATCTGGATATCCATAAAGTCTGGGAATTACTAATATAGCGGTGTTAACAGAAGTAAGATGTTAAAATAGTAGTGTAATACGGCCAACAGTGGTACATGAATCAAGTCTCAAATAGTGTTCCAAACTCCCTTCTAAACCTGACAGCCAATAGCTGTTGTTTGATTGTTCGGTATCTCACAGCATGCCTCTCTCTTCTACCATTCTCCTGACCTGATGTTATAAACTATACTGGTATGTTTTTAATAATTTCCCTAAAATGGGCTATTTCCACTTACATAGCTTCCAGTTATCTTGTGCAGAAGGAGAATCAGTTTTATTCACTACCATGACATGCTTCTGAGATTTAAAAAAAAATAATAAAAAAAGCAGAGACAAAAAGCAGAAAGATTCACCAAGAAAAAGCAGAAAGCAACAGTATATAAGTTTCAACTTGCAATTAAATATGTATTATGTGTTAAACATGAACTCCAAATGCAGTTCAGAATATGCAGTGTCCTGAGTCTCTTTGGAATGACCTGATTTCATTGTTTTTTCTGGGAGTGGTTACGTTCCTGAGGAAGACAAAAGAGTGTCTAAAAAGCAGCATACAAACTTGTAGTAGGTTTAGGTGTTGTGATACAATCGAAAGATTATAACGAAAACATTTTCTCAAGCAGAATAGTGGAACACAACAGTGACATGACAATTCTAGACCAGTAAACCAGTTCTGACTTTCAGAAAAAAAAGGTTTATGACTTACAGAACTGAGAAAAAGTATAATACTTTGGATATTACCTAATATTGGTACTTTTCTTTCTGAGCTTTTGTTAAAGTTACCTAAGGACAGTATTATTTGGTACACAGCATTTGAAATCACTATTTGCCATCTGGTTCATTCTCTTCTCCACAAAGTCTGAGAGAGATTTTTTAATGTCTCATCTGCTGTCGTCATTGCTTTGAGCTGTTTCATACACAGAACAGGATCAGTGGATTGCAGGTGAGATTTCAAAGGCCAGGTTCTATTCAGATTGAGTTCAAAATTTTCAAACAATAAGTGATGGAAGCTGAAATTGTTTTGTATACCTGGAACAGTTGGCAATCTCCATGGTTGGTCCTTCACACAGCCAACCTCCACACTGAGGAGCAGGACTGTCACACACACGTGTCCTGCACAGGCAGGAGCCAATGCTGGTACCGTCAGTGTGGGTGCAAGGTTTCCACTGTGACCAAGTCCCGAAATGCCCATCCACTGTCAGATTCCTTACCTAGAAACAAAAACAACAGAGAGCCTTACTTGAGGCCTCCCAGTTCTTCATACAATCCCTTAAATCTGCAGTACTTGGAGATACAGCCTTCAGCCATCAATGGTAAAAGCCTCCACTGAAGAGGCATAACTTCCAGACAGCAAGATCCCCTTGTAAATTTTGTAGCTGTATAATTCCCACCACCTTCAACCAATCTGGGACACTGGATGCCACCGCTTTGGCAATAACAATTATCACAACTAAACATTACCTTTTGCAGCCATGCTTGCCTAAAGTGATTCAACAGAAAGTAAAGTTTCACTTTCTCAATTATCTTCTGATGACAGTATTCCCTATTTCCCAAAATTTATCTGTGATTAGGAACCTGGACACTGATTGTAAAACAGCAGGTGCAAGAATGCTCATGGAAGCTCAAATCTAGATCAAAAGGAAGAGGCAGCAGAGAATAGTTCAATATAACAAAACTGGATGAATCAAACTCAAACCTCCATGATGAGTGTCTGTTTTTGGGAACAGTTTTTTGAACTATGCATCCCATAGCACCATTTCATCAAAGTGAAATGTGGTTTAAATAGGACTCTCTCTAAACACTAGATGTAATTATATATATAAATCTTAAAAACATCTTCAAAAAGCAGCACTTAAATCTGAGCCAGTTTGCTCCCACTGAAGTCAATTCTCAATATCTTTGGCTGGAAAGTTTGAAACCATTCTTATCTTGACTGGAAAGTTGCCATCATGCAGCAATAACACATGTTAAAAATTAATCTTTACTGTCCAGCTGAAAGGAAATGTGCTAATGAAGATTTCAGCAGCCTCTGTGGTTCCTGGAACTTCTAAAGAAAATGGGGCCAGATATGGGTCTCTTGACAAAACCAAGCTTTTATTAATTCTTTAAACAAGGTGTTAATCTTGATGAACCTGTTTTCATGAATGGAAATGATTGGCACTTTTCCACTTAAATATTATAGGATTTCCCTTTTGATTATCACATTTTAAACTTTCAGTGAAAACAACACTACCAAATATTGCAGGCTAAGTAGCATTTAAAGTCACCAAGATGAAAATAAATATCTATTGGTTCTAGTCAGGCATATTTGATCAAATGTTTAAGAACTTAACACTAATATTTGCTTATATATTTAAATAGGAACTATAGTTGTAGGTCATTATAAACGATCTGAAATGGTGCCTCTCTGCTATTTTTAGTTTTGTTTCATTTTAACAATGGTGAGGGATATATACATTTCACAAATAATTTGAAGATACAAGAGATCTGATCACTGCAACCTTGGGTGCTGGCTGATTCTTCCCACTGTGGTAAGGGTTCCATAATTTCACTATTAATTACATTTCTCATGATTTATTTTTCACAGATACAGTTTCTCCACAGAACAACTACATGTATATTCTGCCAACTACAACTGACATAACCATAATTCATAATTGCAAAGTTCTGCTGACAGTTGTTTATTGAAAATGTCTCACTGACTTTTGCTCATACAGTGCATACACTGCTGTTCTTCATAAGACAATGGGAAATTCTTCTCATTAAGTGACAAACCCAGTCTCTCTTCAACTGCTGGTCTAACAAATCTGTAGTCCACAAACTATCAACGGTACATCCCCAAACCAAGTAATGCCTTTACTGATTTCCACTTCTATGCTGAACCAAAGCATCTTTATTGTTGCAGCTACAATTATAGACTAAAGCTACTGTTGTCTATGTTTACCGTGATTTATATCAAGCAGCAGGGAAGGTAGTCATAAAACTTAGCTGAGAGCACAAACTGCTGGCAGGTTTTGCTTCCTTGATTTTTCCCACAGTGCTGCAAAGATCTTCCCACTGCAGTTTCTGCTGTTCCTCACACCTCTCTTGCTCTGTGTCTCTAGGAATACCTCCCTTCCACACGTGATATCAAACAATTTCACCGTAGGACTATAGGAAAGCAAACTGTACAGATGAAGGCCCCTTTATGCCCACAGCAGTACGTATGCCCATTAACCTTTCACCAGCCGACTTGCCTCAAGGGGAAATGCACAATCAAGCGGACAATATGGCTTTACTTTTCTGTCACCGCCAGACTCTGCTTTCCCTCTCTACCACCCTGTTTTGGTCACCTTTTCCCTGCTGCAGATATCTCTGTCCCTTCTTCCTCCCTAGTGTCATTCAAATATCCATCTTCTTTGTGCCCACCTTGCTTTCCTCTTTTGTGCCTCTGTACTCTAAGTCAATAACCTAGTCCTCAAATCTGCCAGGAGCCCTTTGTTTTGAGATTACTTTGCGTAGAATTGGGTGACTTTGGACTATTTCCTGAAGCCACTAATGAATTCAGGTAAAATCCTATACTATATTTTTTCCCTTCATGCAGCTGTTAAAATAAAGCCATTCATGTTGCATATTTATTTTAAGAAGTTAAAATAATAGTAAAAAACCCAAACAAAAACCCACTCCAAAACAGCAAAAACCCTTTTTAAAAATTATTTTTACTTCCCTTGTAAAAGCTCTTTGATAATGTCAGACAGTGTATTTTTAAGTGGAAGTCGTCCCACTGTAAAATATTTCAGCAAAACAATGAACCTTCATTACAATAAAAAAATATTGGATGGGTAACGGGGAATTCTGAACAACTGGAAGAAGCTCAGAGTAGAGGTAGGTGCCATAGCATTAATTATTATCTATATTTATGTACAATTGGTCTACTCATGCCAACTGAAACAATAACGTGAAAATCAACTTAAGAATTAAATCAAAGCAAGATAGCTGAAAAAACACATTTGTTACATATAATCCTTAAAGTTCCAAGAGACAGTAACACAGATGCTCATCTACTTCTCCAGCCCCCTTCCTGCTCTACCAAGACATGCAAATACGTATTCAGATACATGAGTAATTCTCTAGGAAATTATTTCTCAAGATCAAGTGGTCACACTTAATTTGGGGCTAAACTAGTGTGTAAAGAGGGGCTACCTCTCTGATCTGTGTTTAGGAAGAAGCTGGTCATGCTCTAATCTGACAAATATTCTATAGTGTTAAAGAGATCAGTGTAGTTTTACCAATAATTCAGATACTGTGACCAACTAGAACAAAAAGATGAGGGACATGAAGGTCTCATTCCATTATGTTCTGCCTGCAACTATCTTAAATGTGTTCAGCAAATGTCAAGGATGCACAAAGCTCAGTTGCCTACAAAAAGGAATCCATTACATCATAGCTTATATATCCTGTGAATACAGCACATGAAAATGTGATAAAAACAAATATTTGAAAGCAATGCTAAGCAAAATTATAATCAATTGCAGTTTGCTAGAATACAATATTATTACAGAGGAAAGTTTCTATGAAGTTTTAAAATTTGTTCAATAATGTGTTAGTTAGAGTTCAGGGGTTTAAGACAGTTAAGCAGTAAAACCACAGTTATTCCTAAAATCTTCTTGATATTATGCAACCTCGATCTGCTCAACTCCAAAATTCCTTTAGAGGCTCACTAAATCTTTTCATCTCTGATACGCAGTGTAAGTCTCACAGCTGTGGATGAATTTCTGAGCAATCCTTTGGAGCTCCCCTGCTTTGATTAGACTGTCATATCCTACACAATTATCAGATTAGAGACACTAAATAACTTTTTTTTTCTCCAGTTGAACAGAATGGAATTGAATTCTGCTTTCTAAACCATTCCTCTCTCCCTTCCACCCCCTCTTAGCCTCACGTTTTGTATCTATGAAAGAAAATAAGGGCTAATGCCAGAATTTGAAGACTAAGCAGTAGACAGACTGCTCACACAAATAGCAACCAACCAACCCATTCCAGTAATCCTTCCTAATACAGAAACTCAACTAGGCCACCTGAAAACCCTTCACGTAACCACATTTAGCCTGTGAGACAGCCACAGGGAGATAAGTTATACTCCATGTACTTGGAAATAAATATACCTTACAGTGCATCTAGCTCCTTGCCAATCAGACAGGCAAGGACTGCACCAGTGAGTGAATCCAGACTTTCCGTGCGATGATGGCTGTGTTTACATTAGCAAGCCGTATGCACATAAACCTCAAATCTAGAATATGAAACAGTTGGTGTTGAAAACTTGGCATATACACCATTCATCTTTTGTGGGCTTTACTTTGGACTCGCTCTGGACATGGATCAAATGCCTAGTAGTAGTTGGAGCACACTTTTGGTTTCATTTAATCTGAAAGTAATATAGCTTGTGTGCTTCAGGACTGCTTTGTGATGGGAGCCAAAGAACAGTATACAGGAAAAGCAGAGTATTTGCCCCAAAGTTGCTCCTGATCCAGACTAAAATGCTAATGCAGATGAATCAAATGCAAGCCTTTTTATTAGGCTACTGTGTTGTTTGTTTTCTATTATATTAAACTTATTCAAAATAATTTTTTTAAGTGTTAAGCCACTGGAAATATTTATACTAAATTAATTATAATTATCGCTTCTCTCATTTCTGTGGGTGAGACTTAACTCACACGATTCGCCCTTTCAATTTATAGACTGTGAAAGATGTTATGTGGCCTCCTATATTAGCAATAATGTTCCTAAAATATTATACTATCAGTGATTAAACTTTTTTCAAAGCAAAAACCAGAGAAAAAATCTTGTAGAGAAAGACATATGTCTCTAATCTTAGTGAACATTTTTGTTCAGTGTGGGAACATAAGCACTAGAAGTAAAAAGCAACTACCCTCTGAAAGTACTATAAATAATTTGATCAAATTATATATATATATATACATATATACACATTTCCATAAAAAATAGATATAAACTAAATATCCTGTCAAATTCTGATGGAAAGGCCTGAAGAAAATGGCATTAAATAGTTTCTTAATCTTGAAAAATCTATGCTAGCTTATTTTCATGATGTTCACCTGGAATCAAGTTTTGAGAGATAAAGGAAAGTATTTGGACTTACTGGACACACAGTAATACTTTGCTCCCACTGACTCATACTCAGACTTTGTTCCAGCGTTGTGCATTTCTTCATCACCATGTCCCAACCACAGTAAGGGTCTTGAGATCCAATGCATGCACTGTGGATGAAAACCAATCAGAAAACACATACATTTATTTTCATCTGAACTGGCCAAAGATCCCTCAATAACTATGTGGCATCTCTTTATATGTCACAGGCCTAAAACAGGTAGTGAAATTGATCCCCTGTAGTGTTATGGCACAGATGAAATGACAAAACAGAAGAAAAAATTAATTTGAATGCCTACACAAAACCATGGTTTCTTTTAAGTGCACAGCTGAATTTCTGGCTGCATGCATGGTATGTTGTCAAGACTGATTATTGTACTTAATTACTAGAGAATTACAGCAATTCATAAAAAGCCTAAGTTATCTGCTCCAAGTGAAAAAGATTTCAGGATTTAGAGTTCTTACTCTTTTCTCTCAGTTTCAGAAATATAGTTATCATCTGTAAGAAACCAGATGACAATGTCTACTCTTTGAAAATTAATTAGAAAACTCTCTAATTTGTTTTCTGCACTATTACAGAACTCCTGAAAGTAAGTTCAAAGGGGTGTTGTTGCTGCCATCACACCTCTTATATATGACATTACTGCCCTAGACATTCCCTCCTCTGAGGAGCACATGAGAAGAAAAAAGACAGAAGGGTAGCCCAGCTTCCTACAGACTCTGAAAGACCCACTGTAGAAAACTAGAAGTTTTTTTTTCCCTATTAAATTGCAGCCTCTTTTGCTACTGGTACATCAAGCATTAACAGCCCAGGCAACAACTCTGCAGCTTCATAACCAAGGATACATAAGAAAGGAGGTGGAAGTCCCATCATAGTGAAGCATAACATAATTGTTCTAATACTTGTAAAAAATACTATAAATTATATTAAAATAATAATAAATCCAAGTGTTTTGTCTAAATTTAAAAAAAAAAGGTAAAATTTTAAAAAATTGTTAATTCAAATCACACCTGCACAATGAAGGGACACAAAGAGAATTAGGAGACTGGAGCATCTCTCTCTGGAGGTTGAGAGAGCTGTAACTGTTCAGCCTGGAGAAGAGAAGGCTAAGAAGGGATCTGATCAATATCTACAAATACCCAAAGGGAGGTCATAAAGAAAGGGACAGCCAGACACTTTTCAGTGATGCCCAATGTCAGGACCAGAAGCAATGGGCACAAACTGAAACACAGGAGGTTTCATCTGAAAATCACAAAATCTTTTTTTTTTTTTTTTTTGGAGGGGGGTGGGGTGTGTGAACACTGGCACAGGATGCTTAGGAAGGTCCTTGAGTCTCCTTACTCTGAGATATTCAAAAGCCATCTGGACATGGTCCTGGGCAGCCACCTCTGGGTGGCCTAGCTTGAGCAGGGGGTAGGACCAAATGACCTTCAGAGGCCCCTGCCGACCTCGACCCTTCTGTGATCCTGTCCTCACAAATCCTATGTTTTATTCATATTTCTATTTATTGTTGCTATTCCTCATGTATTCCCATGCTAACGTGAGAAAAAACACAGGCTTACTAATTCCCTAGTCTACCATTCCATAATACCATCACAGAGGATTTTTAGTCCTTATAAATTTCAAAGAATTATTTTCTACAGGACACTTGAAAACGTTGATTGCCAGTACTATGTGTGAGGATAGTTCCCATCTGCAAAATGGGCACAGACTAAGAGACACAATAGCCAAAACTCGCTAGGTATCCCTAATTAGGCTGCCAGTTCAAAGATAAAGCTTTTGGTTTAGGGGATTCAGTGTTCAGAAGAGAATTCCCGTTGATGGCTCTTGCAGCTGTGAGCACTTACCATTTCTGTAACTCAGGCTGCATATGTTTCTTTTTAACTATCTAGAAAGTGAGGAGGACAATTCATGTAAATTATGGGAAAATTTAAGAGTCTTAGTCTCCCAATGTTTGCAAGACAAGATGTTCAGTGCTGTCCTTCAGAGTATCTCTGATAAAGCACATGTTTTATGGAAAGGGAATACAATGACTGACAGAATGCACAACTGGCAACATTAGCTGTGCTGTTTAAAGTAGAAGTGCTCACTTTTCAAACTTCACCATTTCTCTATGTTAAGTGTTCATATTTTTAAGTGTACTTACTATGCTTTGGACTCTTATTATAAAATAAATAAATAATTTTATAAGTCAGTATCCTTACACTTATAACCGCAGTCCCTCTTTCCTGGCAGTAAGTGGATCTTTCTCCCACCCTGCTGTTAAACCCAATGTCCTCTTTGGTTTGTGTTTCCACATTACTTTCCACTCAGGCAAATAGAAATGGCTCACAACTTTCATTAAAAGTCACTTAGAAGTTATAAATACTTATAAGCATATTTCAACTGGTCTTACAAATTTCTGGTATTATAACAGAGCTTGTTTTCATGGAAGAAATAAAGTTTTTTAAAAATGCTGAAAAGTCTTTGCACTGCTGGGATAAAGCCTGTTCAGTCGCTCAGGGGACACTGAACATGGCCATTCCAGTAAGTGACCAGGTTTGGAGGGCGGTGCGGCATAAAATGAGGTGAATCTTTTCAGAATTTAGTGAAAAAGGTCCACTGAGCATATGAAAACTATGATTTTAAAAAGTTACTAACTTGGCTAATGTCATGCAGATGACAAGAGGCTAAGTCTAAAGAACTTCCTACTGAAAGGAGGCACATTAAGAGACTCCAATCATTATTTTTGCCTTAGACTACAATAAATGAATCCTGGAAACTTGAAGTACTGCAAAAAAAGCTGCAGGAAATTTTGCCTGAGAAGTATTCCTCACATAAGAACTTCTAGTTCTCCCTTTTAAAGAAGTTAACAATGCTCTAACTGATTATTCCAGTCATTATTGTTTCTAAGCTTAATTTTGTGAAAAGTTTAATTTCTGAACCCCGAAGTTCAGATAGAAAAATCATACCACAAAACTGTAGTTGAGCATCATCACCCACTTTCTGGAATTTCAGTTCACCATGACAAATATATTTGTAAAGCAAGGCAGAACCTGGCTTAAACAGCTGCTCTATTTTCAGTTATTGGTACAACAATCCTCTGTTCCACTCCCTGCCTCACATCTCAGAGGGTTTTCTTATTTATTTCTTTTAGATCACCATTATCTCTGAAAAGTGGATAGATTTTCTTTTTTAAAAATTAAAAAAAAAAAACCAAAAACAGGCATAATATGTGGGTAGGTTTTTATCGGGTTTTACTTAATTATGTCGCCTTTTAAAACCATTTTCTTTCCTTTGAGGGATGATTTAATGTGTAAACAGCAGCTGACTATTTTGATCTGCTATGCCTAGATAAAACAAGAAACAGATAACAAGTTTACAGATAGAAAATGAGGATAGAATAAAGCATGTAAGAATGAAAATATAGGAAATTTTATCTGAAAAATGAAATTTAAAGGGACTTTGTGTCCTTACTGTCCCTGATGAATGAAAATTTTATATTGTTTTAGCTCTTTTTTAATTCATTTCTCTCCCAAGAGACAGCAGTTAGAGGAACATTTTCAGTGTATACATGAAATAACAAGAGAAATCATACAAAATGGTACAAAATTAAGGTAAGTGCGGGAAGTTGAAAATTAAGTACCACTACAAATCTTGTTTCTTTTTTCTCTGAAATCTCTGTCTAAATTAAAGCCACTTTAGGTGCTACTGCTGAAAAAATAGATAAATTTTGAAGTTAGTATTAGGTTTTTCAGGTGACAGGGCCATTTTAGATAGTAACACTGGAGCTAATGAAGCTGGAAAATATATTAACCATCTTTCCTCTGAAATTCTACTTTAGATCTCCATTTCACCAGAGTTTAAAATTAATTTCTACCTGTTACACCCAATAGGCACCAGCCCACATCTCTAAGACTTCACATGGTTTGTCCCAGCACTGGTAAAACTGGCAGTTTTAAACTTTTTGCAAGAAGGAAATTCAGGAATAAAAGTGAATTGGTTTGTTTTAAGACTCTTGATGCCAGTTGATGCCAAGTCATTATTCTCTAAAAAAACCAAAATTCAACTGCTTTTGGCTTCTACTGATTGATTATATTTTTTTTTCTATGTTGTCATTTCCCATTTTTGTTAACAAATGTAAATGATACGTAGCATCTCTCCTGCAAGGAATTTACTTGCCTACAATGGATTTTGACTGACTAGTAACAGAATCGTAAGTCACCTCACTCTTAAAGCAAGCCAGCAATATCAAGGCATTTTCTTCAGCTATTTTATAACCAAGCAGGCTAGCAAAACTGCTTTACATCAGTTACACTTGAGATGATTTATTCGGACAGAAAATGAGAAAGAGACAAACACCATTCAGAGCAAAATATATTAAAAAACCCCACCCCATATACTTTTTCACCAAAAAGATTAATTATGTGTACTCCAGAGAACAAAACCCCCTCAAGATTAAAAACTATATCCTGCTACCACTGATTTCAAAGAGATTTTAAAAACTCCTTTCGGGAGAAGAATATATTCCCATATCAATATACATTCTAAGTGCTAATCGGGTATCCTCTTGAGCTGCAGCATTTTATTCAGAAAATACATAAACATAAGAGGTGCATCTTTCTGAGACTGTTGAATGAAACATTATTCTGTCTTCACCTATACCCAGCATTGTGAAGAACTTGGGTATTTCAGTCTCCTGACCCTTGTGATCGTTTACTGAGATAGCCATGCCTACCCAGTTCCAATTACTGTCAACTGTGATCCGGACACTTTGTATACCAGGAACTGAACTGGGGTCATCATGTTATTTCACAGAAGTCAGATTCCTCACTGCAAATTTGATCAGACAGCTGAAGATAAAAGCATGTCTCATGTTCCAAATGCACTGTGCTATCCATTTCTGAATGAATACATATGTCTAATACTAGACTTCTGTACAAAGGTACTTATAAGTGTTCCGATTACTACACTTTTTGTAGATGTGTGTGTGTGTACAATGAAGAATGGGGATCTCAAGGTACCGATGAATGCTGCAGAAGAGCAGAAATGGTAGGCACACAATTTATAAAGTCGTAGGAGCCCAAACTAAGATGCACATCAAATATTCAGGATCCTCCTGACCCCTTGCCTATACCATTAACAAAAATCAAATCCTTTAATCATCCTAGTCACTCTATGTTGACTACTCTGCTTCCTCTTACTTGAACTTCTGTAAAACAATCAAAATCCATTTAGGTATGATTCAATCTTGCAACATGCACTGACAATACTAGTCTTAAATCTACAAGATCCTGCCTTCAGAACCAGAATCCGGAATTTATGTATAATTTGTTTAGTAAAGCTGTTTATAACACATAATTCTCTGAATGTTGGTGTTTCCAAGTGGCTTTACTTGGAACAAACATGAAAGACAACTTTCAGAGCATGGTATTTACAAAAAAATGCAGGTTTGTCATTTATTGTAAGGAAAGAAATAATGTCCCATGTCTTCATTGATGTCAGTCAGGCAAGACAGAGCTCCCAGCCCTCTGATTAGGAGGTGGGAGCCTGGAAATGCTGAGACCACAAGGTGCAGCTAAGGTTTTCAAGGTCTTTTTGATGGGCTGAGACTAGAGTCTGCAAATCTGTGGTTTGCAAAGAGGCTATGAAAATCTGAGCTACTGAGGTGGCAAGGCAATCCGAGAGCAACAGATCTGGGGGATTTTCCTACAGGTTTATGTGTTGCTAGACCAGAACAGTAATAACAGTGATTACCCAGGCTAGATATATTTGCTTCCATAGGGTATCCTTGCATCTTTAAAAGACCTGCACATCTTTAGTGGATATAAACATAAACAAAGTACACAACTGCTGTACCCTTCTAGTCAGCTGTAACCTAACAGTTGAGGTAAATGCTGAGGTCAGCTTTATACTTATCAATTTATACTTCATCAATTAAAAAGATAGCAAGCCCAGATTTAAGGCGTACAACCTGACTCCTTAAAAGTACTAACCAGATAGCAGGTATCTCAATATTTTGAGATATATTTGTCACCGCTCATTCCAGAAGTAACTATAGATACCTCTGCTGGCTTAACAACATTATTATGAGGATGAAATGGCCTTTAATGCCACTCAAGTTTGGGTTTGCAGACCAGAGCACCAAAACTCCTGTCCTGGAATCCTGCTATAGTTCACACTTTTGCATCAAGATGATTCTCTCTCTTTCATACATTCAGGCCAGTAGTGAAGTCCAAACTTATACGTTAATTTTCTGTACAACTTAAAAAAAATTAACATGTCTACAAAAAGATTATGGAATATTAAGAGAGCTGCAAATCATTCTCATGGGAAAACAACTGGTGTGTAGTGCAGAGCACTGTAAGCTGAGATGCACAGCATATGTACTGGCCTGACTGCATAGCAGTCCAGGATCTGATAGGTTAAATTATTTTAAAATATAAAATAAGCTTCCAGATTTGCCTTTCTTTGTTCATTTGCTTTTAAAGCATCGAGTGCCTTTAGCTTCTGTTTCCAGAGAACACACTTGCCAAGTATCAAATGACTAGAGAAATGATCTCTTGGAAAGTGTTCTGCTTTAAACATATTAGGTGATTTTCAAGAACTTAACAGTAACTACATTGAATTTAAAATTCCTCAAACTTTTGTTATTTTTTTAAAGCAAATAAATTAACTACATCATGACATTTCAAAGCCACGTCTGGTTTAAATTTTTATTTCTGAGCTTGTTCTTTGTTTAAAATAATATCCTACTAATAAAATCTGAATTGCAAATATGTAGTCAAGTCCATCTGTTTTTTCTGCAACTTCACAAAGTAAAAGGAAAAGGCATTTTCCTTTTTCCTCATAGGGCACTGCAATAAATACACCGGAGCAGGCTGTAAAATTCTACCTGTTCATTAAAATTCCTTCTAGCTTGCCAAAACTCTGTACTTACAGTACAATAGATCATGCACAGATCACACACTTTTAAAGAGTTGTAACTAAATATTTCAGGTGCAGCAAATTGTAAATGCATAATTCGCCTCTCGTGCATTTTGTGGCCTAGATAGATCTCTTTCTATCTCTTTCTGCAAAAACCTTGGTCCTCATGGAGAAAGAATGAAATACAGTTCAACCTCAGATCTGTAGAGCTTCAATCAATTCCCCTCCCCAGTATGGGACAAATATTCTGCTTCTTTTGAGTGAGGAAGTCTTTAAACTGCTAATTTAATAGTTTGGCTGACTTTACTACCATTCCCATAAATTCAAACCTATTGAGGATAATTTAGCAGTGCATCTGATACCTAAAAAAACCAAAAGGCTTCACATTTTAAAACTGTGTTTATAATCTAGTCTTGCAGCCAGGATTACAGTTTACCATAATGTGGGAAATTTATGAAGATTCTCATTCTGGAATATTACTCTGGAATCACTAATTCTGATTAGGGCTCAGGTGGTTCTGACAATCTAATGCAGCAGTGTGTTTCTCTAATTTAAACTGGAATAAGGCTTGCATATTTTGAAATAAGGAAATCTACTGGGATATCCAAAAATAACTGTTCTGGGATGATTATTTCAAAACAGCATTTTCAATTCCATGCATTGGCAAGCTCTTCTGGACACATTAGCACCTAGTAATAGTTTAGACCACATTACTGGTTGTTAACTTGTGTAACAGCTGTATATAGGAATCATTAGTCTACTATGTAATGATAGCCACAGTGTTTTATTCCCAGGAAAACAGGTTAATACTGACTGCAAGAGTACTTCTAAGGAAACAACATCTATAGCCAAAGAAAAATAAAGGAATGCAACAATGGTTGACATACCTAATCCAACAGTTTTGCTGGAGTTCTAGGAATGAAATAAAGCACAACTGGTTTTGACAAAATCAGTTAATTCAGTACCTCTCTCATTACTCTAGCGCTACAGTTATCTTTTTGTGAAGGTAGCTGATGGTTAAAAAAAGATGTCAAAATAAAAATGATGGACCACAGAGAGAGAAAAGTCAGGGTCACAGCAGAATAGGTATGATAACATTACTTAGCAAAACCATTTGTGACCCAATAATATTTTAAGCATATAATGCAAAAAGCAATACTTCAAGGTTTCCAAAAGTTGTTTTTTTTACACTAGAGAAGTGTACAGCTTTTAGCAGATGGCACTATTTATTCACTTAGAAATAACACCGTAGTGAGCTTAGTTTTCAAACCTCCTCAGTGGGTGAAACCTATCTTCCATCAGAAATATCAATTCTTGATCCTTCCTTGGTAAGATTTTGCAGAACACTGGGTTAATACAACCTTTCATTACCCCTACTTTCAAAACTGATGTACTGAAAGCTCCAGTACGGATTATTACATTGACAAATTTGCCTTAGAGAAATCACTGCCATCCAAGGTCGCTTTTGAAGGCTATTGGTGTCAATAAAAGAGAGCCGACCAGTTTTTGTTTCAGGAGACAGTCTTTTCCCTCCTGTTACAGATCTCACTCCTTATTATAGACATCTAGAGCCTTTAAAGTAAATAGCAAGCACTGAAACTTCAGGGATTTTAATAGTTATCTTCACATTATAATAATTTATTTATCTCCTATGACAGTTAATTAATGGGTATACAAAGTCAGCTGTGCTTTATGCTCAGCTTACTCAACACAGAAGCAATGCAGAGAGCTGGAGAATTCTTAGTGAAAACAATAGTTCCAGCCAGTAATGTTGATGGGTTTATGTAATAGTTTTATAAACATGTGTGAATTGCAATACCCAGGAGCTAATAACCTGGCCAAATCTTAAAGATTTTCCCCAAGGAAAGCCAAGCTAACAGCTCCATTTGATGGATGGACCACTCAGCGGGTAAGGAATTGGCTGGTTGGTCACACTGAGAGATTTGTGGTCAACAGCTCAATGTCCAGGTGGAGACTAGCGACAACGGTGTTCCTCAGAAGTCAGTATTGGGAGTGGTGCTATTTTATATCTTTGTTGGAAGCACTGACAGCGGGATCAAGTGCATCCTCAGCAAGACCGCTGATAATACCAAGCTGTGTGGTGTAGTCACCATGCTGGAGGGAAAGGATACCCTTCAGAGTGACCTTGATGGTGAGAGACGGACACACAAAAATCGTGAAGTTCAACAAGGCCAAGTGCAAGGGTCTGCACATGGATCAGAGCAATCCAAAGCACAACTACAGGCTAAGAGGAAAGCAGCCCTGAAGAGAAGGACCTGGGGGTGTTAGTGGATAAGCTCAACATGAGTAGGCAATGTATGCTTGCAGCTCAAAAAGCCAACTGTATCCTGCTTCAAAACCACCAGGACCAGCAAGTCAAGGGAGTTGATTCTGCCCCAGTACTCTGCTCTTGTGAGATCTCATTCAGAGCCCTGTGCTCAGCACTGTGGCCCCCAACATGAGAAGGACATGGAGCTTTTGCAAATCCAGAGGAGAGCCGTGAAAGGTTATCAGAGGGCTGGAGCTCCTCTCTTATAAAGACAGCCTGAGAGACTTGTAGTTTTTCAGCCTGGAGAAGGCTCCAGAGAGACCTATCAGCCTTCCAGGACCTAAAGGGGTCAACAAGAAAGCTGGAGAGGGACTGTTTACAAGGGCATGTAGTGATAGGACAAGGGGTAATGGCCTTAAGCTGAGGGAGGTTAGATTTAGATTAGGTATTAAGAAGACATTTTTCCTAAGGGTGATGACCCACTAGAACAGATTGCCCAGGGAAGTTGTGGACACCCCTTCCCAGCAGCGCTCAAGGCCAGGTTGGGCAGTCTGGCCTAGTGGAGGGTGTCCCTGCCCATGGCAGGGGTGTTCGAACTAGGAGATCTTTAAGTTCCCTTGTAAACTAAGCCATTCTGTATTTCTATGATTCTAAACATGTATAGCATATCAGAGTGATAATTAAGGAGACATGATAAACCATGAATAAAATCAACAACCATATGCTTTAGAGGACTGTATCTGAAGATGAAACAGAATAATGAAAGAAAAATGAAAAATTGACAATCTCAAGATTTTTTTTTTTTTTTTTTTACATTGAGATATTAGCTTTTGGAACAGTCTGCTCAACAGAGGGCCTGAAATTACATTGTCTGAAACCCTTGCAATAAAACTAAACTAAAATATTAGAAAGGATTAGACAGTGGGGACTCTGCCATTCACACAAAAAGGACAGATGAGCTAGCATATGTTTAGCCTTTTGGCTCTCTTAAGGCTGTTACTCATACACAAGCACGCTCTAGTTCTCAAAAATCATGTGAAGTAGATATTAAAGACTAAACATGTTCTTGATCTGGGAAAGAATCTCTAGTTATTAATGGAAGTTCAGACTACAGTCTTGGTCCAGTTATACAACCCTGAGTATGATAAATGTGAATAGAGAAGATTAAAATAATCTTAAAAAGGAATGATATTGGCACATGGTATTTTCCTTAGGTAAGGTTTACTCATTACTCTATTTACCCATTTCTATAGTATAGAAATCATGGTTGGCAACATATAACAAGAACGTGAGTATTAAAGCACCCAGCAAGGCAGTGACCACATTTCAGATGTTTCATTACCTGGTGAAATTTATAGCCCTAAGGAAGCTACCTATACTCTCTCCCCATCTAAAGAACTAAATACATTTGAAATCCAGCATAAGCCCAGAAAAAAAGTCAATCCAAAAGGAAGTGCTAAGTGACAGAAAGACTACGTCTGCTTTTTCAAATGATACGAGTCTCTAATGATAGATGATGAGGAGATGCCTTATGTCATCCAGATCACAGCTGTAAATCCTCTCCTTTGCCACAAAACAGAGCTAGAAACACCAATGAGCTATTTAACCAGGAAGAAAGCGTGGATGGTAACCGTTTTGGTGCAATGGATATTTAATTATACTGGGCAAAATGATACAACGACAAAAGATATGACTGAAAAACCTCACAAGAAATAATTTTATCTCCTTTTAAATAAGTCATTCTAGTGGAAGACAAGACTTCACATACCTCTGGGCAGAGAAATAAATTCTCATTTCAACAGGATTTGAGTCATTTAACTACTGTTCTACTCAGCAAAATGGGAACAGCATCCCTTTTTTTTTTTTTAAAGACTCTTACACTCTAGTCAATTAAACCCTGCTGCTCAAAAAGGGAGAAGAATGTCAAGCCTGCAGCCATGTATGGGGTTTATGATGTGAGACAGCTGTCCCACCCTGTGAGTGCAGAAGCATGTTTAGGCATTGCAGCTGGGGTGGCACTGATGGGCTTCAAGAATTATCCAGATAGAATTACAGGGACCTTGTGGGACCTCCACACAGGCACGGGTCAAGCAGGTGCTCTGGAAGCCTCACCTCTGGGTTCTAGAGTTCACATCTCACTAATAAGATAATAAGGCTCCAGCCTTAAAGCATTTTGAGCAGAGTGCAGTCTAAATATGGGACACACCTAAGAAAACACAGGATACCAGCACAATATCCCTTTCTGAAAGAAACACATCTGCTTAAGAAAATGTTTAATGTTGTGTACAACTGTAATGACATAACCATGTCATATTCAAGAAAAGAGTGAAGCACAAGACTATGTCACTAGAAGGCTCCAGGGAGACCTTAGAGCAGCCTTCTGAGACCTGGAAAGGCTTTAATTAAAATGACTTTAAATTAAAGAGAGTAGATTTAGTTTACGTATTAGAAAGAAATTCTTCCCTGTGAGGGTGGTGAGGCCCTGGTACAGGCTGCCCAGAGAAGCTGTGGCTGCCCCCTCCCTGGCAGTGTTCAAGGCCAGGCTGGATGGGGCTTTGGGCAACCTGGTCTACTGAAGGTGTCCCTGCCTGTGGCAGAGGGGTTGGAACTAAATGATGGTTAAGGTCCCTTCCAACCCAAACCAGTCTGTGATTTTATGATTTTTTTTCCTTCTGCAGATATACACTTATACACCCCACCCTCTCCTAAAATACAAGCCCTTCACTTCACAAAAAGTAGAAAACAAAACCAAAAGGTTTTTGCTAAACCTCAGATAAGTGAAACTTGGTCCTACACAGCCCCTAAACCAACTGAAAGCATGACACAGAGAGTTACCTATATATAACTTCTCTCTAACGTGAACTTTGCAGGGTTTCCAATGAGCCTTTGACTGCCCTATCACTCCTATTCTAGTAGAAAATGCTTTAAATATGCTACATAAGACATAAGATATAAACAAAAAGGGCTAGAAAGAGCTGCATTAAGAAGAGTAACTCCTCTTCCCTTGTCTATTCATTTTCCAGGGCAGTTTTTCCTTTGTTCTCCAAGCAGTAGCCTTTCACTGGCCTCTTGCATGGCACCAGTCTCTCTGTGGAGCCAGGTCCCTCAGAAAAGTCCTTCCACCGTGTCCAAGCTACAGCTCTATACCTGTATCCTTGCTGGTACAACTTGCATGTTCTCTCTGACAGCCAGAAACCTCTCCACCTGTAAATGGTTACTGCCTTTCTGGTGCACAGACAACATCCCCATGATCATGGGTGTAGCAGCCAAGAAAGGAACTGTCAGCCTCTCTCCCTCCTTTAAGAGCCCAGCTTTTCAATGGTATGCATATTAAACAAGCAGTAAGCTAAAAAAGCTTTAAAAATAACCATTTGTATCTGCTACAGTTCTCAAAAAGCTCATCACCGGTTCAGAGGCTATCTGTAGTAAAAGTGAACAATTTCACTGCATTACCAGGACCACACATCTATCAAAGGGAAGGTATAACTAATAAAATGAAATTAACAATCTCTAATAGCATATGCTTTGTAACCCAGAATTGCTTTTAGATAACCTGTAGAAAAAGTTGTATGATGAACTTGAAATTCTTCAACTACCATAACACAGCCAAAAAACAAGTGATAATTTCTAAGTTACTTACATTCCTTGTTTGATCAAACAACTGTAGCTGCATAACACTTTCCCCTAGTAGAAGATTTATATTTATTATGGTCTCCTGATCCAGCACTGACCTTAGCCGTTTTTCCAACTAGTCTTAACTCTCAGTTCATCCAATGTACTTTCTTTTTTGACCCTACCAGGATATTGTTTTCTCAATTAAATTACAATACAGATCAAAAAAAACCCCAGAAATTTAAATTTTTCAAAGTTCCAAGCTTTATATATACTAAGCAAGCACCTATGTTGCACATCGTCAGACACTTGTTTTCTATATAAACTATTTCATTACACAATTCAGAAACTGTATAACGACACTTCTGATATCAATATAATTCCTTGAGAGTCTCATCTAGTCCTAACAAGTCAGTACAAGAAGTCAGAGACACTTCTGACAAGCAATGTACATAAAAAGTCATTGCTGAGAGGGGTAATTAATTTGGATTCCTACTTAAATAATTTTTCCTTCTCATTTCTCCACAACCCCTCACACTTTTTTCTCCTATGAAACTAGCTGATTCTTTATACCTGTATGTTTTGTAAAAGGGACATCTCTTCAGCGGGACTTTTATCACGTGTTCCTGAAGGCCTACAAAAAGGACACTCTGGCTGTGCAGGATCTGAAGGCTCCTGATGGGTTCTCGCTGACTTTTTGGCAGGAGTTCAATTTCCTCAAGCAGGCAGCTGCTTGAAGTCTGGTTCATTGGGGCAAGTACTTTCTTAATTGTTCCATAGTCTGCAAAGGCAAAAGGAAAACAAGTTATTAAAAGTCATACTAGCGATTCTACCTACTTAGTGTCATTCAGTGAATAAATATTCAATGAAGCATCAGAATGTGGGAGTACTTTGACTGGAGTTTCCTAAATTACAGTGAAAAGAACTTGAAAAATTAAAGTTTTCTATGTGATGAAATAAAGTAAAAATAATTTTATTAGAGTGCAACAGACTTCACAGCACTAGTTGCTAGAAAGCAAGTTCTCCGAGTCTGGATATTATAAACACACATTCACAGTAAGGGTTACTGATTTCAGTTTACCAGATTGTTCTACATTTTACTATGTTTAAAGCCATTTAAAAGCAATAAAATTCATCAACGTGCCAGTCTGTTTTAAAATTCTGTGCATTAAAAACTACCGGGTTTAGAGATGTATTGCATTTCTTTAATAAAGTGCATATGCACGAATATCTGCAGGTCTTAATTGTGTCAAGGTGACTATAACAATAAAATGAGGCTGCTTCCCTTCTATCTACTAACACCTGAAAAACCTTATCTTTTAGCATTTCCTCTTCACTTCTCTTCTTATTGTGATTTCTCAGCAAAGACTGTGTCTTGGTTCTGATGATACCAACTGAAAAGATGACTGTTATTGTCCTTCTGGAGTGACACCAAATTGCCTCTCTCCAACAAGCCCCTTTTATGGGGAAGTGATGTCAGGTGGTGTGGAAATAGCCCAGGCTGACTCAGCTCACCTTGCGCTGGCTGCTTGGGGAGGTAGACTCTGGCCTGGCCAGAGTCAGGACAGTGAAACACTGCAAACCAGTGTCAGATGACTAATGAGATTTCTGATTCACTCATGCAAAGTTTTTAAATCATTAAAACATATTAAAGAACATTTTTTCTGAACACAAAGGACCATGTTCTCACACTGGGAAATCCTTATGTAGCGCTCTGACCAAACCTGCTATGTGCAGCAATGGTAAATATGAAAGATCCAACACACACTGAGATGAGCTCTCACTCGTGAAGTCTCGAAAGATTGTAACGTCTCTTGCGAGTTGGTAACAACTGCAAGACAAATACTTGGGATGCTCTGTTTTGCAGCCCAGTAAATGTGATTTTTCCCATCACTAGCCCCCAGCCAGAGGCTTGGTGGGCAGCTGTCAGAGCAGGGTCTCAGGATGCATCTGGCCCTGCCTTGGCAGGACATGATGTTAGCTGTGGCAGCAGTTGCCCAGTGACCACATGCCCGTGTCCTCCCTGCACTGGCTTCTCTCTGGGAGCTCCTAGGTGGGGGGCTGGCACCCATACCCAGTCACTGGGGGACAGACAGCCCCTCCGGGGTAACAGGGCTAGGGCAGCACAGCCTGCAACACCCAGACTTCACCTGGGAAGCAAGGAGGAACAACATTAAGTAAACTTAAGACAATACAAAAACGTAGCAAGAAGAAGACTCCAAAACTGAAGAGGAGGTAGAGAACCAAAGATGTTAATTACTGTTAAAATCTTCCTCTTCCTGAGGAAGACTGAAGAGTCAATCACTAAAACCTGGAGAAATACTGAAAAGAGGACCATAACAACAAATAACAGGGGGAGTTAGCAGTAAGTATAAGATTTTAACCATATTACTAACAAAACTTGAATAATTAGATTGCATGGACTTAATTTTATCAGACAGTCAAAACTGATTAGATGAACCATAAATGCTTAGCTCATTATATAAAGTGTATTCCCTTGGCTCACAACAAGATTTTGAGTGTAATAGATCATGTCTGCATGTTAAAATCTTCTGACTGACCTCTCAATTCTTAATATAATCACTTCATATAAACGTTTAGATTTTTCTCCTTTCTTGATATAAACAAACTTGTCAGGATTTACTCTATGTAAGAGTTTTTGCTGGAAAAAAACCTTCCTTAAATGACGATTTAAAATTTCATTAAAATTCAAATTTTTTGATAGAAAAAAACTCTTTCTCACTTTTTCTTCTAAACCACCTGAAGTAGAATTATACTCAAAAATTACTTGAATCTTGTTCAGGAGTCAGTTTTGCCTCACAATGAAGTGACAACCAGCTCAACCAAACAGCGTAACAAGCAATGTTCCCACTGGTGATTGCTGAATACAAGTTTCAAGGTCAAAAAACAGTCTAAGAACAATTGAAACTCTCTCAGCCTGTCTTCATAGGAGAGATGCTCCAACCCTCTGATCATCTTTGTGGCTCTCCTCTGGACCTGCTCCAACAGCTCCACATCCTTCTTATGTTGGGCTTATCATCCATCAACACCCCCAAGTCCTCCTCAGGGCTGCTCTCAAACTATTCTCCACCCAGTCTTCAGTTGTGCTTGGGATTGCACCAACTCATAAGCAGGATCTTGCACTTGGCCATGTTGAACTTCACAAGGGTCACATGGGGACACCTTTCATGATTGTTAAGGTCCCTCTGGATGGCATCCCTTCCCTTCAGCATGTCAACTGCACCATGAGGGTGCACTCAATTCCACTCTCCATCCCTCCAACAAAGATATTAGATTCACTAACTATTTTAATTTTGTCCATTATACACGGGTCATATACACCATATTTTATCTTGTATAGAAATTATTTTTTCCAGTGGGAAAATACAAGCATTCAGACAGTATTAAGTTTACTGAAATAAAAAAAATAATCTGTTAACACTGAATTTCTTTTACATATTAACCATATCTGTATGTAAACATTTTTTACAATCATCAATTAACATTTGTATTAATAAAAGACTGTAGAAACAGGAAGAATAGGGTATTAGCGTTGTCATCAAGTCAGAGGTATTTCAGAAGACTAAACTGAAATAACAAACATAAAATCGCTGTGCAGAACACAGAATGGTACAAAATCAAAGAAAGTGCAAGGTGATTCATAAGCATCCTGCCACTGAAAATAAAAATACATATATCATCAGTCTTTGCTTTCCTCTACCACGGGAACTGAACTGGAGCCCTACTGCACAGCAGCATGTTCATTTGGTTAACAGAATAAAATGATTGCAATGGCAGAAAGTAATAGATTGCATAAGGGCTTAAGTGCGCTCAACGCAGAAAAAAGACACGGGAACAGCTAATGCAGCAGCTGGTTGAGCCTACAAAGGGAAAGCCCAGGACTTATGATTTAGCAATCTGTGTAACATCAAAAAAAAGACACATATGGTACACAGAATATGAGAGGAGTTAAAAACCTCTCTTTTTTTCCCCTTCCTAAAAATAACTTCAAAATTAGCTAAATCATCAAGAGAATCTGGATAATTAAAGCCTTTTCACGATAATCTGTTTTCCCATATGGGGGTGGGGTGCAATTTGGTTTAAAGCAAGGGCATATTCAGAAGATAATATAAACATTCTCTGTAACTTAATTTATCTTTTACCTCCAGTTTTCTGAGCTATGTACTTATACTTGATTTACAGGAATAGGTTTTTAATCACACCACAGCGTAAAGGATGACTGAAAGACTGAACTTCAACCATTTTTAGTTAAAAAAATAAAAATATATTATGGGTAAATATAGTGCCTCTACAATGATAAAGAAAAGAAAAAAGAATATAGTTTGATTTTAAAATCCTACCTTAATTGCAGTTACTTAAAGTATTTTCCCATTTGTAAATGTATATTCATTACTTCTTTGGGAAAAAAAAAGTGAATCTCAAAAATTAATATGGAATTTGGTACTCTCTAGAGTGTAAGTTTCAGTGGTTATTTTCTTAAAATTTTTATCTTCAGAGTTGGTTTATATGTTAATAATTTTTCTCTCCATTTTAAATTAAACCATTGTTTCAATAATCTGATCAGTGTGCTAGTTGATTTGTTCCTTTTCTCTACTTTGGTGTGATTATATATGTATATAAATGTGATGTGATTTTTCTACAAGTTTAACTCAAAACTGGAGGTTAAAAATCTGAATGTGATCTGTTCTATAGGCTTGAAGGAATAAAATTTATGGTAAGATTACAGAGAATTTCAACAACAAACTACTCTGATTGCCTTGCTACTATGGCTCATTATCATCATGATGATACCAAGATAATGGTGGACATTAACAGAAATACAGATATAAAGCACATTTATTAGCTTAAAAAGGCAATTACGTGACTGTATAACAAAAGCTTCTAAGAAATACTGTGGCTGGAAATGCAAAAAGAGTTTGTTTGCATTTCCCCAAGAAATGTAAATTGTTCTGTCTTGTTAATGTTGAGACTTATTTTTAAACACTAAACAGGCTAAATGAAATGTTGTTTGGTGCCTGTGCCTTCACTTACTCACAGGAAATAGAAAAGCTTAAGGTTTCCCTTATTCAGGTACCTTAGCTTTCCTTACTCCATCATAGGACGATTGGAGAAAAAAAAATATGCAAGCGATCTGGGAAACTCACAAATCCCTGCTCATGGGCATTTAATTAAACTTCAGTAAATGTAATTAACTGAAGCAACAGTAATTCATGCAATCAACTCGGTACTATAAAACTTAGTATTAATACCACTGAAAATCTAGGAAAAAAACAACAAACAAATTGGCTTCTGTCACCTGCCAAAACCGTACACAAACCACCAAAAACTGAGCCTGCTCTGACTGAAATTTTTAGATTACCCTTTTTTTTCATAGTGCAAGCATGCAAAACAACTACATATCTACATAATCTACCAAGCGAGCTATGTTGTTAGCTGAAGCATTGCAGGATCATCAATGTGTCTCGAGAATTGGACTTTGTAAGTAGAACAAGGCTGGTTAGTTTTTAAAAGAAAGCTACAGGCTGGGGCTTGAGAAAACACACAACTTGTTTGTGTGAGACCTTCACATAAAACTGTGCATATGTTTGGTCTTGGAGTTTTTCGTCCCATGTATAGTAAATAAAACCAGGTCATTTATAGTTCTAGTCTACTCCAGACAGAACAGAATTCTTTTATGGTTTGAATTTTTGTTTGCTTGGTCAGGAGTTTTTAAATTTTTATTAAAATTATATCAGATTTTAAATCAAATAAATTAACTCTCCGTGAAAAATTTCAAAGGGCTTTGGGTTTCAGAGGTTTTTTTATGTATTTCTCATATTGCTAGAAAGTACCAATAATCTGAGAATCCTTGGCCACATAAAAACACAGACATGTACAGCTTAAAAGCTTTTAGAAGAGCCCAAGCACAAACATAGTCATTGTTTCGGAAGCAGCAGAAGAAAAATGTAGAGAAGTCCTATATTAAAAGGTTATTGTCTGGGTAAGACGCCTCATATTTCTAGAATGTAGTTAGGTTCTGTTTTTCAATTCTTGGATGAAACAACAGCAGTTTTGAAAGACAGTCTAAAACGGATACACACACAATATCTTAGATTTATCTTCTTTATCTTTGGCTCTGGCTTCTTCTTATTCCATCTTTCCCATTACATTTCAAGTAAATATTGACGTGCTTCCCTATAGCACTGGAAATTAATTTGAATTTAAAGCTGAAATTAGATAGATTGTTGATAATGCCTGTCAACAAAGGAGTTATGATGGTCTATTACAGGTCCCCAGACTTTTATGCAGGAGAGATAATTTAACTAATTTGCCAACTATTAAGAAACTGAAAGGTGCAAATTTAGCCACACCTATTTGCATACCTTCTGAAAGAATTAGCAAGCCTGTTAATGCCCTTTTGGATAGAGAAATTCAGTTGTACCTCTGCAGCTAGGGGAGTTTCTCATGGCTGCATGTCAAAAATTAATATGTATTTATTTTATGAAAGGAATATTTATGGACTTTCTATTCTACACGGGAATTAGAACTCTTGATTCAATCTTTTGAATAGAGAAGTACTCATCTAGATACTAGTTATTCCAAAATAAGGAGCTTTCTTCAAAGATAGCCATGTGTTTGCTAGGGCAAAGAAAGAACATACAAATTACTGACAAACACTGAAGATTAAACCCACCCACTCCCCCTCAAAAAATAGTTTCAATTTTCAAACACAGCAATTTTGGAATTTATCTATGAATTGAAATCAGGACAACTATCACTTCAATCTTCTCTTTATTGTTTTCCAGTGAAATTCATTCTTTAGAACACTACTATCCCCTGCAGACTTAATTCTCATGCATTATAAAGCCTCAAAGGTATCAGGGACTTACTGAATTTGCAGATGCATAAGCAAAGGCTTTTTCTAGTAATACCATGCAAAGAGTTAAAAACCTGCTTTAATACAGAAATCATCTATCATTCCTTGAAGTCCAACAGATTGTAAGTTGGCATAATTAACGTTTCCACTAGCAGCATTTCCTATGAATCAAAAATGTATTATATTTTATAAAATAGTGCAGTTTGTGTACCATCCTACAGTGGCCATTTCCTGCCTCCTATATCAAATTGGAATTTAAAAGCCAGTTCTAGTCAGATTTATTAAAATAATGTTTCAAATAAATAGAGACTGCAGATTCTGAAGGTAAATTCAAATTTATTTGAGACTAAAACACAGAACAACTAGCACCTAAACAGAAGAAACATGACTGTTTTGAAAGACTCTGTCTACAAACTTGGTAATTCCTAAAACCAGAATAATTTTTTGCTTTTCCCTTGATCTTTTTCTAAAAAACTAAGCACAAACCCACAAACCCATGCTAAACAACAAAACACATGCTGAATTACATCTACCAGCCTCCACATCAATTAGGTCTGTTTTCTTCACAAAGAACGAACATCAAATCACCCCTTTTCCTCAGCTTGTTAGACTGAAGCCCATATACACTAGGGCCAAATCTTTACCCTCCCTAGATCTAAACCAGATGTTTCTTACTGCCTGACAAAAGAAAGCAAACAATTTCAACAAAGCCAAAATGCGTGAATTTTTCATTAATCATACTCATTGCTCACACCTTTATTTACCGTTTCTCTTCTCCTTTCAATTTTGTAAGAGATTTTCAGCTTGCCAAAGATGTGGCTGAGAGAGGTAAGATGCAAATCCTTTTTTTTTTTTTTTACTGATTTGTAGGAGTTGAATATACCCACAACAGTTTGTGCATTCAACTAATTCAGAAGTAATACATAACTTCAGAATACCTATGAGCAAAAGCTTCATCAGCTACAGTTCCTTAACGGGCTGAAGTTGATAAAACCCCCATTTATTAACATTTCAATCTGTGTTACATTTATTTTATTTCTATTAAGCAGTAGCTATTTTAAGACTTTATGAAGTCGTACTTTTCACGATCTTTTATTTGCACTCTCATTTAATTATTTTTCAGCAATAAAATTTTTAATAAAGAAATTGCTCTCATGGATCAGCTGGGAAACTTGTGAGATCTGGGTTGCCAGCTTTCTTTCCCTTAAGACCTGATATTCTAAACACTAATACCATCCGAAGGGAAAAAATGTAAAAGTTGAATTTTCAGTTTTAGCAAAGCTGTTTTATGTAGCTATGACAATGCCTTAGTATAGATACTTTAACAGGTACCTTGTCCTACCAAAGATTTAAAACTTCTTTTGTTAAGGTGCTAAGGACTAGACTTGTTGACAAATTCAAAACCAAGGACAGGGAGTTACCTTAGTCCCTTAATGTATAGGAGACAGCTGAACTAATGAGAGAAAAGCCTCAGTTGCAGCCAAGAAACATCATGAAGTCTCTAAGAGTCATGTTAACATACACCAGTGGAGAAGATTACCAAAGTGCAGGGAACAGGGGCTGGAGAGAGAAGTAATATACTTAAGCCTGTGAAAAACACCTCTTCCTTACTCTTAACAGCTTCTGATATGATTTTACATCCTGCAAGCAATAGGTGCCTTCCATGTCCTTTGGGAATTTGAGGAAACACCACTTATTTTAAAAGGCATCGGAAAAATGCAGAAAGGAGCCAGACATCATCTCTATGAGTTCTCTACCTACTTGGTTTGTGAGCTGCTTTGCTCCTGCATCTGCAGGCCAAATGAGCAGTGTGCTCTGCATGCGGATTAGAACGCTGTCAGAGAGTGGATCTGGGAGAGCTCCTCCACATGCAGAGCAAACCCATCTCTCTTGGATCAAGCATTCAGTAAGGAGGTGCTTTGAACGCCAAAGCCCAAGAGAAATTAAACCTCAGCTCCACATTCCCCATATGAGCGTTGCTACCATCACATTTCTTTATCAACAGGCTGACCTTTCACATTGTTGTGTTCATTGCAGAGGATAGTCACGTGGAAGTGTATCAGGTTTGCCCACATCACAGCTACTTGATCACTTCCCCATACTGAGTATCACCATATATATCCCCTTCAGAAAGTTACATAAAAACCTACAATGCTTGAGACACTAACATTGGTTTAAGAATAGCTGTTGATGCAGAGAGGATATGATTATAACTACTGCAGAGAATCTTTAGATGAGGCTTTAATGAGTTCCAGAGCAGAAAGTTGTTTCTCGCAATTTGGCAAACAGGTGAGTGACAACAATTTCAAGTTTGGCTCTAATACCCCACACTCATTCTCTTTTTCTTCCTTGTGGAAATGTCAGGCAATTTAAGGCAATACAGAGCAAAGCATGATTCATAACAACATCAAGCACAAAGTCTTTGATCTTCCCAAGCAATAATCTAATTTTGAATTTGTATTTAGTTTACATGAGTTCTGTCTATAAACTCACTCTGTAATAAAAAATATTTACAGGCCAGCATCTGTAAAGAAGGCCAGTATTACACTTTTTTCCTCTTGCATCAGATTGAAATAACTTGGCATGCAAAAAGACACATTCTTCCAGCTCAGAAAAGGAATGCACTTCAACAGTGTCAGGTTCAAAATAAAATAGAATATCAAGACTATGTCGGTGCATCAAACCTAAAGCCAAAACAAAATGTACATATTTATTGCCTTTGATCATATTTAGTGTATTTGAATCAAACAGATCCTGCCAATATGCACTTCAACATGTGAGCATGTGCTATGTCACTACCCTTACCAAGAATTCCAATAGATGTTTTTAGCAGTGAGCTATCTAGTTTATACTTAAAGACATAAATAAGGACAAATTAGGCTGCAGTTCAGACTCAGGTGGTTGTGAAGTGTGTGACTGGCCTAAACATGAAGAAGTTGTACTCCACAAGGCCAGCTAGATGCTAACTAAACAGATTCAATATCAAGAGCTACATCTGAGTAACACCTGTTCTAGAGAATGTCCGATTGGCAATATGTTGTAATTATAGCCACTCTTGTTGGCAACATCCAGCTTTTACGGTACTAAAAATCACACATGCACAAAACAAACTCGAAGCCCTGGGGCAAAGACGACACAAGAATTCATATGGTTCTGAATGGGAAACATTAAACCTGTCAAGAGGCACGTAATTTTGATATCCTGGGTTCTGAAAAGAGAAAGAAACAAAACTATAAGGTTGCTTATTGGGTAAGACAATGAAACAAATAAACAAGTCTATACTAATTTCCCAGAAACTTCTTCTCAGGAAGAAAAAAGATTCAATTTTTGGAGATACTTTTTAAAAATGTTTAATCAGTAGCTAAGACTGGCCTTCTCAGATAGTGGAGATAAGCACCTCTAAAGAAATGTGTAACCTCTGCCCAAAGTCGTAGGGTAAGTAATAAGCATAGATATTAATCACAAGATGACAGAATTCTTATGATTTACAGCTTGCTATCTGAGACAGAGCAGCAGTCAAGAATGCCTCACTGTACACAAAGGATAAAATTACTAGCAAATACAGGCCCTGGATCCCTGCCAGTCTCCCAAAGTTGAGATGTATTAACTCTGATTGGACTTGACTGGACAGGGAGTGCTTACTGCTCCTATTATTTTTTTATTGCCTTCCTTCACGCCACTACAATAATAAATACCTTGTACGACCTAACTCATGCTAAGAATATGATAGTGTTTTCCCACTAAATAAATTTTCCAGTGCCCAGATCAAAGAAGCACTTACATGCACAAGTGGAAAAAGCTACTTCTCAGATAATAACCCACAATAAACCTTACCTGATTTCTTAACTGAGTAATATATGGCTATTTTCACCAGAAGAGTCAGAAAGACAACTGACTACTGTATGGATCCAGAAGTAACACAAAGTTGGTTGAGTAGAATGTTTCAGGGACTCAAACTCATATGCATTTTGCCTTGCACATGTCCCTGTGCCTCAGTCCCTAGATGAGACAAATCCAGTATGATTTGTATGGATGTTCAGCAGCAATTTCAGCATAAAGAACAGCTTTTGTTCAGAAATACAGAAGGAATGAATGATGTTGATTTCTTTCTAAAGTACATTAGGAAGTAAATGGACAAGCAACAGAAACAAAGTTGGGAAAAGAGACATGAACCTAAAACCCTCTCACCAGAAGATATTAATCTCACTAATACAGGACATTCAAGCAGTAATAGCCATAGTATATAATATATAATCATATCAAATTATATTCTTTATATGATAGCCTAGGATTTCAGACATCTGACAGTAACCACGGAATCTCACACAGCTGGTTTGTTAAAAAATCAGCCCTTATCTACTAGGAAAGTGGTCTAACAGCTATTTTGGCTGCTGTCATTCCCATTCCTACTAAGGGTGTGAATTGTAGCACGAAATTTCCAAAATTCACGAGACAAGAAAAATAAAATGTAGAAGAATTAATCTGTAGATAACTGAGTCTCTACTCCAAATATGGAGCTACAATATTTGGAATAGCACATCTCCTTATTTTGATGGCTCTTACAAGTCACACAACAAAATAAACAAGGCCTATCTTTATTGACAATTTCTTTAGCTTACGAAGATTTATGATGTCCTGTGACCAGAACTGGGTAAACTGAAGGAAAAAAAAATCCACAAATACTACTGGGTATAATCCTTGCTGATTACTCTTTTATTTGGAGTAAACATTTAGATTTATTCATGTTTTGGGGGGAAAATGCCATAGAATGAAGGCATTCAAAACCATTAACAAAAACAGGAGTTCAGTAGAATATCCTATTTAACACTTGCTCTACTGATAGTTCACAGTGAATATCATACTTATAATACCATTTATGCCTGTGGCCCAACGCTTCTTTTTTTGTTGTTGTTGGTTTCTTAATGGTCTAAGGTAAGTTTCATACATATTTGAAGTTCAGTTTGTTTGGGGTTTTTTTGTGTTTTAACTGTTTGACTTTCTTCTTTGTTAGCAGGGGCTCATTGAGCCACTTTTATGCATACCCACCTTAAATGAAAGGCTCAGGAAAAGACCTTGCAGAATATTCTAAAGATGTCCAGAATGCTCAGAAACACGCCAAGTTTCTGAGCAAATCTTGCCTGAAAAGTTCTGATTGAGTGGAGTCCCTTCAAGGGAAGGCTTCCTCCACACTTCTCTCAGGAAGAGTCCTGAACACTAACTTTGGCCTCACACCAGAGTTACACAGTTGGTTCAAAGGTCAAAATTTGCTCAGAAATAAGGCTGATTCCAATAACTTTTTTCAAGATTAGGACCAAGCCTGTTAGCTGGCACTGCAGGTTATCAGGGCCAAAACAAGTGACTTGAATACAGGCTTAGACACTAATAACTTAACTTTGAAGACAGCAGGAAGAGCATTGAGCACCATGTAAGACATCACTTTCACTCACAGTTTCACACTCCATGCATTAAAATTATCTTATAATGAATATAATAGTTATCAAGTCTAGCTTCCCCTCCGGGAAGAAGAGGTGAAATTTCCCCAAAAAACTAGAAAAGAATGAGGAAAGGCTATTTGGCCATTCTATGTTTATATAGGAGTTAAAGAGGATTTCACAGGTCGTAGGAAAGGACATTCAGCCAGTAGCAGCTTTTGTAGTAATACCGACTTCCAGTGGTGGCACAGAGGCGCACACACCATATGTCCTTTGGACATTTATTTATCTGATAGAGCTGGGCAATTATAAAGACACAATGATAATTTGTGAACAAGAAAAAAAGGGTTGCTCCTACTTAAATTGCCCCATGAGAGAACAGAATACAAATGCCATCTACTTACACAGGCAATTTGCAAACATGCTATCTAAAATACGAACAAACTCTATGAGCAAATATCAGCAACAAACTAATCAAAATCATGACCTATTTATGGCTTGATTATACTAACAAAAATGACTACAAATAAGTGGTGGGTAATTTGTGAACCAAATAAAGGGCTACAACTCTCACATATAAATTGCTGTCAATGAATAATGTAACCAGCTCCAGTTAGAGCCATCTATTTATTAAGAAACCTCTTTAGCACTCTCCAATTGGAGCTGGCAGAATGATTTATCTCTACACACAGTGATAAAGCCAAGGGAAATCAGTCCTGCTAGACATTTAAAACGCTGTGCTTGCTTTTCTAGAGCCCTATAATATCATTTATAACTATGTGGCCTGGACTTCAGACATGACCATTCTCATTTGGTAACATTTTAAAGCCACTTTGCCCAGTACAGATGCCACAATACACAAGGCAGTGGAAAATCAACATTTCTGTGTTTAAATTGCCTAGTAAAACAGCTATGGTTTACACTGTACTTCATTGTCTTTAAAGATATTCTACATGGAAAATTACATCAATATTCTAGTAGGAACATATAGCAAGCATACTTAGGAACATTAGCATAAATCCTAGAGTGAGCAGTAGACACTTGAGGACAAAGTCATGCAACCTTTTAAATCTCTCTTTTTTTAATTTTTTTTTTTTAACTCTGCAGAACAAATGCTTCCTGGAAAGAGTAATGCTGAAAACAAGGGATTCCACTAGGTCTTTCCTTTACCAGAGATATCAGTCCCTAAAAAGGAGTAGAGAATAAGGCTATTAATTTTATGTTGATGCTCAATCCCTTTAAACAAATGTTCAAGATCATCATGTTGCTCTTAGGACCGGTGTCTTCCAACATGCACCTGTTTTAGACAGCCAAGTAGAGTAATTGATGGCTGCCCTTGCCTCAAGCCTCTTAAAATGACATTGCATAAGGGCCAGGGAAGTAGTTTTAAAGCAGGGCTGCTTTACAACTATGTAAAAACACATGATTCCTTTGTCAGGGAAAGATATACAACCCGAACCCGCAACAGTGTTTGTGGCTCATTATCCACCTGCACTTTGCTTTTCCTGTGTCTCTGGTTTTGAACTAGAAAGCATTAACGGATACAAATAGACTATGTACCTCTTTCACACTTGACTCATGACTCAAATTAGGATAACTTTGATCATTATTGTTCTTGCAATTATATTGTAGTTTCTAAGCGAAAAATGTGCTTCTCCGAGGAAAAGTCTATAGCTCCTTTCTGTAAAAATTATCTGCAGATTACTTCCAATAACCTCAACAAACCTGAGATAATACAGTTAGAACTAGCATCAAACTGGAAAAAACACCATCATTTTAAGCTTTATTGTTCTCTTCCCCATGTATGAAAGACATACAAGCATGTGATTTTGCTTATAATTTTAAAGTCTGTCACTTTAAATTACTATGTGTATTATGACACCATGCACATTAAACTATGAAATCTGCAAACTCTGATCAGTCTGTAGTCTGCCAGGGAAATGACGGTATGTCATCTGATTTTTTAAAATTTTTATTTTTTAGCAAAAACACACAGAAAACATTTTTTCTTGTTAAGACCTTGCTTTGTTCCCTAGCAAAAAGTGTCATGTCTTGATTACAAAAACAGAAGGAAAAAGACACAACTGTAACAAAAGTCACAGAGGAATTAAATCATGCACTACTTTTCATCAATTTATTCTCATCTAGTAAAAGAAGCAGGACAACCACAAACTGTTTGGATAGCACTTCCAAACTGAGTTTCATGAATACTTCCAAATCACTTCTTGAGGTTGGGACTGGTTTCTGGATAATGTGCAGCATCAGGGCTTCATGAGAAAAATGTTATATTTGTGGAGATTTATTACCTCTTGTAACTCTTCTCTAGGCAAATGCATGAAAATATCTTGACATTTCTGTGTGATCCCTCTCTACTTCTTCATAACAACTTCTATGTTTGTTTAATCAGAATTGTTTTTATCTGTAATTTTGAGGTCTTAAAAAACACTTCCTAGAACTTCTTGGGAAGGGGAGTTTAAAACATGTTGTAACATCTATAGTTGGACTGCACGATCTCAAAGGTCTTTTCCAAGTTTGTGATTCTGTGATCCTCAAATCATCTTTAAACCTCAGACAAAACCTGGTTTCATGGCATAAAAAATCAGGTTCAGTTCAGTGGACAACGAACTCTTCAGAGACATACAATGTAGCCAACAATACATCTTTCTTCAGATTTCTTAGTTTCTTTATAAGTCAGCAATACTCCAATTTCATCAACACTAAACTATGAATCCTAATAATCAAGATCTGCCACTGGACATATACTGCTTCTGTTCAGAATACAGAGGGGACATCCTCTGTTCACTGGGACTGAAAAACTGAGAAAACATGGGAATTTTTCCACCAAGTTATTTTTAAAATATGGCCATAAAGTTTCTTTTCAGATAGTGCGATTATAACCTTTTCTGAACTTCCAAGAAACAGTAACTTTTAACTGTTTCCAGAATACTCTAAAACTAGACACCATACCTAGTAATTTTCTTATTCATTCCAATAAATCAATACATTTTGCAACAGTCCTCTATATAAAGGCATCTTTTTTTTCTAAAGAAAGCATTGAAAACCTTTTGATATTTGCGAAGTTTTTAACTATGGGACACCCAGGCATTTAAACTGAAAAGGACAAAAAAAAAAGAGAAAGAAATGGGAGGAGAGGAAAGGGGCAAAATGGAGGGAAACAAAACTATAACACACATAACACCATTTTGCTTTGATTTTTTTCTAATGAAGAAATAAGTCTTAAAATTGAAATTTTGTCAGAATATTGGGTTGTTTTCTAGCTCGCTCTACTTTTAAGTTCTTATTATAGATGATTTTCAGTTCTGAATTTCTATGAATGCTTTCCCTGAGTTTACTGTCTGAATCACTGAAAATGTTTCAGGGATTTCTGCCTGCCTAAAGCCAGAAGCACTGCTAGCTCTAAGCAGCACAAAATGTGCAGAAATTGATATATCCCTTCATTCTGCGTTAGAAGTCAGTGCAGCAAAAAGATTAAGATGTGTTTCCAGAGTACTAAAGTGTATTTCTGATATGAGCAGTAGCTGTTAAATCCCAGCACATCAGAATCCCCTAGCAGAATGATGACTTGGCAAAGGTTTAGGAAATGAAGACTGTTGACACAGTAGATTAATGCATGTGTTTGCTTACTCCCAGTCTCTCCTCAAGTAATATTATATCTATTTAAGGTTTAATGAAAGTAGATTACACTTTTATACTGTCAGGGTTGTTCTCCCTCTGTAATATTTGCATTCTAATAACAGGATGGGTAGGTAAGTGAATGTGAGGAGGATGGGTGAGATTTTTCTCTTAACTACTGCCCATTTTCTTCAAAGAAAGGGATTTTTGCATTGAATAACAAAGCAAACAGAGAATTCATTTGTATTCAATGCAATCTATAAGTCCACCTTTCCACATTAAAACCACAATTTTTCTAAGAATATTGTAATGAATTACAACTACGCAGAGCACATCTCACACAGCATGGGTTCGATCCATCCTCCTTTACGCTTGTAGGTGTAAATTACTTACTCCCAGTACTTCTATTAGAGTTGAGTGCACTTCCCTTCTGGCAGCAGAATGTACAATGATATCTCTTAACACAGGGTTGGGTAAAAATGTAATATAGCCACTCTTCCACCTTCCCCAAACATATATGTGCTCTACAGTCTTCAGAGCTTAGGACAGATGTCATTATATGCAGGAGGAAGGCTGGACACTGCATGAATTCAAAACTATTAAACTTGCTCTGCCTCCAAAGTTATTGTTTATTGCAGATTTAAGGCCCCTGCCTTTTAGTTTCTGTTGTTTATAGACGCTGTGCTGTTTTCTCACTAATCTTTCACCACATGTAGCTTATGATGTAAACTCAGCACAATGCTCCACAGCTTCTACACAGGGAGGTCTATATAAGACTATGGAGAATTAAAATGCTGCATCATTACCAATGCAGTGAAATTCAAATCATGACCTACACCCCAAAGAAGGTAAAAATTACTGCCCTTCTCCTCAAATCGTAAGATTTTAAGTAAATTACACTGTGGGTTTTTTTGGTATATCTAGGGATTTTAAAAATGCTTTCATGGAAAACATATCATATATTGAATCACAATGCACATTTTTTTTAGCTCTTAATAAATGATAAGCTATAGAATACACAATTTGCATTAGTAAATCATAATTTTAGTAATTAAAAGGATTAATCTGGTTTCTAATGAATCAATAACAATTTTTAAATTTACTTAATTTATTTCAAAATCAAATAAATAGTATTAGGATTCTTTTTTCCACTTGTTGATCAACAGATTCTTCCCCTAAATTTGGTGCCTACTCACCATTGCTTTGATGAACTATCCCTCACCAGTGTGCTTGGGACTAAGTGTTTGAGGACTACCCTAAGTCTTATGCCATAAGTCTCTAAACACAGTAGTCCAACCTAGTATTTCAGTCTCAGCTCAGGACAGACAGCCTTGTTCTGCAAAAACAGCTCTCTGACACGCTCACTATATTTAAGAAGCTTGAAATTTTGAACTAAGAAAGCAACATTTCTAAGCAAGGCATTTTCAGGTGGATGATTATTATATTCTTTTATTGCTAATCTCAGATATAAATGGACAAATAATAAGGCAGGCTGTAAAACTGCATAATGAATGACTTTGAAATGAAATTGAAAGGTAATAAAATACTTGTGAGCAGAAAAGTCAGAAATAGCAATACCAGTAAATGTATTTGCTTTTTGTAGTTACTTCTACCTCTGAAGATCCAAAAGCATCTTACCTTGTGTAAGATTGTACCCTGAACTATATATAAAGAATAAAAGACAGAAATTTGTGAAGTCCTATTTGTAGAATTTCCATCAATTCGCTCCTTCAAGAGCATGTAGGCTTCACTGCTTCAAAAGAGAATAGGAAACAGACACCAAAAATCAAGTTCACAATATAATATAAAGACAGATATTGCAAACTGCTGAATTCATCTGCTCTGAAAACATAGAAGGTGAAGTTAATGCTGCCAAAGAGGAAAATCTGTCATTCAAGGTGCACTATACATATTTCATAAATGATTCACAGAACGTTAGAACTCATAGACCTCAAACTTTTACAGTTATCATGGCAATGCAGATTTCATACCTGTGGCAAGATAGATGATATGGAAAAGCATGTCTTTGCCCTGCACAACGTCCACAACTACATGGGAAAATCGGCTGTTGTCTTCCATGAAGTAAGGAATTGGAATAACTGGTTGAACAACCTCATGCATTAAGAAAAATTTTTGAGCATCTTGAAGATTTCTTTCAGTCAGGTTTACATACAAACCCTGGTCCATGGTGCCACACTGTAAACAGAGAAAAGTAACATCACTATATTTGTCAATTATAACAAGAATTTACAGCACAAGAAAATAAAACCCAAGTGTCTTTCTAGTACTGACAATGTGGAATTCTACGTTAGGGTCTCATGTTGGTGCTGACTGGACTGTCCACGGAGTGATTGGGGAAGCTCCATTTTTCCTGAGGCACCATTATAGAGCTTCCCCTAACTGTTAAATGTTGTTTGTTGGGAGGGCACCAGACTAACTGTAGGACAGGACCTAAAAGGGTTAAGTAGACAAACCCTGGGAGATTTAAAACAACAAGGGAACTAGCTGATAAAGGATGAAAGACTAGACATCCTGACACCAGACCAGGATAGGAGGAACTGGTTAGCTTAGAAGGGGAAACAAGAGAAGTCATAAAAAACAAAAACAGAATGCGTACGAAGGTTGTGTTATTATGCTTTTTTCTAACAATTTTCCTAAGTATTTCTAAACCAATCAGCAAATGACTAATGTAGAATGGCTTTTTACGCTGCAATGAAACTAAGGCACACGTGGGCTTTGTAGAGTACATAAACTTGTGAATTTATACAATAAATCAACGATGGCTTGCATCATGCTGTGTCCCATCTCTCAATCGTGGCGACTAACCACTGCGAGTGGGCTAGAGTAATATCTTTCTACATCCTATATTCACAGGGCAGGAAGGAGAAAAACTACCATCCAATGAACCACAGCATTTTCTGACTAGTTTTCTTTATAATTTACACAGACACAGTGGAAAAGACATAAGACATTTTCAAAAGAAAACCCATATCCTACCACAGCCAGAATCTGACAGAAATCCTAGGTCAAAGCACCACAGACAGTTCTTATAGCTTCTTCAGACACTGCATTCACTAGCTGAGAAGGGACAGTGCATAGCTCAAACTATAATGTGTTTTCCACAGCAAAGATACTTCAGCTTTTGAATTGGCCATATTTTATATCTGAAAACTGTACTCCTCCCATACAGGAAAGAATTCACTAATTGCACATGCAAATGCCAACCACAAACAAACAAAGCAAAATATCTGTAGTCAATTTTAGTGTCTTTGTGTTTAATTCTTCAACCAAGGACACAAAGGAGAAAGCTGTTTATCGCATGCAAATATGTGAACATCCCCATGTTTACTCACACATAATTGCATCAGAGAAATAAAGCAGTGCTTCACAATGTTTATCAAATAGGTCGGTGATGTGAAAAGCCTAAGTCATATTTGGTTCTATTCCACTATGTCATAAATTACGCTATGAATTACCACATGAACAAAATAATACAGTGTGCAAAACCCTATCAGTCTTTTTTTTTTTTAATTATTGCCATGTTTTCAATCTGAAATTGAGGGATCGTTCCAAATCCACACATGTTAAGAAAAAAAATTCGTAATGAGTGGTCATAGGATGAGGAGAGACAGTTAAGCACCTGGCAGGAAACAATTACTTGCTCTGTGAGCACCCTGCATGCCAGACCAGTGAAAAAATAAACCATGCCAAAGGAGAATTCTCTGAATCTATTAAGCAGGAAGGATCACAGCTGAAACACTCATAATACACTGAAATACACAGTCCTTGTTCTTTCAATGGAAATTGTCCTGTGTAAAGAGAAAAACAACAATCTCTGGAGGAAAACAGTGTTCCTCAGAAATGGGAACACCAGTAGTATTCTAATCTGGAAAATATTTCATTAATGTAGTCCAGTCTTGGAAATGCAATGATTGATGTAACTGTCAACTTCATATTGATGTATGAAGACTACTACATAGCAGTAGTCTTCCTTCAAATCACATATTTCTGTCTGTTATTGCTGAGTAGGTGAATACTCTGAGGATAAATCTACTTCTGAGATGACACAAACAGAATTTCTGGTATTTTATCATAAGGACTCTACAAAAGAAAAGTCTTCCTTTCTGGGAAGGAAACCAGTGACTGACAATGAATATATCCCGTCTATGTGAAGTATGAATAGTAAAGCACCATCAAGTCACAGAAATTGTTATGCTTAGGTCTAAGCATTAGACTATCTTCTGGTATGTATCACTGATGCACTTACAGAGCCAGAAATCTAACAGCTCAACAGAATGAAAGAGCACCTGCAAAAGAATAGAAGTTGGACATCACTAATGATATCCAGAGACCAGTTAATGTCAATTGGCCTCAATACTGTGTTGTAAAAAAGCCATGTTACAGCTTTTAATACTAGCACTGGCCTGCAAAGCTGTTGCTCTGTGAGATAGGACACAACTGTTGCCACTGTTGATGTAACTTTGATGAAGTATCAGACATATTAAAATCAGCCAGACTATCCAAGCGAGAGATTTCTTCAATGCCTCAGTCTTGACTGGGATTTAGAGCTGAGCACCAACAGTACAGTAGAGACTTAAATTGTTTTTACACAGCCGTTAGCTGTCATCTTAGCATGTACCGTTCTGGAGGGGTGCTCTCACATTAGTTAACACATTAATACAAGGTTTGTGGGGAGAGGTTAATAACTTTTATCAGACTTGCTCACCTAGTCAGAAAGAAGGTAAGATTTTTACACGCAAGCCTTTCTTCAGGCTTTCTCCTTCACAACTTTAACCTCACTTAAGACGCTCTTACTATCACTATTTTGACAATACAGATATTTCTACAATATGTAAAAAGCTATATACAAATATATCCTGCTACTGCTTTATGGCCTACACAAATGGTGCCTTGTCACTTGGGGCTAATGGCAAACATACTATTTCAGAAAGATAACATGGCTCTGGCCTGTAATTCAGAGAATATTCAGTGCCTTATTTTCATTCATTTGCATAAATCAGGAAGTCATTAAAATGACATAAAATGCCCAATAAGTAATTTTTTTTCCTGTTTCCAAAGATCTCATGACTTACAAGAAAATAGCAAAGGCCCTGAACTTGTGAAATTGCATTGAGGTTAAGGGAGGGTGAAAGGAGCATAAAGACAAATACACTTACGTATCTTGGTAAAAAGCTGTTGTTGCTAATGATTAAGTTAATGCCATTTTCCCCTTCTATTTCCCTGGCTGGAATGGTGACTATGCAGGTGAAGAAAACAATGCACATGTGCTTACCTGAAGTACCCTTTTTATAGAAAGTTCCACTGAGTGACCCGCCTCAGATTAATTACTTTTTAACTGTCAGCCAACAGCAGATTATTATAGGTGGCACACCATGTCACAAATTCTTTTAATCAGACTCTTCAGGGAATGTGGACCACCTTGCACAGGAAGGTACACAAAATCCTGGCTGCTCTTCCTTTACTCCCACTCCCCTATTCTTTTTCTGTCAAATGATGTTCCCTTTTCAGGTTCTAATCGCACAAACACAATGCAAAAGAGAACCAAAATTCGATCATACTTCAGCAAGGAATTAATGTTATCTTGATAGAAAACTATAATGTTTCTTTTTGACAGAAAATTGAAGTTAAGCCTTTTTTCTCCTGCCCTTCAAAGAACATCTGCTCTTCAACTTAAAATATTTTGTGGAAAGATAAAATTTTATGTGTCAAAATAAGGGGACCCTTAAGCCCAAGCCCCTTTGGTTTGGATCCTTTTAGTAATTTTTAGAATCTCAAACAGTTAACACACTGCAAAATTTGACTTACTAACTATGAACATACTGCACTTTGAAAACATTATGTAAACTATTGTCCTTCTCCCATGTATCTGTACCTGAAAATTAGGGTTAGGATTAGGATATGGAAGCCAAGCAGAGCGTGAGTTTTCCTGGTATTTGAAGGGTCCATTAAAGGCCTGAGTTATGGCACTCAGGTTGAAAACACAAACTGCTGAAGCTGCTATGCTGTTCCTGCAAAAGAAATATAAACATTAACCTAAGTAACAACATTAAGAAGTCTATTTGCTGAAAAATACATAAAAAAGGCAATAACTCTCAAATCCTTCAAGTAATTAACAAAGCAGATATGATCAGCCAGGAGATGATATCTCAAGATAATGATACATGAATGCTGATTTAGGCACAGACAGCGGATTTAAAATTTTTCTCAGGCTTGCCAAGCAGCTGGTGAGGAAGAAACTCAGAACTTCCCACCTTCTGCCTCTGTTCGAATACCACAAGGCTATACATAATCACATGCATTAGGGACACCTTTCTTCTAGTTACAAAGCCCAGGATGAGATTATTCACAGGGCCTGTTATATTTCTTCTGCACCACCAATAGTAGCATGAGACAAGTAAGCATTCTCAATGTATGGTATGTCTCTAGGCACTATGGAACCCCTGAATAAGACACCTCCACAGAAATCCTGTCCTCTGGGAGATGCTGTACAGCAGTAAGAATGAGAGTTCCAGAAACCCATCAAGAGAAAACTACTTGGACTCCATACTTTCCAACATATCCTGTTAGAGAAATTAACAGTAATAAACAGCAGCTAGGCAAAACATATGATTTCCTTTCCTTTTCTTGAAAATGTGATATAAATAACAATAAAGTAATTCTGCATAGTGTAAACAACATAATCCAGTAACTATGAGAGCTTGTAAAATAGTAAACTACGTTGTTCTCTTCCACAATTTGAGATAGAGGGCTATAAAATGAAGGTGGCAGTTGCTCAAATTTCCGTTGCAGATAAAACTGCTGGTGATCTACACAGCATTCTTTTTTCTCCCTTTTATCTTTTTTTTTCATCTTCCCTCCCCTCCCCCTTTTTCTAAACTTAGCTTGCAATTTATTTAAGGACTATTTAAGAAAGTACTACTACTACAGAAACTGCAAAATGATAAAAAGGAAAAAAAAATAACCCCAGGGGATCAAATTTACCAATGACTGAAAAAATATTTAGGATATACGGATTTAATATCAGGACAAAAGAGCAATTTGCTTTCTTATGCTTGTCACTCTTATTTCAAAGAATCCCCAAAACTTGAAGTTTCATGCTAACAATTTCTGCAGAATCAATTATCATCGGATTTGATAATTCCTTGCTGATACAGAGTATCGCTAAAGGCAGCTCACTAATATTGTTAACTATATCAATGTGTTCTTGAATTTCTTGAAGTCCTTAAAGGACACCAGACTCGTGTTTATGGAGTTTTGGATGGTCTGAAAGAAACAAAATTAGCTTCATTATAAACCAGTGTCTATAGTGGACTTAACAGTCAATCACACATACAGGGTACAGGGTTTTGGTGTTACTCAATCTTTATCGACAGAAATGCTTAAATATTTTCCCCACAAAATGATTCACAGTATATTAAAAAAATAATTAGGGTACAATAAAATCAATGCATTTCTGAAGATACAGAGGTTGACAAATGTTGAATGTGGTTCAGTATTATCTGATGCTGTTACACTAACAGAAAGGTATGGGCTGTTCTCCAGGGGAAATCCTGGTGCTCTCCACCATCAGGTTGCAGGGATGAAAGTTGCAAAGGACTGTGCAGATATTTCTGAACAGGTATCCTACATCCTAACTGTACAGCATTGTCCAAAAATATAGTTACAATACTTGATGGCAGGAACAAACGTAATTTAAATGGAGCTATCAAAAAAAAATAATCCCACCCCTGATGAGTTATAATTATTTTTTCTTTGAATAGTCCATCTCTGTTGGACAAGGCAGAAACTCATGTACTGGAGAAGAGGGAAGTAACAGCAAGGTTTCAAATACTGTCTGTTTTCATGTGGCAGATGTAGTCTTCCATTAGCAAGTCCCTTCTTGGAAGAGCCAGGGTACGCTGATGGCAGCCCTGACATCCTTACACAACCTGATAAGCTGTGAAACTTGTAGCACAGGAAACTCCATCATTCCCCAAATGCCAGAACAACCCTTCTGAGAGAAGAACGCTGATCCTCTTCCACAGCCAAAGCCCTGTAGATTTTCTAGAGTGGAACACCTACAGTTGTCCTTTCCGTGGTGGGACAGGGTCAAGGCTATTTTGACTTCTTATGAAAGATGTTGAACAGTGTATGAGCATACCAACTGAGAAATACCAGTCTTTTAAGACTTGAAGTAGTTAGTAAAAAAGCCTAATAAAATTAAAGTTGCAGTTGAAAAGAGCATCAAATTTTCTTACCACAGTAGTCCCAAAGTCTTTATTGGTCTCTTTAAAAAAACCCAGCATTTAGCTTCAATGCATTGCCCTGGTGTAGTAACAGGGTTAAGCTCATCATCTGATGTCCCAAGTCAGGAATCACCAGAGCCAGGTGCAAGCAGACTCTCACCAGTTGTGTTAACCTCCTGACCTACAGGTGCAGGTGTCAACTTGAGCCTGGAAGATTCTTAAATGCGTTGATAAAGTACTGGATTAAAAGCCCAAATTCATGCTCACAGTCCAAAAACCCTAGGGATCGTAATTTGCTGGCTTTAATTTGTGACTGTTTCCAGCTGGTTAATGGATATTTATAGAAGGTAGGTATCCAGGTGGTTACAGCAGTAGAAAGGAGCTCTGATGCATGTTCTAAGTGCCCAAGTAGCTTTTAAAATTCTAGGCAAAACTGACTTACATAACAAGACACTGAAAGCTGGTAGCAGAATCAGACGTCAAAACTTGAAACCATGTTCCAGTGGTCTGAACACTGGGCTGCAGAGCATAGGCTGCTCTTACAAAGCAACATATGAACTCCAGTTATCATATTTAAAGTAAAAAGAGACATTTCTGTGATTAATGACTCTTATTTCCTAAGAGTTAAGCAAGCCTTGATATCAAGCACAGAGTCTAGGGAGCTTTTATGTCCATCCAATATTTTAGTATTTAGCAACTTTTAATTTTTAAGACCAACCTGTCAATTTTTAATTTTACTTTGTTGACACACCAGGTTCGGTGAAAATCAGATTTAATATTTGGTTTGACCCTCGGACTGACATGAGCATATGCCAGGGCTAATTTGAAATACCTAAGAGCAACATTTACAATAGCGTGCAAAATAAAAAACGTCTTTGTAAGAATGTATGAACAAGGTGACAGAACAGTCTTAAACACAACTGGCTCTGCTGTAAGGAAATATTAAAAGTTCTTTCTTCTTTTATATGCCTTTAACAATTCATGTGGGAAGGATTTGGAACAAGAGAACAGTAGCTTGGGTAAAACAGTAGTTTGAAATTACAATGTCTACTTGGCATACGTGCAAGAGAGCAGCTCAGAAGCTTTAGGTTTTACTGTTATGATTAGCAAGAAAATAAAATGTATCATGGAATTTACTTACACATTAGTGGTAAAAATCCCATAGATCAAGTCCAATTCTGGCAGGAAGAATGTGCTCTGTAGTTCATTATAGTAAAATGGAATTTCTCCAGGGCGAGAGCAGTTCAGCCGAGCTTTCATGAAGGTAGTCCAGGTATCCTCCAGCACGAACTTGCCACCAATATCATTTTTGCACACCCGAGCAGCACGAGAGAAGACTGTTTTCCCACAGTCGTGTTCCACCGCGTTCTCACGAAAAAAGAAGTAGGTGAAGTTCCCAATGTCATAAGATGACACAAAGTTTGGCTCTGAAAATAACAGAAAAAACACAGCCTTGTGATATATGCATTCATAATAGCATGGCAGTTGGATTTATCTTCAAGCATTGGATTTAGAAAAACACGTCTTCTCTTAGCCTTGCAGGGAATTGACCCCATGGTATCTGAACAGGCCAGCTGATGTCCAGCCAGGATTATGGGCTACATGAACATGGCCAGACAGACTCTCTGCTCTGGGTGCTGGACGCCCTGACCCAACTCACTGTACTCTACTGTCAAAAGCATCGCTGAGTTTTTCTTCTCCAGACATGGGCATGGGGTATTTTTGCAACGTATTTGCCTCATCTGTTGCATTAGCTTTGTTTCTGCTTTTACATCATGCCATTACTCCAGATTAGCAGAAAAATCGATGGTAGCCAAATATGACTGAGAAGGTGGTCCTAAGCTGTAAAGAAAAGAAATACTACAAAATTCTTACCATTTGATGGTAAAATAACCTAATTTCAGCCCAATTTCAGTTAAAACTTTTGATAGTATTACAATATTTAAAAAAAAATATTAAAACTGATCAATTAAACTGATGGTGATGCATGAGAAATAAGATAATATATTAAAAACACAACCCTCCCACCCCCCAAACAGATAGCAATATTTTTAAAATCTTTTAAAAAATGAAAGAGTGGATACCAAAGACAATAAATATGTGTCCCATTTCACATAAGGATAACCAAAACTGAGGAGAGTTCATGGCATGAAGAGAGACTGACAAATTGCTGACTTCCTTCTTAAAGGAAAGACAAATTTGAGACACAGAATTGAGGAGAAGAGCCCACCTCATGTAAGGAGGCCTTATAGAACACTGGTACCTTTGGGAAACAACCCAACATTTTTTTTCATTCAATTTTATTCTACAGTGAAAAAAAAAAGTAACCAACACAAACTGTTCTAAAAAGCATCTACTTGAGTGAGGAAACACTACAAAGAAATTAAATAGGTGAGGATTTCTTGGCAGCACTATTGTATTGACAAAACGTGCTGTAACTGAGTCTAAGCATTTTGCAGGAACATCTCAAACCTGTCAAAAATTTAAAGCAGAATTAAAAGTATACTGAGATCTTATAAGTTACATACCACCAGTGCATTTGTGTATTAAAAGAGGGGGATGCAAAATAAAGTAGTATGAGAGGACTTGTGATAGCCATAACAGTAAAATTGGATTGTCAGTATACAAAGAGCTAAATGTTTTCTCTTTTACAATATCATATCTTCATTCCATATTCCATTATAATAAAGATTTTGCTTCAAAGGCTTCAAAAACCTTTAAAGTTTATCATTAGAGTTTAAAGATTTGTAGAGATAATTCTTAGTTTCTCATGAGCTCTCATTCTTTAAATATAACATGCAGTACTGTTAGTAAATTACACACTAAACACTAAACACTGAAATAGAGAAAGCTGAAAAAAAGACCGTAGTTTTTAAGTTTGTTAATCTTTTTTCCTCTAAAAAGAGTACATCTGCTCAATAGGTAAGAGGGTACAATGACATATAGAATTTAAATAGAAGTTTCAATGCTATGATGATGAAAATATCTGGCTAAAAATCACAGAACTGTATATCATCACATTGTAGACAGTTTTGGTAGGTATCAAACATTAAATATATATCCAGAGATACTTTCATGCAGTTTTTCATTAGGAAGCCTAGTTATGGTTCATTCATTCTCAATACACACCAATGCTTTCAGATTCACTGCAAAACCTAGAATACTAGCATACTAGAAAGAAAATCTTTTTAGGAATACCAGGGTAACTAGAAAAAAAGAACCTACTGTCCTTCATTAGCCAACTTCAATTCCTATCCATACCACACCTAGTCATTATTTCTCTTAATCTGTAAAGTACGTTCTTCCCTCACTCAATGCAATATACTTTTAGATTGCTTTAACACTCATGGAAGGAACTACTGCCCATGGAGGAAAGAAAAAGCATTCTCTAGTCTGACTGTAACTTGAGCTACTTCCCCACCATATTAAGGTTAGGTATTACTTAAACCAGTATCCACTAAAGGTAGACATTAAGAAAAACAATCCACCTGAAACAGCATGAAAAAAAAAAATTCCAACCATGTACTTGACTGACTGTAGCCTAAAGACCCACTTGCTCTTTGAAACCATCTCAAAAATATCCTCACTATGTAAAAAGTTTCTACTTGTGCAAATACTCAAAATCAATTTGATCCACCCACAAACACATCCCGTACAACCATTAAACACAAAGGCCCTGCCTTGCAATGAGGCCTGATGCTGCTGCTTCTTGCTAGAGGCCCACTGACGTATAAAGGTCTCACACTAGCACAACAGAATCTCACTGCAGAACCAAAAAGACTACTGGAAGCACTCAAAGTATGGAGAATAATGAATTACAAATGAAATCTTCACAAACTGTAGGAATAAAAATCATATGAAATGCTTTTGAAATGTTTTTACAGTTCTTCAAAAACCCATGTCACTCTGAAGAGACCATATTTTAAAGTTGCAATGAAAATATTAATATGTGTATATATAAAAACTAGTACTCATATTTCCTGGATTCAAAGCTGAGAAACAATATACACACCTGCAAACCCCTGCATATACTTTGCTGATTATGAACTGATGAAAATGTGACCTGCTGTTGAAACTTGGGAAAAATGTTTTCATTTGCATGAAATGTAATAATCTCAGAGCGACCCTGGGGAATTCTGTGGATATGGTGGGATTATCATGTCAGACTTTATTTCATTTTCTCTTAGGGAAAAGCAAAATGAATCACTTCAGAGCTTCAAATGAAAAAAATGAGATTCCCATCTAGGAAAAAGGAGTTCATATGTTTCCACATTATTCTGTGAACTATTTGTTGACATGGATGATTTCCCATAAAAGTTTTTAATGCAGAAAATGAAAGAAAATTACCCCTGTTTGCTGCTGGGTTTGCAAATAGTTCTGGAAAGGTAAATGGATCTCAGTGGCGAATTGTTAGATCACCACAACATGTGCAAGGATTCTAGTATGTGACAGGACACAGCTAGTATGTATCAACCTGAGAATGTCAGCCTGTAATAATGTCACAAGTATTGCATATGACCTTTATAGGTTTTTGTATATTCAATTTATAGATGCATTAGACTGACTAGACTGTCACAAATTAAATGGAACCACTGGAATCAGGAAAGCAAGAAAATCAGTTTATTAACATGACATGACAAAGATCTCCAGCGTACAACACCGAGCAGTGCTATGCATGTACACAAGCCCATGCACTGAAAGTGCATTGTTTTTAGTGGTGTAGATGTAGTCTGAGTGGGTAAAAGGGTGAGAGGAATTGTACAGAAATTTTATCTGGGAAGAGCAATGGGGAACAGCAGTGTGAGAGTGCTCTGTGAGATCATCTTAGGCAGTCCTGACCTCTTCATGCTTCCTGAGCTTTGGAGCAAGAAAAGTTGACTTGGGCTCTTTACTCTTCAAAACTCCACATCCTCTGAAGTAGGGTAATACTTTACCTAGTTAGTGGATGCTATTGTTGCCAGAGTGAACCAAATGACAAGGAATGATCTGTCTCTGGAGGTAACAGCAATTGACTTAAGGATTATCAGATCCACAATCTACTCTGAGCATGAAAGAGCTGTGATTTCCACTGACCATCCCTGTGAGAACTGACCATTCACATCTCAAGGGCAGAGCATTCAGAGACCCAGTCAGAAGTGAAATTAACTCCAGAAATGTGAAAAGAAAGGTGGTATTCTAATTTTTTCATATATAGAGACAGATCAGATTACATATTTACACAAAATACAGACATGCACATAGATACATATGCGTGTATAATATATTTGAAATCTTAGAAGCCTAGACACTGGTCAATGCTTAACAACTGCCTGGAGCTTGTTCATTGACTTCACAAGATCAGTGAATCACACTATCATACTGTTGGCCTTTATAAACCCACTTCTTCCAAAGTCTTGTATTCAGCCAAATACTTAATGGCATTAAATTCTAGGAAGATGCCATTGAAGAATTTTTAATAAGGTTCAACCTCCAGCTAGAAATGCAGTCCAAAAGGGATGCTGAATATAATGCAAACAATTCAAGCTCCAAATATGCCAGTCTATTTTATTTTGTTTCAGCGTATTGACATAACTAATGAAGTCCATTTTCCATTTGCATTTTGCCATTCCATATATTCATGAAGTATATTCAATTAGTGTAGCCCTCTGCAGCTGTTGGAAAATGGTATAGATCTTGCATTAAGCTAAGGCATCACTGCTCACGAATGTTTTAAAGACAAATCTTAATCATAGAGTAAAATTTCCCTATATTGTTAAATATCTTAAAAGCAACGGATTACTCTTAGTCATATATATATCCATCCTCAGTAGCTGAACTGTAAAATGTTAACTGGCTGAAATAATTGTTTCTTAATAAATATTTTTCCTCTGTGTTTCATAATTACCCAGGACATATACTTAAAAAGCTCGGCTGCCATAGTATAGCTGGCTACCATTCTATTTTGACTTCTATTTCTTCTGCAGTGCCTCAGTTCTCAGTGATTTCTTTTATATTCTTTTCCTTTTGCTAAATTGAAGATTTTATGGGCATGGAAGAACAAGGACTGCAAAATACACTAAAACTGTGTATGCCAGACATTTTTTTCCACTCTTCTCTTATATTGCCGATAGATTTTATAATACAATTCAGTATAATCATAAAAGTGAATGCACTCATTAGACATTACTTTTTACTGATGCAGTCTAATAAATTGTGAAATGCAATTATTTCTTTTCTGAAAAATAGTGTTCAAATATGGCATTACAAAATTCCTTGGTTTATTGCTTGCTGTTTATTTCCTATAAATCACCTTCATTTTCAAGGTAAAGTGTTCTTACATGGCATAATATTTTACAATTTATTATATCATTTTGCAGATGCAAATTTACCAGTGACAAACTTTGTGACAGAAACCATTCTCAACTCTGATCTACTACCTACCCAAGACCTTGAGAGTCCTATTTGGAGTTCAGTGGATTTTGCATCACCTATGTTCACTGGATAGACATCTTGCACAGCACTATGCAGGGGGAGGGGTGAGGATCAAAAATATAGAGTATTACCCTATTTCACTCAGAAACTCTGGAGATTTAGGCTATAGGGATCTATCAAAAGATGCAAAAGTTTGGACGGTTACTTAAAATTCTGAATCCAGAATCATAGAATCATAGAATCATAAAATTGTCTTGGTTGGAAGGGACCTTTCAGATCATCAAGTCCAACCATGAACTTAATCTGCCAAAATCACCACTAAACCATGTCCCTAAGCACCACATCTACCCATCTTTTAAATACCTCCAGGGATGGAAACTCCACCACTTCCCTGGATGGCCCACTCCAATGCCTAACAACCCTCTTTGTGAAGAAATTTTTCCTAACATCCAGTTAGGAAAAACCTACCCTGGCACAACTTCCCAGATTCCTTTAAGCAGATTTTGCCAACCCAGCAGGCATGGTATGGAAAGAAAACTCAATTATGATGGCTTGATGGCTTACTCATTTTTCTACAAACATTTATTTTGCAATAGGTTTTTTCCCTCTGGTCTTGTTTTGCAGGGAGGGAGATAATCAAAGGACTTTCCCTGTAGACCTGGTCCTCTTCTTTTTTTTTTTTCCCTACAACAGGAAATTAGAGTTCACTTTCATAATTATCCCTTTTCCCTTTCACCTTAAGGTTTGGTATGCTGCTGCTGAAATTCTACCTCTGTTTCTAATATTTCTGTCCTCCTCCTTTCTTGGATGAATGCTGGTTTTTGTGTGTATATGTTCCCCAAAAGTTGTCCTTTTTTCTATTTCCCCTGGTTGAGACGTATTTCAATTTTAAGGTCTTTCCTTCTCCTTGGTTCATTGTGTATTATTGGGTTTTTTTCAGCATTAATGTGGCTGATGCTCCTGACAGATCTCCCTGCAGCTGGGCACAGATGGTCTGCTTGCAGGGGTGCCTGCCTTCCTTTCTTGTTCATCCTCTCCGATTGGCACCTGACATGAGCAGGCTAGATGAGACATAAAAGAATAGGCTCTGTCCTCAGTAGCCTCCTAGTCTTTTTATAAATGGAAGGTGGAACTTGCTGGTTTACTTAAGGTAGATAAGAGGAAAAAAATTCCACACTCATAGGAAGTGCTGCCTGTCTCTACCATCCAGGTACTTCATGTGGGTCACAATAACCCCATGTAATGCTACAGGTTTGGGGATGAGTAGCCGGAAAGCTGCTTGGAGGAACAGCACCTTGGGGGTGTTGGTCAACAGCTGACTGAATATGAGCCATCACTGTGCCCAGGAAACCAAGAAGGCCAACAGCATCTGTATCAGGAATAGTGTGGCCAACAGGAGTAGGGAAGTGATTGTCCCTCTGTCCTCAGCACTGGTAAGGCTGCAGCTCAAGTACTGTTTTCAATTTTGGGCCCCTCACTACAAGAAAGACATTTAGGTGCTGAGCATATCCAAAGAAGAACAACAAAGCTGGTGAAGGATCTAGAGCACAAGTCTTATGAGGGGCGTCTGAGGGAACTGGGGTTTGTTAGTCTGCAGAAAAAGAGGCTCAAGAAAGACCTTGCTGCTCCTTAGAACTACCTGAAAGGTGGTTGTAGCTAGGTGGGTTTTGGTCTCTTTTCCCAAGAAACAAGAAATAAGACAAGAGGAAATGGCATCAAGTTGCACCAGGTGAGATTTAGAATGGCTATTAGGATTTATTTTTTTTTCACTGAAAGGGTTATCAAGCACTGGAACAGGCTGCCCTGGGAAGAGTCACCATCTCCTGGAGGTATTTAAAAGACCTGCAGATGTGGTACTTAGCAACATGATTCGGTGGTCGGATTTGGCAGTGTTAGGTTAGTGGTTGGACCTGATGATCTTAAAGGTTTTTTCCAACCAAAATGATTCTATGATTCTATTTTAGATAGGCGAGGAAATGCTATGAAGGTGTTTTGGAATAACGTAGTCTAGCATTGGAGAAAATAGGTAAGGGGAGGTACTTCCTTCTTGCATCAAGTTACTGCTCTCCTACACAGTCATTGCCATCTGGGAAAAGATGTGCAGCTTTGAAAGTAGAAATGCAGCACAACTGCTCAATTTTTTCCCCTAGTAGCAGCTCCAGTGAAGAAGCCCAAGAATGGGTTTCAAAACCAGCAGGCGTTTCCCTCCCATTTTAGGATACTGGCAAACAGGATGATACACATAGAAGAACAGAACCAACCTTATGGGTGGCACCAAAGGAAGGTAATTCTTTCTCTTCTTGCAAAATAAGCCACAAATGGTAGCATATGCTTTGCATATTTTCAGTCAGGTCTCTTATCTGAAAGCTAACGACCAAATTGCACATCTCAAGAACACACTGGGTTTGAGTTACATAAAATATTACATAATAAGAAAAATTTTGCACTAGGTAATTACAAGGCTTTTTTATTAAAAAATAGAAAAAATGAAAGGATAACCCTGAATCATTATAGCTATTTCCATTAATCTCTAAAGCAAAAATGAAAGGATTAAATGTTATTCTTTGGTCATAATTTCTTTCCACATATCCTACTAGCGACAGGAGTTATAATGAAAGTTCACTAACAGACAATAATAGGGATGGATTCAGAGCTGTATTAAACCCTGGCACCTAAACCACCTTTGTAAGAATTTTACTTTTACTGTTACTTGTGAACACTAAAAGTACCTCCTCTAGATTAATAAGCTTTTTGTTACGTAAAATGTTTTTAAGAAAGTGATCACAGAACTGTTTTAGGACTATATAAGCACCAAATGCTTAGGGCAGCAAGAGGAAAAAGTGATAATATTATGTCTACCAGCAGAGCAGAACAATGTAAAGAATTCTATAGCTTTCTCTGATGGAAAGGCTTCTAATCTGAACAAATTTACTTTATAAATGACTTTTTCTGCTTTGGGGATACATCTGATATGAGATTACATTTTAATCATCTGTGGCCTACTCAACTGAAGTGGCTTGACATTTAGAGCAAAGTTTTTATTTATTTCACATGTTCCAATAGCATCTATCACTGTAGGTCTAGTGTAAAGAAAACAAATACAACATATTTCAAGACAGTTGGCGATCCAAGGAATTGTAAGCAAAGGCATCTGAAAAATTATGAAACCAAATGTCCCAGTGTTTCTCCATGTGATGAAACAGAAAGGGGTTGGGTTTTCAGTTCTTTTCTTTAATCTGTTTTGCCCCCTCTTTGGCTAAGTGAAGCAAAGAGACGAAGACTAGGGCCACTTTCACACTGAGCCATTACATCAAATATTTACTGATTTGAGGAGGTGTACTGAAAGGTGAAATACCTTTACTAACTGTAAATGTTAGACTACAGAAAAAATGTCTAAGTCTAAGCAGTGGAGGCTTTTCCTCACCTTTGTGGACCCACTGCAGCCTGTGGACTACAAATATAACTATTCCATTTACCTCTGTCCTCTAGAGTAAATAATGGTGAATTCTGCCCCGCTGCACTTTGCAGATCAACTCTAAAGAAAAGTCTAATAAGAAGCACACTGTAACAGTCGACTCTGGATATGATTTAAACTCTATGTTACACCGAGAGGTTAAAGAGACTCAAATAAACAGCATGCCAAGCTGTAAATCGAGCTGTACCTATTTTTTAATGAAAGATTTTATATAATTTAATAACATCCAAAGCAAACTTCCTTTTATGAAATACCACAAAGGTAATTTCGAACCGTTCTAGCGATATGCTGCCCTCTACTGACCTGAGCAGTTGGCCGAAGCTCAAGGTCCTGTTGATTGCTTTAGTCAAGAGAAGGAATCAATGGAAGAGCCATCCACTTTAGACATAATCCTCAGTGTGTGCTGCATTACCTCAAATTGTTTCTCTCAAGCATAGACATACATGCACACAGAGAGAAAAAGAAAGGAGAGAGGCTGCAGAACAACACACCTTAAAGAACAGGTCACAGGTAAGTCGCCTTTCTGCCGCCTTCATTTGTTGGTGCATATGTATATATTCACTCGAACAACTTCAAGCATTACTTTTTTCTTTACATAAGAATAGAGAAGGCTAAAACTCGACATCACAAGAAGGAGAAGTGGTTTGTGTTTCATCTTCAGGTTTACTATCCTGCAGCCAGATGGGCTGTTGGATGGGAAGAGTGCTGGTTTGCAGCAGTTGTTAACTCACCCTGGTGATCATGTTTGTCTTAATCAAGAGTAGTAACAAAGTTACAGAGTACTGACAGGGTTGGCAAAAAAGCTGAGGTTAGGACCCAGTCTGTCTCTTTGCTGTCAGCTGATAAAGTCTTTGTGAGCAACCCAACCTGTAGAAACCTTGAACTATGCCAAATGCTCAGATCATAGCACTAAGGTATCAATGGCATCTCCTCCTGGAGATGAGCAGAATCTCTGCATGCTGATGACTGTGGTCAAAAACCCACTCACTCCACTTGAGCTCATATTGTTGTTATAGGAGCACCAGGAAGACAGAAATAGGCTTCATAAGCAGAGCATTCATTTCTTTTTGTAGAAAGGATTTAAGTTCTGAAGCAAAGAAGTTGTAACTGGTGATCATATTCAGAGATAATCAGGAGCTGCAGAGATTACTACTCTTAATGTTAAAAGAGAGTCATTTTAATTATGTCCTCCAGATGCTTCTTTCCTCCATCACTTAAGACGACATGACTGCACTGTAAAATTTTCCAAAATAGGGAAAACTATTAGAAACTGGACAGATATCTGTAACATTTGGCCAGTTGTTCTGTCTGCCACTAAAAATTGTCAAAACAGGCAAAATTCAGGGGAGTTGGATCTCAGATTTTGTCAGCAGGTTGTCTAGTGGGTAAACAAACAACATACTCAAGGACTCTGTAAATGGCTCCACAATACCTAGGTCCAGTCAACAATAGGATTTCTATGTTGGCACTGTCGTAATGTCCATCTACTCTTTCGGATCAGTGCCTGCTCAAGATCTTTGTGCTTCACATACCATGGGGTCATTGAACTTTTCAGTTATACTCTCACAGTATATACTTGTAGTTTACATTTACGCATATCCTGGATAATTCATATTTTTAACCAAGCTGTCCTAACTCTTCATCATGCCAGATAATTGAGTGTTGAATGCATTTAAGAAAATGATAACACAGAAATGAAAGTCCACTGATTTCTCCATATTCTGCTGAGGTTAAGCACCGGATCAGGATGATACTTAGTAACATAAGCTGAAAATAACTGCTAACTCACCTATTTAGTAGAATAATAGTGGCTTACCCTTGACATGTGACATGAGCTCTGTTTTGCCCTCTCACGCTATGTGCCATAGTTCCTGTGATACCAAAACTTCTGACAATGAAGATTAGGAGCAAGTTTTCTTCTATGATGAAGACTCAGATCTACCCATGCCAGGATTCTTCGCTGCAAGTTACAGTGAACACGGACAGCAGACTGCATAAGCACATGAGCACATCTCTTTGACCTGACTGATGGTATTGAAAACCCCTGAATGTACAGAGAAATGTGCTAGCCATACAGTAAAAAGTGTCTTTATTACAGAGCAGTAAAACACAGAGCAAGATCATCTGCTGTGTTTCAGAGTTTTGCCATCATCCCCAGAGATGGTTCGAATTGGTCCAATGTGATTTGCAGAGTAGAAAATCTAAGTGAGAAAAAGCATTGCACCTCTGAGGGAAACATGGATGTAAAAGAAAAACTTAATTTAAATTGGAAACATTCATGGACACATGTGCATGCACAAGTACCCCTAAACTAAGGCTGAATTAAAGTACCTGTCAGCTACTGTGTCTGAACAGATATCGACTAGGAAGCTTCAACTCCAGTTGATGCCTTACTTTTCTTGCAGGATGATCTATGTCACTTTCTCACTGAAAGCAGCAAAATCTTCACTTCGATCCAAGCACTGAAAAGCTCTCGCAGTTTCTTGGCATTGAGTCACATATGAGCCAGCGAACTGACGTAAAAGCAGATGAATCCCCAACTCTTAGCCACCTCAGAAGACATTACCCCTGCCTTTCGTGTAGGTAACTGGGCTGTTTCCAGCCTTTTATTTGATTTGCTTGAAATTACTCCAATTACAAAACTCATTTAATTCTTCCTCCCCAAAGATAAAAGCCGCCCTTTCCTGGCAACTTAATTCTAAACAGTTTTGAGGCAGAAGAATGAGTTCTAACAGAGAACCTATAAGTGTAGGTAAAGCTTTAAATAGAAAAAATGTAAATACTGTAAATCTGATTAATTAGTGGAGCCTGGAGGGGAATTTTAACGTGTCCTTTGGCATAAAACATAGATTTATGGTATCATTTAGATTGGAAAAGACCTGTCCAGTTAAACTGAAACTTCTGTGTGAAGAATTTTTTCCCTCTGACAGAAGCACCCAGGTGTGGCATAGCAATTAGTTCCAATACCGTGGCTTTGTTGACAAAAGGAGCATGAACAGGGATATCTACACAAGGAGCTCATTTCTCCTCACACATTTATTTTGAACTGTCATAATTCTGTTATGTTCCATGCAGTTTGATCTTGTTTTGTTAATTAATATTCTAAAATCAGCTGGCCTTCAGAGGTGACAAATTTCTCCAAGCTACCTGTATACAAGGAAAATGCACCGAGCAAATGTGCACAATTCAGCATTCAGATTCTACAAGAACTGAAATATTCAAAATAAAGCCTGTCACTTGCAGCTGACCTAATGTTCTGAAGTTGAAAGGCTTTATACTTGTATCTAATTTCAAACATGAAAAAAACCCCTTGATAACATGAAATGCACTGCTGGACTGATTATTGTGTCATGTAGCACAAGTTACAAAAATAAGTTTTCTTTCTACTGAGACAAGCATGAGTAAATTACAATATAACTTATTTTATATTTTTTGATAAATAATATTTTTCATTTTAGGAGAATCTGTTGTTTTGGGGGTTTTTTTGTAGTACAGAAAATAGCAACTGTCCCTGTTACATCTCAGGAATAACTATCAGTTTACAGCTTCTCCCAGCTGGACATCCTCATCAGGTGATTACCATCAATGACACAGGAGTCACTGCTTCAGCACGATTTTATGGTATGTTTTGCAGACTAGCTCCTATCCTTTGGTTATAATAGGGATCAAAAACATCAGTCTGCCACCTAAGCAGCTTGAAAACACAATTTTTTCTGTCTGTCAAGGCTAGGACCTACAGGGAAACCAGGAGAATTCAACCCATTCTAAACTGGTTCGTGTCTGCCTCAGTTTTTTGAAGGACTCAACAAAAGAATCCTCAAGGCACACTAGTGCTCTTGGATGACTCAGCTTTTCCATGTAAACACACCTGAGAGATATGGTACAGCTCATCCCTATGCCTGGGAACATGACCTATATACTTTAGTGCTCATCTACAATCTGCAGCAGCACTAAATAAATGCCATAATACTTATGCAAGTAAAATAAAAAATGCATTGTGCAAAATAATTTTAAAATGAGATAAACAACATTCTGAAAGCATTCAGATTATCAGAACGGAATGTGGAGAACATGGGTTAGAAAGACATGAGCCTCACAGCCCATCGGCACTCACCATTCAGCCACTTGGAATTGTACTGTGCAGTGCGGAGAGGAGGAAGGGCCCCCAGGCTGCGATAAATGGCAGGGTCCCTTCCTGGAAAATCCATGGCTGTAGCAGCATATAATTCCCCACTGGAAGTGAGAAGAGCAGTGGAGTTGTGCTGGGGACTATAAGGACAACGAGCCATGCCACTGATTTGATCATGTATCTCTGTCAAGTTACTTAACTGTAAAAGAGTCAGAAAAAGGGATTAAAATGACCAGAAAATTATCATTTCAGCCGAGCTGCATCAATCTGAGCAAAACTACATCATAAACACCAGTTATGTGCTTCGGTATTGTACAACAGTGATGTGCTGACCTTTACATCAATCTGAAACTGCATCCTATAGAAAGTTTTGCTGTAATGTTGTGTGATCTCACTTTTGCCCCTCTGGTATGTAAAACATGCAAACTAATCATTAACCACCATGCTGAAAACATTTTATATTAGAAACAACTCAAAAACTAATTATCTCTACACAGATTGTTATTATGAAAAACAAAACCAGGTTCTGACAGCCAGAATCAGCCAAGGTATTCACCACAGTGAGTGGTCAGACAATTTTAACAATAAAATCTATTATTTGCTTTGCTGGTGTGTTCTAGGAAGGAATTTCACTTGAAAAAACAAGATTAAAAAAGGAGCTTTCCATATCAGCAGAACTATCTCTCTGATTTAGTAGCCCTAATACTTTCAGCCATAAACTACAGTGTGATGTTAATATGTTAGAAAATAAAGGTACAATAGGTTTTAATACAATAAATGTGCAAAGGAGTTTTTTGGTAATACAGCTATTCCTTGTATTTAAAAGCTCCTCCTCTCCTGGAATAAATAGCCAGTGTAGTCAAACAGTGACATTTTAAGCTTTATTATGATTACTATTGATCCTTAAGGGATATTTTTTCTTTGATATACACAGATTACAAGTAGGGTTGGGTTGTGGGTCTTTTTGAGAAACAGAATGACAGAATTTTGCAACCCAGATTTCTCATTCTCTCCAGTCAGAAATCACCAATACAGGCAGTCTTGTCTTCACCAGAACTACATGTACACAGTATGCAGCTACCCAACTACATTTTACAACTGAACAAGTTGATACCAACCAAACCTGACAGGTTGGAAGAAGTCTTAGAAATACCCAAGGTTCATGAAAATTGGCTTGTAAGAGGAACTGAGCCTTTTGCAGCTGTGCTCCCGTAGCTGAGGAAAAGACTGCAAAAAGGGATCATCATTTACCTCTCCTCTTTGACAGGCCACTAGCCATATCAGCCTTTTACACATCAGCTCACCCATCAATGCAAATAGCCTGAACTCAACCACAGCATGCTTTGCCTTTTAATGGTTAACTCATTACCGTCCGATTGGTGCAGATAGGAGTGAACGCGTTGGTTCCACAGGTAAAGAGATGGTTGCCTCCAACAAGAAGCACACGAATGTAGTTCTGGCATTCCTCCTGCCATGCAGAAAAGAAAGAGTGTTCAGTGATACTTCAAAGGATAAGGAAGACTAATTATGATTTGCTTTCCATGATGATGTGTCTGCTGTCCTGGTTTTGGCTAGGATAGTTAATTTTCTTCCTAGCAGCTGGTGCAGTGCCATGTTTGGGAGTTTGGATGGAGAAGTGCTGATAAAACACTGATGTTTTAGTTGCTGCCGATCAGTCAGGGACTTCTCAGTTCTTATTGCCCTGATAATGAGAAGGTGGCGGGGGGGGGCACCCAGGAAGCCAGGAGGGGACACAGCCAGGACAGGTGACCCAAACTAACCAAAGCAGGTATTCCTAACCAATTACATTATGGTCAGCATAAAGTGGGGGGGGGGGCGGGGGAGGGGGAGAGGGGCAGGAGCACACAGTTTTTTGGGGATAGTCCAGCGTCAGGATGGCTCTGAGCTGTATGGCCTGAGTTGTGCAGCTTGGTGAGAAACTGCATCGTGTATCACCAGTTTTGTGTATTTTGCTGTAAAGTCCTGTTACTGCTACTTCTCTCTCTCTGCTCCCTCAGTAAACTGTCCTTATCCCAGCCCATGAGGTTTGCCTCTGGACTTTTTTTCTTTTCCCCTCTCCCTCTTTCCCCTCCCAGAGAGAGCAGCTGCGTGGTGCTCAGCTCTTGGTTGGCAGCAAAACCACGACAGTCTGCATATAAAAATTTAGGGGAGAAAGGCCTAAGCATACCTAAAATGTTAGCAGTCAATCATGATGTATATAGGTTTCCTAACTACAGCACATGCATCTTTGTAAAAAGTTCTTATTAGGATAACCCTCTTCAGTACTGAAGATTTCTTCTAAGTATATATTTCAAAGGTTTAAGCTAAACTCTGAAGTGATAAATGCTGACTTAAATAATATACACTGCCTCAAGAGATCAGATGCAGTTTTCGATATGCTATTTTGGAAGAATCTACATTTCTGTTAATTTGAAGTTTCTCAAGACATATTATTACCTCAGTATAGAGATGGTCACCCTGAGGAGTAATCTTACACGTTTCTTTTTACCCCATTAGAATGTGTTATGATGTTCATTTCTCTCACTGCAGAAGCTAGAAACCCACAGCAGTTTCTAGTGTTTGTTGAGATAGAGCCTTCAGCAGATTCAAACACTCCTGCAAAAACAAATGTCCCTAACTAATAAAATTAACAAATTCAACAATGTGCTTGGAGAAAATATTGTGTCCAGGGCTTCCATTCGAATACTCTCTGCCGTTCATTCACAAGATAGTCTCGTAAAGCATTAAAAAACCTTGTGAAAATAAAGCTACACAATTCTAACCAATATTAAGTGGAATCATGTAAGTAAATCATGTAATAGTAATGGTGCAGAAGTCCCATTATCTGTCCCACAGTCATAATAAATTTATTGCTTGTTTATCTTGAAAATACGCTCTCACCCCGGAAGACAAGAAATGTAATCCTAAATAAATTGAACAGGCACGAAATAGACTGCAAAGCAAGATGGGCAAAACACTTCAAAGATGCCTCAGAAAAGTCTCAGAATTTAATACCTATACCTTACCTCATAAAAGATAAAGTTAAAAATACTCAAAACCCCCACCATGCAATCTCAAAAAAAAAAAAACCACTGAAAAAAATGCCTCCAAAAACCACATTTGCATTAGTTTCACATGGAAATGTAGCTTTTGAACAGTTCTCTTTGAACCTTTAAAGGTAAGCGCCAAACATTTTAGAATTAAAATTTGATTCCTATCGAGTAGAAATTCTTCTTTAAACTAAATTTACCAAAACTATCATGCTAATATTTTTTCAGCCAAACAGAAGCTAACATGCAGTCACATAATAGAGCTGAGCAGTGCAACAAGCCTTTTAAATAGTAATTATTTCACTTCTGGGGAGTTTCCCTGTTTGCAGATTGGTTTAGCTACACATAAAAAAAAAAAAGAGACAATTTCTCCTTTTTTGTGGGAAGGGAGTTCAGGGAGGCTCACAGAACATAACACAGTAATTTATTCTTTGGGCTGTTTCCATCCAGCCCTTTGCACGAAGGCAAGGAATGTAAGTGTAGGAAAAACAAGTGGGTTCTGACCTTACAACCCATCCAACCTCTCCTCTTCATACTCCAGAGCTCCCTGAAATAGTGGCATTGCCAAATTACTTGGATGCTGCTCACCCACTCTTTCTGTCCAAAAACAGTGATAATTTTTCAAACTCTGACATTTATGGAATTCACAAGATTCTTCTCTTTAATGTTCCCAGTCCTGTGCCAGCTTCATAAAAATCCATACTGCAGCAGGGCACACGAGATATATCATAGCTAATTTTTGTTGTATAGATAATACAACAAAATCAGAACTGAAAGAACAGCTTTTAGCTATGTTCCTCATAGAACAAACCCACAATAATACAAAATAAATTTTAAAAAATAGTCATGAACAAAAAAATCACCACCCAAAAACATACTGAAAAAGTACTTCATAATTTAGTCATTTGAATTGTACACTTTCTAGCTCTGGAGCCAAACTCTTCTGTACTGGTTCACTGTTTACATGTGCAGAAAATAGATGTGCATTGTAGAAGTCGCACTGGTGAATGCAAAGGACTTAAAAAACAAGGTTTGTTTTGTATTTTTTTAGTTTGGAGGATGGCGCGATTTATGAGTCTTATTTTCCATTTCATCTTGACCTCTGTGCCATGTATGTTCCTATTCTCCTATAAAAATATTTCTGAGAGAAAAATTAATTTAGCAATTACTTTCTACTTTTATATCAGCATACCTGAAACAATATAAAACTATTAAAAGAACTCAGCAGCCAAGCAGGTTAGGATACTACTTAAGTTTAAGAACAGCTTGACAGTTCAAGGACAATCCAGCTGCATACGATTATCTGTTTGCAGCAAAGTCTCTTTCACAGGCTAACATTTTAAACACACTTGTGTTTAACATTTCAGTGCTTTTATTGGAAGTTCAGATGGTAAGACACGGGCATTAGAATCTTAAATAAGCAAGGGATAAGAGACTTTAATTCAATGATACTTCGTTTCCTCTATTGTAATTTTATCATGTGAATATATACTTTTCCTATGGTCCCTACCACAAGTGCCAGTCTGAATGGCCAAATTTATTCTCCTAACCATGTACAGTGTTTTAGACTTCTAAATGCTAACACATGCTGGCCACAAGGACATAATTTTCTCTGGCTCGCTCCAGGAGCCACCAGTTATTTTAAGCAATGGCTTAAATTGGTGGATAAATGTCTGAAGTCTCAGTAACAAACACCAGCCTTCAAAAGTCAAGTGCGCATTACACTGTCAAATGTGACAGATGTCCCTATATATTTTCCCCTTCAGCTCTTTTCCCTCATTGGCTCCTAAAGCACAAGCCTCAGAACAACTACTGCTAACAGCTGGAAGCAAAACTTCTGTGCTGCTTCTTTCTTAAGGGGAAAAAAAAAAAAAACCCCACACACAAAAAAAGAGTTGTGTTTAACTGACCATTATCTCAAAACTACTAGAGTTGCTTCAGGGTTCAAAGCTAGCTTCTGGTTTCAGGGCACTCCATCAGCAAACCAGCTTTTAGTTTTGCCATCTGAACTCACTGCCCCTGTGCTGCTCTGTGGGTAGCAGAGCTTAAGAGAAACCAGGATTTGGATGAAAAATTTGCCCACAGCCGTCCTCGTAATCCTCATTTCTCCTTTACCACAGTCTGGGATGGCCTTGTATATTTTGTCTCCAGTCTTTCCTGTGCCTTCCCTACAGTCAGCCTTCCCTACAGTCTGACCTGAAATCTGAAGTTGTCCTAGAAATATTACAGAAACTTAACACCTAGCAATTACCAAATTTGGGCTAGATCTATTTATACTACATTAACAAGCCAGGAAGCAGTCTCTCTGGTAACAGTAAGTGGGATTGTGTCTCCCAGGGGATTTCCTCTGAAAAGGGACAATTCTTCATAGCACTGGAGTGAATTCCTTATAGTTTTTCTGAGGGGAGGCTTTTGCAGTTTGACTAGGAAGGGGAGCACATCACAGATCAGGTGCTTTACTCATTTTCATGCAAAAGACCTCTCTATACAGAAAGTATAATGATCTTATTTCAATCTTGAACAAAAGACGATAAAAGACAAATATTGTTAGACTATCCTGTCTCTGCCCTTAAATTTATCGTTTGATTTTAACCTCACTCACATCAGGGAAAGCGGGAGAGGGATGAAAAGTTGAAAAGGACAGTCGTGGTGCCACCTGGGTAGGTTGCCTCAGACAATTATCTCTGTATTCTCCAGCACACCCCCCACATAAAGCTTTCAGGCCACAAAGTCTGCACACCAAAAAAAAAGCCCTACGGTAGCAATAACCGTCCAGGGTTACCTCTGAATGTAATCAAACATAAGGGTTGTACTTCTCTTCTAGACTGTGAAAAAGGAACTAGGCTATGGGCCCAAATGAAACAATAAATCTTTATCCAGATAGTAACAATACTAACAAACAGTCTCAGGGGTCGTTATTAGAATCACGTATATACTATTTCACAGTGACAGCATAACATCCAATCACCAGCTTCAAAAGGGTGCAGGAATGAAAACCTGCGTGTACGTACTACACTAAGCTCCATTCTTAAAAGCATTTCACCAGCGTTGAGTGTTCCTCCCAGAGACATTATCTGATAACATACACATCTGCATTGCTGAAATCAATGTGGATTTTACACTACAAACACAATTATCAACATAATAATTAAAAATACAATACTATAGTCTCAAATTTATTGATACTTCAATACATCATATTAGATCACAGCCACAGCACTGCGACTGTCAGTTATTTTCACAGTGTTAAACTTGGAAAATCACTGTAAAAAAAAAAAAAAGCATAAACTTGTAGTTACACATTGCGTTCCTACCATGATAATTTCTACTCTGACAATGTAATCTGTCATATTCTGTTGTCACTTGAGCATGTTCTCTTACTGCAGAGTATTGTCATCTGAAAGCTAAGGATGAAGGCTTGAGGAATAAATTATAGGAAGAAGCATAAATCTTCTACAGAGAAATAACAACTTACAAAATGAAATATTTGCTTAAAATATGAGGTCCCAAATGTTTGTTCTTTTCTCTCCACAACACGATAAGCATCTAGTGAGCCTTCTGATCTGTAACCTATTTCTGCCGTTAAAGCATTCACCTATAACTTGAGTGACCAGAGACTGTCTGCTTGAATTATAAATCTTTACATAAAATATAACCCATTTCTTTTCTCTGGTACCTTCTATATACTTAGAAAATCCTGTCCTAGTGACCAGTAACTCATAAATATTTTTCCCCCACTGGGATAGAAAGAACAGGAAAAGAGACAAAGGTGACACCACCATTCTTATTGCCTTTTCCCAGGACAGTAAACTCATTTCTACAGTGAAAGATGTTCCTCCATAAAGACGACCATCTTCTGTGCATGAAGCTTTGTGCTACGTATTCACAACACTTGTTTTTTTTCCCAACTAGTTCTGTCCTTTTTTCTCCTCACTGTATAACATGGCTTCCTTCTGAAGCGAGGCCATTCTTCCTCTTGAATCTCACATGGAAATAGATAGGCCAAAGTTATACTGCAGTTTTATTTTCCAGCACCCCCAGTATTTCATGGGAGAAGTTAAGAAGTCGGTGATTAGATAACTATGCAGAAGAGACTTGTCCTTTACTAGATGACAGAAGCTTTTGGAGCGTGCTTTTTTAAAGCTTTGGGGTTTTTTGAGCTTTGCACATCCATAACATATCCTGGCAAATTGTACTGAACATGGGTCCTGAAAGCCATCTTGTACTCTCTCGCAGTTATTGCTGTTGATGCATTCTTCCTTTATGTTTTAACTCAATTAACTTTGATCATTAAACAGTAACATAATTACAAACATCAACTGCATGTGTTTCTAACTGATTTTATAATTAAGTTGATAACTAACTTCTGCCTAGGACAGCCAGAAAAGAACACGGCATCAATATAGATTCCATCTTATCATTACACTTACCTGTGCTGAAAAAAAAAATGGTAGTTGGCTAGATAAGGAACTGGTTCTGCATACTAAAAATATATCAAGTCCCATGTCTAAAAAGTTAGTGAATTTCATATTATTTTCTTTATAGTGACAGTAGATATGAAATATAAAAGTTCCTAAAATTGTATCTAATACACGGGGAAATAAATTGAGGATTTTACAAAGTAATTACACAGTTATTCAGGATTTACAGCACTGAAAATGAAGTGAGAATACAGTCCATTACATATGACATACTGTAGAGTCAAAACAGTAAATTGGAAACTAAAGTTCTTGAACATTTCAGAAAGAATCACGTCCTTGTACGTCTCATCCCACACTACCTATATTGTTTTTTTATTCCTTTGCTTATACATCAGTGTCAGACTCCTTTCCTACAGCTCTCTTCAGAATGGGAGACAGTAAAAATGCATAAAGTAGAGATTTATACACCGAATTATACCTGCAATTAACATATAAATTTTATTAAAGCAGAACATCTGTCTCATGCTTACCTTTGATTTGCCTTTACTGTAACAGGCTCTTTTAGTAGCTTCATCACATTGCCATTCCACAGCCTGCAATCAACAGAAATTAGTTAGAACTGCAGGGAACACAGAAATACAAACCTCAGAGCTAACTAAGCCCATGCTTGAGTTATGTGCTCCAGGCATACTGATGATCAGCTGTGGGTCATTCTATCCATAATCGCTTTTTTCTCCTTAGAAATGTAGTATGGTTGTTGCTGTTTTTTCAGAGTCTTAATCCCCAGCGAAGTTGGTCATCCTCATGATTCACTGTACCTAGTGCTATTGCAGAAATATCCACAGTCACATTTCATGGTATTTAGCCACTTCTCATGAGTCTTATTAAGGTAAGCATTTAGGAACACAGAGAAAGGCTGAACCTCTCTCTCTCTTCCTGTCAGTTAGGCTGCATCACCGCAGCATCTGAGGTCAGCTCAGCTGAGAGACCTCATGTTATGTGAAAAACTGATGAGTTGCAGTTTTTGCAGTATTTATGTCAAGCTTCAAATGGAGATTTTAGTTTTCCAAAGTATGGCTGTGGCACTAACCAGAAGTCCTAAGAGGTTCATTCAGAGAAAGAAGCAATGGTCAGACACATACAAGACAGCAGCAAAACAGAGCACTGCAAAGCAAAAGCAATTTATCCTCATTTTTTGAGCTGTCTCTCTGCTTCAACAGATTTATGCCTGGACTGCAACGCCTAGTCTGCAATACTATGGTTTCACTGCATGAGTTAATTCCAATTATGTCCACATTTAACATTCAACAGCTATGACTTAACAAACTCTACTGCTCGGTGGAGCAGGTCCTATGCTTGGGGTTTATGTGCCAATATATGTACATATTTGAATGCCTGTAGATGCTGTGCAGTGCAAGTGCATTTTAAATCACTGCATTTTTTCACCTCGACGGTGCACATCCATGTGTTCTTTAGATAAAAATGCCACAAAGGACTTCACATATTATTGAGATTTGTAAACTAACAACTGCTGCTTAATTACTGTAACCACAGCTTTTTTATTTTTATTCATCAAGAATTAATGAAAGACCACTCATTCAGATTTAATATAGGTAATGCTTTGTACCTATCTTTTAGTGGAGACTATATTAATAGCATGCAGATGCTATCAATAATAAAAACTAAGGTGAGGGATGCCTTTAGAGTATACTACACCTTATTCTTTGATTTAAACAAGCCCAAGAATTAGCTTTTTCATATTAGGAAAAAAAGACATAGAAAAACTAATGCCATCACAGAATCATTAAGGTTGGAAAAGACCTCCAAGATCATCTAGTCCAACCATCCCCCTACCACCTCTATTACTAACTAAACCATGTCCCTTATACTATCTTTCCTTGAACACCCTGAGGAATGGTGACTCCACCACCTCCCTGGGCAACCTGTTCCAATGCCTGACCACTTTCTGAGAAGAAATTTCTCCTCATTTCTAACCCAGATCTCCCCTGGTGCAGCTTGCAGCCATTCCCTCTTGTCCTATCACTATTTATCTGTGAGAAGAGGCTGACCCCCAGCTCACCACAACCTCCTTTCGGGCAGTTGTAGAGAGCAAAAAAGGTATCCCCTGAGCCTCCTCTTCTCCAGACTGAACAATCCCAGTTCTCTCAGCCGCTCCTTATACAACTTGTGTTCCAGACCCTTCACCAGCTTTGTTGCCCTTCTCTAGACATGCTCCTGGGCCTCAATGTTTTTCTTGTATTCAGGAGCCCAAAACTGAACATTACTTCTCTTCCTTCACCCCAAACCTTCCTATTTACAGCATTTGCTTTTGTGATGACTACTGCATATTGGGGAATATATTGAAAACTTCTGGAAGAATCCATATGTGAATGACCCTAGTGTTTAAAACAAACCATATACAGTAGCATGAAAGAAATCCTATACTGCGTTAGCTAAAAAAACCCCAGCAAGTTGTTAAGCAGAAAAGCAGCAATGACTTAAACAATTTTACTCTGTAATGCAAGAAACAATTTATGTCCATAACAGAGATCACAGTACAAAAGACTCCTCTTGGATGATCAACATAAGTTCCTAATCAATCCATTATGGCTCACTGTATCTTTATGTTATATGGCACTACACAGAAGTATCTAATAGTGAATATATTATCTCTAAACAAGACTAAAAAATCAAATGCCTGGAGGAACGCCAGAGTGACCAGTAGGAGGTCAGAGTAGAAATCTTCAGTAGAATACAGGTGTTTAAATTGAAGGTTTGAAGGAAAGTTCTTGCCAAAACTGAACCGAGGATAAGCCAAGCATGAATAGCAGGAATGAAGATGACAGAAAGATTGGAGGAAAGATAAAAGGCTTATCAATTAATCAATATTCAATGACAAAATACTCAGATTTCAATTGGCTCTAAGTCCATGATAAAAAACTAATCTGAAGGAGAAGGATATGAAATGCAAAAATTACATGATGTCACAAATCAAGCAAATTAAGTACATTTCTCAGGCACTGCATGTTTTTGGAAAAACAGTCAAACAGCCTATGGAGATGGGAAATTCAGAAGACAAAAGTGACAGTTCTTCAAGCTTTCCATGATATCTGAGAGAACCATACAATGCATCTCTACAAGCAGATCATGGCTGGAGAATACAGGGACTCCGAGTGCATAATAATGCAAGAAAAATTTAGGACAAGTCAGGCAGAAGCTTTGTTAAGTCTGATCAGCGAGAGAACATTGGAATATCTATCTCCCCCTCCGCTCCCTTGTTCTCTGGCAAGAGATTGCAGAGACTCAGCCTATATACCATTTCAGGAAAGAAAGATGTGAAGAAAAGCATTCATTTGAATGTTAGCTAAGCTAGGTATCCATCTCTAGAAGATCTGGACATCTTAAGGAGCTTGCTAACCCCCACACTTCTGAAAAGGAATCAAACAGTAATAACATGACCATAGAGTGACAGGGCTCTTGGTAGAGCCTGTAGGAGAGGTACACCCAGTACTACCTCAGCTCAGAAGCACTGATTTGGAAACAATCACAGACTGTTGAAAGTTCTTTTAGTTAGGATAAATGTCTTAGCTGGACCTCTCAAATTTTAAATATGAATAATTTTACCACCACATCACAAAGCCACCAATAGCATGATTAGCGTAACTGAAAATGAACTTTTTCCTCTTTCCTTGACATCCATAAAATACATAGATTTAAATAAAGATATTAAATATTAAAACATTATGTCGTATTTCTGGATACCATAGTTAACAGCATATACAAGAACCCAAATAGCATTAACACCTGTAACTAAAACTGTAACTGTGACTATATCTTGCAAGTTAACCGAATGGCACACTCTTGCGGAAAACCCCATTCAGGACTACATATGCCAAAGCAGTAATATTGTCTGGACAAGAAATAAGTGCAGGCACACTGGTGACAAAGTTAAGTGCCATCTTTGAAATCAAGTGTTCTTACAGTCCTGTAGCCCTGGGCTCCACTGCTGGAGGAGAACATAGCAGAGCAGGCTGTGTATTACAGAGGCATCTGAAGAGAGCTGAGGAGTTCGTACTGTTGTATTTTGGTCCCTAAGGCTCCCACTCAGTTCAGTAATGCGCATATATGTCCCATTGCTCACTAAATGAAAAGAGTAGGAATAGACAAACATTTCTATCTATAACTATTTTTTTTCTTCTAGCCTTTAGGAAATTTGGGGGGGTTCCCCCCAAAAAACCCAGAAATTCAGATATTCAACAGGTAATATAGAGGGGGAAGATAAGTGGAAAACACCTCAAGTTAAATATCATTTCAGTGTGGAAAAAAAGAGGAGAAAAATGTGTCCTGAATCTTCAGCACATAAAGACAAAACAAGATGTCCCAATAGATAATAACAATGTGGGTTTTGTCAGTAAAAGATTAAGAGTCTAAATTTTGAAAGACCAGATGGACACATATGGATTGTGGTTTTTAAGAAACCAAGTGCAAAACCATGTTTACTTAAAGATGTTACTGCTATCCACTGCTTCCATTAAATTGACATATTCTCCTGCTTGATACTCTTTAGTAATATTTCCGTGAAGTTCAGATGAGCAGTGAGAACATGAAACGCATGCCATGTTGCATATTTGATTCATTATGGAAGCTTATACAGCTAAAATTTATCCCGTTAGGGTTTCTTCTTTCCTACATTTCTTAATAAGAAACATTCTGTGTACTCTTTTTAATTACTATTATAATTCTAATTAAGCTGGCATCAAAATTCATTGAACCAAATTATAGACACTCAAGTCCGTTTGCTCCATGGAGAGAGGAAACAGGGATTTGAACGCTAGTTCTAGAGAAAAAAGGATGGATTGTTCATCAGGTACTGCTAGACATCTCCACACAGAACATAGCTGTGTAGACCAGGGAGTAACATTTAGGGTAGCACATCAGTCTGATTCTGATAGCAAGCTGACACTGTTCACAGCTACATGGCTTTTACAAATCCTGCTATCAGTATGATCTTTCAAGCACTTCTATAATTTTAATACCTTGGCTTAGTTTGTTACTAACTTCCCAAACTTCAGTGAAACTACATTCTAGTAAACATAAATAAACCTTAATTACGCAAAGGAAAATGTTTGGGAAGTCACCCTGGGAAAGGCAGTGTGGCCAATTCCAAAGACTGAACTTGACAGGTACAACTTGAGCCGGTATAGTCCAATTGGAAACTCCAATTTGAGCTATACGATTGAAGTAATATCTTCAAAAAGAACAAAATTACATGTCCAACACCTATCTACAATAAGTTAAAAATTACAGTATTGAAATTAACAGATTAATTATCAATAAATATATTTCAATAACTTCTCTGTTTGGATGAAAGAGTCCTGCTTAAATGTTAACCTTTATCTTCAGCGGGCAAACTATATAAATGCAAAGAAATTATCAGCAATGCCCAATATAAACGGACTTCTCCAAATACCTTAGAACACTAAGAGAGAATCACGGAATGTGTACAAGAATTGAATACTGTTCACATGTCCCTCCAATTTAAGAAATAACTGTCAAGGAGTTCTCTTCATGCCTAAAATACAGCAATAAAGGAAGTCCTCAGGCAAGACATCTGGAGGTCCCTTCAAGCCTAAATTATCCTGTGATTTTTCAGAAAATTATGGAATTCAGAAGGGGAAAAAAATACCCCCTGTTAGTAATTAACTTTAATTTAATTTGGCTCCTTTCTAAAATTATATTTGTAATCAGTAAATGCAGACATGAAAATTTGAAATGTGAACACAATCAAGAAAGGACTGGTCAGTTAGTATGTGTGAGGTGAGATATGTATTAGTTGTACTTACTTACGGGTTGACTAAAACCACATAGCTTTCACCTGCAGTGGCAGCTGCACGTGTAACTGAGTACAGACAGATCTGCTGGAAGAACTATGCTCCAGTAGCTACACGGATACTGATAACGTATCCCTGTAGACACGTACACATTCATATGTATCTTTATATATGGACTTCTTTGAAGTGTAGAAACAGAATGTACTATTAGATTTCATAGAGAAAGAAGTTAATTAGTCAAGAACCAAAAAATGAACGGAACGGTATTCCAGACAGATGGTCCAGCACTTCTTAGGCAGATGGTTCTGTTAATTAGATACTGGCAAAAATAACATTAAAGAAAATGGTTTAATTACATAATGCCAAAAATTAACAACCACATGATATTTCCTTTTTTCTTTTCCATTATCTGCTCGCTTTCATCTCTTAAATCATGTATTTAACTATACTCCAGGGAGCTGGGGTATAATGGCAATAACCATAATAATATATGTCAACAAGCATGAGTAATGTTGCCTTACTCTTCACATCGGTCCAGCAATGGAATGGCTTCAAAAAGTTGTGACTGGTTTGGTGAGAGCGTCTTCCAGACTGCCTAATTAGCTCTCAATGAACATGTATGCTGGAGTCCAAAAGCTGAGTTTAAAGACGCCGTAAAGAACGTGTCAGGATCGTAAATGCAAAGGAAGAATGTAGCCACAGAGAAGTATACCAGCAAGACATTAGCAGCAAATTAGCAGCCATAGAGTTAGTGGTGGTTTTGATGGTTACCAGAAATTTTAAGGCTACTTTGGTATAATGACATCCTTGCTTCCAGCAAAAATGCAAAGCCACTTAAGAAAGATTTATACCTCTCTATACTTCAGAGGAGCCATTTTCCTTGCTTTCCACAGAGTTCTGACCCCTCACCTGTGCAGCCATTATTGCTGGAGCTGTCTGTCTTGCCAATAGGCTCCTGACAAAGTGTCAGCTTCAGAGAACAATCAACCTCTGTGGAAAAACTAGAGTGAATTACTAAAAAGAGACTTCCCTTTAACACAGCTTTCCCTTTTGGCTCACCTAAAGGAAAAGAGGGTTTCTGGGGACTACAGGCATCCTGGTCAGGCTTTCATATGAAGTGACAGGGCAGCAGCTCATACAAGTCCAGCACTGTATGGACAACTTTACTAATTGGCTACCATCGCTGCAGTGTCTTGTCACCAAGTACCGCATATAACAGTCTGTTGTCCTGGTAATAACATGATGTGATTTTTCATTTGTTCAGAAACAGCTTTTACTGTTCATCCACAACTTGAAAGTTACAGCTTATTATAAAGTAAGCAGTGTGAAATACATTAAAATAAATATTAAATCACACTTGATTTTTCCAGGGTTTGGAATTCAATAAGAACTGAGATCCCCTGATAGATATGTAATTTCATAGTTAAACCAAGTAATACATGAAGCTTTATATGGCTTCAAGGAGCTGATGTCAACTTAGTTTTATTTCAAATATGCTGGCCTGAAGTATATAAAAAGAAGTGAGAAGTACATACCCTCACAATTAATGAAGGTGACAAAGTTTTAATTAATTTATTCTTATTGACTATGCAAATAATTAGTTGTTTAAAATTTTCAGAATTAATGTGATAAAAATAAAAGAAAATTTAAGCATGACAAGGAGAATTCAGAGTTGCTAATACTCACAAACCTTCAGTGTCATGCTACTCCACTGATTTTGATGACACAGGATTCTGCCCGAACTTTCACAAAGGCCACCTACCCATCTACCTGTGCATTCCCCTCTTTGTCCTCTGTGAAGATTTCTAAATGTCACAAAACATCCATTTGTTTTATATTTGAGCTGGGTTTATAGAGGAAAATGCTGTTCCAAAGCTGGAAGCTAGCAATTCAAACCTTATGTTCAGGCCCAGGGTTTTCAGTCCTGCTCCCGGAGGTTCGAAATACCAAAATTGTTGCACTGTGACTTTCAAAGTTTTGAATGTTCCAATCTGGCATTTGAGGCTTTTACAGCTTTTATGGACTTTTCAAAATTGAGTGCAGGATTGTGCTGAAGGGGCAAAACAACAAAATGTTTTTGCATTACCAAACTTGGCAGCCATTCAGCAGGTAGGAATGAGATTTCATAACATATTTTTAATGCACATTCTGAAATTATACTACATATAGTAAATTTAATGTATTGAATAAATTATATGTGAATCCTTTAAGATTTAACATCTGTGTTAACACACTGAGTCTTGAAGCGCTTCCTGCTTTTTGGCAAATAAGATTGCTTTTAGTAGGCTCGGAGACCTTTTGCAAGCAACATTTCATTTTGGTTTTTTACAAATAGTGTTGTAAACTTTTGGGTGCTGATGAGAATTGTCAGAAATCTATTTCAAGGAAGGAAAAGGTATTTCAATGTAATTTCATACTGCTCAACCCTCTAGGTTAAATAACAGAGTAAGTGGAAAAATGTCCCCTGGCACTCAGTGACACAAAATGTTGGTTTGGACCTTCAAGCAGAGGCAAGCAGAAGTTTATTTTCCAGTTCATGTGCTCCTTGCTGCTAAGAACGTGGAAATGGGAAAGGAGGAGGTGGTGCTGGAAGTTGTGCCAACTTGCCCCATGCTAACTTGCTGCTGAAGACAGCCATGCTGGCGTGGGGTGCGGGATGAAAGTAGCAGCCCAGCAAACAGCCCTCTTTACCTTTCAGCCACAGACAGTCAAGGAAATTATGACGCTTCAGAAGACCCTGTGCAAATCAAAAACCTGGCTGAAATAATTTCTGAGACGCACAGCCAACATACTGTATCTTGTCTATGGAATGTCAAAGACAGCTGTATTACAGCTTCCAGCTATGAGCTCACAAAACCAGATTAACCTGAGGGATATGGTGGCTGATGACATTTATAAGACCTTTTAAGTTGCATCAAATAAGCGAGACTACAAAAAAAGAGATCTTTATATTTCTGTAAGTATGTATATAATTTTGTACACAATGTCTCATTAGGAACAGATTAACGATTTTGTCATCATTTTAATTGCCTCTTTTGCATATTTATTCAAAAGGTTTTGCTATTAGGCTTTAGTGACAGCAGTCTGGAATCTGTTGATAGCAACATACATCTACAATTCTATAGAAAATATTACAGTGACCTTACGGTAATTATTTTTTTAAATAATATAAATATTTTTTAAAGTTGGCCTAAAAATAGCATCTTTTTAGACAGTGAAGAGAAAAATTATTGAAGGAACATTAACATATATATAGACACATATATATCTATACATAATTTATACATATATCTGTGTGTGTGTGTGTGTGTGTGCACTTTAACATACAGAATCACAAGCTTGGAAAAAACGTTTGAGATTATCGAGTCCAACCGTACCTGTTCTCTATAAACCATATTTGTAAGCACCTCATCTACCCGTCTTTTAAACACATCCAGGGATGGTGACTCAACCCCCTCCCTGGGCAGCCTGTTCCACATCCTGACAACTCTCAGTGAAGAACTTTTTCCTAACATCTAATCTGAACTGCCCTGGCACAGCATAAAGCCATTAAATATGCAACCAAATCAAGGTAAGAAGATTTTAGACAAATGAAAGCAGCAGAAACAGAATGCTAAGAACAGTAGAAAGGTAAGCACCACCAGTTTGTACAGCTTGTCCAGTGAAAAGCCAATAAAGAAAGGAATGGTTCAACAGCAGAGACACAGGGATTTTCTACATCATTCTAGTTACATGAATAAACCAGACAGATAATTTTGGAAAATCAAGATTATTTTTTTTTTTTGCCATTTAAGAATAACTCAGATATCTAAGACATTAAGAAAATTGATGGGGCAAAATGGAACACAATAAGAAAAACACCACCAAATTTCCAGAGTTATCAGCGGGGTTGATGGCAGCATGACTGACAGTTCACTCATGAAAAGAAGAAACAAAGTAATTTCTATTTTGATTATACTTACTTTAAAATAATTGGATTTAATTTGACAAACACTAAGATAATCTGAGACACAAACCAGCAAGAATATGGAAAAGAATAAACAGGCGCATAAACGAGTGTCATAAACACGTAGATAATGTTGTGAGATGCAGAGAAAAGGGAAGAAAGAACATCAGACTGAGAAAAATTCTCATTAAACACGAAGAGCAAAAGATGCTTATTAAAACAGGAAAGCTTGAACCTATAGCTACTAAGAAAATCACTGGAGTGTAGCTGCACTGCTCAATTACACGGAAATCAAGGGTGAAAAAGAAAAACAGAAGCATCAGGACTAAGAAGAGTATCTGTTCTGAATATGAAAAAGTCCTCGAGAGAACATCATGTACTCCAGTTGCAGTGGCAGGAGCAGAGGGAACAAGGAGGTCCATAATGCAACTTTAAATCACAATTCTATCGTGACATTTTGAGAGAACGGCGAGGCGGCATGAAAGCCTGAACGTACGTTCATTTGTCTCTTTTTCTGACAGAAGTGAATGGTCTGGAGTAATGTCAATGATGCATGGAGCTTTTCACCTCCAGGTTGTGTGTACAATATCATTCAAGTTATTAATTAGTGGACGTCAGTGACATCTGGTAATACAGCATTAGCTATGTGAAACGTGTGGATCATTTCTATCCATTTCTGAGACAAACATTCAGATCCAAATGAGTCATAATTGGCCAGTTTTGTGCAGACAACAGAACAGCTGCTTAGAGGGAAAGAAATACCCCTGTTGTATGAAAAAAAATGTTTACTTCATTCCACATTGACAAGGAACCTTGAAAAAGCAGATAGTCACTGTAACAGTCCTCATCATCATTTCCTAACAGTTCATCTCCAACTTTTTCCCTCATATATCCCTCCCTGCTGACCTCATATTTCAGCAGACATAAGACAGTTGTAGGAAGCTCTACTCAACCTTTAGACTCATCCTAAGGATTCCAGTAAATGTGCTCCAAAGAACACAACAACAACGGGCAAGATATGATCAAGGGAGATGAGTTTTGTGGCCGCTGCGTACCTGCAGCTAAAGGGAATGTTGCAGGTAAAACACTCCAGAGCCGGGGACTTTTGTATTACTTAGTTTATTGCCCACCACAACAAACCAATGCATGCTTTCAGCTTCCTCAGTGGATGTTCTCTACTACCAATTAAGTGGATTCTTAACTCAGACAGTTGAAAAACAATCACTACTTTCTAAAAGCATTTAACAGTTTAAATTGATAATTTATGTTGCAGACTAAGATTAAATTTTCATAGATTTAATAAATTATTCGTGGTGGTTTTAAACCTGATAAAACTGTTATAAATGGCAATGAGTACATTTGTAGGGAGCATTAGTGATTGACCTACATAACCTGATGTAATCTATTATCTAACCGAGTAAACACTTATAGCAATAGGTAGACTGTAATTCAGACAATTGTTGATAAGACTGCTAAAAGTATTTATACACTAATCCTTAATAAATAGCTGATAGGCTTTCAATATATACCCTTGTTGCTCAGTGATTAGTTGCTGTGCCCCCAAACCCATATTGTGACAGGTGAACATGTGATGATTTTTTGCAAAAAAGTTTTTATTCTAAAATCAAAACAGAGAATCAAAAGAACCACAATCTGTGTGGTGTGATGCCTGGTGCAGACTGGGAGTTCTGTATTTGTTATTACTGCAAAATCCATTAGTATTATAGGATCATGAACAAAGAAAGAGAAGATAGTTCATAAACCACTGATGCCTAGCTAAATGCATCGGATGCTCTGCGAAGACTTTTCTTGATAGATTATTCTACACTGATAGTAATTTGGCAACGGTTTGTCACTGCATTCTTCCTCAGGAGTTTTTCAAGTGGAAACATCCTGATGGTTTGTAAAAACCCATCACTTCCCCAAAGACCTGTGTCTGCACTTCCAAATAACACAGTTGTCTTTATTGGCACTTTTCTGGAAGCTGTATAGGAAGCGGGCAACCATGGGAGAACTCACCCAGCAGGGCAAAACCACTGGTATCAGAGAGGAGCCAGAACCTTGAACAGCAACACCCATACCCATGACATAAACTGAAAGGGTGGTAGGCCCTTAAAACTGGTGACAGAAAGCTCAAATCTCGATTCATATGAAGAAAGTCAAACTAACGAATGCCTTAACTGTCTAACGAGTATCTCCTAAATTTCATTAACAAGCACAAATTTTAGTAACAATCTCACACGGGGAGCCTAATTAAAAAAACAAAACCAAAAAACTTCTGAACCAGCTGTGTGATGTTCTCCTCCTCCTCTTCCTCTAGCCTCTTCCATTTTCTTGGTTTAGATACCCGTTGATTACTACACTGGAAGAACATTACTGCACTTTGGGATTTTTTCCTACCAGCAGCTAAAAGCTCAGTGGTTGTAGCTATAAAAACGGTAAATAAAGCTTATTCAACAGGATACCCAGTGCAACTATTAATAATGCACTTCTCTGTAGCCATGGGGCTCTTAATTCTTTTTGCAAAGCTTTCCCCCATCAAATTATACCTTATTAACAAATTGTCCCCTGATGGGTACATTATAGCTTTTAGCTTTTAAACACTGGTTTACATTGGATACTAGTTTAGTCTATAACCAGGAAGTAACAAAAACTTTTTTATTATTAGGAATTATTTCTTAAAAATTCTCCTGTGCTTTTTCTGCTGAAGGGAGTCTTTTGAAGTCAGTGTTCCAAATCCCAGAGCTTTTACTATAGCCAAACACTCCAAAATCAAAGGGAGTTTTGTGTAAGAAGAACAGAAGAAAGACTAGAAACCTTCTCAATATCCACTATAGAAAAGAGACTGCTTCTTCACAACAGCTTATAATAGGAAACCCCCTCAATATATGCCTGAAGTAATGAAGCAGTTTAGAATTAGACCAGAGTTAATTCATTTATAGCTTTTACATTCCTGTGAACAGTGAAATGGGTTTGAAACTCAGATCAGGCTACTCTGAGAGCACCTCTAGAAAGCTGCAAAGTCAGGAAGCTCCAAACCTCGGAATTAATTTTCTATTTTAAGTGAAATGTATATCAAACTAAAGATCTCTCGGCATTCTCGAGGGGGAAAAAGAAGAATAATCTTCATCTCTGGATCTGTATCTGCCTTAAAGTGCAATGAGATATATGTGTTATTTTAAAACAATTCAATGGCCCAAACCTTTGCATAGCATTTCTCCATGATATTCAGTGTGATGCAGACTTGAGAAACTCTATTAATAGCAGCAAAACAAAAAATCACAGAAATCACAGTTCAAGAAATAATTTGTTGTGCTTTTCAAAGATATTAATAGAGATTAATAAAGATCAACAGCACTAATAGAGATATTTTAATCTCAAGTTTCTGAATAGTCTGTCTGCCTTCTTGCAGGTGAGATTTTTTTTCCAGCGGAAAATACCTGCTGAAATTGTTCAGTGCCTATTGAAACTCCTCATTTCTTTTACCCAAATTCAAGGAACATGTAAGAACTCACAGAGAGCCCAAGACTCATAATAAAGTTTGCATCGGCAGAGAAGTTTCTTTCTACAAATCAAAGAATCAGGGAAAAAATACTTAACATAAAGATTTAAAGAAGAACTCATGTGTGTAAAATTAATCTGCAATGCAATCAAGGCTACTGCCTTCTCATGGAAAATATCTGAGGCTTAAACTCAGATAGAACCAGAAGAAATTTTTCCCAAAGTACACTTCAGCCTTGAGTTTTCAACTGTTTCCCAGCACACAGATTCTTACACTGCCTGGGAACTTCAAGGAGATTATAAGGCTCTACCTAAAGTTACATGCAGGACTAGGATCTGAGGCTATGCTAAAGGAAAGAGATGAATACCCACACTTTAGTTTTACAATACACAAACTCTCCTACAAAAAATGAGTCATGCCAGTGAATCTTACTCGCTCTATGTGGCAAAGGAAACCAAGTGGATCCTCATTTTTAAAACCTGGGTAGAGACATCCTTTTGGCCTGCATTTTAACTGTCACTGAGAATCTACATAACCAATTCCTCAAGCAGAAGAGGAACTTCAAATCAGTAACCTGTCTCACTGACGGATCTTTTCAAGGACAATGCCCACATTAACTTTTCAAATGGATTATAGCAATGCATTCATCCCTAGCCACACTCTTTGAAATAACAGGAGATAATTTCTGGCAGTGTTCATCCAGGCTATAAGTATTCTGTGTCAATCATGGTGCTTTTAATTCAGATATTTTTAATATTAATTCTATTCTGTGAGTTAATGGAGAAAGCCATGGGAAGGTGGGACAGAAAGAACAGTGTGTGCATATCTAAAAACCATTGTAGGATGTAGGTTGCTTGGCTGACTGTCAGATACCCACCCAGCTGCTTTCTCATAAATTAATTTTCTTGCCAATTAAAAATAGAATAGGATGGTGGGAAACAAAGAACGCTGCCCTCTTTAAACCCACCTAAAATCTAACGTGAATATCTTCATTCATGATGCTTTCCATTTGCCAGAAAACAGTTCAGGAGGAAAAAAAAAAAAAAAAAAAAGTCATGCTAACAGCTACTTTAGCCCTTAAAATTATTGATACTCATAATGGAGGTGAGGCTGACTGGCCTGTAGTTTCCATAGTCCTCCTTCTTGTCCTTTTGAAGACCAGAGTGAAAGTGGCCTTCCTCCAGTCCTCAGATACATCTCCTGTTCTCCGTGACCTTTCAAAGTTAATGGAGAGAAGACTACCAATAACAGCTGACAGCTCCCTAAACCCGTGGAGTTGTGGATGTCAAGTTTACCTAAGTGTTCTCTAACCCAATCCTCCTCAACCAAGGGAAGGTCATCCATTCTCCACTTTCCTACCTCAAGGGTCTGGGTTTTCTAAGGGCCAACCTTAGCAGTAAAGACTGAAGCAAAGAAGGTGTTCAGTAACATTTCTTTCTCTGTATCCTCTGCAACCAGGACACCAACCTTATTCAGCAATGGGTTCACATTTTCCCTAGTCTTCCTTTTGCTGCTGATGTATTTGAAAAAGCCCTTCTTATTGTCCTTGACATCCCTTGCCTTCTTTGTTACATCCCTAAATTCTATGACTACATTCCTATGTTCCTCCCAAGTGGCCAGTCCCTTTTTCTTCACTGTTCTATTTGTTTCAATTGTTCTATCTGTAAAACGCTTTTCTGCCTCTTTCTTCTTCCACACACACAATCACAAAGTGATTGAGGTGAAAATAACATAACATAGTAGGCAGCTTTTTGACAAGTCCTGTTCTGTGCTTGACTGGAAAAACCTGCTTTTACAAAGTTATTAGTGTAGAAAAACTTCAGAAAATTAGATTTATGAATGCATGTGGGCTGGATTTTGCACTTTTTTCCTCGTTTTTCTGGGGCATTTAAATAACATCTCAATAACTTTATAGTGACGGTATGTCCTCAGCCAAGAAAACTCAATTGTTCAAAATAAATTCTTCTGCACAAAAAAAAAAACAACCTACCCTTGGCAAGAACATCATACACTCCCTAAAAGATAAACTTTTAATGTTATTAGTATTAACAAAAGTAATAGTAACACCGATAAGAGCAATATTAAACCAAATGACTAAACTATAAGATTAAAAAGGGGTACCCAAAAATGAGATGGGTATATGCTTGATTTCAGAGCACCGACTGCCCCCCTTGCAGTTGGACCTAACTGTTAGAGCACTCTAGGCACAGCTCTATTAACAGAACATGAAAGCACCTAATCCAAAAGCAATGTAAATGAAAAGCCATCATGCCAGTAAGCAAAAGTAGGAAGAAGAAGATATAATCTTCTTTAGTCTTCTTCTCTTACTCCACTGTCCCAATTCCACTGCAAACAAACCCTTGCACTGGATTACCAGCAGTTAGGAATTATGTTTGTTTTCATCATTTGAATTTCTTCCCTCCAAACATACCTGTGGACTGTTCTATAGTGGAATTATTTCACTAAATGTACTCACTAAATTAGCACATATTAACTAAACAGTCCAGTAACCCACAAATGCCTTCTAATGCTCAACTTCCAGTATAAAGTAGTCACAGCACCAATAAATACAGATGTCTCAATAAATGGACAGAGTAATGTATGTGCAATAAATGTTTCTAATCTTAATATAAATTACAATAAAATCATGCTTGATGTTGTGCTAGCTCAAAGTTATTTTCTAACATCCATTATTTTTCTAGCATAGACATAGCTTGTCATGCATTACTGTTGAAAGAGCTCTAGCTTTCCAAATGTGATAAGCCAAGCAGGAATCTCAATCATTTGGCTGTTGTTCTTGTTTTAATGAAGAGAGATTGGTATCTCAAGAATCCCGGGGGGATAATGCAGATGTGATGCAAGGCACAGCACAGATAACAATTCTGACTTGGTAACAGTCTGAATGTACTTAAAATGCATGCTTTCAAATCCCTCCCACTGCCCCCACCACAATAACATCTCTTATCAAGGTTTTGTCTGTTTGAGGAGGAAGGTTCTCCACAATACTAATCTGTTCAGATTCAATTCCAAACTGAAACATATGCTTGTGTAAATTAAAACAATGGAACAAGCCAAAAATGTCAATGGATTAGCTACTTTCTGCACACAAGAGGCAGATGTATTGTGCTGCTCAGGGAGTACAGAGGGAATTTTTTTCATACCTTAGCACAACAAGTCAACACAATTTTAATTTCACTTCCCACGGTACATGTATGCTCCTAAAACACCTGCAAGTCAAAGCAGGACTGGATGAAGAGAGTGGCCTAGCCAATGATACTGGAAGTCACACAGAGTAAATAGGAAAGAGTAGAGTATCTCATGTGATGAGGTGACCCAGTAAGCAGGTGGTGCAAGCGTCGTTTGGCCTTTTCTGAGAAAATTATATATTGCAGTGGGGGACAATCCTCAGATGGAGTGGGATGGAAAAGTACATTGTAAACACCAACACAGTGGCAGTGAAGGCACTAAACTGCTGAAGAATTAGATAAAGATCTGGAGGCATCTATTGACGTGACTTTCAGGGATGGTCCAGGACAGTACGATAGCCAAGAGGTAAGTCCCAGTGATGTGGTAGTAGGTGACTGTGCAGAAGGAGAGAAAAATTGAGGGTAGTCCTGAGAAGAATAATTTGGGGATGTTGGTTGATGAAAAACTCAACATGAACCAGCAATGTGCACCAGAAAGCCAACTGTGTCCACCTGCATTGAAAGAAGTGTAACTAGCAGGTCACAAGGGAGGTGATTTTCCCCTTCTACTCCACTCTTGTGAGACCCTCACCTGCAGTACTGCTTTCAGCTCTGTCATCCATCTGGCCCTGTCCCATCCCCCGCTGGAGTATAAGAAAGACATGGAGCTGTTGGAACGAGTCCACAGGAGGGCCATGAAGATGATCAGAGGGCTGGAGCACCTCTCTTATGAAGATTGGATGAGAGAGTTGGAACTGTTCTGCCTGGAGAAGAAAATGCTTCGGGGAGACCTTCTAGCAGCCTTCCCAGTAACTAAAGGGGGCCTACAAGAAAGCTGAAGAGCTTACAAAGAAGTGATAGGACAAGGGGTAATGGCCTTAAGCTGAAGGAAGGTAGATTTAGATTAGATATTAGGAAGAAATTCTTCCCCGTGAGGGTGGTGGAGCACTGGAACAGTCTGCCCAGAGAAGTTGTCGACACCCCCTCCCTGGCAGAGTTCAAGCCAGGCTGGATGGGGCTTTAGGCAGCCTGGTCTAGTGGAGGGTGTCCCTGCCCATAGCAGGGGGTTGGAACTAGATGATCTGTAAGGTCCCTTCCAACTCAAACCAGTCTGTGATTCTGTGTTGGGTTCTCTCTCCCTATGCTAATGTATGGGAGCAGAGAAGCCAACAAAAAAAAAAAAAAAAGAGGTACAGTGGTGATTTGATGATCTGTTGTTGCACAAAGAATGCTGAGAAAAGTTTAGTGGGATTCATAGCTCATGCCATACATCACCTTCACCGTTACTTATGCAAGCAAAAGAAGGAAAAAGAATAGAGAAAAGGAAAACCTCCCTCCAGTGGCTAGGTAGGAAGATAAGTCATTGAGGTACTTTAATGAGCATCTCTAGTACAACAGGTAGCCTCCCTAAACATATATTTTGAAGGATACTAGGGAGTCAGAAAACACAGTAGCAATGGCAGGTTTCAGCAACCCTCTGAAAATTTGAGTGTGCATTGCTGTGAAGCCTGGCAGCAAGAGTAAAATTTTAGATGCGAACCAAAGTTTTCATGAAGCAACTGAACATGAGACCTAAGAGTGAAAAAGGAACTCTTGACTTTGTCCTGAGTAGTGTGAAGGAATAACACTGTAACCACAGCCACAATGTTTCAGCATCACTTCAGGAGCAACTGAATACCAAAATCCACCTCAGCATGTTCTGCTTCATAACAGAGAGCTTCAGTATCAAGAAGTTTCATAAAAATGAAGGCATCCAAGAGTTAAAATTTTGCAGGTAGCATTCAAGGATACTTAGAGGCACTGGAGAAATGAACACTACCTATTAAAAAAAAATAAAAATTAGGGAAAGGACAAAAGTAAACTTGGCATAGATTAACAGCAGGGCAGTAGTTAAAAGGAAGAAGGCATCTTTCAAAAAACTACAGCTGTGTCAAAATGAAGAAAACAATAGAGAAAATTGAAAAGCTGACTCTGAAAACCCAGCAATGAAGAGCAAAAAGAGCTTGAAAAACAATTTGCAAAAGTCATAAATATTACTAATAAATCCTTCTTCAAACACATTAAAATCAGGAAGCTTGACAGTTCACAGAAGCAGTAAATGATCAAAGAAGTGATTAAGAATACAAAGTCACGCCAGAAAAAATTTATTTGCCCCCCTGCCCAAGTTCATCGGGGAAGAGCTCAAAGAAGTTCTGAGAATAGGCAAAGCTGCTCTTCAAAAACTGTTTCAAACAGTGCTGTTACAAGAGGTTATAGAACACAGATAAAATGAAAAGAAACAGATTTTCAGGGTGGTTATTTATGCAAGAATATTAAAGGTATTTAGAGATGAAAGTGCTGAACTATTAATCAGTAGTGATTTAACCTAGCAGGCAGCTAAAGCAACCACGCAGGCATTTGCTCATCGCCCTCCTCAGTAGGGTTGGGGGAGAGAATTGAAAAAGGGGAAGGGGAGGGAGATACTTTCTGGATTGAGATAAAGGCAATTTAATATTAAAAAAAAAATAGCAACAATATACCAAACAAGTGATAAACAGCACAATTTCCCACCACCTGAAATCAATGCTCAGCAAGATCCTGAGCTGATTCTCATCTTGTCATCCTGCCCCACCCCCAATTATATAGAACATGACATCATTGGTATAGGATATCCCTTTGGTCAGTTTGGGTCAGCTGCCCTGGCTGCATCCCCTCCCAGCTTCTTAGGCATCCCCCACCTTCTTGTTATCAGGGCAGCATGAAAAGCTGAAAAGTCCCTGACTGCTTGGCAACAGCTAAAAACATCAGTGTGTTATCAGCACTGCTCCATCCTGACTCCCCAACAGGGCACTAAACTGGCTGCTAGGAAGAAAATTAACTCTATCCTGGCTGAAACCAGGACAGTATCTACCCCTTATTCTAAATCATCTACATCAATACATTGCAATTTATCACCACAGATACTGGTCCCTTAGTCAATACACAATCACTGTGAAATGTCTGTAAAATGTTCATAAATGATCACAAAATTTCCATTGAGTTTTCACTGATAAGACCTGGCCACAGGTCTGTCATGTTCCTGAGCCTGCTAGCAGAACCCGTGGAAGAGAAGCATTACTAAATGCAGAGGAAGATCGGAGGTAGGGGGCATCTAAACTGTCAGCCTCAACTCACAGGTCCATAGCAGACTATGGACCAAGTCATCTTAGAAGCGACGTCCAGGCCCAGGGAAGACAAGATGGTTACTGGGAAGAGCCAACATGGATCTGCCAAGGGCAAATCACACTGAAACAACCCGACTGCCTTTGAGGAGAGCTGTGCACACTGCCTTACCTTTCAATACCTTTAACAATGTCTTTGCCACTGCTTCTCATAGTATCTTTACAGCCCAGCTATTGAGATATTGATTCAATTAATACATAATCACACGGATGAAAAATTGTCTGAATTACAAGGCTTAAGGGATTGCGTTCAGTAGCACAAAATCCATCCGGTTATCAGTTATCAGTTAGTCAAAGGCTGATATTTGGGCTGATACAGTTTAATGCCTTTATTAACCACCCTGGCAATGGGCCAGAGTGCACTCTCAGCAGTTTGGTAAATTATAGAAAAATTAGAGACAAAAGGAGATCAATATGCTGGAGAAAGAGGTGGGTTTTTTCAGAGGGACATCAACAGAGTGGAAAAATAAGCTGTCAGGAGCCTCATAAAGTTAAACAAAGTCCAAGTCCTGCATGTAGAATGGAAAAACCTCCTACAACAACAGTGACTAGAAAAATAGGTATGGTTATGAGCAAAGTATGAATAAAGGATATCCAGATGATATCATTCTGTCTGGAAAAAGAACCTTAAATAGTGAAGTAACTTAATTTCATGTGTTCGGTGCTGGGCTCTAAACTGAACATTACTATTCAAGAACAAGATCTTGAGTTACAATATCAAAAAAAGGAATTAAGAATAAATTATGAGAAGTATGGAACACCAGAAAACATCACTGTACCTTGGAATAAATCCATTCAAAACAATCCCCTTATTTTGAACAGTTTGTGGATCCTAATTTCAACCATCCAAAGACATGTATCCAAAATCCAACCCTAATTCCAAATTTGAAAATAGAACTAGCAAAGATGTACAGAAAGGGGACAAAAGGCCTCTAGCTTTTTGTGATCTCTCTACAGGGTAGGATTAAACAGACTTACTCTTCAGCCTAGAAAAAAAGACATCTGAGGAAAGAGAGAACAGAGAGCTATACAATCGTGAGAAAGGTGAACAGGGAATATCGTTCACTGGTTTTTAACAGTGAATTAAAAGTGTTTCAATGATCTTTGAGTAGTAAAGAATATTTAATGGTATAAATTATATTAATGATATAAAAACCATAAGTTCTTCATTCACATCATGAGCTGCAGAACTCAATTCCTCAGGACAACGAAGACAGAAAAAGTGGACAAGTTAAATGTCACAGGGCAAACCCTACACAATAGTATTGTTCAGCAAAGTGAGCTCTTGATTAAATCTGCCCTGCTTTCATTATATGATTCTCTTTTGTGCTACAAAACCAAATCAGATACAGGTAATTGTTTAATTTTTATTAAAATTTCTGCCACTGAGAGGTGCGACTCTGTTCCTGTGGTTACCACACTTTGCAAATTCCCTGTGACAACTGAAAAGCTGACTGGATAGAAACCCATCTAAGACACCACCTTCATCTCAGGAAGATCCTGGATTTCAAAGAGCTGGGAAAGGTTTCTGAGAAATATCTTTACATGTTTAGGCTTTTCCTAGGTACCTGCTGTGGGCTGCAGAGTATGTGGGCTGATCCAGTACAGGTGTCAATATAACTTTCTAATTTTAATTCCAAATATAGTTACATCACCCATTATCAGCCTTATCTTAATTTGCTTCAAATGAGCAATAAACTTCCAACAAAATTATATATTTTGATGCCATTTAAAAAGAATTTCAGCAGACAAAAGTTGAACATCAATTATAATTAACATCCCTGAAGTTATTCTACATAGCAAGGGAAATAATATGAAGTGCTTATCAAACATGGGCCAAGTCCTTTTGTTTTTTGTGTTGTTTTTTTTTCATTAGGAGAATCAAATCAAGAATTTAAATCCTTTCTTAAGTCTTGATTACACCCAAAATGCATTCTGGTTTTGTTATAACATTCAGGTTCAAGCAACACATGCTGCCATCTTTTCCCTCATATGTTGTTTATTTTACACTACAAGCACTTTTCCAGTGACTTACAATCTGTTCTGTTCTAGAAAGGTTATGAGTCAGAGCTCATAATCATGTTACCTGAATCTGAATTTGTCTACCTATGTACACCTCTATTTCCATTTCTTCCTGCTAGAGAAATTTCCCTTGTGCAAAATTTTGCATATTCTTCACATTTTCTTTTTCAAATTACTTTCCTTGAGACAGGGCAGAGGGAGGAGTGTCTAGAGATTGTTCTGCGTCCTGTCTGATAAATGAAAGTCCTGTTTTCTTGTTGCCTGGCTACACTCTGTGTCTATGCTGCTGCCTGTGAAATAAACACATTCTTGCTATGCACACTGGCCTTTTTTAGTTTGCCACCCCTGCTAGGAGAAGCCAGGGAAACATAACACGCATCCACTGCTGACATTTTAGACCTGGTAGGAGCAGGCCCATGTTTGTGAAAGGGAAAAAAGACTGAGAGTGAGATATCTTAGGTGCTGTCCAAGACAGAAAGGCAGCACACCAAAAGAGCTAAGACTTTCCTGTGGGTCTTGGGGGACGGATTCCTGAAGGTTGGTTTTACTGGCTAAACCTGAAAGCAGCATTGAGTACCTTGACCTTTTCCATGTCGTTTGTCACCACTTTTCCCAGCCCACTCAGCAGCAGGCCCACGTTTGTCCCACTTTGGCTGCAGAGGTACTTGCAGAATCCTTTGCTGCTCTTCATACTGCTTCCCAAATTCAAGTCAAGGTCAGCTCTGGCTTTCCTAAGCCTATTCCTGCAAGATCAGACAGCTACTCTACAATCCTCCTGAGTCAATTGCCCCTTCTTTCACCTTTTTGGGTATTATGCTTTCTAAGATCAGTTAGGAGCTCCTTGCTCATCCATGCACTTCCATCCACATCCATTTCTATTTGCTACACAGAATTTTAGTTGATCTGTAGTAAAACTCTAGGTACATAAATTAAATTTTAAAACAAACAAACAAACAAACAAAACATAAACAAAAAACCAAACAGCTATTTTAAATTGGTAACAGAGGCTTCAGGTTTTGGTATTCATTTTCTTGTGCTTGAGTACCTTGGCACTGCATTGATTGCACTGAATTGCTAGCCACCTGCTGCCACTTACACATCACCAGTCCAGGAATCACTTCTCTGTGCTGCTTCTGTTTAAGCCTTTGCTGTGCCTTGTCCTCAATCCGTATTATAAATAGGTACACTGTCTCATGGAATGAGATATGGACACACCAGGCTGGAGGCCATTCTGCCTACAGCAGGGACTTTATTTGTGTGACATAGATACTGAATTCAGAACTTTGAATGAAAATTATGGCTCAATTTTCAAAGCATCCACCAAATAAAAAAGAAAAGGACTTGGTTTAAGGCACATTTATAAGAACAAAACGTCATTAAATTGTGATGCTAGCAAATTCAAGCTCAGAAAACAGAGGGAATAAATGCCTAAAAAGTCTCACAGAGAAACAGCAGTTAAGTTTTGAAAGTCCAAACAGAATTATAAATCCCACTCTTCCAAAGTTTCAGAAATGCTTTTAAGCAGCTAACATTTCTGAGCCAATCTAGATGAGGTTGCGCATACCAATTTTTACCTGAAAGTTTACATATATCTAAGTCTATCAATGTCTATCTAAAATCTATTAGTTTTGCCAGGACAACACCATAATAGCCAGTCAGACAAGGATCCAGGCAGAGCTGTGACAAAACAATGGACATTTCAGCTTCTCTGCCAAAGCAAATCCAGAAAAAATTTCTTGTTCATTTTTAAAAATTATTCCATATTAACTATATGTTTAATTTAACCCAAAATGTTTAGACTATTCCTTGATTAGGTTTCTAAAGCTGTTTTCCTTCCTAGTATAAACCAAAGCCTATAGCAAAACCAAACAAGTGTGGAAGAAAATTTAAAAATGCTTCATTCAAGAAATGTTAAAATATGTTGATATTTTATAAAAGAACCCCAGATTTCTTTTCTTTGGTGAAAACAGCTTACTAAAATTAACTTTTTTTTCAATCACCAAAATTATCATCTATCCTTAAAAATTCTCAGGCTGTAGTGTTCACCTATTTCTGAACCTTTCTGTCTTTGCCTGTCAACTGTTTTTCTCCAGTTTCCAATAGTCTCCTCTCTACCCTGAATGTCCTGTGATCATCATGTTAAAACTGAACTCCCCAATTTTCTGAAAGCTTCTTTTATGAATACAGCATGCAGGCCCGAGAGAACAAGCAAGGAGTAAAAAAAAACCCACAGATAGAAACTCTAGACTCAAAATAAAGGGAATGCTTATTGGAAAATAGCCATTATCAATTTCCAGTCAGGCAGAGAATGATTTATTGTTTTCAAGGTTAAGCCCTGGATTTGGGAACCCTACTGAAAATATTGAAGATCCTCTAGTCTTAAAGCAGACAGACAGACAAGTAGAAAACTAGAGACTGCTTAGACTCAGCAAGAGCTAAAAGGCAAGACACAAGATATATAGATTGAGAGACCACTCAGGAATCCAGATAATTCACAGCTAGAAATTAGCTGGAGCAAAGGGAACAATCAACTAGTTATGGAGAAAGACAAAGGTTATGATTAGAATCAATGCATAAATAAATGTCTTCCAGTGAGACATGCTATGCCTGTCACTGAAAGAAAGCCTCATGGAGAGAGACTCACAGGGAGACTGAAAGATATATGAAGCACAGTTTTATCCTGTGGTTATAACACTGGTTGGGACAAAGGCTATTTGCTTTATAACATTAAGTAGGTCTTCCCCATTTTCTTCCTTTAAAAACATTATCCCAAATCACATTATATGGCATTGTTAATAATGACATTGTAAACTGAAACAATTAAAATATGAAATTGGATGAATGACTACTTGCCCAGATAAATATCAAAGAAAACGGTCTTCAGCTTTAAACTTAAGACTCTCAGTTGGAAAAAATACACTTGATTAGTTTTTCCCTTATAAGTAGGCATAAAGGTAAATAAAAATCCTGTCCTTTTTACTCTACTCCTTAGCAGGTCTGGTCATCAGATACAGTGATGGAATATTGAAGTGCTTTGTCTGAGCCTCAGGAGTACTGTTTTTTACTGCAATAGTTCCAGGCTTCCACCTGAGATGCCTCAAGAAGCTGTCCCAACTTTGAAATATAAGCAAACTTAGTCACAAACTATGTACCATGGTATTTCAATTTTGAAATTTTTATTTATTTTAGGATTTTTGATGGTGGCTTTTGGCCACTCTTGGACACTTGCTTGAGCCAAGTTACTATTTGTTTTCCATTTGAGATGTTGTGATACTGAAAGCCAGGATGCAGATTTAAAGGGAGAAACACGCTGCTGTGAGGAAGCCAGTGTTTCTCACAAGGGTCACACTGGACTGAGTTTATTATCAGATCGAAGTCTACTGGGCAGGTCCTTGAAACAAAAGTAGTAGGACTGAGCTGAAGTCAGCGTCAGCCAGAGCTCCACTCAGCTTCCTCAGAAGAGGACAAAGACCCACATAGCTTCCAGTTCTGCCAATAAAAATGACAGAGGAGCTTGCCAAGGTCCAGCTGCAACTGTTTTTTTAATCATAAAACTATTTTTCCTAGGTGTCTCTCCAGCTTCTGTTGTAACCATTCAACATAATATATCGAGGCATGGTGTAAATTAAACAAAAGACAGAACCTTACCTTACTTACAGTTAGTTCATGAAAATACAATTTGAACAGCCTGAGAGACACCATTTAAATGCTGCTGCATCGGGAGCAGATGGGAATCAATCCCAAAAATGCAGCAGAGTGGGTAGAAATTAAATATCTATCTTGAAAATAAGTGTATTATCTGCATACAATTACTTTCTTCACTGATTTTTCTTTAACACTTTCAAAGCCATGGTTTCAGACATTACTTTTCACTTCTGTATTTATAAAAACCCATATTATCAATACATTTTACTTTAGCATAATGGGTGCATGGTGTTTTGAGAGTCTCAGGATTTATGCAGCTCCACAGCATACAATTCATACAATGAGAAGCACCATCCACGGTACAAAAAAGCATAATTTAGTTTAATGGTTAGATTTGGGACACTCAAATTACAGCCTTGTGTCAATATCAGCACCTCCATGCAAAAATGCCAAATACCAGTAAGTTACGAAGAGAAGCTTTTCCTCTACTGAGCCTACGAGCTTTATTTGGAGTTGCCTTTCTGATTATATTTTAATTTCCTTATTCCACTTCTACATCTTTGTCTGTAAAATGTTGAGACATGGACTTGATGGATGCACCACTCAGCGTATAGGGAACTGGCTGGATGGTCACAAGGAGTTGCAGTCAACAGCTCATGGTCCAAGTGGAGACCAGTGATGAGTGTCATTCCTCAGCTGTCGGTACTGGCTTTGTTTAACATCTTTGTTGGCAACAAGGACAATGGGATTGAGTGAACCCTCAGCAAGTCTGCTGGTGACACCAAGCTGTGTGGTGCAGTCAACATGCTGTAGGGAAGGGATGCCATCTGGAGGGATCTTGACAGGCTTGAGAGGTGAGCCCATGCATATCTCATGAAATGCAAGTTTCTGCATATGGATCAGGGCAATCCCAAACACAACTACAGAGTGGGTGCAGACTGGATTGAGAGTAGTCTTGACGAGAATGACTTGGGGTGTTGGTTGATGAAAAGCTCAACATGAACCAGCAATATGCACTTGCAGCCCAGAAAGTCAACCATATCCTGAGCTGCATCAAAAGAAGCAGGTCAAGGGAGATGATTCTTTCCCTCTTCTCTACTCTTATGACACTCAACCTGGAGAACTGCTTTCAACTCTGCCCCCCACCAAGGACAAAGACCTGTTGAGCAAGACCAAATGAGGGCCATGAAATGAACAGAAGGTTGGAGCACCTCTCTTATCATAGAATCATAGAATTGTAGGGGTTCGAAGGGACCTCGAGAGATCATCGGGTCCAACCCCCCTGCCAAAGCAGCTCCCTAGGACATTTCACTCAGATAGGCATCCAGACGGGTCTTGAATATCTCCAGAGAAGGAGACTCCACCACCTCCCTGGGCAGCCTGTCCCAGGGCTCTGTCACCCTCACTGGGAAAAAGTTCTTCTGCATGTTGGTGCGGAACTTCCTGTGCTCCAACTTCAGGCCATTGCCCCTTGTCCTGTCTCCACAGACCACTGAAAAGGGGCTGGCTGATTCCCCCTGCATCCCATGCTTAAGATATTTATAAACATTAATTAGGTCCCCCCTTAGTCTTCTCTTCTCAAGGCTGAACAGTCCCAGCTCACACAGCTTTTCCTTATAGGGGAGATGCTCCAGGCCCTTAATCATCTTCGTAGCCCTTCTCTGGACTCTTTCCAAGAGATCCCTACCTTTTTTATAACAGGGAGCCCAGAACTGGACACAATACTCCAGGTGGGGCCTGACCAGGGCAGAGTAGAGGGGGAAGATCACCTCCTTTGACCTGCTGGCCACACTCCTCCGGATGCACCCCAGGATCCCATTGGCTCTCCTAGCCACCGAGGCACACTGCTGGCTCATGGCCAACCTGTCATCCACCAGGACCCCCAGGTCCTTCTCCACAGAGCTCTTCTCCAGCAGCTCATCTCCAGCAGGTCATCCCCCAGCCCGTACCGATAGAAACGGTTGTTCCTTCCCAGGTGCAAGACTCTACACTTGCTTTTGTTAAACCTCATCTGGTGTCTCCCTGCCCAGCTCTCCAGCCTGTCCAGGTCTCGCTGGATGGCAGCGCAGTGTTCCTGCGAGTCAGCCACTCCTCCCAGCTTTGTATCATCGGCGTACTTGCTGAGGGTGGATGCTATTCCCTCATCAAGGTCGTCAATGAAGATATTAAATAGATGCCCCCTCCCTGGCAGTGTTCAAGGCCAGACTGGATGGGGCACTGAACAACCTGGTCCAGCAGAAGGTGTCCCTGCCCATGGGCGGGGGAAGAAAAGGATGATCTTTAAGGTCCCGTCCATCCCAAAGCATTCTATGACATATTCTATGCTAGGGAGAGCAAGATACCTCAAGGTAATTAAATTCTGAAACATTCAAGGGTAATTTACAAACTTCAGTTTGAAGAAAGACAAGGAGAAAAAAAGAGATTGATGAACTAGCAGAATAGATTTTCAACCAAAGTAACTGTTTCTAAGGGAACTAGCTATTTTAGTATGACTTTTCAGTCCAGCTACATCCAGAGATATGGATTATACAAAACGGCAGCGGAAAAAATGCCTTTAAGGAGGTAATGGTTTAAAAGGAAAAGTAACACTAGGGCTTGGAATCTTAAAGGTAAATTAAAAACAATTCAATTTTTACTCCCTCAAGCTCTAAACTGTCAAAGCCTTTGGTATTTTCAGGCTGTGCTGTAATGTCTAGCAGGACCACTTGAAAAGAGCAACTCAATGGCAATGGAGTTCTGCCATACTCCTACTTCCCAAGCCGATGCACCCATCCATACTAGTTGCAGCTCACAAATTCAGGTATTTTTTGAAAGAGTAAGTGCTCTTAAGAGGTTTTGGATTCTTTAAGGGATTTAGTTGTTTGGCTTGCTTTAACAGCAAATACATTCACAAACATTGTATTTTTACCTACTATCCGTAAATAAACCACAGCTCCCTCCCCTTCCTCTTTTCAAGAAATAAACAGACAAAAAGGATTAGTCAAAGCAAATAACAGGTGAGGTTTTTGGTTTTGCTTTGGTTTGAAGAGGATGAGCTCATGTCTAGTAATAAACTGGTGATCTGAAGAGTGTGTTACTCTCTCCATTCCCAATTCTGTCCTGGGATGACAACACTGTGGTTCCATGCTCCCCTCAGGCAATCCCAGTGAGCCCTTTCAGTGCTTCCCTGCACTTCAAATTGATATTGCTCCCAACCAAAAATTCCTGCCTTCTCCTCTGTGCCATCACATTTGCATGATCCTACAGTGATCTGGTTACATCAGCTACAATGGCCTAAAAACATTCACTTTTCCCTACACACCAGAAAAGTGAGACCAGTGAGTCTGCTCAGCCACAACTGGAGCAAGAAAGAATGGGTAAGAATGCTGACACCCTCAATTAAATCAGACCATGTTGTCAACATGAGCAACTTGGCCACTCGAAGATCTGTTTGACCGAGGCTATCACCATTCCATCACCCATAAGGAGTTTGATTGACTTAGTTTTTTGAAAATTTTCAGTAGTTCTTTAAAGAAAGTTATTAGACCTGAGGAAACTGAGGCTCAGACTCAAAATTAGGAAAATTTCATTTGGATGGATGTAGCCATAATTTGCAAATAAGAGAGACAGAAATAAATAAAAGCCACCACAACACATCCTTTCTCTCTGCTAGTCTTCAAAGCAAACTTACCCCTGAGCAAGCAGACTCTGTGTTTAAGTATGTAAATTGAATTTTTACAAAAATCCACCATGTCTCCCAACTCCTACTACTTGTAATAGAGAAGAACTAGGTACTCAGCATCTTGAGTCCTACTTCTTCAGTGTCTAACAATGGATTTAGGATTCCATCTTCTGAATTTGGCAATATCAAATGATAAGGCAAAGACATCCAACGCAGGGCTGTTCTTTATATTTCCTTTTGGCAGCAGAGTACCCAGAATTCTTGATGTGGCAGATGTAAAGCCTGTTTTGAAACAAATACCAATGTTCCCCAAGTCAGGATTACAAGCCTTCAGTATAACAGAATCACATAATCACAGAAGGGCAGGGGTTCAAAGGGACATCTGGAGATCATCTAATCCAGCCCCTCTGCTAAAGCAGGATCACCTAGAGCAGGTTACACAGGACAGCGTACAGGTGGGTTTTAAATATCTCCAGAGAAGGAGACTCCACAGCCTCTCTGGGCAGCCTGTGCCAGTGCTCTGTCACCCTCACAGTGAAGAAGATTCTTCTCATGTTGAGATGGAACTTCCTGTGTTCAAGTTGTGCCCATTGCCCCTTGTCCTGTCACTGGGTACCACTGAAAAGAGTCTGACCCCATCTTCTAGACATCCACCTTTTACGTATTTATAAGCATTGAGAAGATCCCCTCTCAGTCTTCCCTTCTCCAAGCTAAAGACCCGTGTCTCTCAACTTTTCCTCATCAGAGAGATGCTCCAGTCCCCTAATCATCCTTGCAGCCTTCCACTGGACTCTCTCCAGTAGTTCCCTGTCTGTCTTGAACTGGGGAGCCTAGAACTGGACACAGAACACCAGATGAGGCCTCACCAGGGCAGAGTAGAGGGGAAGGACAACCTCCTTCCACTTGCTGGCCAGGTTCTTCTTTATGCACCCCACAACACCATTGGCCTTCTTGGCCACAATGTCACATTGCTGGCTCATGGAAGCCTTGTTGTCCATCAAGACTCCCAGGTCCTTCTCCACAGAGCCACTTCCCAGGAGGTCGACCCATAAACTGCACTGGTACATGGCCTTCTGGTGTTTTGGCCACTCCTCCCAGTTTTTTATCATCAGCAAACTTGCTGAGGGTACACTCTGTCCCCTCATCCAGGTCATTGATGAATATGTTGAATTCATCAGAGCAAGCACTCACCCCTGGGGCACACTGCTAGCTACAGGCCACCAACTAGACACTTAACTACTTAGGACTCTCTGGGCTCAGCCATTGAGCCAGTTCTCAACCCACCTCACTGTCCCCTCATCCAACCCACACTTCCTAAGCTCGACTATGAGGATGTTAGGAGAGACGGTGTCAAAAGCCTTGCTGAAGTTGAGGTAGACAACACTCACTGCTCTTCTTTCATCTACCCAGTCATGCCATTATAGAAGGCTATTGGACTAGTGAGGCATGATTTCCCTCTGATGAATCCATGCTGACCACTCCCAATAACCTTCTTTTCCTCCACATGCTAAGTTTGTGAAAAAGATAAATGCACTTTTATATCCTCAAGTTAACTTTTCATACACCGCAGATTATTTTAATGAACAGCGGAAAGAAGGGAAGGCAGTGGCACTTTGCAAGCTCCTACAAGGCTATCCAGCTGTTGAATAAAAAGTTTAACATTTGAGTACTGTCATCACCATTCCTTTAATCTTCACCGTCCACGCTGTCAGGGTATTATAGTTTTCAAATAGGAGATCAGAGAATTTGTCTCTAGACTTTAACTAACATTTAGGGAGCCATAAATTCCCCATTTATTGAACTTAAAAAGGTATATGGGACATAACATTTTGTGATTGAAACCTTCAGAATTTAAACTTGAAACCAAAGTGACTGAACACTGTATCATAAAGACCTTGTTATAACAAGTGCAGCTGATAATACAGGCTGATGTATTCTTATGCCATCATTTCATAAAATAAATGGTCTAGAACCTGAGCAGATGGATTTCATAAGCAACCTTGAAACAATAAGGAGTGCCCCTCTACAGCCATCATGCACACCTGGAAAGTTGAACAGGTCAGAACAGGCACACAGCAAACAGTATCATATAAATCTATGGATATCTATGGAAGTTTGCTTATACTAGTATAAAGTACATAAATATTGTGTAACTATGTTGACTTATTTGTTGTGAAGTTTACATGTAAATCTGTGCTGAGAAGGCCTAAAAGATTACTGTTATAATTTAATGTGGGGGGGTTTTTTTGTAAAAATACATTTTCAATGTCAAGTTTGTGGGGTTTTTTGCATTTAAATTGCTAGACTTACTGAATCATAGAATCATAGAATCATAGAATTGTAGGGGTTGGAAGGGACCTCGAGAGATCATCGGGTCCAACCCCCTGCCGAAGCAGCTCCCTAGGACATTTCACTGAGATAGGCGTCCAGACGGGTCTTGAATATCTCCAGAGAAGGAGACTCCACCACCTCCCTGGGCAGCCTATTCCAGTGCTCTGTCACCCTCACTGTGAAAAAGTTTCTCCGCATGTTGGTGCGGAACTTCCTGTGCTCCAACTTGCAGCCATTGCCCCTTGTCCTGTCTCCACAGACCACTGAAAAGGGGCTGGCTGATTCCCCCTGCATCCCTTGCTTAAGATAATTGTAAACATTAATTAGGTCCCCCCTTAGTCTTCTCTTCTCAAGACTGAACAGTCCCAATCTTCTCAGCCTTTCCTCATAGGGGAGATGCTCCAGGCCCTTTATCATCTTCGTAGCCCTTCTCTGGACTCTCTCCAGGAGATCCCTGTCCTTTTTATAACAGGGAGCCCAGAACTGGACACAATACTCCAGGTGGGGCCTGACCAGGGCAGACTAGAGGGGAGGATCACCTCCCTTGACCTGCTGGCTACACTCCTCCGGATGCACCCCAGGATCCCATTGGCTCTCCTAGCCACCGAGGCACACTGCTGGCTCATGGCCAACCTGTCATCCACCAGGACCCCCAGGTCCTTCTCCACTGAGCTCTTCTCCAGCAGGTCATCCCCCAGCCTGTACTGATAGAAACGGTTGTTCCTTCCCAGGTGCAAGACTTTACACTTGCTTTTGTTAAACCTCATCTGGTTTCTTACTGCCCAGCTCTCCAGCCTGTCCAGGTCTCGCTGGATGGCAGCGCAGTGTTCCTGCCAGAACACTAAACCAGAATGTAAAACCAGGCATATGCATTGCATACAAGTTTTGTACTTTTCCCCTCTAATTCCCTATTTCCCCTACAAGAAGGTATTAGGCAGAGGTTCACAAATTTAATGCAGTTTCTAGTATCTACCATTCAACCTTCTGCTTGGGCTCCCTCCTACTTATGCATGCTATAGCTTCTCAATGAATTTACAGGAGGTACAGGCATATAAGGAGTTTACAACATGACACATTTTTCCATGGTGTATGGACTTCTGACATTATCACCTTGTCAATACAAACATTACTCTAATTAACTCTCTTCCTCTATCCTAAATGTGCTTGCACTTTCCTCTTCACAAATACTAGGGGCACAACCCTGCTTGTCATTAAATAAAGCCAGTAAGGATTTTTCACTACGCATATAAGAAAGTCCTATAAACAGACCCAAATTTTCTTTTCACGACTTGTTTTTAACATGACTAAGTCAGTAAAAAGCTATAGTCCTGCTCACTTTTGATACAGTCCTTTCACAGTAGTTTCTGGACAACTACTTTTAATGCAAGCTGTCTGTCCTCTTCCTAAACGTGTTTTAACACTTTCTTCTTTCATGTGTAAAATACACTTGCTACTCTGCTGTGGTGCATGTTATGACATCTGTCCATAACAACATGACTCTATGTCTATTCAAGAAATAAGCCTTACCAGATAGTCTTCCCTATAGGAAGTACAGCAAGTAGTAGATAAGCTTTTTCGCAGTTTTCTATCTTCCCTCATCTATTTAACAGTTAAACTTCTGAGATCTCTGTCTCCTAAACCCAGAACTTGTGTCTGCTGTGCTTGTTTGAAGTCCTGACTACGGTCTCAGAGCTTAAAATGGCAAGAGTAAACCTGGTCGAATAATTCAATCTTACAACATAGGAACACGTGGACTTCAAGAATGATTCTGGAGAGAACCTTCAAGAAGAGATATTGTGGCATTTTTTAAAAACAGTTTTTAGTAATACCAAATATCAAGTCTATTAAGTCAGGAAAGTAATATTGCTGAAGTTTCTTCTACAAGACTACTTCAAAATCAAACACAATATCAAAAAGGCCTGTACTAGGAAGAGGGGTAAGTATTCCAGACACGGCATTAGAGGTCTCTCATACCTTCTACCTGGAAAAAAGCAATAACTTATAATAGAGATGGAATTTGTATAGACAGTAAACATTTAGGCTACTATTGACTTATATGCGGAGGATGCTCCCATATGAGCAACGTTCCACGCCTTCTGTTCTGAAAGGGAATAGTTATCCATGGAAACAGCTGAAAAGCTTCCATTCATGTAAGTATTGATCCTCAAGTCCTGTAAAATAACCTTAAAAGCCTCTTGAAAGAAGTAAAAGTGCTGAAAATTTCTTCAAGTCATTAGGTAGGTACTAAAGCATGTCAAAGACATAACTAGCTATGCCTATTAAAAGCAGCAACCTACCCCCAGCATTAATCTGTTCATAAATCAATTGCTTGTGTGTATTCAGATCCCCATCTGTTCTCCAAAACTGTTTCCATTCTTCTTACACCAGGCGGCCCTGCAGACTTGACACCATTATGAAAGAGCAACCTAGGCTCTGCTTTCTCTTTGTCTAAGAACCGGATTATTAATCAGATTTCCAGTCAATCAGCTCATTTTTATAAGCTGCTTGCAGGATTCTCTGAGCGTTACCAAGTATGCATTTCAACGTAGTAGCCTGTTGGTGCTAGCAATGAGGCACAGGAAAGGAAGAAAATAAGATGGAGCCTGTAAGGGTGTCATTTTTGCTTCATAATACAAGAGAGATATAATATAATAGAGAAAAATGGGTGCACTGCCACTGTCTGATTTATTTCTTCAAGGAGAAGTTTATTTTCGCAGTCCAATTGCACTAGTAGCAATGACAGCAACAGCAGCAGTACTTCCATAAGGAACCAAACAATTTCCCTGTGAGGGCCTAGCTTTCTACTTTTCTGAAGAACTAAACACTTCTCAGGATCTCTGGCATGCCACAGAGGTCTCTGCTAATCAAGCATATGACAAAATAGAAAAAAACACCCAAAGCAAGCAATGCTACAGGGTTGGGGCAGAGTGGCTGGGAAGCTGCCTGGCAGAAAAGGACCTGGGGGTGTTGGTTGTCTGCAGGCTGAACATGAGCCGGCAGTGTGCCCAGGTGGCCAAGAAGGCCAACAGCATCCTGGCTTGTAGTAAGAATAGTGTGGTGAGCAGGATCAGGGAAGCGATTGTGCCTCTGTACTCAGCTCTGGTAAGGCCGCACCTCAAGTACTGTGCTCAGTTTTGGGCCCCTCACTACAAGACAGACATTGAGGTGCTGGAGTGAGTCCAGAGAAGGGCAACAAAGATGATAAAAGGATTGGAGCACAAGTCTTATGAGGAGCGGCTGAGGGAACTGGAGTTGTTAAGCCTGGAGAAGAGGAGACTGAGGGGAGACCTTATTGCTCCCTACAACTACCTGAAAAGGAGGTTGTAGGGAGGTGGGAGGTTACTTCTCCCAAGTAACTAGCAACAGGACAAGAGGAAATGGTCTCAAGTTGTGCCAGAGGAGGTTTAGATTGGACATTAGGAAAATATTTCTTCACAGAAAGAGTGGTCAGGCATAGGAACAGGCTGCCCAGAGAGGTGATGGAGTCACCGTCCCTGGAGGTGTTCAAAAAACGTGTAGGCGTGGCACTGCAGGACATGGTTTAGTTGAGATGGTGATGTTGGACTGATGGTTGGACTTGACCATCTGAGAGGTCTTTTCTAACCTTAAATATTCTACTCTATTCTATGAGAACTCAATTCTCTTTTCTAAAACTTACTCTATGAATCTGTAACAGCCTATTTACTTTCAAGGTAAGAAAAAGGAGATCTAGATGCTCCTTTTTTTTATCTTGATGTGACTTATACCAAACATGGTCTGACTGCTCTGAAGCCCGTGTGGCAGCATTTGCCTTTGTCTTCCTCTCCTGAATATGAAACAAGAGGGAAAACAAATTCCAGTAGGAAAAAGTACTCTCAACCAATATTCCCATAGCCATCATAATAGTACATTAACACCAGAATCAGTAATTACAGTACTTATATAAACTTCCACACAGTAATTACACTGTCTGTTCAACAGGCCTTTTAAAGCAATGTCTATACCACAGACAGGTGAGATAAAAGAGATCTCAACATGCTTCAATTAACACAAACATCTGCTACTCCTGTCCCATGATATTAGGAAGTCTGGTGCACAGTCTGTGTAGCAGTCCATGCACCTACTGCTAATGCTGCCATCAGTCCACACACTAGCCAGACAAATACACCTCCAGTATGCCACATATGTGCATGACCACAACAGTGCTTCTTGAAGGGTCTACAATGTACTGTGAGGGTAGCACAGCAGCAGCTCCAAAACCACCCACCCATTCATTTATTAACTATTCAAAATAGACATAAACTAAACGCCAAACCCAGAAAGTTACAAAATTCAGCTTTGTCACATGAATGTCAGCACAGCAAACACCATCCAGCACTAACAGCACACCACCTGCAGCCCCAGCAGCATGCCATAGGCACACCTGAGAAGTCCTGGAGGCTTCCCCTCCCTTAAAGCCATGTTCTTATATCACACAAATACATTAAATCTAGCCAAGGCTTTTCCAACAATAGTAACAAAGATGCCCATAGAAAGTGTTGATTTGACACCAATAACTAAAAATAATCCACCCATCACCATAGTTCCCAAAAGCTTTTACAAGTTTCACTATAACTTTGCCAGAAAAGCTTCTCTGAGTTTGAATTAAATGTCTATAAAATGAGAAAAAAAACATAGTCTTCTGAATCCTACTGTTATGAAACTCAAGCTACAGAAGATTCAGATCCAAATCCATGCTGTGAATCAGATGACAAAGACAGACATAAGCCAGTTTCTTACAGTCAAAAGCAGTATGCTAGCTGTTAGACTATTAACTCTATTTCACTTTCCAGCTTTCACTTGCATCTTTGAGATGTTCCACTTCACATAGACAATTAAAAATGTTTACCAGGGATATGACAAACTACCTCTGAATGAGATAGAAAAGTAGTCAAGTTCTTCTAGTATTCTAATCCATTATATATTTTCACTGGCCAGCTCTATCCTGTTTTATCTCAGAAATGTTGGCATTCCTGGGAGTGGGACTACCTGACACAGAACAGTCTTCAAATTCCTTTATCTCAATTTATTTTAGTTACATTTTGCTATTGAATTGTGGCCCCAAAATAGGTTACATATTAGACCCCAATTTCTAAAAATGCTGTTTGATTAACTGTCTGCTGCATCCTACGCTGGAAAAGAAGAGCAGGTAAGCCTATCAGCTGCGCTAAGTCTACTATACATGAGAAAATCCAGTGTTTTTCCTACAGGAAGAGCAACCTGGGAATCACTTGATTCAGATGCTCTTTGTTTCAGTTTTCCCTTTCCTACATGTAGTTAAAGGTATTTTTATTTAAGTACTCCATATTGCTGTCTGCAAGTCTTGTATCATTTGAGAAGCCAGCTACAGGTAACAGAGTGATTGTCTTGGGCTGCGCGATCCCCGATGGAAGGTACAATATGTCTCCCACACTGCAGATTTCAGAGCTGTAAATAACTCCAGACAGTCTCTGGGCTTTGCTCAGCTGCTGGCAGACTATGCTTCAGCCAGGAAACTTGAATGGCTGCACCCAGGATCTGCAGAGTCATTTGCAGATCCTCGTGGAGATGTGCATCTGGAGAGTCTCAACCACCTGTTCTGTAAGAATTTTTGGCTGAAAATTATACATATCAGCCTGGTAAACACAGCGTTAGCCTTTCTCCTTCAGTCTGCTCCTCATAGGCTGACACTGCCTCCAGCCCGCTCTGGCACTCTGTGAGCTTCGCCTGCCTTGGTGATCGGGTGGGGTTTGTCTCTCATGTTTTTTCATGCTGGCTGGCTTCCAGAGATACTCCAATTTTGTAACCATTTTGTGGCCATTTTTAAAGGGCTGCTTTTCATGCAATGTATTCAGCCAGACCAGATGTTTTTCTTGAACAAACTACTGGGTTTAACCCTCTTTTCTCTTCAGATTTTATCTTCGAGGACTACGCTGACTAAAGCTCTTTCATCTATTTAACTCTGATTTACTACATAAACCAGATGCTATCTGTGCATTGTTTGGAAAAAGTTACCTCCAGCTTTCTAGTACTTTTCCTTCAGCTGGCTTTTTACAAGCAGCAGGGTTTGTGTATGGCTGGTTCTACGAGCAAGGACTCCAAGATACTTTCTGCTGTGTTCCACACTGCACATACACCTCCTGTTCTGGAAAAGCCTGCTAAATATTACTTCTTCACAGAAAAAAAAACCCAAATAATACTTTTTTATTTCCTTGAAGTAAATCAAGACCTTTCTCTTCTGTGATACCCCTGACTCCATCCACACGGTGCATTTGACCAAGCGTGACTGTGTTCTCAGGCTAAAAGATGCATTTTCTTTCCCTATACGCAAGGCTGGTGGCAGAGACAGGCCTTCCACAGCACCGTGCTGTCCACAAGTTTCATACCTCTCATCAGCTCCAAAATGCATTCACAGTGCCCCAGTCTGATCAGATTCATCCACAGCAATCCATAATTTTTCTCTGTTCCATCCTGCCTAGTTATTCTCTACAGCTCCCAAGTCCCACTGAGAATGTACCTTCTAGAAACCAGTTTTTCATCACACTACCCGTTACTTGATCACAGTTGTTAATGAAGTTTTGGCAAATTTGGTGGTGACAAGACAAATATTTCTTCAACATTTACCTGGGTAGACTTATAATTTCTTATTTCTTTATGTTAATGTGCACTTACTTTAAAATACAATTATAAAATGAGCAACAAGATGTTTTATATGTAATTTTATAGAAATAAAATTCCAATTAAGAATGAAAGCGGTTCTTCCTTTTGTGTGTCACAGCTGGGTGTGGAGCAGAAAACTCAATAAAACTTCACATTTTAGTGAAAGAGTGTTCTTGGTTTACAGAGGAAGCCTCCTTTGGTAGATTATTTGGACATGGTTTTTCATGCAACAGTTCCCAAGTTTCAACTTTCCATGAGTGTATAATCTGAATATAACTTAGAGAAACATTACAGCAGTTGGTTCTTCTCCAACTGATTTCTTTTTAAAAATTTTTCTTGTTGCTCTTCCCATCCCTCACCAGATTTAACTCCACATGTGCCTTGGATTTCCTCATCCCACCCCAGCTTGCTTGGACAGTGTCTCTATATTACTCCTGGGTCACCTGTCCTTGCTTCCACTGCTTGCATACTTCCTGTTTATGCTTGAGTTTAGTTGGGAGCTCTTTGTACACCCATGCAGGTGTCCTGATGCCTTCACCTAACTTCCTGTTCATCAGTACGGACCGTATCATGTAAAAAAAAACCTGGTAAGCTTATAGAGGAACATTCACATGATCATGTGAACTTCTGCACTCAGCTGTCAATGCATATGCAGGGTTTGGTTGAGGAGTCCTCATACAGCTTCATTTTCTCGTGCTGAGAAACACAATATTCTACAAGTAACACTACTGATAGCCGTGTGAGAAATGACTGTGGAATCATGCCTAGAGCAGTCTTCATAAATATACAATGACATATTTTTGATCTTCTATGAACTTTCAGCATTATTGTTTCTTCTAGACCTGTCCTGACATATTCTAAAAGCTTCATTAATGAATCCTAGCCTAATTCAAGCAAGAAAAAAATCCCCCTGGAAAAGCTTTTTTTGTGTTTAACAGTATAAAACTTATTCAAGGGTTGGGTTTTTTTTTCTCTTGTACTGTAATTGCCCAGGTATTGGTATTCAGATAAAACAGTGTACAAAATTCTACTGCAGTAACAAGAATAACCATGCATCTCAGAGTAAGAAAGTTTCACTGAGGAAATTCTCATCTCACTGTGTACTTACAGACCAGAAAGCCAACCTTATCCTGGGCTGCATCAAAAGAAGCATGACCAGCAGGTCAAGAAAAGCGATTCTGCCCCCCAACTCTGCTCTCATGAGACCCCACCTGGAGTACTGTGTCCAGATGCGGAGTCCCCAGTACAAAAAAGACGCTGAGCTGTTGGAGCAAGTCCAGAGGAGAGCCACAAAGGTGATCAGAGGGCTGGAGCACCCCTCCTGTGAAGACAGGCTGAGAGATTTGGGGTTGTTCTGCCTGAAGAACACATCCAGGACAAGTGTCCCAAACTGGCCAAAGAGGGTATTCCATGTCAATTATGTCATGCTCAGCATAAAGGGGGGCTGGTGAGGGGAGGAGTGCATGACTCGAGGACACGTAGTTTTTGGGGATGGTCCAGCTTCAGGACAGCTCTGAGCTGTACAGCCTGAATTGTGACATTCAGTGAGAAACTACATTTGGTATCAACAATTTAATACATTTTTTGCTATAAAAGTCCTATTATTATTATTTCTCTCTCTGCTGTCCCAGTAAACTGTCCTTATCCCAACCCATGAGGTTCACCTTTGGTTTCTTTTCCCTTTTCCCCTTCCCCTCCTCCCTCACAGAGCAAGAGGCTTCATGGTGCTCAGCTCCCTGCTGGGGGCAGAAACACCACAAGATAGTACATAGAAGAAGGCTAATTCTCACAGGAGAGCTAATGTCCCTCCACAAATATTGCCCTGCTGTCACAGAATATTGCTTTAGTCCAGAATTAGCTGAAGTATACCATTGCCTTATACAGTCCAGAGATTTGGAAACCAGCAGGATGATTTCTTTTCAAACAGATGCTACTTGGTGATTACTCTTGTGAAGCTGTTTTCGTGTACCTATGTTTGTGAAAATGTATACATGAGTGACACCTGAGAAGACCTTTCCACAATTACTTTTAGTGCATGTAAGGCAGTCTGACCCCTATACATACCAAGAAAAATTATCAGAAAGGGATAAATTATGCTACTATAAAATCCACAACAGCTGTTTCCTAAATATCTGCTGTAAAGTGTACGCACACACCTTTTGATATCACTTCTATTTCCCATGAGAGCAAATGCACTTGTATTACATATTCAGATGATCCAGGCTTCCTTTTTGTCTTAGAAACAAAACTCAAATGTTTAATATCTAAAGAAAAGAGGAGCTTTACTGCAGTGGAAGTTAAAAATCCTGGTACCTATTTTTCTTCCTTATTGTGAAACCAGAACGGTAAATTCCTGTAACCACACAAGAAATGCAGTTTAACTAGCAGAGGCAAAAAAGAAACAACAGAAACAAAAAATCTAAGCTGCTCCAGCTCTGTGGATGTGTTCACACTCATTTGCCTAGAAATACACTTGCACTTTTATTTCAGTATTGGCACAAAACAATGACAGATACAGCAAATGAATGAAAAATGACAAAGTCTCTGCCTGGCTTTCTTTTTCTTCTTTTTTCTCCAGATCCCAAAACACTGACAAGTCAAACAGCAGCAAAGCCCTGCCAATTTGCCAATATTCTTTTGCTTCTATTTCCAAATTTACGTGACAAATTTTAGCTGTAGTGAAGGGTAGGTAATTACAAATTCTGGAGAATAAAGCCTCCCAATAGTGTAGAAGTCAAGTGTAATGAGTAACAAGGATGGATGAGCAGGAGTAGTCATACATCCAATCGGCCACCTCCTATGTTCTCTACGTAGTTTTGCAATGGGGGTCTGCATATGAACACAGAACACCATGCACAAAATCCCCTAAACAAATAGGTAATATGTGACTACATCTATTCAGGTGAAAAATCCCATGCATGGAAAAAACTTTCAGAATGAAGGATGAATCAGTATTTGGCCAAATACAGACAATAGTATAGTAGCCATCTTCTGCATTCATACGTAGGTGAATCCATGAACACTGTATGTTTCAGCAGGAGCATGTCTTTTCAACAGAAATGGAGCACTGTCTGCTGGTAACCGATACCCACAAGTACACCACAGAGTGGAGACAGAGATTCTAACATGCTTTATCTAGCTTGAGGAAGCCCCTAGCAGCTGCATGTAAAAGTTCATTTGGGTAAAGATTAGGCATATATGAAATTACACACTGGTAGCCAAATTCATCCTTTTCTGGCTCCAATTAGGTTATAAGTTTCATAAGAAATTTCTGTTCTGTGAACAGAAAACAATGAAATACTAATGGAATCACAGGAAAAGAACTGGAACAGACCTAAAAGCAGCCACCATGTCCATCTCTACCCACCAGAGAGGACTAGCTCTGGAGCACTGGCTTCACAAACACGTAACTCTTTAAATTCCCAAATGTCTAATTTAATTATGTGCGGACTTGCTATATAATAAAATCCATCAGTCTGCCATCAGAAAGGCAACAGCAGGAAGAGGTATTGTACATAAGTTTGGGTTTTTTAAACTGCTCTCAGCATCACCTTATACAAAATGTAATAGTTCAAATATGTCCTCAAGTTTTGCTCATCCTTGGCACCCAAATAGAAGTATGTTATTGCATAGCTGTGCAGATATGTGTTTCTGTCCCAAGACAGCAGCCCAAAGCTCCAAGTCAATGGTTATTTGTACTTAAAACATTTAAAAATTCATATTTCTAATACATATACACTGTTACTCTATTAAATGATTGGTTTAGATTTGTCTAGCATACAAATTAGTATACATGCTCAGTTCTTTTCTCTGCCTTTATCTTTTGAGTAGGTGGCATAATTAGGGTAGGTGGTCCGTGAGTCAATGTTTGCAATTCCCCTTGCTGGGATCACCTTTCTCCTAGTTTCCTGTTTCTTTTGGCAAGGCCAAATGGCTCTTCATGGTTTACTGACTGAACTAGTAACATATCAGTTAAACTTCAGCTTTTAACAATGAAAACCTACTTGTCAGACAAAGGTACATTATCTAGATATTTCTTGGTAGAGCTACACATGACAACTGTTTTACATTTGATTTTACTGTAACAGGAGAGAGCACAGATGAGACTGTTCACCCAAACTGGCCAAAGGAGTATTTCATACCGCATGAAGTCATGCTCAGTATATAACTGGGGAGTTAGCCAGGAGGTGGTTTGGCTCAGGACCTAGCTGTGCATTGGTTACTGGTGGTGAGCAATTGTGCTGTGTATCACTTGTTTTGTATATTATTATTGTTGTTGTTGTTGTTATCACCTTCATCATCTTCCCTTCCTGTTCTATTAAACTGTCTTTATCTCAACCTATGAGTTTTATCTTTTTTTTTTTCTTTTCAATTATCTCACCCACCTGAAGGTGGAGGGTGGTGCAGTGGAGTGAGCAAACAGCTCTGTGGTTGTTTTAGCCTCCTGCCAGGATAAACCACAACACCTGCATAAAGAATTTGACTCTTGCAGCAAAGCAGGGCCTAAAATTGCCTTTTAAAATGGACTTTGAGGTATGTGTTTTACTAACTTAAAGATGGGCAGATTCAGCATGGGACTAAAATCTCAGGAGAATTCTGTAACTACAGGAGCAGGTGGAATAGGCTCACGTTCAACCCTTTGGGCACTTCAAACTGAGAATAGGCTTCATAGATGAAACACTCAGAAGGCAAACTCAACAATGTGCCCTGTAAATGCCCTAACTATCTGACTTTGTAAACAAGTTCATCTTATGGATGAAGAAAAGGTGCATATGTTCTGTCAGGCTTGTGATAAGCTTCTACATGCTGGCTTGTAAAAATGTTTATGGTAATTGTGGTATAAACACTTTTACAAGCCAGCGTGTATTAGCTTTTCACTCTGCATCAGCAAACTTGTCGTGTAGGTAGAAACAAACAAATGTTTGGATTTAGAAGCTCTCCTTTCAAGGAATTTGGAAAAAAAAAAAACCCAATGAAAAATAGATACTTGTTAGTGCTACCCTTGACATTATGTCAAAGCCCTGCTATTAATCCTGACATTGGCTAGGGATCTATTTTAAAAACATTTTTGAAAACAAATTTATTCACTTAAAAACTATCCTTTCGATTTCTGCTTTTATATTTTAAGGAATATAAGATATTTTTTCATGAAATCCAGCAATAACAAAGCAAAACTCGTAAAACAAAACCATGCAGAGCTGTACCTTCCTTCTATGCCTATGAGCCTATGATAGAGCAGTGAGAGGTATAAAATATCTGTCCTCCTATAACCACAGCCCAGTGAGTGCTCCTTTCTTAATCCACTATGGGCAGATTGTTCCAACAGTCAGCTTTGAACGAGTTGACTTTTAGGCTTCTCCAGCAAGAGCTTAAAAAGCTTTCATTTGGTTTAGTCTTCTTTATTCTGCTACACAAAGGAAATTGCTGAGACACATCAAATGCTGGTTTGCTACAGACACCATGGTATGAAACTTGCTTACTCATACAAGAGGCTTTTCTGATAAAGTGCAGAGCACAGAACCATGACATGTGGGATGACAACTTTGATGCAGGCACAATGGGCAATGATGTCTCCCTGCATAGTCCTAGCTCGTGTTTAAATACACATCCTGTCTGATGCAACCTAGTAACACTCTCACCCCCACTTTTACAAGGGATTAACTTTCTCTAGACTGATGGAAAGGGCACCCTTTCTATATAGGAATCTCTGTTCTGCTTTTCTTTTGTGAGAACCTGTATTTCAAATAGCTGTCTGGTTTTGTGTTGTTTGGGGTTTTCTAGGAAAGGTTATCTTGTGCATCAAAACTATTTTCCAGGTTCACAGAAAACATGCATACACATATTTTAGCCCAAAAGTATTTTTGGAAACATTTTCATTATTCCTTTTTAGTGAGCTTTCCTATTACAAAACAATACCTGATCATATTGCTATGACTGATGATATTCCAAAATAATACTTAATTTATTAAATGTCTATCTTTTAAAAATATTTTTTAAAAGTAAACAAAATATTTGCAGAGTTGCTTTTGTTATAACTAAATGGTTCTTACAGTTCCAGTTTGTTATTTTTATAATAGCACTGTGTGGATAAACTAACAACACATTCCAACAATTAAGCATGACAGACAAGGAAACTTGTCTATACAAAAATAATATTATTTGTTGATCCACTTCAGTTAAGTTTAGCCATTCCCTTTATTTTCCAAGGAGAAACGTACTCTAAGAAAGATTAAACTGTTCAAACAAACTAAACAAAAAAAAATGAAATCAAAGCATCAATGTAAAAAAAATTAAACAGTTATATAAGATTAATTTAAAAATAGAAAAGAGCAATGCAAATTGCAACAATCATCCTTGCTTCTATGCTGGAAGTACCTGCTGTGTAAGAGGAAAAGTCAGCAATTTTCTTCCTCCTTCAGACACACAATAGCAAAGATAGAGATTGAGTAATTTGCTAAAATAATTATACTACAGGTGCATTTGTTGTGTGGTTTGTAGCCATTTCATACTGTTACTGTTTTATACTGAAAGCTTCTTACAGCTAACGCTTCACTGTATGCCTTTTCTTCCAGATGCAAACCCATTGTTTATTAGCTTATGAAATATCTGCATGTTTTTACAAATGCTGGTTCATGTGAAGAAATCAAAGTGAGCAACAGAAGTAGAAGAATTAAAATGAGTTTTTACATTATTATTATTATTTGTGCAATTGTGTGAAGAAAAATATGCATTAAAAAAACTTCTCCTGTCTGTAAATAAAGCATCAAAGCATTCAGTCCCTTGGTTGACATTTGTTTACAATGTCAACTAGTACATACAGTATTAACCAGTTAAACAACAGCCTGCTTTATTTCTCCTGAAATTCCACCATTCTGTTTCACAAGAATCTCATATAACCTCTACTTTGCTTCTCCTTCTGTTCCTACCTACCTCAATCATAAAAGAGTTTCAGGTTTGAAAGATCTGGAGCTTCAAAATACTGTCATTTTTAATTGCTAATTCAGTAAACTTTGTATCCTCTAAACCTATCCAAAAGATTTCTTTAACCACATGTGAATAAGAGAACCTTTGAATACAATAAAGCTTCAGAAATCAAAGTGTACTTCAGTCATACCGATGTAATCCTAAACAAGATGTTGGGATGACTGAGGTCACAGTTAGGATTCTGTCAATCCAACAAAATTTATCTGAAGGCTCTGTAAATCTCAATGAATCATTTGGCAAGTACACTCTTCTTTCTTTGTGGGTTTCAGATTGGTAGCTGGTGAGTTTGAATTCCAAGTTTCCACAGAAATGGTTACTGTCTCTTTCATTGCTAAAGCTTTAATACTTTCCAACATGAGACGGAGATTGTCTTTCTGTTGTAATATTTTCAACAAAGGCCGAGAAAAGTTGTGGATCTTTATGGCTGAGGACTTGTAGGAAAAGTATGGATGAGTACCTGTCTGTAAGAACAGTGGCAATGGCAACTGTTCCTGCCCTGGGGTACCTGGAGGGGTTAAACGGCCTCTTGAGAACCCTCCCAAACCCACTTTTATGACTATAAAATCACTGACCACTTCATATCAGATTACAAGACAACCTGAGTGCGTTGTGTAATGAGTTTGGGAGTCCTAAATAACGACCATACATCTTGGCTTACTTCCATCAAAACAAAGCCTTCAGCTACCTCATAATTAATTTAGATCTGCCACAACTGGCACATCCAAGGAAGTGTATCTTTTGGATATGGGCTGTCCCAGGGCACCCTAATAGAACAGAAGGTAAGCAGAGAGCAAGAAGAGGAAGAGAACATCTGTGAAGGACAAATATGAAGAAGTTATAATGGTAGGCCTGAAAACAGGAAGGAAAAAAACCCCACTTGAATACTTGGAGTAGGGGTAGTAAAGATATACCAGTGAAAGGAAAAAAAAATTACTTACTTTGGTTTTAATTTAGAGATATAATCTCCCTAAAGGGTTGTAGGAAAAGGTTTGAAGATACAGAGGTAAGAAAGTGATGCTACAGCATTGAAGACAGAATAAGAACCTTTACCAAAGGTCAACTTAAGACTGCCTGCTTAAATGTTTCTGTACATTTATAAGACCAAAAGCTAGTAACCTAGTATAACATAAATAGTATGATCCCTCATGCTATATTTTTTGCTGATTGGGGTGAGAGAGTGTTTTTTCAAGTCAGTCAGCATAATTATAAACCTCTGTAATGGGCAGATTTCTCCCTCATTAGTGAATTCAGCCTACTGATATTTATCCTAACAGAAGAAAGCTGTGAACATCAATCTATAAATTAGCAGTACAAACTACAAGAGCTTCAGCAGAGACCTCTGAGTGCAGCCTCTCAACAAGAATCTTCAAACCAAAACTCAATTATTTGCCAGGATATGGAGTATGTTACATAAGGTCATAGAATACCGTCTAAACTCTGGATATTAAAAGTGCTCGGTGCATCACAGACTTAAGCACTAGCAATAAAATCGAATACTTATCAATATTGCAATTTTTGTTAATCATAAGCCAACTTCGGATCTTGTTTCTAGTAGTCTAGAAGATAAGGAAGTCTGCAAGCCTAATTAAAGGATAAACTAGGTGTTCTACAAATTGTAAGGACAGCCTTACCTGAATGCATTTTACTTTTCCATATTCAACACTACAGTAAGTACTACTTCATTAAATAACAGGCATGGTACTGAATCTAAAACTAGTTAATTTTCAATTGCACAGATGAAGACCATGAAAAATCATACATTTCTATTGCATTCTGATTTTCTATTTCCACACCGTAGCAAGTTAGCCACCTTAATTAAATTTCCTAAACAACTTTTAGAGCCAAGAACAAAAGAATGGTGAAGGTTAGAAAGGATGCCAAGGTTAAAAATAATGAAAGACAAAAGCAACAAAACCTAAGTACGAACACCACTCAGAAGGACTGAGGGAAAATGAGATTCCTGGTTTATGGAAGTCAGATGATCAGGGTAAAAGGAATTGATCACAGGTTTTCACCTTTCTATGAAGCTTAACTGTCTCTAAAAGGCTTTGTTTCCCCTTTCAAGCTCTAACAGGTTTTAAAAAACAGAGTTACCTAATATACAAAATTAACACTCTAATACCTGTGTCCACACTGTATTTGTTCCTTGAAAATTTGCTGTTTCCTATGCCTAATTTAACTTTAGCAAGTATCATAGAATCATAGAATTGTAGGGGTTCGAAGGGACCTCGAGAGATCATCGGGTCCAACCCCCCTGCCGAAGCAGGCTCCCTAGGACATTTCACTGAGATAGGCATCCAGACGGGTCTTGAATATCTCCAGAGAAGGAGACTCCACCACCTCCCTGGGCAGCCTATTCCAGTGCTCTGTCACCCTCACTGTGAAAAAGTTTCTCCGCATGTTGGTGCGGAACTTCCTGTGCTCCAACTTGCAGCCATTGCCCCTTGTCCTGTCTCCACAGACCACTGAAAAGGGGCTGGCTGATTCCCCCTGCATCCCTTGCTTAAGATAATTGTAAATATTAATTAGGTCTCCCCTTAGTCTTCTCTTCTCAAGACTGAATAGTCCCAGCTCACACAGCCTTTCCTCATAGGAGAGATGTTCCAGGCCCTTAATCATCTTTGTAGCCCTTCTTTGGACTCTTTCCAGGAGATCCCTGTCCTTTTTATACCAGGGAGCCCAGAACTGGACACAATACTCCAGGTGGGGCCTGACCAGGGCAGAGTAGAGCGGGAGGATCACCTCCCTTGACCTGCTGGCTACACTCCTCCGGATGCACCCCAGGATCCCATTGGCTCTCTTAGCCACCGAGGCACACTGCTGGCTCATGGCCAACCTGTCATCCACCAGGACCCCCAGGTCCTTCTCCACAGAGCTCTTCTCCAGCAGGTCATCCCCCAGCCCGTACCGATAGAAACGGTTGTTCCTTCCCAGGTGCAAGACTTTACACTTGCTTTTGTTAAACCTCATCTGGTTTCTCCCTGCCCAGCTCTCCAGCCTGTCCAGGTCTCGCTGGATGGCAGCGCAGTGTTCCTGCGAGTCAGCCACTCCTCCCAGCTTTGTATCATCGGCGTACTTGCTGAGGGTGGTCACTATTCTCTCATCAAGGTCGTCAATGAAGATGTTAAACAGGACTGGACCCAACACCGAGCCCTGGGGAACACCGCTAGTCACAGGCCTCCAGTCAGATTCCACTCCACTGATCACCACCCTCTGAGCTCGGTCCAACAGCCAATTCTCAACCCACCTCACTGTCCACTCATCAATCCCATGCTTTCTCAGTACAAATGACATTTTTTATTTAAAAAATATTTTCTCTATAACAACAATAAATTCTGAATATAGAAGCTACACAATAGTAAGTCGGAACATTTTTCTAAGAGAACATGATCTTGTTTTTTTCATAGATCCACTTTTTATAGATCCAGCCTCCTTTTTTATAGATCAACTCAAACAAAATCACAGCAGATACTAAGTTAACATCAGGTCTGTATGGCCTGGGATAAAGGCTAATCTGGAATTAAAATGGATAATATGACTTATATAATATGGGGACGCAAAGAGGACAAAACCAGATGAATACTTATCTATAGTTATGAAGCTTATGAATATCTTGATTATCTGCTTTGAAACATCTGCTTACCCACATCATGCAGAGGAACTGAGAAAACAAACATAAAACATACCTGTATTAGAGAGAGGTCCTCAAGCTGCAACCTGAAGAGGTAGTTTCTGGAGTTAAAAAAATAGTAGACAAAAATTAGTTGTTACTGGTGTTTAAGTGAAAAAAAAAGTTATTAGAGTTTAAATAAAAACATAATTCATATAAAAGACAGGAAAATATTACAAAACAACTGATAGGATTCTCAATTCTGCCAAGGACTGTCTTAACACACAATCCTTTGAGATAAGGACAAGGCAATTCCTAAAACAGATTTTCAGCTTGAAGGACTGGATGCATATGAATAAGTAGATATTAATACTGCGTGCATGTACTTCTGCATCATTGCTCCAATCTTCCTTTAGAATCAAGGGGATGAAATACTCAGTGCTTCGGGAAATTTGTGTGACCAGTGTTACAAGTCTAAATGAGAATAATAGGACAGGAAGATTAAAGCTGTCTGTTCCTCTCTGCAATGATGGGGACCTTGCACAATTAGCTCAACCACAGTGAAGTTTGAAGTAAAGGACCTCACAATGGAGTATCTGTAGAAGCCACAATTTTTACAATTCTGATTGAAATCCTGTCATACCCAAACTATTTTTTTGTAATTTTTTTTCCACATACAGCAGGAGCTACACACAAATCCAGTGTGTTTTTCAAAAGCCGATGCTTTTATTGCAAAGCAGTTTCTCATTCCACTTTTTCTTCTACAGCAGTATCATTGCACCTGCAGAACTTGGGAGGAGTTCAGGGAAACCACAAACAAGACACAACACAAAGGCATTGCTTGAAACCTGGGAAACCGATGGGTTAGGATATACAGAAAGGTGAGCATGCCCCACCAACCAAATCCACATCCTTCAGCACATACCGGTGCAATGTATGTCCACTACCACAACCCCTCCCAACTTACTGCTAAAGCAGCTATCTTTTTACACACCTTTCTGATAAATCAGCTGTGTTGGTAGTGCTCATGGCATCAGTCCACGACCATCATAAACATACAGCCTGAAGTTGCATCAGGGGAAGGTTAGGTTGGATATTAGGAAAAATTTATTTACTGAAAGGGTTGTTAGATATTGGAACAGGCTGCCCAGAGTGGTGGTTGTGTCACTGTCCCTGGAGGTCTTTAAAAGAAGACTAGATGTTGTACTTGGTGACACAGTCTAGTGGTGGAACTAGTAGGACTGTACGGATGGTTGGACACGATGATCTTGAAGGTCTTTTCCAACCAAAACCCTTCTATACCACATCATCTTCCAACCAGTTTATGCACATCCCTCTCTAGTGCAGATTCTCTTTCATGCTAAATCTGAAATAGGGCTTTTCCATGCTCTCTGTCCACATTCCTCCTGCCAAACTTTTTCTTTCTTTCTTTCTTAGTTTGTTCTCATCCCCCTTTTTCACTATTTTTTTTTACTACATTTTCACATATATAATATTCTTCAGTTCTCTTCTGCCAAACTTTAACCTTAATTTAAGGCATTTTGATTCTGCAATATGACTACAGTGATTATGGTTCATAAATAAAAGATAAAGGAGGGCAATTTTGGAAGATAAATATAAATTGCTTCAACTTTATTCATAACAAATCTGTAACATTAATTTCTAAGATTTCTACAAATTCACTTACAGTTAAAAAAACCCCAAACAGATAAAAACCAGATGAGTAAATTTTAAATTTAAATTTAAATATTTGCAATATTCATGTTACCTGCAATAGTATATTCATGCAACTGGTATAAAGATAATCCAAATAAAATGATGCCACATTATTTGAGATAATTCTAATTTTTTCCAAAAATGTGTGAGGTGTTTAAAATGGGCCCAGATGGTCAGGACGCAGAGTTTGCAACTCTACTGATTTTTTTTAAATGAGCATGGAGATGTGGAGGTTGGAACAAAACCAAACTATGGCTAAAAAAACTGAAAAATATTCTCTTTCAAAGCATATATCTCAGAAAGACAACAATTATCATGGCCAGCTTTATTCATGGACTCTGGGGTGCAGCTATGCATAGATGTTTACTGACTCTGGTACATATATGGTCTACTTAAATTGTGTATGTGTAGGAATCAGGTCACGACTCTTTCCTATGAAAGACTTTCTTCCTAAAGGAAATTACTCAAAATGCAAGAGGCAGGCTATTAAAGGCAAGAGTTAATGAGAAAGTAAAATAAAGGCAAAATATTTGTTATTAACACAGACAAATCACTATAAAGAAATAACTCAAATACTTGGATTTGAGTCATGAGGAGGACTGAAGTGGGCAAACACAGAAAAACCTCCCCCAAGCTCAGAAGCAATGCATCCCAAAAACAGGGGAAGTCATGCAATCCCACCTGAAGGCCTGCATGGATGAACAAGGAGCTCCTGGACAAACTCAAACACAAAAAGGAAGCCTACAGAGGGTGAAAGCAAGGGCAGGTGGCCTGGGAGGAATACAGAGAAACTGTCTGAGCAGCCAGGGATCAGATTAGGAAAGCTAAAGCCCTGATAAAACTAAATCTGGCTAAGGACATCAAGGAAAACAAGAAAAGTTTCTGTAAGTATTTCAGCAATAAAAGAAAGACTTGGGAAAATGCCCTCAGGAATGAAACACAAGATGTGGTTATCCAGGCTATGGGGAAAGCTGAAGTACTCAGTGACTTTTTTGCCTGGGTCTTGACCAGCAAGGTCTCTAGTCACGTTGCCCAGGACACAAAAGGCAAAGGCAGTGAATGGGAGAATGAAAAACCTCCCACAATAGGGGAAGATCAGGTTTGAGAACATCTAAGAAACCTGAAAATGCATGAGCACATGGGACCTAACAAGATGCATCTATGGGTCCTGAAGGAACTGGCAGATCAAGTGGATAAGCCACCCTCCATATTTGAGATGTCATGGCAGTCTGGTGAAGTTCACACTGACTGGAAAGGGGAAACGCAACCCCCATCTTTTGAAAGAGGGAAAAAAGGAAGACCTGAGGATCTACAGGCCAGTCAGTCTCACAACTGTGCCTGACAAGATCACACAGCAGATCCTCCTTGAAAGTATTCTCAGGCACATGGAACATAAAGCAATAATTGGTGACAACAAACATGGCTTCACTAAGGGCACAACATGTCTAAAAGTTTTGGTGGCAATGGGGTTACAGCACTGGTGCATAAGGGAAGAGCAACAGATATCATCTACGTGGACTTGTGCAAAACATTTGACTTGTGAAAAACATTGGACACTGTCCTGCATGATATACTTGTCCCTAAAGTGGAGGGACTTGGATTTGATGGATGGGCCACTCAGACACATTACTCAGGGGTCAGTACTGGGACAAGCACTGTTTAACATCTCTTTGTCGGAGACATGGACAGTGGGATTGAGTGCACCCTCAGCAAGTTTGTCAATGACACAGCAGCCCTGAGGAGAAGACCTTAGGGGTATTGATTGATGAGTCACTCAACATGAGCTGGCAATGTGTGCTTGCAGATGAGAAAGCCAACCTTAACCTGGCCTGCATCAAAAGAAGCGTGACCAACAGGTCAAGGGAGGTGATTCTTCTCTACTCAGCTCTGCTGAGTGCCCACCTGGAGCACTCATTCCAGATCTGGAGACCTTTGTACAAGGAATATATTGAGCTGCTAGAGTGAGTGCAGAGGAGTACCTCTCCTGTAAAGACAGGTGCAGGGATTTGGGGTTGTTCAGCCTGAAGAAGTCTCCAGGGAGACCTTCCAGTATGTAAGGGGTCCTACAGGAAAGCTGGAGAGGGACTCTTGATCAGGGAATATAGTGTTATGATGAGGGTTAATGGGTTTAAATTAAAAGACGGTAGATTTAGATTAAACTTTAAGAAAACATTCTTTCCTATGAGGGCGGTGAGACCCTGGCACAGTCTGTGTCTGCTCCTCTCTATCAGTGTTCAAGGCCAGGCTGGATAGGGCTTTGGGCAACCTGGTCTAATGGAGAGTGTCTGTACCCATGGCAAGGGTTGGAACTAGATGACGTCTGGGTCCCTCCCAACACAAACCAGTCTATGATTTTATGAAAATAGTATATTGCAGGACAATGTACACAAAGTTTCATCCATAAGCTAAATATAAGCTGACTTGAAAGACTTTCACTGAAACGTCAGGAAGTGATGCATAGAATATTTCTAGTTTCATATCTGAAAAATATCTTGGTCAGTAATATTCAGCAAGGAACATAAATACTTAGCTTGCTCCTCATTTCATTGCATATGAGCTTCCATCAACCATCACTAACTGTGCTGATTTCACTCCAGACATCAAAGTTCACTGCTGTTGCAAAGTTTCTTCTCCACTTTCAGGAAGAGAACAACTTTTTTCTTCCAGAGATATTGAACTGAAGCCTTAGCAGGCATAAACAGTTTTCTTAAAACAGGCTCACAAAAATGCCCCATCTTACTCCAAAAATAAATGCAGTCTCTGTTGCAGAATCTGTGAACACAACTGATCTCAGAGTTTTAGGTTTGGGTCAATCCATAGCAGAGTGTAATGTCAATGTCTACGGATACTTCATCTTGAGATATCTACAGAAGATTTAACACCGATACGGCATTTTAAACCAGATTATGAAATTATTAATATCTTTTTAGGGTCTTTCATTCTAACATCATTTCAGCCTATTAAAAACTATGGTATTGGTCCAAACTGTAAAAGTTCTAAGTTAATCAATACATAAATACAGTGTCACCCTGGAGAAAAAAGAGGGTGAAAGCTTTGTGGGTTATTTTTTCCCAGAAAATGAAACTTGTACCCCATGTAGAAAAGTACAACCCTTCTACCCATTAATATATCAAGTACTGAATTAGAAATATTAAGTCTATAAGTGTTAGGGAGAATAAAATGCGTGTATTCATGTGAATGAGCTAAGAGGCAGAGCTAATTAGTGTACATTTTTCAACTTACGGTAGCTGTCAACAGCCAATTAAAATATTATTTTCAGCTTCATAAAGTCAGCAGAAAGAAATAAGAATGGAATAAGAAGAAAAGCAATGTGCCAGGCACTGTAAAAACATTAAACCTTAGCAACATAGAGGTAAACTGGGTAAATAGATGGGACAGTGACTGTGACTATCTAAGTAATCCTAGGACAAGCAGCAAATTAGCACTAGGAGAGCAATCACAGCTATTCCTACCTAAATTTTCCCACCTCAGTAAAACTTGAAGGATTACATTTAATTCTATAAATACAATAGTTTATTGTATGCATGCTACGGCATGCATCTCTGCCATCCAAGAACTCATTCAAAAAGAACATATATGACAAAATCCTAACTGTATATGTGCACATATATATAAAAACATGACAGTAAAAAGAACAATGCTAGAAACATCATATTACTACACCTGACAGCCCAAAGAAAAAGTCAATGCCAATTTTTGAGACATGCAGAGCCACAATGCCGCTCGCAAGATAGGTGACAATACTTTTTTTTCAAGATGTTTTTGACATTCTACCCTCAATAGCCATTTTTCAACCTTTGTTTACTTTATTCTTGTGCATTTATGCATTGAAGGTAACAAAGGGTGTGAAACAAAAATTACCAAGTACATTTCCAAAGCACAGATACAGATCTCTTAGTGTGTAGGCCTGTCTCTTGTCCAAATACGTTGGTTACAAAAGCAAGACAAATAAAGCTGTACGTGCTGGAATTAAACTGACTTGACACTGGTGGTAATTGGTGAATTTGTTTCCTTTTGATACTTAATGAATGAGGAAAACAAATATGTTACATAAATCTACAAACAGAAGGACAGTGTAATGAGAAGAAACACAACTGAGATAAAGTGGCGTCCTGTATTTCTTCAGATAGCCAGCAGGCAATCAGCATTTTGCTTTACATTCACAGTGCTGAACAACTTCTCTAGGTGAACTACAAAAACTAAAACCTGTTAATCAGGAGCTTGCTTAAACTCAGTGGCAAAAACTTCCACTGGCACATCAGTGGGAACAGAAAGAAGCACCATAAAAAACATGCTCCAGTCACCTGCTTGATGACAACGTGTTTCAATCTATTGCACTGAACATTCAGTATGAATACAGATGAAAGAATAAAACTAATCTTCTGTAGGTTCCTAAACAAATCCCTGTCAAAAATCAATCGAAAAGCCATAAAGATTCAAAACTACAGCACGCCAGGACGGTTGTTAAATCCAGCACTTCACACTTTTCTCTGTGAAACAGCAAGCTGTAAAACATGAATGCACCAATAAATACGCATGTCTGCGTTAAACAGACATGAATTAGAGCAACACTTAGGTGGCACATACAGCTTAGGAAAATGTACTACAGAGTAAGATTTTGAAAAACTTGTGAAACAGCAAAAAAGAAGTACTCCACCCCAAGCCCCCCATATCCAATCTGCAATTGAAACCTGAATCAAGAAAAAGGTAGCAAACTCAGAAACTCGAGACGTGACCAGACACGCTGCCAACTCTCCTGGAAATAAACCAGTAAAAGATTCCTTCATGGGCACTTCTTTCAAGAAACTATTGCACCTGAAAGGAGAAAATTTTATTCAATTTACTGGAAGGAAAGAAATTATTAAGACTGGAAAGTATAAACTCTCTAAGAATAAACTATTAAACATAAAGTCACGATTCCATAATCAAGACTGGAAAGTTCTGGGTAAAAGGTAATTCTAGTGCTGCAATGTAGTAAAATCAGCAATTGGAAATAAAATGAAAAGAGAAATAAGAATAGGAGGAAAGGAGATAATCAATATAAATAAAATATGATCTAGAAAATTCATTTGGCTGTATTAAGATCTGAAAGGAAAAATATGTGGAAATAAAACAAAGAGTGACACACTGAAATGAAAAGAAACCTAATCAAAGTGGTCAAGTTGAACTGTTGTAGGAAAATGGTCAAATTAACAATAATGAAAATCAGAATGGTCAATGAGTAAATTTTTGCCTGCATTTTGCAGGAAATAGAAGGCTCAGCAAATGAGAATGATGAAGCAAGTAACTTACTGACAAATGCTAAAGAAGTGAAAAGAGCATATACACAGAGACAAATATTTTCAGACTAGGTGGTCATAGTAATTCAACCTAAAAATTAAGGTGAAGTGATTTTTGGCCTCTTGGTGATCTTTTTTATAAATTTCTAAAATTACAGGCTTTCTTGAGGAAAAAGCACAAAAAGGAAGACTCAGGTGATCATAGGCTGACCAGTGAGACACTGAGCCTGGCAAACAGCATAAGAAAAGCACTACTAGAGTCAATCTGTAAATAATCCCATTGTAAATTAAATTAATCCCCTCAAAGGTCCTCTAAAATCTGATGTTCTTCTCTGATAGATGCTTCTCAGGATTAGCAAATCATACTATGGTCACTTCCCTGTGACTCCACATATAGCCTCAGCAGGGACGAGACATCCTAGTATGCAGCATTTCGGCTCAGATGTCCAACAGCCAGGCATTAGTTCTGCCATATTTCTTGCCATCGGCTTCTCCAGGAAAAGCAGAAAGGCAATAGTCACCTACCTTTGCAGCTACAGAGCTCACGCTCTTCCTGAAGTCCCATCATGCCATGTTGTCTCAAACATACATTACCACCTTCTCCTGGTAGCCCCTGCTTCTCACACACAGCACCCAAGTTCCCCCAGCTGACGGTAAAGGTTTTTCTGAATACTGTGCTTTAGCCTAGATATGTTTGTAAACTTACACAGCTATTTATTAAATAAGTTGTTGCTGGGCTCAGCTTTATCCTGAAATGTCACCTCAACCAAATTGTTAACCCTGTATTTCATAACTGTGACTGACCCAGTCTGTAATAGTTTTTAATGTCGCAATGCATATCTCCATATCTGCCCCAGATTTTACATTGTGGCAGTCACACCGCAGAGTGGCCACCTACATAAACAGCCATGCAAATCCTATGTAATCTTGTTACCACTTAATTGTTCAACATATTAATCTTCTGTTTCAAGACTAATTTGAAATTAAACTTCCATGCTGCTGCTGTATCTCCTCAAAAACACCCAGTAACAGGAACAGGCTTAAGTAAATAGAAATTTTAGTGCACAGCTTTTGCGGCCTCCTTTCCTACAGTAATCAACTTTGGCACAAAATGTGTGTTTGAGCTTTTGGGGTTTGAGGGGAGTTTAGGTGGTGGTGTTTGTTTGGGGTTTTAGGGAGCTTTTTGCTTTGGGTTTTTTTGACTCTGAGAGAAGGCAAAGAGTCTAAGGTAGCCAAAGTCTGGACTATTTTAAATGTTATTGTTTATAAGATATTATATTTATTATAACAATTTATTTAGAATATTACTAAGAAACTGTAACAACAAAATTATAAAATCTATGTAAGTAATCAAATAAATACTAAAAGTACTTAATGGAAGGAAATACTAAACTCAATGGCTCACAAAGTCAGCCTTGAATTTCCCTCCTGTGATCACACAGTAGTCCTCTGGTAGAGGACTTCCCTTCAGTGAAAGCTCTCTGTACATAGGAAATTCAGAAGCAGGAAGCATATCAAGGTAAGCACATGAAGTCAGCATATCTCTACATAAAATCTAATCTTGCTCTCATCAAACACTGAGAGGTGAAGGTCATATACACAATATGCATCACTGCACCATTACATTTTCTGACCATACTCTTAGAATGAGGATTGAGACCCTGCTGTAGTTTTGCATGACTAGGTTCTGGTTGCAGGGGTAAGGGCTGCAGGGATGGCTTCTGCAAGAAGCAGACAGAAGCTCTCTGCAGGCCCCACAGAGCAAATACCAGCCAGCTCAAGGCCAGAGTCATTGCTGACCAAGGCCGAGCCCATCAGCAATGGTCACAGCACCTCTGGGAATCACATTTAGGAGGAAAAAAACCCCTCAGGCAGCTGCTTTTTGCCACCAGAGAAGGTGTAAGAAACTGTGCAGACACCAAGGCCAGTAAAAAGCTGGGGGAGGAGGTGCCCCAGGTGCCAGAGAGAAAGATGCCCCTGCAGCCCATGGAGAATCCCATGGTGAAGTGGATGGAGACATACAGAAGACACTGTGACCCATGTTGGAGAAAGCCTCTGCCAGCACTTGCAGCCCGTGGAGAGAGACAGACACAGAGATGAGCGAGGGAGAGACAGATCCACAATGAAACAGGTTTGCTGGGGGATAGGCTTGTGACTCCGTGGAGGATCAGGCTGGAGCAGTCTGGGCTCAAGAGACTGAGGCATTCTATGATTTGGCCGCACCCCATAGAAATGACCCATGGTGGGCACCTGGTGAAGAGCTAAAGCCTTGTGGGAAAGGACTCACATTGGAGAAGTTCATGGAGGACTGTGTCCCATGAGTGGGACCCCATGGTGCAGCAGGGGAAAGGTGTGAGGAATGCCCCCCACAACCAAGAAGGAAAACAACTTGTGAGGAACTGACTGAAATCCCCATTCCCTGCCCCTCCTCGTGCCACAGTGGAGGGGAAAGAAGGGAGCAAAATCATGACTAAAGTAAAGTCTGCTAAGAAGGGAGGGGTGGGAGGAGGTGCTTTAAGATCTGGTTGCACTTCTCATTACCCAACTCTGGTTTCACTTGGTGTGTTGTATAATGTAACAAATTAGTTTTCTTTCCTTTATCCTGTGTCCGTGACACCAATTGCAGAATGATCTCTCCCTGTCCTTATCTTGACTCCTAAGCCTCTCAATAGATATTTTCTCCCCTGTCCAGCTGAAAAGGGGAGTGACAGAGTGGCTTTGGTAAGCTTGTGGCCTCCAGACAGGGTCAAACCACCACAGACCCACACCCAAGCAGCTCTCTCACAAGATGAGCACAGTCACTTCAGTGCATCCACTGCAGTAACTCATGAAAGGCACCAATGTTCCAGAGTAAGGGAAAGTCCTTCACAGACCTGACTGCTGTTCAAAGTGGTGCCTCTCTCTGACTACCATAACATGGCAATCCCATCTCTGACTGGCTGGTAGTTCCCTGCCCTGCATTTCAGCACTTTAAAGGTGCACAGTAGTAGATATGTTCAGCAATGACCAAGCTTCTGGCTATGTAGGAAAGAAACCATGTGTGTGGATGAACATTCGTTGGAGAAGAAAAGAACAGCTAACTGCCCTGAAAATACGGTCTGACCAGGAACAAGAAGGCATGAGCTGCTATACTGTGCAGCAGGACAGGTCCTACTGCTAGCACAGATCAAGCGTGTCAAGATTTCAGTTAAAGACCGGTACCTTCACAACACCACTCACTCATCTGATGTAATTTCTAAAGATGGTTTACACTGAAATAGCAGTGTTCTCTGCCAAGGAAGTTCCATTTACTCCAGCCATTTCTATTCTCATCTTACCCCAAGTCAGCTCCAGGGCTCCTCTGATGGTGCATCACGTTAGTTTCGTAAATAACATGGCAAGAGAGTAAATCCGCACAAGAAAGCGAGTAATTTTATGGGTTCAATGAATTGACTAGTGTTGCTCTGCAACTAGACTCCTAGCAGAGCTGATGCAAAGGAGGATAAAGTTGCAAAGTAGAACAAGGCATGAGCAAGAGAGGTACAAAGCATTAGCTTTCAAAAATGTTTAGGAACCTGTTATCAAGGCAGGAATAAGAAGCAGGAAGGGGACCTTCCTCTTTCTGCAGCAGTAGGTTAGTACTTTCTCTTAGATTTAACATTAACCATACCTTAGATTAGATCAATCAGTGGAAGGACAGACTCCGGTTACCTTGAACCAAGTGTTAAAGGAGCAATAAAACCCAGATGGATGTTCACAAAGAATAGAGCCTGGTGCCTGTCTATTCTCCCAATGTGCAGCACTCAGAGCATCTCATTAACAAGAAGCTCTCAGATTCTCATGCTGGGAGCAGACAACAGCAAGAAGCAAACCTGTACAGATATTTATTCTTTTATTAGAGATTCTTAAACCACTGTTAATGAATCCTTTAATTTGCCTTTCTGTTATTATGGCAAGAAGTGGTAATGGTTCAAATTAACGTTCCCAAACACACATCTAATTAAGTGAAAAGGCATACTGTTACAGTCCTTCATCAGTGAGATAAGAAGTGACTGAGGCAATAAGCCACCTCAAAGCAAGTTATAATCCTCAAAGCAAGAGTAATTAATTTGCAGGAGAACATACAGGAGAAAGCCACTGTCATTAGGATGCTCTGTGTAAAAAATAATGTAAGATACGTCTAAATATGTATTATCCAATTAAAAATACTGCAATAGCTTTGAGACCCATTTCTGATAAGTAACTACAGAATTTTACACTATAGCTGATGTAGCCCAACTTGAATTCTAAAAATTAAATTACATCTTAGGAATTAACTCCATCTAGGCTCCTACCAGTTCATAATTTAAAGCACAAGAAGCTTGGGATGAGGATTACTTAATTTTTCCTTTAAACAAGTTAGTTTCTTCTGACATACTACTTCTTGAGACATGTTTCTAGTTGACTCTTATTTTACTGAAATGGCTAGAACACTTAACAATTTTTGATGTATAAAAAATGGAGCTGATAAGCATTTAGTGCTTTGTCAGGGAATGAGGAGGAAAAAAAGACAATGCACAATTTGCCATGACAATTCAGACAGCACTGTATCCTTTCCCCAAACTGGTCTTTTTCCCCCTCAATTGACCCTTAGGCAAGGTTGTTCCTGAGGAAATCCATGAATCTCCATGCTTATAGGCATTTCAAACTACAGAAATAATTATCATATCTGATTAGCTGCTAAGTCAGTCTACTAAATAACACACAGAGAAATATTCATGTGAATATTTTATCAGGATTTATCAGAATAAGATAAACAAGCAGTCTCTCGTTTCCTTGAGCTTACTGAGCTAATGCCCTGAGAGTAATCCTTTGCTGATGCCACTTAATTATAAAAGTAAATTCCACCCTGCCATATGGGGGTTTTTTTTGAAGAAAACAGATGAATTCCCTAGAAGGTTTCAAGTTGCACGAGAACTCATTTATTTTTATCTGCCAGGTCATATGTGATGTTAAGAACAATGCCTAGGGCAAATTTTAAAGATACAGTTTCATGGGAACACGCTACATTGCTCTGTGTCAAAAGCCAATCAACTTCATAATACACTAACAACTGTTTTACATCCACACTGCATTTTCTCTGTAGAGGGTTCCTCATTAATCTACTTTTTTTTTTTTTTTTTTTAATTTACATAAATGTGTAATCTCATACAATTTAACACATACCTAATATGGAACAAAATTTTCTTTCACATTAAATTTAGACCAAATTCACATGACACTGAAAATCTATCAAATTCTACACCTATATCTTCAAATGGAAATTTTAAAAACCAGAAACCACAATAAAAATCTTTCTTCTTCCCTTAATTCAGCTTCATAAATTGAACTGTAATCTTTGCTTGTCTTCACTATGCACCTTAAGCTGCTTGATCAAAGTCGGGCAAGATAAATTTCTCCCTCTGTCTTTCCCCCTGTCTGTTCCCACCCCCTTCCACTCCACTCTCCCATTTCTCAATGCTATCTAAATTAATTTTTCTACACAAACAAGTTGCAAAAAGGTCACAGTCAAGCAAGGCAACTGTAGGTTATTACTGAGACACAGGCTAAAGCATCAGTCAGAAGATACTCCTCTCCCTGTGAAACTCTCGCCAATGGTAGACATCTATCTCCTTTTGCACAGCAGACTGACAGAAGACCAAATGATACCTTTAAAACAAAAGTAACACAATGCTTATGCTTCAAACCCAATATATGTTATTAAGCAGACCTCTTATACTGGAGGGGGGTAATGATTGTCAGGTGACTCTGACACAAAGACAAGTGCAAGCCTTGTTAAACTTGAAAGCTGTGCGAGCTCCTTTCACAATGAAAACAAACTTGCACCTGTACTGTATAGCAATATTCTGAAACTAAAGCAGTTGCTACTAAAAGACATTGGACTTCATGGTAGGAAATGTGTCTGAGCCCAACCCAAGACATAAAGACACTCCCCACAGCTGAGGTACGGGATTGGAAAGGCTTTTGAAAGGTGAACAACAAAATGGACTGCAGCTAATCGTTTCTGTTGCGTTCAGAGAAAGGTGACTGTGCACACTCTAGAAATAAGCCAGACTGAGACAAAGCTCAATTTCATTGGGATCAGCAGCCTCTCCCATTAATGGGGGCGGGTTGGAGAGGGAAAGGGGGATGTAGCTCCAAATCATAGGGAAAGCATAAGGGAAATACCAGTGCCAGGTGGGATCAGATGACGAAAGAGGAGCTGTGTGCTAGTACTGGAGTAATAACATTTGTAGAATGCCCCAGACGGTGTAAGGAAACTGAAATAAGGCACTCTGAATGAATCAAGATCTATAGGAGAACTGGACATTTTACAGAACAAAAGAAAATATCATCTAGAGACTTCTCTCAAGGACTTGAAGACAGCCTGCAGAAGCAGAGTAAATGGTTAAAAAAAAACCTGTATTTTTGCACAGCAACTACTGAATGCTCACAGACATCAGAAGGCCACCTCTATTTCCCAAACTGGACAAGCAAGATTAATCTTAGCAATATAGGACTAGTAGTTTCCTTCCTGGTCATTGTCTCCTATGACAAATACTACAGAATAATGCCCCTTTCATATATTCAGAGATCTCTTCCTCAAAAATATTTCTGCTCTTGTTTTGTTCAGACTGGTAAAATGTGACAAAACTCATCGTTTCTTGACTGAATTACCCATGGCTAACTTAAACCGATTTCGTTTTCTGCCAATACTACTGCAGTTTATACAGCTATTTCCTTCCCTCAGTGTACCTGCTGATGGATTTAGGGGCAGGCGCCACACACATGCTCAGCCTTTGTATCCCTGCTCTATGATTCCAACCTTCTTTGTTTGCCTTTTAGCAGCCCTTTCCTACATCTCTTTCTAGTTTTGCTTAACCTTGATTAAGCTTATATGAACAGAATAATAACACATGCTACTACAATTTAAAGTCTCCCAAGGACCTTGTGTAACAGTATCCGCACTTCTGTGTTGCTACAGGAGACACCTTTTGAGGCATCATAGCTTATCTTTCTTTTTACATAGCTGCATGACATTGGCAGCTCCCACTATGAATCCAGTCTAGATTCCAGCTGGGATCTTTGCTACCTTGCTCATTAGGACAAAAAACTCATGAGCCTTTCTAGAGGCTGTAAAACTTCAAAAATGAAGAAAAAGACCCTCAGTGAATGCCAGTGATGGAAAGGGGATTTAAGGATTTCCAATAGGTTAAATATTTACAACACTATTTTCTTGGTTCCTGAGACATAGAAATTTGGGAGAATCGTTCACTAAATTCCACTAAAGAGAAAAAAGTCAATTATGAACTTAGGCTGTACATATCCTTCCTGTGGTTTAGAAGAACACCACCTTACTAAAGCAGAAGCCTAGAGATGCAAGCATGGCTCCCTGTTTTTGTTTGGATGCAGGATGAGTAAATCATAATGCAAGTACTCTTGGCAGTGTAAAGAAAGTAATCTTTTATTTGTAGCTTTGCCATGTGCAATGTTGCACATTTCCCTTCTTCACCATTCACTGGGAATGAAAAGGGAAAATCAGGCTACAAATTACCATTTTCACAACTAAACAGGAACTTTTAACTGTTCAGATATTACTGAAATCACATTTTACGTACTTACTAGTTTTTCAGTACTTAAGTGTGGGTACAAGAAGATAATAATAATAAAGGAATATGCCAAGAGAAACAACTGTGTATTGAAAGGTATTTCACCAGGGAGGAGGAATTATCAGTGCATTCCCTTCACTGTCTTTATGAGGGCACATATGTGGCTTAGGACAAAAAATGAATTCTTCTAATGGCTCTTCAGATATGCAAAACCTGTGAGGCAGATGTGCAAGAAACTTGTACTAAAATTTTATCCACGGGCTATAGCACAAGTATGGTAAAATTAATGCTCTGTTCAGACAGCCCTTGTTGAAAGGTAACTGCATACAGTGTGTTAGGAAAAAAAAAACAACCAAACACCAGTGCAGCCAGTTGAGACCATGACAGGCTGCAAACACCACTCCTGCAAACCAGCACAAACCTCCACATCATATTCACAGCCAATGGATTCACTCTACCATGAAGAAAGTGCAGAATTAGTAACACTTGCATTTTTGGGATTACAGCACCCTGACACTAGGGTGTTTGGGATTACACTTTGGGATTACAACACCCTGACACTACAGCACTAGGTTGTAAGTCTCCGAATCTATGACACCATGGCATACAATGACTTTCACCATATAGTCCGGCACAATGCTTCACAAAGAGAAAAATGGGTAGTGAAAAGGACATACTAATATCGATAATATGTATTAAACAGAGAAACCTGTTGAAAAGTGCAGTCATTCTAAACTGAGGTCTCCACAGCCAAACACAACAGTGCTGTGGAATCGCTCAGAATTTAGAATGAAAATGCAGAATATGGGAAGGAAAAATCCAATAACTTCTATGAACAAAAACCATCCTACTCTACTGGACTGTGGAAAACAAAGATTTCTGCTGTGATTTTTAAAAACAGTGAGTACTTTGAATGTGGCAATTTTATCCAGAGCAAAAGTTGTGAAGGTGTGAAGCAGCATTAATTTATGGAGAGACCAAATGAATCCTATTGCTTTTACTGTAGTTGGTCTTTTGCAAAAGGCAGAGTTGGCAACTGGCATTTTTTTGTTGTCACTGACTATTCAACAAAATCTTTCAAAGCTTATCCCATAATGATTCAAAAGATTTCATCAAAAGCCCAAATTTAAACGAGCATATCCCTTGCTGAGATTTTGGAGGCTAGATGAACAGTCAAGAGAGAAGAAAAAAAAATAGAGGAGGAAAATTTTTTTTTCCATCACTTATTTAGATCTATACAGTGTGCATCGATCCAACAGACAATTCCATGTGACTCAGACGGCTCTGACTTATGCTGGCTGTCTTTAAGGAACAGCTCCAGTTGACTGCCTCATGCCTCATTTCATTTGGCAGCTTACAGAATAGAAAAATCAACATGACTGCAGAGGATATCCCAGTTCAGGTGGGCCACAGACACATGCATCTTCACACTCAAAAAGTTTTGCCCCTATAGCTAAGTAACTTCCCTTGGCACACAGAAAGAGAATTTTCTTGCAGTGCATTTTATGATTCTGTATTTTGAACATTTTCAACTGAGAAACAAATGGGGGAGCAGACGTATATTTCAATACTAAATCTAACAGAAACATTAAGTGACTAGAACCTTATTAGTTAAAGAGTGAAGTATATTCAGAACGGTGATTTAAATAAGTTTAGATGGTTAAAGCTTTTTGTCAAGCAAAATATTTTACTACATATGCTTAGAGAAGAAAAAATCGTGTTTAAGGACCATCACTGCTTCAATGTTGACACCTGAGATGGTGTCACTGTTGATCACAGCTTGAAAAGTACTGTCCTACTGTGCTTAAATTATGATTACCACTAACTTTATCACTAATTCTGCAGTCTTCAACAGATCGTCCCTGGCCTTGCACTGAAGAATTATTAGAATCACCCAAGCACAAAGAGCTGTGCAGCTAAATTTGGGATCATCACAAGTTTTATGCTACAGGACCTTTTGTCACCTTGTCATACAGCATCTGCCTGTTCTACTGGATGCATCCAAAGCCTGAGAGTACTCCAGGTCTATTCTCATTTTTAAGAAGATTGTGTCAGCTATTAGGATCCTTGAAACCAGGCAGTCCATCTTTTACCTTTGGTTGGGAATAAGAGAAATAAACATATGCAATGTTCAGTTTAGTGGGTCTGGAAGGCAGGGGAGTCACAAAAGAGCACGCTGATGTTTGAATTCGGCTCAGTGTTACTTATCAACAAAGAACAAAACCTGGTCTGATGCAACAGAAAAGGAAAATAGATTTCTCACCTTGCTCCTGCAATGAGCTCTTTTTGTCCTGGGTCAAATGTTAACTGTGAGAAGTCCACAGCATCTTCTGCTTTGAACACATGTAACCAAGGGGCAATTTCTAAAAACAATCAAGAAATACAGCTGTTACTGTAAATGTCATAGTTGTAGTACATCAGACAATCAACATTACATTTGCAGATACTATTGGGCTGCAAGTTTTCCTAGTATGATCCTCTAAGGAAACACAGGAGACTCTTACCACCATACCACATAATTTACACTACAGGCCTGTAAAAAAATATAGAGCAGTCAACCAATGCACACTTGAATGAAGTATTCAAAAATCGGTCTGATTTATAAGCCAGATGTTTTTTTCCTCCTTAAGTAAAGCAGAAAACCACCACAGGACAACTGCAACTCAATGCTACGTATTCAAATGAAGTCAGATTAAATTTTCCACGCATCAGAAGCAGCTGAGGGCTAGGGGTTCGGTATTGGTTTTTTAATGCTTTGAGCTTTAGGAAAGGATCCAATAAAGTGGAAAATAATGGAAAGAACAAGTAAATTTCACTTTTTTGTTTTCACAATAAAAATTTTGAGACATGAGGGATGAAAAAGGGAAAATGCTTGACATTCAGGTGAACCTTTTGAGTTTTTAACCTGCTTTTCTCAGACCAGTTTAGTGCTACATAAAACAGGGCAGACAAGTGACTATAAATCAACAAGGAACATGACCTGTACTCAGAATATTTATCTATTCCTACTCTCAAAGTTAAACACACATAAAAAACTGCATTCTAAATCCTTAAATATTTTCATTAATAGTAGTTATTTTTGCATTCATATCACTACCTGGATACACAACAGCGCAGCTATAGAATCATAGAATCATTAAGGTTGGAAAATACTACAGATGTGAAACAGTCAATAAAAAGACCAAAGGTGAGCACATGGTCATGAAAACAGTCAACACCAACCCTCCCGAGAGTTCAGTGGCAGCGTAATTATTTATACTAGTATCGCCAGTTGAAGTTTGATTTGCCAACACCCATTCTAAGCTTCTTTCTTCTCTCATGAGCATATTTTTCCTTTTGCAAATGTCTGGGTTGAAATAATCCATGTCTGGTGCCTGTTTCAGGATGATTTGTTCCTAATTTAAATATTAAAGTTTTAGCACAAGTAGGTCATCCATTCCTAAGGAGAGGGCCCAGGAGAAAAATGTTATTCTGTGTCAAAATGTGTTCAGCCATTGCAGAGAACCATTAAACACACTGTGCAGAAGCTGTGGCGTCATATACTTTGGAAAAACAGATGGAACCGTGCAGTAGAATCACTTGGGTGTCAGAAAACTAACTTCTGCATCTGGGCAATTTCAGTCCTGTAATGCCAGTGTGTATATGTCCTGCAGAACTTGTAGCTAAATTCACTGTTGATTCCATCTGTACTGGATAACTTCGCAAATCATGGCCTGAACACCGGGCAGGAAAGGAGATGGGGCTGTATATTAGATGAGTATGTTTACAGCTGCCATCAACTACTACTGCAGATGCTATGCACAGAACCTAGCAGGATTCCAGAGGAAGGAAAAAAAAAATACACACATACACACACATATATACATGTGCATAGGTTTATACATACTTACTTATCTACCTATATTTATGTAAGGATACACAGGCAAACCCAAAAGAACAATTCCTTAACTTTTTTGTAAACTTCATTTTGCAACCTTAAGTTTTCAGTCATGCATTTAATATGAAACTATCAATTGCAAAGTTCTAAAAAGCTGAGAAATTAGACAGGACATGAGAATGAGGAAAGCCAGATGTAAGTCTTGAAGACTCTTACTTAGCGGGGGAAAAAAGACCCAAAATAAAGAAAAGAAAAATAAAGCAAAATATGTTTATTGGTTTATCAGCCATTGTATCTAAAAACTCTATAAATTCCCTCAGACATTTCCCACATACAGAATATGCACATGGTCTCCCAAAAAAACCCAAACAAACCCAAAACAACCCCCCACAGATAGACACAACTCCGACCAGAAACAGCTGTCAGTTCTTAGATGATGCAGAGGGGCTACTTTCCCCTTGTATTAAACACTGTGACTAGGACAGAAGTGGATGTAAATTACTTTGTAAAAGCAGCAGAAGTTCAGACAAATCATGATACTGATGAGTAACTGATAAAACCACAGAACAAATAATCTATGTAAAAAATTAGGGCTTTAAAGACAGAATAGAGTACCCAGGCTGGGAGTCTAACCAAACCAGTGGGCAGAGGTCACAAGAGGGGCAGGGAGGACAACCAAGTACATGGATTTAGTCTCTTAGCTGCTATGTTCCCCTTCCACATGGTTGCACAAACCATGGGAGGTGCTGCCTAGCACATACAGGGAATCTGTACTTAGAAATGGCAGCTATAGCCCCTGGGCTCTCTCTGCCTACACTCATGCCCAGGAGTTTGTGCCTCTGAAGTACAATCTTGCAGAATCACACACAAGCCTACTCCTACACTCTCGAAGTACAACTCAGGCTAGCAACATATTGGCATTCAAAATCATACTGCTGTGCACAAATACACAGAGCAGATAAGGCCGTTGGCTCAGCAGCAGATCTGCACGGGGGTAAAGCCAGACCTGCTGTGGAAACAGCAGGCCTTCAAAGAGAGACAAGGTGAGCAGTTGAGTACAGGGTTATTTCAGTTCCATATTGGTACAACAAATGAGACTGTTGGTCTCCCATGAAACTGGGAAAGCAGTAGCTCCCATACGATGGGTAGGCCAGGGACATTTCAGTGCACAGAGGTATTGCGGTGCCAGAAGACTACAGGGAAGACAGATTCAAGGATGCAGTGCTCTTCCACGTCCTGCTGTCTCAGCAAACCACAATAAAGCTTCCAAGTACAGCAAACAGGTGACTGATGCCATTTCCAGGTTTGGAGCAAGGGGGCAAAGGCCAGGCAGGGCAAGTCAAGCTCAGGCTAGAGAATAAGAGAATGAGGACTTGCAAAGAAATCTCTCTGAAATCTGATTCCCCTCTATCCCCACAAAATACAAATTATTTTCTCCTGCTTTTGATGCATTCAGCAGTGTTCTTGCTTGAGGGAATAGGGTCAGTAAGAGCAAATAGCATCTAGAGCTGGTCTTTTTTTCAGTAAACATTCTGAAAGTGTCTCTCATGTGTGTCACAGTGACATCATATGTCATGCAGGAATAACCCTTTATGTGATACAGCTACAACTTTGTGATACTTCTGCAAGGAAAAGCAAACAAAAAACCCCAATGGAAAACCAAACAAAGACAAAAATAAAGCAAAATCGATGAAGTTATCCTTTGAGTTACACTAGAGAAAATTTATGTAACTAAATCAACAGAATAATTAGATTTATTTTCATCTGAACAGCAAAATCTAACTGAAAAGCCTTAGGTCAAACAAGACCTTTCAGTTCTGAGTTATCTCTTTACAGTCAAAAATGCATAACAAGCTATTAAAGGTCTATAAATTACTTTTCTTTGAATTAGAAGCTCATAGTGAAGTAGCAAGCAATAATAATTTCACTTTATTAATGGTTTTCACCTAGATGCAACATGACAAGCTTTACAAAATAACCCAGCTATGGATTTTGTACACTAAAACAGTACCATAAATACATATCCAAGTTAATTAAGCTGGCCTGCTGACACACAACCGAATCACACTGCCTGCTGATCACAGGTGACGAACAGCAATATCCCTCCCCTTTCCAATTCTAACACTCCCCTTTCTTGGCATCCCCCTTCCTTCCCCCTGTCCTCAGTTCATGTGCAGCACAGCAAAGCTCCTAGCCCTTCAGTGCCTTCTCTCCCCTTGTTCCTGATACTTCTTCAGCCTACACTTTTTTTAACTCCCACTTTCAAAGTAAAGTATGTGTGTTTACTGATCTGCAGAGATCAGTCTCAGACTTAAAGCTGTTCATGAACAGTTCTATCATGGTATACATACAGTCATGACAACAGCTGGTCTCCAACACATGCTGGGACATTTTGGAACATCCAAGACACACTTACCCTTAGCAAAAAAAAAATATTATTTTTTAAATTGCTATTGCAGGACTGCAATCTACAGGCCTTATAACTGAAAAAAGATTCCCAGAGGAAAATGTATGTTTTCCCATGGAACTGAAAGTTGGATTCTGAGAAAGCTACAGGTCTCTCACACGTGAATCACACGCTGTGTGTAAAGTCTTGCACCTGGGAAGGAACAACTATTCATATCAGTACAGGCTGGGGGATGACCTGCTGGAGAAGAGCTCAGTGGAGAAGGACCTGGGGGTCCTGGTGGATGACAGGTTGGCCATGAGCCAGCAGTGTGCCTCGGTGGCTAAGAGAGCCAATGGGATCCTGGGGTGCATCAGGAGGAGTGTGGCCAGCAGGTCAAAGGAGGTGATCCTCCCCCTCTACTCTGACCTGGTCAGGCCCCACCTGCAGTATTGTGTCCAGTTCTGGGCTCCCTGGTATAAAAAAGGCAGGGATCTCCTGGAGAGAGTCCAGAGAAGGGCTATGAAGATGATTAAGGGCCTGGAGCATCTCCCGTATGAGGAAAGGCTGAGTGAGCTGGGACTGTTCAGCTTTGAGAAAAGAAGACTAAGGGGGGACCTAATTAATGTTTATAAATATCTTAAGCAAGGGATGCAGGGGGAATCAGCCAGCCCCTTTTCAGTGGTCTGTGGGGACAGGACAAGGGGCAATGGCTGCAAGTTGGAGCACAGGAAGTTCCACACCAACATGAGGAAGAACTTTTACACAGTGAGGGTGACAGAGCCCTGGCACAGACTGCCCAGGGAGGTGGTGGAGTCTCCTTCTCTGGAGATATTCAAGACCCGTCTGGACGCCTCCCTGTGCAATATGAGCTAGGGAGCTGCTTTTGCAGGGGGTTGGACCCGATGATCTCTCGAGGTCCCTTCCAACCCCTACGATTCTATGATTCTCTGAGGGCTTCAGTTTTGTTCCTTTTTTTTTTTTTAAATAGCTTAGATTTAATAGGAAACAAAGTTTGCCATGGCTCATAAACCTATGACAAAGCAAGCACACCAAAGTCCCCTGAGCTCCTAGGAAAGGTCAAGGGAGTCTCCTGAAGAGGAGGTTATCAATCAAAGCTGGGCAGAAGTATGTTAGATACACATGCAAAAAATTAAAGTCCAGAAGTATGTCTCAGTTTTACTTTAGGTTTAGTAGCTGCCCAAGAGTTCATAGCTTGCTTAGTTTGCATTGTCCAAAGACTTGACAAGGGCTGAGCTCTACAGTTCTTCATAAATGAAATAGTAAAGTTCTATTATTCAGCCCTTTAATGCAAAGCTACAGAAAACAGGAAAATAAATTGAGAAATTACTTGTAAGGAATAGAGTGGTATGTTTAGAACTGTATTCAGAAATTATCTTTCATAGTAAATATGAAAGTTACAAGAAAAGTTACAAGATCTGATTTCATTTAAAAAATAACAGATATTGAAAATTTCAGTAGGGTTTATGATGTATGTGACATGTCATGGTGTCATTTTTGAAAACAGTGAGCACAATATTGAACATATGTGTAGTACCACCTTCTTGAAGAAACTCTGTTGGGAAAGTACTACTACTAATAATAGCAATAATAATACCACCACAGTTGAAAACCAGCAGATTTGCAATATTAACACAAGTCTCTGGGTGGCATTGGTACGACAAATTCACTAATCTTATGATAAGAAAATTGAAATATGCTACTGCATGCTAAAGTTATTTTATAATTAAATGCATCTAATCTAAGGATGATACAAGTCCCATCTTCCTGAAGGTGTATAACAATTTTAGCCTAACTTAGATCTCTTCCTGTGATACACAAGTTACATTGCTGTCCTCTTCAAAGGCAGCAAGTCAAGTCTGAAGCATCCACAGTGATTTGCCACACTGACTCCATTGCACCACCTCCGCTCCCCTGGTGCCAGCCTCATTAACCCCAGGGGAATCTATTAAAGTGAGGCATCACGGCTGGCAAGAAGAGATCCACCTGTTCACTCCTTCAGCGCGCCTTGTTTCGGGATTTATTTGCAACATTACATGAATAATAAATTCTCTCAGACCAATTTCAGGAAAACAAGCATTGCTCTGTGTTGGGAAAAAAGAAAAATGGCATGACAGAGCCCACTGCATCATTTATGATTCACTTTTGTCTGCATTTTTCTCCTTACATTTCCAATCACCGGTCTTTTCTAGCTCTTTCACTGTATTATCTCTTCACAGAAGTGCATTAAACACACTCTTGGCTGGTAAGTCATTGACTTGCTGTAGATTAAAGGGAAAAAAAGTACCAGTGCTCCAGTGAAGAAAGGAAATAAGTGCAAATACTACTCCATAGGTTCCAACTGAAAAAAGAGGACTCCATCATGACAGTTCAGCCAAAGAATGGCTGTACTACTTCTGAAACCTGTCACAATTTGCCACTGCTTATCCAAAAGGTGAAGAGGCTTAGCTTATGAACAACATAATTTGTTTTTCTAGGACTTATTCAAAGCATGTGTTGCTTGGTATTCATGTACAATGACTCCATGGGCTCCCTGAGGGTAGATCTGCTGAGAAAGACTACGGAGTTCTAGTGGATGAGAAAATTAACATGAGCCAGCAGTGGCTCTTGCAGCTCAGAAGGCCAATGGTATCCTGGGCTCCATCAGGAGAGGGGTGGCCAGCAGGGACAGGGAGGGGATTGTCTCTCTATACTCTGCCCTCTGGAGGCCCCATCTGGAGTACTGTGTCCAGGTCTGGGGGCCCCAATATAAGAAAGATGTAGAACTGTTGGAGAGGGTTCAGAGGAGGGCCACAAAGATGATTAGAGGGCTGGAGCACCTCCCCTATGAAGAGAGGCTGAGGGAGCTGGGCTTGTTCAGCCTGGAGAAGAGAAGGCTGCGGGGGGACCTCATTGCAGCCTTTCAGTACCTGAAGGGAGCATACATACAGGAGGAGATTTCATTTTTTCAAAGGGTAGATAATGGCAGGACAAGGGGGAATGGATTGAAGCTAAAGGAAGGAAGGTTTAGATGAGATATTAGGGGGGAGTTCTTTACAGAGAGAGTGGTGAAGTGCTGGAACAGGCTGCCCAGAGAGGTGGTGGATGCCCTGTCCCTGGAGGTGTTCAAGGCCAGGCTGGATGGGGCCCTGGGCAACCTTGTGTAGATCCAGGCTTGGAGGTTGGTGGTCCTGCCTGTGGCAGGGGGTTGGAACTCTGTGATCCTTGGGGTCCCTTCCAGCCCAGACCATTCTATGATTCTATGATTTACACAGTTTTGAGCAATAAGGCTTAGAAGAAAAAAAAAAAAAAAAGGAAAGAAAGCAGCTATCATTACAAACATGGAAGTGACAATATATGATATCATTCATATACAGGAGCTTCTTTCCTCAGATGAGTTTCTGAAATCACAGCTTGCCCAGTTGTCATTGTAGTGGAGAGAAACCTATGCTACACCTGAACAAATGACCTCATGCATGCTTCAGGCTGCAGTGCCATGAAGCTCCACAACTGTGGTGGTTCTACTCCTGGTACATAGCATTCGAACCCATACAAATGCAAGTTATTCTTCACATATTTGTAAAATCATTCTTTACATATTTGTACCCAATTTACACTACTGTACATTACTTAATGACTTGAAGTAATTCTTTACATATTTATACTTACTCTGGACCAAATTCTTCCTCTATTCTAGCCTAGCACTGTTGCAAAACAGGCCAGAACAGGCTTTTCCTCATGGGTATATTACTGTTGGATGCACTAACCATGAAATCATTAAAAGTGCCATTTCTTTTCAGAAAGCCAAGCACAGACAAGACAAGCAAATTATCAACCAAAACACTCAAAGACACAAACACAGTACAGCAAATACATTTCCTTTTCTCCTAGAGAAAAGACCCTTTCTGGGAGTTAGAAATACTCCAGCAAAACTGATACGCTAATTATACTCATCTCAAAACCTTAGTGTGAGCATCTGCCCTGCTACTTGTCATTGTTCTGAAAGGTCCATGGCAGGAGCAGAACACTTTAAAGATAGCAGCTCAGTGAAAAACAGGGAAGGCCTGCCTGTTAGAGGCTGCTTTTCTAAAACCTGTAATTGCAGACATGTGCTTTCTATATGCAACGCTATGCTGGCAGACCTGCTTCCAGGACAGTGTTCATCCTTAGCTTTATGATGCTAGGCAGATTGTCTTGCAGAACTATATCACTGAGGTGACTGTGTCATGCCCATGCTGCAAAACGCTCTTCCACAGGAGGTCTGGGGAAAAGACCACAGGGGGATGCTGTAGAGCTCCTGTTGTGTAGACTGTGCATACAGACTCCAGGTAGGATGCAAAACCAGGAGCACTCAATGTACTCTAACCAGAGTCAGTAGTCTGGACATTCATTAACCCTTTCTACATAGCCCCTAATCCTGTTGTCCTCTAGCACGCACTTCAGAGGCAGAGAAAACAACTATTAATGTTCTTTGAATAGTAGAGCTTAAAGGTAGTACTGTCATTGCATTTTAGTCTCAGATTTGAAGTTTTGTATGAAGAGAAAGAAAATACCCAAGTAAGCCGACCTGTAGTTGCCAAGCACATATATAGTCCGCCAGGATGGAGTAGAGGCCAAGAAGGTAACTTTTAGTACACCAGAAGGACAAACTACTGAATTAAGAACACTAGTCAAATGGAGAAATAAGAAAAAAAGCAACTCTAATGTTTAAACCTTACAGAGAGAGACAAATCTATTCTAAAAACCTAAAAAAAGCCTAGTCAATCCCAGCCCAATGTCACAGTGAAATCCCCGTTCCACCTGTTGCTGAGATTAGAAAGTAGTTGGCTTGTCCACTTTTTCATAAATATATATGTATATATGGTATAAACATCCAAATGTCAGTGCTAAGGAGGGTCATGGATGTAACCAATCTAACAGTCTTTGCTGCCAGAAGGCTCTAATAATCTAAATGGAGTAAACCAGAAGCAGACTGTACACAACATATGGAGAGAAAAGGACTACTTCAACAACAAAAAGATGACATCAGCTGCCACCATTTTCTGCTTCTCTCTAACAGGAAAGGATTAGGACAGATAGGTCTGTTACAATACTAAGTATTGCACTTTAATGAAAAAGCCATAGCATGAAGCGCTTACCTAGTATTTATACCAAGGCTGTGTACACTGCTGACGTTAGTCAGAATTGAGGGTACTAGATATCATAACTGGGAAACAAAAGAATATGTGTTTATAGTAGCTAAACCCTAATTTTTAATAAAATTGAAAATTTAAATATGTCATATTAAAAAAGAATTTTTAAAAATGTAAATATAGGCATTCTGGTCATTAGACAGAAAGAACTGTAAATTTCTAAAATAGGGATCCAAGAGGATCAAATAAAATATCATTTCATCCCACCAAGGAAAAAAAGATTTTAAAAAAAGTTTAGGCAGGGTTAGCTAATGCAATCCAATCCTCTATAAAAGAAAAGACTGAGTTACAACTCTGCCCAGCACGATTAAATCAGCAACCACAAACTAAAAGATTTTTCTTTTAAGTCTTACCACACTACATTTGGTTCCCCTTTGGAAACAGGAAAACCTGTCAGATCTCCATCTGCATTTCAGAACTCATCTCCCTTTATAGGGAGGGGGAAAAAAAAACCAACAACAAAGAGACAAAACCAACCTCAAAACTACACTCCCTTTCCAGATCCAGCATTCTGGAGGTCTCTTTGGATCACAAACAAGGCAGCTGTCCTTCTACTATCCAACACAATGTAACACAGTCCTGTAACTTGCCTTTTATTACAAAGAGAAATGCGGAGGCCAAGAAATAAATATGTGGCTCTAGCCTTATCTAGAAGCTCTGCCAGCTCCCCAACTCCTCTCCACTTTAAATCAGCTGCAATAAAACAAATCCCAAGACCATAAACCTCCTGACATTTTCCAGAAAGTTCACCACCTGCTTATTGGGCCTTTGTTTTCTTAAGCAACTACTGCAGCTTCACAGAACAATTCTGGCGGTAATGAGGCAGGGCTATAAGTAATTGATTTATCATTAATGGGAAACCCAGAAAATAAAGCATGCTTCAAGTATATGCTTCTTGACATTAAATGAGTGAACTTGAACTTCTTTATTAAGCCTTCTGTAAACTTACTTCCTCCTACCCGCTGCTGACCTCTCCTACTGGCTCTCTCCTTCAGCACACAGTCCCTGCCCTGGCTGTTTGTGGGCCGCTCTCCCGGCGGGGAGGCGCAGTCACAGAAAATGTCCTGCCCTGGTTTTACAGCCCGCCCTAACTTCCAAAGTCTCAAGGTCTAAAATCCAGCCTACATTCCTGTTTTCTTTGTCCTGCCAGAGCTCCCCCAGCTAGCACTACATATTTCTGCGTTCTTAAGTGTGTGCATATGTCTATTACTGTGATAATTAAAGGGAATTTGGGTTCTGACTGTCTGTGCCCTCAAGGAAGAGACAGTAACATCTGCTGCAATGACTACTTATTTCTTATTTTTCTGAACAAGGGTTTTGAGTTGTTTATGCTTCATTGTTCAAACATACACATTGCATACAAATACAAGAAGGTACAACAGAAAAAAGATTCAACCCCCACCTAGATGAAAGCGGTTTCAATGCTACAAGCACAGGTTTTATATACTCAGAACCACTGGCGAGTTCTACAGAAATTATGCAATGACAAGGTATCAGCCATGATATACAATTACAGCCCCTTGGAGTTTTCTTTCTCTCGTACACAGAAACAGCATGAAACTATAGCCCCAGACCATCCCAGAAGAAAAAAAAAGCACAACAACCCACCAACAATAAAACCTACTTTGCAAAGTAACACTAGCTATCTGGAAAAGATCTCATTAACCATACCCTTCCCATTTCTAATGAAACAAACACTTGACTCAAGCATGGCATACCTGATGTTATTAAGTTTCTAAATTATAAAATATCAGTCATTCGAGGATAGCAGTCTATTTAAAAATAATATCTATGTAAGCTTAAAAGTTTAAGATACCAAGAACCATGTCAAAAAATTTTCAGTTGTCTGGTCTTCTCCAATGTATTTTGAACAACAAACATAAAGTGACTGTCAAGTCATAATACATTTTGTACTGCAATATTCATAATTATCAGTCTGAATGGCATCACCTTGGCATAACTTCAAATCCAGAATTACTAGGTTGGAAAAGATCTTTGAGATCATTGAGTCCAACCATACCTGTCCTCTACTAAATTATATCCCTAAGCACCTCATTTATCTGTCTTTTAAATACATCAAGGGCCTGTGACTCAACTGCCTCCCTGGGCAGCCTGTTCCAATGCCTGACAACCATTTCAGTGAAGAAATTTTTCCTAATGTCTAATCTAAACCTGCCCTGGCCCAGCTTGAGGCCATTCCACCTTGTCCTATCACCTGTCACTTGGCTGAAGAGACCATCGCCCACCTCACTACAACCTCCTTTCATGTGACTGTAGGCAGCAATAAGACTCCTCTTCTTAAGGCTAAACAATCCCAGTTCCCTCAGCCACTCCTCATAAGGTTTGCTCTCCAGCCCCTTCACCAGCCTGGTTGTCCTTCTCTGGACATACTCCAGAACCTTGATGTCTTTCTTGTAGTGAGGGGGGTTCAAAACTGAACACAGTACTCGAGGTGCACCCTCACTGCTGAGTACAGGGGCATCCGCTGCTGTAGAAACACAGTAGAGATTGCTATCCACCCTCATGCTGTTTAGATTCTCCACTATCTCAGCTGTGGGAAACTGCTGTCTTCCTAGTAATAATTAAACTTTGTTTTCTTGAAGCTGTCAGCAGCAGATTTAGCAACCCTACTCTGCTTAAATTGTGTGTACACCTGACTGTAAAACAGATAGGAGCTCAGGGGCAGTGGATACTTCAAGGAGAAAACAAACAAAGCATTTCCAGTGGGGGGCACCTGGAGAATGACAAGACAGATTTCAGTTGTCATGCTTGTAAGAGCAACCAAGGAGTCACCTCCATTGCATTTCAGAGCCAAAATGAGTCTTCTGTATAACAGTAAATAGCTTAACATCCGTTAGAAGAAGGAGCTTAGACAGGAAGCAAAGAGATCTGAGGGATTACTGGAAACTACTAAAACCAATTCTCGTACTCTAGCAGGCTACACATGACAGAATGCTTTACAGGATGTATGACTTTAAGTTAAGATTCTTGAGTATAAACACACACACACACATTCAGGCAAAAGAGAAAGCATCCAGGCCAGAAACATAACACACATACAAACTTCACAATTTCAATCCAATCAAATTTCAATCCAATCCTAACCCCATAGTTTTAAGATTAAAGGTGACCAGAAATCTCTCATCAGATTAGAATCAGATTAAAGCAGAGCTGGCATGATGCTCAGGTAAGGAGGCACAAGAAGGTACACAACATAAAGCATACACAGTATAATGCTAATGAAAGGTGCCCAAGCAAATATTCAGAGTTTAAAAAAATAAATCAGGGAATGTACTGGACATAGCAAGAAAATAGTGACACGATTCAAGAAACAGGGAAACCTGTGGGACTGCATATGTATGGAAGGACTACATTATGTAAGATTTAGACAGAGGGCATAGAGGGAAAGACCAGAAAAATGATGGGAACATACTAGGGAGGAAAAAAAAAGGGGGAGGGAAAACACGAGGAAAACACAAGAATTATCCTGCAGCAGACTTATATTCCATCTGTTTTAATATCCTGTTTGTGTCAGCTGTTAGTTCAAGATGTCAAAAAAAAGTATACGAAGCCTGCTGCAGACAGCAATGGTATTATCAATCAAATTTTAATATTATTTCTCAATCCAGTATCTAACAAAGAGGAATGGTCTAAACCTGAAACATATAATTAAAGAGTGGAAAAGGGGGAGGAAAGTGTACAGAGAGCTAATCAACAGAAGAGAACTAAAATAAAAAAATTATAAGAAGCATGTGAGCATTCTGAGGAGAAAGAAAAAAAAAAACCATCAGTGAAGGAAGATGAACCAAGAGAAACTTTCACCCAATTTACACTGTAAATCACCGTGCAGGTCAGCTGACCCAAACTTCAGGGTAGGGACTCATTTGGCAGGGTAGGCAGAGCTGAGCACATTTGTAATAAGGACTTCTTCTGAGCTGTTAAAATTATGCCATGAAGCTCAGCTGTGCTCTGACATGTGGAAATACTACTTGCTGCATGTGCCCAGCTTCCCACACCAGTGAAAGGTTTATTTTACCCTGGAGAGGTTCTGCCAGTCAAAAACCAGGAACTGCACACCTCAACCAGCACAGAGCCCACATGCTCTTCCCAGAGAAAGCAGCTTCCCCTTCCAGTTATCAGTTCCAGCCCCCACGCTGCCCGTCTACCCAAAAGTGATGCAGAAGAACAGAATGACCACATCAGTAACATGCTTGTTACTGACTGTGATGTCAAGAAACACACTTGGCATCCTTAGTCATGGCCTCCCTTCAGAGGGGCTTACCTTTCACATTTGAACACTTACACACTGGCTTTGTCAGACTGCCATAGGATTGATTTTGAAGGAAACTATGTTGTAGGGTTATGGGACTATGGGACTATTTGGTCTCAATGTGTTTTGTAAAGGAGTTTTTTAAAGAAACCTACTCAAGTTTTATATTTTTTTTATAGCAAACTTCCTATAGACAATTATAATAAAGCCATGTTATTTTTTTGGGAAATATCTAAGTTTCAATTAGCAAGACTGTGTTTCTAGAACTGACAGTCTTGCAATGACGCATGCTTATTTATGTTGGCACATGAACACAGTAACTTCTTCATTTACATTGCATTATCATAATACAATTTCTTGATTCTATCAACTCTGTCCAGGACTATAGCTCATAAAAGATATTTCATGAGAAAAAAAAAACCAAAAAACAAAGACCCAACAAAACAAGTCATACTGTAACACAAAAGGCATACAAGGTCAAGCCTGACACTAATTTTGGTAAGCTTTTGGAGTTGGCACTTCAAAGAGGAGCACACTCTTCACGCCCCTCCACTCCCCCACCACAAAGCCAAAAAGACACCCCCAAGCCAAATAAAAAAGCAACAGGCAAGAAAAAAAAATGAAAAACCACCACTCCATGAGCAACAGAACAGCGCTTCTTTTTGTAGAAATTATTTTTGTCCTAAAGGGCACTGTCAAACTCCAGGTATTTGTCATTATTAACAGCTACTTCAGTCGATTTTCTGTAGAGCTAGTTGCAAAATGGTGAGCTCCCAATTCTCAGAAATGGTGGTGAACAACTGCATTTCTCTGTCCCTAAAGCTTTCAGAACAAAACCTCAAGTAAGCACTGTAAGTGAAAAGACAAGCTTATGACACATCAAAGCATGGCCTCACCTGAATATGACAAATTGCCACATAACAAGTATGTATCTACCATGTTCAGCCACGCAAACAAAATCAGCTGCTATTCAGCGCCCTATAGTCTCTTGTCAATAGCAAATGAGCAGTGTCACAGGAGGGGGAAGGAAAGAAAGCATGTGGGAAAAATCCCTTTGAAGCACAGACTGCACTTCTCTACTTCCGTCTGTTCTGTCAAATAAAGACAAGGTACCTCTGGAAGTTTATTTTAGAAGTTAAGGTGAACAAGGAAAAATTAACAAATGCTTTTCCTCCACAACTCTAAGACTCATGGAAATTGTGGTCTTCCAGACAAGGCCCGAGCACGGATCAGGGTCTCCCCAGATCTCTCAGCTGATGCAATAGCCAGTAAACGGTGTCATTCACTGACAGGTAACAAGGGCAGCATGTGCCACCAGGTGAATGCAAGATAAACCCTGCAAATGCTGCACAGAACCTGGAAGGCAAGAGCAGCAGAATGAGTCTTTCCAGAAATCTGGTTGCTCCAAGTACGAAAACAGACCTGCCAAGATCAGAAAACCAGGAAGTGCAATTCATAGAATCATAGAATGGTCTGGGTTGGAAGGGTCCCCAAGGATCATAGAGTTCCAACTCCCTGCCACAGGCAGGGCCACCAACCTCCAGACCTGGATCTACACAAAGTTGCCCAGGGAATTGTCACCATATTTCATGAACTAGCAGTCAAGTTTACTTCAGAAGTAACAAAGAACAGTTGAATTAAGAATGGTTCTTGTAGAACATAGAGCCATGCCGCTGTCGTTGCTCTGAGAGGCCAGCCAGGCTGCCTGGGCACCCTTGCCAGCACTGGGGCCTACAGCGCACCAGCACAACTGCATCCTGCTGGGCTGGGACAACTGTGCAGGCACAAGCTCCAGGAAGAGCTGGGCACAAATGGGTTACACCAAGACAAGCTAAAAAGGGCTGAATCTCAGATGCTTAGCTGCGCAATACTAACTAGCTCTTCTTCAGTCAACGCTCATTAGCTTTGGACCTGTTGCAATGCAGTCCCCAAAGAGAGAGAAGAACCAAATTCACATGAGCCAGCATGTTCTTTAAAATAAACTTAAAACTTCAGCAAAACATAATGTACATTGTGCCAGATGATTTAGAAGCAGCAGGTATGCTTCATTAATGCCTTTTCCAAAGGGTAGATCAGTAGAACACTCACACTGACAGCTGTCACTAGCGGGGACAGTATATCCCTTAAACATCTTATGAAAAAACCTGACATACTGTTGGGGGGCTGGAGGGGGGGGCGGGCAGAGAAGAGAAAAATCAAAGCAGCATTGTGTTTTATCCTTAACACACTGAAACTTCTAGAAGATCACAGAACTTCAGCTGCTGCTTATGAGCTCTATTTCTTAGTCATTGATCTGGGTTTTTAGCACATTACAGTTCAGATGTTTTACAACATTTCAGTAAAAATGTCTATCTCCATTAAAAATACATATCAATTAAAAAAAAACCCAACAAAATAAACAAAAAGCAAAATAGCCAACAGATTTGAATTCCATCTGCCTGCTTTGTACAGGTAGTGGAATGTGGCAGGTACCTCTCGCTCATTCTGCTTCATGTTACCAACCAGGAAATCTCACATGGTCCAAACTTCCACATTAGGGCAACAGGGAAGAAATCATCCATGGAAAGGCTCATAGGACACGTCTCTGCAGCTCACTAGCCATTGCAGCCACTTCTGATTTTTAATTATCAGAAACTTATTGAAATTATTAACATTCTGTGATGGTCCTGTACTTGGCTGGGATGCCAAAAGAACTGTAAATTGAAATTTGCTTTAAAATGTGATCAATTTTTAAAAAAAAAGTTACCCAGTATGCAAGTCCCTTGCTTAAAGAATTCAGTCCCTGCCATACCCTGGTTTTTATGGGAACGCACACCAAAGATACAAGGTGATTCAGGGAAATAGTTATGGGATAGTATCCTTCAATCTTCAAAGCCATTATTTTTAAAATTAACTGCAAGCAGTTGAAAGCTGCCATTCCTCTGCAGGTACTTAGCCTCCTGTACAAAAGTAAAGGCAAACCTGATTTGATGCAAAAAGCGTACAACTGATGGAGGAATTATTTTTGTCCTTAAAAAAGGTTGGTTCTTGGCAGGGTAGTGCAAGCAATCTCATAGTCCTATCACCTAAACAAACCAAAGTTGCAATATTTAGCAATCCACATTTCTTCACCGATGAATCATCTTTATTTAAAGAAAAACCCAAAAGAGGATACGGGGTGGAAAACACTACACCTCAATCCACCAATACGCCACTCAATACACCACTGAAGCTGGCAGGAGGTCTTTAAAGTGTATTTCCAAAAAACAGTGCAAAGAGAAGGAAAAAACAATAAATACTGAGCAGTTTGGTAGACTACTGTTAGTTTAAACAGTAGCTTGCAACAAGATTAGGGGAAAGAGAAGAGAGTAGAAACAAAAACAAGTTCATACATCATGTACCCTTCATTCAGCCCACATGTTATTTCCTCTTGGCACACATTAAGTGCACGCACTCCATATACAAACCACATGATAAAACGAGCAGAGGGATGTACTGACTCTATATTACTTAGACAAACATCAAGTGAGGGAATTCTGTGGTGGTTAGTCAATAAGGTTAACAAAATATATTTCTTAGGATTCCCAAACCAAGGAATAAAAAAATAACTATGCTATTTTAATTTTTTGGTTAACCTCAAGTAGAAATGAAGGGTTTGTGTTCATTTCTTCTATAGATTGAGACATGTTATTTTTGAGCATGTTTATTCAACAGATAACTACTTTACAGCACAGTATGTATTTAAAGTATCACTAAATACAGCTTCTAAAATTATCTCAAATGATGTTTTTTTGTTGAGGCAGTACAACCTTAAATTCTGATTACTTTATGGGAGCATAAAAGAATGAGATTAGCCCCAGAGCAGATGATCTCAGCTGTACCCTCAACATCAATAAAGTCAAGTTCACAACTGCAAACTATTTCTGATAGAAAAGCCTATGAAAATACACTTTACATAGGTAAATTGCAGGACATTCAATAGTTAAAACGTCACACCTGAAATTGGTGTTAGGTCAATATTTTTTTTCAGCTTACTCTCATACATTGCTAAGTAGTTAGGATGGCCTCTTTGTTTCCACCTCATGGATGGGGTCTGCTTACAGTCCATGTCTTCAGCTGAGTGTGCAGGTTTTGACAGGTCAGACAGTTTCAAAATTCAGCAAATGTGGGGGAAACAGGTGGCAGTGTTACTTCTACACTGCTTTTTTTTTTTTTCCTAATCAGATGTAAAATACCAGCTCCACAGAGAGCTACCACAGAGGTTCTGTAGACCAGATGGCTAAGTGCTTTGAAACCTATGGAAACATTTAGACAAATGTTACACTACTCAACTGTTTTACTTTGTTTTTCGACTAATAATAGTTCAACTTTTATAAACAGTTTTTGTTTCTCATAGGCATTTTATTTTTCCAAACACTGTTTGCCTATGATTTACCCCTTGCTGTTCCTACCCAGAGGAAATTTGGTTTCCACAGCCTTTTCTAACTGTTTAGGTTAAATATATGCCCTTACTACATTAAGAGTGTGTGCTTTCCAAGAAGCTGACCATCAGCAAACCCTATGGCACTTTAGAGAGCCAGTATTTCATATCTACACGTGCATGAAAGCACATTAAAATTGTAAGGCTCTATCTTTAATGACCAGCTTATTTCATCCCATTTCTTTAAGTTATTGCACATTTTAAGCGTATGAAAATGTATGCAAAGACCAATAATCTCAGAGTCTCTGTGCATTGTCACCTGCACTTTCTTTCCTTGTACCTAGGTCCATAAATTGCACATGATTTATAACCTCTTGATTCTGTCCCCTCTGTTGGGCTTCAGTTAGCATAGCTGATGGATCCTCAGTACGTGCACGTAACATATGCAGATTTTTTTTTAAACTTTTTTTTTTCCCCAGCCTGAATTTCACCAAACTAGCACACGTTTGCACAGTCAGAGAAACACTTTCCCTTAGAGAGGGTTCCCTTGGAGGAGGGTTAGTCCTGCCATATAAAACACTGAACTGCACACTAACAATCTGATACTGTCAATCCATCCCATATTTAACATAAATCTGTTCTTGGTAGTAATTTCTATCAACTTTAAATAACAACAGAAGGAAATTCCCAGCTTCCAAGGAAGTGCCTTATTCTAGTCTAGGGAAGACCTATGACGATAGATTTTTACAGCTGAAGCATTTTCAGATCTACAGTGGACTTTGGTATTTGCTATAGTTTCTAGGAGAGATATAAGGTGTGTTATACATTCCTAACTTTAGTTATTATGGTGGTTCAGCCCCAACCAGTGGCTGAGCACCACATGCCGCTCACTCCCTGAGGAGTGTTAACACTCTGTGTTATAACACAGAGTACCTTATTGACCTGATTACAACAGAGTACTGTACAGCATGAGTACCAACATGATGCCCCTGCTGCAGTGGGACTGCCCTGGAGGCACCCAGGAATACCCCTCCCTGATCAGCCCCTTTTATGGGGGAGTGATGTCAGGCAGTGTGGAAACACCCCAGGCTGACTCAGCTCACCTGGGCTGGCTGCTTGGGGAGGTTACCTCTGGCCTGGCCAGAACCAGGACAGTTAGAAAGATAAACAATTTACAAAACTATTATTACTATTGTGTATGAAAGACATAAAATGATTTATATATCATGATTTTTATATCGTGTCAAAAAAATTTGAAAGTGCGTGCACCTCCCCTGCTTCCATAACTCCTCTTCCCTTGGCAAGCAAAGTACTCAAGTAAAGGCAGGTGAAATTCTTGCCATTTGATACCAGGACATATATCCTGGTCTTTCAGCTAAAATTATTGAGCTGGGAAAATCAGTGATGGAAATAGTATATGCCCCTCTACAAAAGGTAGCTTGACAGGATCATCACCTAAGTGAGCAATTTTTGATGGGCAGTGGGAAAGAAACTAAGCTCTTTTAGGACATACACTCCCTTTCCATATTTCACCATGACAACTCCTGGGGACCACTTTTTCTTTTTATTAGTTTTCTGCAGCTGTTCATCCATACGCTACACCAGACTCTCACTCCATTAGTTTTATTTAATGGTTTATACTCCATCTACCATGTCTCTCAAAGGAAGACAAATCAAATAAGTACATTGCTATTTTGGCATACCAAAAACTGGGAGGGTAAAAAAAAAAAAAAAAAAAAGGGCTTTAGTCAGTTATTCAAAAAAACCCAAAACCAAAACCAACACACAAGCAAAAGAGTTGATATCTCTGTAAAGTTATCACTGAGTTTACAAGCTTTAAAGTTCCTACTACTCAATACCATTCACCTTGGTTGATGTTCAGCATCCCACACACTAGTTAGCTCTGGTGGATCTTATTATAGGATCACAGAATCATGGGGGTTGGAAGGGACCTCCAGAGATCAGCAAGTCCAACCCCCTGCCAAAGCAGGTTCCCTAGGACAGATAGCACAGATAGGCATCCAGACAGCTCTTGAATATCTCCAGAGAAAGGGACTCTGCAACCCCCCTGGGCGTCAAGATAACTTCACAGCATAGCGTATTAATGCAGCATTCAAATTAAAGATTTTATAGCTGTTAAGAATTGATCTGGGGGCACTGTATTCATCTATCAGTACTAATAAAGTCAACAGATACAAAGGGCTTTCCTACAAGTATTCATGAAGTCAGTAAATGCCACAACAATACAGAAATGGGGAAGATGGATGGTTGAGTTCTGCAAACTCCTACCACAGTATTTATTCACAGAGGAGCTCTTCTCATACACATCTCATTTGGGTTGTGGTTTTTTTCCATTCTTCAAAAGCCCAAGTAGTCCATTTCTAAGATACACACCCAAAGACAAACCTCTAAGTCATTTTTAATTCTGGTCTCGTATCTTCTGTTTTCCCTTAACTAGCAGTCCTGAACTACAAGCCAACCATTGCCTGCCCACACCAGTTCATGTTACCAAGCTATCACATACTGTATACTGCATTACAAATGGTTCTATATGGACTTTTATAAGATTTACTGATGATTCCCAACAGATTATTGTGGGGAGTACGAACAGCAGCTTGTCAAAATATTTTTAAGTGAAACTTTTTCAAGATATGCCAGTTCATAAAAGCTAAGGTGTGTCACAGATATGTACAGATTAATGGTATATTTACTGCAAAGATCAAGAGGGATTCTGGCATTGAATATCTTGCTAAATCTCATATTAACAATCTGCCAATAAATGGTTCTATAGAATTTTATTTCTCACACATATGTACAGCATAAGGGAATTGGTTTTGTTCAGTGACACTATCCATGGCTACATCAAAAGATGCAACTGAAACAAGATGACAGAGGAAGTCTCTGCCCCCCTAAAGCTTTAGTATAGTAACTTAGAACTGGAAGGACATCACAATTAAATATGTCAGAGAACAATAATGGCCTAAAAGGCAGGATCAGGCTAAGTCCAAGCTACTCTCCTAAATGTTGGCTGAATCAGATTCATAAACCAACACATTTTTAATGCAACTTTTAGCATGTGGATCCAGTAACAAGTTTCAGTTGTTTGCATTTACAGTTGCATATACAAAAAGAAAGTTTCTTAGTTTGTGAAATTAAGCATTTAAGTGCTAGCACTTTACCTGTGCTACTTTAATTTACAACGCTGTGTATGTGGTGTTATGATACAAATAATTATATGCATACATGAATGCTAAAAACCCAGGTATTTCATCAGAATAAATTGTATTATTTAGTCCCTCAATAAATGAGAGATAACACAATAAATGAGAGACAACAGTCCCTTTTCACAATGGACTGGCATTTTTCTGTTCCCAGGTACACAATGTACCCACAGGTATTATGTATTTCTTTCCTTTCTTCAATATATTGCAGAAAGGGTCAGCTGGTACCATTACTTTTATTAAACCATTAAAATGCCAGAACAAAAATACTTTCTGTAGAAAACACATTATTTTCTCTAACTTTATGAAAAGAATGGAAACAAATATTTTTTCAATTAAAATGCAATATATCCTAATTCATTGGAACAAAAAAATGGCATGTACTTCCTAGAAAAACAGGAGGAATGCAATACATAATATAATACATCTTAATCCCTACATCCTCATAGCTACAAACTATTTGGAACTCATTCTAAGTTGCAGCACTAATGGAAAAACCTCAATTCAAATAAATAAAAAAAGCAGTTATTAAATGCTTCATGTTTTTACAGAAAACATCCTCCAAGTGTTCTTCTTTTTGTTCCAACAGTTCTTCTCTTTGTTCCAACAGTTCCTTAGCAGTCCATCCCAATGATAGTAATGAAAGGTCAAACAGGGAAAACAGAAGCCTGTTGCTGAATTGGGCAGGTGATCTAGTGCCAGCAGATTCTTTGTTTCAGTCTTAAAAAACAAGGTCACATAGGCATCTGGTGTTTATCAAAGGGGTTCAAGAACTACCAGCACTAGCTGGCCTGAGTCAGGTATGAATTGAAAGATGTCAACCTATATAAATCTATGGGATCAGAGAAGATACATCCTCAGACACTGAGATAGCAGGCCACACTTCATCTCTGAGAAGTCACAGAGATGAAGGAAGGTCTTTGGTAACTGCAGGAAAACAAATGTGGGAACTACAGGCCAGTCCATTGCACTTAAGTTCTTGGGAAAGTTATGGAGTTAGTGTCATGGAATGCCCTTTTCTTGACATACAGATGAGAAGAAGGTGACTGAAGACAGTCAGCATGGGAATTATTTACCCTTGGAAAATGTAAACAACCTAATTGCCTTCTATAATAACATTACTAGTTATAATGATTAGAGGAAAGTAATGGGTGCCATTTATCTCAAGGCTTTCAACATTGTCTCACTGTAAGTTAGGATGTTATGGTCTGTCTTGTCAGCTGGGCAATCAAACAGGTAAAAGACTAGTTAGATACCAAAGCCCAGAGAGCAAATGTTTAACACACTTTAGTATACCATGAGGATGTTAAAAAGTGGAATATCACAATGGCTGATCCTGAGACCTGTCCTGTTTAACACCTTAATGAATGACCAGTTGGATGCAACAGACTACCTTCTGTAAAGTTTGAAGATAAGACCAAGTTCAAGGAAATAGTTGATAAGCTATTTCAGAGATAAGCCAGGATGCTGCCCAGAGTGACCTAGATAGGCTGGAGGTATGGGCCAAGAGTAACCTCATGAAATTAAGTGTACACATGCAAGGTCCTGCTCCTGAAAACGAACAATCCCATTCAATAGCACAGCCTGGTTTTAATTGCAGAAGAAAAAGATTCAACCACCTTTAAATGCCATAAGCACCAAACTGTGAATGAACTTTGCAAGCATAGTTGTTTATCTTGCATGGAGTCAAGGTCACTATATAACAGTATCGAATGCACTTTTCTTTTTTTCATACCATTATACATTAATAACAGAAGTTTGTTTCCATTAAGAGATTACACAATCCTTAGCATACTTCTGGAAAAGGTTGTGGGGTTTTTTGCGCTTCCCCCTTACCTTTGTATGCAATTACTGGGTGCTCAGCTCTGTGGCAATTGGTATCTTCTGTTGTTGGCTCCAGTATTCCTAATGCCCCAAGTCCTGCCAAGAGCATCACAAGGAGACAGCTTCCTTTCATGGTGGTCATGCTGTCCTCCACAGTGGTCACTTCTTTTAACTGCCTCCTCTTCTTGCACTCATATGGGAAAAGCACCTGGAGAATTCACAGAAATTTACTCAAGTATAAGAGAAAAAATTAGACAATTTTGATTATTAAAACAAAACAACATCTCTTTCTGTCTATATAGTATTTGACTCCTCAAAAGTACACAGCTACTCCTCTCGTTAGTTCATAAAATTATCATCAGTTACACAATCCTTTCAAAAAAAAGTTATTCACCCCCCTTCTGCTTTAAAGTATCATTTTGTAAGCTGTGTGAGGAAAATAACGTTCTGCAATATTTTTTCTGTTTTTTAAAAACAGAAAATTTATCTAAATAACATTCACTTGGATCCACTGCCCCTCACTCTCTCCCTCACAAAGGAAAGAATGCTTTGATTCCTTCTGAGCATCAGGTAGGAAAGGAATTGTTCCTTCATGTTACTGACTGCTTTGACAAAACAGCCTTAGAGCATGTATTTTTTTGACTACCCATAAAGTACATATAGCACAGCACAGGAAGCGGTAGGAGAAGCGTGGTAGTTCAGCCCCAAGCAGTGGCTGAGAACCACACACCTCTCACTCACTCGCAGAAGAGAACCAGGCAGAGAGTCTTGGGTTGGGATAAAGACAAAAGCACCATGAAAGGGGAACAATAACAGCCAATAGCAAATTTCACTTGCATCCAGTGACAACAGAGTACCTTACCAACTCAAAGATAACACTGTTGGTACAGAGTGCTGTACCAATACAAGGACCAACCCAACGCCCAGCCTCACTCAAACTGCCCTGGAGACACCCAAGGGTATTCATCCCAGACCAGCCCCTTTTATGGGGGAGTGGTGTCAGGTGGTGTGGAAACAGCCTGGGCTGACTCAGCTCACCTGGGCTGGCTGCCTGGGGAGGTTGACTCTGGCCTGGCCAGAACAAGGACAACAAGATTCATCTCGATGCTCTGGCAATGTATTTTTGCTTTACAGGAGGGAGGGTCACTGGTTCTCACAATTGCTTAACCCATACCCATTTGCCAAGACTGATGACAAGGTTGTATATTGCAGATCCTCAAGTCCCCTTTCTAGTAAAGACTAGACATGAATCAATGATGTAATGGTTTTCATTCAGTGCTACAAATGAAGTTCCAAGCCCAGGGGTTTTTTTGAAACATCCAATAGTCAGATGCTTAATTTCTAAGTAGCAGACTATTCATGGTGTCAATATAATTTTAGATCCAATCCAATTCCTTTATCTTTATCATAACAAATAGTCCAAGCAGTAACAACATTATTCTGTGACCCAAAAAACTTTTGTCACTAGCTGATTTACTGAGCCAGCTTACTTTGCTGATAGCACACAGTTGTGAGACATCACTGCCTATCAGGGGAAGACTGGAGATTTAAGACAACTCCATAATGGCAGAAATGCCATTCTGCTAATTAATAGAGCAATTCAAGACAAAATAATCAGCTATATTGACTTCTAATAGATTTGATCTCACTGAACTGCGGTATGCTATTTAATAAGGTGCAAAATTTCTATTTGTGTAAAATAAACATCCTCAACATACGAAACAAAGGGCTGTTAATTAAAAGATACTCCACAGCAAGAGTGTGTGTCAAAAGCTACAGTCAGAAGGCAGAATGGGTGCTACAGTAATATTAGCTCATACTACATCATTTTGCTGCCTATAGAAACTTTCTAGCTGAGAACTGGACACATCTAATACATTAATATAGAGTAAAATACATAGATCAAAGACCTAATTCACTTATGTTTCAAAATAAAGAGGGGAACCTTCTAGTCAGTTATATTCATATTCCTACCTTTTAAAGTAGTGTTTCTTATGATGTCATATTTCAATATGAATCTCTCACTATAAATTGCTTGTTGCTCACAGCAGACAGTATCTGCTTAAAGAAATTCTGTGCCCTCACATATATAGGGGCATAAAGTGCCTGCTCAATGTTTTGATAGTTCATTTTCTGCAAGGTTGACATTTCAAGTACTACGCACTATTCTTACCCAAAGTTAACCATTTTATGTGACTATACCATAGCTAAGGTCTCCAGGGAGACCTTACAGCAGCCTTCTAGTACCTGAAGAGGCCTATGGGAACAATGGGGAGGGACTGGTTACATGGGCATGGAGTGACAGGATGAGGTGCAATGACCTATTTAGATTATATATTAGGAACAAATTCTTCTGTATAATGATGGTGAGGAAGGGGTTTCCCAGAGAAGTTGTGGATGTCAGAACCCAAACTGTTCTATGATTCTATGATCTATACGTTCAGCCTTCTCTGTCTCCCTGGCTGTAAATGAAGCTCCATGGTATTTATATAACCAGGCTCTTACATCACAGTCAAGTTTCAAAAAACAGCTCTACCCAGGACATAAAAAAAGAGAATCCCATTTCCCCCCAAAGAAATAAAAGAATCAATACCCTCATCCAGACACTAAGTCTGTACAGCTGGTTTAGAATCTTATGGATGCTATGGCTTCTGTTAGAAAAAAAGGATACTGACTTTCATGGGCCTAATTGTAGTAGATAAGGACTAAGATGTAAATTTTCACAGGTCTGATATCTTGTATCTTGCAGGGATCGAAAGATTTTCTCCACACCTATCCTGTTTGCACAACTCAGTAACAGAAGAAAAGATTCCTAAATAACAACACCTTTCCTCAGCCTCTAAATTCAAACAGCATCCTCTGGAAAGACAGACTAGTTCCATGCCATAGTTGGTGTCTCATATAGTTGTTTACATGTACAGGCATGCTGTGGAAGAACTTTTTTCCCACCTAGCTAAACTTCTATCACTGCATGCATCTTACATCCTAAGAACAGAGGCAGGGAACACTCCTTTCTCTCAACCAGAAAATCCAAATAAAAGGTTAGACTTTGAAGGAAAGACAAAGGAGGACATGAATGCATTTCTGATAATATATCTCAGAGAAAAACAGTAACAGTTTCACTTTCTCTCTACCTTGACCTCTACCTGTTTAAACATATTGTGCTACTTTATTAATTTAAATGTATAATTTTAGATGTATAATTTTAACTGTATTAAATACATTGTGGGGCACTGCAAATATAGACTTTTTGGGATATAAACTCTTCAGGAATGATAGGCAAGCAAGTAGAGGTAGTGGAGTGGTCTTAAGTCAGGGAGCGTTATGAATGCCTAGAACATAACGAGGGTGACAGTAGGGTTGAGTATTTATGGGTAAGAATCAAGGGAATGGCCAACAAGGCAGATATCATGGTGGGAGTCTGTTACAGGTCTCCCAATCAGGATGCAGAGGCAGACAACACATCCTATGAACAGCTGGGTGTAGTCTCACTATCCACTTCATTACACTAGGGCATGCACAGGAGAGAGAAAAAGCAGTTCGGAGACTCAACCTACCATGGTGCTAGAGTAAAAAACCCAAACAACCAACTATGCCCAAAAAGAAAACCCAACAAAAAAACACAGCCAAAAATGCACACACCCTCAACCAAAAACCAAAATATGTACCTTTAACATATACCCATAGCATGAGCAGTTAAACAGACACCTTAGAAAAGCCCTCAAACCCAAAGAATTTTCTCCTTCCTGTGCATCCTCAGACAAGGACTGCTGCACAAGTTCCATCTCTGCCTGAGACACTGTGGAAAAGTGAGGCTGTGGAGGCAGCAACCAAGCTCCATACCCACGCAGCTCTGAAACGCTGCAGCTGAGAGTCAGAGGTTGTGGAGCAGGCAAAGGAGTCTTTCCTGAAATAGGACCTTTTCCTTACTGAAACTACAACTATTGTACCAAGAAGTAAGAGTTAGCCAAGAGGACAAGACACAGAAGGCAACATGGAAAGTTTAGGCTAGTTTCTTTGATATCTGCATAATCCCCATATGCAAATATGCCTCAACTATGAAATATAATGGTCAAGTCAAAATCTTCCAAACATACCCATAATAGCGACACTGACTGCATTTTTACCTATTGCTTTACATTTGGGAAACAGCATGTTGACATATATTTATATAGGTTTTTTTCTAGCACAGATCTTTAATCTAGGTCTGTCAAATTGCATTTTACAGGTCTGTAAAACAATCTGAAGATGCAAAAAAAAAAAAAAGCAGAATTATAAAATATAATATATTTCAACATATTCTTTAATTTAGATGTTTAAAGGCTCTTGTGCACTTACTCTCTTCCTCAATCACTTTTTTTTTCTTTTTTTATCTAGCTTGCCTAGAAGAAATATAAAGATGAAGGCGATCTATTAGGTAAAGGTATTATTTTTTACAAACAGTATTTTTTTTCTCCATCAACACTTTTTGATGGGGAGAAAAAAAAAAGGCGATTCAATATTTCCTTTTACCCGAACCAACAAAAGATAAAAAGTGTGAACAGCTAAGCATGCAAGGCATGTAACTGTTACTCCTAGGTCCAAGCAGATTAGTTTAGAGACTACTCCCTCCAGGCACAAAAGTCCTATAATTAAAATGAAATAATCAAGATGTCAATATTTCTAGATCAGTTAAAATACACCGCGCTAGAAGTATAATTTACCTCTGAAGTATAAACTACACTGTTGTTGTGGTTTTGCATGGCTGGGTTCTGGTGGAGAAGAGGGGCTGCAGGGATGGCTTCTGCAAGAAGCAGCCAGAAGCTCTCTGCAGGCCCCAGAGAGCAAACACCAGCTGGCTCAAGGCCACAGTCATTGCCAACCAAGGCCGAGCCCATCAGCGCCTCTGGGAATCACATTTAGGAGAAAAAAACTGCAAGCAGCTGCTTTTTGCCACCAGAGAAGAGAGTGAGAAGATGTAAGAAACTCTGCAGGCACCAAGGCCAGTGAAGGGGGGAGGAGGCACCCCAGGTGCAGGAGAGAAAGATTCCCCGGCAGCCTGTGGAGAAACCCATGGTGAAGCAGGTTGCCTCCCTGCAGCCTATGAAAGTTGATGGGGGAGCAGAGATCCCACCTGCAGCCCATGGAGAGACCCCACACTTGAGCAGGTGGAGACTTATGGAAGAGGCTGTGACCTGCATTAGAGCAAGCTCTTGGCAGGACCTGCTGCCCGTGGAAAGCAAGAGAGAGGAGGAGGAGAGAGAAAGAGAGAGGACCACACCGGTGAAGGCTTGCTGAGGGGACTTGTGACCCTGTGGAGGACCAGGCTGGAGCAGTCTGGGCCTCAGAGACTGAGAGACATTCTATGATTTATGACTGCACCCCATAGAAGTGACACACACTTCTAGTTTGTGAAGAGCTAAAGCCTTGTGGGAAAGGACTCACATTGGAGAAGTTCATGGAGGACTGTGTCCCGTGGGTGGGACGCCATGCTGGAGCACGGGAAGAGTGGGAGGAATGTCCTCCCTCCCCCACCTCACCCCCAGCTAAGAAGGAGCTGACTGAAACCCCCATCCCTGTCTCTCCCTGCAGCACCTGGGAGGGAAGAAGGGAGAGAAATCATGAATAAAGTTCACAAAGAAGTGCGGGAGGGTGGGGGGAGGTGTTTTAAGATTTGGGTTTACTTCTCATTATACTGCTCTAGTTTCTCTCTGTGTGTTGTGTAATCAATTAGATGTTTGGGGTGTTTTTTTAATCCCATGTTGAGTCCATTTTGCCCGTGACGCTGATTGTGGAATGATCTCTCCCTGTCCTTATCTCGACTCCTGAGCCTCTCAATAGATATTTTCTCCCCTGTCTAACTGAAAAGGGGAATGATAGAACAGCTTTGTGGGCATCTGGCCTCTAGCCAGGGTCAAAACACCACAACTGTCTTTTGTTTGATTAAAATAAGCTGCTGTATAGAGAATTGCCACAGTTAACTGCAGCTGTCCAGCAGTAAAGAAGCTTTCAAATAATTATCTTTGCTGATTCTGTGTCAAGTTTAACTGCATTTTCAGTGAATGATGAAGTGAACTTATGACAATATGAGTATACAAACAGCTCAGTTTGGCATGGTTAAAAGAAGTCAGTTCCAGGACTGGTTCTGAGTACATGCACCCACAAGCAGGTCTGGAGTTTCTTTATAATGCACACCAGCATCAGCTCTCACAGACACAGTTCATGTAATCTGCTGTAGGAGACTCATTCCACTTTCCCTGAGCACTTCACTCCCCTTCTTTTGCAAAACAGTAAAGTTTGATAAAAATTTACTCATGCTAACTACCTGCTCCAGAAAACATGCACAAGAATGAACCAGAAAAAAAGTACTTGGCAAGTGAAAGAGACTATGTATCGTATGAGTTCTTTTGAACAGAATTATGAGTCCAAAGAAGGATGCTGTCCAATATTACTATTGAACACACTTTAAAATAGCCATAATTATTTAAACTATTTTCATCTCAATTTTATTAAAAATACCTAGTTAATCTACTCTACAGATAGCGGCACCTTTCTACAGTTTATTAAAGGACTGGTACATTTGCTGCTGCAGCAAGTGATGAGCAGGCAGGGAGAACTGATGTTTCCTCTTTAGCAAAAAAAAGCCCATGATATTGTGTATTGCTAGTACACATATGGACAAATTGGGAAAGAGGTATCAGCAGTCATATGGTCATAAAACTAACATACAAACACCCCCAGGATGTAGTTCAGTGCCTTTTTCTGTAATGGCTTTTGATTTCTTTAAACCAAGCTACTCAAATTCATACAAATAATTTGAGAGGAAGATTGCAGGAGAAAGGAATATGTAAAAAAGGCCTGTCATCACACCTACATAAGATCTAGCTAAATTCTCAACCAATGTGTACACTCCAAATTCCCAGTCCTGGAAACACCACTGGTGGTAAGCCCTGGAGGCGGTGGGGGGCATCAAGAGGGCTGCATCAGTCTAAAATAACTATGCTCCCCTCTCCTCCAGTGAAAAATGTGAATGTTGTGTATCAAAGGCATTCATATTTCACTTTTTACAGACATTTACTGATTTTTTTTCCCCAGTCACCCCACTCCTAATAATATATAGACACAAGGCAAATGAATATCAAAACTCATTTAAATCTTGTTTCCAAAAAAACCCTGTTGTTTTTACTATAGTGATTAATCCTGTTCCCCTGTCAAAAGCAGAAATAAAAGCTATACCTCTTTATAATATAATTACTTTGAAATACATCCCTTATTCAGTACAGCTTTAGCAAAACAATTTGTATATCACTCAGATACACAATTAGATTAGAGCAATAGCTCAAAGACCACCTCATTAAATATCAAGATGAGACTGGAGGCTATAGCACCTCTTCAGTGAAATAATCCAGCCAAATACTATCGTGTTTCATCATTGGACCCAGCAATGAAGACTCTTTGCTATGCAGCAGAGGAGCATATTCTAATTTGTCTTCTCATAAAGTGGGAGTCAGCTTCAATTAACAAACTGATTACCAAGTTCCTTCAAGTTGTTGTGTGTTTTTTTTTAAATATTTCTGCAGTGGCTTGAATTTTAAGATCTGCAAGAGGCAGTCACCCATCAGCTGTCATTGACTAATGCAGTCAAAAATCAATTCTTAAATTCACAGTGACATTCTGCCAAAAGCCTGCTAATATCTGTAGCTGATGGTGACACCTCATAAAAGAAGAATCTGTCATCAAGGCTAGTTCTCCAGTGCTGTTCAAAGTGCAGTGATACTTGCATTTCCACAAAGGAAGCACTGCTTCAAGAACAGTGGCCACAGTGAAGCAGGAAGCTTGTAATAATGCCTCAGATCTCACATTATGACCGTGTCTACCTCATCTGTGGGGCATGGTACCAAGGGACCACAGACTCCTCGAGCAAGCATCAGCCAACCCAGAAGGTCCAAGCAGAAGAGCACCACAAGCAGTTTAGAGATAAGAATAAAGGTAGTCACATCATCACAGCCTACACCCAAGGTCCAGCATAATCTCAGCTTTTCTTCTTAAATTCCCTCTTTCTGTTAGCTACCCCTTAAGCTCCTCAGCCTTTTTGGTATGCTCCCAAGCACCAAATGCCCACATCTTGATTCCTTCCTGTGCAGTGGGGCATCCACTGAACTGTCAATCTCAGCCTGGCCATCAGAAGTCAGTCTGAGGCAGCAGAAGGAAGGATTCTCCTCCTCAGACAGACTATAAAGCCAAGAGAGTTTTTTCTTTACAAAATAACTGTAATGGGAAAATAGAATAATGCTGTTTGAAAATAAAGGATCTGCAAAGTGGATAAAGTTGGAATGAAAACCAGAGATGGCTCAGTAGCCAAAGGCAAGGCATGAAGCGAGACAGAATGAGCCAGGAGAGGGCAGAAGTGTTGGTTAATGCAGAGAAAAAGGAAATGGAAGGAAGAACAGTAACAATTCAAGGAACCACACAGTAAGTGGACAGTCCTCACCACGGGATTTTAAGAAAATGGTGTAACTTCAAAATGGGATTGGGAAGATTGTCAGAAAAAGGATGCATTGGTGGTTATGAAATACCTGACATCCCATTTTGCAGTGTGAAATTCGGAAACTTCCTAAACCTGATACTGCAACAATATTCAGGAAGAATTCCATTATCTGCTTGCTAGGGTCTTTCCCTCTTTCCCAAGACGTGTTCTGTTTGCTCCTGACAGAGACCAGGTGGTGGGAAGGATGCACCTCTGACTGTGCACAGCCATTGGTCCCATGCTCTCCAAAGATCTGAGCTCTGCGCTGCACAACACTGGTAGGATGTATTTAGCTGGCTTGTATTGACATACAGTGCACAAAAGTCTGCATTTACAAGTTACATACATAAGCCTTGTGAAAAGTGAACGTACATATCTGATAGTAAGACAAGGAAAATCCATTCCACAGCTTTTTGCAAAGCACATATGATACACAGTACGACTTGCAACCACAAAGACAAACCTCATACAGAATAGCCAGTCCACAGCATTTTAAACCTCATACAGAATAGCCAGTCCAAAGCACTTTTTCATTAATATTCCCTCACCCACCTTGTAGGAAACCCTACAGGTTGAAAAGATCCTTGTCTCTTGCTTGTAGCAGCAAAGACCTCAATTTCAACAGGATCATGTAGTCATTAAGTGGACTCCCTTAAAAAACTCACAAAACATAAATTACATTGCAGAAGTTTCTTTCAATTTATTCGGCAATACTGCTAGTGGCCCTTAGAAATATGGTTTCCAAATATCCCTGGCACACTCCTGAGAGATAAAATATAATACATAAAGCTGTAGTCAATTTTTAACGCAACGTGTACTTTCAGAGACCTAGCGATGTTACATGAATGAAGATGCTATAACAAGTATTTCTACACCTCAGTGAATGAAAATTATTTGTGAAAAATCTTATTGACCCATTAAATCTGAATATGCTAAAAATATCCAAGTCTACACGATTGAACAAGGATTAATAAGAAAAACAATAACCAAATAATTACAGTATTTTTAAAGCTTATTTTCATCATATATATTAATAAATGCAGTCCCAGTTTATGGCATTGTTTTAAACCACGTAATTATGTTGATTTCACATACCCAACTACATATTTTTCCAGAAGAGGAAAAAAAAAATGTTTCAATCTAGTAGGAACTACCACAGTGATGACATTTCTTGAACAGCCTTGAAACTTTCCTCTTCCCCAGCTTTACTGTCAACCCACTTCTTGTAGTCTTCTGCTAAAAAAGCCTTTATGCTCCCTGTATAATCTGGGGCTCACAGAAAAGGTGAACTTTGAAATTTCACCACTGGGAATTAGGAATCTATATGGGACCAGAATCACAACTACAAGGAAAGCTGTGACTATTAATCTGCATTCAACAATGCCCTGAAACTTCACTATATATGAAAAAATGGTACTCAAATGACAACAGCTTATGCTTTCAAATCTGGTGACATATCTTGCCTTCTACCATGGCCTCTACCCAAAGTCAGACATGAGGCAGGATGGGAGAAGGAGGAGACACTCTAATTTAGCATGCTTTGTCATCTATTTCTTTTCCTGTCACACTATTATAAACTGTCTTGAACCGGGAACTATATTAAAAGTAACCAAAAAAGCAGGTTAAAAAATATGATTTCATTGAACAAAAGGCCGTAATGCAAGATTGGGGGGAGATCCATGCAAAAGAGCAGCAGAAGACAATGAACTGGGATAACCTCAGGAAAAAATGTATCTGGGAAGAGTGAAGTTCTATTAGCTGGAGTGAAGAATGAAGAAGATGAATGTCAGAGTTGGATGAAAAATTTCTGTAAAACCTTGAAGACATACAAAGGAGTTTTGAATGGAAGTGGGTAAATAAGAGGTCATATGAAAGTAATGCAAATTCAGCTGTTGATTCTGTATACATTGGGAAGTGGCAACACAGAGATTGGAGTCATAGATGTTGAATAATTAAGAGAGACCATCACAGATCATCACTGTAGCCAGCTGCACATACTTTTTTATATTTGTAAATTGTAAAGGAAAACAGTACAAAATTCATACCTGGATGTAAGAGAAACCAGAAGGAAGTAATAGGGCAACTTGAAATAGCTGGTGTTTAAAAAAATTTATGTTCAAGAGAAAACAGTTCTCTACCATTTTATATGTCACTATACAAAAGGACTTGATAGTACTTGGGATTTAGCTTTTATAAGGACTTTATATAACACATTTCTAAATGTGAATCGCCAATCTAAAGGACAAAATTGTACTCCTAAAACTTAGCTATTAGTAGATATTCTGCACATTAATGCTAGGCAAACTTCCAAAATAAAGATTACATTTAAGTAGTGACTACTTAAAAGAACTGCTGGATGAGCTCCAGAATGTCACGGAATGACTACTGTGACAGCCTGCTTCAGTTAAATAGTACAGGCACATTTATCCTCCTCACGGCGGGTTCAGTCCTGCAGTTCTTTGGTGCAGTTTTAAGAAGCAGTGGTTATTTAACACATTTCAGCAAATGCAAAGTGGTCACAGCTTTGAAAACTGAAACACAGTGGAGGAGAATACACTTTTTCTATGTCAGATCCCCTGACCTCCATGCCCCCACTTACAAATGCATTTCAGACTCCCACCTCCTCCTCTCAAGTCATAGCCGATGGCCAGCTTTTTATTTCTTTCTTCCCATTAATAACCAACAGAGGGTCTCTTTTACCACACCAGCTTAAGAGACAGCAAGGTTTAGCAGGCTGAAATGAAGGAAAGGGAGATGTGAGGCAGCTCAGAGCTCCAATCCTACATCACCACTGTGGAACTTTTCTGCTCCCCACCTATTACTTTATATGCAGCTTTTCTATCAGGGTAAGCATTCAAAACACATGCTATTCCCACCAAGCTTCTGGATTCCTCCTTCAGTTATTGGATAAGCAATGAAGAGAGTATCCTACAGAGAATGCTTAGGTGGACTGAACCATTCAATATCTCTGCACTGATTATACAGATTGCCTAGGGTAACTCAGCTACTATCTCACTTTCCTTGTTTAACACAACCTCTGCAAAGATGGTGACTTAGATTTTTTTATATTTCAGCAAAAAGTTTTCACACACACTTACAAAGATTTAATAGACAAAAGAAAGCACTCTTCAATAATCCTAGTAGTCCTGTGATCAAGCCTCCATGAGTATCAAAAGCTTAATATGAGCCAGCAATGTGCACTTGTAGACCAGAAAGCCAATCACATCTTGGTCTGCATCAAAAAAACCAGTATAACCAGCAGGTTGAGGGAGGTGATTCTCCCCCTCTATTCCACTCTCATGAGTCCCCGTCTGGAGCACTGCATCCAGCTCTGGGGTCCCCAGTACAGGAAGGACATGGAGCTGTTGGAGTGAGTCCAGAGGAGGGCCATGAAAGGTGATCAGATCCAATCTACCAGAGTCTTCAAAACAGAAGGCAAAGTTCAAAATGAATACAATGCTTACATATAAAAGCCCATGTACTCAAATACAAATGCTTCACACATGCGAGGAACATTTCTACACATCTGAACTTCCTGTCAATGCCAACTTGTTTGTTTTTTGCTAGCTCCTAAGACATGGCATGACAGAAAAAAAGAAAAGAAATAACATCATTCTAAAGTGAATAAATCGTAGTTGTGTATTCTTCCTCCAACATCACTGTTAGAAATTTAAGTTCTATTTTTAAGTCTGTTTAAAACTTGACACAACAGAAATCATACACTATCTGGTGAAATGCACCCAATGAAGTTGTCAAACAGCGAACAAGGATATGTCAAATAACCTAAGGTTAAATGAGGAATGGCTCTTGACATATTTGTTTCAGTATACAAAAGCCCCTTGTGGCTTTCCTTCAGAGCATACATTGTGCTGTTCTGTGCATTTGTTTCTCCAAAAACAATAATCTATATATACTATATTTTCCCAATTCCAAAATACCCTCTTAAGAAGTTATTTTAACTTGCTTACATTTCCATGTTTTATTTAGTTGTTAATAATTATACAGTTTTTAAATGATTTCCGGTTAAGAGCTTTCAGGAAAAAAAAAAAAATCTATTTCATAAGGTTATTTCACAAACTAACAATGTTGTGAAAATCCAATTTGTTGGGTGACATCTTTCCCAATGGCTTCTCAGTGGCTGACAGTTTCCATCAGTCAAAGACTAAATGACATGAAGTGTCAGTGATGTCTCCATCATATCCAAAATCACTTTAGACTTCTGTAGCATTGCAGCCGTCATTTATCATTTATCACTTTGGAATTTTATAGGCATACAGTATATTTGGAATCTTATAAGTATATAGTATATATGCACAGACTGTATACACTGAAACATGTCTTAGACTCCTCCTTTTGGGGAATATACAATTCAGAGACCAAATGTGTCAATGTCACCTTGAGCTCATAAATAGAAACATGTAGGATGATTACATCTTCCCTTAGATTTTTCTAAAACTAAAGGCACTGTTTCAGCTTTCTTAGGCCCTTTTGCTTGCATAAAAAAATTCCTAGTACTCCCATTCTAAGTATGCTCTTATTTCCTATAATCTCTACCCCTTCTGCTCTTCCACAATCCCTTTGCAGTTGAATTTCTTCTCCTTTATTTACCAACTCTCTGCTTTGATGTCATTTGCATATTACTACAAAAAGGCCTGTAGTTAAATCTACTTCCAGAACAACAGTCCAAGCATAGAGCTGTAGAAAGAATAACAAGAAAAATGGCCATTAAAAAAACCCAAAACCACAAACCATGAAACCCTTGTAAATGGCCTCTGTCAATGGCACAAGTTAAAACACAAGTACAGTAACATGTCTTACAAATAAAAGCCCAACTAAAGCCTGCCCTTTGGCTGCAGGACCAGTATTGAAATATTATTAACTCAGAGAAGAAAAGTGTCAGTATACATAACAGTGTTGCAATGAGATACAAGTATCATAGGTATGAGAAGGGTTTATGGAATGGAACTGTTGGAATTCAAAATAGAAAGCTCAGAAGGAAAATGCTGAGGATGCAGAGCCTTTCCTATAGGAACCCTGTGTAATAATGAAATGCAGAATTTGACCTAGAATAGGGCAAAAAGAGGATGGACACACAAAAAAATACCAAACCAAGAAACTTGCTGATATCATCTGTATCTGGCCAAGTTAAAAACTGGCAATTTGGAGCAGTGTTAGGAAATGCATAACTCAAGAAGGCAGATTTAAAATGTGAATGATACTTACCAAAGAGTAGTAACAAACTTTCTAGCATGGTGTGCTTGCTATGCTCTACCTAAGCATGCGCAGCTCAGAGAGTCTCAAAACCAAGGTTTGGATAGAGCAACAGGTTCCCTCTATCTTTTCATACCTACCCAACTCTCTCCTCTGCTACATACCACTTCACAGTGATACGTCATAGAGTGATCTAACAGAAAATCTGTATTGCTAAGGTGAACATGATGCATTCTGCTTCTTAAATTGTGAACTTTTTGAATGTAAAAGATCATGTTTTATCATTAATTAGTTCAAACACTACAGGCCTATCAATTTCTACAACTAATAATATAACTACAGACAAACACATATCTCTTACATGGGAAAAACAGTGTAGAGTTCATAGTTCTTTGTTTTTTAAAGACACGAACTTCTATTTATACTTTAATAATCACATTATATAGAAAGATACTGAAAGCACAGACTGAAACACGATGATCTTACTGTGCAGTCTTGCAAACTTCTGTAAATACTAAATAACTGAAGCAAAAGTCATCTTGGCAGGTTAATCATAAGTCATATTGCCACAACAGAGCGTGCTCCGGCTAGGCTGTGCTCTCTAGTCCATGGATAAATGGGGATTTCAATTTCCAGGGCTGACTTGCATATTTTCCAGCACTGGATTCCACCATATTTTATAAAGATGCAGCCTGAAGCTGAGTGAAAAATAATAGAAACTGCCGCCAGTGGTGTTGCAGAAAGGAATTCCAGAGTAAAGAGATTATACACACTACTATAATGCACACACTGCAAGTACAAAAATCCATGCCATGTGGGGAAAACAAATGGAAAAAAAAACCCAAACCAAAAAAACCAAACCTAGATCAACAGACACAAATCAATAGGTCTCAAAACAGTGCCCTTTTCTACAAATTCCCCTGACATTTTCAATGACAAGACAAGAGAAAGCACGATACTGCAGGCAATTGAGAGATACCTGGAATACTTAAAGGCGGCACCATGTCTATTGCAAAAAATGTGCCCTGGGGGAGGGCAGTTGTGTTGGTGTCAGTAAATTGAACCTTATTCCTAACTAGATTTGTAAGGGGGGAGGGGCAAGAGAGATTAAGATTATAAATCAAAGACCATTTAGTTTCTCACCAGGTGTTAAAACCATGCTTCTAGATGCCATTAATCTCAGAGATTTAACAACAGGGTTTAATGGAAAGAGTCTCATTCTCTGTAGCAAGAAACATTAGACACAATGACCTCATCCATCCCTCTCTGATCCTCCTTCACCTCATATGCAGAGTCAAGTACAGCACAATTCATCACTTCAGTACAAAGCTTGTTTGCAGCTCAGTGGTCCACAGTTAAGTTACATACCAGACACGGAGATCTGAAAGAGAATGAAGCTCCTTCATTGCACTCTGAAATTGCTCCTTTGAAGCAATGCAGGCTCCTTTTAACAGGTAACAGCTACCAGTACCACTACTACTACTACTACTGAGCCTTTCATTGTTATGCTTCATTTGTTAAAATTTCCCAAGCCTGGCACAAAGGGAAACCTCCCACCACCACACACAGAGTGCCACAAGGAAGACACCAGAAGAATTAGATGGGCCACAGAGAAGGACTCTCCTTCACAGATGGTAAAGCTCAAAGAATTAGGAGGGTAGGGAAATGGCTGACCTAAGCCATATTTTTAATTGGCAATGACCTATGTTATATTCCTCTTCCTTCTTCCCTTTTGACTGCTCTTGTTCTACAATTCCACTCCATTTATCAAAAGCGACATCCTTGTATCCCTGCTTCCTGCAAGAAAAACAGTCTTTCCTCAGGACTCTATATATCACAATTTGAAATGTTCATGTCCACTTTGTCTTTGCAAGTTTTGGCCATGTTACTTAGAAATCCTTCAAATCTCCCTTTCAGCTACTTTAGTCTCATTTTTGCTACAGTTTAGCAAAATTCATTTTACCAAGAGCTACTATCCTCTCTAGTCTAATGAAGAAACACTGTTGCCCTCTCCTGTGCTTTTTTATTTCAAGTCCTCATGGAAAACTTCCCAGAGGAAGTACAGATACTGGGACAGGAAATCTAAACAGTCGATACTTGCATGGATTCATCCATCTCCGGTCCATAAACCATTGACTGAAAACCAAAGACACTTTCATTTCCAACAATTGCTCCTCTCTAAACTCCTAAAATCCCGTAATTCTTAATAACTTTCTTCAGTAGTTTCTCATCCTTCCTTACCTCTTTTTATTCAATTCCTTCAGTTAAATTTACCTATTTTCAACTAATCTCCCATGGTCTTCTCTCGCCCAGTAATCTTACCTGTTTTGGCCATTTGAGCTGCTACCATCATGCAACCCTTTCATTTTTAGCCTTGCCCTCTTGGTCATCATAATATAACTCAAACATTGTGCCTCTCAAGCTAACTCACAAACACAGAAGTACCTCCAAGTTTAGCACCCTCTTCTCATTCTCTTTGTACTCTCTCAAGGCTTTGCCATTTAATCTTGCTTATCTCTCTTCCCAAAGTCTACTGTCTCTACACCAAAATGGGTGTCACCAGGACTTACATACTGAGAAAAGGTAATTCCTCACTCTCTGACAAGCAGTACAGACTGTACAGGGAACATAGTAAGAAAATAAAAGCAAGATTTTTGGACTAAGACCCAAATTTTCAATGAAAAAGCATGTACACATTAAGACAAATTTAACTGTAATTCATCAAGTGCCAAAATGAGATAAAGAGCATTTATCTTACAATGAGGGAAAAATCTGAGCTCAGTGCGAGACCTCAAATTGCACAACAGCTTAATATTTTTAAATATGGTTTTATCAACAGAGTTCTCTTGTGGGACTGCACCCTGCAAACTTACTACTTATAAACTAGCATATAACAACCAGCACAGTATGCCATGCTGGAGATTTAGCCCAAATGGAAGAACTCAGCTTGCTTTGACTAAACATCCAGCCTGACCCACTACCCTGTCTCCAAGGAGCAGCCAAGAGCAGATGTCTGAAGGAACCACAAAAACTGGAGCAGTCATACAGATATATTCCCTACCACTCTCCCCAAAACACTTACCATACAGCTTTCTACAATTTTCAGCTCAGCAACTTTCTTCTTTAGAGGTAGTACCTTTGTCGCCTCCTTTTGCTTTTCTCCCCCTTTTTTTCCTGCCTCCATTTCCAACTCAGTTCAGCAGTTCTTTATACCCATGCAGCACACAAGACATCCCACGAAACTGCCCTCTTACTGTTTCACCCAAATCCTCTTCTAATACAAAAATAAGGTGGCATTGACTATTCATTTCCCATCCACACACCTCACAGCTCTTATGAGTTTATAGACCTCTAGCATTAGTATCTGGCCATTATTTCTTTTTCTGCCTGGAAACTCTCATTTAGCTGGTTGTTCTTGCATGGATGCTGCTCCATGGAAGCCTTCTGCACCCTGCTGATTTTCTTCATTCTGGTTGTCCTACTCTGAACCCTTTCAGTTCTACTCCACTTGTTCTAAGATAAGGACACCAGGAGAGTACACCATATTTAAGGCACAAACACACCACAGATTTTGAATGGCCTAACGATATTTTGATCTTTCCCCTTTCAGAGCATCTCCTGATACAAATTTGCTTTTTGACTGCTACTAAAGTATAGAGGTGCTTATTTTCATTAAATTACTGCTTCTGGTCCCAAAATCTCAGGTGAGCTGAAAATATTTTATCATTATTTACTCTGAATTTCACCCACTACTTTAAAGGCCACTTAGTTTTATAAGGTTGTTTTGCAGCTTTTCAGTCTGCCCCTTTTCTTTTACCTTCTTTCTGCCCTGAATAAATAACTCAGTTTCAGAATCTGACCTTGTCACCATACTTCTATTTCAAGTCACTTATGAATATGAAGGTCCCCCTGGCACCTCTTTGTGGAAATCCACTGGGGATTTCCAACACATTTTTCTCCTCCTTTCTGTTTTTTTTTTTTTTACCATTTAACCAATTATTTAAGCAGTAGGCAGTCCTCCCCCTTAACCTGTGGCTGTTTAGTTCCTTTAAAATTTTTCTGAGAGGACTTTGAATACAAAATGAGCCTTTAAAAATTTAAACAGAACAATACATCATAAAATTTCTTTCATCTGCATGCTGGTTACCTCCTTCAAATGACCACATAAGTTTAGCAAGGCTTAACTTTGATTCACGAAAATGCAGGCTGGAAGAGATCTCTGGGAGTCATCCAGTCTGACCAACCACTAAAGGCCACAGTAGATCAAGTCACCTCTAGCACAGTTCAACTAAGACTCAAAAACCTCCCACAGAAGAGATGCACTCTCCCCCCACCACCACCCTCCTAGTGAAAAAGACTTTCCCACAATACTCAATCAGAACATTTTAGTCTGAAGTCTATCTGTTAACTCACTGTTAAATAATTTGCCACTACTAAGAACGTTGTCTCAGTCTTCTTTGTAGGCAGCCTTCAAGTAGTAGAAGGCTAATATTAGCCTGTTTCTAAATCTCCTCTTAAGCAGGCTCCCCTTCGCAGAAATCTATTCTTTCTCAGTATCTCCATCGCATTTATCCAATGTCTTTCTAAAATAGTTGCTAAACAAATTTTTCATTAATCTACTCAATTTAAACAAGAGGCCTACTGATTTCTAGGCTCCTGATTCCACATGAATGCTCTCTAAAACATGGCATCAAAACAGACATCTTCAAGTTCGCCAGTGTTGATACACTTTCAGTCAAGTTGTTGCACACCACAGTCTGTGGCTGGTCTATTTCACTTTTCTGTTCCTTAAAAAACTTGGGTAAACTACATCTGGACCTGTTAAATTGGGAACATGCAATTTGTTCCACAGTCTCTCCTACAAATGCTTCCAGCTGAGAAAGGCAATCTCATAAGCCTCCCATAAGAAGCGTTTCAAAACAGGAACCACCCCACACTTTTCAGTGCTGAGCACATACACACAAGAATTATTTAGTTTTCTGCAGTGGCTTTATCTCAGATCATTCATTTCATTATGTCGATATATGTAGACCCCTCACACTATTCAACTCTCTTCCTGATCCTGGTGTGGTTAAAAAAAAACTTATTAATTTTATGTTTGGCGTAATAGGGGAATTTTTTGGTCCTATTTCCTTCTTTGAATCCAGCAACAGCTTTTTTTAAGACGCCCTCTTGCTTTTAATAGTCTCCTCTGTCTTGTCATTTAGCTACACAGGCTTCCTTTTCCTAAGACTTTTTTAGACTGATGGTAAAGATTTGTGTGGATCCTCCAAAGCAGCATCCTGAAATAGTGTCTCTGCCACCTACAAACATGTTACTCTTAGAGTTGCCCTTTCAGTTTTTCTTTAAACAAACATCCCCATTTTTACATAGCTTCCCTTTTTGAAGTTGAGCATAATTTAAGTGAGGGAAGAAGGAAGGAGAGTTGCAGGTTGTTTTGCTTACTTTCCTCCCATTTCCATTTCCTTCGCTTTGGGAGAACCGAAAGGCAGAGTGTCTGTAATGGTCGACAAACCCATCTCAGAAGTCTTTTTCCAGACTTAAAATTCCTCCATGACATTACCATCTACCCTTTGAATAAAATTCAGTCTGTTACCTACCCTTTAGTCACCATCCCTCTGTAATCATCTACTGCCTCTGTTCAGCGTTTGTGAAGAGCATAGCTCAGTGGGGTCCTGGGTCCTTGTGGGGTCCTTGTAGGCTCCTAGGAGATAAGGAAACATAAAAGAGAAATAATAGGTATTGAAGAGACAGCTCATGAGCAATTCTCAGGCATTTATAGCAGTCATAAATTAGAAATGTAAGGCACTGAACTACACAGTGTGAACAAGAACCAAACAGAAAGAGGATGAAAAAAAGATTTCTTTAAAATAATGGGCAGCTTGGGATGAGAATCAAGAGGAATACTCGTAACAGAATTACCAAAATCCATGGGACATATTAATTTCAGAGAAATCCTCACTGTAAAAATCTCCCTTCATGCCCTAACCACAATTAAAAATAAACTTGCCTAAAATGTGGGCAGAAATCTGGACCCCAGTGAAATCCAGGAAAAAATTTCAGGTGGGAAAAACTTCAGTATTCTTTCATCTTTCCATAAAACTGAAAGTTCAAGAGAAAAAAAATCTCAGTTACTGTCTAATGTCTCAAAACAATAAAAAAAAGACATTTTCAAGAAAAAGAGGTTCATCATTAAGAGCACTTCACAGTTTAACCCATTTTGTAGGAACAACAAAGACAATATGAGCATTAAAAAATCATCCTGCTTTTTTCATTATTGAAACAAAAAGGTACTGCTAATCAATCAAGTGCTATCTCCACTTGAAACAGCAAGATAGGAATCACATAGCAGTTTCCTGTTCTCAACACGTCAGCAAAAAGGTACTTCAGAAGTCAAAAACAATAACAGTCTACTCAATTTAAGCATTCATTTCTTTGATTGAGAATGTCTACGGCAGAGAACAAATACGGTAGCAATCAACAGTTCACCCCTGAACCTAATCAGAGACATGAGGTAAAAAGGAGTCATTGTTCTACTCTGTTTACTCACTTATATAAAGTGACTGTACTGGATGACTGGAAGTGCTTGCAATTTTTATCCAGTGCTTTCCCGACCTATGAAAGTGTCAGGAAAGCTGCCAAATACATAAGCAGTACTCCATAAAAGCATTTTATAGGAAGGAAACATCATATGAGCAAGAACTCTCCAGATTAGACAATGAAGATCCAGATTTACATTCACCACGTAAAAATTTCTCACGACCCCCCTGCTCACTATCACCAAGTACTGCAGATTTTTATCATTTTTATATTTTCTTCTAAATTAAGAATTTATAACATATGCATACATATACACACCCCTCCACAAAATTCAGCACCATCAAACTCTGCTGTAAAAGTTGCCAAGAGAAGATGTAGATGGTGTTCTCCAAGGCATATGGATCAACTGAAGCTAAAGGGTGGAAGATCACTGAATTTCATAGTCCGAGGCCATAGGTGAAGCTTGTATTCTTGAGAAGACATTGCATCACCTTTCCTTCGCCTCCCACTTTTCAGAAAGGCAAGGACAAAATTAACTCTTGGAAGAGGAGCAAGTTCTGCTTTTTATATTACTATGTACCAGAGAATACTCAAACATCTCAACACAGCTACCCACCACCCGTTCACGCTGATGACAAAGTACTCTGAGACATTCAGTCTGTCAAGTAATTAATTATAACTATTACCATGCAGTAAGTTCTACAGACAACTACAAGCAACTCATCTCCAAGATGCCGTCCGCTAGTGATTTATGTACGCACTCACTACACCAGAATGAGCAGCTGAATTATTGTGCTTTAAAACATTGCAAAGAAGGCTGTGTGCCTCAATTTTTCTAAACAAACCTGACATTACTAGTGCTTTTTATTCATACTTCAACCTCCTCACTGTCCTTTCACCACTCATTTCACAATTTGTATTTTTACATAAACACCTCAGATTTTATTTTAGCAAAATAAAAGCTTTAGAAAATTTATTTTCGTAGTAATCTTCAGAATTACGTAGACAAAACTGGAAGGCAGAATTTGAATCCACCATACCAATTTAGGGAAAACATGCACAGAGAAACAAAGTTGTAAAGCTTGGATTTGTACAGATTCAAATCTTGCTTCCCTTATAGCTTATAATATGGCAACCTTATGACTGTGGCAGCACTCTCAGCAGGCACAATACAGTATATGCTGTGGGTAGGATAACACCAGAAATTAGCCTGAGTATTTATTTAGTTAAGCTAAAGTTAGACTAACTCAACCTACACAGCCCACATCAAATCAATCTTATAGAAATTTTAAATTAAGCCACCAAAATCAGAAGACTTACTGCAAAAAATAACACATCATTTTTTTTATTTTTTTATTTGAGGGTATGTAACCAAACTTCAGTTTACATTCTCTTTAGTTTAGCATCATTTCCTCCAGGAAAAAGGCTACAGTGGCTGTGCTCCCTGGCGTCCATCTCCTAAACTTTCCTTTCAAAATAACTTCTGATACTGATGAACAGTATCAATCTAATACAAAAACTTTAATGAAAATGGCCTGGCAAAACAAGAGGCCAGACTCACTTTCCAAATTTCTGTTTCTTCCTTTTCTGAGTGACAAACACAGGCACACAAGGCCAGAATTCAGCCATGGTATATCCTACTTGCCCAAAAGTGCACCAATTAAAAAGAACAGGAGAGGGGAAAAAAACCCTTCTGCAAATGGATACAAATATACATAGGCTTATACAAGTGGAGGTTCTCCAGAAATCTTCAGCAGGCTTTATAATTTTCACAGAATCACAGAATCACAGAATTATCAAGGTTGGAAAAGACCTAAAAGATCATCCAGTCCAACCATTCAACACATTGGAGCGCTGTTTCCCACTGCTGTTAGAATAGGGTACTGAAGTCGCTGGTACAACCAAGAGGAGTGATTAAATCTGGTGAGGGGTGTGGAAGACGGTGCACGTGCAGTTGACAGCGTTCACTGTCATATGGATACAGGCACCACTCTCACATCTGCCTGGTGTATTTGGAAAGATATTGGCTACACACTGACTTGAGCGAAGGAATAATTGCAGCATGTCTAGACACCATGGCTCGTCTGCATGCTGGGACTTCCCGCTGCTGCCATAGCATATTGTACGAAAATTTTAGGTGCCCATGCAAGCTCCCATCTGAGTGGGAGAGGTGAGGTGCCCGCTGCAGCACGCTGCTCGAGCACTGCCATAGCGGCACAGCAGTGCTCGAGCAGCATGCCACAGCAGGCACCTCACCTCTCCCACTCAGGTGGGAGCTTGCATGGGCACCTAAAATTTTCATACAGTACCTGGTGGCAACCATTGCTTACCTTGCAATGCATAAAAGGACGCTAAGAAGGAGAAAAACATGCCTGTTCCACATCAACTCCACCACAACCTTGATTTTTGCTCCACAAAGATCACAACCTGCTCTGCAAGTCTTCTGCTGATGTTCCTGCGGCTAAAGTAAAAGTGTCAGCCAAACCAGGGCCACGGGGTTTGCCCCCACTTCAGTGCTCTCACCATCGACTCACAAGAGAACTGACCACGCATGAGTACATATTTTACTCACACTACCCAGAACACAAAAGGCAAAGGCAGAAACTGGGACAATGAAGAACCACCCATATAGAGAAAGATCAGGTTTGAGAATATCTAAGGAAGCTGAAGCTGCAGGAGGCCATGGGTCCTGAGGTAACTGGCAGATCAAGTGGCTAAACCACTCTCCATCATATTTGAGAAGTCATGGCAGTCCGGTGAGGTTCCTGTTGACTGAAAAGGGGAAATATAACCCCCATTTTTTAAAAAGGGAATAAAAAAAAGATCTGGGGATCTACAGACCAGTCAGCCTCACCACATGCCCAGCAAGATCATGGAAGAGATCCTACTGGAAGCTACACTCAGACACATGGAATTTAATGAAGTGATTGGTGACAGCCAACACAGCTTCACTAAGGGCAAATCGTGCTTAATAAATTTGGTAGCATTCTACAATGGGGTGTCAGCACTGGTGCATAAGGGGAGAGCAATGGACACCATCTGCCTGAACTTGTGCAAAGGATTTGAAACTGTCCAACACAATATCCTTGCCTCAGAACTGGAGAGACTTGGATTTGATGAATGGATGACTCAATAGATAAGGAGTTGGCTGGACAGTCACACTCACAAAGTTTGTGTCAACAACTCAGTGTCCAAGTGAAGATCAGGGATGTGAGACACTACTGAGGGGTCAGTATTGGGACCAGTACTAACAATTTAGTCGAAGACATGAACAGTAGGATTGAGTCTACCCTCAGCAAGTTTGCCAACACCAAGCTATGTGCTTGATATGCTGTACCGAACTTGAGAGGCTTAAAATACAGGCCTCTGTGAATGGCACAAGTAAAACAAGGCTAAATGAAAGGTCCTGCACTTGTGTTGACACAATCTGAAGCACAATTACAGGCTGGGCAGAGAACAGATTGAGAGCAGCCCTGAGGAAAAGGATTTGGGGGTGTCGGTTGATAAGAATCTCAGCATGACCTGGCAGTACAGGCTTGCAGCCCATAAAGCCAATCACACCCTGCGCTGCATCAAAAAACAGAGTAATAAGCAGACTGAGAGGTGATTCTGTACTTCTACTCCACCCTTGCGAAACCCTACCTGGAGTACTGCATCCAGCTCTGGAGTCCCCAGTACAGGAAGGACATGGAGCCGTTGGAGTGAGTCCGTTGGAGGGCTGTGAAAGGTGATCAGAGGGCTGGAGCAACTCTCCTGTGAAGGCAGGTTGAGAGAGTTGGGGTTGTTCAGCCTGGAGAAGAGTAGGCTCAGGGGCAACCTTAGAGCAGCCTTCCAATACCTGAAGGGGCCTACAGGAAAGCTAGAGAGGGACTGTGTAGACATGAATGGAGTGACAGGGTAAGGGGTGATGGCCTTAATCTGAAGGAGGGCAGATTTATATTAGATATAAGGAAGAAATTCTTCACTGTGAGGGTGGTGAGGCACTGGAAGAAGATATCTGGAGAGGTTGTGGTTGCCCCCTCCCCAGCAGTGTTCAAGGCCAGGTTGGATGAGGCTTTGGGCAACCTCGTCTAGATGATCTTTAAGGGACTTCCAACCCAAATCATTCTACAATTCTATGATACTGCTTCAAATACTATTGAAACAAATTGTTTGCTTTTTTCTATCTAGCAGTAGGAGAGAAAATCATGTCAGAACTGAAAGCATACCAAAATTGAGAGGGAGGGAAAAATAATACAAATATCTTTCCTCCAAAACACTCATGCATCATGCAAATTTATTCCACTTTCAGGATGAATCAAGGATGAACATTTAGAACAGCTGCTACATAAAACTTCGTGCCGCTCCTACATAAAGTAGCATTTCTCCTTGTAATGTATGCTAGCTAATATTACCGCTTATCTCTCTCTTTTCATGCTGAAGAGGTCCTCACATAAGGAAGGAGATCTCATTAAATCCAGCTTATTTGCTGGACTGAAGAATGGATGCAGAAAGATGGCAATTATTAAGCTAAATCTAGGCATAAGAACATGAAAGAAACAGGGATGCCCTTCTTATAAAGTTGCATTTTGGCATATGCCTTTCAAATCTTGATATTGAATAAAGTAACCCAAAACAAATATAGGAATTCTTAGGAAAAAGAAAAATTAATAACATGCTTGAGCATGTCCAAGCCAGCATTGTTTAAGACCACAGAACCAGTCCACACAAATGCACCCCAAAAAGGTAGACACATGTTGCAGAGCAGAAGGTCAACATAAAGATATGGGTAAGGATAATTCCTGGATAAGGAATTGGTTGGATGGTTGCACCCAGAGAGTAGTTGTCAATGGCCTTGTTGAGCACAAGCCCCAAGTCATGAGGAACTGTGGAGATCCACACCCATGTACACACACTCCCACACACAAATCACCCAAGCGATAGATCTGACTTGTTCAGAGTTTGTTGGTCTTAGTTCATAGACATGGTAAATCCAACATAATCACATCATCATCAGAACACAGTCTGTATGAAGATCGTCATCGAAGAAAAGAAGAAAAGGAAGAGTCCCATAAAGCAGACTCACTGCTATTGCTGTAACACACTCCAGTGCTCAGCAATATGAGCCCTGGTCCTAATCTGCATATTGCTTGCTGTACTGCTGGTCATGGTACCTGTTCTGGGCTCGGCTAAGATAGGGTTAATTTTCACCAGAAGTTGGGATGGGGCAGAGATGACAAACTAACCAAAGGGGATATTCCATACCATATGATGTCATGCTCAGTATAAAGAGGGGCTGGTGGAGAGGGGTGGCACAGTTCCAGGACGGTCTGTTTTTGAGACTCATCTGAGAGCATAGTCGGACTTGTACAGTTTTTGTTCAGAAACTATATTGTGTACCACCATTTCTCAAGGTCCCTTCCAACACCTATGATTCCATGAGGCTGTGATTTTTATACATACTGCTGTTGTTTCCCTCTCCCCGTGCTGTCCCAGTAAACTGTCATCTCAACCCAGAAGGTCTGCCCATTCTCCTCCACTGGGGGAGAGGTAAGCGAGCGGCCGTGTGGTGCTCTGTGGCCAGCTGGGACTGAACCACAACAGTACCTCGCTTCCAGTTTGTCTGAAAGGGAAGGTCCTAACAAGGAAAATTCAATCCATGAATTACCCACAGCTTTAACTCTATTTACAGTATCCCTTTACTCTTCACTAGGCCAAAATAAAAATAAAGGTAGAGCCTGGAGAGCAAGGGTGGGAAGTGTACTGCTGACAGGAAAGCATGCATCAGAATATGTGAAGTCACCAGTCAGCCAGAGTTCTCTGGTTGAAAATTATAAAACTGAATGACAAAACATTTACGTTGCTTTGCAGGGATTTGACTAATAATAGTTCTTTAAAAGCTGCTGAACTTGTCCTACTTACTTGTTTTAGCTCCATCTAGGTCAAAGTGACAAAACATAAGAGTGTACATTTAACCTTTTAACTAACCACCACAGATTTATAGTCCAAAACCAGCACTCAGTCCTTGCCAAAAAACACCATGATTCCCAAAATAGTAATTTTTAAAGTAGAATACATTATTAAGACTGCTGACAGAACAGCATTACCCAGTTTGAAATGGTAGAGATGGAGGAAAACAGTAATAAAAGAGAAATTATTGTGGTCTTGCTCCCACTGAAGTCATGTCTTTTTATGAAGACTTCAAAGAGCGGGGAAAACATGGCCTTTACCCAGCTTTCTGCAAATTATACAACGGAGTATTTTTGCTTGAAATAAATCAGTTCAGATACAACTCTGATCTTGAATCTGACAGCAAAACTTCAGAAAATATTTATTCTTGAGTATGACAACATTTATCCTTGTGCTCTTCTGGTCTTTGACTGAAGTCTGTGGGACATTTCAAGTGCTCTGTTTTCACTGGTATTTGCTGTCTACACATCTCCAAATTCTTACCTGGTTTCCTGAACATGAAGTTCACTGGACTGATAACCCAGACCATCTTTTCTAGTTCTAGTGCACTGACAAGAATAGCACCTTTCAGCCAAGTTGCCTTAGTACTGACAACAAAAGAGGCCGAGACTTTCACGAACAGAGAAATCAACTTCATTATGAAAGTCAGTGAAAACCATTATTAAACACTGCAGCATAAAGTACACAAGATTCAATTGTGTACACAAGATTGTTCAATAGTGTGTGTATATTTTTACCAGACTTTGACAAATACCTGTTTCCAGCATTTTTGGGTGTCCTCAAGATAAAACTCAATAGATGTGATGTGGGGTTTTGGGGTTGGGTTTTTTTGGCGATTTAAATATTTCAGGAAGGATACCGTGCAATCTTTTGAGAAATCTCCTTTCTTCCCCAAAATTCAACACTGTACTGCTTCTACCTCTTCTACAATTTTCAGCTCTAAGAAAAACTCAACATCACTGCACCCACCCTGGTAAGAGCCAGGTAACTGCCCATGGAATAAAACATTATTCTTACACTGGAATTCTGCCAAGTGACTTCATATCTGATCTGATTCGTGAAGTTTTGCACTCAAAACTGATGTTAGCATGTAAATCAAATCTCATTGATCACCATGCAAGTTCTTCAATATCTGTGCCAATTTAGGAAAAACAAGCAAAACAGAGTATCATGCGATCTATGCATTTAGCATCCATGAAAATAGTTTCCGCCTTTCTTCCATTAACCAGTAGATGGTTACTTTATCTTCCAAGGAAGGCAAGTAAGTTAAGAAAGGTAAAACCAAAGTTATGGATATCATAGAAGAGAAATCCTCAGCAGAAGCATTTTAGATATATAACCATAAAATAATGTATTTTATCTGACCTTTTGCAAGACTGCAAACCTTTTCAATCTAGCTTTTAAAAATTCAAGTGCAGTTCAGATGACAGACACCTTTTAAAGAAAAATAGTCCACACCCCTCAGGAAAAACCTGTTTTTTATATACTATTGTGAAAGACATTTTCTGTACTTCAGGATACCAGCTGGTATATTTTCTGTAGCATACTTAATTCAGAGACATCTGCTTGGTAGCAGACCAAGCTTGGATGAAGCTTTGGGTTATGAGACCTGGATTATATTTCTGGCTCAGCAACTGATTTGTGGTGAAGCCTTAAGAACCTTGCTCTGTCCCCATTTCACCATTATAAAATGTGAAGGTGTCTTTTAACATATCCCAGTTTCTTTAAATAAAATGCAAGTTTTCCTATATCTCAGTGAACTGCACAGTGAAAACTGCAGTTCCAATTAAGAGTGAGCTCCTGAGTATAGTGACAATTTCAGGAAAGCTTTATGGTTGCGTTCTCTCAGTCAGAGAGCCCAGCTGCCTTCTGGAGAAACAGGACCGAACAGATTCTTATAGGTATTGCAGATGCCAAATAATAATGAAAAGACTAATCCTGAATATTGCAGCTGCTGATAATGCTCGTTGCCTGACAATGCAGAAAAAGTATTACACTCACTATTGCCTACAGCATGCACTGCTACAGACTGAAAAAAAAGAAATTATGTGTATTCTGGGAGAATCAAAGATGATAGTCTGAAGAGGAAAATAACTCAGTGCATATAGCTTGAGGTTATGAGGAAAGCATCTCCTAATATGCAGCAGGCTCCCATAATTGTGCAGCTGAAGCAATAATACCCCAACAAAATGCCATTACAATGTTCAGTGTTTAACAACTGTGCCAGTTTTCATGCATGTTGGTTTATTCCAGAAGCTGGCTTATCCACTTTGTTACTCTGAATGCTCTGAAATGATTTAACAAAATCATATCCACTACATTTTAAAGACAGGAGACCATATTAAGTCTGGGCAAGCTTATTAATTTTACTTCTAAGGTACACAGAAAAAAAATATCTGTAGTCTGCTTTTCCAAACAGGGGAGAAGAGTTCTTAACACTGGGACGCGAGTGGTGTTTGGTCCAACAGATCAACAAGTTTCAGACAATTTAGGTTTCTAGCCCAAATGTATTGGAATCATTTAAAATATAAGAATGAGAGAGAGAGAATTAAGAAGACTTTCTTAATCTACAGTGCTCTCATATTATTCTTTTTAACTTTTTTGGCTTAGATTGTTCTCCTTCAGTGATGGATGCATTCTCTTCTTCCATCCCAGCGTGCATGAGAGAAAGACAAAACCTAATATATCCATCACCACAGCCAGAACACACAGCACAGTCCATCTGGTACTGTAGATCTCAAACTGATAGATGCTCCCCTCGTTTTCCCCAGCAAGTTTCTTATCTCTTCTACTTTCTCTTCAGCACGAAGTAAAATGCTGTAAGGGGTTGTAGTTTGGTTTTTTTCTAGGTGGCTGTAGACATAGTAAAAATATGGTAGTTGTGATCTGGACATATTCCAAGACTTGTCTGTAATAGTCTTACCCACGGCCAAATGTTTTCCCCATCAGCAGTGAAAGCATTCAACACTTTGGCATTCTTATAGTAGCCTACCCTCCCTTTGCCACCCAACATGCACGCACACTCCCATCTCCTTGGCTGCTTGAAGTGCTGAAGCAATCACAAATGCCTCAGGCAAAGCAAAGATACAGAAGTAAACACCTTTCCTGGGCATCATCCCAGGACAGGCACACATAATAATTTCCAAGCTCCTCCTCAACAGGTTGGTTTTGTCTTGTGTTTGCCACTGACCAACAGCGTTAAGGAAGGAGAAGAGTTTAATATACAAGTAGGAACCCTGTCAAGAATTTCATTACAATGACTAGTTTATCACAAGCTGTTATTAAAAGCAAACGTCTACCATCCGCCGCTGAGCACTCAGCTTAAATGACAAAGCAAGCAGCAGATCCCAGAATTACTTGATATTGTGCCCACAGTTAACTTCCTCTCATGGTCCTCCTTGCTCTTCCCCAGTATCTCCAACGTTCACAGAATCTCTACTTACTTTCAAGTAGTGCAATACGTTCACTTTTTTTTTTTCAAAAGGCTAAACCACTACATACAGCATGATACATCGCTCAACATTCACCACAATGATGTCCTACATGTTCACCTCAGGCAGCAGAAAAACAACACCTGGATCTTGTTTTGCTCCTGCATTTCAAGTCTGCTGAGATACTCAGCTCATGTAAAAACATAAAAGGGAGCAAGCGGTTTTGGTAGCTGGCGCTGGGGATGATCTGGAGTCTTCAAACTCAAGTAGTTGGGAGAACTTACGTAGAAAAGTATGGAAAGACATTAAGCATGTTATCCTGAGAGGCAGTTATTAAAATGCAATGTTAACTGCAGTATCTGGTATTGGTTCTCATTGTCTTTGACAATTCACCAAGCAACACTAACAATTTAGATGTTAATTCGCAACTTAATAGTATGAATTAGAAATACATACAGCACTAACTGCAGCAAACTCCCCAATAAACAGGAAACTCCTATTAGAAATGCCTTTAGGAATATTCAACAACCTGAATTATGAAACAGAAGATTTTGCTTACGAGGACTAGGTAGGAGGATGCATGTCCTGTCTGCAAACACTTGTACAATTCCACTGTTTCTGATCACTTGCAATTATGTAAAAATAAAAAGGCATTTGATTTAGAACATCTGCACCACAGCAAGTCCCTAAAATTTTCCTAGAACAAGTGCAAGAAATAAATAGCACAAAAAAGGAGAAGAAAGAACTGACACACACAGACTTAATGTTAGGACTGGTACTGCTTTCAGAAAACCAAACACCACCATTGAAAAAGCTGCCACGTTCTGAAGTTCTCATCCTGCTTCAAAGGTAAGACAACATGAAACAATGCAACAAAGCAAAGAGAAACATGCACCCCAGATAAATCTGAGAGATAATCATGCTTTGTCTAAGATAAGGTTCAAACTCTACCACTGACTAAATATATGCACTTGGTGCCCATGCTGCATTTGCCAGTGCTTTTACCCACCCCACACCTTAACTTGCTCTCTATTTTTCTACCCCAAGGTCTGAATTTAAAAAAAAATTAACTTGGCTCTCACATTGCATTATGCTGGAAGCAGTATTAATGCATAAAGATTATAAATGAAAATTAGACCACACAGAAAGGTACACTAAATTATCCCAGTATAAAACAATGTTAAAATGGGATTTAAACAGAATAAAGTTAAAGCAATAGGGAAAAAAACAACCCCTATAATTTTGAAAATATTCATATTATTTTACAATCATTATCACAGATGAGATTAAACCAAACAAAAATGTGAACGCATCAGGAAACGTGAAAGCACATTTAAACTTTGAGATCAATTCAAATTTCTGCTTTACTTATGCTGTGCATTAATTGTGTATATAAATATTGCTTGTAGCCCCATATTAGATGCAGCTGCATTTTAATAACATTTTGGGTTGATTTTGTTCATGCTTTTTTTCTTACTTTGATTCTTTTACGAAAAAGGCTCCATGGCAAACCCACTATTTTCATAAGGAAATCCCCAAAGCGCATAGTGAAAATCTTGTGGGGAAACTTGAATAAAAAGCCCAAGTTAGTCATCACATAGAACTACTAACTGAGTATATTATATATGGCACAGGAACACAGCCCCTTTCTTCAGGAATATCTTACACATGATTCACTTTTGGGGGTTTTGTCAGGTATCTGAAGGTTGGGTGGTTTAATAATTTAGACAACAAGCTACAAGGATATATTTCACAGCTTCCTTACAGCCTCGTGCTAAGGAAGCATTCTAACTCTTTAACGCAGGAATCTGATCAGCTACGAAGACTGGATTACAGGTTAACAGGTTAACAAAAACTTCTAATTCCTCTTCCCCCAACACAGGACTACTTCAGTCCCTTTTCATGCATGGCACCTCCACCTCCCTGGGGTTTGGAGCTGTGTTGCTTGTTCTGCCATCATGACACCATGCAGTCAGTGCACAGTCCAGAAGTGCACATCACGTTGCGCATCCAGAAGGTCCCACTGTTACCTTGAGCCAGTAATTTGTATGTGTAGCAATATCAATGATTTTCAAGAGACCCTTTTAGTGTGCCTTGTTAGTCTAAACAACATACTAACAATTATTACAGGAGACAGCTAACCCTTAAGAACCCATTGCACATAATGATAAGGAAGAACAACCAAGCATTTAATCAACTCAAGGTCCTTCTGCACACCAAGATGTGTCCTTCACTGTCTGATACGGAAGACTTATAATTGTTCAAAGAAACCTCCCTATCCTCTTTAAGAATTTGGTAAGCTGTAATAAAGACTTCACTGTCCTTTGATGGCTCAATACCTTAAAACGATAATGTGAGGCAGGGTACCTCTTCCCAAATGACCAGCACTTGCACAGAAGTGTTTTGCCAATGCAGCAGATTTTGATATGCAGGTGCAAAAGGTTATTTGGTTAAGTTACGAATATGCAAACATAGGTGGAGACTTTGTGATTTTCTGTATATAAATATATGCTGGAAATTCCCCAACGGTGTGCTTGATTTGTGGATTTTGACCTAGCAATCAGAGCTGAATAGAGCACAATCTCCTCCCTAAACTAGGTCACACCATGGGTTCTCACTCTTGGTAACTCCTGAGCAATGGTGACAATTCTGACTAAAGTCAAACTTCTAAGTCAAACTTCTCCTTCCTGTAAACAGCGGGAAGGTGGACTTAACCCAAAGGGAAAATTTACTTGTAAATATGCAGTCTGGGCTTACTGAAAACCTTAGCCTCCTAGCAGGGCATTCAACAATGTTTTCACCAGACACTGTGGAAGCCTCTTTGCTTTGCTCTGTCTCAAACAACTTAAAATGATTCAACTGTTTGAACTAGTCTCAGGAGTAGACTATGCCGTTAATAGAAAAATGCTTTCTTTTCCAAAACCAATCTATCAAATTAATAAATAAATCAATATTTGTGCTGGCTTTTCTGTTGTCATCCCCTCATCTCCATTTTTGTTTATTTTCTTATGCCCCACCCCTTTCTCAGCGGTGGAAAAGAAACCAAAACCAGTTGGTACTGGCAGATCTGCGACTGCTGGTCAAAACAAAATCAAAAGATGACAAAGATGCCTTTTGATTTGTTTCTGACTGCACATTTCTATGCAAAGAGTTATCTTCAGCTGGTTCCTCTAGTGATATAGTAGAGTCAAGATTCAAGTCAGTCTTAATTTTGTTGTATCTAGAAAATTTGGTCTCCGAGCGATCAAATGCACACACATACACCAGTTGTCAAAATTAGGCTCTGAATATGTAAATATGTTCTTTTTTTATACAACTTTAACCTATGTCACAGTCCCCATCTCATTCCCCCCAAAATCCTCATAAGGACACGGCTCAGACTTGGCAACATTTGGAAGAAAATGAACTTTCATACAGTTTTGTATATTACTACTGGTAATTACTGGGAACAAACCAAACAAAAAAGGTTTCTCCATTCCCTTGTTGGAATGTGCTCTTCCTGAGATGACCTCTGGGCTTTGTACTTTGAGCTTGAAGTCTCAAAACAGGTAGAGCAAAGAGACGAGCAGGCAGTCAGCATGGATTGGGACACGGAGTTGGACACTTCAGGAGGCAGACATCAAACAGAGCAGGGAAGGTAACTATGAGCACACTATTTTTACTTTATTATGCACATCTTGTTATAGCAGGTGGGTGGTATATCTCAGAGCAGTTAGAATGGAGTTTATAGGCATCAACACAAAGCAGAACCTAGACTCCTGTGGCTCAGTAATTTCTTATGCTGCTATCCCTTAAATGGCAGTTCAGAAAAATACTAACAATGAAAAACAACAATAAACACTTCTTTATACACTGGTTTTAGCAATACATGCTGCCTTCCGTTTTTTCCAAAGTATAAGGACCAGCTGGTTTTATATTCAGTAGTCAAGAAAGCACTTTTTTTTAATATATATAGCATTAATGGGAAAATACTGAATAGCCTTTAAATGCATTTGAGAGGCAGGCATTAAGTCAACGGAGATAAGAGGGGAAAATCCTGATTCCATAACTGAAGGAAATCAAAACTAGTATTTAAATGGAAAGGATAGAGGAAATCATCAAGTGGGAAGTTAATAAGCTTAGCACCAAGTATCTTGTTTATCCAGTCTGAAATGCTTAAAACTGCAACAAGAGCCAGTGCTATTTGCTGTTTCCTGACAACATCCCAATTCATGCATCTCCTGAAACATCTGTAAGTTAGCAGAGTCATTAGAGAGAACGAGTTACTTAGTAATTTCAGTGGTAGGCCATGTGCATTCTGGTACCTCTCTTTTTTTTTTTTTTTTTTTTAATACAGTAGAATTTACTACAATTTCTAACAGAGGATATATTGCTGGGACATCTGTTGATTTTTTTTCAGGTTCAGAGCTTTACTTGCAGTTTGTAAATTAAAAAAAATAGCTTTCTCAATAAAAGCTAAAGTTAATAAGTGAAAACTAAAGAAGAAAGTTACAGTCATCACAGTATTTTCTCTGTAGCCTGTTGAGCGACACCTTTAGAAATGTTAAAGTCTTTTACCAGAGGTATGGCAAAATTAACAAGCTCATTTTCCAGGCATCTCATGTACAACAAGATGCAAAGTCAATAAAAGCAATTAGTGCTGCTCAACAGCACCTCTGTTCTGACTCCCCAAAGCGCATAGTGAAAATCTTGTGGGGAAACTTGAATAAAAAGCCCAAGTTAGTCATCACATAGAACTACTAACTGAGTATGTTATATACTGCACAGGAACACAGACCCTTTCTTCAGGCATAGTCTCTCATTCTGCATTAGCCTGTTTTCCATCAAACATTGCCAGAGCTTTAGTAGTGCTCTCTTACTTGCCTCTGTATGTCAGTGATTCAAAGAAAGAAAAACATGGAACAAGTCAAAACAGCAATACGTCTCCTGCCCCTTTTTCAGAACATACTCTACAGAAATTGCCTCAGAAGGAACACCACCCTCATTCGCACCAGCATAACCAAGGGGAGTAGCTTTTTGTTTTCTTTCCATTTATTTTTACAGGCACACTACTTCCGATGTGTGGTCCACCTCCTTAGAGAAAAAAAAATTGGTTAAGAATGCCAGAGCTGTCCCCTCGATGGCAAAGGAACAAGGAGCGCTGGAGAGTAGCAACCGTGGTAAAAATTCCATTCCGGTCACTATAAGCATTCCCACTGGTCTCCACAAAACACCAAACAAACAAGACTGGAATTCATTCAACTCCAGCTTCGGACTTTCAATACCTATAATTACTCCCAAAGGACTAATGAGGAAGCCAGTTGTCTATCTTGTAAGAAATAGTGACAGACAATCAGAAAGCAAGACACTTGGTACTGTGCAGCAGATGAAGCTCGCCCTTAAAATACTGGGAGAGGTAATGAGGGAAGTGGATTTTTAATGAATCCAACATTTTCAATAATTTCATCCTCTGGTAGAAAAACATTCATCTGCTCTGTCTTTCTTCTCAGACTGTCCTATTTTTAAACCATCTGTTTCACAAAATGGCTCTATTTATATATTACAAAATGCAATAAGGCCCTTTGAAACAAATGGTATGTGAGACAAAGAATGGGAGAGAACTATCTGTTGCTTAAGAACAGCTCTGGATGGATTTTGACAACTTGCTCAGTTCAGACAAATTATGTCATTTCAACTCCTTCCTGACCCGTCAGAATGGGGTTCCAGACATAGACAGGACAGACTTATCTGAAGACAGGGGTAAACTCTTGTTTGCAAGGCAATAATTACACTTCATCCTCAAGAAAACTAATCAGGATGCAAAATCCTTTCTATTTATTGAAATACTCTCTGTTCTTCCCCTTTCATTGCAGGAATGATCTTCTTTGAAATGCACTGTACGTAGTTAACTTCTTGAACTCCAGTTATATGATAAAAGTAGCAAACCAGCATCTCTGAAGTCTAACGCATCATCAATCCAAATAAATCATCTCCCAAGCAGAATTACTCTAGTAAAAGCTCAATTCATGGCCCACTCTTAAAAGGTTTTTCAGTGGTTTACTGCACTCCTTTAATGAAATAATTTTACAATGTAATTCTTCATTACTTATCTTGGATCATCACCTTAAGCTCTCATTTCAAAGAGCAACAAAACCAAAGTTAAGTTGTTCCCTGGATTTCTCAAACGTTTTTCTGAATGCCAAGGTTTGTCAAATAAAACTTCAAATATCATGGCAACTTTTCTGATATTCTTTTAAATATATCCTCTGCCACACTTTGGAAGGCAAAGAGTTTTCTCCAACAGATGTTCCAACCAAAAACTGATTTAAAATGCTAATACCTCATCCTGCAGATGACAAGCTTTGAGTTCCCTCCTGATTTTTCATTAAAAATCCCCATAACTTAGTCCTGAAAAACAGCTGTAGGAACTACTTCTGTGTCACAGATAATTAAGCTGAACCAAAATAGGAAATGCGTTTAAAGTAAAACAGAAACCTGTAAACTCAATGGATGTCAGCCCTTAAGCCCAGCCAGTATTTATTTTTACTAAACTCTCGTTAACATCCTAATAAGACTTGGTCACTTCCAGCTACAAAAAGGAGACACTAAAGTTACTTCTATGGATGTTAGCATCCCTTTTTGTTGAACTTTTTTCCCATTTTCTAGGACATCAATTTTAATACTAAGGAGTAGGTAAGCAATAGAAAGCAGAAGTTAGACCACCACCACCAATCCTAAATGCAAGAGGATACCATTTGATTTTATTATGTGTGCTTGGGTAGGTAAATTGCACTGAAACAGAGAAAGAAATAGGCAAGTACTATTCCTAAAATCATCTCCATCACCCTTGAAATTTGACTATTCCAACATACACATGTCTCTGCGTAAAATACAGAGCAATGATGGAATCACTTATCATAATCATCCAAACCATTATATAAAAAGTCTTAAAATATTTGATCATGAAACAGTAGGAAAAAAAAATCAGTCACTAGAAAACGGCAAAAACTTTTTCAGCCTTAGTTATGAGCATAATACACAACTAGCTCAAAGCCCACACCAACAAACACATCAGTTTTAAGAATAAAATACTGTTGTATATAATACATAAATATATATACATATATACTATAAATACACATTAAAGTAACAGTAGTTATACCTTGGGAGTCCCAAGGCAGGGTTTTGAAGAACCTCAGTTTTCTAAAATCGAGGCATTCACACATCATCATTTTAGCTTCTACCATAGATGGTGTCTACAACAGATGCTGCTTCATCCTGACCTATGAAGCAATCAGGATCCTGAAGTTCAGAATCTCAGAAGCAGTTCAAGTCAAGGCGGAAAGTCACCCCACAGGACAGTTATCTTTGCTAAAGCTTCTGTTCCCACACTGTGCAAATCAAAGTCCCTTCCTTGTGCAGAACTCAGATACTTGTGCAGAATACTACAGATCCCACTATTAACACTGCCATTGACAAACAGCACATTTCAGAGAAAAGTGGGAAAATATGAAAGCAGTCATGACTCAGAACAATCTGGAAACTGAAGAAGGGAGGGACAACATAAAACCACAATAACCAAGAAAAGGGGCAATGTTCAAGGTGTTAGCCAGAACAGATACACTTTCTATTAATGGCAAGCAGCAAAAAGGTGCAAAAAGAAGTGCAGAAAGGGATATAATCTACACCAAGCACAAAACATCCTTCTTCAAAACCAAACTAAATTAAACCTGCAGGAAAGATAAAGTATTGGGAATCAGTACAGATTAACTACATCACCATCAGGATAGTTAAACTACTCCATTATCTCTGTGCCAGTCACAAATTACAATTTACTGAGATCTGATTACAAAAAGCAGCTGTTCAACCAAAATTGTGAAAAAACAATGGTCTAATGAAAAGCACTGCTGCATGCTCTATGCTTGACCTGCATTATTTCCCCAGCCAGTCAGAATGAAAGTGCAGCGCAAACACGCCTTCCAGAGCACAGGCAGTAAAAATCAGCAGTGACTGTTTTGTATTCTTTCACAGAAAGCCTGAGCACTATTTGCACCCGTCTCCCCTGTAGGTAACATGATGGGACAGCTTCTTCACCTCTGCCTTGCCTGAAATGTATTGCTTACCCACAGCCACTGTTTACAATAAACCTTGCTACGCTTTATGAACCTTCATTTTAAATCAGCTGCAGAAGCTGCTCTTCTCCCGGCATGAATACAAGCTTTCCAATTTGGATTTTCAAAAAGCTACACTCTCCAGCAAAATGGGTGGAAATAGCAACTGCTTAGTAGTTTAAAACTTTCTCTAAGCACTGGTCACAGCCATCAATAGCCCAGCACTTCACCAGATGAAGGAGGATCAACAGAAGGGTACTTGAAGTAAAACAGAACTTCCTCTTGAAAAGCAAAACAGAAGGATAAAAAAAACTTACAACAACCAACAAAATATGTAGCTAGAATTACTAGAGCTCATATCCACCTACGTATATCATGAACAGCTGAAGACAGCTAGGACTTCTAGAGATACTCAGATCACATGTCCAAACACTGACAGTGTCATCCGCCCTTGCGCCAGACTCCCCAAAGGCTGAGTGAACTGGGACACCAGAACATTAGAGGGGAGAAGGGGCCTTGAGGCCAGAAATAAGTTTGAACTGACTAAGCTGTAAAAACAAAGGCACCTATGCTTATATCGCAACATTTTTTTTTATTCTAAAGAAAGCATCATTTTAAAGAAGTTTACTGTTTTCTTCATGCAAGCTGTATCAACAGAGTTTCTTGCCTTCATCAATTTTTTTTTATACAGCAATAGGAAAGGTTTCTAAAAACCATGTGAAAATAGTGCCTAAAGAACACCACTAAGCTACAAAATCCAATAGTTGGTTCCACACTGAAAAGATTGAAATTATTAACTTTTGAAGATTGAAATTATTAGCATTTTGCCTCTTGGGAGAATTCCTTGAAAAATTAAACAATTTATTAGAGTTCTCTAGTTCCTAAAAGAGTATTTATCTAAAAGCACAGAAATTCTATATTTTTTACAAAATCTTTGGTAGAATTTGGGGTTAAGTGATAAGTATGTTTCTCTTTCAGGACAACATCCTTCCAGGCCATTTAAGGTCCTGGAGTGTGTCCAAAGGAGGGCAGCTAGGCTGGTGAAGGGAACGGAGAGCAAGACTTATGAGGAGCAGCTGAGGGAACTGGGGATGTTTAGCCTGGAGAAGAAGAGGCAGAGGGGAGACCTTATCACCACCTACAATTACCTGAAAGGAGGTTGTAGAGAGATAGATGTTGATCTCTTCACCCAATCAACAGGTGATAGGACAAGGGGGAATGGCCTCAAGCTGGGCCAGGGCAGGTTCAGATTAAACATTAGGAAAAAGTTCTTCACCAAAAGGGTTGTCAGACATTGGAACAGGCTGCCCAGGGAGGCAGTTGAGTCACCGACTCTGGATGTGTTTAAAAGACAGGTAGACAAGGTGCTCAGGTTTAGTAGAGGACAGGTATGCATGGACTCGATGATCTCAAAGGTCTTTTCCAACATAGTGATTTCTGTGATTTCAGAATGCACTTCAGGTAATTTCCTACCTCAGCACCCCTTCTCTAAAGCACTCCCTCCCCTGCCATCTCCATTACATTCCCATAACAGGTGAGAACAGTGTGCAACATATGCTTCCCGCAAACAGAGCAGCTGCCAAAGACACTTCATATTTTAACATGATGGAGGCTCTTGCAGATTAAGGCCATGGATAGACATCGGGGTGAGGAACACTGCATGCAATCAATTCTCTCATGCTGAAACACACAAAGCAGCTGAAAATCAAAACCTTTTATCTACTGTCTGAATAATGTTCCCACATACATTTTTTTAAAGCCTCATCCTTCAAGACTCCATGCAAAATGTGCTTGAGAGGTGAAATGCAAAGGATGTGCAATTACTGCAATGCTAACTGTGAAACACAGTTGGGGCCTGGTTCTTATCCTTTCATACTCATGGCTGTAAACAAGCACTTTTCTAGTACATCTTTCTCACTAAGACACCATTTCCAGCCTCTTCATGAATGGTTCAGATGTGCTTAAAAAATAAAACATTTCAAGGCCTACATAGAATCAGACTGGTTTGAGTTGGAACAGACCACAAAGATCATCTAGTTCCAACCCCCCTGCCATGGGCACAGACACCCTCCACTAGACCAGGTTGCCCAAAGCCCCATCCAGCCTGGCCTTGAACACTGCCAGGGAGGGGGCAGCCACAGCTTCTCTGGGCAGCCTGTGCTGGGGCCTCACTACCCTCACAGTGAAGAATTTCTTCCTAATATCAAATCTAAATCTACCCTCCTTCAGCTTAACGCCATTACCCCTTGTCCTATGACTACAAGTGCTTGTAAACAGCCCCTCTCCAGCTTTCCTGTAGTCCCACTTCAGGCACTGGAAAGTGTAAGGTCAGACACTGGAAGGCTGCTGTAAGGTCTCTCCAGAGTCGAGTCTTCTCCAGGCTGAACAACCCCAACTCTCTCAGCCTGTCCTCATAGTTGCTCCAGCCCTCTGATCACCTTCATGGCCCTCCTCTGGACTCACTTCAGCAGGTCCATGTCTTTCTTGTACTGGGGACCCCAGAGCTGGATGCAGTACTCCAGGTGGGTTCTCACCAGAGCAGAGTAGAGAGGCAGAATCACATCCTTCCACCTACTGGTCATGCTTCTTTTGATGCAGCCCAGGGTGTGGTTGGCTTTCTAGACTGCATGCTCACACTGCCAGGTCATGTTGAGCTTCTCATTCACCAACACTCCCAAGTCCTTCTCCTCAGGGCTGGTCTCAATCCAGACATGGACTACTTTCTCTTCTTCACAAACCAACTACCAATTTTACCTCCACCCTCCACTTGCAACCAGGCCCTGCTTTAATTTGTGATCAGACCTTTCTCCCACTCAATTCCTCTTAAGAGAAGCTGCATGTTAGCAACTGCAGATACCTTCACTGTTCTCTTATCCCTTCTGTCCTGGTTTCCATTAATTTGCTGATGTCTTAAAAAAAAATCTAGCACAAGCACAGTGGTTCAGTGGTTTATACAAGACAGACTCGTTTTGCTGTTCCTGTGTACTCTCTTCCATTCACCATCCATTGTTTTGTATTAAGGTGGAAATATTTCACCTTTGCTCCAGTTTCCTCATCGGTTAACAGAACAATTCTCATTACAGCTCTAAATTATTGAAGATCTCCTTCCCTTATTTGCACAAACCTGACAGTTGGGGACCACCTCATATGATAGTTACCTTTTCAAAGTAAAATATTCAATAATAAAATATCCTTCATAAAAATTGGCATGATATTCACAGTGAACATACCCATGTAGAAAATAAGGAGCTTACATGGATATATTTTAAAACAATGGAGTGTGAGGTAAGCTATACATTAGTGACCCAATGTATGCGATATACGTCATAAGGGGCACAACTGGAAAATAGCAGGCTGACCTCAGCTACTAGCACAAGTATAAAACCTAGCAAGGGTTTTAAAGAAGAAATGCAATCTATTACCTTTCTTTTTATGTTAAGGGATATCATCTTTAAAGAGCTACAGTCACCTAAACAAAAAAGGTTCACTTTTCATAAAAGCAGAACACCGTACATAACCGTTGTGTTGTGGCTGAAAGGCTGTACCAAGTGATTAAAGCTTTATTTGCATATGACAGAAAACACTCCAATAAAATTACCAGGATAAAAAGAAGTATCATGGCTTTACACACCTGCCAGAGCCTATCCTCCTACATTAAAATTCCTACAAGTTAGTGGAAATCCTTAAAAAGGAAAAACAGTAACATGCCATAGGAAATGAAGATGTTTCATAACATTCTTCATATAAAAAACATAATCTTTTCAAAGATCCCTTTAAGCAAGAAACAAGACTTATTATTTCCTATTTATGCTACTGTTGTTATACCACAGTGATTACAGATAATTCTCAACAACAATGAAGATGAAGTGGTTCCATATTAATTAAACACTCATTAAAGTGATACAACTTTATCCATGGCACAATGAAAAGCATTCTGAAACACCACATGACAACCTCATCTTTGTATTCAGCATTAAGCATTTCAGTCATCTTATTGATTTCAATAAGCTCAGTAAAATTTTCTTTTTAATGTAGCTGATAAATATTAGGAACCTAGCCAGTCATCCTATGGAATGGGAGTCACAGCGATCAGCACAGTAGGGTCATACAAGTAGAAATGACCAGTTATAGGTTGGAAATAAAAAGTACTTTAGATAAGATGACCATAAACCATAAGCCACAGACATTTAACTATTGTCATTCAATAAATTAATAAATTATGCACCTGGAGGTGTTGCAGAGTATCATTCTCAACAGAAGTTAAAATAAGGAATACAGAGAGGACAAGATGTAGCTGCTGTGGAAGGAATGGCACCAGCCACGAGCAGGCAGAGGGTGGTTCAGGTCCATGGTTTCCATGCCTGAGCAAGGCCAGGACCATCCCAAAGGACATGCAAACTCAAACTCCTCTGTGTACCTTAAAGCAAAGAAACAAAGCGATACTACAAGGCTTTATGATTTATAAGACTGTCCTCAGGAAATATTTTTTCTATAAAAATATGGTCCAATATCTCTATACAACCACAGACTTTTTTTGAGGGGTGGGGCAAGTGTGTTGCTGAGGCAAGAATAGAGGAGTGGATATTTCCTTCCTCTACACCTTTCTCCTTAAGAACCAAGAAAACAATGTGAAAGTCTTCCTGCCTCACCACTTGTCTTCACTAGCATCCCTCTTGATTCTCTTTCTGTAATGCTTTTTCCTACATAAAACAATGTCTAGTCACTTTCTGTGTACATACTCTAAACACATGCACAAAACACCTTACATGGAGGACTACAAAAAAAAAACCAAACCAACAAACCAAAAAACCCAAACCCACAACATTTTAATATATTAAAAACAAAGGTTTGTCTCTACCTTTAAGTGACCAAACATGTACACATTACTTCTTAATCACATGAGTGTTTATGAGAATACAGTTCACAACATTCCCAGTTTCAATTTAATTATTAGTTTTAAGGCAGGAACTTCAGAACTTGCCACATTTGAGCTTTTCAGCTAAGATGCAGCTGCACAAATTCCCTCTGTATCTTCTAAGACAGCTTTAGCATCTAGCATGAAAAGTCACAGATAGTTTGCTGCTGTAAACATACAAGAGATAAAAACAAATGCCACAACATGACTGTTCCTCTGTACACTCACACAGCAGAGTTTTCAGTGCAATAGCTACTTTAGAGATTACAAAGAAGGAAATACTTGGTTATCTCTAGCTTGCATTTCCTATGCACTGGACTCTACCCAGTTTCAATTAAAAAAAAAAAGTGTCCTGCTCATCATTTGTGCACCTGAAGTGTTTTTTGTGATAAAGCTGGCATTGTGCCAGCTAAACTGCCCCTCTTTGCCTGTATTATGAAATCCAGGAACAGGCACATTTTTATAAGGCCTAGAGCCAAACTGAGTAATACCTTACAATTTATAGAATTACAGAGAATGCAAACTTGCTGAGTGCGTGTAATAAGAAAATTAAATTTATTTCTGCTTCCATTTTTAAAATATCTGTCTCATCAGAAGAAACTGCACACCCACAGTACTTGACTTCATGAAAATAGACTGGCATCTATCAATTTCTAATACAGAGTATTCCATAACAAACTCAGGGCAACTACATTGTACTCTTCTTACATGCAGCAATTTTAAAAAATTATGCTGAAATCCGATAGTGGGGGCAAAAAGAAGTAAAGGAAGAATCCAGAATTCCTTATCATCATGCAATCCAAAGGGTACCTACAGAAGTCTTTTCCCCATCAAGATTTTTTTTTTAAATACAAGTCTTCTCTATTTTTCACTTATCATTTAACACAAAACACTGAAATTTTACTTACAGCTTATAAAATGCAGACCACTGACTTTAATGTTATCAACCAATACTATATTCTTCATGAAATATTTGCAACAGCACGAGACAATTAGTACCAGTACTTGTCAGTCAAAGCAATCAGTAACTCCAGTTCTTCTAACACAGTAATAGGGGACATTATGTACAAGGGCTAGAGAAAAGCAAAAAGCTGTGAAAGAATACAATCATCTTCAGAACTTGCATTTCAGGCTGCAATATCATACCACATGAAGACAGAAAAACTCAGTTTCTAGAAACCCGTACTGCTGTGGTGTAACATAGGGTGAAAGAACTAGTCCCCAAAAAAAGTCAAGCTCCAAAGCCCATACACAGAATATGGGAAAAACAAGACTAGCTATTCCTTGAATAGAAAATCATCCCATAACACCTGCATTTCCAGTGATATGGCTATAGCAACTCAATGACTTTTGAATCCCGAGTTACCATTAAAAAAAAAAAAAAAAAAAGCAAATGTGCATTTCTTTATTTAAGGCAGGGGGAAGGGGGTGGGAAGTGGTGTCCAGTTCTGTACCTCACGAAAGCACTTGTGCTGGTTTTGGCTGGGATAGTTTACTTCGTAGTAGCTAGTATGGGGCTGTGTTTTCAATTTGTACTGGTAACAGCGCTGATAACTTAGGACTGTTTTTGTTACTACTAAGCTGTGCTCACACAGAGCCAAGGCCTTTTCTGCTTCCTACACCATCCCACTACTGAGTAGGTGCAGGGTACACAGAAAGTTTTGAGGGGGCACAGTTGATTCCAACTGACCAGAGGGATTTCCCATATCATATGACATCATGCTCTGCAATAAACTAGGGTGAAGTTTGGCTGGGGGGACGTTGCTTGAGGACTGGCTATGCATCGTACTCTTGGTGGTGAGCAACTTCTGTTATTCGCATTGCTTGTCTTTCTTGGCTTTTATTTCTCTCTCTTTGCTATTTTCCTTTTCACTGCTATTATTATTTCAGTTACCTGTTAAACTGTCCTTATCTCAATCCACATGTACTATCAATTTTATACTTCCAATTCTCTCCCCCTCATCCTCCTCATGAGGGAAGACAGAGAGAAGAGGACCTGTGGTGCTTAGCTGCCAGCTAGGGTTAAACCACAACAGGCATCTAGTATAGTGGCAGAAATTTATCTCAGACAATTTGACTTCAGATCAAATGAAAAGTATCTTGGGAACTAACACTTATTTATAATTGAAATTAATCTGTAATGCATGTGCAATGATCTTAATTGATTTTGCACTGGTACCATCTAGAGTTATTCTTCTAGACTCACACAAAATTATTTCAACATGACTGTCTTGATTATTTCACAGTATCTGCTTTTTACCAGCATCCCGTTTCCCTTTTTTTTTTTTTGTCTTTTCTTTGGTGAGACTAGAGATCATAAAACCATCATTCTCTCCAGATTCATATGCTGAGCAGATAGCAACTGCTTTAGATATCTAACAGGCTTCATTTTGTTTTGATTAAGTTCTAACTCAGAGTCGTAAGATTTCCATCTATCATGAACTCCCCGCTCCTCCAACATCTTAAATTTCTAAAACATCACAGTAGACTCTAGACAAACATAGCTCACCCTTGTGTTCACATCTAGTGACACCACTGTGGTTTAACCATTGTACACACACGGATGCACACAATGGACAAGCTGAGTCCAGTACATTCTGCCCCTTTTTAGACTAGAAGAGAGCAAGCTCTCATATATGAAAATACGATCTAGTCAGTTCAAGCTGCTCAGAAATCCACACTAAACATAAAATTTACCATTTCTGACTTTGCAATGAAAAGCAAAGATAAAAATCAAGGACAAGAGACTACACTCATTCTATTGTTTCTTATCTTCCACAATTCTTCATTAAACTTCACATTTTTATGTTAATCAGTTTTACAGCATTATTCCCCTTGAGTCAACTGGTTTATTGCTATGAAACCATTGTGCAATTAGCCTAAAGCATGCAAGTTACAAGTCCCAGTAACTGGACTCTAGTTTCTTATCCCCTCCTTATCAGAGCAAACATCGCTCTTCCAAACAGACATTTCAGGAAAATACTGAGGTAAGTAGTAAATCCACTGCATGTGATTGAGGAAGAAGCAAGTACAACCCAGAAGATGCATGTACAGTGCATCAACCGCATACTGTTGAAGCTGGCAAGTAAGAAGCAGGGATGTAAGAAGCAATTATCACGGGGTAGTAATAAACCACTTCCATTTGTCTCATGTCTCCAGCTGATAAATTTGGGAAAGTATCAAGGCATTAAGGATGTACTTACAATAGCCTGTATTAGGCCTAAGTGCATTCAGCTGCGCTCTCGCTCCTGACTGAAGTCATAGAATCATAGAATCATAGAATTGTAGGGGTTGGAAGGGACCTCGAGAGATCATCGGGTCCAACCCCCTGCCGAAGCAGGCTCCCTAGGACATTTCACTGAGATAGGCATCCAGACGGGTCTTGAATATCTCCAGAGAAGGAGACTCCACCACCCCCTGGGCAGCCTATTCCAGTGCTCTGTCACCCTCACTGGGAAAAGTTTCTCCGCATGTTGGTGCGGAACTTCCTATGCTCCAACTTGCAGCCATTGCCCCTTGTCCTGTCTCCACAGACCACTGAAAAGGGGCTGGCTGATTCCCCTGCATCCCTTGCTTAAGATAATTGTAAACATTAATTAGGTCCCCCTTAGTCTTCTCTTCTCAAGGCTGAACAGTCCCAATCTTCTCAGCCTTTCCTCATAGGGGAGATGCTCCAGGCCCTTTATCATCTTCGTGTCAGTGTCACACTATCCAAAACACATCTCTACCAACGGAACAGCCTGCTCATTCCATACAAACCAGAAAGGCTAAAATCACAATTTCCAAACTCTTTTTTTGTACTTTTAAAAACATTATGCAATAGTTATAAAAAATCCTAATGACAATTAGAAAAACTAAGTCAATCAACCAATTATTTAATATAAACATTCATCTTCTCAAACTATTTACTTGTTGCATTCTAGGGTGCCATCATCCATCAAACAGAGCAGGTAAACATATCAGGGGCAAAAAGAGGAGGACAAAAAGAATATCACTAACAGATTGATTCAAAACAGCTGCTTTCTACTTAAAGGGATTTAGGAAACTTACAAGCACAAGTTTTGCTTTTATATTTAGAATAGCCAGACCAGCAACTCACAGGAATGCACAGTCTGACGTAGTCCACACTGAGAATCAATGCCTTGGTACGGTCACAGTTCAAGCAAGGACAGTACCGCATATGCCAACACCTGAACTTCTGCCAGTACTGAAATAGCAGTTATGACTAAAAATCTCATCAAGTTTTGGCCAGAGTAGAACTTGACAACTGAACTGGTTTTAGAAGTCTAAGGGAAAAATATCACTTGTAGTATTTTAAAATCACTTAATCCAAGCTAGTATTTAAAGTTTCAAATTATTTTTTTAGCTCTTAATTGGCAGGTATCTGTCATCATCTGGTTCTTGTTCCAGCAAAGATCCAAACTATCTCAAAAAAATAAATTAAAAAATAAAATCAACCAAAGCTGGCCTGGAACTGGAACAGATCCAACTGATTTCTCCAAAAGCCCAGAGAACTAGAAAGTACAGTGTTAACATGCCAAATAGTTACACTTACAGATAGTTTGGGTCCAACAGAACTACAGCAAAGGCATTTTCACATCACTGAACTAACTTAATAGATTTCCTTTGCATTCAGTACACCCAGCTTGCAACTTGGCTGGTCACGAGCACTCTCATGAAAAGAGAGTATACATGTACAGAACAAAACACAAAGCCCAGAACTAAAGAGAGAAATCAGAGGGAAAGATTACAAACAAGATATAGTTTGCTGTTCCTAAAATCCAAGAAAAAAATTCTAGTACAGTTAATGACACTATTATGCCAGCCATGTACAATCACCATAAAAGGTATCTCTTGCAGGGTCTTCAGTAGTAGCACAAGCTGCAAGGACAGTTGGAGAGAAAAGGGAAAAAATAAACCTTCCAGGTAAGCAGAGAGGCCTTTGACTTAGATGGCAACTACAGAAAAACTAGCCTTGGCCCTGATGCAAGTGTTCTGTATAATTTACTCCAAACTGAGAATGAAATATTAAAAACTTATGTGGCATGCTCTTAGCTCTAGAGTCAGGAAGACAGCGAGTGGACACGTGCTGTGCCTACCCTCAAGCAAACTCAGACAGACAGGAAGTATCAGTGAGATTTTTGCACTGCTGCCATTTTACATGGGTGGAAACCATCAGCCGCCAAACACTGAGGAACTGTTCTTTAAAGTATAGTCAACAGCGTAAATGTGATTTGTCAGATATTGTGAGCAGGGAGGTGGACAAGGGACAGAAAAGCCTTTTGTTCTCATTTTATCAGGGAAAAAAATTAAAATAAAAAGCCACCCAGATAACAGTGATTTACCTGGATGTCTCACAGTAGCAGCTAACAGGGCATGGCCCTGCATGATGGACCCAACTGGTATGTGGCAAGTCAGTGGCCACAGGAAGGAAATCCCAGCTTTCTGTTTAAGTTCTGAATCTTGACTTGTTAAAGTGCTAGGCAGAAATAGGTAACATGAGCAGAACAGGAAATACTAGAATTTTTATAAAGCTATAAAAACCTCATTTTAGAGTACTGAAAACATTCAGTGAAGAATAATTTGTTGAATTTATGAACCTTCTCTTCCTGCATATACAAGCTGCTATTAATATTAGAACTTTCTGTCTGTTACATTATTTAGGAAAAAATCCCAACCAAACACCTGCTGCGTGTTTAATGGTAGACAATAAACACAAAGTAAAAATATACATAATATAATGAACTCTACACAGCCAACTTTTTAGTCTGATGATAAATAATGGTTTTCAGGATTATTCCCAAAAAATGTAAGTCCAAACCTTAGACAAAACAGAGATTTAAATCACTATCAGCTGCATAGCCACATACAAAGATCAGAGATCATGATGTTTACTGGGCAAATATGACCAGGCAGCATGCCATTTTCAGCTGTTTGAGTTAGAGGATTTTCAATGCGTAATTCTCAGTGGTATTGCTGCTATGACTAACTCCTTATGCCAATAAGTTTGTTCTCATTATTTCTTTAAAGAAAGTTTCTACTGTCTTCTTTCAAAGGACCAAGTTGCAACAAAGTCTGGTTTTGGTTTTTTGTTTGTTTGTTTGTTTGTTTCTATTCTAGGTGCCAGCTGGCCAGAACTTAGTACAGATGCTGAATATTTTGTTGTTCTTCAGAAAAGGGTAAGTTTCCTCAGCCAAAAGCCTGGATGTACAGGCAGAGCAACATAAATCTTGGTACATACACCTGTCATTATACAGGCTTCATCCATAATCCAACTCCTCATGATGATAAAGTCTGTCCTGCACCGGCTTAAAGCAGAATATCTATAACGTGGACCAGCAGGACTTGACTTTTAAAGAAAAAGATCACAGACATGACTGTATCGCTGCATTTCTCTTAGAAGATTTCTTCTTACCTTTAATGTCAGGATGAGAACATCTTTAAATGGAACTATGGAAAACTCAAATTCCTGATTACAAGAACCTGGTAATTACTTTTCCATGTGCATGTACTCTTGTAACAGCCCAAATTTAAAACCATTGCATTCATGCCCATTGCAAGTGTTTAAAGAAGTTGTAGAATGCTGTACTCTAGGTGGCCCATTTCAGAAGACACAGACAGATCATCTAGCAACTTCCTCTTTTGGACTCACAATCTGAAACCATTTGTTTAAGCAAACAGTTTCATTCTCTATGCTTCTTTATAAGATGAAAGGCTCTAGATACCATAATACAAGACACTGAGCATGCAAACACGGACTTGTAGCAAACTCATTTGTTTAATTACCTTTACACAATACAGGAAAACAAAAATCCTTTTTTTCATTATAGGTGAACAACAACAACAACAACAACAAATTAACAAAGACCTATTACACTGGAAAAAATAAAGAAGTCTATACAGCAGATTCTACCTTTGCCTCTTTTTCTGTATGTATATTTTTATCTTTCTTTGGCCTTTCTTCCAGTGGCAAAACTACATCACACAATCATAAAAATTCCAAAGAAACTGAAAATGTGAAAGATGTACCAAGTCAGCTAACCTTCATCTCTGACTGTCTGAGAGCCACTGCAACCTGTTGTAGCATGGTACATTTCTGGTTAGATTGTCTTATGCATATGACCCTAATGGAGTCTGTACCAAAACTAAACTCATAAAAGCCAAGGAAGTAAGTCCCTTCATTGCACTGAAAAAAATACCATTTATTTTATAACCTGACTAGATCTCTGCAAGGAAAAGAGACCCGATTCTTAATGCAATCAATTGACTTCGTGTATCAGCATTTTGTTGAAACAGAATTTAAAATGTTAAGTGATTTTTAAGTGTTTATTACTAAAAATGCTACCTTGTTGATACTATAATTGGCATTTAAAAAAATTATTAAAGAACAGTCTTGGTTTTCCCTTCTCACATCTAATTACTGTTTCTGAGTATAATAAATAGTCAAGGCAGTCACCCTCATCTCATTCTGTTTTTCTTGGGTCTTTTGCCTAGCAACAAGAAATAGGAAAAAAAAAAAACCAAAGAAAACCAAACCACAACAGTTTATAAGGACTGCATGAAAACTGCAAATGCACAAAAGCTGACACAGAAACTCCAAACAAATACACTGTTATTACTTTAATCTCTGAAGTATTTATCCAGGCTCCAGTACCCTCTAATGGCAACAGGAGTATCACATACACATACAAAAGCAGTAAAAGGACAAATGTGACCAAGTGACTTACCCCCTCCCAGCCTTTTGGTATGTTCTGGCTGTGCATACTCACGCCTATTCTATGATTTATCCAGTTTTTCAATGATCCCAAGAAGTTCCTTCAGAAGCTCAGAGACTATCAGAATGCAGAGGCACTGTTACCTCCTTTCCCCTCAAAGAAAATCCCAAAAGTAGGTTAGAAGTTACAGTGGTATTAAAAAAAATTATAAACAAACAAAACAAAAAAAAATCAATGGGCAGCAGCTGAGGCAACTTAAAATTCCTTTTGCACTGATGGATTAAGGAAGAGGGATTTCGTGAAACTCAAATATTTAAATGCTAAAGACTTTCCACACATCAATACTATTATCTCTAAGAAGTTAGCGAATGGCCCACAGGATCAGGGCAGTGCTGTATCTCCAACAGAGATGAGTCTCCAGAATACCATATCCCTGGACACCTTCTACAGCCCATTCCTTCCAATTCCTCCCACATCAGAAGCTCTTCAATTAGAGATACCAGAGTGCATTATTTTAATATCTGTTTAAGAACCTGTTGTCCTTTTTGATCCCATCTGATGCTATCAGCCTCCACTACCTCCCGTGGCAGCAAGTGCCAGGAGTTCACCACTATCTGTGGTGTCATCAAGTTTATCTCAGTTCTTGTATTGTGGGAATCAGCAAGGCACAGTTCCCTACTTCCCATATCACAGTTTCCTAAAACTCAGCAAGCTGTCTTCCCCCGCACAGTCTGCTCCTCTCCACCATGAAGAGTCCACAGCCTTTTTATTCCCTCCTCCTACTGCATTTATCTATCTCTCAATGGCTACTCATCCATCCCTACTCCTAAACAGCTCCAGGTAAAGAGGCTCAGTTATTTGCTGCGGCACAGCCCACTTGGAAAAGTTTCAATAGGAAAAAAAATTCTAACATCTGGTAAGAGACAAAAGGAAGTACATCCCACAGCTGCCTGACCTACACCTCAGGCACTGGACAAAAACTAACATCTGAAACAAAAAGCTCATAGCAACATTAGTTTGAATATCATCCACTAATATTCAACCACCACAAATATACTTCTGGCTTTAAAAGCATTTTTATTTAATTAGGAGTTCTCAGAAATATGCCCATGTTTTCATGAGCATTCATAATAACCTGTTGATACAGTTAACTAGATGATTACCTATTTACTCCTGTACACAGTCAGACATGATTTGCTTTTTCCCAGAACTAAATAAAGAAACAAGATTCAAACTTAATTTCCTTTAGTGCCTTGCATAGGTCAGAGACCATTTAACTTTATTTTTGTCCCCCTCCTCCTGGGCACATGTTCAGAACTATTCCAGATGTGCTGCAGCACTTCTTTGTACACACCTCTATTTGTATATGGGAATACTACTTATCACCATGAAATCATATAATGCTCCAATTCCTCCTCCTTTTCCACAACAAAGGATCTAAGTCAGTTCATTAGGCTTATCTGCTTTTGAATCCCGTTTTCACCAAACAGTTCTCAAAAACATGTTTCCTCCTTTTTGCTTCCCCTATCCAAAAACATTCTTCATAATCACTTATGAACAGAATTAAGTATTTCTTCAGAAGCAAAACAACTAAAGCCAGGTGAAATCTGAATGTTATATTTCAGTGCTTTCTTACCATCCACACAATTGTACTTAGTGAAGAAATACAGCAAGCTACTAGTAAGCAGAAGAAGTCATCATAGCAATTTACCAGTGATTGGAAAAATATTAATAGCCTCAGGCAAATCAGTCATTAACTGCTACTGATTTGGAGGATGATATAGCATTAATAATTCAATAAAAAAAAACCACTTTGAGCAATAAAAGCTATGGGTTATTTATTTAAACAATTAGATCCTTTTTGGCAGCATCCCTGCTTTTGAATAAACCATGCGTGTTCTTCAATTAATCATAAGAATTGAAAACTACAAATCTGCAGTCTCTACATTCCAGTCAGAGAGATACATTGCTCAAAGAAGCCCAAAAGATTGAGGAGAAAAAAAATAAGTATAATTCACATTCTCTCTCAGTGGACAAAAGAGAGCTGGCACTTGAAGATGTGCTAATTAGCAAAGCTTGGCTACTGGTGCTTTACGATCTGTTCCTCGCGTACCATTTTCCCAGTCCACCGAGAGACAGGTACAAATTGCACCTATAAAAAACTGTAATCCATTAGCATGCACACGAGGTGCATCTTGTTACCACTAATGTTCAACAGTCTCCTCTAATCTATGAGAAAGGCAGAAAGATGCAAATGTATAACTAGACCACTAGACTGAATTACCACGCGTGTCATTTATTAACAGCTTTATTTTATTCAGAAACCTCAGTGTGACAAACCATTACCACTCTGGCAGTCTGAAGTCATGTTGGAGGGGTTTTTTTCAGTGTTTTCAATGCTTCAGCTTTGGTCTTTCTCTTTCCAGGGAACCAATATGCATCTCATGATCCATATAAACTATTTAAACTACCACAGTCCAAATTAAATTCCCTATTCTGGGTCTTTTCTTCAGCAAGCCAAACAAACTAAACGCTCTGGAGTGCACCCACAACTGGCCTTGCAAGCTGAATACTCAATTTTCTCTGATTCCCTTCATGAAACGTATTCAGATTGGCTCTGATTATTCGGACAAAAGCCAAAATTAGCTATTGTAAATCAAACAATCTGCTTCTATCTGATAACTGAACTGGACTTAGCAAATGGATGAAAAGGAAATATAAAAAAATGAAGGAACCCAGCCCAGTCATGGCCCTCGTTTCCACAAGTCAGAACGAAGTTGTGTCCTTAATAATTAAGTCTTTTGATATTTAAACAGGGATTTCATGTAAAAAACAAAACGTGATGTTTATTGACTTTTAATGCTAGTCATCCCAGCAGTAATGCTTAAAGTTTTGATAAGCAAAGTTGATAATGATCATTTTTAACAAAAACGTCACCTTCATTACACAGACTGTTATCTGTCAAACTCCCTTTTGAGAGAAATCATAGAATGCAAAAGCAACCTAGATCCTATATATATGCACCTGAAATTACAACAGTAAACAAAAAAAACCAAAAAAAACAAAAAAAAAACAAAACAAAGAATAAAAAACCCAAAACAAAGCACAAAAAACCATCAAAAACCCACTAACATTTCAGTACTGCATCAAACTATATAGAAAATCTGAGCACCTCAGAACAAAAGACCCATACGTATTCCAAACCTAAAAACTCTCTTCACTAATAAGGATTTTAAAAGATACAAGTTTCAGCTGTGAATTCTGGGATGAGGAGTTTGAAAACAGTAATCAACAGGTTCATAGCAGTGAACCTATGCTAGAGGCACAACATACTTGCACTTCAACAATGCCGAAATGTCAACAAAAGACTGAAATGCAGCAAAGATTTAACAAGTCACAACAATAATATTCCCATTATAAATTCAGACATACAGCAAGTATGTTATATGGTTCCAGTAAAAAACCCTCACCACAACAGAAGACACAAACTTTAACCTAGGAGAAAAAGCAAGATGCACAGAAATGGTGGAGAGCTGAATAAATAGCATCACAGTGACATCAATATAGTCATATAGTCTTTCAAGCCAGCACACAACAGCTGGTTTAGGTGATCCTTTTGGCTTTTTAAACTGTTCTCCTCAACTCTCATGAGGAAGACAATGTGGTGCTGCTTCCAGAATTGAGCTTCAGCATCTGTTCTGCTAAATGAGGATGATTCATTCTGTCCCACTGTTTCTCAATGATGCCCAAACTAAGAGCGCATACCTCTTGAGAATAAATAACTGAGGCTTTCAAGCCACCAGCACCAGGTGTCAACCGGCAGTTTCATCTTTTCCCCTTCAAAAAAAACCTCATTTCCCTTCACACTATTTTATTCCTAGCGTTCTTCTCCTCCTGACACAGTTGCTCCTCACCACCCACTACCTCCTATTCTGCAGGGATCCTATTACTTACTATACATTGTATCTGCAGTAGAACAGACATATAGGACTATCTTCCTCCTCTTCTTCTTCAGACATGTAAACAGAAGGGGAACAGCAAAATACATAGTAATACTGGTTAATTACAGTAATATTGATTAATCTGGACATGGCCCTAGGTTTTGAGCTATTTCTTTTCCTTATTATCAAACAAAAAGAATATACTTCAAACAAGCTGTAAAAATCACAATTGATATGAGAGTATCATAGATATATACCTCTGGAATGAAGACTGTCCACTCTGCTGGTTTGGCTGAGATAAAACTAAATTTTTCCATAGTAGCTAGTGTGGGACTACGTTTTGAATTTGTGCTGGCAGCAGTGTTGATAATATAGAGATGTTTTTGTTACTGCTGAGCAATGCTTACACAGAGCCAAGGCCTTTTCTGCTTCTCACACCACCCTGCCAGCGAGGAGGCTGGGAGTGGCACAAGGACTTGGGAGGGGACACAGCTGGGACAGCTGACTCCACCTGACCCACAGGATATCCTACTGTCCTGGTTTCAGGTAGGATAGAGTTAATTTTCTTTCTAGCAGTTGGTGTAATGGTGTTAGGATGAGAGCAGTGCTGATAACGCACTGATGATTCAGCTGTTGCCAAGCAGTCAGAGACTTTTCAGCTTCTCATGCTGCCCTACTAATGAGAAGGTGGGCTGCCCCCAGGAAGCTGAGAGGGGACACAGCCGGGACAAGTGACCCAAACTGGCCAAAGAGGGTATTCCATGACAATTACATCATGCTCAGCATCAAGAGGGATGGTGGGGAGAGGGGCACACACCTCCAGGACACACAGTTTTTGGGAAGGCCCAGCTTCAGGATGGCTCTGAGCTGTACGGCCTGAGCTGTGCAGTTCAGTGAAGAGCTGCGTTGTGTATCATCAGTTTCACATATTTTTACTACAAAGTCCTATTATTGTTATTTCCCTCTCTGTTATGCCAGTCCTTATCCCAACCCACAAGGTTTGTCTTTGGGTTTTTTCCTTTTCTCCTTCCTCCAACCTGCAGAGCAAATGGCTCTGTGGTGCTCAGCTCCCATCTGGGGGCAGAACCCACCCATACCACATGACATCATGCTCCGCATATAAAGCCAAGGAAAGAAGGAGGAAAGTGGGGATGTTCAAAGTGATGGCATTTGTCTTCCTAAATCACTATTACACACAATGGAGCCCTGCTATCCTGGGAGTAGCAGTGAATTAATTCCTCAGTTTGCTTGGCTTGCATGAGTGATTTTTGCTTTCCCTATTAAACTGTCTTTAGCTCAACCCAGGGTTTTTTTTCACTTTTATCCTTCTGATCCTCTCCCCTATCCCACTGTGAGTGGAGCAACTGAGCAGCTGCATGGGGCTTAGTTGCCATCTTGGGTTAAATGACATCACCACTGATACCGACAGAATTTGCCTATAAAGTCAGTGATAGGCCAGCAAATAATTTTAACAACCAGTCTATCAAAAGACACAAAAATATTTGAGCAGAAAAAAAAATTAGTAGAAAACAAAGCCCCACCATCTATCTTAAATCAAGTGGGAGGAAAAAAAGTGAAGCAGCCTGAGATCAAGAGCAGTCAAGCACACAAGGGAACTACTTTCTTTCAAGGTGAAAGCTGGTTAATTACCAGAAGTGGAAACATAACTAAAAACCTAGAGAGGACACAAATGAAAATAAATCAAAGTAATTAAAATGTGTATGCATATTACATTTAAAGGAAAGAAGTCAGAAAAATCTTCAGGAGCGAGTGGAATTTGTAGGTAGTTTCTACAAAGCCTTGCAGGAATCAGATAACACTACTTTATAAATAGCTATATGCAAAACATAGTCCAAATATATTTCCTTCAGATTTCTACAACATTCACATACTGCAAAACACCAGCAACATAAATTCTACCTGTAAATTTGCTTTAATGACTTTGATTAGCTCTTCACCAAACTCTTCTCAGCAGTTCACAGCCCTTGCACGGTAGCTACAGGGTGTCCTGCGCTGCACTCATCACTTAGTGTTTCACATAATCACAGAACTTTTCAGTTTGAAAGGGACCTCAGGAGGCCCCTAGTTAAAACGTTCTGCTCAAAGCAGGCCAACAGTAATTTATACCAGCCTGCTCAGGGCTTCACCCAGCATGGTCCTGACAGCCTTCAAGAATGCAGATGTCACAATCTCTCTGGCCAACTAGTACCAGTGCTTAAGAATATTCTTAGTGATTTTTTTCTTTTTTTTTTTGTTTTGATTTTCGTTTCTTTTGATTTAGGACCTCTCTCATTCTTCCACCTGCTACTAGGCCTCCTCATGCCATCTCTTCTGCGGACCGAAGAAGCCCAGTTCTCCCCATGTCTTCTCTCCCTTACCTACTCCAGTCTCCTGACCATCTTTGCTGGCTGTTCCCTGGATTCACTCAAAGTTTATCAACACCAGGAGGGCTAAAACCAGACACAGTACTTCACACATGCTCTAATAAGTGCCAAATAACAGACAATAATCACTTCCCTCCATCTACTGGCTAGACTTCCATTGACATAACCCAGGACACTGTTAGCTTTCAGCATTGCCAGGGCACACAGCTGGCTCATGTTTAGAATCCTGTCAACCCTCCCCCAGAGTAATTAACTCTAAAATAAGTCATTGTAGTTGCATTATGATTTTTATCTTCAGAATCGTATCTGTATGTATTATCCAGTTTTTTTCATCCATAAAACTGACAGTTTGAGCTACAGCATAAACATTTTGATAAAAATATTTCACATACAAAATAAGGCTAGCTAAGAAAACAATGGACACATTCATGTACTGTAACAAAAACAAAACAAAAAAACAAACATCACAGATCTATTTGAAGAAAGTTATTTGAATTTAAAAAAAAAAAGCTAACAAAACCACAAAGGTATAGTAAAACCAACCTAAAGCTTTACACAGATCAAAAGGCACCCTGAAAATTATATTTCCACTTGCACAGTTCTAGCACTTTGCTGCACATTCAAGTTCAGAATTGGTGAAATGAAGCTAAGTTATTGAAGTACCATGGCACCTTGCAGTTCCAGTCAGAGGCTGAGCTCTACAGCTGCAGAAGTATTTTCAAGTTTATTTTTAAGCAATCATCTACAAGTGTCCCTAAATTTTTAAAAGTTTGACAAAACTTCTAATGAGCCTGTAAATCATTAAGCAGCTCCAATTTCTAACTATGCACTTGCATTTGACAAGCTTTGGTAAAGCTTTGTTTTCCCAGTTAAATATGCAGTAATTTCATTATTCCAAAGAATGTCAAAGAAAGCAGAAATTTGAACAAGTCATTAACAATTTAACAAACATACAAACATATTCTGAAGACTAAGAGATCAAAACAAAGTGATCAACTAAATTATTATGCTCACGGGATAGCCAAGTAATTTCTTACTTCAATTAATCCAATATATTTAAATAATCACTTTAAATCAATAAACATAGAATATTTTGTCTTCATTTTAGCATCCTGCAGCTTACTGGAACATAACAAACATTAATTAATCACATAAACAGAATAAAAATTACCCACATGAATGTTGGAATAATTCACTGTGCTTATAATTTGAATTGTAACATTTCTGATAGGAAGTGTGTTAGCTTCCAGGCTCAATGCTAAATATTTAAGCTTGCAAAGCTTGAACTTTATACCCTTGAAAAATTAACTTGACAAACATAGACAGCTTTCACAGTATATTTTTTACACTGACCAATAAATTTCCAACAAATCATAGTCTTGGTCTTAAAATTGTCATTAAAAAAATACATCACTTCACAATTTTTCATTTAATTAAGAACTGTTTTTCTGTGGGTTTTTTTCTTTAACTAGAGTGTAATCACTTAAGCATATAGTATTTTTTGAGTACACGAAAAACTAATAATTTTCAGAGGTCTGTATTAGCAGAACTACCCCACAATTTCAACATCCATATATCATTTTATATTAACTAAGAATAGTAATTACTACTCTAGAAATTTTTTATGACACCTGACACTTTCCAGTGATGAAAGAAAAGAAAAAAGGGGAAAAAAATAATCTGTCCAGTGGGCAAAGAATGAAAAACTTTGCCATTCCAATGTTGTGCTCCTTCCAAAACTGAACCTCCTCCAAAGCAGATCTCAGCTGAGCTTCTGTTCATGTTAATGGCAATCTAGATTAATGGATGTAGAAAGAGGAAAAGCATTTGTTTTGGTGCCTGTGCATAATCACACTGCAACCACGATGAAATATCTGCATGTACCCTTGATTAAAATGCAATGTGAACCCTGTATTCAGTTCTTAAATAATTATGTGCTTATAAGAGAGTAAGACACTGTAATGACAACTGTGATATGCTTTCAGGACAAACACATGCAAACAAAAGATTACATCTATGCAAGCACACTGTCTGATAGTAACAAACATTCTTCAAAGTCCTAACCCAGAATAATCTCTGCAAGAGAAACAGAATCAACCCTTTTTACTGCATTTTTGAAGTCTTCTGTCTTCCAGAAGGCATATTTAGCAAATTCAGAATCTAGAATTCTAGAAACATTCAATACATGCATGCAACACCTTCAGAAGCAGCTCAGCACCACATGCAAGATAAACACTGTACAAAAATCACTGCCAACTCTAGCATCACAGGTAGAACAAGACTCAAAATTCATACACAGACACCCTCTAGACATAAAATTTCCTAACTGGGAAGTGGTCACCTCATATGCTGAGATGGAGGGACCATCACCTTTGGGAGGGAAGCATCTCACTGCCATGGCAGAACCTGTGGAAGCAGCCCTTGCCACAAGCGGAACACAACAATATGAAGCTGCCACCAGCTGGGGCAAGGCGCCATCACTCACAAAACCAAAAGGTCAGTCAGAGCAGGGACTAATCTAGCTGAAAACTAGTCCTTCTGTTTCTGCTCCTGCTCTTCCTGGCTTCTGGAGATGACTAAAAAACCCACTGGGGACAATGTCTGTTGGCATCGGTGCAGATCGTTCCTGCTTGTCAAGTACAACCTGAGAAGACAGCACACTGAAACAAACACCCTCCCGCTAACAGCCAGCCACCCCTCATCCCGCTGCATTTGTACCAGTGGGGATGTTCTGCAAGTTGCCATTACAGCAAGTGAAACTGACTTCCCAACAGCACAGTAATCACCTCAGCCAGCGTGAGGGAATGCCAGGGCCACATGACTGGGAGCAGGGAGGCACTGGAGGACAGAGGTGAAGCTGTCCCCTACCCATGACAGAAGGCCTGTACATGTTGTACCTTGTGCAGGTGTCAAGGTGTTGGTAGCGCAAAATCTGAAGAAGAAGTGGCCCTCATGAGAAGCAGCTGGGGCTGCCCAGTGCTACATACAGATGGTTCTAGCCAGCTCCATGGCCCCAGCACCCCCGGGCTCAGCCACGGGCAGGCACCTCAGGGAAAGCCTGGATAAGAAAGGGCAAAGCACTACCCAGCAGCTGAGGCTGAGGAAAACACTGTGAGAAACAGCCCTGCGAGCCCCATGGGGAGAGGGGGATGAGGGGATGAGGGGCTCCTGGCACCCCACCGAGTTATTCCTGCGGCCCCAGGAGAGACCTCAAGAGCAAGAGAGTGACTGCATGGGCATCTGGCAGGCAGCCAAAGTCAAGCCTCCACACATCCATGGTAAATACCCTTAGACCAGCTGAAACCAGTGCTGAAAGCATGCTACAGCATTCTCAAATGGCACTGTACACCCTTGTGTTTCAGCATCCATAATGAGTAGACACACAGACACACAGGTGCAGTGTCAAATTATCAAACAAGAACATAATTTCAGGTTTCTGTGCTGATTTAAACCCTCAAAGTTTTAACAAATGATGCTGCAAACAGTAATGGCTTTTAAAGGATATATCCAAATGTTACACACTTCACAAAAAATTAAAATTCCTTTTTCTTTTTAGAAACATTGTGGCTACAAAAGTATAAAAATAAGTCAGAGACTCGAGGTCAGCTATAACACCTGCAACTATTTTAAACTCATTAGTTCCCAAATAAATAGGCTCTTTGTTTGCAGCCCACCTGCCATGTTTTAAAAAGAATGTTTCATTCAGAAGTAGGTTGTTGGTTTCTGGGGTTTTTTTTTTCCCCTCCTTCCCCTCCCTATTTCATTCCAAGAAGTCATGCCATACTATTGTTAATATCCAGCATCATAATTACCAGCAATTTCAAATGAAATAAAGCTTTGAGTACAAGAAAAGATCACTTCCATTTCTATTACAGCCACCCATCCCCTCTGACAAACCAGCTATACCAAAAAGGTTCCCAACCAAACTAGTAAGCAACTCCTACAAAGGCTTCTAGAATCCTTCTCTAGTGACCAAATATGAAGTGAAAGTACTTGGCTGCCAAAAACATTCGGGGAACTGGTAACATGCCGTTGAATTTCTTCAGTGCAGGAATATCTGCCCAATGAAGGAAGACAGTGGAAATGCTGAGACCCACCAATCAACTTCTGACACAAAAGGGTAAACCAAATTATTCCACTATAAAGAACAGTTGAGTTTAATCCTGTTTGCATCTCAGGTCAGGTATTTCAAGTGGTGCTACCTTTTTAACTAAATTGACTTTCACTAGTCTGAATCATCAACATCTGAACTAATAACAGTTTTCTTTAATTTTTCCATTGCTAAGAAAAGTATTTCCATTATTAAAGATCTTACGGAGAAAGGTAGAGTAACTGGAAAAATAGTTTGAAAAATATTGGACTGTCATTTACATGCCCAAACTGGTTAAATTAACTCCTTAAAGATGCAGTTAATTCAAAATAAGAGGAAAATTAAGCACTTTAGCTATCATCACTCGAATGCTACAAAGCCCCAGAGGGCAGAAAAACATAGAACTTCCAATACAAACAGTTGGAACCATTCGCTATGGAGAAAGCTACAGCTGATGATGCTTTAAGATTTGGAAGTGGGAAAACCGAACTCCTGCATAGAGCCTACAAACTAGAGAAGAGTGGAGCTACACAGCTCATATTAGACTGCAATTAATTTTACCATTTAAATGTTTAATCCTAATCTATATACTGTCACTGGCTTAAGTGAGGTCAAACATAAGGAGCAATTTTAAAAAAATGAGGGGAATAGAAGGTTCTACCAGCCATGTTTTTCTCTTCCATTTTGTTATTCAGCAAGTGTAGTAATTCTGTTGTAGCCCAAGGGTAGCTTTCAGTTTACTCAACTGATGCAGTTGTACCAGTATGCTGGGGCTTTCAGAAAACTGTGCCAAAATCAAATACAAGACAAAGAATGCAGTGGAGCACTACGCTGCTAAACTCTGCTGTTAAACTCTGCTGAGCAAATTATTTGGGGGTGCATGTTGCACAACAGCAAGGATAAGGCAAAGCAATGGAGGCCAGCCCATTAAGCATGTGAAAATGGAATAAGGTGGACCAGAAGGCGGCAGCTGCTTTGGAGAAGTGTCAGCAGCAAGATCCAAGCCTGCCTGAGATGAGCTGGGGAATCCCTGCTATGACCAAATGCCTTCCCCCATGAAGACATGCTTACACTACCATGCTGAAACACCATGGTCTCCAGAAAGAAATACTTGTCTGCACATCACCTGGCACAAGTGGGTATTTGCAGTTATAACAGAAGCTCTCAGTAGATATTTATTAGTCTTACTAGTACAACACACAATAAGGATTTTTAAAGGCAATAATGCTTAAATATTTTATTCAATATAGTTTTACTTTAATATGCATTATATTGAGAATCACAAATATATTTTATTGCATATTACCTACAAGCTAATTAAAAACCTGCCAGCACTTGAATTATAGTTAACTGCTAATGAGAATTTTTTTCAACTATTTCAATTAAAAGCATTAGGATAGTGCTAATAGTTTAGTACTTCAAAGAAAAAAGTGTCTAAAAAGTTATTGTGTTACTAACATTTTACTAAAATTTTGGGGGAGAGGGAAGGCAGAATAATGAGTTAGGGAAGAGCAAACCAGGGAAGTGAGAACTGATTCCCTTTCCCCCCTCACAGTCCCCAAAGCTTAGATCCAAATGACCATATTAAGATTTAAATTTGAGCAAAATAAGAGAGTTCACCACAGCCATGCAATTATCTTATAAGACTATTTGAATGTTCTAATCTGTATTCATAGGGAAATTTATACAAATTCGTTTTGTCTCGATCAGTTTGTGTATTCTGGAATATTAAAAAGGGCTCTACCACTAGAAAAGATGCAGTAGAAGAATGGGAACGAACAACTATTAAATGTTTTAAGCATATTTTCCTTTTCATTTGGTGATTTGTTCCTGAGGGGTTTTTGAGACAGCTGTATTAAAAAAACCCACCAGCTTGTCTACACATATTTAACAAAAATATATCCCTATGATTTTCTAAGTCATAATTTCTTGTTTGCACGAGTCTTATTGGTTATTTAAAGTACTAAGAGAACAAAGATCCACCAGTCTTTCATCATCACTTACATACTGACCATTCTGATTTAACAAAGAAGTTTTTTACAGAAAAATCAAGTAGCATTTCCTCTAGGAGAGATACTGACTTTTGAAAATATTATCCTACTAGTGTCCCAATTTTACAAACAGTAAAAGCAAGCCCTTCAATTACACTATGCGAACTTAGAGCTTTGCTGATAAAAGCCTACCATGCTTCAGGGTACTTTAGAAGCAGCAGTCTTCTCTGTGTAAAGACGCAAAATTTTAAGTATATAAATACCTTTTAAGAATAATCTCTGGCTTATGAATTTTTTTCCCCCAGAAATCCTAGGCATCGCAGCAAGTCATACAAAAATAAAAATGTCACTGAATAGCAATCACTGACTGAAAGTAGAGTTTTCACACTGAAGCACAGAAATGTGGTTTTTTTTTCCCACACCAATTTACATCACTGGGTTTTGCACCTCAATCTTTCTTTGACCTGGCAAAAGGTCTTTCCTAACCTTTTGCAAATAAAAAGGTTAATACGTATACTCTTTCCAAAACTTAAACAAAAGACCCACAGTCTGCATTTTATAGATTAATTCTTTAGAGATTTGTCTTATTCCTGTCTGGATTTGGATTCTACACTTCTCTGAGGCAACATGAGACACCAAAGTTAAACATTGTGAAGTAAAAAAACAAAAAGCCCAGGAATTGCCTTAAGAAGGGATATACTTGCTTTATCTTCCATTGGAAGTATCAACAAAAAAAAGTATGACTTATTCCAGGAAAGCTGAAAGCACAATTCAGGAAGAATTATACCTATATTTAGCAAGTACACTAACTGTGCTGAATTAGATCAAAACCATTAAACCATGAAGGCACATTTTTTTTCTAAGTGAAAACTGCATTTTTTACACCAGCTTAATGTCTTTTGCTGCAAAACAGTGTCATGTTTCATAACAAGAATTATAAATTTCAGATTGGTTCAGCTGTTCAAGGTTATTCATTTGTGGCAGTCATCTGGTTGTGCTTTAATACAAATCAGTTAAATATTACATCTAAAGGTAAAAAAATAATTCAGTGTACACTTGGTTTAAAGTCCAAAGAAACATTTCAGAACTTTTGAAACAATAAATTCAAACAAACTATCATAATAACAGTCAGGCTGTTTAAGTGCAAATTTTTAAACACCCATTTCTATTGCTGCTAGTTATATTTAGGGTAAATAAATATGTCCCTGCATTTCAAGCTATGAAGTGACAATGCCTGTAGTGCAGCTGTTTGCATAGGATCACTCCGTGGCTAAGGCCAGGCATTCTGGCACTGAAGTATTAATATTCAACTCGGTGTATTAGCATAAGGAGAAGCTGTCGAAAAGGATGAGTGGGAGGGTTGGAGTATAAAGTGTATAGAAGATGACATCTATCTTTAGGAGGTTGTTAGTTTAATTATCTATGAAGTTATTGATCCTGAGTTAGGAAGCAGCTGAGCAAGTGTTTTAGGGAATGCCATGAGCGGCCAGCTCATGATTAAAAGAATACTCATGCCCTTAAAGGAAACTGGAAAACAGAAAATACTTTGGCAGTTGAGAAATGCGCATTAAGAAGAATCCAAACAGAAACTTAAAATATTCCTGTCTCTGTGTGCCAAGTCTACGGTGAATTTTTTCATACAGAAAATTCCATGTGACTTCAAATACAAGTTTTAAGAAATATTTTCCTACTTTTCTCGTTAAATTTCCTCAAAATTAGTAATGTTGAAAAATGTTTTTATTTCTACAGATAAGTACTAGGCAAACTGCAAGCTTCTGGTCAAATAACTTCACAATGAGCCACAGAATAGGCACACAAGTATTTTGTGCACCAGGAAAAGAATAAACATTTATGTTCAGGGAAAGAGAATGCTAGTTTGGACCCAAAATTCCACCAGCTAGGAACCCAAAATTTAACCCCATTCTATAAAACAAGGTCCATCCATTCTTTTTTAAGGTAAATTCTTCAAATCATTGTCTCTGTCCCCCTAATTTCACCTTCATTGCACATTCACCACCTATGAACCTGGGTATAGTAAGGTTATTCAAGATCCTCTCAACATCACCTTCCTGATCTCTTTACATGAAGATACACAATGAACAAGCAGTAGGAAAATCAGTTCAAATTATAAACAAAATGTTGCCACTCCTCTTCGCCTACATACCCATAAATTAAGCTGTAAAGGGACTCAAAATTCACAAAGTAAATGTAAGATGTGTGATAAGTCAAGTTCCTTATCTGCAACTGGCTATGGCCAAAGTCTCAGCAACATAGCAAAAGGCTGCACACTTATCCTCTTCAAATAGAGGGCAGGGCTTGTTTACACAAGGGAATGCCCACACAGTTCTGGAGCTATGGTTATTGTGGAAGTTCCCATAAACAGGTCAGAAAAAAAACCCGTACCTTTCTTCTCTTCATATGCTGCTGCCAACCATTTGCCAGTGGAACCCCTTGGTCAACTTGGTTAGGGCAGCATTTCACTGAATTTTCTTTTCAGAGTTTATCTATGCTGCAAACATACTGATTTAGCTCTATGTTGGTTAGTATAGGTATCAATAGCAAAGCAGGCATGAACCTGATCACGTCATCACAAATCTAAACTAGGGGTGAAGCTCGAGTCACCAGTGTTTCCAATCTATCAGCCCCCGAAATAGATATATGAAAAGTAGCCTGGGAACATCTGTGTGCATGTCAGTCACACTTCACTACTACAGTCCCTACCCAAAGCTTCCTACCTACAGAACTAGTATTCGGCACCTCAGCATGACACACTGTTACCAAACTATTAATAAAACTATTATTGAGAACCATCTTTACAACTATTTTCATGTTATTAATGCCCGCTTATCTACCGGTGCTCAAATATTATGACTGAACAGGACAAAAATTAAACAGATTAGACAGAATAATTTATTATGCCACAGGTCTCGAGACCGTAATAACACAGCTGAAGCCAAATTTGACTACTTGGCTCCTCTCTGAACATGTGCTTTAACTCATATTTACTTATACATATATATATTTTAGAAAGCCTGTATTCATATCCTGTGATTCATAACCCCTCAAGATTAACTTAAAAGTCTTCCTGTGCTCTCGAAGTGTACAATTAATACTGAGTAATGAATGTGCATGCAGAAGAAAACACTACACCTTTACACTAGAAGAATGACTTTGGCTATTTCCAAATTACCAATTTTTTCATCTGTTTCATTAACATCCTTCCTTACAGTCTTGAGCTCAACCTTTTCTACCTTTTAGCCCTATGAAGTCAAGAGAATGTACAAGTCACTACTTTGAAAACAGTATGACATAATTCTCCTTTTGGGGTATTTTGCACATTTGAGGGGTTAAAATGTCTTCTCTGTGAAGCACAAAGAAAAAAAATGAGAAAACCCTCAAAGTCTTCCTGGTTCAAGCACACACTTCTAGATATGCCAGATTCATTTTGTTAATCAGCCATATCCAATCTAGCATTTCTTTATTCATTTCATCAATAAAATATTACCCTGATACTCTATTATACCCTCACATTCATATTCCCAAAAAGCTATGCTCCTAATTTTTTAGAACATTTCACTATTAAAAATAATTTTCCCCTTGAAAGTTACAAAACAAGATTACTTTTGTGTTAAAGGGTGATTTTTGGCACATGGCATTACCAAAGAGTCAATGAAAATGACATTTATAGAACAGGATTTGGGGGGTTGAAATGTTTCTTCCCCCTCCCCCTTCACCTCAAAAAATACTTTATTCGTCTCAGTGTGATTTTCTTTTCTAAAAATGGTGCTGAAGATTAGAAAATATATATTTACCTTTGAAAATGTCTGAATAGAGGCCTATTTAGACTACCCAGTCTCACAATGACTTAAGCTTTGCTCTTTCCTTGTATGATAACACCATGCAAGTAAATAGTTAAACAAGCATGAAGAAAAACACACACATTGATTGTCTTCCAGGGAAAGACAACCAGTATTGGTTCTTGAGAGAGTGAATTGACTGGTGGTTAGGGCAGCATTTCGTACCCAAAGGTTCTCCCAAATCAGGTGTTAACAGTTAATTTAGGTGCCTTATTTTATGAATATAAGGATACAAGTGCTATACATATTAGCACTGATACACAATGCAACTGAGAGGCACTTTCACTTCAGATGAGTTTAAAAATCATACAAACTTGTCTATGAAACTCAGCTATCTTCAGTAATTTGAACTGAGCATTTCCATTAGGAAACTCTTTTCTTTAAAGTCAGATAGACAAACAACCCCTGGATGTCCTACAAGAAGACAAAATACTTTTTTTTCTGTCTCTGTGCATACTATGCAGTCAACACAATGCTTTCACATGGCTACACAAGGCCTTTGCTTGGTACCAAGCTCCATGCTTATCATGACATGAGATTGCACCAAACAGACACATGAAGCTTTGATGCAGCACAAACCAGAGGCTGAACATAGGAACAAAGTGATAGGCAATGCAATGAAGGAAAAAGCACCTAAGAAGCGACTGCACTCAGGTCCTTTCCTTCCAACTCCTTGCCATCTAACCCTGGAGTCATTTACCAGTCAGATACAATTTGCAGATGTGTCTAGACCCCGTGTTGGTGACCTAACAAGGGGGAACAGAAGTCAGAGCAAGCGTTGTGCCCCTCTCATTATTTGTACAGACAGCGTTACACCCAGCCACACATCAAGGACAAAAGACATGAAAACAGTCACAACTCATTCATACACCACACCCAGAGAAACCTGTAGAAGGTTTTATGAGAAAAGCAGCTGGACTGTCAAGGTCAGTTTGCTTCTACAATAAACTCTATTTTAAGGTCTCATTGTAACTAGTGCCTATATGTTTTTATTTTCATTGTTTATGTCAAAAAAAAAAAAAAAAGCTGGTCAGTTCACAACCAATTTTACTTAGGACCTCAAGGACACTGCAGAAGGCAAGACCTTGCAACAGTTTTTTTGGGCAAGGGCTCAGCAGTGAAATTTATCCTATGCAGGATGATAAGGATGACAAGCACTTCATTTAAATGAAGTAAAAATTTGTTGCTTTGTCCAAATGAAAACTACTAAACAGATATTTCTGTTGTTTTATTTTGACAGAAGCCAACAAGCTTGTTTTTAGAACAGTATTATCAGCTATAAACAAAAGCTACTGGTTTTCACATTAATGTGTTTCAATTGCCACACATCTGCCAAAAATAATAATTTCAGAATTTTTTTTCCCCATCATCAAAAGTACAATAAACGTACTGTAAGAATTCCTCAGTGTTCCTTATCCATAGGCACCTTTGTGTTTTTATGTGGTCACAAAAATTCCAATATGGGAAGATCTGTAAAATCTCAGCTCAGTGAATATACAGACATTCGAAACACAGTTTTCCATACAGTATCCTCATCCTGCTTCTACATCCTTACCAGGAGGCAAGCAGCTACTGCAACACAATACAGACAGAAAAGGTACAAAATAGCACAGCATGAGCAAAGTTATCACATCTACGTTAAGAGTGCCTTACCAGTATAGTAACTTTACCCCTTCTACATAAGGGGGAAGTACACTGGAAAAGATATCCCATAAGGGGGCTGAGGTTGGCTGAGACATCTGGAGGTCATCTGGTCCAACCCCCTGCTCAAGCAGGGTTTCCCAGAGCTGGTCACCCAGGACCATGTCCAAACAGCATTTGGTTATCTCCAAGGATTGAATCCTCCCCTAGGTTATATACTGTGTTATAAACTGTATCAATTCTAAAAAACTGTAACAGGAGCCAGAGAGAGAAAAAAAAATTAAGTTTCCTTTTAATGCCTTAAAAGCTTTTCCTATCAAAACTCTATTGGTAACAAATCACACCTTCATATCTTTCTGTACAACATCAGTCCTAGAGTACATAGGGCAGACAGAGGTCACTCAGGTAGATAAAATTGACATTAAACCAAGTCTGCTAACACCCTTGGGGTGCATCCCTCCAAACGCAACGAAGTCAGTCAGCATGATCCAGTAGAATCATAGAATGGTCTGGGTTGGAAGGGACTCCAAGAATCATAGAGTTCCAACCCCCCTGCCACAGGCAGTGCCACAAACATGCAGTCCTGGATCTACACAAGGTTGCCCAGGGCTCCATCCAACCTGGCCTTGAACACCTCCAGGGATGGGGCACCCACCCTCTCTCTGGGCAGCCCATTCCAGCCCCTCACCACTCTCTCTGTAAAGAGCTTCCCCCAATAGCTAATCTAAACATTCTCTCCTTTAACTTTAGGAGCAGGTTGGAGAGCCTGGATCCCCTGCCCAAACACACCACAGAAACATTTGGGGAAAATTTTGTCTGATTTAATCTGTACTTCAAGCAGAATGCAAACAGTAACTTCATAATGCTCCACCTCTCACAAGTGCATTGGAGAAAATGTGCATCAGGAAAGCTGGGGTTTTACTGTGCTGCTGTTGCTGGCTTTCCAGTCAGCATCCTACTGGAAACGTGACTCAGAATCCTTTTCATCAAGCCTTGAACAGGATTCAGCCTCACCTTTCTGAAACAATGTATCAGCCCTTTCAACTGAGGTCAGCCTGAAGGTTGCTGATTTGGCTCTGGAAATGACTGTCACAGACATCTAATGGGGACTGTAGATATATTCTGCTTTCCACACCATACCTCATTACATACTATCCACACCTATGGACACCCCAACACCAAACCTAAGCTGCCCAAACACAAAGACCAGGGCTGGAAGTAACTCATATCTTTTGATGATGCATCCTCTAAACACTGGCAACTATCACAATAATTAGGTCTACAACAGGTGGGAGGAGGCACCCAGTAATTAATCTATAATTATGCTGGATTATCCTGAGCCAGGTTATTAGTCTCAGCACAAAGTGCCCCTATCTGCCTAAGGTAGGATTCTGTGGAAGATCACTGTGATTAAAAATTAGAATGTGATTACTTTCCATTTGCAGGGGTAGCAACTGCCTTTTCGGTGAAAGTTTCCCAGACAGCTATCGCATCAATCTGTTTTTCTAGTACCTGCTGGCATATATTCAGCCTACCCTTATTTCATGCAATATGTATGGTGTGGAGTCATAAGGGAACACTGAGATTTAGTAAAGAAAATGGTTATGTTATGATAATTTGAGCAGTAAAACTTGGAAGGAAAAAAAAAATACGAAAACCAGGATGATGTCTTAGAAATTAATAGGAATTAAACAGAATGATTAACAAAAGAGAACACAATATTTTGCAGCATTTCTTTGGGATAAAAAAATAAATTCAGAAAGCTACATTCTTCCTCTATGGAAACATACAGGAATGTCTAAATTAAGCTATTAAAAATATTCAAAATACATGTTCTTAGAATGAAGTCACATGGAATGTGAAGTTGGTCTGTGACAGATCCTGACTACTTGTCACAAACGAAGAACAGCAGCAGCTTCTCTCCAGTGGAAAATATTGAGCTGCAGTTCTAAACAGCAGCACAAGTGGTAAAAACCCCATTGTATTGGAATAAGAAAAAGTCTTTAAAGACTACGATTACATTACAACAAAATTAGTTATATGGCTTAGAGAATATTTTCAATAGACCTATGAAGAAAACTAAGAGGGAACTGAACCTAAAGGGGCTTACATTTCTTATGTTTTCATCAAAGTATTTTTCCCTCATAGCAAGGTTTTATTAACCAGTTTTATTTTAAACTTTCTGACAGGTGAGCAAAGAAGTAAATGCACAGGCAGGAATTACTGGTAGAAAAATAAAGTGCATTTTTAATACATTTCTAATGGTTGGTTGGGAGGAGTGTTGGGTTGGTTAGTTTGGGGTTTTTTCTCCCCTTCCTTTACTTATATAAGTGGAAAACCTTCAAAAATATAAAGTTTTTCATACTTGCTCCTGAGCACAGACATATGACTTGTCTCAGAAGACATCTAATTCGAGTTGATTTAGCAAAGATTTAACGAAATAATTTCTTTTAAGTCTTCGACTGATATACCTCTCTTCTTGAGGGAGAGTCTAAGAGGCTGCAAGACAAGTAGCTGGGAAGTATGATTAGTATCCCCCCATGACTGCATCTCCAAAATTAATATCTGTTCCTGTAGAAGCCAGGGTTCTGGAGGTTTCCTTTCAAGTGCTGTATCATCCCATGGCACAAAAGAGAGTGTAATCACAGAGCAAAATGGAGGCAGACCAAGGGTGTCAGCAGCAATGTAAGGAGTCAGGATACAAGAACATACAGGTCTGCACACACTGTCATTCCTGGTGATATAAGAAGATAGGTGGTTGTGGAGACAGAAGTTCCCTAGATTTAACTTATGACAAGAGCAAGTTTACCTGGCCTCATTTGAAATCTGTGGCAGAATATGACTGGAAAGGATTTCCTACAGAGCCCACTGGCACGAACGCAGGGGTGTTTATTACCTCCAGGCATATTTAGCTCAGGCCCCAAACGCTGTGTTGCACATCTACAATTTTGAAGGCAAGATTAAGACTTCCCACAGCAACAGTAACGGTTATGGTAAGTAACTGTTATGCTTGGCTATTCTTTGCTTACTGATGAGGCAAAGATAACCTCTTCAGCCCTCTGGAAAAAAAAACAACCCAGAAATTTCATAGGAAGAAGTAGGTTTTCTCTTTTTAAAAGGCAAAGGCTTCATCTGCAGATAAATAAATAACAGGATGAGGGAAAATATATGGGATGGTATGCTCCATTAGCAAACATCACATCTGTTACTCATATTTTAATATCTTCACTGTCACCCTGAAGCATACCATGTGCAATTAAGAGGAAATTGCAATGCAATTTTTAAAGTAAATTATTGTCAACAGACATAGAGCACTAAGCCAAATGCAAATCACTAAATCAATTCAGCACCAGTTTAAAAAGTTTTGATTAATCCTCAATTCATTGCTATGCTATTATAATATGTTATTAAACGCTACTCGCCACTTTAAGACTCCCTCACTTCATTTGTAATTACAGTAAATATTGATTGCAAGGGTGGCCGGGAGACAGCTCCAACACTTGCAACTCTGGTCCCTGGAGGCAGAGTATAGTGACAGTATTCTGTTCCCATGACTGCCCTTCAGACAGCCTCAGCAGAGATATAAAATTTCAATATATTAACTTATTGGTTCAAACGCATACCTGCTTGGATTTTGCTCAATTATGCAGAGAAATCTGTTAGAGAACACATTTTTAATAGAAGCCTTAATCCATTTTATCTTTAAATGCTTTTGTGGAAACTGTTCCAAAGCAGCTCTGAAGACAGTCTGAAAATTGAATCACAGTCTCAGAGGACAACTAAGAGCACTGGCCACCATTACCTTTCTCCTCCCTGGTTCTTCAACAAAACCAGCGCATAAAGCTAATGGAGACCATAGCCAGTTCCGGTTCCACAGAGTAAAAGCTGAGCTCTTCTAAACAGAGCAGCAAGTGACTACACCTCTCCTTCTCCACCTGCTCCTGTTGCTGTAGGGAAGCAAACACAACAGTCCTCCTTCATCCCACTCGTCCTTTTCCCCCCTTAGCAGAAAGGGTGATATAGCTCCAGCCTCTCGCTCTAAAATCTACCATGAGCCCAGTTTCCAAAGGATTCAGACACTCAAAGCATCTTCACACTCTTCTTGTGAGGTGAAGGGGAAGACTAGCAGAGTCCTCATTTACAAACTCTGAAGTATCTTCAGGCCTGCAGCTCCTAATGGGACAGCAACCACAAAAAAATTCCCCCTACAATAATCAAGTTGATATGCTGCAGATTTGACCCTAGATTTTCATGCATGTCAGTAGCAGATAAAAATGAGCTAAATTTTAATTTTCACACAAATAGAGCAAACAGTCCTATGAAATATATCCAGTTTAGCTTGTATAAATACCTGGTTATTTATTTAGAATGATGCTGGTATATGGATAAGATTATTTCATTTCAAGGCAACATCAACATTAGGCAGATAATTCAGTCACACCTTGAACCCAGTTCCATCAGAAGATTTTGCAGAGTACAAATGCCACACATGCACACATTAAAGCAATATATTAAAACATGGACCTAAAACCAGACAGCTAAAAGGTCGGCATGGGGCACAAATTAATCCATCCACAAGTAGGACCTCATTACATGAAAGTGCCATCAGTACAGCTTGCAATTCTATTTCCATCAGAACATAATTATCATTTGTCCCAAACATTTTTGCCTAGTTGCATGTGCTCTATTAGAAGCCACCAAGGCTACATCTGCACAAGCTGATTAAACAGCACCAATAAATATTCCTAGGCACGGGAAATTTCATTATGTGTAATGTTTATTAGAGTGACCCCCAGCATAGCTTCCATCAGAGATAGCTATCATTCATCCCAAGACCTCCTGCACGTGCCTCAGGAGCCAGCAGTATTCAGAAAATAGTCCACATATACAGTGCCCTTTCTGAAGGCAAGAAACGTAACAGTGTCTGTGCAGGATGTCTTGTGCCATTTGGCTTCAGTGTGAGAGAGTGGTCCTGGGCACCCCAATTTACAAAGTAGAGACGTATCCTCAAAGGCTTTCTATTTTGTACAAAATCATCATTAAAAAGGAAGTGGAAGCCCATGCTTCTCCTAAAGGTGAAAGAAGAAAGAAGAAAACTTCAGTGTGACTGATGCTTCAGCCCATAGCAAAGGATTATTTCCTCTACAACTTCTTTGTTATAACCAAATACTGAGATGGCTATTTGTTTGTGATTAGACTACAACACATCTCCCAACCCAAAATGCAACCATACATGTGGAATGCCAGGAATTACAGTAACCATATATGTTAAGGAACAATCTAGATGAAATCTTAACCAGTTTATTTCAAGTGGCTTTAGGCACTATTTGCAGCACTGTACCTTGTCTTCCATTATACAGTCAGCCATGACAGAAGAAAATGACTAGACTCTTTCTGTCCATTATTTGAGGAATGAGGTTGGACAGCAGTCAAATTAACTTTTTTGCAGTCCATCCATTTGTGCATTCTAAGATGGAACACAGGAACAAAATTTCTTCTGTTCTTTCTCCATGTTTGCTAGATTCAGAGTGAAATAGAAAAGAAGCATGCATATGTGCATACATTACATTAAACACATACCATGTGTTAACAAAACTCAGGTTAGGTCTTGTGTGTGTGTGCTCAGAACAGCTGACATGAGTTTCTGTAACGCATCTACAGATCAAACTCAGCTGTACTGCAAGTTCATGTGATACTGTACACACAGATAAAAACAAACCAATTAGACTTTTTGGAACTTTGCTCTCACTGAAGTACCTCACTAAAGCAGCCAAACCTCCAGAAGTGCTCCGTAGTAACTGGATTATATTTCTTGTGGGCACTGTTGGATGCTGAGGACTTTCAGACAAGGCAAAGCAGAGCCATTGCACGATCACTTTCGCCATCTGGTGCAACAGCAATTGGCTCAAGAGTGAATAATAATTATAGCAACAGAAGTTAAAAACTATAATGCTGGTATAAACACAGACTAACATGGGAACGCTGTCACTATCTGGCACAGGATTCAATCACCTTAGCATCCAGCTCAGGCTGCCGAAAGCTGCATATCCCTGTGGATCCACTTAGAATGGGCATTTCAAAAAGAAATGGATCTCCTCTACCACTAGTCCTTTCACAGGCTCTTCCCCAGTCTAAGGTTCACCTGTACTTCATTTGTAACTTTAGACACACACCCTTGAAATGAGAAGGGCACCAAGCCACTGAAAAATTAATGAGCCAACAAGACACATCCAAAAGCTATTTTTCTGGATAAAAATTTTGGACACAGCATCCCTAACTATACTATATACATTTTAGAGGGTTTGACTTCATTCTATTTCTAGTCTAGTCTCCTAGAGTGAAAGTCCATTAGTAGATAGCATCTTTCTTTTTTTTTTTGTTTGTGTCATTGGAAAGGAATCCAGTGTCTCTGATCCAAGGTTTCTTCAAAATGCAAGCTAAAGCAGTAATAATCAAGAGAATAGTTTTGGCTACACAGCCCTGGACTGTCACAGTAACATAGATACAAACCATCCCAGAAGGCTTCCATGAAAAATGGCTCCCCCCAGAGCAAACAGCAGTAGCTCAAATCTTTGTTCAAGTCAGACTGGCACATCCTCTCACCTATTTTAGTGTGTTTAAAAACATTCCCCTCAGCTCCACAAACCATACCACCTGCACACTCTGATAGTCCTCAGACTGTGAGTGTATGGGTTGCTCCCTGCTGCAGCCAGTAGATGTACAAACAAACACCAGAAGGAAGTAGGAAAGCAATCCCATCTGCCCAGGCTCCCACAGTGGCCTGCAGAACAAGCAGTGTGTCAGATGGGCTGGCATGACTCCCACACTCCCTCCTAGCTAACATGGGGCTGGAGGAGCAACAGTGTGGGATGCTCCTGCTAGCTGTCCCACCACAGCTAGTGTGACCTTTACCACCGACTCTAACCCAAGGTGACACCTACAGCTGACCAACTAAAATGTTTTCGGTGAAACACAAAGGTGAATCCTTCAGGCACAGCAGTGCATGGCAATCAGACAAGTTTTGGGAATTCGAGTGCATATATTTTTTTTTATAATTTGTTTTATAACATATTGTCCTTATAAAAAATTATGGCAACACAAAAAAATATTCAACACAAAAAAATATTCAAGAGTTTATCAAAGCTGTCTGATACCTCATGTGATACGATCCTGTTTTCACCCAGTTGGACTGCAGCCTCTTATGGCAATTGCAGACCAAACAGTTCAGTGAACTTTCAGCTGAACAGTTTAGTAACTGCCTGGACCATGGAAAATACAGGGTCTTACTCATGCAACGCCACAGTGAAGAGTACTCTCTGAGACACTCCACTGCCTTTGGCAACAGGGGAGGGACAGGGCACCAAGTGTCATCCTGTTGCTGCTCTAATTTACACCTAAATTTGCCATTTAGTCAACTGAACTGAGCTGATGGAAGCTGTTCCTGCTGCCAGAATGGATGGAGGCAGTTCCCCTTCATCCTTGGTCTAGCCACTCCTCAGAGTGATGCTTCACAATCTCTGATGCCTCTGAGTAGCAGAAAACTGTTCTCATTTTTGTATGAGTTTGTCTGGTGACCCAAGAAGTTTGTTCAATAAAGGATAACCCAGCACATAGCCAGAACCAGGACTGCCCTCGCACACAGATAAACCTGGGGCATCTTGTCAGACTGCATCTTCAGTCAGGCTGGAGAAGGAAAAGCAAAATCTATTTCCACCTAATTACTAAACACCACCTAGAGCCAGACATCTACAACACTGTCCAGTTTCAGGATGTTTGTGTAAAGGCAAATACTGACTGATGCAATATTTTTACAATTCTGCCATTTCGGTTTCCCTGAGTTCTGGAACACAGGCCAGAGATCATCATCTTCCACATTAGTCAAACTGTAATAGGGTTAAACTTCAGCACCTATGACTGAATGTTGACATAGAGTTATTAAACAGATACTATCAAGCAGTTCTCTAATAAACAGACAGACAAATTGCTGCCATTTACAGCGCTTTCTGTTCAGAGTATTATGAATAACTTTTAAATGGAAACGAGAAAACTGAAAACCCATTGACATGCTTCACAGAGACTTTCCACCATTTGTTAGCCACATATTTTGACATCTTGCATTGAGTAAGTGTGTTAAGAGATGGGACCGCAAATGCTACTTATCTCCTTCACATACTGCTGTTATGGTGAACTATTTATAGGCAGCCTGTCACCTCCACTCCATGGTGGCTAAGGAGAAAAAAACAAAAAAGCAACGTCGGGCGCAGGCCAAGCCATTCAGTCAGAGGTAACTTGTCTAGCAATCTCCACAGTCCTGGCCACGTTCCAGCCCTTGCACTACAAGCTGATCCCTCATCATCTGCTGGTGAAAACAAAAATGTCCAGAGTGTTCTTGAGTGGTATTCATCACTTGGACTTTTTCCCCCGTCAGTACAACACTTTCACTCCACAAGGTGGTATGAAGTCTTTCCCAGCCAGGCTCTGGCTCCTTTGGAAAAGCTGGCATTCACCAGGTCTTGGAATAAATACTGCCGGTCCTAATCGACCGAGATCTTTTACTCTTACAGATCAGACCTTCCAATCATTTGAGCCCCAGCTGGTTCACCTATCAAAAAAGTAAAAGGGTGTGAGCTTACTAGTGTTTTGGAAAATAAGGAGTATAACCATTAAATGACGCATTTTATTTCTGAAAGTTTCCAGATCCTTTGAGCTGGATTATCCTAGATCATAAACACAGTATGTTTGGAGAATAGGAGCATACTTTATTTCAGCTAAGGTCTATGCTTTCTGCACTTACTTCTCTAGGCCAACATCAAACACTATGAGACAAACACATGTTATAAATCATATCTTTCAACACCAACAGCTGGCCAGCCTGCTTACACATGGATGTTGCAAAGAATTCCTCAGATGATAACTGGTGGAAATGAGACCATAGGACCAGCGGCACCAGAGGTGAAACACAAAGAGAATTGAGAGTAGGAGACAGATACTCTCTTGCACTGGCAGTGACTCTATCAAGCCACCCAAGGTGAGAAGGAAGCAGCATGGTGAGAAAGAAAACAACTGGGACAGAAAGCTATTTAGAGGGAGGGAAATGGTTCAATTTGGGCAATATCTCATGGGGGAACAAAAGGCATCAATAAAGACTACCTACCCCTGCAAGATGAGTTTCATTTAACCTGAAATTCAGACTCTATTGGCTGGTTGAAGAGACCATCGCAGCCATATCAGGAGGGAAAATACAAGGCCAGGACAAGATTAATAATAATAATAAAACTCATCAGGATCTTCTGGTCTGTTAGGATTGAGATAAAAGGAAAGGGAGGAAGAGGATGTCAAAACAAACTTTGACAAGAAACCAGTGATGGAACAGAAAACAAATTGAGAGGTTAGCTGGTGAAAAAAACCCCAAACAAACAACTGAAGAACACAGTGTTACTGAAGGAAAAAAGAATAAAAGTCAGATTATACAAGATTATGAGTTTGGGATTAGTTGGAGCAGAAGTGAAGGAAGGACTGTGAAAAGACAGGACAGCAAGGCTTCAGGAGAACAGGTCAGGGCTGAACAGCAGAGAGAGCACAATAGCACAGAAACCCTGCAAAGGCAAGATGGGCTGGCTAGATGAGCAAAACCAAGACACCAGCGGGGGCAAAGCATGACTGAGACAAGCTAAAGAAGCAGAAGATATAGAATATACTTATAGGCCTATATTGGCAACAAACAAAAATGGAATCTATAACCCAGCTAGCCAAACCCATACAGGTACTGCATGGGAAACCAGACAGAGACAGAGAGAGATTTGTTATCAAGGCCCATAGTAACAGGGCATGGGGCAATGGGACAGAATTAGGCTGGACATAAGGAAGAAAATGCGGGTGGTACAGATTGCCCAAAGAAACTGCGGCTGCCCCCTCCCTGGCAGTGTTCAAGGCCAGGCTGGATGGGGCTTTGGGCAACCTGGTCTAGAGCAGGGTGTCCCTGCCCATGGCAGTGGGGTTGGAACTAGATGATCTTTGAGGTCCTTTCTAAGAGTCTATGACTCTCACAATTATTTCCAACCTCCAAACTGTCTCCCCTTAGCAAACAGACCTGAAATTCACTGGCCATGCTCTGATCTATCCCAAAGCTAGTTCATGGTGCAGTAAATCAGTTCCCTGTAATATCCCCCAGTAACTTCACGTAAGGGTGGTCTGTATGATAGATCTAATAATTAATAATGACCCATAACATACACTTTTCACACAAACCCACATGATACCTTTCTTCCAATACATACAGCAGGTCTGATGGATTAAAAACAAAGGATAGTAAAGGTGGTATTTAAACACTTTTTGCTGAGACACACAGAGAATTGATGTAAAAACAGAGTTTTACAAGTACATGAGTCACCTGTAACATTGAAAAGCTGGCCTCTTGTAAACTCCTCCTTTGATCCTAAATCTTGCAGTAAGCCTAAATACAATATTTAGGTCGATCACACAACTAGATAACATTAACATCAGGGTTTCAAACCCACAATGAGACAGGGCTGTCAATGGACAGAGTCAGAAAAAAACAGATTGAAAACAATGCACTGAAGGGGGACTGAGACTTTTCTAACCCTACCTAGATTAAGGTGATTAACAAAAAAAATTCAGTCAGGATGAGAAAGTTACCTGTCATTAGAAAAGCATTCCTCTGACACAGAATATTCACATTCATTATGTGGATACTCCAAAAACCTCTTTAAAACATTCTCTGAAGTTATGTATGATGTTTCATCCTGCTAAGTTATCTTCCTGTCAGTGTTCCTTAAAACAGTCCCTCATTACATACTCTTTCTTTTCAAATTTTCCTTTCTTCGCATTTAGTACTCACATAATCATCAACTACACTTTTTACAGTTGTACCACATGCATTTTCTCTTGTACCTGTATCATCCTTTACTCTTTGCAGAGCTTAAGAGTTTGTAGAAAATACTACTAATAATTAATCAATAATAAAAAAATGTCTAAGGAAATTTGTACATTTTGAAGCTGCTTCTAAAGCTTATTGACTACAGGTGGCACAAATGTAGGCTGCGTGTCTCAAACAGAAATTCAGATTGATTTGTGATCAAAATTTCACACTGACCAAGTACTTTGGAAAGTAAATACAAATTTGAAATGCCATAAATTGAGCAAATACAGGTCTGTGACAGCAAGGCCCATTCCAATCCAGCATCAAACCTGTCAAACCATATGCCAGAGGTACATGTGAGGACAAGCCCTCAACAGACAGATGGGAAGGAGCATCCCTCTTGTAACTGCCAATTTCAGATCTAGCCTTCCAAATCAGACTGAGGCAGTGGCCCTGCAATTATTAAGATCAGTATATGAACAATGGTAACAGAGCCCTGTATCAGTTGTACATTAAAATATCAGGTGAAGAATATGAGGTGCTCTGAATTGGGGAAGTGCACAGATTTCCACCTTCCAAATGGCAGGAAAAACATATTCCTCTGCTGCTTCCTCTCTTAAGATGGTTTTCATCACCTTGAAAGAGAGGCACACCAAATTCCAAAGGTCTGCAACAGATGGCAACACTCATTACATTTAAAATACAAAAAAAAAAACCCACCACCCATCAAATCCTGACAGATTAATAATTCTTTCACCTATAAGAACTTTTAAAGAAGTTTTAATCCAAAAAATGTAAAACTTCAGTTATAGAAGAACAGCAAAAGTAAGGATTGCTGAAAACTTGGCCTTGGTACTTGGTACTGCTAAATACACAAAGCTTTGGAAAAATGTGCCACAAAGATGAATGACAAGAAAACAACAGAGCAGGAAAAGGTACTCTTCGATCTTCTTGTCCTCTCATCCAGTCCCAAAAGCTGAAGAATCAAAACCCACAGCTCATCATCTTCCTTAATGTAAAGAACAGGAAAAGTTATACAGGTAATTATCATGGTAACCATCAGGCTTTCCAACCAAACATAACAAAATGCTAGATCTGAAACTCTCCCAGGTTCTTACACATGCAGGTATGAAACAAAGATAAGCAACGAGCTGATTCTGGTTACACATCCACTCTACTCCTCCCCCCATAACAATAAAAGAGAAATTAAAAAGCTTAAACAAATACGAAAATTTTAAAAAACAATAAATGGATGCTCAAGTAACTAAACTGTTAAATTTAGGTCACCAAGTAAAAGAATGACAAGTCATCAACCTTTCATCTCAGGTAAGGATTTCTTTAAAACAAATAATAACAACAACAATAACTATTAATACACCTTTCAAAATCCAAGGTTAACAGTGCTAAGGTTGTAGTCATCCACCCATAAGAAATATTTTCATGTAATGAAACTCATCGCCAACACCACCTTTGATAGACAAGAGACCCTCGTGAAATCAAAAGACTTGGTCCAAGCCCTGCGATTACATCTGCCAACCCACCCACGTGCCAGAGCAGCCTTAAGTCCCAATGGTGCCACCCAGGGCAGGAGAGGAATGGCTGCAAGTCACAGCCTTGCACATTTAGAAAAAGAAACTGCTACCAGGTTTTGGAACAACCGTTAAAATCCTACATTTTAATGGCTGACCAGGTCAAGCCTTTCAATGAAATTTCTACAAATATTGAAATAAGGTCTGGTGCTAAAAAGGACCAGGTCACACTTTAATCTTGCAACTGGGATCATATTTCCTTGCTACAAAGAACATTGCCCATTAATCTGTAGTTTTCAGCCCCAGGTAGCAGATGTGTAGAAATTACCAGAGCTATCTAGAGGCATCTTTAGGAATAATTAAAAAAATAGTTCCTCTCCTCTATAGTTGTAAAAGCATGTTAGCTTTTCTAAATGACAAAGCAGCAGCCAAGGTTTCTGATTATCCAGAGAACACAGAACCTGCTTGACAACAAGCAGGTCTGATTAATGCCTGCATACTCACAGCTTCATCACCCTTTCTTTCAAGAGGATTGACCTTTAATTTCTGATAAAGATCACTTTCAAGCTTCTGAACCCAGCAGAAATAGTGTTGCTGATAAAAATGAATTCTGTTTGTATTCTGAAGAATATCATGACTACCTTAGAGGAGGGTGAAAACAAAAGTACAAAAAATGTGACTTTAGCTTCTTTTACTATTCCATTTGAAGGGGCAAAGGCACTAGGTGGTCTGCCACCAATTAAGTTCCTGCCGCAAGTAGTCCTTTGCAATAAACATGAAAGTAGCACAGGCAGTCATCAGGCCTGAAAATTTCTTGCAGGCCTGGTAAACATGTTTGAACAGTGACCCTTGCAGAGCTCAAGCTGACCACAAGCATATTCAAACTCCTGCTTCCGCTCGTTTTTACTCAGCCACCAGTGCTCCGTCATCTGATGCTTGGACTGGGTTGCATTACCTTGGCTCATAAGCCAATGCTGGAAACTCCTTAAATTTCCCTCACCAGCCTGTTGCTGCTGCCCTGTCTTTTTCCAACATCTCTCATGTTCAGCCCTGCTTCTGTTCCATACTTATTTCTCTGCAGCTAGAGAGGCTAGGGGAGGGAAAAGCCATCTGCAGGTAGGTTCTCACTTTGGTTGCACTGAGGGTTATAGAGGACACAACAGTGGAGTTAAGTTTTCCAGCCAAAGCTTGGGGGCAGCACTACCCCTTCACTCTGCAATGATTAACAAGACACTCAAGCCAACTTCCCACAGGCATCTCCCTGGTTTTCTGGGTGCCTAGTTTGCAAGTGAGATGCAAATTAAACTATCATGATGCAGATTTAAAACCTCTGGGTTAGATTTTCCAGTTTTAAAGCTAGCTACAAATTTTCTAACTTGCACGTTCTCGACTGTGGGGTTTTTTGCATACCCCATTTTTGAAGTGCCACTGTAACTAAACCAGAAACTGAACACACACACAAAAAAAAACCCCATTAAATATTGTTAAAAGCTCCGAACAGCAAATGAGTTTGGGCATGTAGCTACCTACATGATACACAAGGAGAAAAAGTGAACAGCCTTTATGTTACTAACCAAGAATCTCAGTTCATTGCTTGCCAAAGAAACAAAAGGCATATGTGACAAAGAGCACAGCTATGTCATCTTTTGCAGCTTGGCTTATACCTCATGATCCCCAAGCTGTCCAACAAACCCACGGGAAAAAAATAAGACTTTTAGACACAGTGGAGTTGTGTTAACTTAAGTCTGGCACTGTGCTGCACTGAGAAGTTGCATTGCTTTCAGATGGGAGCTGGTGCTCAGCCAGACAGCTTGAACCACAAAGAGAACAAGCTTACTTCTGCCTTTAAGTGTTGTGTGGGCACATTCAGAACATGATAAGGAGATGCACACCAGGACACCAAGGAAAGAGTAATTCAGATCTGCCTTACTGAGCATACAGTCTTTTGTTTGTTTTGAATAATGGAAAGCATTTACTGCAGCAGGACTAAACAACATGGGAGCAGGGTAGTTCTGGGAGCACCCTTAAATTACCATCATCTTTGATGCTGAAGTAGTGTGAGTGAATGAATCAGATACTTCCCTGCAGAGTCATCTTTCTCTATGTTTTTGACCAGCTCAGATGAATTTGTAAGAAGGCTGATTTATGCTAAAACAACGAGCTCCAACTGACTTCATTGTCAAGTCAGCGTAGAACAGAGATGATGACCACTATCCCTCCGTATTCAGTATCACTTCTTTCTTGGTCAGAGGAGCCATTGATGGATAATCCATGTGTCATTCTCTTCTTGTTCAAAGAGCTAAATACAGCCTCTCTCAGATAAGTCTGGCAAACAAAGGACTCTGACTGAAAAATAAACCAATTCATCCAGAAGTTACTTGCACAAGGATTGCAAAGTATGAACCCACAGTAATTATTCACGGAGTGGTAATTTCCAAAAAGTGCAGGAGACATTGCAAATGTCTTCTGCATTTCAACGAGTTGCACTATCTCAGGTAAGTTTTGTTGTATTTAAATAATAAACACAGAGACAGCGATGCTGGGTTTAAAATATTCTAAGGTCACATCCACATAGTATCAAAACTACCTGAAACACATTTCATGGCTGAGGGATCAGTAAATTAGACGTAAGCCACAGAGCCTCAAATTTCAGAACAAACAGCATGGAAGAAGAGGTCAATGCCAGCTAAATACAGTGTCTTTCAGATAAGTCCAGCAAACAAAGGGCTCTGAAAAATAAACCAATTCATCCAGAAGTTACATAAGATTATTAACGTAAGTGGTACAGCTCTAGCAATGTAGTGATAATGACTCAAACTGCAGTGTTATAATAAAGAATGCAGATGGTATCTGATATCAAAATAAATACTATACATGCTCATTTGAAAAAAAAACAAACATACATTAGCTTATAAATAGTTTAACAACAAAGTACTTTAAACTTAAAATCAAAATACAAGTTAATAAGTGCACAAAACATTACAAAGACCGCGCCTGTTAAAAAAGCAGCCTTCATCTCACAGTTTTCACATGTCTGTTCCCCAAAGCTGGGGAATATTTCCATACATGCTAAAAGAGATGGCAGCCAAGGCTTGAAGCTGAGCAATACTCTTTTTCTAGCCCACTCAGAAATAAAAAGCAGCACCCTTCAAAACTTTTGAGAAAAAGAAAGGCTTCTCTCAACATCTTCCCTTGTACACAGCTGGATACGTAGAGCACATAAGCCATTGGTCAGGGTAGAAGGGAGACATTTTTTCAACTCACTGCTTTATCTGATTTATTCCAAAGTTCTGAAACTCAGAAATAATTACTGTATATTCTTAGAAAAAATGAAAAAAATAAATGCTCGAGCATGTTGGTTTTTATTCTTGAAAGCCTATCTTTCACAATCCCCTGTATCCCAAGGCTGAAAACGTGTTTTCTATAAGGATACTCTCCAAGCTTTAATTATGCTTGCAAGCATGAAAAAGGTCACTGGACTTTTCATTTCTACTTTAAAATATGGGTAAGTAGTTAGCTTTGATGCTAGTTTCTCCTATTCACTTCATTTACCAGCATCACTCACAGCTTCTAATGCAAACCAGATGATAACAGCACGATTCTGCACAGCACAAAATAGCTAGGTGTGTCATTGCCACCACCTGTTCTTTACCAAAGCAGAAAATATTAATCTCACACTAATTTTTTCCCATTTTTACACTTGTTCTGCAGCTCACACACAATTTACATGATGGAAAACAAAAAATGCTTAAAAGCATTGCCAGAAAAGAGTCTTTTGTGCCAGGAAACCCATGTTGACATCTCCATGATCAAGCCCAAAAGCCAGGACTCAGGCTCGAAGTGGAAAAGGGCTCCCATCACCAGCCCCTTTGCTGCACAACAGCTGACTGATGGATGGCTGCAATCACCAAGCAGATCTGTGCAAGACCTCACATCCCAAGTGTGGATCCCTCTGAGTCGCTGCAGTGGGCCAGACTCTCCTAGACACCCATGCACACCATGAGGGAGATCTCCCCATGCTCGATGTTACACTGGAAGTGAAACATGAACTTACTATAACAGAATACTTATGTTCCATCATAATTTTACTATTCCCTGTTGAATATGCTTTTGTGATTTTTGTGCCAATTGTACCTTGGAAAAAAAAACCCCACCCAACCCTCCCAAACAAAAAACCAAACAAACAAAAAAACCGCAACAAAACAACCTCCCCCTAAAAAAAAAAAAGAACCACACATACAACTGGATGCTGTTATTATTGAATAATTTCCAGACAAGATTTCTGTGTCAGTAAGGGTGAAGTGAACAATGGAGACATCTCCAGTGCTGTGTTACACTAATACACCTAGGGAAGTTGTACTTTTATATGTGACAAAGCTTCACAAATAACTGAAACTGAAGCAAGATATGCCCGCCCAATATATTAATTTATCCCACTGTAGTTTTGAGTAAAGTTACTCTTCTTCCTTTAATAGACAGAAATATCAATTTTCATCATGTAATTGACGAAATGTAATTCGTAAGACACAAACTCAGACCATCCAAAACTCCTTCAATGATTCCTTACTGACCAACCATATTCTTTGTTTTAAGTACAAATACTGGTAATAAATTCACAACTGATGAACAGCATAAAGTAGTCATGTAATATTTTGGAACACCTATACCCTTCAGAGCCAAAGAGTAGAGGTACTGCACACAAAAACCCCAATAGTCTGTGAAAAAAATTGCATATGAAAGTATTTCAGAATAAGAACATTTTTCAAAACAAAAGCAATAGCAAGAAGATTTTTTTTTGTCATTTCCAAATAGATGCAAAATTTGCCTTTATCTCACACAGTCATGTTTTATTACAAGGCAACTCTTACTACCTGATTATTCTTTAAAATAACCCCACTAACTAGTTCCTTAATCTTCAATTAGTCCTTCCAAAAGACTGTTTCCAGAACAAAATGTTCCTCCCAGCACTTTGCTTTAATAGAAAATGGCTCCTGCACCAACACAAAGCTACTGTTTCTAAAAAAATATCACTATAATGTAGAATTTTGCAGAGCTGTGTAACAGCTGCCGAAGTCTGGCCACTTCCATGCCAAGGTGCAAGACTGCAAACAGTTGTTTTTGCTGCCACACCTAAGCCAGGAAAGAAGCAAAGAAAAAAGGATTGGTAACACTAAAATCATGTTGCCACAGAATATAGCACCTCAATCTACAGTAGTAAGGACTGTTGAGCAATTAGCTAAAAGTATCAGTTTGGTGGGGTTTTTTTTTTATTATTATTTAGATTATATTTTTTTTTTAATATCCAGGCTTGGTTTGACTTACACATGCTATTTTTCCCCATGCTCTCATGTTTTCAGCAAAAAAACTCTCTAGAAAAATAGGAGAATTAAATTTTGTTATTAACACACAGTGTCAATAAAGATAGCAATAAATTAGGCAAGGGCATTTTTGGTTAGGCATCATGATTTTGGTTTCCCGCCTAGAAGAGGGGGAGGGGGAAACAAACCCAAAACCATCTTTGTTGCTAGCATGAGAGAGGGTGGGACTCCATAATTCAGAAGAGAAGCCAACTATAAGCAAAGGAGGCTGATACTTTAGAGGATTATATTATAGCCTCAATTCAAAACCATTTGAGTAATGAAGATACCTAGGAAGAGAAATGTACATGTTTGTTTATTTTTATTACCTCTTGTAAAAGCTGCTTGGCTTTGTTTAGCTTTAGTTATCATAGTGTCTAAAGATGCAGGCTCTAAAATGGAGCACCTATGAGATCAAATCTGTATATTGGAGTAGAGCACACTTCACTTACTGCAGTCTCCCATCTCTGCAATGACCCCAAAGGTTTCCCACAGCTCAGCCACAAACTCTGACTCCCAAGGAGATGCTGGAGGAGGTACTGCCAGAGACCCCTTGCAGCGTGCAGGACAGGTTGGGGCTGGCACAGGGAAACCTACCCACTCCCTGAAAGCACGGCTGCTCAGAAGCTGCAAACATTTCACTAGAAAAGCTCAGAGCTGACATAAACCAGCAACTGTACATGCACAAGTGAAGAGAGTATCCAAACCTGCCTGTCTAACAGTGTCTGCAAGGAGCTGCCCTCAGTTTGTTATGATTAGTAGGTATCACAATATGCCAATTGCTTACACACCGGAGGTTGGAACAACTTGTATCGCTGAATCCATCAGCAGAACTGGGCACCAGTATTGACAGGGATGCCAGAAGAGAAAGAACAGGTAAGTAACCACCAAGTTTCAGCACCAATTAAAAAAAAAAAAAAAAAAAAAAGGAAACAAAACTATGATTCCAAAATTCCAACAAATATTTGCATCTGAACAATGTGATACTACTACAAGCACTAGAAGAGACAGGAGAGGAAAAAAAAGAACAAACCCACACACGGGACAAATAAGATTTCTTAATTTCCTTACTTTTGTAAGAAAAAGCATTCTAGAACTTGAATATGATTTATGCTCTGTCCTCATGATGATCTACTAGATGCTCATGCTAAAAAGAGGTTTAATCTAGAGCCACGTTGTTTTTGTAGCATCTGCAGGGGGTTTCTTTCAGGACAAATCCCAGTAACTAATGATCCTTCTGTTATCAATCTCTCTAGAGGGCATGAAAATTCATTTTCCCAGTCGTGGCACACAAAGATCCTGTCTTGCTTATTACAAACAGTTTGGGTAGTGGAAGACATTTAACAGCATCAGGACCACCACTATGGCCAAACACAAAATCCACTTGTGGCACAGGAATTTTGTAAGCAACCCTTGCCACCTTGCAGACACTATTGCTGCTCAAAATCCTCTGGCTACAGGAATTCTGCATGAAATGGGACATGGGACACATCCGTCTCAGTGTGGAATTGTTTTTAATCACAAAGTAATTTTCTGTATCTAAAAAGAGGAACCAGGTAATAAAACACATGTACAGATGAAACATGGGAGGTTAGCAGGAAGAAGAAGAGGTACACCGTGATCCCTCTCAGCCAGACACTTTTTTTCATCATTTCCTTACCAAGACCAGAAATGACCAGTTCAGAGGACAAGCCAGGATACATTTCAGGAGTTCAGAACTCATGTGTTCTGCTTGGAATTGGGCATCACCCCCTGGGTGCTCAGTCCAAGACACCAGGGACAAGTATTGACATTTAAGTCACCGGTCACAGAAGTCAAACAGATTAGAAAATCTCAGAATGAACCGAATAGGAGTATTTTCAGGGACACGAGACCTCTCATGTGGCAAATTAAAGACAAAGGATCTCATCTAAGTAGCTGGATGAGTTATTTGAGACAGCATGAAAAATCCTTCTCCCTGTTTGATAGCAAAGTAGGAACTCTGAATCCAGGTAACATTTCCTACAATGCTGAAATAAGAAAAGAAGCCCAGTCTTTTAAGAGCATAGTGGCTTCATCAAAGAGGTGTTTAACAGAAACTTTAGATGTCCTGTTCTCCCACTATACACCTACACTTTTTTAACGTATTCTGGAGGAATAGATACTTACCTAGGCATCCCATTCTGCATAGCTGTTAGGAAACACACAATTTATCTCACTCTCCTTTTCATTATTAATTGTTAGACTTCTAACTCAAGGATATCTTTATCTTACTCCGATACCAATCTGATTAATGGATGCAAACCTTTCACCTTTCAATTACACAGTAAATTTCGACTGCTTCATGAAACTGATTAAGCCTGTCATATCCTTACCCATAGATAACCTAAAGCTTGTGTTTGGTACAGAACCAATTATCTTTGACCGATGAAGGAGGCATGCTTCCTTTTAGGGTTGGATTTTTTTTCCCATTCTTTTTTTATACCTACCAAGTCCTCTTAGCTAAGGTCTTTTCACTGCAAGAACAGTGAAAAGTGAATTGTGAAACAGCACTATCAATTTCACACTTTCAAGAGGTTAGTCTCAAAATTCTCTACAGGAAGCGTAGACAAGTGTAGGACAAGAAATGAAAATCCTGAAGAATATAAAGTTTCTGAAGTTGAGATACTCCATAAAAGAGGCTCCAAGAGGCTACATGAAAACAAACGTGTTGAACATGGGTGACCAGATGATCCTCACCTGACCCAACCAACCTCCACTCAGTGATTCTGTGAAGGTGACAACAAATATGCACCACCCACCCGGAGCACAGTGGGCAACTAAAGCAGCACTGGCAATACAGAGGGGAAGCGCTGCCCAGCATTCTTTCCCTGGGTAATTACGTGCTTGTCTGAAAGACCAATTTAGAAGCAGCCAGATTGCTCAGAGAAACAATTTTGGTTCTCCATTCTGTTACACTGTTTTCCAAAAAAGCTATAGCCATCAACTTTGAATAAGTAATGTACACTCTGTCTGCAGTGTCTATGGGCAAGTGGCTACATTTACTTTAAATTCAGTGCTAAAACACAAACATCCATGAATTATTGGCAAGCAGAATATTGTTCCTTTCACTACTGGATATCAAATGTCAGAAAGATCCTGTGGAGTCAAAACAATGAAAACAAATTTTAAAAACAAAAAATTCTTCTAACGCCATCAAAAGCATAAAGATCTAAAGACAAACTCAGATGGTATTATCACATACAAGAGTTACAGCAGAAACATTTCCAGTTAGCCCCTTTTCTGCCACCCATGCAAAAACATTCTCCTTTTCATGTCTTTTCTTTTTTTCCCTTCATAAAATATGTCTCTGGTTGGGGAAGTGGAAACTTTCAAACGTGCAGATGTTCGGGATTGCACACTAGCAGCCTGCTGGGAACCATTAATGATGTAGACAGTGAAGTTATTCAATCATCTACAAGTCACTTTTCAAAACTGTTGCCCTCAGTCAAGGGGGTGATTAATGGCGTCCAGCAATGACACAGATTACCCCCTGCCCATGCGAGCACTTTGATTTTAATGTAGTTAAGCTACTGAAGTAAACAAACCAATTTGGGTGTTCAACTAGCTCTTTGTCTCATTAAAAATTATTTGACTAGACTAGTGGTAAAAGAACATTGCGTATGTCCCCAAATTCAATTTGGCATTCTGTAATCATCACAGCAATTACATTTGCAAAAAGTTAAGAAATTAACGGCGGCAGCGAATGATCAACCTTTCATTAGGGACTCTCATTAGGGACTTTCGCGCGTAACAGAATTAATATTTTCTAATCACCATGGTACAGCAAGCATGCTTCGGTATGTTTCAGAGGCCAGCAGCAACTACAGTTGCCAGGCAAGAGTCTCAGCAAGCATTTGCAAACTTGCTGCTCAAATCCAAACAGCACTCTATCCCTCCCAACTCCAAACTGCAAGTCCAGCATCCCTCGAGTAGGCCTTCTGCAGTCAGGTTTCAGGCTGCACTTGGCACTTCATGTTGGGGCAAGTTTTCCTTCCCTCTCATACAACCAATATAACAAGTGTGAACGCTAGCTGAATTAGCAAGGCTGAGGCATTTTGTTTCTCTGTTTAAATGTCAGGTGCCCTGTGATGATTTGAGCTTAATGTTCTGGCACAAGAAAATTCAAACTCACAATACCTGTGAGTGAGTATACGGCTGTCTCAGTCCTACACACACATTCAGTGACAGAGAAAATCACCACAGAAGTCACACGGAGAAGCCAGGCAGTTTGTACCCAGAGAAGCACTTGGACAAAGCTGATGGCAACCTGCTGCCCAAGGAGTCCTGGAGGGAGTAACACTCTGGGCATAACCCAATGACTGACCAATTTCATTCCTTTTAAAGGGATAAAGACTGTGCCACAGAGCTATTTACCCAGCTAATACTACTGGCTCGCAGCGAAGTCCCACACAGGCTCCCGGTCCCCACGACACCAGCATCCGGGAGAGGCCGGCTGCAGCACTCACTGACTGCAAGATGGGGGGGCCCATGCCTGTGCAGTGCCCCACCATGACCTCAGGGGCCATTTGCCCGAATCACCTTCCCAACATATCCCATCATCTTCGCATTGTCTACTGCTGTTGTTACCACAGAACGGAAAGAAAGAAAAAGTACAGAAAGAAAAAAAAAAGAAAAAACCTGCAGAAGTCCCCTTGTAGAGCGGAGCTGCCAGTGTGCCATCCTCGGCTTTAGAAAATGTCGCTGGCCACGCATTTCACAATACATCAAAGACTGCTTTCAAACCTTCAGACTCCTATCCAAGTCTCATTTTTCATCGCATGCCTCCCAACAAATTAATGCCAGCCTTCCGCATCTTACAACTGAGAGCTATGTATCTGTTTCCCACACATCCTGATCAGCGTCTTTGGTCTGAACTCACTCCAAACCCATCTCCTAACACCCTGCTACTTCCTCACCGCTCATCTCAACATTCCTTTTATCCTCCCCACACAGTTTTTTAGCATCTGTTCTACACATACCCACAGCAGTGTAACCTGATAGAAACTTTGTAAAACCTGCTTAAATTCAACAAAACACAATAGATGGCAGGGAGGATTATTTTCCTTTGGCAGCATGACACAATCAGCACTCGGAAAGCATACTAAGAAATACAGTTTCCAGATCGAATAATACAATTCACATACATAGCTCTGATGAGCATTTTAATCTCCCAGTGTCTGGTGGCCCAGGACTTCTAAGCAGATGGTGTTAATTATCATCTGGTAAATGTACCAAGGAGGGACACGATAGATAAGACTAAAAGCACACAGAGGTAACAGAGAAGCAAAGCTTAGCAAATAGGGGCAGCATTTTATTTTATCAACACAGGGGAGAGGGAGGCGATGGTGGGAATAGAGTGCTTCAGGCACTTCATTCTCAAAACAGACTTAATCTGTACAAAAAAAAACCCAAACCTTTGCTCCAAATGATACTGTGATGCAGCATTACAAAGAAGATTTTTGTCACCACTCCCAACTTTCACATCCTGTACTCTGAACCAAGAAGTTACCATCCACAGACTGTAAAAGTCGACACAAAATAACAGTAACCATCCAAGTTTCTTTTTAACTTTCTTATAACTCTCTAATTTATCAATTTACCAACTCTCTAGATGTATTTAATATGCAAAGAAACTTGCAAGTTTCTAAGGAAAAATAACCATACATTTCCTGTAAGACGTATCTTTATGTTGCTTCGGCTCCAAACACGAAGTGAAATATAAGAAAAAGATATTGAATTGCTAATAGATTACAAAAAGAGTTTACATTTTTACAGTATGCTTCCCTTTTAGCTTTTACACTTTGTGTCCTACTTTCTGGTCTATTAAAAGAATTCTTTGCTTTTTAATTTTAATTATCTTCTCTTCAACCTTTCTTTATTTCTTCGTTGACAGGATATTATTACTCCTTACAGAGAACACTCTTTGATAAATAGGACCACTACTTTAAAGATGCATTTAATTCCTCTAGCTCACTTCCTCACCCTGAAGCAGTTTGCCACTGAGCACCTATTCTTTTGAAGGTCTTTCATACATAAACCAAACTTCAAGAATCAAAACCAGAACATTAATTGTTACCATAAAACCTGAACTTTGCTATGCAATGAAGCTACAGATACTGAAATCTAAAAATCTGAAGTCAGCGTTAATGGATTTCTGTGTCACTTCCGTTACAACTTTCTTATTTGACCTCTGCAAAGCATCTCTTGGTTTAATACAAAGGACAAAGCAGAAGAGGCACACAGCCTTTTAGTGGAGATCTCTTTGTTAAAGCTGTTCGTACTGCTAGCAGATGCAGCTTATTATAGCTTCATCTTGAATGATGTTTTCTCAGATAAAAATCTTCTCCAGTCTGTTACCTGTCCAGAAAAGTTGAGAAATTTCATTGTTTTCAATTATGTTTTGCACAAAGTGGATAAGGGTGATCTGACAGCATCAAGATAACGGAAGAGTGTTAAGAAGTCAATAAATGTTGTTAATGATTTCTATGTCTGATAGCTAAAATTCCAATTTTAGCTTCCTAGCACGAATCAGGAGACTGCAATGAACTCAGTAAGGCATCAGATAAAGAAAAAAAGCACTTCTACTGCTCAGTCAATAACCACCCTGAAATTATAAAAGCAGGAGGACATGCCGTTTTCTGAAGACCATCCAGGTGTTAATCATACAAGGAAATCGCTTAAAGCACAGCTTGCTCTTCGCTCCCCCACCTTTTTCTCTTTTTTAAATAAAAGCTTGCTTTTCTCCCAGCAGTGTTTACGTACAGCTCAGGCAGTGAGTTCTTACAACATCTTGCATTTTCAAATGTCATTCAAGCTGTTTGTCAATCTGTCCTGAAATGTCACATCGTAAAGAGCTACTCATGTTTTCTACTTCTTATGCAAGGAGCCGGTTGCCACTTAAACAAGTAAGATGGAAGATTTTTTTCCCTATATCTAAAGGAGCTTTAATCTAAAATTGGCGTTAAGACCAACATCATCATGGGAATAATTTATTTCTGTGAAGTTTAAAACCTTTTTTATAAAAAGAGATGAACCATCCCAGCCACACATGTGGCTTGTTCACAGAGATAACTCAAGAACACTGCTCCTGCAGGATGCAGTTACTGAGAGGCACAGAAGCTGAGGGGCAGGGGACAGTGTCCAGAAATGAGCTCTGCCTTCAGGAGTTTTCACCAGCCCTCCAGTTAAGCTAGCTCAATCACTGTATTTGAAATGGGCATTAAATTGGGCATTTTCAGGAAGGCGGCTGGGGTTGTGGGTGGGGAGCGGAGTTTTGAGGACTTTTGCCACTGTTGGATTGCAGGTTTGCTTTGTTTGTTGGTTGGGTTTTTCTAACCACATTTTAAAAAACAATCAGAACTTTTTATGAAAGAAAAGCTGGAAAAAACAAAGCTCGTCTGAATTAACCTGTTTTAATTGTGTTTTTCAACTCTTTGTGTTGCTGTCCATGTTTGCTCTTGTTACCACTCTCTGAAAACAAATACAAGGACTAACACCTGTACTCAATAAATAAGTCATTAGAAAATCCTATCTTATTTCTATAGGTCATTCCAATGACCTGTCTTTAAAGAAACATCCTGCCCAGAGCCCCTTAAAAAGCCTATGTCCTCTTTCTTTCCATTATCCTGCCCTCTTCTGCCCTTCTCTGGAAAACTAAAGTCAGCGAAGACTTTTCCCATACAACTAATCAGAACCTACTGTAATTTACGTAAATATTCAAGCAATTAATCAAACCATAATTCCTGACTTCTGGTTTTCCTCAGGCTTTACATTCCCCTAATATAGGGGCTAGCACTCTTCCTCAAGTTTACTTGGCCAAACTCTGTTGGAATGCTACAAGTAAAATAGTACAATGTGAAATAAACCACTCTCAGCCCTGCCAACTGACTGGGTGTTTGTATATATTATCAAAAATAAGTCAGGATCTACTTATACTCCCAGCTGAAGTCAGCTGGAATCGTGCCAACTCACTTTCATGCTGGGCCATGTTGAACCTCTCTGGCCAAGACTTTGTTTTAATACCTGTGAAACGCATTGCAGATTTTGATGCCATATAAAGAACAACAGCAATAACACTAAGTCAGCATTGCATAATACTGTAAAACGTTTAAAAAAAATATGCTAAGACCTGCTTGAATAACAGAGGGTGCTGAACAGTATATAGTGCTTGTGACCACCTGCAGGATCATATCCAGGATACAATGCTAATTTTAGGTTTCTGGATGGATGCCCACTATAGGGTATGCTATTTTTACTAAGTTCTGACATGGCTGTCCCATGGCACATCTCCACTTCTAAAGTGGTACTGTGAGGCTATTAAAGCTTCCAGTTACCACTTGGCTCAAAACTGCAAACGACTACAGTTCTTTCACAAAAGTCTTCTCCATATTCTGATTGGCTTTACACAACAGAACTTATGAATAAAACCAAAATAAACACCTGGAAACAGTATAATTAGAAGGGATGAGCTGCGGTATTATGTCTTCCCTCATCCTGCAAAGTGTCTTTCATCAAAACCCAAAACCGCAGTTTACATAAATTAAACTTTCAGTCCAGAAAAATCACAAAGAAATAGCCTTCACCTTCTACATAGGTTCTTACAGGCATCTATACTGTACTGTCCACACCTCTCTCCGTTTTATTGAGTGGCAAAATAGAATCAAAATTATAACAAACACACATGGTTATAAATGTATTATTGCATTCCACATCATAATATGGCTGTTGGGGTCCACCATTCATCAAGTTTCAGTTTAGATCTGTAAGTCCCTGAGCACAATGGACAATTTAGTTTTACATCAGTTTATACTGCAGAGCTGCTGTCTAGCTTTCCCAAGGAGATTTATTTTATTTTCATCCAAGGTACAGGGCCAGCAAGCTTGAATGAGCTTTAGCAAGTAGGGTTTAAGAGTACCTTTGTCCTCATGCACCTCACCTGCCACATTTCAACAGGTAGACTGAGACTGTTCCGAGAGCTGTCTTCCGTTATGCCATATCTTCATACATTTTTAATCATGAAGATTTAAATGTGAACACGGTATTTGGCAGGCATCCTGAAGCAAACAATAAGACATAACTTCTGCCGAGATCTCCAGTGAAGACAGTCCCAATAGCGAGGAGGAAATGTCAGCCAGAAACAGTTACATGAAGCATAAAACCCCCGAGAAGGAAAGAGTCTTTATTTATTAAATTAAATGCAAATTTTTCATTCTAATACTTCTGATCTGTTTTTGTGGATTTTCTCAGGTATGCTTAATTAAATCCAGTCATCAACACCAACTTTGTTCAAAAGAGCAATTAATGAATATGGCACAGAAGCTGCTTAGCCCTGGAGGAGTCTCTGACATTTGTTCATAGTGAAGACTGTTCATTAATTGTTCCCTTTGTTCTAAGCCTCTTAATGATATTTTTGACACAACAATACAAGTCATTGTGATTTATTCCTCACAGCTAGCAACATCTGCACTGTGTTAAGTTAATAAAACTACCTTTGAAAGATTTTCAAGAAGATACTTAAAAACACAGGGGAAAAAAGGTCTGGATGTGCTGACAGCGGAATAAAGAAGCTATATTGACGTTCTTACTATTATCTCCAAGTACACTTTGTACTACAGGTAACTTAAGAAAACATTTTTGTGTTCCATCTTCACCATAATTAATGGCACTCGAGCAGAAGTCCACAATGCTATTACAACCTATTTGAACTGTGTTCAAACCAAACCGAACTATAGGACTCCATAGGATTCCTGTTGATCATAAGTTCTCAGACAACAGAGAAGACTGGTTTTTTGATTGCTTTAGAAAAAAACCTCAACGCATTGTTTTGTTGGGAGGTTTGGTTTTTTTTGGTTGGTTTTTTAAAGCAATGAGAGGTGGAGAGTAAAGAGGCTTTGTGTTATAGAACCACCACACACACTGAAGCAAAGCTCTCTCTTCAAAAGTTGAAAAAAAGGTTGTCATTTCACCCTTACTTCTGGAACTCAAGAGTGATAACCAAACCAAAGCAATCCCATAAATTAAAGCACATACTCAGTGTGCACTTTGTAAGTTTGAAAACTTAAGTTATCTCGGTAACATCCATAGCAGAGTTCTACTGCAAAGCACATACGAATTCACAGAAGATACACAAAGTAAATAAACAAGCTGGATGGAAACTTCATACCTGGAAAGCAGCTGGGAACCCCTGCAGATCCACAGACCTTCAGCACACAAATGGAAACAGTGTCCACCCTCAGAGCTGGTGACATTAGTCCCATTATCCTGACCCAGTTTTCCAACTTGAGATTCAATTTCTCTAATTCACATTATATAGCAACTCTCTCTGCCTGCCAATTATTTACATTAACACAGTCATCAAGTTTCACGCAGTTATGTGTGTGAGAAACTCTATGTTAAGCATTTCATTAGCTAATTGTATACCTCTGAGTACTTCAGAAAAGTGGCGCTGCTGTTAGCTGGAACCTTGTTTCTTGATCTAGTCCAAAAGGAGTCAGGGCAACCAAAGAGGGTGATGCTGTGAGCCAAGTGGGTATCGGACGTGTAGTGGCAGAAGGAAGGAATAAAGGTTTTCACAATTTCACAATTGCCCATATCCTGTCTCCAAACTCCCACCACATTGTTCTCCTCTGACACGTGGGCTCTGATTTCCTCTGAAGCTTTTCATTCCCACTCATCCAAAACATCTTCTCCCACTTCTTATTTCTACCATCTGTTTCTCCCATTTGCCCACTACCTGCTTCATTATCTTTACTCCTTGACTGAGGCATTTAATAAATACATACATACATACATAAATAAAGCCACCTACACACACTATAGCAGCTGCCTTTCTCTGTGCTGAGCATCAGGATACAAAGCAGCATTAAAAATACCTGACAGCCACATGGGTGCCAGAAGGCTCCTGCCAGCCCAAGAACCCCTGCAAAACACTCAGCCTGGGAACGCAGGAAAGGTGATCTGCACCTCTTAGATGTGATAGAGGTAACGTGACACTCAGCTGACCTTCTGATGGCTAACAGAAGGATGAGTTTGCCCAGGACTTGCTCACAGAAGCAACTTTACCTGCTGGGACACCACCTTGGCTGACTTACTGGAGAGTGAAAGCAGAAAAGGGTAATTCCACCTAGATACAAAATTCACAACAGGGTCTCATCCTTGATGGATTACACAGAGAGGAATCAGCCAGCCACAGCAGCACTGCCATTCACACCTTTTTATTTATATGAACAGAAGAATCACTTGAGTTTCTAGAGAATCATATGTTCATTAATATGCATACACACATACACTTATTACCAGAATGCCAGAGTACCCTGGCCTGTCTTATTCCTTAGGCATCGTCCTGCACATGACAGGCCTAGCAAAATTTAGTTAAATTACTAAATAATAAATCAAGGGATATCCTGATTTTTTGCCTTAAAATGTACACAGGAGAAAAAGGAACTCAACAGAGAGTAAGAGCTCATTGTGTGAGCATTGTTATACTAAAAGGCAGATACCAAACCTGTAGAACACCTACTATCAATTTTGTTTGTCCTTATTGATCCCACTTTTGGAATTACAGCTGCAGTTTGAGGAAACTGAATTGTGTCCAGTTCTGGGCCCCTCAGTTCAAGAAGGGCATAGAACTCCTTGAAAGAGTCCAGTGCAGGGCCACCAAGATGATTAAGGGAGTAGAACACCTTCCTTATGAGGGCAGGCTGAGGGAGCTGAGCCTCTTTAGCCTGGAGAAGAGGACACTGAGGAGTGACCTTATTCATGTTTATAAATATGTAAAGGGCAGGAGTCAGAAGGATGGAGTCAGGCTCTTCTCAGTGGTGGCAAGCGATAAGACAAGGAGCAACGGGTGCAAATTGAGGTTACATGTGAATATGAGGAGAAACATTTTTATTGTGAGGGTGACAGAGCACTGGCACAGGCTGCCCATAGAGGTTGTGGAGTCTCCTGCTCTGGAGACATTCAAAATCCTCCTGGATGAGTTCCCGTGTGATTTAGTCTGGGTGATCCTGTTCTGGCAGGGAGGAGGGTTGCACTACATGACCTTTTGAGGTCCCTTCCAACCCCTAATGTTCTGTGATTTTGTGAAGAGTAAAGAACCTAAAGGATTTAGAAATTAAAACATAACAACTGTACTTCAGTCTTACATGATACACAGATTTAATCACTGTCTGAAGCAAGACTGCACAGCAATACATGCTATCAAATCAAACTATGAAGAAACATTTGTACTTGCAAAATGTTCACGAGCTTTTGGAAAAGTATATTAAAATATCAGACTTTGGTATACATTCTTATGACTATAGTCCAGTGACCTTGTCAACATTTCTGGTCCATCTAAATTAACATATCATCATTGCCTGAAATTTCCTGAAATAATTGTGTCTTTTGAATCCAGTCAAATCACATCATGACCTCTGCCTTTAAAAGATCCCACTAGAGCCACCGTGAAGGATTAATTTAAATTACATTTCTTTTATTCATTTTTTCCTCTCTCAAGCAAAGGTTGCTCCATTCTTCCCTGCAGTCCAGCTTGCCAGAACAAAGTTAAGAAGTTTATGAATTTTACATATTACACATAATCAATATTTGATGCCAACATTTCTTTGCTCTTCAAAGGGATGAGCTCTTCAGAGCTCAAAATAAAACTATCAACTGTAAGAACAGTGTCCTGATCTCTACTTCACTTTATCTTTTGGCATGGTCTTATGCAGTAACCACTGGACTGAAGCTGATAAGTTTTTCTCAGCAGAAAGACCTCTCTGTACTTTCCCTATTGTTTTGTTTGCCTGGGATGCTACAGCAGCATCTGGACTAAACAAAGGGAACATATTATCTAGCCAGTACCACTTTTTTGACAAACTGGAGTAGACTGCAAAAATGTGTGTGTGAATGCACTCCTTTTATACTTTATATATATAAATAAACTGGATGGCAAGGTATTTTGGCCATGCAGTAAAAGAGGAAAATATTATAAATGATGTTTGCAAACAATTCTCCAAGAAACAAAAAAATGTCACAGATCCATTTTATAATTACAGAATCACAAGATTGGAAAAGACCTTGAAGATCATCAAGTCCAACTGTTCCTGTCTTACGTTAACCATATCTCTAATTAATATAATGCTTTTATATTATACATAGGTTTTACTGTCTGGTGGCACATTACTATGAGCCAGTCATCAAACTAGAATAAATCTGGTCACTGAGCCCCACCCAACAACTCCTACACAGAAGTTATTGCTCAAAAGAGCACTGCCTATCATGGTCTAGATTTAATTCCAATACACTTGTCACACGTCACTGAAGTATCTATCAAGACTCTAGTTTCACTGCAAGGTTGCATTATACTTAATCTTTCTTTGATGTTTTAGAAACTTGAGCAAACCAAACACATCACCTGTGAGATACAGGCAGCTTCCAGTCAACAGAAACACTAGAGGAAGGTGGTTAGCTAGTGCCTCCAGGTTACATCATGCCACAGTGCGTAAGGCACCAGAAATCTCACCGTTTGGATGGTTCTGCACAGAGTGACATTACATACTTTACATACTGAACTATCTTGGAACACACTGCGTGTTATCATACCAGACAAATAAATATGGACTTCTTTGAGTGAACAGAGATTCCATCTGCAGACGCCTTGGGACAAGGACGCTGTACTTCCAATCATTTCTGTATGGCCAGGTCTATCACCGGAAAAACTGATAATGGAAAATCAATGCAGCAGTTTTCCCTGCTGATGAGCTCCCTGGGCCAAGGGATAAGGAGCGTAATCACCAGCCTAAATGCTGGTAAAATGGTGAGAACGTCTAGGAAACTACTACTGCAAGAAGAAGGTAAATGAAACAACATTTCAGAAGACACTAAAAGTTTATGTACCAGTTGTCATTGCTAATGTCAGAAAGATCATCAGTTAGGTCCACTCATCACTTACTTCCTCTCTGCTTAGATGCCTACAAGAGCAATTCCAAACTCTTTTCAGTTACAGTATAACGTGTAAAACGGAAAAATATAACATTAAGTCTTGTCAGCTCAAGCCATGTGACTCAATCAGAAGAGGAAGGCTCCCACAAGCAACCCAGGTCACATAAGCCTAAAGCTTGTAGGGTCGGTTATATAGTGATGGAAGTCAACCCAGATGTAATCATGAATTCAAAGGGTGGGCCTATTTTCTTCTTAATGTTTTTGGATGGAAAATGGCATTAAAAGTACCTAAAAGACAACGTGAATGATATTCAGGAACAGCCAGTCAGTTTTTTCTTAAGACTGATCATCCTATTTATCAACTACCTATAGATACTAACACAAGCACTCATAGAAACACTGTTCTTCGTATGGAGATTGATTGGTGGGAAATAACTTTTTATATGGAAGCAAGAACATTCAACACTATGCATCATTTCTTACAAGGCTTAGAAAAGTAGTCCCCAGATAAGCAAGAAGGAAACAAGGGACTCCAGTGTGTTCCATACAGCAACATTTCCCACAGTGCAGGAAGCAGCAAGGGGAGAAAAGCAGCCAGCCTGGCAAGAACTGAACCACATCTGAGGGTTAAAACCATGAATCTGTAGATCCCCAGATTTTGTCTGCAATTAAGTTCTCTAGGACTAATCCATGGCTACAGATAAATCTTTGAACATGACGGTGTGTACAAAGAGCTGGGAACAAGTGTGGTATTAACCACTCCGCTCATTTCAAATGCCATGTTCAAAATCTTCAGTGTTGGCATTGTTAGTGATTTGGGGTTTACAAAACAGGTCAAGGCTGATGAGAGTAGTGGGGTGAGGGGGACAGACCACCTTCTCTTTTAAAGGACTTTTTTTATGGGGAGAAGTAAATCCACAAAATTAAAAACTACATGCAATCACAAACCAGGCCTGGTTTCTACAAACAATTCACAGTAGATAAAAAAGTAACCACATGAGTTGCTCCTCCAAACAGAGCTCCCTATGTTTGCAGTTATGCAAATCTTATATTTCTTCTTGTTAAAATATTAGTGATGACACTTCTTTTTTTAACCTTCTGGGAAAAAAAAAAAAACAACCAAAAAACCAAACCACCACACTATTACAACACAGCATCTCTACAATTGAAGTTGAAGGACAAGCTGTGTCAACAGACATCCTATAAAAAGACTAATGTATGTTTTCCCAAGAGGCAGATAGCCCATTGCAGGCAATGCATTCATATGGGTACTCAAAGGAAAATAACACATTTGCTCAAGTTATTTTAGGAGCACTTTATGATTATGGGTTTGAGAGACAAATATAAAGACTCAAGTTAAATATCAGAATTAAGTGTTTACCTCTAATTCAAGACTATTTTTCTTCAACCCCTGATACTGATGTCATTGGCCTTCTGAATAAATAAATTTGCAAAAAAATTTTCACTACCAGTGACAGATAAGTGAGGAAAAAAATGGATTTTCTTACAAAAGGTAGTTGCAAACTCTCAGAAAGGCTACTGAAGGAAGAAAACAAGTCCCTCCACCCACACCGTTGATTTAATTTAAAACAACAGACAACAGCAAAAAGAACAGTGATTGAGATGTAGAGCCAGGATCTCTCTTTTTGTTGCCGTTGCTAGCTACCTTTTCTGTTTGTTTGTTACCAGCAGTTAAAGGATGATGCCCAAGCTGCACCACAGTTAGTCTTCAATATTAAAGACTTCATCTAATGCTTCAGGTAAGCAATCTAACATGATGCATGCAGGAAAGCAGTAGAAGATACACTGGAAAACCTTGCAATTCTCTTGGACAACTCAGGTGACCCTGCAGACTCTGGCCAAACTTTACAATAGAATTACATCACTTGTACAAGTCACCAGGATCCAGGGTAAGAGCATTTTAGGACTTTAACCCACATTCATTAAGAGAAGCTTTTCACCCCACAAACATCACCTCCTTCATCTCTCACACGTCTCCAGATCTGTATGCATGAACTCATGCTTTTGGCAAACCGATGTAGAACAGTTATGTCATTTTATGCTACCAATGCCAACAGCATGTATCAGATCCATTATCATTTTTCAATAGAGTAAGGTCTGACAGACAAGCTCTGGAAGACTGAACTCCAGTTTTTAACATGTTATTACCCTGAATTTCCCCAATCCCTGACACGCTCAAAGGCAATGCAACGGGGCATTGCCTCTCAGGTACCTCAGTCCTCAGCAGATGACTTCAGAGAGTGGGTGAAGACAGTCCTCAGTCCATTTGCAACCTCCACAAGAGTGCCTGTTGCTTCTTATAAACCTAACGTTACAAAAAGCTGTACAAACTTGTTTTAAACCACTGGGGCAGAATCTGCCACCAGAGCTCTTCTGCCAGTCCTAAATTTCATTGTTATTTGAGGGACTAATCAGAACTTTTATCTGCACGCACAGTCCTTCTCCCCTCCTCCCTCACATGATAGTACTCACTGCACACCTGCAGTTACAGCGATCCCAGTGCTTGCAGGGCCTTACTGGGATCAGTGGCCACGGGTACTTCACAGACAAAAAGTGGTTTTAAAAGGTCCCAGTGGGTAACTGGCTGACACAAAGACACAGAATTGCCAAGGAGGGACCAACTACATCACCACACACTGGCTGGTACAGCATCCTTCACCTACATCTGCCTGCCTTTGGGGAACACAGCATACAGTGGCTTTTAGGTCACAAAGAGAGGCTTTTAATAGAGGACAAGAATTAAGGGGTTTTCTGGTTATGTGTTTGGGGTTTTTTTGAAGTATTTTATCAAGTGAGAGTCCAGAATATGGATTTGCAGTGTCAGAAACCGATGTGAGAGACACCACCACCATCGTCTTTAACTACTAAAGCATTGCAGCTAGTTCATAACGCTCATAAGAGTCACCGGACTCTTGGCCTACCCCAGGCTGATAGGCCTTGAAGAGCACTATGAGGAAAGTCCTTGCTATTCCCGTCCAGGGCTGAAATCCCACCTCTTGGCTAAACTCTCAGTCCCCAGTTTTAGTACTGGGCAATACAACATCAGACACTAGTAAAGATTTTCCACTTAGCAACTTACTCTCTCCTAGACATTCTTATTAAGTATTTCAATATAATTGCTTAGGTTTAAACAACAACAAGGAAAACATGCACTGGAACAAAAGCAGCTAGATAAAAAAATAGAGAATGCGCATACACTGGTTTGGGTGATAAAAATCTAACCAAGCAACCATATAACCCTAGTACAAGTTCAAAATAAGAAAGCAAAAAAGACACAACAGAAGAGGCCATCAACAACCAAACTCAGATTAAGCAACATACCAGCCCAATGACCGCAGACGATCACTTTTCACAGCCTGAAGAAATCCTACAACTTTGCCAGACTTTGAGACACAAAGCAACACACACCACCTGTCCCCCCATAACCGGCAATGCCAGGACTTTTCCTCGAGTACTCAGGCAGTTTTACTTCAATGGGACAAGAGCAACAGAAACGGCTTTATCCTGTACATCATCTCCTGTATCAATGCCATTTCAGTGGTGCTCCTAGGGCACACTTTGAAATGAGGGGGTTTTGCCAACACAAATGTTAGTGGGCTTCCATTGAAACCAGGGCATTGAAATGATCCAGAATATGAAAAACACACACACACACAAAAATAAACACACAAAAATAAAAGCAGCAGGAATTTCTGAAGTGACTTTATGCTAAAGAAAATACAGTGCTGCCTAAATACTGCCTAAAGCTTTTTAAAGCCTCAACACAAATATTCATTTGCATACCTTTGTCTGCGGAGTTCACCAGCAATAGAAATGAATGGTTCAGCAACAATCTCACTGACAGTTAGAAGAATAGGGCCCAAAATCATTAAAATACTCTCTTTCTCTAGCTACAAAGGCCTTATAGTTAACTTTACATTAAGCATTCTTGATTCTCACTTAAACCTAAGGAAGCACGTTTTAATAGCATTCTGAGATTACACCTAGACCGGCGATTCAGAAAAGGACTAAAATAATAATTTATTTATTATTCAAATAAAAAGTAAATAAACAATTTTAATAAATGATCAGACCCATTTACAAAGCAATTAACCTGCAGCAGCAAACAAAGCAGCTCAATTTTGAAATTGAGGGATGGAGAAAAGAAGATGGGAAAAATCTCAAGTCTGCAGTATGGCCCATCACGTCAGGCCATCCAATAGGCAAGTCTGGCAGCTGTCACATACGTTCTCATTCATTCATCACATGTGTTTAGTAAAGCCTAAGAAAACATTCCAATATTACAGAGAGAGAGGGCAGCAACAGCCTACACGTCAGCAATCTGAAGATTATCATTTCTGCTAGCTTCTCCTGAACCAAACAAATACTGGTAAGTGGTTGCACGTTCATCTAGCAAGGAGTTAATTATGTTCCAAAGATTCAGAGCTACTCAAACAACATCCTCCAATTTCCATTACTGGGGCTGGTAGCAATGAAAAGGTTGACCAGTCCTATCAGAAACAAAGATCCAACAATACTAAGGGTCACTGGAGCTCAGGGACATATCCTGATTTTAAATATTGGAAAAGGAATGAAAATCTGTATTACCTTGCTATCACACAACAAATTTTGTAACACACTGGAGATAATTAGAGATAAGTTTGGAAATGACAGAGCAGCTGACTTGTTACACAGCATTTAAACTGTTTTCTAAAAGGAATCATTCAAACTGTTTGAAAAGCAAAGATAACCTTTGAAAAGAGAAGTTTTAACAGTTGAGTTAAACTCAAGAGTTTCACCTACAAAGGCCTTAGTGCAGACTACACATCAGATTTCTGTTATCATTGACAAACATCAGCTCCCTGGTGAAGTTGCCTGTCTTTCTTACACTGGGACACAAGTACAGATGTCTTCCCAAAAGATCCCCAAATGGTGATTAATTTTATTAATATATGCATATATATTAATAAAATAGTGAGTATGGAGATAAAGAGTTGATTTGCACAGCAGACAAATGGATTGTGACAAAATACCTTAGAGAAGATGCAAATTTGACAATAGATGCCTGAATAAATCCACCAAATGACCAGGGGTACAGAACCACAGAACATTAGGAGTTGGAAGGGACCTCTAAAGACCATCTAGTCCAACCTCCTGCCAGAGCAGGATCACCTAGACTAAATCACACAGGAACACATTCAGGGTGGTTTTGAATGTCTCCAGAGAAGGAGACTCCACAAACTCTTTGGTTACATACTTTAAGCTTCAGAATATAATAATAATAATGATGATGATGATAATAATAATAGACAAAACGGTAATTAGACTGCATCTTTAGGGTCATTAACTTGGTTTACATTTGCTACCTTCTTGACAAACGTTAAGCCAGCGTGCTAAGCTTGGACACAACCTGGCAAATTTCTGCAATGAAAGTTCCGACCCTCTCTTGGAAGCAGTTTGCTGTTTTGCAGCAACAGATTTAAGAGCAAACTGACACCCACCGCACAGTTGAAGCTGTGAGGTTCCCCGGGCACGAACCACACACGCACAGACAGACAGACGCACGCACAGGTTTCCCTCTGCACGAAGCGCAGAGAGCAGAGTGCCACCTGCCTTTCACAGGTCACAGGCGCAACGCTGCAGCCTGGAAATTAAACCTCGCCTCCTCCCCCGAACCGGCGACAAACACATCTCGGAAGGGACGGCTGGAAAAACGTGTGCAGGCTTTGACAAAACCAAAACCACTCATTCTGCTGGACCAGTCGCAGCCTTGTGAAACACGCCGGGAAAGAACAAGTGTACCGATTGCAACCTGAAACTGTTTCCAAGCAGGAATGTACATACATGCCAGAGAAGATAGAGGGATGATAATAAAGAGAAACAGACTGATTAACAGTAATTTGGAGAACACAGCACTGGCAAGAGCTCCCATTAAACATTTCCACTAGATGATGGTACAGACAATGGGAAGTTCCTCAGCGCTGCTGCCTATTAATTACAGTGGCAGCAGCAATACCAATTCATCTCAGGAGCTGTAGGAACTTTAGAACGCACATTACCAAACATCAAGATCCTACCAGGTTTTTATAAACTAGATGTTAAACCCAGTGATACATCATATGTTGTTACTATTCAGAAGCCAAGTCATTGCAACTTATTAACTAATTACTAGATGCTGCTTTACGTTAAGGAACACAGTATCAGATTACACACACTCTCCCTCCCACACATACTATAAATCAATAGTACCTACTATCAACTGATAGGGCTATCAGATATATATTATATCAGTGTGCACACAGAGCGTTGCAGCCCTTGCAGACCAGAAAGGAGTCTGCCCGCTCCTGCTCATCCCAGGAGCTCAGCCACTCCTTCAGCTGAATTCCTTCACGCAACCTCCTAAGGCAGGAACTGAAGTTTGCTGGAGGCTTACGTTGTATTTGGGCAGCTCATGGCTTGTAACGTATCCTTTACACACTGGAAAGTAATGAACTTCATTCCTTGAAAAGACTACACTCTGTTTGTATAAGCCTACACCAACAAAAGTTAGAATCCACACCGTCTCCCTAGGTAGCTGGCAGGGGGAGAAGAAAAACCCAAAACCACCACCACACACCTCACTCTCTTCTGAAAACAGCAGCACTACATAGTTACCACCCTTTGCATCTCTGCCCAACAGGAAACAAGTCCAACAAACCTGATAGAACCAAAGTTTATGGGTCATTACAAAGTGCACAAGCACTCCTACTACCTGTGAGTATTTCAAGAAAACAGCCCTGGTTAAAGATTAAAAGAAATGAGATACTACAAATATTAATGCCTTCAGCTTTCTCAACCAAAACAAAACTGTTACAACATCCTAAGGAATAAGCAGTACAACTTAAAAGCAAGTGTTTACATGCCTTAGTTCAAAACAACCTCTCAAAAAAGCAAGCAAACTGCCACCCTCCAGAGCAAAATCTTATCCCTCAGCAGGGCTCCTCACAGCTGTTCAGCATTAGAATGAGAAAATGAGATGAATCCATTAGTAAATGTAATAAAGTTAGATTGTCAGTAGTACCTGTCGGAGAGGAACGCAGCACAAAATACAGAAGTCTACCAAAAACCTTTACCTAAGCAGAGTACTAAGCAGACTAAGCAGAGCACCTAAGGCCATACCTCAGCCTCTCAAGGCAGCAATACACTTTTTGACTGAGTACACATTACATGAATATGACATCACTAAGTTCGACAATTCTTAGTAAATCAAACTTTGCTGAACTGAGTCAGAGTCTTACTCACATAACAACCAGAAGACGTTAGAACTAAGATTAGAGTCCGAGTTCCATTATGAAAAATTCTATTTTCACCGGGCTCTAGCTGGGCTAGCATCCTACCAGCCCTTTGCACGAGGACTCAAACTAAGAGCGGTTAGTCAGCTTTCAGAAAATACAGCCTTCAAATGCACGCGCTCCCTTACAGCTCCCGGAGCACTATAACAACAGGGTTGTAGGGTGGTGTGTTTTTTTTAGTTTTAGAATTATTTTTCTTTTTTCTTAGCTGTAATCTTGCAAATCCTAACCATTTTCACCAGGGTGCGTGTACATGCACGCACAGACCTCTCCTTCCAATGGTCCGGTGTGCTGAAAGAACGGATGCTCTGACAGGTCCCCCATCCCTGCTGGCCCCCACCCCGCGCCATCCTCCCCCTCGCAATAATCCCGTCCGGATTATCATTGTGTCAATCTACCCTTCACACGTAGCATCCAGGAGCGATACAGCTGCCGTTTATCCGGTAAGCAGTCCTCACCAGACCGAGGTGTTTCCTTCTGCACCGTTGCGGAGCGGTAACTCAAACTCCACGGCTCAGCAAACGCCGAGGCACGGCCACGCCACAGACCGAGCCAAGTAACAGCCACAACAAAAGTCCGCTGGGACTTCACATAGTACCCACGTTCCTCAGAGAGCTGCCGGTGCCCTTCACGCCGCCCCTCGCCCGCTCCCTCACACCCGCGGAGGAGGCAGGGCAAACTTCACTTGCCGAAGTGTGACAAAAATCCCTCCAAAACGTTTCGGAGCCGCCGGCTGCCCTCCCGCAGCAGGGGCTTCAGCGACCGCAACGCACCTCACGCTCCTGGGCGAGAAAACCCTCCTGTGGCTGCGAACCCCGGGAGCGGGGGAGGCGGGGGGCTCCCGCCCCACGGAGCGCTGGCTGCTGGGGAGGGGGGCGAGGGGGTGGCAGGTCAGGTTTCGGCCCCGTTGGAGATGCGGCTGCCTGCCCGGCTGTTTTTTCTTTCCCCGAGTGAACAGCACCGCCTTCGGGGAGAACGACCGCGCGTTTCGAAAGGCTCGGTGGACTTTCGGGGGTGGGGCCGGGCAGTCCCCGAGAAGAGCTCCGACCGCCGGCAGCGCTCCCCCGCCGCCCGTCCCCGGCGGCAGCGCCGCTCCGCCTCACTCCCAGCTCCCCCTGCCGGCACCCTGCCGCTGCGGCGGCCGAGACCCCAGCCGGCCTCCTCGCCGCCCCCTCCTCCCCTGAGGCGCCCCGACAGATCCAGAGGCGCAGCCCCGCGGAGCAGCCCCGGAGAGAGGGAGGACGGCCGGGGACGTGCCATCCCCGCGGCTCTCCCAAAGCCCCGCCACCCCCATCCCGAGCGCAGCGCGGGGGGAGAGGGGCCGGGAGGGGGTTACCTGGAGGCGCCGTAGGGCTGCGCGGCGCAGGCGGGAGCCGCCGCCGCGCTGATGCCCCCGCTCCCCGGCTCGGCGCTGCCGCCTCACGCCGCCATGGCCGCAGCCTCGCCCCGCGCAGCCCCGCCGAGCCGCCCGCGTTCCGCTCGCTCCCACCAAGTTTGCGGCGCGGCAGCTGCGCGCCTCGCCCCCCACCCCGCCGGCCGGCCGGACCCAGCGCCCCGCCGCGGAGGCGGAGCGGCGGCAGCCGGAGCGGTTGCGACGGCCGCCCGTCCCCAGCGATGCGCGGGTCGCCGCGCAGCCCGCAGCCGACGCTGCCCCGGGCTGGGGTGATCTCGCATTACTCCCTTCCCTCCACGGCGCTCCCCCCACCGGGCCAGCCGAGAAGTTGCAACTGGTTGAGATATTTGTGCTTCGGGGATTTGGGGCTTTTTAATATTTTTTTTTATTATTTTTTTTTAGAATTTTTTTTTCTTTACTTACCGCAACCCAAAAAGCGTGACCCGAGGCTTCTCCTCGCGATCAGATCTGAAGAGCCGCCCCAGTGCCAGTACCACTGAGCACAACAAATCCCGCCGAGCTGCGGCAAGCAGCAACAGCGGGAGGGACAGAGGGACGGAGGCAGAGGCGAAGGGCAACTCCGCGGGTGCCGGGGTCCCGCGGGGTGGGAGGGCTCGGCGCTCCCGGACGGTACCCGGGGCTCCGCGTCTCCCTGCCGAAGGGCTCTCCGGGGCCGGGGAGGCACCTCCGAAGCCGGGAGGCAGCAGTTAGAGGAGGCGAAAGGGAGCCGGGCGCCAGCGGCTGCCAGGGTTGCCCCGTAGCGGGAGGGAGGGGGAACGCCTGTCCGCGCCAAGGCTGCGCGCAGCCAGCTCCTCCGCACACGCCACCCGCCGGGTACCAAAACCCCCTGTCCTGGGCCCCCGAGGAACCCCGCAGGCAGCGGGAACCGCGCACCGGCGGCCCCGTCCCGCTGTAGGGGCGAGCGGCCGGACCCGCGCTGCTCGGCTCGGCGGGCGGGGGAAAGCGGCGCTGACATTTTTGCGACCACGTAAAAGCCTACGGGCAGTCCCTCTCCGCCCCCCTTCCGTCCTCCCCTCCCTCTACGGCACGGATCGACGTGTCAGCCCCGAAAGTTTATTTTTAGGCCCTGGGAGAGTTCCCTATAAAGGTCCCGCGGCGGGAGCGGGCTCCCGGTGAGACGTGGCACCGCGGGGCTGGCGGCCGGGGCGCGCAAGCATCTCTCCCAGGTACGGGCTCTCGCCTTTCCGCGCTCACGCGTGCTTTTGCGTTTAGCCGGCCCATCTGCATTAAGCCAGGAGGTTGGTTTGGTTCGTGCGTGTATAATAATGAATTCCAGCAAAGTTTTACGGTGTTTTGTTGGGTTGTTTTGGGGTTTTATTTCCCCTCTTCTAAGGCAGCATTTGCACGTTTTCTATGACAAACTGCAACAGAAACTGACTTGTGCTGTTCGCATAGGGCTGGAAGCACCGCGAGGTTATTAAAGCAAAGAAAACCATGAAATCCATCCATGCTATAATCCTATAAAATATATTTTAATTAAAACAACTAGAATCAAAACTTAATCTGCAAGCCAAAATGTTGCAAAGCCAGATTGCCTGAAACATCCAGCTCAAGGGGGGACGTTACTTTGGCTGTGTTAGAAACTTTTTCAAGGAGAAACACTGACAAAAGTTTTAAATTATCATTTCAAATGAAGCTCTGGAATTTGGAAGACTGGTTGCTTCTTGGTATTAAAAAAAAAACCCCACCAACCAACAACAAAACCCTGACCAATCCACAAAAGCAAATACTAAAGGCCAAACTTTTTTCCCCCCGTTACAGCCACGTAACTCTGACAGTCAAGGACGTTTCCTTATCTATAACAGTGAAGTCTTCTAAGGCACCAATGTAACATATTTATGTAGGATCGCTTTCCTGTGAAATTTCCTTCTCTCCAGAAAATGCTGGTATAGAAAACAAAATAATTGATTTTAGGCCTAAAGATCGCCTTCAAAGTAACTGCAGATGTAGGATATATACCCTGTAAACTTGTTTGGAGTATTTTTCAGATGTATCCACAAGTTCCATGCTTTGTAAGTATCTCTACCTATTCCAGCAACTTCAGACTTTTTCATTTCATTCAAGAGGACTCAGACTTGTTTTTCCAACTGCTGGGAGAAAAAAAAAACAACAAGCACACCAAAAAAAAAAGTACAAAAAGTACTTTTACTTATGAAAAGTAAGAACTGTGCATATAAAAACAACTGTCAATAATAAAGAAAAAATTTAGCACCTGGACAGATGTTCATTTTAGGGCTTAGGAATTCCTTTGCAATTCAGCTATTAAACAATTGGCACATATAAAAGTCTGAAGACATAGCCTTTTATAGATTTATATGATACTGGATTAATAATGTACAGTGCATCCTAAGGAAAATTCCACTGAAATTATATTTTCTCTATATCATCCCCAGAGGTTTTAAGTCATGTGCTTAATAGCTAACTACCAATCTCATTGAAGACAAAATAACCATAGAATAACAATTAATTCTATTTAATTTAATTTTGAGAAGTTCGTGGGCAAAGAGGTATGAAGCTGGCCTGAGATTAACCACATTTGAAATAAAGCTACAAAATGTAACATTTTTTTAATGTTAAGTGTTACTCTGTGCCATGTCTAAGTGCAGAGTTAAGTTGGGTTAGTCGAGGGAGAGAGAGGAGAGGTTTTTGGCAAAGCAGTTCCCAGACACTCCTGCGAGTAGTGGCGGAGGGAGGTTGGGGTTCGTACAAGTACCTTGTGTGGCCGTGTCCTGAACGCAGGCTAAGCTTCTATATCTTACTATAACAAAAGCAAATAAGGGTGTCCTAACATGATCTAGAAGTATTATCCTGAAGGTAGGGGAGAAAGAAGCAGGAGCAGCTCTGCTATCTGCTGTAAAGAAGGAGAAAAAAAAAGCAGCCAGAATTCCATGCAGCTTTTCTCTCAGTATGGATCTCTTCCTCCTTTGTATTTTCCTGTCATGTTTCTCACTGTTATAAATTCTTGATCCCCTCTTCCAAGAAAATACTGCTGAGCACATTAAGGGATGGCAGCATGTGAGAGCGGTAAGGTGCAGCAGTTGGAAGAGGAAAGGTTGTCTTCAGGCTTTTGGCCAATTTGGTGGGAAGCCAGGTTTCAGCTCCTACCTGGGGTGGCAGGATATAAAGAATGTTAGAAAGCAGGGAAGGGGGTGGATTTCCATCTGTTTAGGTAGGAAAGCCATGGTGTAAAGGAAGGCCTGTCTTCACATTGCCCATCAAAAGCACCTTGAGTAGTATGTCTGTATTGCATAATTTAGAAAAAATAAAGTCAGGTACTGTAAGCCCAAAGTTTAAGTTTGGTCAGAAGGAAGAAGATAGGAAAAAAAAATTAAAAAGGGGGGGGGGGAAGAGGAGGAGTTAACTTCAGTAAAACTGAGCCTTGAGCTATGCTCAAAGGGAAAAGACCTTGCTTGTGTCTCAGTGACAGAGTTCAAAGGCTTTCTTTTCACTGCATTTTGCTTTTTTTAACTCCATCTAAAAGTTCAGTTATTTTTGTTTAATTCATGAGAAACATGCACAGAAAACTTTGGAAATCTCACAGCTGATTGCCTACTTTTGTTTTCTTCAACCACATCATCCACTACTTAAGAGAAACCCTCCTGATGACCAGATACTTCCCAGAGCAGACCAGACAGATTCATGCTGCATGTGAACAAAGTTTCTTTCCTGAACCAACACTAAAGAACAGAGAGCTTGTGCAGTCTTGTACCTCTAACCCACCTTGCTTATGTGACCTTACTGAGAAACATGTTCATCAGGTCAGCATCGCTGTTGCTTCCTTCTCTCCCATTGAGATTCAGGAAAGTATTTGGTCATGCTACATTTGAGTTCATAGAATGGTCTGGGTTGGAAGGGACCCCAAGGATCACAGAATTCCAACCCCCTGCCACAGGCAGGGCCCCAAGCATCCTCTCCTGGATCCACACAAGGTTGCCCAAGGCACCATCCAACCCGGCCTTGAACACCTCCAGGGACAGGGCAGCCACCACCTCTCTGGGCAGCCTGTTCCAGCACCTTACCACTCTCTCTGTAAAAAACTTCCCCCTAATATCTAACCTAAACCTTCCTTCCTTTAGCTTTAGTCCATTCCCCCTTGTCCTGCCATTGTCTACCCTTTGAAAGAGTTGATTCCCCTCCTGTTTGTATGCTCCCTTCAGGTACTGAAAGGCTGCAGTGAGGTCCCCCGCAGCCTTCTCTTCTCCAGGCTGAACAAGCCCAGCTCCCTCAGCCTTGCTTCATAGGGGAGGCGCTCCAGCCCTCTAATCATCTTTGTGGCCCTCCTCTGAACCCTCTCCAGCAGTTCTACATCTTTCTTGTGTTGGGCCCCAGACCTGGACACAGTACTCCAGATGGGGCCTCACAAGGGCAGAGTAGAGAGGGACGATCACCTCCCTGTCCCTGCTGGTCACCCCTCTCCTGATGGAAGTTGAGTGAACCCTCAGCATTTCTGTTTACTGCATTGAGCAAAGTCACCTTCCAAGGCTGGGTCACCCCAAGTCTGCCATATCTGAATGCCATCCTCAGATGGTTCTGTTCGGGAAGTAAATTATAAAAGCACAGGACATGCAAGGGCTCTGTATTCCCCCAGTAGTGCCTACCCCTGTAGCAGACAGGAGACAAGCTCAGACTGAGCAAAATTTTAATTGTCTTAGCAAAAGACACCATTGCAATACTTGTTTTAAATCACAGGGAAATAAATGTCAGAGTTACAAACTCTCTCCTGTTTTCTGTCAAATTATTGTCTCATGTTATGTACTGTATTTAAAGGTTACACTGACTAGTATCTGTAATATCTGTGAATTAGGAATAGGAAGATGAGATTCTAAATTACTTTGGGTTTGAGAGCTGGATGTTCTTCTGATGAGTTTATGCTTACCATTTGTGATCAAAAGAGAATAAAGCAGTAGATCTCATGGCATTTCTATGATTTAAGCTCGTTATAAATGGAATGATATAATTTTATGAAAGCTTAAGTGGTATTTTCAACACAACTATATAATATAAACATGCACTTGCATTTATAAATGGGCAAGCTGATTTTTAGTAACTGTCTTTCTTTTCATTAAAGTCTCTGACACATAAAGGCAGTAAAAGAAGTTATACGAGTCATAAATAAGGGCCATCTAACTTCAAGTCCCTAAGAGCGGTCAGATATTTGGTGAAAATGATGAATTCTGGGGTACTGATTCACGTGATCTGAAACAGCCATCCATTTCCTGATTCACCTTCATATCGCCTCCATGAAAAAAAAAAAGGAATATTTTGCAATGAATACTTGCAGTCAAACAATTTTTATGTTTATGTTTTTCTGTCTTCCAGCCACTTCCCTGAACCTTCAAAACAGAGAGGAAGATAAGAGTGACAACGAAGAATGCCTTGGAGAAATCCAGTCAAAAAGTTTGAGTAGAAATAATAGCAAGTATTAATAATTCTAGTCTCTTAAGTAGGTCTGAATTTGGACTGAAATGATTAAAAGTAACAAACATTAGACATCAGCACTATTACCTTTGTGTCTATATTCACCAATTTTTAAATTAATATAGCACAAAAACATTAACACCTTTTCCCCTCTGCTTTGCATGATAATGTATTCTGCTGCCATACACAACTTTCTTATATAAACCATTTTAACTTTTTTTTTAAAGTTATTAGACCCAAGACACCTCCTTAATGTAAGCCAGGGTATATTAGCAATCTATTAGTTGCTTCCCTCTGTCTGCAGGTCCGCAATCATTAATATTGGATTCCTGTGTTACTCATCACCCAGCAATACACAGGAGGCCTGGATAAAGAGTCCATATATATGACCTATCACTGCCAAATGTTCTAAAGCACAAGATGCAGAGCTCATCTAGACTTCAGGGGTTTGTGCTGGCCTTTTGGGGGATGTGTGCGTAGAGAGGACACTTGGCATAATTCCTGCCTTCATAGAATTAGACCATCACAGTTTTCAGAAGAAATCTTAGCCAGCCATGTAGCCCTTATACTTGCACAATGTTTCTGTGACACTTATCTAGCATTAGGAGCTAGAAATCAAGTTTAGCCTGTGAAAGTGCACTGGGTAGGTAGGGAGGGTACAGTATGGGAAGTGATGGTGCGGCTGCTGGATGAGAATTTCATAGTAAATTCTCCAAGTACTCCAACTCCCAAGTCACTTTTAAAAAGTGGTTTAGCAAAATCAGACACGAGCCCTGCCTGAACATTCTTCTTTTGCTTTGAACAGATCTTAGATTCACTAAAAAATGCACAGAAACTAAACTGAAATGAACAAAAAAAAGCCTAATCAGAAAAGGGTTTTTCCCATCTCACTGACTGTCCTTAATGAGAATTCATTTACCCCTTTTGTTAATTACAGGCAGCCTATTTATGTGACCAAGATCTCACTCACCCTCCGATCTTTCATTCTCCAAGACTCACAGTGAACACAATAAGCCAGAAACACTAGTCAAGAGGGTTTATGAAGGAAGCGAGACAGTTGGGAGCTCACCAAGATGCATGATGTATCATAATTGATTACTTTTTACAGTGATACGTTCCCATTTGAATCAGATTATTTAGTATCAGGAATAAAGCTACAAGTCCAATTCAAAAGAGATTTTCCTCAGTTGGTTCTGCAGTGTGTTCAGGTGCCTGTTAGGAAAAAATGCTGTCTTTTCAGTCTGGGATTGTTAAAAAACAAAATGCCTAACAGCTTGAAAGTGGTTTTAGAAGTAGCATTGGGCAAAGACAAAAGAGAAAATAAGATAAAACTAGTAAGTGTTTATCCCTGAGAAACTAAAATCAACCAAACAAAAACCCACAGAATCCTTCTGAATGTATTTACTTTGCTGATTTTACTTGGATACTAAAACACCCCTCCTAAGACTGGTCCTCTCTCCCACCATTAGTCTAACTTCCATCAGACCGGAGGTAGCAGTGCAAGGAGGTACCTACACCATCCTAGACTTGAAAGGATGCCCAGCCCCCAGCCCTGCTATGTTTTTGTGCCTTTCAATTGGCACTTGTGGATTTAGTAGCTCTGTTCCACCTGTTCTCTATTCAAGGTCAAACAAAAGTGTCAAATATAAACGTAACTGTCAAATACACTTGAGGGAGAGCCCCCACCAAGCGTCATTTACAAGAGCAGATGCTGTAGGCCATGAATTAGGAACAGTAGGTATCACTCTCACATCATGCTGTTGGGACCACCCTTGTTTCTACCTAATCACTGCCCCAAAGACATACGTGGTTTTGGTTTTTTAATGTTTTTCAAAAGTCTACCTATCAGCAGCACCAAAAGTCTGCAAAACATGTTGAGCTGAACTCTGCAGTCACATCTTTAGCCTTCCTGTGGTGCTCTGTCCCAAAGCGACACTCAAACCAAAGGGATCCCTCCATCTCCCAAACAGCTGTGGCTGTGAACTTTGCTGGGGAAGGATAGCACGTCTGTTTGTTGCAGGCAATCTGTGTAGAAGCATGCAGCTATTTTCCACTGGAAGTTGTTGGGGGTTTTTTCTCATTAAAACATGCATAAGTCAGCGTGTGTTGTGACTTTGTCGGTTCAGGGTATAAGGAAGATGATGTTCCTCTATAAGCAGAAGTAGGAAGCAGGGGCTTTACAAGAAGGTGGAACTAATATGCACTTGGTGATCCTAATTCTAGTACTACCTAGCATTCGAATGTTTGACTTATTGCGCTTAGCATTCTGCTGAGGTGAGATGTTTGGGGTAAGTTTAATTATTAAATCTGTATTCTTCTTGCTGCTTTGCATAGCCCAAACCAGTTGTAATTACTGAAATTATTTAAATCAGAAATATTGTATTCAATTTTTAATTTTTCTGTATTTTACTTAATAAAAATTGCCCCGTTAAAAATATTGTGCCCTAATTATTTATAGTTTCATTTGGATACATGAAAAAGTGAGAGATTTTGCCAAAAAACAGAACACCTAGCCTGAGCTAGCTCCAAGATGCCAAAATTTGATTTTCCCAACCTAAAGTTTCAGAAAATAAGTCTCATTCCTAAACACTTAGGATTGCCCAGACATACTATCAAAGAGCAAGAGCCCCTCCCCGCCCCTTTTTTAATTTTTGACCTTTTTTTCCAGTTTGCAGTTAGATTACTAATGCTTTTTACTACCTAGGTGTTTATAAGAGATCTGGTTAGAGGAAGGAAGCTGAAAACAATATTAACATTGTCAGTCAGTTCACCACCATCATGCTGTAAATGCTACCAGGAGACCAAGACTGTAACATTCACATGCCTTGAAGGACCTCTTGTCTCTAGTGGACACCCACCAATTCAGAGCAGAAGCTGAGAGCTTGCAAGGGGGTGATGTGTGCATTGGTGGTGCTATATAAACAAAACAGGGTTGTTCACTGTTGGTTCTTTCATCAGCTGTATGTTTACAAAGACTTTAAAGGCTACAATTTTAAAAGAAGCTGTAGCATAACACAACCGTTTAGGAAATAATTTGCATTAAAATGTCAGATTTCAAGTGGGTTTGGCAGCTGTGGATAGAGATTTGAATTAAAAAGACAAGAGTGACTATAGAAAGAAATACATAGGAGCTACATGGCTAACACTATCTTTTTTATTCTAATAATCAATTCCTTCTACTACCAAAAGGAGAGCGTTAGGACTCAGCCAACAAGTGGAAAAAACCCTGTGAATTATCTAAAGATAAGTGAGGAGAAAAAACAACCCCATTCATCCAGCTGCCACCCAAAGCCTTCATGCCTGCCAACATTCTTGACTTTCCACAAAATAAGCTATGCCCCAAAGAGGGGCAGGAAGTCCTACCTGGATATTTGTATAGGACAGCCACGTTTAGACACTTCTTTTTGAAAAGGACTCTCAGCAAGTCATCTCACTTAGAGGAACTAAGCACAGAGCAGGTCCAAAAGACATTTGGTTGATTTCATTGCCTTTTTCCTGGTTCAGGGAATTCAGAGTAGGACCTCTTTTAGATAGGGAACTGGAGAGATGTCCATTTCTGAGGCAAAAAGTGTATGAACTGGGAAAATCCTTTATGGTCATAAATGCTTTCACGCTGCTGCTGTGACCAAAAGCAAAGGGGACAGATAGGATACTGCTGCTTATATAAATTTTTTTTCAACAGCTGAGGAAATGACAGTATTAACATAACTTCCAAACACTTCTCAACATTTACTGGTTGACATTCCCAAGGTCAGCAGGCATGGAGCTACCATTGGGAATGTCAGGACATTCCTTACAGCAGGTTGTCAGAAATAACCCCAGCTGCCTAGCTGACTCAACAGGCTCTTTCTTCCTTGCTGGATGCAGTAAAAGTATCTGTAAATGCTTTGGAGTTTTGGTCAGCAGCAAATCCTTGGCAAAGATGTCTTTTCTGACATCACTGGGAGCAAGAATGGATGATATCATTTCTAGCTTGATACAACCAGAAGCTTTTTAGGGAAATAAAGAGCCTACATTTTCTTGCCCAGCAATGGGATTTGCTATTAGAGATACTGTAAATAAAGCTCAAAGTTCCTGCTGTATTTAGTGACATCGTACAGTACACTGTGAGTCTTAAAAGTGACACTTGGTGAAAAAAAACCCTTTAAGACTGAAACAATTACATTCTGCTTGGAACTCTTTTTTTCAGCTGAGATCATGAAAGAAAATCGGAATTGTATCTCTTATTTCAAATGGTAGTTTTCCTTCCAGTTCTCAGATTCAGATTGCTCACCCAAAAATACAGGTAACTCACATATAACCTCTGTTTGATAACTATGCAACATCAGGAGTACAGTGTTCTGATTTATTTAATGACACAATACTGGTTACTGCTCACTCTGCATCGTCATCCATAAACGTCATATCTTAGGAAACCACACTGCATTTACTCAGTGGTTACTACAGCAGGTGTCTGGCTTGGCTTGTATCTACCAATGGGCATTACTGTTATATAAAAAAAATTATAACAGTCCCTCTGCTTGATAGAAAGTTACACTGTGATTTTCTAGTGGGTGTTGTTACAGATAAACTCTTCAAATCTGATGAGGAAAAGCTACAGGTCTTCAGATATTCTGGTCATATATAGAGATCTAAGAATCCCACAACACTGCCAGGACCTAGGAATGGAGTGTCTAACTAAGTAAAATATCCTTAAGGTTACATTTGGTCTCCTAGAAATTATTACCTGACAAACATGTGCCTTTTCTTGGCATTTATTTTCTCCATCTCCTTACAAGTTCCTTCCCTGTAACTGAAATTAAAGTGCTGAAGGAATGAACAAGTCCTACTAATGGTTTATTTCTGGTAAGATTATAAATGAAAATACATTTGACTAAGGCCTGTGGAAAACGTAGCAATCACTCAGCAAGTGTAATGCTGGGTTTGGCGACACCAGACCCTGCCTGTTACAAAATCAATAGCAGTGGCCTCGAGGGAGGAAGGGTAACTGCAGAGAGACTGATGGCTTGTGGGGTCAAACGACTTTGAGTCATCAGGAGTTAAAAGGGAGTGTTTCAACTTGCCAATGAATGACTATTCTGATGCCAAGGCAGAGGAGTGGAGACCAAATTAGCATCCCATGTCGTATTTGAAAAACATTCCCTGTCTTTTACAAAAGTCAGGGCAGGTTGGATGGGGCCTGGAGCAGCCTGGTCTAGTGAGAGGTGTCCCTGCCTGTGGCAGAAGGCTTGGAACTCAATCATCTTTGAGGTCCCTTCCAACCCAAAGCATTGTATGATTCTATTATTATTTCAGAATAGAGAAGGGGGAAATGTGGTGCTATCTATGTATGTATCACTTAAAGCACTTTCTAAACAGAGCATTGAGAATAAGAATTAAACATTGGATTTTCAATGCAGCTCACTATTGGCCAGCTTCAATTCCACCCACAATAAAGCAAGCAGAGTACTGAAAAATCTATCAATAAGCTACTTGTTTGTGTCAGTTCATTTCAAGGTACACTTATTAGAAAATCTCCATTTCGGAAAAACCCAACAGCCTTGCACCAGTGGCTGGATCAAAAGAGAAAAACCTTTATCCCTCCTGTGGTGGTTTTGGCCCTGGCCAGAGGCCAAATGCCCACCAAGCCGCTCGCTCACTCCCCCTTCATCTGAAAAAGGGAGAAAATATGTCTTTGGAGGCTTAGGCCCTGAGATAAGGACAGAGGGATCACTCTCCAATTAGTGCAATGGGCAAAACAGATTCGGCACAGAATAAAGGAAAGAGAAGTGATTTATTACAACTACGACTAATACACCCAGTGAACCAGAATGAGATAAGAGTGAGAAGCGGTCAAGTCTTTAAGCACCTTCCCCCCACCCCTCCCCTTCTTAGCAAACTCAAACTTCATCACGATTTTACTCCCTTCTTCCCCCACCAACATGGCGTGGGGAGGGGCAGAGAATGGGGAGTGAGGTTCTGGCTGTACCAGTTGCTTTCCTTCCCCAGATCTTAACACTTCTACTTCCCCCACCCCTCGCCTCTTAGCACCCTTAGCTTTAATCATCAATTTCACTCCCTTCTTCCCTCCCATCGCAGCACCAGGAGGGGCAGGGAATGCGGAGGGGGGTTTCAATCCATTCCACCCAAGCTGTCTTCTGTTTCAGCTGGGCGGGGGGAGGGCATTACACACACACACACACACTCTTCCCTTACAGCGCTGTGGGGTCCCACCCATGCGAGAGTCGTATCCACGAACTTCTGCAGCGTGAGTCCTCTCCATCAGGGAGTCCTCTCCTCACCACAGGCCTCTCAGCAGGACTTCCCTCCATAGGGTTCTGACATTTGGGCCCAGGCTCCCCCAGCCTGGCTCCCCACAAAGTCACAAGTCCCCTGGCAAACCTGCTGAGGCGTGGATCAATCTCTTCACAGGGCGTAGATGTCTCTGCTCCCAGTCCTCATCCATGGGCTGCGAGGAGACAACCCGCTTCACCATGGTCTTCTCCAGGAGCTGCAGGGGAAACTTTCTTTCCCCATTCCTTTCCCCACCCCATTCTGGGCCTGGCCTTGGCTATCAGTGCAGCTGGTCACATCTTCCCACTCTGCGTTCTGGTGGCAAAGTGCGCCAGCCAGCAGGGTTTTTTCTCCTATATGTGATTCACAGAGGCGCTATGAATCCTTCTGTGATTCGTCAGAGATAACTTTGGCCTTGAATTGGCTGAAGTTTACTGTCTGGAACTTGCAACAAACTGTAACTGCTGCTTTGCAAAAGCCATCTCAGCATCACAGCTACAGCAAACTGCAACACCTCCACATGTTTGTTATCGCTAACATTAACACTGGAAGCCCAGAGCAAGCATAACAGCCACCATGCAAGCAAGGCTGACTCCCCAGGACCCCATTGAGGTGTCACCCCCTGATGCTGGACTAGGAGCTCAGACAGTGCTGTTGCTTTAGAACCAGTATTTAAAATTTTTCTCTAAACACTGCGTGAACAAGCATATGACAGACTGCAAGATCTTCTGCAAATAGTAATAACAGAGGACATCATCAATTAGAAAGACTCCCCACGAACCTTCCCCTGTGGCATCTCCTGATCCTGTCTGATAGCTGGAAGATCATAGAGTCTGGGCGAAGCTCAGCTCCACAGTAGAAAGCTAAGAACAAAGAAGGATAGCTGCAAGTGTTTCACAAAGTGTGGGTGCTTACTTCTATTTTGTGTTTAGGACCGGAGGATTTCTAGTATGAAGGAAAAAAAACCCAAAAGCAGAGATTAAAAGCAAGCAGATGAAGAAAAGCAGTAAGGTACAAAAAAAAAAGTGAAGCATAAGGAAAAGGAAAAAAGCAAAAACATTGTGTCAATCAAATAAAATGTTTCCTCAATACTATGCCTGACATCCACCCATCCTTTCCCAAACAATAGTCAGCTGGTCCCTCCACTTCGAGGACTCAGAGATTCTTTAGTGTGAAAGCTATAATTAGGGCAGTGGTTCATCTAGACTAAGTATCCTTATGAAATGATCACTTACATCAAACGGTTAAGAAATAGTTTAGCAAGGCAAACATACAGCTGGCCATCAGTGGTAGATCACTGGAACAGGTTTCCCAGAGAGGTGGTAGAGACCCCATCCCATTCAAGGTCAGGCTTGATGTGGCTCTGAGCAACCTGATTTAGTTAAAGGTGTCCCTGCTTACTGCAGGGGGCTTGGACTAGATGACCTTTAAAGATCCCTTCAAACCTAATGCATTTTATAATTCGATGATTTTGTGACTTACAGATGTCCAGTAACACAGCATCTTAGTACATTTATGCAGTTCTTCATAAACCTGTTTGGATAATTTATTCCATCACTAACTTCATGCATCCACAGTATTTTAGGGTGAGGAAAACCACAGCTGAGGTGTGTTTTGAAAAGACAGGCTTCCTTTTGTTTTGATCATCTTCCCACCTAGTTTCCACTGTCATTGTATCAGAAGACACAGTGACTAGTCTTTCCGTATTTGCCTTCTCCAGAACTCATACAATTCTGTCCTCTCAGCCTCTTTCAGCTGGAGGGATATTACTTAATGTATTCAGTTCACACAGATAAATGATTTCATAAGGCTGCTCACCTTGCCACTACTCTTTGTATCCTTACCACTTTTACTAAATTTTTTTTTTTTTTTTTTTGGGGGGGGGGTGGGGAGGGGACACATCAGAACTGCAAATGTTTTAGGCTTAGGCATGCTATGGATTTGTATAATATTAAACAACATATAGAAGCAACAGGAGGATCTCTGGGTTGCTTTCTGTATTTTCCTACTAGTTCCTAACATTCAGGTCTCTTTTTGACCACCACTGAAAGGTGAGCTGAAGTCTTCACAAAAGTCTTCCCAAATGACCAAAAAATACAAGCAAAAATTACAAGAGTGCACCCCTCTACACTTACACATGTGGAATTTCATCTCCCCTCATCCACTATCATCCACTCACTCCACGTTCTGAAGTCTTTCTGCAGAATTTGTAGTTGCTTTTCAACCTCGCTACCCAAAATAACTCAGTATCATCAGCGCATGCTCAAGTGCCTCTTGCAGTATGTGAAGAATAACAGATTAATTTTCATCAGATTGTATTATAGAGAAAGGCTAAAATTAGTATTCTAGCCTCTCGAGCAAAATGCAACAGAATGGTGTACCTACAAACGTAGAGAGCATTCCACCCTGATCTTTGACGGTATTGGAAAGAGAAACCACAAAAATTGTCAGGATTACCACCTGCACACAGAGAGTTTGATTTCCAAATGGTTTGCTACAGCTTGGTTTATTTCCTTGATGAACAGCATCAGAGTCTAAGACATTATTTGCAATTTAGTTCAAAATTACCTTTTTTGAGCCATAACTTTATGATTCAGTGATGACTGCTGACAAGAACATTTTGAGCTCCACGTTGTGACCAAAAAATACAAGCCAAAATTGCAACTGACATTCCAGAGTTTTAAACAATGGTCAGATAGTGAGTCTAGTTATTTCTAGAGCTCTGCTATAGTTACTTAGGAACCGCAAGTAGGATGACAGAACTATACCATTGAAAACCATTAGGTGTGAATGCACAGCACCAGGCTAGTTCACAGCTTCCATTGGTGCAACTTATTTCAGCATCTAGTTGCAGATACAACTGGCCACAACTTCAAATAAACAAGGAACACATGACCTGATGTTTTTGGTCAATATGTGTTAAGTACATTAAAATTTCAGACACACAAATTCCCTAGATAATAGGCTGGCCATAATTTTCACATACTTTTTGGTCATCTTTTTAACCAATAAAATACTATTAATAATTTATGTAAAAATACAATTTCCAAAGACCATCTCAGTACTATCTGAGATAAATGAGGACCTTATGATGAATAAGAAAATAAGAAAAGAGGTGGGTGAAGAAATAACTCTTGTGGGTTTGTGGAAAAGCTCAGTTAAATTCTTCATGTAGTAAGTCTCCCTGGCTTCTGAATACATTGAAAAAAGTTGGAAGAAAACTTTACAATCAAAGAGATAAACATAAAAATGTTGTAAAAGTGAGAAGAAAACAGAATATTATTGAAAACAAATTAAAACTAGAATGAATGTCCTTTCGAGGCCTCTGATTCTGTTGCGATAATTCCTATCTTTTTCAAGGGGTCAATTAATGCTGAGTATGAAAGCATGACTGAGTCATGGTTCCCAATAGGTACAGTGGGCTCATTGCTATCTGCATTCCCTTTATTCAGAGATAGAAGAAAAAATCTGAACAGGTAGCCACTCCAGAGACAGAAGAGAGGGAATACTGTGCTCAAAGACCACACACTTTACAAGTAGCCACGGGACAGGGCTAGGCTTTTAAGGCAAATTATTCCCTCTTCTGTCAGCTTAATTCAGTTTGGCCTCTGTAGAAGACTTTTGTCTGAACAAGGTTATTCTTCACATAGTAAAGGTTCCACTAGTTACACATCACTGTTAATTTAAAAGGTTATTAACACTACTATTGTAGGCTACAGAGTGTTTTCTGCATAAATACCACTACCACAGAAATTACCCAAATATATTTGGGTCATGGTTCTTCAGCATTCAAAGAATTTCTATTTCCTGTCCTTGAAAAGTGGCATTACAGCTTTGCACATTATCCATCAGGTATCCTATCAGTTGTAATACAATATAAATTAAGCAATTCCATTTAAGAGGAAAGGCATGAAACTTTCATAGAGAAAGATTACGGTTAGAGGCAAGAGGAAACACACCACTTACCTGCAGCTAAGCATTTACAGTGAGCCTTATCGGTATCTTAATCTTTTAGTAAAAATACAGCTGAAAATTATTATTAGTCTGGTTATTGCAATACTAATATTTACAGCACAAAATACACAGAAAAATCTCATTAATAATAATACACACACAGCACTGCTATTCAAGAAATCTTACTAAAATCTACCCTTTTCTCTGCTGTCATGATCTCCCTTTTCATTTCCCTCTAGCTCCTCAAGCTGATGGCACCAGGCTTTCTTGGGCAATAAAGGCCATCACAGTCAATTGCCAGTAGCCCAGGCTTTTCATCAGGGGGAGGTCAGTGCTGGTAAGTGGAAGCACCTTCCTTGGGGTGCCCATGCAGCTCTTTGTTTAAGGTTTCCTGTCACAGCCTGCCTCCTCAGCCCTGCTTCCCAGTTAAAGTCTGGGAGCCAATAGTGTGCACTCTCCCAGCCCTGTTATCCCAAAGAGGCCGTCTGTCCCATGACAAACCCCCAGCTCCCTGCCCAGGAGCTCCCAGAGGGAAACCAGCACAGGGAGGAGAGAGGCATGTGGTCACTTGGCAGCTGCTGCCGCAGCTAAAAGCGCCTCCTGCCAAAGGATGTCCAGACTTGTCCTGACACCCTGCGCTCACAGCTACGCACCAAGACTCTGGCTTTGGGATAGTGATGGCAAAAATCATATCTGCTTGCCTACAGAAGTTCATATATATGGGCCAGCTTTTCAAACCACACAGGATATGAAAGAGTTAAATATCACTGTAACCAACACCTGTATTACCAGGTGCACATAAACCTTTTGAAAGGTGGAGAAGAGATGCTAGGTCTCACATTTTGAGATTTTTTTGTGGCCCTTCAAGTTTGCATAAACTTGGAAAAGGCAGCAAGAAATCACTAGAACCAACTTCTTAGCCCTTGGCAAAAGTCAGTCTTGGTACCTGCTTTTCTTGGCAGATGCATATCTGCCCCTGAAAAAAAACCCCAGAGGAAAGGGCACCATGGCCTTCCTACATTGCTACCCTTATTATTGCAAACTTTTTGTGCTCCTTTACCTAAATGATTTTTGTGACAACATAAACTGACCTCTTATTTTCCTGATTGCAATGGAAAGCAGTTCATTTCCCCATTTCTCACCCGCCGGTAATGCTTACGTACAGTATTTGTACATTTAAGGGGTTTTTTTTAAATGAAAAAAAATCCTAAGTTCTTCATAGGTCACATTTTCTGTACTTTCAGTAGTTCTTGTTCCTCTCTTGCTGATTCCATTCTGGCTTCATCTCACTTACAAATACCATTATTATCTATACCTGAAGGATCTCAGATACTGCTTTGTTACAGACTTTTTCCCCTAGCAAAAACATTGCCTTCATTGGAAACTGTGGTGGTTCAGCCCCAAGCAGTGGTTGAGCACTACACAGCGCTCCCCGACTCCCAGAGGCCTGGGTTGGGGTAAGGACAGTTTACTGACAAAAGCACTGTGAAAGGGGAAAAACAACAGTCAATTACACCCAGTGATAACACAGTACCTTACCGACCCGATGATTATACAGTGCTGCACGATGCAAGAACCAACCCAACACCCTGGCTGCACTCAGACTGCCCTGGAGGCATTCAGGAGATCCACTCCCCAACCAGCCCCTTTTATGGGGGAATGATGTCAGGTGGTGTGGAAACAGCCTGGGCTGATTCAGCTCACCTGGGCTGGCTGCCTGGGGAGGTTGACTCCAGACTGGTAAGAGCCAGAACATCTGGTAAGATCAATATATGTCTTGCTGAGGTGTCCTTGGGAGTTCCTGGCCACCACCTCAAGTTCAGTGTAATGAAACAGACCTCTCAGTCTCACCTTTGAGATGTCTCTTTCCTGTCTCTTCTTCACATGTTCTTCCCATCCTCCCAGTTGCAGACACCCGTAACATGGGTGTCAGGTTTAATTTAGACTTTTTGCTACGCCCTCATAACCATCTCTAAAACTTGGCCTTTTTCATCTATTCATACCGTTAAAATTCTCATCAAGGTCACAGTTATTTTACAGCTCACTTACTGTAACATCTTGGCCCTGACAAAGGCATTTTTGTCCCAGGCATATCTATTTATACACCGCTGCCAAGACTGTCTTCAAAACCCAACAGTTCGATTAACTCATGCAGCTCTCTGTATTTTTGACAGCTCCCTGCACAATAAACAAAAAATTCATTTCTGAAGACATTGACAGCTATTCTCATCCTATGAATCATTTTTCATTTATTATCCAGGGATGAGGTTCAAGCTTTAATTATTTCACATATTGCCCATCTGCTTATTTGTTCAAAAATGCTGTCCCCTGAGCCTACATGGAACTCCTCACAGACACAAATAGCTTTAGGCTTTTCTCTTCCATGCCCTCTTCCTGCTCACCTCTTTGCTGTAGTACCTAAAAATGTGGCCTGCCCCCCCCCCCCAAAAAAAAAAACCCAAAAAAATAAACCCCAACTGATAATGATTAATCTGCTAGCATGTGGAAAACAAAACCATTTGATTGGCATTACCTCATGATCTCATGATCTCCTTGTACATGCTGGTTTGTCTTTATTTTTTTAACCCTTTAGTATGGGTGCCCAATAACCTTTGTTATGTGTAGTGGGTGCTTGATCTGTGCTTGGGGAATCCTAAGAGCAACAACGATAATCAAATTGATAGTTATATTGTATAATACAGAAGCTGAACTGATCCCACCCAGCAAATAAATTCCTCAGCTAGGATCTTGCAGAAACATTGAAGTTCAGAAAGTTTAGAGAAAGCACAAATGTCTGCCAGCATTGCAACACATTTGTTCTCATTAGAGTTGCCAAGGCAGTAGTCCTGCTAAAACTAGTATAATTATATATAAATGATGCTTGCAGACTTCATAAAGTATGCCAGGAGGACAGAACCAGATGTTTCCTGGACTACATATCCTCAGTAGGTTTTACACTATCCTTTTGCAAATAAATGTGAAATCCTTTTTAGAGAAGTCAGGTTTTCTCTTCTCGCTGGAAAGCCCACCTGTTTTCTCACATTGTACAGAGAGCGGTATGCAAGTTACCCATTAAGTTTTCTATCACTTGGGCCTTCAAGCAACTCTGCTAGTCTGACTTTGTCCATTTACCATGTTAAAAACGCCAGGCTTAGCTTGTATTGAATTCTACATATTCCCTTAGTCCTTAAATCCCAGGTTAATATTTTAACTCACCTGTGCTTTCAATCCTGCCTTCAAAAGTTAAGAGCTTAAGCCGTCTAACAGAACTTTTATTCAAGCTTAAACCTGTGAGTATGATGTCTCATACAAGAAGTTATTAAACAAATCTATGCTACTGAGTAGGTGCCTTGCATGGTGGGGGAAGTGGAGCAGTTTATCTCGTTACTTCCAGTTCTCCATGTTGTCCATGACCTTTCTTCTGCAGGAACTGCAGCAGCCTGGATTCCGTGTGCGTGTATTGCAGCTTCAGGCTTTTGTTTAACACATATCATCCTACCCCTGTATTTTACTTGTTACTTCTGCCATAAGATCCTGGTTTTCTGTTCACAGTCTCACATAACTTCCATTTCCTATGCCTTTTTATTATTCCTCAGGCTGTTATACTTACTTCCACACACATACAGGTCCTTTGCAATGATTGCTATAGCGGCATAACCCTGAAACTCATTTCATTTTTTAGGATTTCCTAGAAGAAAAAGCATATTTATTACTTATGAAAGGAAATGTACATTTGGTTTTCTGCATCTCAAAGAGGAATGTTAATAATTAGGAAAAGAGACAGTAAAATAAGCTTTTGAGGAATAAGGAAGCATGGATTTTCCAACAAGCATCATCACTCAAACACATAAGCATCTCTAGAAACTTTACTGTTAGAGCATTAAGTAAGAATCTACTCATAAGGAGGGTGGGACAAGCCCCACTTACTATACACTCTGGGGCTGTTTCTTCTTGACAGCCACTTCTTGATTAAGTTATGAGTGTCATGACCTGATTCACACTGCACTTCTTAGGCTTTCTTCATTAATGAAGACTCAGGATTGTATCTATTTCATCCCAAGTTGCATAGAAAATATTCCTCTTTTGTTTATAGAGGCTGAGATGAATTGCAAGAAATCCATTAGGTACTACTGCCTCAGACAAGTAGAAGTTATTAGGATTAGCATAGCTGAATTCCCCCAGCTTTTTCTTACATTCTGCGTCAGGGATTAGAGGAAACTCATGCATGAGACCACATTTTTGACATTTGCAAGCATTATGAGATCATACTCTTTCTGTAGAAACAACCAAAAAAAAAACCCCAACCCAACAAAGAATCTGAGGTCTTTTTGGTAGTGAATAGGTCTTTAACTGGACTTATTCACTGTAGAAACTGATCCAAAGATAGACCATGAAAGAGAGTGTTTGAGATTGATGAGAGATTATCTTCTGGGGAAAAAGAAAAAAAAAAAAAAGGAGTTGCCAGTCATTGGTCCAAAAAATAATGAAATAACAAATGGTCTCTTCCATGCTTGGTTGCATAATGAGGCACATTTTCTGAGAACACCTTGTCAATGGAAAACTTGAAAGGGAGAAGGAATGTCTTCCAGATTACCCTGATTTCCTTGCCTTCCATCTGGTTCATCCAACGGTCCCAGTGAGCAGCCCTTTATATAAACCAGCAGCAGACATTTTGTGAGCAAGATGCATCTTTGTGAGCATCCTCTGTTTAAGCTGAGATAGGAGACATACGTTTGACATTCCACAGCTTGATATACCTACCTCTGCCAGCTCTGTAATGGAGGAAGGGTGACATCTGGCTTCAGGCGTTGCATCATTGCAAGCTGACATGTGGCGTAACAGTCTGAAACAGTCTGAAATCTGTGGCTGACAGATTTATCTTGAGGTTACAAACGGCCATCCAGATGGACTGGAAATCTTTCCTCTGGAAGGTATACAACTGCTATTTGCACCAGTTTGAGCTCCAGCGAGTGACAATTTGCTTGTTTCTCATCCAATTCAGCTGTTTTTAACAAAGCTGAAGTTCAAGGACCGCAGTGCTGTCCTGAGAGCTGTGGCTTTGAGTAAGTAATTGAACAGCTAACTGCATTAATTCCATATGCACAACTACTTGATGAACTTTTTCTGTAAACACCCTTAGCACCGGGGAAAGTCTGAATTTTGCTTTGCTGTGAACTCCAGATTCTTTATGGGAAATAGTGCTCACAGTATGGAAGCATGCATCTTGAAGGAAGCTAAAAAGTGTCCTTAAAATTAAAGAGGGAGAGAGAAAGAAAGCAATGTTGCATATTGAGTCTGAGATAATTTTTCTCATTTCAAAGACAGAAAAAACCCTTTTATTTTGGAGAAATTAATTTTCAGTGGTAAACTTTTTCCCTTGATTACCAAAGGGGTTTCCTATCAACCAGATGCCCAATAAAGCAAGGCAGTTTCACATCCTTTTCATGAAAGTCATCTGTGAAAAGGATGAGAAAAGCCACAAAAATAATTTGTAATTGATGAGAATACCTAGAAGAGATGACTTCTTGGGGCCGAATAATGATTATTCTAACCCAAACATAAAGAGGATAACTGCAGACAGGGTTTGGGAAGAACTGTCACTTTTCTTCAGCGTATCAACCGTGGGCTGTCTTGGTTATATCACAAATCAGTTGCATTTGTAAATTGTGGTAGGTTTTTAAAAGGAAAAGAAAATTATTTTCTTAAAGCGTAATTGGTTGGTTATCACTGTAAATACATAGGTACCAGCTACATACCAGCTCTCTGGGCCTGACATCTGCAGGGCTTCCACCAAAAGACCAGGGTATACTTGGGGAGATATTCTTATTAGGACTTCTTCTGTTGTATGTTCAGTTGCTTAAGAGGTTTATGCCTTCAAAAGAGGAAAGCATCCACAGAGTGTTTCTGTCTTCAGAAGTTTTTGCAAAGCCTTCATCATTACAATCATTATTAGTGAATTATATGGAAAAGTTAAGTAATTGCAAGGACCAAATTTCCAGCATTACTCATGGAATCTTCTATATCCCTCAGAAAATGTAGTCTTTTATTATTTAGCTTGACACTGAAATATGTTCATAAAGGCAGATGCTTTGTTCTGTCAGTAAGCAGTATTTATATCATCATGTCAGTTCACAAGGCACAGTTGGACTGAAATAAAGGATCACTTACTTTAATCTGGCTTTTGGAGTTTCTTATGCTTGGGAACAGCTGTCATTAGAGAAAGCTCTTTAGTTTTCTTAGCATCTGTAATGATAGGAGTTGGTGCAATTTTTAATTTACTTCAAGATGACTTTTTTAATAGACATCACTAACTTGTCTCCAGGACTTAAATGGACTGATAATTGATGGCCCTTTTCCTCTGATCATTGATTTTTCAGTCTTCGGGGTAGTAGCAACTATAGATGGCACCTCCTGCAAAGCTCTGAGATCAATTGGGAGCAATGTAAGAGCAGAACAGTGTGTGCTCATGTCATGATCATAAAGATGAAGGATTATTGGGAAAAGCTGCAGGGTAAGGACTCAAGATTCAAGATCTGCGTCTTCTTTATGTATTGGGTGTTCATCATCTGTCTTTAAAAACTTACCTGAGAGTTTTTAAAACCAAGGCCACAGGATTATTAGGCCATTCCAATTAACAGTATCCTGCAGATAATAGTGGAAAGGAAATTTACTTCTGCACTTTAATAAAGTCAACTAACTGTAAATTCACTCTGGAAAGTAATGAAGAGGAGATAATTTGCACCAGCAATAAATTAACTACAGTCATTTTTAGAATTATGATTGTTGTTTAGGATGATGTAAAGCCTGCTTTAGTGTTGTCACTGCTATATATGGGGGTAAATTATATTAATTATAGAGACTAAAGAACCCTTAAAAGCTGAGCTGGCAGAGGCACAAGCTTCGCTGGTGTTCATACCAAAATGGTATTTCGAGCACTCTTCTTAATCAGGAAATACAAGCAAACAGGTTGGGTTTAATTTTTTTTAAACCCTTCTATACTTTCTTAGCACAGGAAGTTCAGCACTAAGAAACAAGTCCGCTCAGTTCCTTGCTATTATCTGCCTTGAGAGCTACATCCTCATGGACAGCAAGGGACAGTTTATAGAAGTCAGAGATAGAAAAGCCTGAAGTTCTTACTTTTTGCTTTCAGAGAGCAATCTTATTTTGTTGTGAGAGTCCATATTTCTTTCTTCTGGAAGAGGATGACTGACAGGTGAAGCAGCTGAGTATTTTTTCCTAAAACAATGCAGACAAAAGCTCTGCCCCTCTGGGAGGAGCATGAGTCATGTTTAGAATCCGAATTTTGAAATCACTGTGATGCTGAGAATAATTTTTTAAAGAATTAAAAAAAAATCAAAATTAAAATTGACAGATGTCACAAGGAATTAATGCCTCCTGACTTGAGAAGTACAGGTTTCACAGAATCACAGAATCACAGAACATTAGGTGTTGGAAGGGATCTTGAAAGATGATCTAGTCCGGCCCCTGGCCAGAGCAGGATCACCTAGACTAAATCGCACAGGAACACATCCAGGCAGGTTTTGAATGTCTCCAGAGAAGGAGACTCCACAGCCTCTCTGGGCAGCCTGTGGCAGTGCTATGTCACCCTCAAAGGGCAGAGCAGAGGGGGAGAAGGACCTCTCTTGACCTACTAACCACACCCCTTCCAATACACCCCAGGATGCCTTTGGCCTTCTTATCCATGAGGGCACATTGCTGGCTCATGGTCATCCTGCTGTCCACCAGGACCCCCAGGTCTCTCTCACCTATGCTGCTCTCCAACAGGCCAGTCCCCAACCTATACTGGCACCTGGGGTTGTTCTTCCCTAGAAGGTTTGAGATTAGCAGACATTCAGAGATAGTACAAGGGGGTTAAATAACTGCTGTCACTCTTTTTGCGCTCTCATCAGCTGAGGAGCTGAAAGAACTTATATGACTGTTCATACACTTGAGCCAGAGAGTACTGTTCAAAGATCCATCGTGATATTTAGAGGCCTATGTGTAGCTAGAGTGGTTTCCATACAGGTGAGCACTTTAGAAGAATCACAGATTCTGAGTCATAAAAACAAAGGTCAAAAAAGGTCCTTCTGCAAAGTTAATAGCATCTGTTCAGAGCACAGGAGGTTTAAAGCTTAGATACTTTTTCTATATCACTGAGCTCAGCACTGACATCTCAGTCAATGAGCCAATTTTACTTCTGATACTGACTTGGGGATTACAGATTTCTGGTTTGGTTTGGTTTGGTTTGGTTTTTTGGTTTGTGGTTTTTTTTTTTTCATCTGGAGATACACTTTTTGTTCTAAATGAAAAAGTTTAAGTGCTTGCACTAAACAGATCTAAGAATTAGATTGGCTTGTCAGCTTTACAGGATTATATAGGAAGATTATAAAGACAATCTGATTTCTGGCATGCATATCCTACAGGACATTCAGAAGGTAAGATAAAAGAGAGCTGAATTATCTTTCCGATGAGCTCAGATTTCACTAGTTCTTTTAGAACATATGCATAATACACAAATGGCCCTGTGCAGAAAGCACTTTCTAGTCATTACACACACCTCCACCTACCACACATTTCAAAATACAAAGTACCATTAGACACTAACATAAGCTACATGTCATAAAAGCAGGGTCTGAGAAAGGAGTAATGTACAGGAAAAGTTGGGCCTGTGGCATGAGGACTGTAGTGTAAGCCCAGTCTTAGCAGACAGACATTCACTTCCAACTAGTGGTGCCTATAGAAGAGGTTCTTCTCTCCCAAAATCTCATCATCGTCACCTACAAAGTTATGGCCGCTCCTTCACTAGTGATGTACCTTGCATAAATCATGTAAAACTGTCCATTTTACTTCAGATTATTTTTAACTATTTACACCAGATTAGGAAAAGGAAGGCGGTGGGATTATTACAAAGCCATGATATACCTGAAAAATATGTTTAAATTCCTCATACTTAGCTCTCCAGATAGAAACTGATGTTTGGCATAGCCTGAGCACAAACTCCAAATACTTTGGCCTACTCCACAATTTCCCATTTGTCTGTCTTTGGATAAGGATTGAGTATCAGACATTCCTGTGCTACCCTATTTCATGTCCAAGCCATAAAACCAATATTTCTAACAATATGAGTGAATGGAGGAGAAAAATATTTCTTACTTCTATTTATATAAGAAAATCAGGTGTATTATTTCGTTATGGACAAGCTTCTCTGAAATGTATTCAATGATCCAATACATATCTCCAAGTCCCTGGACCACCTCCATCTCTCTTACTTATCAAAACAAGTGACAGCAACTGTCTATGCAGACAACAGAGGAATTTCAAACTTCAGTTTATAGTGTATGATCAACTTCTTTGCAAGGTTTATGTTTTATTGATGTAAATAGGCTCACAAATGAGGACATTTAACTGTTGAGTTATGTTTCTTTGATTCAAGATCGTTTCATTTTGCTGTAATTTTTTTGCATATTTCATTCCTGCACGAACAGTGGAACAGGCTGCACGCCTTTCCTTTACCAAGGGAAAACATATTTATTCCCTCCCATAAATATTTGTGTCTTTTCACCTGTTTGCGTACAACGGAATCAAGTCTGATAAATTTATTTAAAATTAATCTGCTTCCTTAACCAAACACAAGTGTAACAACGTGGCTAACAGCTGACTCCAACAACTGGGACTGCTATATTTGTACTGGATGGAGGTCGGCACCAGAGGCTGAAATGCTCGAACCATGGTCAGCACCTGGTTGACACCTTTCAGTAGCCAGTCTTAGGTGTCACTTCTGGTGCAGTGCAGATGGGACTCTGCCCATGTCTGCAACTGCAGCCAGACAGCATGCAGTATGGCTTGCCAGCCTGTCACTGACCCTCCTCCATCAGCCAGATTCTTTCTGTTGTGCAAATGAGACCTTACACAAAGAGAAGATCCTGAAGAGCTTCAGCACATTTCAGTGCCATCTCACTCCGGGAGAGCAAGTTCCTCTGAGGCAAGTCCTTTTCTTCACAGGCATTCACACAGTCCAAGCAGGTGTTAATAGCCAAACTCCAGAGAGGGGTCATCACTTCCCCTTCGCCTTCCCTTCCTGTGCTGCCTTAGCAAAGCTGGAGAAGGGATTTGCCACTGTGCTGGGATAATGAGCTGTCTCAATCCTGTTGCGGCTCTTCCCTGATGCTGATCCTTCCGCAGCTGCTGCAAGACTCTCATACTTTTTAACAGGACTGATCACATATTAATCTGGAGCTCAAACAGAAGGATGGCTTCCCAACGGGTTTTCAAAAAGAAGTGTTTAATCTCCCTTCACTACAAAGTACAATGCTGTGATCCAAGTGGGAAAAGGTGGCAGAAGAAAACGCTTGATGTATTACTTTTACTTCAAATGCAAATTGAACTTTTTAAAAGGCTAAATCCCGCTTTATGCACATGCTATTGATTAAGAACTGGCTGGTAGAGATCTTCAACAGAGGTATGGGTACAGAATTGTCCTTCACAGAGGGGGTTTTCTGTTAAGGTTCTTATCTACGCTCAAATCTAGCCAGCTTCTCCTGGTTAGAAAAGCAGACAAGAAAGTAAACTATGTACTCATCTGGCTTTTCATGCACTATCCAAAGGTGGCACAGACCACATCATAAAAATCCCTGTAGTAGGAACTACAGAGGATCTTGCTGAAGTAAAGATCAACACATGCCCTTTTGACGTTTAAGCATCCTACTGCTGGTAGCCTTGACAGCAGCAGATTGTGAAGTTAGTTCCTGCCAGCCTTTCTGGATGAACAAGCTACTTATCTGCTTCAAGCAGGCTATCTTTGGCTTTGATCAGACACTTCTCTACATATGAAAACAGACACATGTAAGTAACGTAAGTCTCAGACAACACAGAACAAAGGATGTTATGTAGCCAATAATTATTATTGGAATGCTCTTTGTAACCTGCATCGATTTTATATCAAAACATTTCAGAACAGGATGAGACAAACACCGCCTTCTCATGCCCCTGTATAGCTACTGCACTTATTCTCCTAAAGGTTGCCTGTTGCGCATCAAGCAACCAAGGGATACACACGGGATATTTCTGAAGCACTACAGTGCTTGCTACAGTACTCCACACGTTAATTAGCTACAGCAATTCGTAACACATAAAAGAGCACTTTAAGACTCCTGTCAGTGAGTTACATTTCATATCCTATGTCCTCTCTCTGTATAACTTCCATGCATTTACCGGCAAAATAAAAGGATCAGAAAACATTAATACAAAGGGCAACGAATCCATCATTTCACAATAAAGAGAGCAAAAATTGACTTCCCCTTGGCATTATTAAAGTATGAAAAAAATTAGACTGAGATACACTACAGGAGGCTACTGAATAAGACACTGATGCCAGAGCAAGTAAAAAGAGAGCACTGCTGAGTCTCAAAGTACACAAGTTCGGCAGGTTTTTTATGGACTATAGGCCTTCCCAGGTCTCATCTCATATTTTAAGGAGATAACAGTTTGGGAGCAGAGATAACTTCCAGGCTGTTCATAAATGTACAGTTCTGGAGGCCATTTTATTTAGTGCCACAAGACACACTACCCAAAGGGCCAATGCCACGCAGTATAATTTTATGCATACTTAATTGGAAAACAAAGAGCTACCCTAGAAATATTTAAGAGAGAGATTTCTGGAAATCTCCAGAAATAGCAGGAAACTTTCTTTCCCTTAAATTGCCAGCAAAGCACTGCAAAACTATCTTGCCTCACATGATTAAACTTTTCACTGAAGATCTGGACCACTGTAATAAACACAGATGAAACAAAAATCATCACAAAGACAAACATTAGGTATGTTTGCATGGTATAGGGTAGGTAGGTGTGTGTATGCTCTGCCATGATTGCTAGTACATGTGAGGTCCCTTTGACAACAGTTAATCTAAAGCAATGTCATATGAATAGTGTAGCAAGTGTGGGCTGGATGGCTCACAGAGTTGGTTGGGAAGGACATTCACTTTTTGTAAGCTGAGCAAACACAAAATGAAGAGTGGGTTCATCATACAGAGAAAAAAACCGACGTGCTCACATCTGAATGGGACGTTCAAACCAGATGCATTTCCATACTGAGGCGTTTGGCTAACAAGTGACATCAGATCACTCCTGTGGGAGAGAGCACAAAAAGCTCAGCAATAGCTCCCAGCATCATACTACACCAAAAGGACAGATAAAAGGAAGAGCGGTGATCAGTAGCAGCAAGCTGAAATTACTTCTGACTGAGACTTTAGTGAAACTAGTGTTCAGGTAACACAACCAGTGTCAATATTCATATTTTTAAAAGGGCTTTGAGAACTGAAGATGATCAAGAGTCACAAAAACATTCAGTAGTTTGTGAGAAAAGGTTCTGAGGAAATTCAAACTGTCACGTCATCACAGGTGAAGAATAAAAGGCGACTTGCTCACAGTACAACTATCTTTATTGTGGCAAAGTTAATGAATACTAACAGGGCCTTGAAACTAAATGGAAAAAATGTGTATTGGTGGGCAGAATCTGTTATCAGACAAGCGAGAAATGGGAATTAGGCACAGGTTTTACCCAGTATGTCCTCTTTAGAAAAATGTATACTAGTCAAGCGTATATTTCCTCAGACACAGGTTATTCAGATCAATAGAGGAGGAAGATGGTAAAACAGAATGAGTGGCAATACAAGGCCATGTTGCACCATGGGCTCATCAGGACATGAGGATTGCATTGTAACGAGTGCTCCAACACTCGATTGCAATAAGTCTCATGAAACTGGTGCAAATCATACATCTCCGATTTTCATGCAGAAGGTGAGCACCACTGACTGGATTTATTGTGCATGGAAAGCTTCTGTATCACACACAACAGAGACTCAGAGCTTTAGGCTTTCTGGATTATTGAGACAGGTGTAATAGGATATACAGAAGTCAGCCAGTGTGGTCCAAGGCTTCCTTCTGTCATTAAACTCTATGAGTCTATGATAGCGTAGCCTGAGCGGTGGTAAATAGTGTATTTACTACCACAATTGAGATCTATGAGCCTATTTAGAGTAACTTAATCGGAACTTAAATATCTGAAATGCTACTCAGGCTTACCTCCTTAATAAAACATTTTAAGTCCAAATATAAATTACTTGGGACCACCAGTGATTTCCATTCAATCAACTTTGTTAGCATGCAGCAGCACTTCATGGCCTTACCCCCACAAAATTTACTCAGTTGCTAGTTTATGCTGCTTGGTCCTGTAGTATATATTCTTTGTTACAGTATTTTTGGACATGCTAGGTTGAACTAATACCTTTTCCTAATTCAGATCCTCTTTCTCAATTTCCACAAGTAATCATTCACTTACGTTTTCTTCTGTACAGAAATACCATTCCCCCACAGAGAATGGGTGTAAGTATCAAAGGATGCTAATAATGTTACCTGCTCCAGTTAATCAAGGTAGGTATTAGTACTGGTGTTTTATTATTCTACATGCCTTTTGTTCTCTAATGAAAGAGATTTTCATCCATCAAGTTCCTAGAATGCATAGAGGACTGCTTCCTCATAAAAATGCTATATGTGCCAACCAGGAACAAGGCACTTCTGGACTTGCTACTCACAAACCAAGAAAACCTGCTTTGTAGTGTCTCAGTGACAGCCTTGGCTGCAGTGATCACAGTATTGTGAAGTCTGGGATCCTGCTCAGCACACTGAAGCTTAGCACTAAGACAGAGTTTTTAGACTCTAGAACAAACTTCATCTCACTCAGAGCTCAGTTGGGAAAGATTCTGTAGGAAGTTTCCACAGAGGATAAAGTTGCTAACAAGTGCTGGGAGTTTTCCAAGAAAGCTCTCCTGGAAGCACAAAACCAGATCATCCTCTTTAAATATAAGGGAAGTGCGAGCTTCTGAGTCTACTCAAAACCAGATGGGAAGCACACCAGAGATGGAAAAGTGGATGAATAACCCTTGAGAACTGCAAGGGCATTGCCTGGGCATGCAGAGATGCAGTTAGAAAAACTAAAGCTCAGCTTGAATTGAAATTTGCCAGAGATGACAAAAAAACTACAAGTAAGAGTTCTTCAGGTATGTAAATAACAGCAGAGGTGAATTAGTCCCCAAAACCACTGAAAAGGCAGAAGTTCTTAAAACTTTGTTCATACTGTTGGGCCTCTGGGCTTGCAAATAAAAATTCAGGCTAATGCAAACACAGACCTATCAACAGTGAAGGAGGAGTTGGTATGTAAACTGTTATAGGAGTTTGACTCTTAAAAATGGGCCCTGACAATATCCACCTGAGGATGTTAAGAGAACTGGCTGACATCATTGTAAGGCTGCTCTCTATAAACTTTAAGAAGTTGGGGAGATCAGAGGATGTTATGGTTACATTATGATCTAGATAAGTTGTCTGTGTAGTGGGTGGGGAGCTGGCTGACAGGCTACACACAGATGGTGTGTCTTTTTCAACATGGCAACCTGTCACAAGTGGGGTCCCCCAGGGATTGATATTGGTACCAATGTTCTTCAAAATCTTCATAAGTGATCTGGATGACAGGATCAAATGTATACTCATAAAGTTTGTGAGTGATACCAAACTGAGTGGGGAAGCAGACACTTTGATAGGGAGAGTCACCCTGCAGGAGCTGCAGGATAGACTGGAAGAGTGGCCTAACAGGAACTTTATGAAGTTCAACATGGGCAAGTGTGAGGTCTTGCACCCAGGAAAATTTAATCCAGGATTACAACACAGATTGGGATCCACCTGGCTGGGGAGCAGCTCCATGGAAAGGAACTGGGATCCTGGTGTACAGTAAGCTCAGTATGCGTTAACAGTGTGCTGCAGCAGCAAAGAAAGCCAACAGGATGCTGAGTTGCATCAAGAAGAGCATCTCCAGCAGAGATAAAGAAGTCACTGTCCCACTCTATTCAGCACTTGTCTGGCCACAGCTGGAATACTGTCCTCAGTTTTGGTCCATGTTATACACAAAGAGATGTGGACAGGCTGGACAGTGTCCATAGGAGGGCCACCAGGATGATCAAAGGACTGGGAAGCCTGCCATAGGAGGAAAGGCTGAGAGAATTGGTTTTGTTCAGTCTTCAGAAAAGAAGGCTTAGGGGAGACCTTATCACCATGTTCCAGTTCTTAAGAGGTGGCTACAAAGAAGATGGAGACTCCTTTTTTACAAGGACTCACATTTTAAAGACAAGGAGTAGTGGGCACAGATTAGTTCTAGGGAGATTTTGATTGGAGCATAGAGGAAAATTTTTCACAATGAGAACAATCAGCCATTGGAATAATCTCCACAGGGAAGTGGTGGATTCCCAACATTTGACACTTTAATATGTGGCCAGACAAAGTGTTGTGCCATCTTGTCTAGACCATGCTTTTGTTTCGACAGAGTTTGTACCAAGAAAGGTTGGACCAGATGACCCTTGAGGTCCCTTTCAACCTGTTATTCCATTATTCTATTATTTTCACTGTACATGAATCAGAATAAGTCACTTTCCTTCAGCACTTTGTGGGAAATTATTGTACATTCCTCTTGAACACTATCATCAGTGTCACTTACAACTAGATTCTCACACAGAAAATTAATATAATCTCTCCTTGGTTTTAAGAACACCTCACATTAAATCCATGCAGCTCAAAATCATTCATCCATCAGCTACTGCATCTCATGTTTAGATTTTTATGTTGTTCTAGGAAAGAAACATAATCTTGGTTTCCAAATACACAAAGCTTTTAGCCTCTGATCTCACAATCACAATCATTCATGCAGTACTACTGAAAGAGGTAATGTAATTTAGAAGAGCAATGTTATTTAATGAACACGCTTTCACACTGTGAAAGCCTTGCTGTTTTCTATCCTCATCTGATTGAAACCAAAGTTGGAACAAACCAAGAAATCACAGTATTATTTTGTCTGTCACATTAGCAAAGCACCCGAAAACCTCAGACAGTTGAAATTACTGAGAAAGCCTCTGCGTAGGAACTACAGTGAGGGAACTATCAGACAGACACACTATGGGTGCTAATCCTAAGAAAGAAGATGTAATGAAGGGCACATTGTAGGAGCAGGAAATGGGAGTTGTGGTCAAAATAAACTTACTGCTAGCAGCAATTAAAATATGTACCAGAATAATTGCAGATGATCCATATTATTTCCTTAAATCCCTAGCAGGGACTACATAATTTTTTTTGTTTTGAAATCATCTTTGCTGTTTCATTCTTCTATGTCTTTTCCTGGATTCATATCCGTGTGTCCTCACTCTCCTGTGGGCTGCTAATACCTCATCCTTAGCTTTTGGCTTCAGGAGCATCCTAGTGGACATTACTGGGTTTGGAATGTGTTCTGCTCTATGTTTGCCCTTTCTCCTAGCACCAATTCTGAACCAGGAAGGAATCAGAGGAACATGTTGAGGAAAGAAAAAAGTGATTGTCAAGGTGCAGCAGCTTTGCATAAAGTTGCCCTTTACTCTCTCATCCCACAGTACCTGCCCAAGCCTGGTCAATGTGATGTGTTGCTTCTCACCTTCATTTGTCCCCTTCCTCCTCTACCAGACTAAGGTTATGCAAGAAGGAATCCATGAATCCATTTATTTAAACTGAGATGATTTTAGTATTATTTTGCTTCTTCCCACTACATTTTCCTGAGGTCAGTGCTTTGGAGCAATGCAGCCTCTGCATTACTTACATACAAACATAGACACTGATGTTCCTCATGTGCAGGAATCTAAATTGCAATAGTCAGGCAGCTGTGAACCAAAATGCTTAATTTTGTGCCTTACAGTCAGATAAAGGGATCAATGAGGAAAAATTGTTTCTTTCACAGAGCCTGAATGGGCATAACCTGTGTATTGGACTTTATCAGAGTTAACAAAAATAAAAGCCTAACAATTGAGATCAACCACTTTTCCTCCTTTAAAGAAAGATGGGGGATGGATAGTGATAGCAGAGCTCTTTCCTTTTGCTATGCATTCCCAGCAATCCATATGATGAAGGTCAAATAGTAAAAAAACAAACTAACACACAAGTCTAAAGACTATAAATGTTTTAGCAGAACAGAGATAGGTCACTTTATCAGTGACATTTGAAAATCGTGGGTTTCACAGAATCCACCACAAACCAGTCACCTCAAGCAAGTTAAGTTCAGCAGGAAAGCACTTTGAATGAATCATCTCAATCTTCCCTAGGTTTTTGTTTTATTAACAGGTACGAGCAAAGAACTAAGTCATCAAAGATAGAAGAAAAAAGTGTTTTACAGAAATAGTTCATCCTTTCCTAGGATGATGATCTGGACCTTCAGTACTGATGGAGAGAAAAGAGGTGGATGGAGCATAAGGCACCACAGATTTCAGAGAACTAAGTGGATACAGTCTTACAATAAACACTTTTTTCTATGTTCAAAGAGTTATACAGGGATCTCATTTCAGATATCTCATGACAATTATTTTTAACTTTCACCTTGTAGAACAGAGACAACCTGCCACAGCAGCCTATTTTATGTGGAAATAAAATGTCTAAACAGAAGTAAAAGCAAAACCAAACCAAACGGCATAATGAATGCTTAGTTTGATGTCCTCTGGTTTAGCTTGTAGAGACTGCACGCAGGGTGCAATGCCTTAAGAGTATGTCTATGCACAGCTGGAAGTACCTGAGCTGACAAATTCAAAAATTACCATGATTCTGGCTGTAGCATTGGCACTGACACACAGCTTCACGATTTGTATTTATTTTACATGTTTCCACTTGAGTGGACGAATAAGAGATACTGTGGCTCACCCAAAGGCAAGATGGCTAGAATATTTACACCTCAAACTTTTTTGTTGAAAAGAAATATGATCTAAAGAAATTAAAGAGTATATTTTAATAATGAAAAAAAAACCAAACCAAACCACAAAAAACCCTGAGAAAAAAACTGAATAATTTGTCTCTTAGTGTTCCTGTTGTGCCTTCCTCCTATGTCTAACTACATAAGATACCAGGCATCAGGTATCAGATAACTCAGGTCTCTTGAGTTCTGTGCACATGTAAACTGTAGACATGGCACAAGACTTTCAATTGAATGTTCAAAAGGTGCGATAGCAGCTACTGCTATAATTCTCATTAAACAACATACCCATGTTCAGTCATCTGCAATGAGTAACGATGAGGGGCACAGGGGGGAACAGTAAAATATTTGAAGGACAACCCCTAAGCAGGAGAGAGTCACATTGGTATTCAGTTCATTTTTCAGTTCCAGTGAAAATAAACATTTCTTGCAACATATTTCCACAGCAATTGTTTGATAGACATTACCTCTTATTTTCACTATATAGAAAGACAAAGTGATTATCTTTCATGGTATCTACTGAAGAAAGCAAAAAACCTATTGCTGAGCAGGAATCAAACTGAAAATGGACTATATCTTGGTGTTTTTACCCCATATGCTTCTTCATACTTGATCGCCACAAGGAAATTTTTTTTAAAGTACTTGCCCTTCTATTTGCTGTTCAAATTCTAAGATTTTTCAAGTGAAAGACATCTTGTTTCAAAAACATAAACTGCCTGAGTAGACATAGGCAAAATTGCTAACCTCTGGAAGAATTGACTGTTCCTGGGACACTAACTTTACAAAACCATAATATTACAAAGTAGATGATGCATTTTAAAACACTTAATATCATGTGCCACAAAGAAATAAACCATGCCAGTATGAAACACCTCTCTGCATGCTCCCTTTGCATAGTGAAGAGAAGTGAATGCTCAAAAGATGTTCTGGAAGGAGACTGAGAGGAAGACAAGCAGTGGATAAGTATAGGTTAGAATATGAAAAAGTAGCTATTTTAACTGACTACAATCTCAAAGTCCCAACCTGCTTCCTTGGTAGTTGCATACGCCCTGTTAAGCTATTTTATTCCACTTTCTAGAGGAACTAAACAGGTGTATTCAATAGTTCAGGTTTACTTTACATATGAGAGAAAGTGAGTTGAAACTGGCCGTTAGTTTAGGAACTGGCACTAACAACTGAGCTCTTGGCAGACACAAAGGAAAAATATGAATAATCCACAGGACATAAAAGAAAAAGAGGAGCAAGGGTCACAAATAAAATGTTGACATGCAAAATTTCAAATGGTCAAGAAAAGACTTTAACTACTTCCTAGTGTCCTTTCTTCCGACTTCATTTCCCACTGGAAAGATTATTTTCATGCCCTTTCAAGCAAACATTTTTAGAGAAAGTAGATTCTTTGTCCAGATACAGCTGTATGTAAAAATAATTAATCCATTCATTGACAGTTAACAAGTCACTCTGGGATATATGTTATTCTGCTAATAAAGAAAACTACATATAGCTAAAAATAGCGAGCTGATGAAGGCGTGACTCCAAGGCTTAGAGCTGCACAGGACATGGCTCAGTGTTGCCTAATGTGGAATACAAGAATGGCTGGGGACTCCAGGAGACTGACTGCACCGTGCAAGTCAGGAAGAAGCCACATTATGTGTAAAAGGTAAGGGACTAAAGAAACCTCTACACCTCTGGGTTTCACCTACAGTGTTTAGCTGGTGAATCCACCAACCACAAAATAACATACCCCAGGAAGAATATTCACAGGTGGGGTGATTCAGCCCCAAGCAGCAGCTGAGCACCACAGGCCACTCACTCCCAGAGGAGAAAGCAACAGAGCCTTCTTGGGTTGGGATAAGGACAGTTTACTGTCAAAATCACCATGAAAGTAGAAAAAGAACAACCCATTACACTCACACCTAGTGAAAACACAAAATACCTTACCAACCCAACAATTACAGAGTGTTGCCCAACAGGACAGATGGACAGACCAACCAGATGCCCCAGCTGCACTCAAACTGTCCTAGAGACACCAAGCCCCTACCCTTCCCCAGCCAGGTCCTTTTATGTGGAAGTAATGTCAAGTGGTGTGGAAACAGCCCAGGCTGACTCAGCTCACCTGGGCTGACTCAGCTCACCTGTGCTGGCTGCTTGGGGAGGTTGATTCTGGCCTGGCCAGAGACAACAGGCATCCATAAGTAGCAGAACTACAACTTGAATGCAGTGAAGGTCACAGTTTTTTGATGGCTTTTACAAAGTCCGAAAATACCTAACACTTCTGATTTTTGGTATCTCAGAATCTATTTAACAGAACTAGAGGTTTTTGTTTGGTTTTAGTTATTATTTATATTTGTGGAAATCTGCTCTTGCAAAAGCCAGGAAGCTGCTATGGGATAGACATATCTCTCATTAACATTGTGCCTAGCATTCTTCGTTTGCATTCCACTAAGCCCAGAGGTCTCCCTGAAAACTTCTATTTCTCCCTTTAGGTCTATTGATTTGGCTAACAAATTGATTTTTCAGTGCAATGCACTGCGGTAATCACACTTGGCAATCACAAACAAGGGTTAGCATAGCCAAGCGTAGGAAGACAGGGTGCAGTTTCCTGCCCAGCCTCAGGCAGAAGGGGACATTTTGCACAGCTGGCACTGTGCATGTTTGCAAAAGCAACAAAAACATGCAAAAGGCCCCCAGGCTTTACATTTTGACACATCCCAAAGTTCATTCTAGTTGAAGTGCTTCGTTTTGCCAAAAGAAACTGCACATCGTTGGGGAGGGGAAAAGTGAGGAAAGGAGAAATAACTAGTTCTAATAAGACTGAAGACAACTTATCCTCTTCCTTGACAAAAAGACTACTGTTTGTGCCTGCCATTTTTGCATTCTGCCCCAGACCCATAATCAAACTCCAAAAACCCAACCCAATCAAAATCCAAGAAGGAATTGCAAAAGTTTCATCTGTAACTTGACTGGTGTTAGACAATCTTTCCATTATGAAGAAATGTAGGTTTTGCCTATAGAAATTTTTCTATAGAGCCAAGCATAATGCATGCACCAGCAACCAATCAATACTGGATACCTTGAAGAAAGACATAAAAACTGAAGATGGTGGATGATTTTTCATTAAACATTTTCTAGAAGAAAAATAGTATTTTTGGTAAGCAATCTTCTGGTCTTCAACTGAAAAAAAAAATCCCAAAGATGCTTTCACAAACAACTGTAAATGCAAAGTGGTGGCTTTAATCAGGGAAGTACAGATGAGGGAGAAGTAAATAGACAAAAGACCACCTAGTAACTGTGGTATTTTTTCAACTTTCCCAGGACAAATGTAAGCACATTTCTGGACCAGACCTTGACAAAACCCATAATGCAATCAAGCAGTACTCCTAGTAAAAAGCGTTCTGCAATGAACTGTCTAGGCCTTGTATCTGTAATAAAATTTGTGAAACCTACACTTGACCTTCTTTCTCAGCCCAGGTGTTCATTCACGTTAACCTGCTATAAAAACCAGAACTTTTAATGCACTGAGAACTAATGCCAGAGAGCACATGATCTCAGTAACCCACATTTTGAAATGGAAAGAGTTTGGTATATTACTCAGCTCTTTAGAAAACTCAGCTTCAGGTTTAACCAGCTGATACATTTTGCATGTGAGTATCTTACAGTCCTTATCCAATCTAGAACTTCATACATGGCACAGTAAAGAACACATATTATTTTCCATCAATCCCTCTTCTAAGGTTTTGCAGGAGATTTTAATGTTACGATTTGCTTGCTACTCCATGGACATGCCACGGACATGCCACCAGCCAATAGCTGTCAAGAATATGCACTACTGAAGTATTCTCTTAAATCAGGGTCACCATATCTACAATACTCTACCTGATCAGGTAGCTGTGACAAGATAATTTACACGATTATCACCCTCAACTTCACTAATGCATTTGTGCCCACCAGTTTCTGTGCTGTGGTACAGAGTTCTTGCCACTGCATGAAAGGAAAGAGTTATACAAATAGGACAACTCTCCCCAGCAGTCGTATTGGCAGCCAGAGGTGTAACCAGCACTGCCACAAACTGGCTATTAAACTTTTCAACTGGTGTCCTTTGATTTTGGTAGGCTGCTGTAAGAGGCCTTTAAAGAGAAGCTATCCAAACAAAAATTTCTCTGGACTGCAGTGGGTTTAGGATCTGGCTAAAACAATCCTAAACAATAAATACTCTTTAATTCTGCATTTATTTTACATGTGAGAACCAATAATAAACAGAGCTACCAGCTTGGTGGTTTTCTGGGGGTTTGTGTGTGTGTGGTGTGTGCATTGTATGTGTTTTAGGTTCCATTAGTGTTCCATATACAACATTCAGTGTGGACACAACCATAAGGTTCCCCCGTCTATTCTCCTCCTGGCTGATAAATAGAACAGAGAGGATGTAACAGACTCATTGAGGTTGGAATGGACCTCAGATAGACCACTCTCCTCAACAAAGCCAGGTTAACATTAAATTCACATTAAGTATCTCAGGGTATTTGAAACCTCCAGGGTCACAGACTCCATAGCCTCTTGCACAACCTGTTCCAGCATCTGACCATCCTTATAAAAGAAAACAAAACACAAACCCACCTTATATCCAGTCAGAGAGTCCTATTTCTTTTAATAAGCACTGTCTACAATTCTCGCACCATGCACCTCAGTAAAGATGAGTAAAGATTTTTCAAAGAAATGAAAAATATTTTTCAAAGGAATGAAAAGTCAAGGAATAAAGTCTTGTCGGCTTCTTGTATGTTTTCGTGAAGACTTTTTAGGACTGCAAGGGTATTTTGCATTTATTTTCAAATTCCAACAAACTCCCTAAAGCTGCACATGATAGTTTCTTTCTCCTTGCTCTCTTCCCTGCCTGCTTTCCCAGTAATCCCTTGCTCTGCTCTTTAACTATTCTCCCCAAGATCTTAGTTCCTAGCATACTTCAAGTGGAGCATTCATTCAAGAACAGATTGACTGGAAACCTTTAAACACTGAATAGTCAAAACTCAGATTTTACCTGTTTCTGTTCATGTGAACCTCCTGAAAAGCACATTCCATCCCTCCACACCAGCTTCATGAGAGAGTGCCCAGAAAACCACCACTGTATTGGCTAGAAGGGATGTTTACATTTCCCCGTTTCTTTCTGATAAAATGACCTTCGTTTTTGTCCCCATTCTATGACTAAACAATTATCTGTAAGCCATTTATGTTTTTCCATGTAAAGGTTTATAAAAATGCATTGAATTAGTGAGTCAAGGAGCTGGATTGATTTTAATGTCCTTTCAAAACAATACAGTTGCTCAATTACTGAAACTCGCTAATCCTTTCACTTCTAGTTATGCAGTCTGTTTAAAAATCCTAAATACACTTCTCAAATATCAAAGAAAAAAACCTCTAACCCTTTTATCATTGTTCCAATTTATGTATGTTTTCTTCTCTTCTCTGTTAGCTTTCTTTACCGCCCTAATTTTCTTTGGTCTTCAACCTCCTCTTCATTCCCATCTCTTTTTTCAAAAAGATCAGTATAAAACCTATCTCATCTTTGGTCTCCAAACTTCTTTTATTTGCCTAAATAGAATTTAAGGGGAAAGAAAAAAAAAAAATCTGTTATGCGTTTTCTTTGCTACCTTTAGCCCATATTTCCTTTTAAATTTCTTCAAATAATTTTAGTTCCTTTTCTTCCATACTATTTGCTTTTCTTTCTCTCAAAGGTGCCTGATCTTTCTAAATGTAATATTTTTCCCTTTGACAGTATCTTCTACTGCTTACAAGGGTTTCTTTTGATGCCTCAGACCACTTTGTTTATGGGCTCTCCTTTCATTCTGCTTTTATTTAGACCGATTCAACTAACAGAAGTTCCAGACCAAGTTATTAGAACCATAAAACTGAAAAAGGTTTATTTTGTGAGTTTGTGTCACACTCTCACTCTCTCTGGAGATGTTAAATAAATATGTCAGGTAACTAGGCATAGGTGAGACTAGTTCCAATGGATCTTTATACATGCCTAATATCTCCTTATAAAAATATGTGAGTATACACAGCTGTCTTGGTTTATATCCAGGTGGCAAACAGCTGGGAAGACTGAGGGCAGAATGAAGATAAGCTCCAGGTTTCCTGAAATCATAAACAAAGGCGTGCATCTATCTACATTTTCTGGGGCCCCGTTTGTTGCCCTAGACATCACCAGAAATATATTCATCGAGACGGAAGACTTTCAGTGTGTTTCTGCCATCGCAATCTTCAACTAGCATGGTCTCTGTATCCTCTGCTGAACGAGAACAACGCATTGCAGCAAAATGAGGACTGCAGATTTTATATCAAGAGAGATAGGACTTAATTGTTTATTGTAAGTGCCATGCTGTAAAGCTTAATAGTTAGTTAAGGATTATGCAAACATATTTCTCTGAACTAAACTTGGATTTTGACAGTGAGAGGGTATTTTTTATTTTTTTTTATTTCACATAGTTTTCAAGTATTGGACATCACAAAGAATAACCCTATTTTATTTCATATGTATTTCCAAATTTCCCTTCCATGCCTGTGTCAAATGTCTAAGAAACGTTGAGAGGCCTTTATCCAATGACTCTTTTAAAATAAAATGCATACAAGTTACAGTAAATGAGACCAGAAAGAAACCTGTACCGTATGGTCCAATGAGCCACAGTACCCAATGAGCTCCCTGAAATACTGGGCTAGGCACCCTGAGCCTTCTGGTATAGTTAGAGGGATTTTTTTAATTCTTGCCCTTCCAGTGGCCCTGCTTGTCAGGAGAAGGGGAAAATGCTACCCTTGTGCACATCTGTCAGCCCAGTAGCCAGGGCAAGCCTCAGAGGTGGGGAGTACCCTCAAGCTAAGCACAGGAGCCGAGCCTGTCCCCCCTGTTTCCTGGTTAAGTGCTATAACCAGTAACTTACTAGTAATGTCCTGTTCCTAGTAAGCTGTCAGGTAGGTGTTAGGCACTGACACACACCATTGCACCTTCCAAAAAGAGTCTGTGAGAGCCCCAGTACCATATGTGTATTTGGAAAGCTCAGAAGTCACACCAGGATAGGCATCATGCCCCAGTCCCACCAGGGCAGGGAGGCAGGGATCTTGCTGCCTGGAGAGAAGCAGCTCTGGCTATGAGATCAACACAGATTTCTAGCATCAGCAGAAGTGTCACTTCTTCAGAGACAGTCACCTGAGACATTTCTGGGATTAGTTTATCACCAAGCTGAGGTTTGTTAGATCACAGCAGTGGACTCTAATGTTTCTGGTCCACCTAAGTCCTTTTTTAAGTCTTTCCTGTTAATATAAAAGTAAGGTCACAGGGCTAATATTGATTATGTCTCATACCATGCACAAAATGTTTCTAGGCACTTCAAATATTATACAAACTAAAAGAGATAACGAACAGTAAAGAAAAAATTCCACAAAGAAATCCTCACTTGCAAACATGTCATGACCCTCTTTTCCCAAAATGTCTACAAATGAAGGTATCTACTGAAGATTTAAAAAGCACCTAAGCATGCTTTGTATATCTTGAATACACTAGTTTTGGATGCACATACCTTGAACATACAATTGATAACTGCTGTTGATAAGTCATTCGGTACTGTCAATTTTTAACTCATTCCCTACTACTGTAAGCAGGGAGTGCTGAGACAAGGCTGGTGGCATATCATGGCTTTTTCTCATTAGATTTTTACATTGATGTATGAGAGAACAATCAGTTTGCTTTGAGCTTCCCTCCAGAGAAATACTACAGAATACAATCCTCAGTCCAGGTTTTATTCCACAAAACACTGAAATTGCAGTCACCTATGTTCTAGAGGAATAAAGGCAGCTGGGATATACATTATACACAGCAAATTTATTTATCTATCCAGTTACATGGTGCTTATATTTGCGGCTAGCAAGCATGAAGCCCATAGTTTTGTATGGTTCCAGGCACACAAGAAATGGGATCATAGTTCCCCAGCCTAACAGAGAACAACAATGTGCCAGGTCACCAGCACTTAAATGATACAACAGCAACCAAGATTCAAATCAAATGCCACCTTCCACATCACTGACCTTTTATAAGGCCTCACCAAATCCTCTCTCTGAAGGTTCAGCTCCACCGAAAAGCAGAGCCGCCTGCCAGGCTCTGGCTTTATTGCGCTTCTCAAAACCTGACAGGCAAGTCTTGCCCTACATCTTATTTTCTGCTGTGGGGTGTTCATCTGGCTCCCTACCAGAAGCAGACACACACACACACATTCAGGGACTGCGTTGTTAGAGGCCAGAACAATAGGGGACTTGGGAAGCATGAGGACAACTACAACACTGAGACACCAGGCTGCTGAGCCTAGGCCCTCTCCTCCAAAATTAATCAGATGAAGACGCTTGGATATTACTTTAAAAACAGATCCATGTATACCCTCCCAGAGGTAAGGCATGGGCTTTCTGAGTCTGCATCCAGACCAAAAGGGGGTTTTAGTCACCAACTGAGCTACACTTTATGAATTCACAGAGCTGCTTCAGAAACCTGTTTGTGCATCTAGCCCTCGCAAGGTTGCACATGGAATGAATTCACAACATAATTGTACCTTGTGTGAAAAACTACAAAATTAATTTAAAATCCAGTAATTCCATTGGCTGACCCGAGTCCCTGTATTTTGAGAAAGTTATTAAATTATTTCACACTCCCATTCTTCATGCCAGTCCTGATTTTGCAGATCTCTCTGATACCTTGCCCTTTGTCAAGGAGGAATGTGTGAGCTTTTTACCCTTTACAGAACACCTTCCTGCTGCTGACCAACCCCACTGCAACTAATCTGAGCAGGCAAGTTGCACACCCTGTAAGTCAGATGACGGCAGAAAAGCAGGAGCATTCCTGCTTGGAAGAGGGAAACAGTGCACAGGGAAAGCCCATCCCTGTGGATATGCAGGCAGTGTCCCTTTGGAGAGAGAGGGAGCAGAATTGCATGCAGAGTTCAAGGTGTGACCTCAGGGACACAGGTCCAGGGCTAGGACCCACAGAAAAATAATCTCTCAGACTTTTTAACAGGAACAGTATTTTTTTTCTAAATCAAAATTCTAAACAAAATCTTTTGGGTTTATTCATAATGTCTCTGTCATTTGTCCCAAGGAATCACAACAATTCAGTGTTTCCTGTGAGGAAACAATTACCTTAATAAACAAAATAAAATAATGCAACCGAGATACCTGAATGAGGAGATCTGAAACCTCAGCATTTCTGGAGAGGGGTTTGTGATGTACTGTCAGTGTTAGACACATAAAAAACCCAAAATGAAGGAGGTAAGGCCCCTGTACTGTTTATAGAACTATCGAAGTATTTTGTCTCTGTAGCCCCATATAGCTAAATATTAATGAACAAGGGATTACACATAGGGTTCTTCTAAGTTAAACATAATGCAACTATATGAATGCTGTAATGACATACTAGTAGTTATGTGTCAGTGGTAAAGAACATCAGGTCATTTCCAAGTGCTTATTTAGTTCAGGTGAGGTCACACTTTGTCTGACCCCATACATGCTTCTCCCATTATAACCACTCAGCACTTCATTGCTGGCTTACCATCCTAATGAAATGAAACTCAATGAATTAAACTAAGGAACAGTAAAAGTTATAGCAGGATTCTGGAGAGGAGTGTGTTGAGTTCATACATTTGACAAAACTATATGAATTCCTTTAAGGGGGTTCTTATTTTTATTAATATCTTGTCATCTGTGTTTTTTATAAATTTTATAGGAATCTGTTCTTGTAATTTTAACATAGATTTAGTTGGGTAATATTTTATATGTTAATCACTGTTGAATTAGTCTGCATAGTATTAAAAAGACATACAACTTTTTCTAGAATAAAAATTCTTGGGAAAGTGATTACTACATCTGAAAAAAAATAAGCTTCTTCCATATTTGCTCCCAACAAACCTTTTGAACATTTATGGTTTCTGCTATTAGTAAAAGTCAAAACAGAATAAGATAACAAAAACTTCTTGTAATCCCCCTACAGACCTGACGTTTTTCTAGTCAGAAAACTATTTCTTGGGGAATTGTAACTGCTCTTAACAGAGAGCATCAGAAAACTGTGATGCTGCTTTGTGTCTTAAAAATAGATCTAAATAATACTGAGGACCTAGGCTCACATAGGAGCTACACAACGTCAAGTAAACATTAGAGTCTGATCAAGTGAAAGAAGTTCATTTTCTCCATCAAAAAGCAGTTAACTAAATTAAAGAACAGTACTGCTTGCTGTTAAAGTTGTCACAAACATTATTTGAAGATATAATTCTAAAAATAACTTTGAAAATACTTAGTATGTTACTGACAGATAGGCAGTTCTAAGTATGCGCATTCTTTATTCTGTGTTTACTAGGAAATGTAGTCTTTGTCTCACAGTCATCTTAGATCAGATATTAAATGCTTTTTTATGGCAGAGATTGCTTGTGGTCCAGTGAGCTGATGCTAGTGGAGTAAAAGGAAGTACCTTATTGCTGGGCTTTGAAGCTGCAACAATTCTAGTTCAACAGATAATGGATATACAATGTTACAAGTAAAATACACTTCTGCTTAATTTACAGAGGTTTCAATAATTAATTTAATAGCATATTAATATAGTCAAATGTGTGTCATATCATAAAAATCGTTGTTCTGATAGCTCTTCTGAATGCTAAAGTCCAATGTAATAACTGCTTTTTAATCAACTAGAGTCGACTCAGTCTGAGAGAAATCATGTCCATGTACTTTTGAAATGGTTTGAAAGATTGATTTCAACTTTTTGGGCCAGTGGACCAGACAATACCTACAATATTTACTACAAATCATCCAGGTCATCCAAATTTTAACATAAACTGTTATTTTAGTAATTGTCTCTATAGAAAGCTGTTCATTTACAGAATATTTTTTTTTTAAGTGCCCAAATAGAACTATCAAGGTCTCTTACAAGGGGTGAAAGCTATCCAATACCAGCAGCATCAGGCATGGGGATAATTTGAGGGAAAACTCTGAAAAAAGACTACTGGGATCAGCAACACAACCCTTTGTCATGTTACTGAGAGTCCTAAACTGCCCTCACCAGAGAGATCACCACATCTCACAGGCCGCTCTCAGTAAAGTGGAAAGTAAGAAAGAAACAGGGGCATTGGTTTTAAATTGTGCAGAGCGGGGCATCATGGCCTCTGAATCCAGATTAACTGAACTTCCTAGCCAAAATAAAAACCCAAACCATTTCTCACTGCCATTTCAAGTGCTGAACTTCAAGTGGAGATACCCTGTGCATACTTCTTTTGAGCTACGGAGGGCTGAAGAGGCAGGACTTTGGAATTCAGTCTAAGACATAGTATCTTAAGAACCAAATACCTACATGAGCAATATAATGCTCTTTCCATAAATATGGTGTCTAATGCCAGGATTATGGTGTCTAATGCCAGAAAATCCAAAGAGCTCTGTGGAGACAGAAAAGTAGAAATATATTACAAGAGAAATGCATTAGTCTACAATGGAGGAAAACCACTCTCTGTGTAGAGACCTTGTTGCAACACAGAACCCGTTCTCTTCTCTGTGAGGAACCCTAGCTCCTGCTCCTACTTTTTATCTGGATAATGACAAGTTATACACCTCTGAAATCTGGTGTCAGACGCTAGCCCCTCTTCTTTTCTGATGAGAGGACAGAGTTGTTCTAAACTCCTTTATCCAGGGGTGAATAAGGACTAAATCCGTGGCACTGTCAAGTCAGAATATTACACCTATCAAAAAGCATCACATAGAAAGGGCAGTGTGGGGGCTCCAAGGACTACAAGCAGACCCTTTCCAGTTTCCATTTTCTGAAATTACAGCCTATCTTGATTTGTAGGGGATGGGGAGGGTAAATGTACAGACCAGAAATGCCTGCCACAGTATCAAATGCTTCGCCTTGGTGCTTGATGTGTACAGTACAAAGTAGTGTCGTCCTATTTTTTTACTGCCAGCAAGAAGCCTGAGAGAATTTCCTCCAAGGAATTTGAGGGCAATACATTAGTCTCCTCTTCAAAGCTGAATGGTACTTGCCAACATAACACAGCTATTATTTTTTTGCCAAGGAAGCAATGTTTCAAAAGTACAACAGTCAAAGCAAAAGTATCAAAGAAAAAGAGTTGACTTCTAGAAGGTTTCAGAAGGGGACTGTAACTTGGTACAGTGTCTTTCATGCAATGGCACTCAGAAGAGATTATACAGGGTGCAGTATCTTTCTGAACCATGATTTGAAGAACCTGACCGTTCAGCACTTTGAGGTAATTTTAAAATTCATTTTCCTAGTGACTAAGCTGTTAATGATCTACCTCCACATATCTCTAAGAAATTGGAGCGGAACACACTTTAAGAATCAAAAGGCTTCATCTAGGAATCAGTTCAGGGGCTAGTGATAGATGGCTCCTCTGCTGAGAGAACGCAACCCTTGGGTATGACTTTCCACCTAGACAGCAGGGGTATCATCAGACTTTGAAAACTGTTCTCTCACTGCTAAAGAATATTTATATCTTCTGTTCCTCAAAGAGACTGAGGACTTGAGAAAAAATGAAGCATTAAGTTGCAATATACCTCTGAGATAAGCTCTCACAAGGAGTATAGGCAAATATATATATTTTGTAATTAATTTAAGCTCGTTTATATACTGTTCAGCCTTAATACTTATTTGTAATCAGGCTCTACAGGTGAAAAACAAAGTAAAATATTCTTCTTTGACTTACCAGACCAAATTTACCTTTAAAAATATAGGGTTACTAAATTATTTAACAAATATAATTCTTTCTAATATTTTTCATAGAACATATGCAGAGAATTAATTAGCTGGTTAGATGGCTCAAAAAACAGCCATTTTTCTAAGGTTTATTTCTAGAATTTGTTATGGTTTAACCTAGTTGGCAGCTAAAACAGCCACACAGTCACTCATAACCTTCCTCCCATAGGATGGGGGAGAGAATTAGAATGTGGGGGAAAGTGAAAAGACTCATGGGTTGAGATAAATACAGTTTAATATGGCAGAAAAGGAAAAAAAAAAAAACAACAACAACAGAATATAGAAACCAAGTGATACACAGCTCAATTGCTTGCCAGATGTTGATCACCAACACTCAACTAGTTCCCAAGCCATGGTCCAAGCCCCCAGCCAACTTTCCCCAAGTTATACTCTGAGCATGGCATCATATGGTATGGAATATCCCTTTGGCCAGTTTGGGTCAGCTGTCCTGGCTGTGTCCCCTCCCAGCCTCTTGGACACCCCCAGCCTTCTTGCTGAGCAGGATGAGAAGCTGAAAAGTCCCAAATTTAGTGTAAACATTGCCTAGCAACAACAATATATCAGTGTATTAGTAACATTATTCTCATCTCAAATCCAAAACACAGTACTATACCAGCTCCTATGAAGAAAATTAACCTTATCTCAACTGAAACTGAGAGAGATATTTAAATTCACTTTATAATCCTTCAGAGTAGCTATCTTTAAATTCCATTTAAGAAATCCAAGTATCAAGAACTATCAAGAAAATAGTTATTGTATCTATTTCTGTATATATTACTACCATGTTGCTGTATGGAGGTTAACTTTGTAAGTGAAGGATTTTATCCTTAACACCTTATCTTTCTCTCACAGCCCATTAAAGAGTTTTATATATCATATCAATTTTGTCTTTCATATAATTTGCACACTCTACTAATTTAGCTTGGTTTATTCATTCTAAAATTACTAATATAGAATATGTTCCACTTTGTGGCACAGATAATCACTTCTACAAGCATTTTTTAATGTTTGAGAAGTTAATCAGTCCTTTACAAGAACACTTAAAAAAAATCCTCTCAGCAAACATGTCAGATGTTCTTAAGACAGAATTTCACGTAATTCCGTTATAATTTTTCCCTGTCAGATTTCATTAGTTATAAAAGCAACCCCACAGCCTGTGTTATGAAAGAAAATACACATTAGTTTAATTGCTGAGATATATTCTGATGGTTGCCGCTTTCACTTCAGATTGTCTCCTTCCTTCAGATGTGCTTCTAGTAACAACTTACTGATATAAAGACAGATACCTGTCAGAATTCGCTTCCTGAGACAGTAGTAAAACAATTTCTCTTCTTCCTTTTCTACACTGAGCAGCTTCAAAGTTACAAAGGCACAAGGACAGAATGAGTGAACATTCTAGGATTATCATTTCAAAGGCGTTTATCAACATGAGTAAAATACAACACTGGAACAACTCTTCTCATTCTTTGCTGTAAATACTAATCTTAAATCTTCCCATAAATTGAACAAAGACATAAGTTTGGTGTAAGAAACTAACTAAATTTGTGACTGATTTGCTGGGAACTAAAATCTCTCAGTACTCCAGCTTTCTTTTCCATAAAAATACATCTGGTAGTTATGCCTAATTCTCAAGAATCCCAGGGGGTGGAAAAGGCTGATTTGAAACTTAACTTTCAACACTTTTCAAAAAGATGCTATCTATTTACTGGAATTCTCCATTTCCTTGAAGGGAAGGTTCTATAAAAATGCAAACTAATGCTGAGTTTTGCATAAACCCTCAGAGAAGGACTAAACTGAAGAGGAGAACTGCTACAGGGCTACAACCAGTTTCTGCCATAGAGCACTGCAACAGCCATCTTTTAGCACTCTTTGCAAACTAAGTTATCCCTAGGAATAACAACAGATATAACCAAGGTTCTCTCTGTTACTCAGTTTTGTACAAACCATTAAGCAGTATGTGCTGTGCAGAGACCTATTTAAAGAAAAAAAGAAGCTGGTTTTGTAACAACATACCCTGTCACAGCTGAAGTTACTGAAGAGAGAAAGTTAAGGTACTTTCAATCATTATATTTTTACTAACAATTTCTTGTTTGTTCATTAACAGTAACCGATGGAACATGCTGCATCCATTAAACTGCAATTCAGAATTCCTTTTGTTGTCTGGTTTGGTTAAAAAGTTTAGAAACAAAACCTTCTCACCAATCTCTGAAATGTATTAATCAAAACCTCTCAAAAAGTGGGGAAAATTTAAAAAAAACCCCTCAAACCCTGGCATCTGAAATCTTACATATGGTGGTCTTCTGACTGCAAAGAGAGTGAAGCCATTGTAAAGTGGTTTGGGATTTTATTTTTTTTTCTCCACTGTTCCGGACAGGAAGACATTGAAATCTTCAAAGCTAAGTATTTTCTGAACTTACACAAAGAAGGAAATAAATCTGAAGGAATTCTTGTTATGGCAGCTGCAGGAAAATGTTGCATCAAGCTCAGAGGAGAACAATGGTTACAAAAATTCAGAAGAATTACATATGAATTTTCATTCAAGTGAAGGTCAGTTCCTGCCCAAAGTAAGGGGGCTGTTGTCCTTCTTCATAGAAAAGTAGAAAAACTGCTCACTGGAGCTGAAGATTTGGGGCACAGGGTAAGCAGGAATGGCCAAAGTAAAAATGTCAAAAGATTTCTCTTGGAAAGAATGAGAAAAATGATGAGATCAAATCATTCTTGCCAAATACAGGCTGCTTCATATAAATAAAACAGAAAAAAATCCCTATATTAAAAATTTTCCTTAAATCATGCTTTGCTTTTATTGTGGAGTCGTCATTAAGCTCCTTTTCTGTGTACGTCTTCTGTGCAACTAACTAGTGTTTTGTTCTGGTTTAACCCTTCAGGCAGTTAAAACAACTACACAGGCATTTGCTCACACCCACTCCCCTGCCAGTGGGATGGGGGAAAGAATTGAAAATTTTAAATAAAAAATAAAAAAAAAAAGGTAAATTCCATGGGTTGAGATAAAGATAGCTTAATAGGACAGAAAAGGAGGATAACAACAACAGACAAGTGATGAACAGCACAATTTCTTCACAAGACTCTGAGCTGATCTAGCTCCCAGCCCACCTTCCAGCTATATATGGAACATGACATCATACATGATCAGTTGGGGTCAGCTGTCCTGGCTGCATCCCTTCTCAGCTTCTTTTTGGTGCGGCAGCATGAGATGCTGGAAAGTCCTTTACTACTTGGCAGGAACTGAAAACATCAGTGTGTTATCAACATTATTTTCATCCTAACTCCCCAACACAGCATTGCTCCAGCTGCTGGGGAGAAAATTAACTCTATCCCTGCTGAAATCAGGACAGGTTTCAATTAAATTTTTTCAAGTTTCTCATTATAACTGTTCAGTCCTCAGCCATTCACAAAGATGTGAAGGGTGTTCCAGTTTAGACACCTACAACCTCTACATGAGTGAAGCAAAAGTAATACAGGATCTATGGGAGACCTTCTGGTCTGGCAGCTGGAACTAAGAAGGATATCAGAAGATATCTAAAACTGCACTAGACACCTATGTCTAAGGCACATGATATGATCCCCAAATCGTAGCCAATGAGAAGCAGTACGTGCACAGTCTTCATTAATCCTAATAAAATACAAGGTGATCTTGAAAGCATGTCTTATTCTCATTTCCTAACCAGTGATGTTAGTATAGTCAGTAGGAATATCATGCTAAGGAGAGCTTGTAAGACATAACACTTAGGTGGCTTTATCACAGCATCCATTTCCCAAAGCAGTGATCCCTAACACATCACTCCTAAACTTACTGAAATTTATTTAATACACCATTATATTCTTTTTTCATTCTTACCATGATACATTTCTCAAGGTGACAGAGGAGCTGACAATGAGACGTACCATGCTGGACCTTGTTCTCACCAACAAGGAGGGGCTGGTAAAGTACTTGAAGATCAAGGGCATGGTCGCTGCATCCAAGGCTGAAATGGTGGAGTTCTGGATTCTCAGTGCAGTGAACAGGGTGCACAGCAAGCTTGCTACCCTGGATTTCAGGAGATCAGACTTTGGCCTCTTCCGGGAAGTGCTTGGTAGAGTACAATGGGACCAAGCCCTGGAGGGAAAAGGGGCTCAAGACAGCTGGCTAGTATTCTAGGCTCACTGCCTCCAAGCCCAAGGGCAATGCATCCCAGAAAAGAGGAAATTAGGCAAAAACTCCGAGAGGCCTGCATGGATGAACAAGGAGCCCCTGGGCAAACTCAAATAAAAAAGAAATCCTACCGAGGGCAGGTAGCCTGGGAGGAATACAGGGAAACTGTCTGAGCAGCCAGGGATCAGGTTAGAAAAGCAAAAGCCCTGACAGAACTAAATCTGGCCAGGGATGTAAAGGGCAACAAGAAGCTTTCACAGGTATATCAATGAGAAAAGGATGTAAAATGTGGGCCTTCTCCAGAATGGAACAGGCAACCTGGTTACCTGGGATATAGAGACAACTGAGGTACTCAATTACTCTTTTGCCTCATTCTTCACTGGCAAGAGTTCTAGCCACATCGTCCAAGTCATGGAGGGCAAAGGCAGGGACTGTGAGTATGAGGAACTGCCCACTGTAGATCAGGATCAAGAACACCTAAGGAACCTGAAGTTATGCAAGTCCACGGGATCTGATGAGGTGCATCTGCGTGTCCTGAAGGAACTAGTGGATGAAGTGGCCAAGCCACACTTCATAGTATTTGAGAGGTCCTGGCAGTCTGGTGAAGTTCCCGCTGACTGGAAAAGGGGAAACATAATCCCCATTTTTAAAAAGGGGAAAAAGGAAGATCCAGGGAACTACAGGCAGGTCAGTCTCACCTCTGTGCCTGGCAAGATCATGGAGCAGATCCTGCTGGAGACTACGCTCAGGCACATGGAGAAAGCCAACATGGCTTCACTAAGGGCAAATCATGCCTGACAAATCTGGTGGCCTTCTGTGATTAACAGAGATGGTGAACAGAGAAGGGATGACAGACATCATCTTCCTGGACTTGGCAAGGCATATGACACTGTCCAGCATGACCTCCTTGTCTTCAAATTGAAGGGACATGGATTCAACAGATAGACAACTCTGTGGATAAGGAACTGCCTGGATGGTCGCACTCAAAGAGGTGTGGTCATTGGCTCAATGTCCACATGGGGATCCATGACAAGTGGTGTTCTTCAGGGATTAGTACTGGGACTGGCACTGTTCAAAATCTTTGTAGGTGACATGGACAGTGGGATAGAATGTTCTTGCCCATGGCAGGGGGGTTGAAACTAGATGATCTTTGAAGTCCCTTCCAACACAAACCATTCTATGATTTCACCTTCAGTTTTGGTGGATGACATGTTATTTCTCCCCTTGTTATTAAGGCAGGTGGGAGTCAATGAGGCCCACAGCTTTTATTACAGCAATTTGCACATTGATCTAATACTTCTCAGAGCTCAGAGGCTACAAAAATACCCTGCCTGGCAGCCGATATATAAACTATGCTTGTCAGTTTCTCAAACCTCTTTGTGATGACCTGTAGAGAGAGGCCCAGAAAGAGCTGTATGTAAAGTAAAACTAAATAATAGTAATACTTTGTACAGCAGCACTCCTCTGACATCCAGAAAGCTGTATAGGAAATCTGACACAAAAGGAGAACACATTACTGCATGTAGGATCTTTGTATTTTAGAGTGGTTTGCTTGCATCCAACATTTCCTTTGAGCTCTAAACATTCATGAGTTTGCAAGCAGTTGCAGAAGGATCTCATGACAATGAGCAAGAAGGTAACAAAATAGCAGATGAAATTCAGTGACAGTAAATACATGTAATGAGCAACCCTGGCTGCACACAGAGTAATAAATGAGCTTTCTACCCTCAAGAAAGAGGTCTTATAGTCACTGCAGATAGTTTTGCGGAAACAAATGGCAAAATGCTCACCAGTGACCAGAAAGACAGTAGAACATTAGGAAATACATAGAGAACAAAGCAGAGATTGTTATACATATCAGTAATGTGCTCAAATCAATGTTTTCCTCTGCTTTTTACAAATATACCATTACTAGAAAAAGAAAAGAAGAATGATAATGGTTCTGTGTAAAAAAATAAAGCCAAATTAGATGCTACAGAGAGGAAAATTAATACTAACAGGGGTGTAACAGAAATCCATACAGCAAAAAGCATCTTGCAGTGGGTGAACAGGGAGTGGATACTCGCTGCTGATAATTGAAGTCCTAAGAGTCATCACACAAAAAATATTTGGTATTGGACTTTAAGCAAACAGAAATAAGTGTAATCAAACAGTCTGGTTACATTAGGATTGCCTGGATTGTTACAAATGAGTTCAAAAAAGGCACAGGCAAACTAATGTAATAAAATTCCATCTTGAACAATTAAACAAAAATAAATGTGAGCAGGAAACCCTTACAGATGTTTGCTGGAAACTGTACGGTCCATTTGTTCATCAAGTATTTGTCAAGTTTCCTGCAAACAAATTCTATTTGTAAATTTGCAGTAATCTACCAGGATAACATCTGGAAGCATGAAATATTCTGAATTTGAAATTTAAAGTGCACAACTGGTCTTATAATTAAAATCACATTACTTTTGTTCCACAACTGAAGTAAACAGCAGGAGATTTGAAAACCTCATCAGGACTGAGATTCCCACAGAGTGAAGGTGAGACAATTTGAAGGGGAGTCAGAAGGAAGTTCTGGAATATTACGAAACATTTACCTTTATGGTTCAAATAAATTTTGCACAGAACACCATTTCTATAAAAAATTAATTCATAGCCCAGTAGCCAGGGCATCATTTGGAGAAGAGAACTTTGTTCTCCCCTTCTTAACTCTGCTGCTGTTGCTCCCTCACATCTTTTGTGCTTTAACTATTTCACCTACAAAACAGACAAAGTATTTTACAAAAACAGCCACTTTATTGAGATCTATGAATTAAATGCTCATTTACTAACCCCCAGCCTACAAAGGGAACCTGACAGAGCTACACTATTCAGAGACAATGGTGGACTAATTTGAGTAATCTGGCAGAGGTTGACAAAGAACGATTAGAACAGCTCTAAAAAATGTATTTTAAGGAAGTCTCTGCGCATTGTCAAGGTCTTTATTAATTTTCCTGATTAACCTTTTTACAAGATTTCTAGATTACTCTCTGTTGTGAGAATGGTCTTACTTACATCTCATTCCCATCAGATGGCTGGTTGCCCATGCTCTCTTAGGATGATGGCAACTTGTTTGAAGTACCAGATACTTGATTACTAAACAATGCTTTGTTTGTTCAAGTCAGGCCTTGAGAATACATGAGTGTCAAGGTCTAAGTTTCTAATAATAATAAGGTTTTTTCCTTTACCACATTACTAACCAATCCAAGGTTAATTTTATTACCTACTAAATGTGGTATTTTAAGTCTGTTTGTATGAAACAGTTTGATAGGGTGGGTTTTTTCCTAGCTTAAAAACGTGTTATGTGTTTCTGTTGTCCTAGATCATATTAATACTCCATAGGTCTAACTTTAATTGAATACCATGAGACTACTGGTGGTGAACAGCGTGGCCTTCCTGATACTGGGTTGAGTTTTGTGCTGATTTTAGATTCACAGAAGCTAGTAAGGGGCTGTATTTTGAATATGTGCTAAAAACAGTGTTGATAACACAGAGATGTTTTCATTGCTGCCGAGCAATGCACACACAGCCAAGGCCTTTTCTGCTTCCCACCCACTGGTGCAGAGGCTGGGGGTATACAAGGAGTTGGGAGAGAACACAGCCAGGGCAGCTGACCCCAACTGACCAAAGGGATATTCCATGCCATATGATGTCATGCTCAGCATATAAAGCTGGGGAAAGAAAAAGAAAGAGGGGAACATTTAGCGTGATGGTCTTTGTCTTCCCAAGTCACAGTTACACATGATGGAGCCCTGCTTTCCTAGAGATGGCTGAACACCTGCCTGCCCACAGGAAGTGGTGAATTAATTCCTTGTTTTGCTTTGCTTGTGCATGTGGCTTTTGCTTTACCTGTTAAACTGTCTTTAGCTCAACCCACAAGTTTTCTCACTTTTACTCTTCCAATTCTCTCCCTCATCCCACCAGAGTAGTGAGTGAGCAACTGCACAGGGCTTAGTCGCCAGCTGGGGTTAAACCATTACAAAATTACACCAGCTCCCTCTAGACTTTGCTAGCTGTCTATTCCTTGTATAAATAAATCAGGGAGTTAATATTGCCTTTACATATCCCTGTATATTATGACTTAGCTTAATTCATTAATTTAATTAATTCTTTCCCCTGTACCCTGACAAATAATCAGCTAGGTCATGCAACCTTACTGTGTTGAGACCTGTTGCAGGGTGTATCCAGTTGAGAATATTTGATTCTGGGACACGTATTTCCCCACAGATCCTAAGTGATGTGTGTACTTCTAGCCTGCAGGACACTGGGAGAATCATGTTACAACAAAACAAACGTATTACAAAACCCAGTCAGACTATGGTCACGTATCACCTTGAGGCACTTTGTTTATACCTTCATAAAAATATAAAACTAGTAAGAGATATGTAGTTTGAAAAATGCAGTGTACCCAAGATTGCTTTATGTATTGTTAGATATAAGGTTAAAAAAATATATATCAAAGTGCTTATGTACAGATCTATCAGGAAGACCACTTTCTAGATACAGAAATGTGCCAGTATGAAAAAGTCAACCTGCCATAGTTCAAAGATTATTAAAACAAGTGTGCTTATATTTCATAAGCTGTCTCCCATTCCATGTAGAAAATACAAACTATCAATATGCTATGTCAGGACAATACCTGTGTGCAGTAAACAACGCTAGTGAATTTATATGCCTGAATGTGGCATGCCTTCACTGCTAAATGAAAACACAGAGAGCCAATTTAAACAGTAAATTCAAATTGGTGACACATCTCAGCAACTGTTTACGTAGAATAAATTTTCCAGATTGCCCACAAAATGAAACAAATTTACCTCACATGGAATCATAGGTTGAATGCCAAAGACTGAATTCAAGCTTTGCTGTGGTTGGTATCATACAAAAGATTCTGGTAAGAGTTCAGCCCCACGTAACAATGGCTCAGTTGACACTGGCAGTCGTATTTCAAACAGCAATAAGGAAGAAGAAAAAAAGTGAAAGGAAGGGAGCCTAGGGAAAGCAAAAAACCAAGCACTAGCCCCCAACATCCACATTCTCTGTGTATAGGCTCAGTTGCCTGATTCTGAACTAGATCTTAAAATTAAATTTATTGACCTTAAGATTTCATTGATATTGAAAATGCAGAAGGAGTTTCAATAAAAATATTGTTTGCTATGTCCCCTTCAGTTTCACCACTGAGATTTCCTAAATAATGCTAAAGACACACAGTGCTGTGACTCAGCTTGGTATGTCTTTATTAAGCTGCACTGAATATAAGGACAATGAAAGACAAACACTACCTTTCTAACCTGTTTTTCCATTTCTTGTTACGTTATATACAAATGCCTCAGTACAGGATATTCTCTCCCAAGTCACATGAAAAGAAGCCTAACTCCATTTTAAGAAAGAGATTATGAAGAGCTATAGTAGACTTGAGGGTCTTCTTTTAGACTCTTAATTTTTTAGTGTTATTTTTTAAGGTTGTTAATGTAAACCTTTTTTTTTTAACACCAGCTGGCCACAATTATCTCCAATTTTTACTCCAAGAGCTATCAGGCAATTTAGATATAATGTTTGATCATCCTCATCAAATATTTTTGAGAGCTCAGCTTGAGATATATGATTGAACTTTATACTACTCTAAAAGCATTACTCAATTGTTAACTGTTGTAATTAACTGATTTATCACAGATTTTAAACTCATTTCCTCAGAAGACAGTTCACTTGGAATTCTTACTGTCGTATTCCATCTCTCCTAATAATCTTCCAAGCTTATTACAAAGGTTCTGTTCAGAAAAAAATTTGCATAAAAACCTAAATTGAAAATAACTGAACCCAGAATGACACTGCCTACAATTGCATGAGTTAGTGTAAGATACATGCAAGGAAGTGCATGGTAGGTAACAATGCTGGCAACATGTGCATCCCACATAAAAGTAAATGGATTTAAACACTCTGAAAATGTTAAAACTAGCAAAAGCAGTAATGGTGATTACCAAAGTAATCTAGAGGCAAATGTGCAGTAGAAATAAGCAAAAGGAGAAGACCATGGTAGAAAGGCTGCTCAATTTTGATGACTGGCAATGGTTTCAGTGAAAAAGGACCTCTTCCAGGTTAAAGCCTAAAATGATTAGACTTGCATGACCTAAGAAGCACTACCCAAACACAAACATACTGATTTCAGTGCAATAAGGACTCACATGAACCTAGAAAATACAACAGGATTTATTTCTATTGGAATAAAAGCCATCTGGAAGTTTGGGGATCATATGTTTTGATGGTGAACATAGGTAAGTTTATTTCCTTTGATATCAGTATGAGAAGGAACGTGGGAGAATTTGTCCATCTGGCTACTGGGATCTGTCAGTGCATCTCTGAACAGAAACACAAGTTTTAAAAAATCAGCTCCCTTAAACTGACCAAACAATATTGTGATTTGAAAGTCTAGTGCAGAGGTGACAAATATTACAGCCATTTGTGTGACAGTTGCAAACTAAATGAGTTCAATCCTACTGGCACTGTGTTTTAATCAACATCATACCATATGAAAGAAATTTCAAATTCTGATATCATTTTACTATGATTTACATTATTAGTTTCATTTTTTGTGCTCTTGGACTGCACACATAATAATTTTAAAGGAAGTACCTTGTCAGGGGAACCCAGAAGAAAAATGCAGGGGGAATACTCATTTTTTCAGACTCCGAGGGACAGCTCACAGAAAAAAGAAAGGAGGTATTTCAGTAATCAACTGAGATATGTAAAAGAGCTTTGAAGCATCATAGGTCTTTGAATGCACAAAAAACCCACAAAGAAATCTTTTTAAACACTATGGGGACTCCATAAAATATGCCATAATCCACACCATCAAGCTCTCAGAAGCAGACCCTGAAAGCAAGGATTCCTCTGCACAGCAGGCAAGGGAGAGTTATTTATGAATTCTCCTTATTCCTAATCTGTCCTACCTATTGACTTTTTTCCCCTTCTATTTAAAAACTAAGTTCTTCCTAGGCAACATTCAGTAATTCGGGGTTTAAAAGCCATTTTGGTCATTGTCTTTGGGGAGTCAGTTAATCAGTGAACATCTAGGCAGATGCACTTCAAAGCCTTGGCCAGCTCAGTTTCACTGCATTTACAATAATGTTTTCTGAAGTATGACTGTAATTATACTGGACTCAGACTCTCTCTAAAAATAGAACTCCAGCAAGCTACAAAGGGCATGGCTATTCTTTTAATCTGAAGATCTATACCATATAATTTCTAGTAGCTTATCAAGTACTGCACGGTTCAAACTAGTTGTTAAAATGTTTATGAATCACATTTTTTCTGTGGCATTTACCAAATTGCTTCATACAGCCAGCGCTGTTCTTTGTGAAGCCATGCCCAGTAAAACAGTCAATCCTCAAATCAGGCAAAGGAAGTTATAATACAAATAAAACACCACCGGGTAGAACTAAATGCAAAAGTAGGGTTTTTTTTTTTTGCAGAGGTGGAAAGGTGCTAGCTCTGTTTTGCTGTAAATTATGTGAGGAAAAAGACATTACAGCATTTTTATCCAGTTAATGTTGTACTTTGTAAATTAGTGATGATTAGAACACCACTGGCTACAATAAAAATAAATTTCAGGACCAAGACTGTAAGTTTTAAAATAGATATACTGCAGAGAGGCTGCCTGCTGTGATCATTAGAAATCCCCAGGCATAAATCACCTGAACAGAGAGGACTAGATTTTAAATTAAGGCTAGATTTAAACATGAGAAATTACATTTTGTCTTTCTGGACTCTAAGAAAGAAAGAAAACTTGAGCAAGCTATCAGTATCTCAGATCATTTCACAGAGAAGACTGTGCTCAGACACTTTAAACAGCGAATGGCTGTACCATTCTTACTGATATCACATCTGTCTTATCAGGACAGGATGCAGCCATCTATTGAACTCCCTCTTGACTCAGACACTACTGCATTTACTAGGTGGGGATGCATTAGATATATTTTATGTGTATAGATTCTGTCCTGAGCATAAGCCTTACAAATAACTGTATGATACCATGTAAGATCATTAGTTCCAAGTCAACACAAACAGAAGTATGAGTGAGCAAGCAGAACTAAGACATAGTGAGGTTTGCTCACATCCCTCATCAGTTCACATGTTTCAGAACAGTTCAGCCCTCAGCTGTGCCACACAGTGGTTTGGGAATAACTCTCACAAGTGAAGCTTGCCAGCATGCGGGTTAATATAAATTGGATTTGCTGGCGCAGTTACCACTTGAGTACAAACACCTCAGCAATAGTTCCCTCCTCATGCATGCTGATCACTCCTCATGCACCATCTAAACAATATCCTGTGCAACACACATCTCCAACCGCCCTGGTACAGTCTGGTCTGAAAGGCACAACGAAAAGGCTGGTGTGGTTGAGAAGTCACCTCTTCCTATTAAGCTGAGAGAAAACAAACATTCACAAGCTGAGTTGCTTTGGGCTTAATTCAGAAGGTGTGTGCATAGTGGCACTGACACCTCACCCATTCGCTTGGATGCACTATTTGAAATAGACCCTTTTCCACACAGCTTTGTTTTGGAATGGTTATTTGACCAGTTCCCAGGTGGACAAACCTACTGCAGACTAATAGCATCTTTTCAGAAGCTGCTCAGTTTTCTTCGAAAAAGTATTAGACTAATTTGAGATAAGTTACTCCTCCTGTGGAAAAAGTCTTGTGCTGCTGCGGCTGCTGCACTAGCCTCAGCACAACCTGTTTTGTCACTGATACCACTAAATGCACCTGCATTTGCAGCATCTTAGCATTTGCCTAAACTAAAAAGCTGTTGAAAATAAACTATGACACGCATAATGCACACCAGTTGTTGACACAAACTCCGTGTGTGGATATTGTATTCTAGCTGGAAGGAGCATCTGAACTGGATGAAGAACTGAGACCACAACCTCTGCTGCCTCAACATAATTTAATTTGGCTGTCTCACATACTAACAGCTTCAGCAAGAGAGGCATACTCACTGATGGGGTAAGAAGTGTGAGAGCACTAGGGTCATGGACCTAGAAGAGCAGGTGACTTACTGCGGGTCCTCATTTCACTCCTGACGTCAAGGTTTGTGTCATCCGTAGCCTGCTGCTGCCAACAGTGAGGCCCCTGTGGGCATCCTCTCCCCGGCTGCAGGCAGTCAGGCAGATTAGCATGAGCAGTGAGAACAAATTAAACAGGGTTATCTCCCACCTCTTGCTTCAAGCAAATGGCTGCCAGGGAAGGAAGAGGAGTATCAGACGATCAAAAACCTTACATTTTGCTGCAAACAAATTACTCTGTTCTTTCCTCTCCTAGATGAGCCAAAGGACCTGGCAGATGCCACTGCAGCCACTGAGTCATAGTGCCAAATCCCCAAAGGGCAGCACGCTCTGTAACTCCACCAAAGCAAACATAATTTATGAAGAAGAATCCAACTGGGAAAGGTGCTGAGAGTCACAGGAATTTCTTGGAAAAAATATAATTCTTGACTGATAAAAACAAAATAGAAACTTAATTTATTTTGCCCAATTTTTTGCAAGTAATGGTTCATGTGCACAAACCTCATGTTGCAACCAGGGCTAAGAATATCCACCAGATTGTTTCTCTAGTATGAATATAGAGTTCTGGAGTTCTTTTCCTGTTTTCAGTCCTAAATACTACACAGCTTTATCATGCTTACCTTGTAACCCCATAAATCACAGTCCAGCTATCTAATTTTTTTAGGCCTAACAGCTATACTTTGGTAGGCAGCTACAGGCAGAAAACGAGACACCTGCAGAAAAGCACAGTAGATTTACACAGAGCAAGCTTAATGCAAAACATTAAGAATGAAGTGGTGGGAATTTGGGAGGGGAAAGAAGGTGTTGAGTGTTTGTTGTGGGTTGATTTGTTTTCAATTCATCACTAAAAGCTCTGGCATGGGGGTTGGACTAGATGACCTCCAGAGTTCCCTTCAAATCCCTACCCTACTGTTATTCTGTGAATGAAACTTTTCTTATACACAAGGCCCAAAGTCAAAGAGCTAAGATAGAATCACTGACTAGCTTGGGTTGGAAGGGACCTCAAAGATCATCTATTTCCAACCCCCCTGCCATGGGCAGAGACACCCTTCACTAGACCAGGTTTTCCAAAGCCTCATCCAGCCTGGCCTTAAACACTTCCAGGGATGGGGCTTCCACAACCTCTCTGAACAACATGTTTTGGAGCCTCACCACCCTCATAGTAAAGAATTTCTTCCTAATATCCAATCTAAACCTTCCCTTTTTCAGCTTAAAGCCATCGCTCCTTGCACTGTCACTCCATGCCCTTGCAAACAGCCCCTCTCCAGCTTTCCTGTAGGACCTCTTTAAGTATTATTGGTAGGCTGTAATAGGTGTCCCCAGAGGCTTCTCTTCTCCAGGCTGAACAAGCCCAACTCTTGCAGCCTGTCTTCACAGGAGAAGTACTTCAGCCCTCTAATTATCTTCACAGCCCTCCTCCGGACTTGCTCCAACAGCTCTGACTTTCATATACTGGGGATCCCCAAGCTGGACGCAGTACTCCAGGTGGGGTCTCATGAGAGCAGAGAAGAGGGGCAGAGTCACCTCCCTCAACCTGTTGGCCACACTGTTCTTGATGCGGCCCAGGACACGGTTGAACTGAGCTGCTAGTGCACACTGCCAGCTCATGTTGAGCTTGTCATGGATCAGCACTCCCAACTCCTCCTCAGGGCTGCTCTCAATCCATTCTCCACCCAGCCTGTAGCTGCCTCTGTAGTGAAAAGGGCTGTGTTAGCAACAGTGCAACCATCAGGTCAAGGGAAGGGATTACTCCCTTCTACTAAATACTTGTGAGATCGTATGTGGAGCACCACATCCAGTTTTGGGAACCCCAGAGCAAGGCATTGAAATACTGAAGCAAGTCCAACAGGTCACCAAGATGAGTGAGCAGATGGACCACATATCATCCAAGGAGAACCTCAGAGAACTAATCAGATATTAAGCAATTACTTCACCATCAGGTTTATCACACACCGGTACAGTTGCTCAGAGAGGCTGTGGAATCACCATCTCTGATAACACTCATACTTGACAAGTAACCCCACCTTAGTTTTCACTTTGAGTGAACGATCAGGTGATCTTCACAGGTCCTTTCTAATCAACATCAGTATATGATTCAACATAATGATATCAATTTATTAATATCTTCCTTTCCCTTTCTTCAAAATATACCCTTCCCTTCCAACAAATGTTTTACCTATTTATTTTCGTTCCTTAAAAAGACAAAACAAGAATCTCATGAACACCTTCCACGTTCTCTTCTTTGTTTGTTTGGGGTTTTTTTTTTTTACAAGCCTCAAAACACCTTTTAATATCAGAAAAAGTTCTCTCTCTAACCTGCTTGGCTAGAAATGTTCTGCCCTCTGACATGCCAGCCAACAGCATCTCTCTGACATCTAAGGAATCCATTAGTACCTGGAAGCCAGATTCCTAGGAATTAGGTCATTACTTAAGAGAGAAGACTAAACTGTAAAGGTGACTTGTTAGAAGACATTCGTCTGCAGCTCTTCTATAGCTTAGAAGATATTCTAGGAAGGATAGACAACATTTTCTTATATCTTTATTGATGACTGCAAGATTTATGGCTGATGCACAGTGTTTCCCTTGTTAGCTGAGAAAGTAATTTTTCAACAAAGCAGAAAGTGGGGGTTCTGTTTCAAAATTCATCTTCCTCTCACCATTATTTACTATGCGTTTTTCAACATGGAATAAGGTGTTTAAATAGCCTACCACACAATCAATACATATACTTTCACATACGCCTGAAACATCACCCTAGAGGAAGTTGAAAGATAGTCTGTATTACAAACTACTCTCAGTTATATCACTGCTTTCATCTGCCCGGTACAAATGTTTCTTTCTGATCATAATTTTATGGTTTTAGAGTTTGTTCTAGTTTGCTTGGGGTTTCTGTGGTTTTCATGCATTTCATGCTATTCCATGCTACCACTTACATCATTATATTGATATCAGGATTTATTTCCTGCAAAATTATGAAGAGAAGTAGGTATAAGAAAAAAACAAAGGGCAGGCAGTTCCATTTGCTCCTACAGCCGTATTTTCTCTAATATATTTTAGATGTGGATTTTTTTTCCCCTTTTAATTTAATTCTTTCAGTAATTTAACAACTGAGATTCAAAGCTCATGAAAGTTAGGAGTGTGTTAGGTGGTCAGAGAAGAAAAAAAAAAAGTAGTGTAACCAGAAGAAAGGAGGGCAATTAAGATAACATCAAAAGCAGTGTTCCTGGGCCCAGATTTGTACCTAAAAATATGCATTGTATAATGTTTGCAGATAACTTTTTTTATTACTGTCTATATGGCACAGTTCTCCCCTCATTACAATATGCATAACATTCATAAGCACAAAACATACAGAAGGTACCTATGGTAAAGTGCTTTGGGGTTATTTATCTAGGTTTAGCTAAAGAAAATTAAATTTATTCCAACCCAGCAAAACAGCTCAACTGACAATTACAAATTAATTTATTTATATCATGTTTCTCAGGTCACAAGAGACATTGACACTAATCACCAACTTGCTGCTCCAGCTATTTCACCAACGATAGCAATAAGCTAGCATTACTTTTAACATAATAAAAGCCTGATGAAAACAAACTGTCCATCAATATTTAATTAAAATATAATGAGGAACAGGAAATACAGTTCTGGGTACTGTTTAAGGTTGCATGGCACCATTTAGACACTGCTTCACGCGTCACATCTGCTTACTGACAAGGAAGCGTATGTGACACCTGAGCACAGAGTTATTGAGATAACACCATGAGTTTTAATATTCAATCCTCATTTTATGCATCCTGGGGAATCATTTTACCCTTTGCATTCCTGCACAGGTTAACCATCAACACAAGGGTCTCACCAAAACCTTGTGGAAGGTTGTGAAAATCTTTCCTTTCACTTCCATGGACTTGTAATCATGTAACATATTTTTGCTCCCAGAGACATTTGGTAGTGGTGGTCATTTGGAGGTTTTTTTAAATCCCTTATCAAAACACGTATGTTTACCATCTATTTCACAACAAATTTACTAGTTTGTTGGTGTCACTCCAAAAATACACAAAACTTTGGCAAGAAAGTGGAGAAAATTAGAGTACAAGCACTTGGGTGTTAATTCACAGCTGCTTAATATCTAAAAGCCACCAAAATCAATGTCATTGGGAAGTATACTTCTTTAATTTTGTTATTGATAACTTGGGTTCATTATTTATGGAGTTTTAATGGAACAATTCACACATTTGGGCCCAAAATTCATCACAGAGAAAAGAAATTTATCTATTTTCATCTCGTGCAGGCTTCATAATGCTAAATTAAGCTAGTAAGACATTATCAATTTTCCCAGGATCCCTGTCACTCACACCCAAACAGAAGAGTTAGAAGCATAAGCTCTGCTTATATTCTTTCTGCAACACAGTAGGAAGATGCGAACCTGGCTACAGAAAGCAAACGTCCTAGGTTTGCCAAGCCAGTGAAGAGGGCTTTAAACTGAAGTAGTCTATCCCACTCCTGACAGTTTGATGCCAGTGCCAGCAGTAGATGCTCAGAACCCAGAGAAGGACCACAGGCTGCAGGAGAGCACCTGACTTGCAGTGCAGAGGAACTCCAGCCATGCCAGCCAGTCAGCTTCATCAGGGGCTCAACTGAAATGCCTCCATGCAAACACACCTAGCATGGGATATAAACAAGCAAGGGCTCTAGCCACACCATCCAAGCCTCAAAAGGCAATGGGAGAATGAAGAACCAGCCACTGCAGAAGACCAGGTTTGAGACTATCTAAGGAACCTGAAAGCACACAAGTCCATGGGATCAGATGAGACGTACCCACAGTTCCTGAGGGAACTAGCAGATGAAGTTTTTAAGCCATTATTCATCAAAATTGCAAAAAATTGTGGTAGTCCATTGAAGGTTCCACTGACTGGAAAAGGGGAAACATAACTCTCATTTTCAAAAAAGAATAAAAGAAAGTTCAAAGAAACTACAGGCCAGTCAGTCTCACCTCTGTACCTAGCGAGATCATGGATCAGATCCTCCTGGAAACTCTGCTAAGGCATCTGGAAAATGAGGTGATTGGTGACAGCCAACGTGGCTCCACTAAATGCAACTTGTTGGAGAGAAGGGAATGCCATCCAGAGAAACCTTGAAAGGTTTGTGAGATGGGCAGTGCAAACTGAAATTCAAAATAGCCAACTACAAGGCCCTGCACAATTCTAAGCACAACTACTGACTGGATAGAGAATAGATTGAGAGTAGCCCTAAGGAGGATTTGGAGGTATTGGTTGATGAGATACTCAACATGACTCACAATGAGTGTGTACTTGCAGCCCAGAAAGCCAACAATATCCTGGGCTGCATCAAAAGCATAACCAGCAGGCTGAGGAAGGTGACTCTCCCCCTCTACTCATTTTCATGAGACCCCACCTGGAGTAATATGCTCAGTTCTTGGACTTCTAACGTAAGAAGAATATGGACCTGCTAGAGTGAGTCCAGAAGAGGGAGTTTGGAATCAGATGATCTTTAATTTCCTTTCCAACCAACCCCGTTCTATGATTCAATGGTTTTTATTCCAAATACTCACCAGGGGTAAGATTACTGATGAAAGGTATTGCAAAGCATCAAGTTACAAAAAAATGTAACAAGTACTAAGAAGTTCTTTGTTTAAAATGGCTTCAAATAGTAGAAAGCTTAGGACCTAGAACTACAAAAGAATGCAGAGCCTTTTTATGGAAAAGAAAAAAAAAGGAACAATTGAAAAGACACTTCTGTATTGCAAGAATTCACCTGAAAAGCAAGTATGGTCACATTCAAGTGAACTGTGCATGAGCCAGCTCAGTTCCAGAAAGTATGGGTAAATGGGTTATTAAGTCAAGGACAGGTAGCTGAATGTCAAACCTACCAGTACAGGGCTGCAACGGATGACTCACTGGCCAGTATCAAGTACCAGCTTGGAGGCTTTGGAAAAATGCTCACCTGTGAGATTAGGTGAGAGGCTAAAGTTGATCTGATTAAACTGATGCAACGTGCATGTCAACAAGCACTAGCATGCAAAGAAGTTTTACAAACCTTAGTTCAGTTAGATTTAAATAAAAATCTGGATTATTTCCTTGACAAATCCTAACAACAATAAAAATAACAAAGAACTGTTTAATTTCACCCATGTTTGACCTCACACAGTTTGTCGAAACCTTCTCACCCTAACAGCCTGTGAATGAAATCCTGCTTGGTTCTGAGGTCACTAGAACCACCAGGTTGGTGCGACTGGCTCTGACCAGAAAACTTCAGGTGAGGCATGGGACTTCTGTTTCCTAATCTGTAATATGCACCAATTTCAGCATGTCTTGATGTACATTAGAATCTGTAACTTCGGCTGAGCTCCAAACCACACTCCTACCTCCTCAACAGACCCACTTAAAGCACCAATTTTAGGTTATTTAACCAAAGTAAATTGCTGAAACCACTAACTTCTGCACTCTAACATAACTGCAGATCACCTCAGGAAGTCCATCTGTACTCCAGGTGAATGAGCTAACTGTTGAATACATGGAGGAATACACATTGCCCTTTCAGGTTTCATTATCTAGACGACTCACAGAAAAGTTACCATTTAAGTTTTTGTTAAGTTCAGATAGATTTTGAAATAGTTTTGGCTGAAAAAAGCTGTATTTCTAGGAAATAATATAATAAATAAAAGTCTTGTTCCAGAGCTATCCAAAATAGCCTGCTTCTGACCTAGCGAATTCAGGGAAGGAGAATTAAAGAGTAATATAACTGTATCATGGCATGTTTTCTTTTTGTTGGAAGTCAGATGATCCAATACATTCTAGCAAAGATATTCCTTAAGCTGTAGTATCTGCTGTCTCTCAAACAAGAGAGTACTGACAATGCCATCAGTAAAACAACTTCAAGAAATAGTTTCCCATATATCTTTTTCAGACTTAATTGTATGCAACCACACAAGATCAGTTGTTCTGAGAGTTTGCTTGGGTACACTTCTAACTGAATTCATTTGCACATGTATCTGTCTTAAGCTTGCCAACTACCATTGCATTTCCTGCCTTTCAGGGGATATTTTCTCCTTTTTTGTGGCCCCTTACACAAAGCCAATGCATGTGACAGCACTTCAGTGACAAGAGATCCATAACACCCCTTACAGTTTCATGAGCTCCTTTATCCTGGTTTGATCCAGCAGGCACCTACAAACACACAGCCGTTTACTGCTTCCCCGTCCCCTGCAGCAGGATAGGAGAGAGAATCAGGGGGAAAGAAAGTGAATTCGTGGGTTGAGATAAAGACAGTTTAATGTGTCAGAAAAGGAAGAGAATAGTAATAATAGTGACAAGAAAACTATATGCAAAACAAGTGATGCACCAGACCCTCAGTGCCCAGCTACAAACCCCCAGCCAGTTTCCCCCAAGTTATACACTGAGCATATTGCCCTATGAGATATCTCTTTGGCCAATTTGGATCAGCTGTTCTGGCTCTGCTCCCTCCCAGCCTCTTGGGCACCCACAGCATCCTCACTGGCAGGACAGAATGAGAAGCCGAAAAGTCCTTGACCTAGCGTAAACACTGCTTAATATACTGATATTTGTTGTTGCTATCAACATTATTCTCATCCTAAATCCAAGCCAGCACAATACCAGCTCCTAGGAAGAAAGTTAACTCCATTCCGGCTGAAACTGTGGCATTCACTAATAGGCCCCTAAAACAGGATTCATTGAACACATCTCATAGTTAGATAAACATACTGCTTGCTTCATAGGTAACTCTAGAAATATGCTACCACCATCTTTCCTGGATTCTAACTCTTAACTTTCATTTTAAACCTATCTGCTGTCAGCTATGAGAAACTACTTCCTGACGCTCCATTTTGCAACACACAAAGTGACCTCCTTGGTGCTGGGCACTGAATGCACAGCAACTTGGAAAATCTCATTTTGAATGGGGAAAGAGGAGATGAAGTAACATTTACAGCAGTTCCTGATGTGGCCACAGGCACTAGAGTCTGGTTCCTAACACTTTCCACAATGTCTGGAGATGAACAGTGATGGCAGGAGAATTTCCTTACTCTTTTCATCGCCATGAAAAGAAATGCATCTATCTGGCAGCTTGACAGTGAGGTGAACTGAGAAGGTACACGCAGCAATGCACTGGTTCAGGGTTATTACTTGTCTGCCCTATGCATTCTCTATGTGGCTTTTCTCTTTAGTAATTTCTTCCACAGAAAAAATGCACAAAACTCACGCCTTCTTTCTGTACCTTATCTCCTGTGTTCTCTGCAAATTTTAAGACTAAAATACATACTGATTATATTTTCAAACTTAAAGTTCAAGCCCTAAAAGAATGACAAAAGTAAAGAGAGTTTCAACAGCCAGTATGAACTCTGACATATATATCATGTTTCACTTTTGTAGCTTTTCTGCCTTTTTCTATTTCTTTTCCTCCAATCCTGAACAGCTTACGTGAGCAGAGTGCTCAGGTACAATTTAAGTTAAGTTATATCAAATCTCTAGTGAACTACACATTTTTCAAACTTGTAGTGTCTGAATAACAGCTATGATTTCATAATTTTGAATTTTCTGGGTTTGGGTTTCATCTAAAAGTGGAAGCAGTAATTATTACTGTTCCAGATCCACCTTTGATAAATATCACCAATGTGCTCATGCTACATGGGGCGCAATGATAGATGTCTGTATCAGAGCCACGGGTGCTTAGACTCACAAGAGAATATGTTCCAGCAACAGATCTGTTTCACTTGCTGGCCTAAAACCCATCATCGATCTTTGGAACAAAAACCTCATCTGTATGCATTTTGATGAACTTAAAACTTTCATCTGATGACTCTACAGAAATAACTTTGTAAGTGAACGGGTACATACACATCAGGAATACCAGACTTCTGTAAAACACAGAATCTTGCTACACAAAACTATCTGTAATCAAGCTGACTCCACAGCCTTAAAAATGTATGTATGTAAAAAAAAAAAAAGGATAATTTGGACAAACTTTGATTGCAGACATAAGACCAACCCAAACACGGTAACATTTTCCATGTCTGCCCCACAGCTTGCACAAAGCCATTGCAATGTCTGAACATACCACGCTATGATTAATATTCACAACAGAGCACTGAACATTAGGATTGATTTTAAGTTTATCTTTCCAGCTTACATTTTGATGTGAAGCCATCGGAAGTCAATAGGACTTAGGAGCCTGTAGATTAGATGGAGTTTGGATTAGACCTTCAGCCCTCCTGGATGCCCAGCTACACTGATTCACAGAGAAATTGTTTCCAGCTGCAAAATGGGTAGGGAAAGAAATTTTTTGCCTTTTAACTTGTTCTGGATAAATTATATCCTTTAAAAAAATAAACTCATTTACATTCTTTGTAAAACTATCCTGTGTCATAATTTCTACTATTTCTATGGTAAAGATCTTGCCTAGAGATATTATGTCACTATGGTGAGAAACTATGAAGTCATAGTTAGCAAGTCTGAAATTCCCATTTTGACAGAAATCAGAGAGCATTTAGACAGAAGACTGCTCTCTGTAACAAACACATGGGGCAGCTTGCAGATCTTCACAGGATGAAGGTACATTTAACTAGAAGTCCCAGGATTTTAAGACTAAGGCTGAAGAAAGATGAATAGCAATCAATCAGAGAAAAAAAACACAAAAATGAAATGATCTAGCTTCCAGATAGTGTTTTGCTTTTTCAGCCACTTACTGTACGCTAATGGAGTGGTAAATGTAAACCAAATATTTATTAAAAATACCAGGGATAGGAAAGGGGCAAGTTATATCTATCAGAAATTTGGATTAGAAACTCTCACCAAATGAGGCTTCATCAATTATAAGATTGTTAATTCTAATCCAGCTCATCTGTTCAATCTCCTTTTAACCCTCCAAGCTACGCAGTTATCATCCTTGTCTTCCTCTATACCATTTATGTCTCATCCTTTTCTGATTCTTTTCACTCACTCAGGTTTTTCCTAATACAATCCCTGTTAGCCCAATCTCTGTCTCTGCTTTCTTTCACTGGTAGGCAGAGCTTTTAAAATTTCAAAGTGTATTACTCCTGCTTCTCAACTGAGCAGTCTAGAGCAGTATATAGCCAAACTATTCAACCAAAACTGCTTTTAGTGGTTCCAAGTCTCCTTATCTCTGTTCAGTCCTCACCCATTTCACATCTTTTTGGGGCTATCAACTATGTATTTTCCTACTGTTCTCCATAAACTGCCAGAGCAATGTCTCTCCATTTATTTTGCTGCCTGCAGTTTCTGTAGCTACTTCCCCCTACCCTCTCACCAGCTCATCATATCCTAAGGGACCCAACTGAAGTTCTGCTTGCTGCCTGCCAGCAGCAGTTTCAGTGAGACCATTAATCCTTTACACAGTCAGCTACAAGCAAAGAATGGGATTTCCTTTCCCTGCCGCCATCCCTCCTCATTCAGTCCTATCCTGCTCTCTGCATAGCACAGTTTCTAAGCATGGCAAAAGCAGAGCATATTTTGGAATGACTCGCCAAGGGAAGGAAACCCTTAGGATTTCGTGGTCCCGAGCCTCTGCAGGCAGCACAACCACCCTTCACATGCCCATCAAAAACCATCCTGGAACAGCCACCACATTTCTCACCCACCAGCATGGAAAACATCCCTGGGTTTGTCTGTTTTCCCCTACCCCTCAATGCCAAGGACGGATTTCTCAAAGCCTTGTGTCAGATTTAGGATTGACCACTGAGGTGGTCTGCTGTACATACCCACCCACACTGCTATACTAGCAACAGAACAGGGACAGAAGGACAGCCCTTCAGCAGAGAAGTTTTCTTAGTGCCAATGCAAACATTGAGAGCAAAGAGGTTTGCCTTGAAAGTGAACACATTTCTCTTGGCAGAAATAATGTATTTAAAGAACCTTTTTGTCCTGCCTTGCTGCCTTGGAGAGGCACCTCAACATCTACCTCTCACGCCACTCACATGCTGGCCCAAGGACATGCTGGCCAGCCTGTGCCAGAGCACCTCAGGTCATACTGATCAGCTCTGCTCACTTTGGACCAGTTCTATAGCTGCATCTGACGTAAAGCATCTGGATTGAAGGGAAATCAAGGAAATAATAGGCATGCCAGAATCTGGCATGGCCCTGGGATCTCAAGAAGAATAAGGAGCTATCTGCTCTTTGCAGATTTCTGGGCTGGGTTAGCAGTAGGTTCTAGCATTGGCACTGTCGCTGGTGTAGCACAAGTATTCTGATTCAGAGTCCAGCCCTTAATTTTCTTGGCCCTCTGACCATTAGTGATCTCTATGTCCCATGTTGTTTTATGTCATCTCAGAGGCAGGATTAACCACTTATTTTAGGATACCACTAAATCCACAGGTTCTTTCACCAGAAATATTTAAAAGCACCCTTCTCATAATTCAATTATTTCTCCTCCCCTCTCCCCCCCACCAAATTATTCTCCTAAGCATCCTTTATACAGGATTTTCTCTTATTTACATGACTGAATCTCTCTCCTTGTTCATATTCTTTACATTACTTCTTCCAGGAGACACACACACCAAAAAAAAAAAAAAAGAAAAGAAAGAAAATAGAGCAATAACCATATGTTTCCTTTCTGATTTGTATTCTTATTTACATTAGTAACAATCCCGTTATAATGAATGATTCATGGCATTAAGATCCCTGAGTGCAAAGCCAGCCCTAAAAATGGACTGATAGATAGCAAAGAACAGTTGGAGGACTAACATTTGCAGGAAGAGCAGCTGGTTTTGAAAGAACACTTTTCTCCAAGACTTAATTTACTCCATGAAGAGTTTCACTGATTAGGGCAAAAAAGGCTCCACTCGTGTACGGTATCTGGTTCTTGGAAAAAGATGAAGGATTTTCTTGTGCCCAAGCACTTTGAAAGTACTAACCAATAGATACTTCAGGTTTGTACTCACTGGACTTCCCAAAATATTTTAGGCTTTCCATGTTATTTTAAATACATACTGTTGTGGTTTAACCCAGCAGGCAGCTAAAAAACCAAAAACACAGACATTCTTCACTCCCTTCAACAGTGTGATGGGGGAGAGAACTGAAAAAAAGTAAAAATCATGGGTTGAGATAAAGACAGTTTCATAGGACAGAAAAGGAAGAGAATAATACATTTAATGATTATGATTGTAAAAGAATATAGAAAACAAGTGATGTACAGTACAAGTGCTCACCACTCACTGACTGCTGCCAGCTAGTTCCCAAGCCATGGCACTCACTGGCCAACTTCCCTCAGTTTAGATACTGAGAATAACAACATATTGTATGGAATATCCCTTTGGCCAGTTTAGGTCAGCTGTCCTCGCTGTGCACCCTCCCAGCTTCTTGTGGTCCTCCTGCAGAAGGCTCATCCCTCCTCCTTGGCAGGGCCTGGGAAGCTGAAAAAAATCCTTGACTTAATTGTAAGCACTGCTTAGCAACAACTAAAACATCAGTGTTATCAACATTATTTCCATCCTAAATTCAAACCACAGTACTATACCAGGTCCAAGGAAGAAGTTTCATTCTATCCCAGCCAAAACCAGGACTGAAATTTACTGTGACCTTTGAAGCTGAAGAAAAAACTTTTGTGTTTTGGTTTTGTTTTGTTGGGTTTTTTTTTCCTGAAGATTTAGTATGATATACACCACCCTGTAGTGTATAACAACAATTTTAAGAAAACAACAGCACCTTGAGAGGCTTCATATTAGAACCAGATGTTTTTATTTTAGCACCTGGCTTAGAAATGAGCTCTTAATTTGATATTACTTCTTGCAAAGCAATTTAGAAAATACTTAAAGAGTTTCTTCAGAAATAGCCTGCTTCCCCCAGAACATCAGCGTTTTCACTTTGTAGTTAGGGTGCTATGATCACACACACAAAACGCATCAAGCTAATTTTGTTTACCAGCATATGAATCCAATTCTCTTTTCTTTCTCAAATCAGTCACTTTATATACCTCATTATTTAACTAAATAATCTTATAGCACAGTGCTGAAACAGGAGGTGTTTTGTTGTCAAAGAAGAAAATCTGGTTAACAGTGTATACTTAAGCAAATTCACAGGTTTCACTGTAAAAGAAAATTGTCACAAACATTTGTCTTCTGCATTTAGTTCCATCATTAGCCACAGTTAAATGTACAGCTCAGAATAACATGCAAAGGCAGGCTGAGAAAAATTGATAAGCTACTCTTCAAGCAATGATCCCAACATGGTTGCATCTGGTGCCTCTTGGCTTTATAATCATGCCAGATGGACACACAAGAGCAGCTGGTTATTGCCTTTGAGACAGACCAGATGAAACTAGGGAATTTAACTACTGGTTAGATCACTTCCAATCTACATACTAGCTTTAGCATTACATGTAGGCTCAGGACTTACAGGAATTTCAGTGGTTCAGGCCAATGGATCACTGAGCCCAGTGCTGTCTGCAACAGAGTAGTGAGAGATGCTTCTCAGTAATGCCACGGACATTCTATCCCCTTCTACAGTCTATCCCTTCCTCCAGCATCCAGACTTCATGAATTAGGAATGATGGACAGTACTAACCTCCCCTATGTTTTTACTACCCATCTATGGAGCTCCTGTTCATAAATTCATGCAACTCTCATGAGCCTGATGATATTACCCTGTAGTAATATATGCCAGAAGTTCACAGCCTGAAGCATAAAAGTGTTTGAAATTTATCTACTAATGTTTATGTGTAGTGCCCCTCAAATCTTGAATTTTGCAACTGATGGTTCCAACTACCCTTATCTGTTGCCTTTGAGAGTTTGGAACCTTTTCTCCAAACTGAATAAACCTGGATCATTTAAGACCCTCCTCAAAATCTGTTTCAACCACTATTAGTTGCCCTTTCCCCTATTCCTTCTGCAATGGTACTGCACCCTCCTTCAGTGCAGGAGGACAAAACCACACAAAGCACTCAAGATGCAAATGCAGGAATATTTTACACAACAGCAAAATAATGTACTCCATTCTGTCTTTAAAACCTTTCCTCATGATTATCAGGATTCCTTTTTCTTTTTTTTTTTTTTTTGCCTCTGCTGTAAACTGAGCTAATGGATTTCAGAGAGCTGTCAAAACAGTCATGATAAATCCAAAGCTTTTTCCTGAGTTGAAACTGCTAGCTATGAGTACATTAAATATTATGCTCAGAGCGTCTCAATCTAGTGAATAAATTTTTAGGGATAAAACTCTACCTTTCCAAACCAGGTCTGTAAGCAAAATCTTGGGCTGTACAGAGTTAAAGTATACTTTTTGTTTGACCTTAGCTTCTGTTTACAAATGGAAAAGATGACCACCTTGTTGTCCAGCCCTCTAGTCCCTGCCGTCTAGGCAATCTTTCTGTAAGATACCTCTCCTATCCCTTTTTAACCTGTCTTCTTGAAGAAGCAAGTCTCAAGCGATTACACTTTGTCTGCATGTGGTAATTGTCCATTCCATTCCCCAGTTATCTTCGAACCTATTAGCCAATTTCAGACACATTAAACAGAAAGATAAAAATCTGCAAGATCAATATATCCTTAAGTTTCATAGAAAGAGGAAACCAGGAAGAAAACAGACCCAAATCAGTGCCTCCACTAAAGGAAAGACTGTAACATGCAGTCATCCTGAAGAGAAAATCTGCACAAGAGTTTTTCATTGCCTGAAGTGCACAAGAAGTTTCATTTGGAGTCTGTATTTCAGCAGACAGAAGAGAATGTAATCATAAGATACAAATCCATCAGAGATTAATCTTCATTAATTCTAACACTTGTAGAAGTACATATTGATTCACCTTAGGTAATGACTCACAGGAAACAACTTAAATTGTGTCATGGCAGGAGAGGTGCCTGGGCCAGATGCAGCCTCAGCTGGAGTTGGTAACAGCCCCTCCGTTCTGGCTTGAAGATACTCTTTGACAAAGTTTTCTAATTAACAGTGTGAGTAGTGCCCCACAGACAAGTACACAGAAGGGAACACAGAAAAGGTAAGATACCAACTTTTTACTGTACCAAAATCCATACTTGTCAAACGCAATTGCATCTAACTGCAGAATAGAGGCTGTTAGTCAGTTGTGGTGGACAGGATGAAGAGTCAGGAGAGAGAGGGGGATTGTACCATGCTTATGCCCAAGCAGACTTTCACCGGGAACTTTGGCAGGAAGGAGGTCAGAGCTCATCTCTGGTAACGGCAAAACCCAGCCAACAGCTGAGGCTGCAGCACCTGGCCCATGGTGAATGACTTGACTGTGCTGGAGGACTTCCAGAAAAGACAGCATCATCCCTTTCCTGCTCTGTCCCATCCTCAGCAGGGTCTGAATAGGGCTGCTTCTCAAGGAAACAAAATACTCTGATGTGGCTAGTTCAGATGTTTCCTGCTGAGCACCATCCTCTCACAGAGGTATTTTGTGTCAGGGCCTTGAGAACACCAACAGGCGTGACACAGGCCCAATTCACTGCTGGCCATGTCTGGGTCTCCCACCAGAGCCAGGTAGCAGCATTTGCCTCTGCCTGTAGTGGTCAGACACCTTCTACTGTCCTTCCAGTGCTGGGGCAGACTCAGCTCCAGCTCTCTGCCCCCAGATGCCCTGCTGGTCTGCTCAGCTGTCAGGCAGGAGCTCTGCCATGCTGCCAGCAAGGACAGCAGGAACCAAACCTTGTTTCCTACCAGCCTTCCTCAGTGCAATATCCCATTCTGAGCACTGCCTGCTAACACATTTCCTGGTATGCTTACACCTTGTCACACTACAGGCTAAAACAGAAACCCAACAATGTTGTTCTGATGGCAAGTCACTTAGCTTGTTCCAAAACTCATGGTTCTCAAGATCTCTTTCCTTTTCCCTTCTATGAATTTCCCCTGAAAGCTACCATCAGCTTCTCAGTAGGTTTCTCTTCCTTCCTCGGTACAAGCCATTCTTTGCTATTGATTGCAACTATAACATTGTGGTTTGTTTTTTCTTTCTAGCCAAAATAAATTCTGGTTCTAACAATCTGACACATCATAAAATTTCATAAACTTCTACATTTTCCAACCAAAATCCGATATTCCCCCTCAGTGAAGGAACTAATTTTCCTGTACACTTACCACCAGAGCCTTTAGCTCATTTAAGCTTTTATTTTCAAATTCAAAGTATTCCCTTGATAACTTCAATAAGGCTATTTAATTAGAGGTTTATGTATGTAGGCAGTGGCCTTACATGAGGAGAAGTGACCTGCACCAGATGATGCAACGCAAATCAGAAAACAGAGAAGTTATTAAACTAGAATAACTTACTTCTTTTTGGCAAACCAATACCTGGGTAGATCTGTGTTAGTGCCACTGTGCTAACACTACACCAACATGACCTGATATTTCAAGTTAAATGATACACAGACATTTAACTTCAGCCTTTAGGAAAAAGAGGGCAATACTGTAGCATCCATAATTCTAATTTTCAGTATTACTTAAATCCCTGACAAAGAACAGAATGAACCTATGATGCATGTATGTCCTGTGACAAGAAAGTTGTTGCACATAATGTCCTACCATCCAGATCTGTATTATTGCTTAGCAGGAATCTCTTCCATGCAGGCACACAGAGGAAGGAAGGAACAGTTATATGGCTTTAGTGTTAAGCAGCACAGAATACACAGTCTGTCCAAAAACATGGAAAGTTAATATTGGCTGCTTGCTTGGTCATTTTAAAAATAATCTAATTCCACGGAACAGTTCAGAGAGCATTTACCAAAAAACTTTTAAAAAATAATAATAAAAGCACAGAATTAATAGGGCAAAAGCATCCCATGGTGGTAGCACTGGTCTTTGTGCTAGGGGCAGCAGAGGCGGGAAGAGAAAGGTACCTGGAAAGTGAAATGCTGAAGATTAAATTAGCTTTGTATTACTGCAGCCTAAATCATACCAGGGTGTCATTCACTTGACTTTTGCAGGCTGCCTGAAAGAGCAGAGCCAAGAGAAGTAAATATGGCTGCTGTCAACTTTACTGGCCTGTTAACAATACAGCTTTTCTGAATTTGGCTGATTTGTTTATTGCTGATGATTTTAGCAGTAAGATTCTACTAGTGAGCTTGCAGCATAGTCCAAGGTTAACTCCCTCCAAGACCTTTCTGAGTGTAAAGATCCAACAGAAAACTAATCAGCTGCCATTGTCTTCCGCTTCCATTCCCCTAGCATTTTTTAAGGGGCAGTCAAAAGTTTCCAGACAGGATGGAAGCACTGCAAAAGGTAAAACCAAATTCCCCAGCAGATACACTGATTGTGTTTCTGTTTAAGATTATAACGTGAACACACAGAGCTGCTGTAGAGATCTCCTGGTGTTGAAGAGCCCAAGGATTTTATTATACAGAGGAATTAACCAAAGCTGAGAATAATGCGGTGACCTGCACGGTTCATAAACCCCCAATCATAAAGGATGCACAGCAAGACGTTGTGAATCAATGAGGCAGCACAGGAAAACATTTGCAGTTAATTTTATAGACACATTTTGTCTCTTTTTCCCTAAAACAACAAGACAATTCTACTGTACCCAGAATTTCAAATTAGGATTTACCAGCAACAATATTTTACTAGTAATTAGAGCTAGTGGAAGTGGTTTACCTTTTTTGTTGGGTTTTTGGGGTTTTGTTGTTGTTGTGATTTTTATTCTCCCCACTTCTACTGAGGACATCTTTCCTGCTAATGATGTTCAGATTTTTACAACATTTCCTTTTTCAAATGACTAATATTTTGTTGGGAGGAAACAGGCTAAAAATATATCTTTACTGACAGAAGGAGCACAAAGCTAAAGTCATAAAAATGCAATCCTTACTCATGTTGTTGAGTGTTCATTAAAAGCAACGACCCCATTAAAATTTATCAGGTTTCTTGGTGAATTCACCAAACATAGAAAAGAAACTCAGGGATACAGAGGGTGCATTTCACTATGAAGAGATTACAAAAACTACCTGTGTACTTAGGAATAACCTTGGTACTGGAAACTCTTTCCCTGCAGCCATGTCACATAAGTCTCCCTTGGAAACACCCGATGGTAAGAAACACAAACGTAACATAGGGAGGGTATTGCAATCTCCCAAATCCATACTGAACTTGCTACGTCCTTACACAGGATATCATAATGGTACACAAGTTATTTTGAAGTACAAATCATAAGAAAAGGAAGTGGACCGAAAATGATCTGGTGGTGTTCTCCCGATAACTGAAAGATCCCACAACTGGATCTCAGCTCAGGTACTTGCTGTCCTATAAGCCTGCTCCAGAATTGTAAGTAAATATGAATCCAAACTATGGAGCTAAACATAGATTATTATCTTTGCTTTCTAATGCCAAACTGAGGAAAGAATAGTTCTTTTCTGTTTAGACCAAAAAAAAAGGAGAGAAGCAATATAAAAAGAAAAGCAATATAAATATAAAATTTTGTTCCCTATAGGAGAAACAAAGTTACGATTTGAATATGGGGGAAAGCAGCATTTCTGAGGATTCTGACTTTTGTATTTTTTTAGTATATAATTTCTCGGCCCAATTTACATTTATCTTGCCATTACCTAACAGATCACCAGAAATGGGCTTTATTCTGTTACAGAATATCTCTTTGGAAAGAGATAATTTGGAAGTGACAGATGTAAGGGAAAACACAGAAAGAAAAATTTCCTAAAACAAAAGGGACAACTTGATAAGGACGTATCTTTGCAGTCATAAAGTGACACCTTTTTATCTAGTTACATAAGATAGCATCACAGTGAGTTATAGCTGTTGTATGAATAGCATCTATATCTAAGTTAAAAACATGAGTATGACTGATTGTGATACGCCAGCCAAAGCAGACAGAACTGCATATAAACTTTTAAATTTCACTACAAGCTGTAATTGCATTTGTGAAAACCTAGACAATTCTTAAAGAAATATTGGTAGGTTTGCAGCAAGTATGCCTCAAGCCTCTGATGATCCATGTGTCGGTATGCTTCTTAGCCTTAGTCTTGAGGCATGATTTTAAGTTTTAATAACAATAATTGATTGGATCTTTTTCAATTTCTAGTTTAAATGAAGGTCATTAATTAAGAAAAACCCAACACTCATATAATAAAAGCTGATCAATGCTGACCCCTAATATTCTCACACGCTGATATTAGTTGAATATACTATTCTGCTTCAGTCAATGAAGTCAGCAGCACTATTATTATTGCTTTCCAGTTACGTGCATTGTTATGAATATACACACTCCATAACTGTTGTTTAAAATGCTCACTACATACTTATTTACCTATGGCTGTGCACTGTGCTACATATTTATTTACCTATGGCTGTGTACTGGTTACAGCCACAGCAATGCAAGCTGGAAAAATCTTCCTGTTCAGAGCACAGTCAAGACCTTTCATTCACATTAGCACTTTTCTGCAGTGCCTTGAGAAACAAATAACCCTCCCTGAACCACCTTTCTCTTACACGGGAGTATTTTGCTTCAGCTCTCAAAGCCTGTTTTTTTTGTTTGCCACCCTTACCAAGGGTACATTAGCATTTTTCACAACTAAGCTGCCTGATGAATTCCAATAACAAACAAAACAAAACAAACAAACCTTGCAGTGAGCTTTCCTTAATCTGCAAGGCTGCTGCAAAGAAAATATACATAAATCTTTCTTTTGATGGATCTTAATTTATACTTTTCAGTTGCATTCAACCTTACATGCCATGACATGAAAGCTGCACTTCACGAAAATATGACTCACTTTCCAGTGCTGTGGATCTATGAACTAACCACAACACCAAACTGAGGGAGGCAAATGGAAAAAAACAAAAACAAGGAAACCCCCCACACCTAAAAAAACTCACCACACACAGCAGTTACATGAATACATACTCATTATCCACATATTTTCAGACTTAAACTTCTGTTTCATAAGTCTCAATTAGTGATTCAACCATTTTCACAGTGGTTGCTTGCTCAAAACAGGGCAGCTGAGGAGGACAGAGTGGATTTTGAAGCATAGCCCAAGGAGCTACAGTAGGATTGGACATGAACTGCAGTATATAAGAAACCTGCTTTAAACCAGCCTGTGCTTTTCAACACAGGGCAGGTTATGATGCATTGGAGGGAAGGGTGCAGGAGAGGGGATATTAAATATCTTCACATGTATCCTGGTTTACCTAGAAGTACAAGGAAAAAAGGAAAAGAAAAAAAAAAAAAGGAGGGAGGAGGTATCTAATTCCAACCACAAGACAGACATCTTCTGAAAAGGAGACTAAGGGAATGAAGTGGATTTTTTATTTTGAAGAAAAGCTAATGCAGTATCTTACCAAACAAATCCTCTGCATTTCTGGAAAAGTTGTGAAGTATTACTGATATGTTTTTAATAATGTACTTCCAGTTTTACTAGCCAGACGAATTACATTCAAGAACAACACAGATGGACAGTATTATTTTAACTCTATCTAAACACAGCTGTAAAGATTTTTTTCAGCCAAGGCACTTTGATGTCCACAGTGAGTTTAGTTCGTTCAGACCCTTTTAGAGTATTATGCAATAAAGAATGTTTTCCAGTCTTTTTAACCCATGACACCTGTGCTTCATCAATCCGCTATCTCTTATGAATTAATCACTATTTATATGAAGTGACAGTTATGGTCCCTACCTCTAAGAAACAGGAAAGTCAGTGTAGACACTGGGATTTAGCTTTTGTTCACAGAAGTTTTTGAAGAAAAATAGAATTACCACAAGACTATGACATTTAGAGTCATTGTTATCCATTTCTTTGAGGCTATTTCTCTCACTGTGACAAGCATTAGATAGTTTTAAGTATTAGACTCACAGGAACAGGTAAGAAAGAAACTAATGGCATTTGATTTAGGAAACAGGAGGAGAAGCTAAGTCAATGTAAAAATCTTACTACAGAGAGAATACAAAAATAATCTCTGGAAAATCTTGTTTAGACATGGTTAAAGTGAGTCACAGTGACTAAGCTGGACATTCAGTTCAGTTCATACCTTGAAACAAGCTATGAAACATCTTGTCACTGTAAATGCTTTCAGAGCAGAGAAAGCTCCAAACACACCAGCTTCTCAAAATAACTCTTTGAAACACAACTTAAATTTTGCTTGTCCGGCCTCCCTGTTGTCTTTGCTCCACACCACCCCTCCCCACCACCCCTCCCCACCTGTTGCGCCAATTCCCACTCAGCTGGTCTTCCCGTTACAGTTTGGCAGCTCCAGCTTGTGCGCTTCAGCAGAAAGTGAAGGCTCCACCGGGGGCCAGAAGGAAAGGTGGGGAGGGGAGCCTACTCTGCCACCACAGACTCTCTCAGAGGCTTTTTCAGTTCAGCTGAGCATTTGGCTTACATTTCTCATGAAAGGTCCGAGCTGCTGCTTAGGGCTAAAGGAGGGGAGGAGGGAAGGGCTATTTCCTATGGAAATGTAAAACAAGTAGCTGATCCAGCTGCACCCAAGCTGAGGACAATAGGAAGCCTTGGTCACCGATTTAGCACGCTTCAAATTTGCAGTGCTGCAAACGAAAGTTTCTTGATGTACTCTTTTTTGAGCTACATCAGCTCTGGGGTTTATGTTTCTGTTGGGGGAAAAAAAAACCACCAAACACAACTACCCGGGAAAGAAACATCTAATATTTCTGACTACTTTTTTCAATAGAAGTGGAATGGAGCAGCTGAAAACAGTTTGAGGTGTGAAAGAAAAGCTGGGCTACACCTGAGCAAGTTTGGGACAGCATAATGAAAGAGGGCTCAAAAGCTTCAAAAAGTATCTGGAAAACATTTCTTTAAAAAAAAAAAAAAACAGAAGCAAAAACTGTCTATGATGTTAAATCTTAGCAAGCTGATACCCAGAAGAGGAAAAATGTATTTGTAATTGAAGTAAAAAATGAAACAGAAAAACTGATTATACAAGTCTTCAAATCAGCACCAGAAATATTTGCAGGTGATCAAGTCTCTGCCTTTTCATGATACCTCCTCATATAAACCTGTCGCAGTTCAGCCCCAGGCAGCTGCTGAGCACCCCGTGCTGCTCACTCATCCCTACCCCAGAGGAGAAACAGACAGAGCCCCCCAGGTTGAAATAGGGACAGCTACTGACCCAGCACGTCCAGAGGGGAGCAGCAACAGAGCCCAGGGCAGGATGCACACACATGGTGATGGTGACACAAAACTCTTCACTAACACAACCCCCAACACTGAACTCCGACTGCCCCAGAGCCTTGCATATCTGCTCCTCCCCAACCAGCCCCTTTTATAGGGGAGTGATGTCAGGTGGTGTGGAAACAGCCCGGGCTGTCTCAGCTCACCTTGGGTGGCTGCTTGGGGAGGGTAACTCTGGCCTGGCCAGAACCAGGAGAAGACCCATTTGTAATATATGAAGCTCCATTGAAAACACACTTAAAGTATTATGAACAGATTTTTCATGCCCAACATTTACATAAGTGAACATGATCTCACGATTCAAATGTGTCCTGTGTTGCATGCATGAGCAGACAAGAGCACATAGTGTGCAGCAAGGTTTGAATAGACAAAAAAAAAGAATAAGGAGTCTTTTAAACTCCTTAATTGCGGCCCCAACAGGTGAATTTTGACAAAGCCAGTGGGAATGCTTTAATCTATTACTACCTCCAACTCTCTAAATCATCCCTTTATAGATGTTACCACAGTGCAACAGACAGAAACACATGACTGTTGCTCTCATTCACAGTGGCTTAAGTTGGTTTACTGCACTGGCCAAGGTGTGGTTTATGTGAAGACATCAGACCACGAGCAGAACTTAGCAATGCTGTGCACACACGTTTTACCAAATCTGCAGAGGGGGTGGCAAATGACAAGCAGCAGCATCTTTATAGGTGCAGCAGCATCTTTATTAACTCAGGGAAGGTGAGAGAAAACCCTCAGTCAGATGAGCAGGCAACACTTGCACTGTCCTGTTGTTTGAATGGCCATATCTTCTGTTCATCCCTTTATTTCAGTTGGTTCACCTGACTAGATTGTATCCTCTGCAAAACACTAACAAGAAAGATGTTCCAAGGCCTTCACTGTCTGATATGAGAGTATTTAAAAGTATGTAATTACTATTGAGAAAAATTAATTATTGTAAATAGATCCAAATGTGATCAATTTTTTTCAGAAGGAAACCAGAAAAACACTTACTGCTTAACTCTCTGTATTCAGTTTCCTACTATCACAGTTAGAGCCCCTCAATTTCACATAATTTCTAAGTGCATGCTACATCTGAAGGAACGCTATTCCAGTCTAATCCAATCCCTCATTACTTACTATTCCCCCAATTCCTATGAGTGTCTAAATGAAATGAGTTCTCCTGTCTTTCAAATTCATTTGCCACACAGGATTTCTTTTCTAAAAAGAAAATTCTGAAGAGGTATTTTAGAGATTAGATTTGCATTTTGATTCATATTTTTCATGTCTACATTCATGCAACCTGCCATGGGCAGGGACACCCTCCCCTAGACCAGGTTGCCCAAAGCCCCATCCAGCCTGGCCTTGAACTCTGCCAGGGAGGAGGCAGCCACAGCTTCTCTGGGCAGCCTGTGCCAGGGCCTCACCACCCTCACAGGGAAGAAATTTTTCCTAATGTCTAATCTAAATCTACCCTCTTTTAGTTTAAATCCATTACCCCATGTCCTATCATTACAATCCCTGAGATAAAGAGAAGTTGTCCTTCTCCAACTTCCCTGTAGGCCCCTTTAGGCACTGGAAGGCTGCTGTAAGGTCTCCCTTGAGCCTTCTCTTCTCCAGGCTGAAGAAGCCCAAATCTCTCAGCCTGTCTTCATAAGGGAGGTGCTCCAGTCCCCGATCACCTTTGTGGCTGTCCTCTGGGCTCAATCCAGTAAGTCCATGTCCTCCTTATGGTGGGGACCCCAGAGCTGTACACAGCACTCACAAAAGCTGAGTAGACAGGGAGAATCACTTCCTTCAACCTGGTCACACTTCTTTCGATGCAACTCAGTATATGGTTGACTTGCTGGATATAGTTGTCCTTCTCAGGGCTGCTCTCAATCCATTCTCTGCCCAGTCTGCAGTTGCACTTGGGATTGCCCTGGCTGATGTGCAGGACCTTGCAGTAGTCCTTGTTTTACTTCACGCGGCTCTCACAGATCCACTTCTCGTGTTTTTCAATACCCCCTGGATAGCATCCCTTTGCACAGACATGGGGACCACACCACCCAGGTTTGTGTCATTGGCAGCAAATTTGCTGAGGGTGTGCTCAATCCCACTGTGCATGTCATCAACAAAGACGTTGAACAATCCTGGCCCCAACGGTGCTGAGGTGTCTAAACCTGCAAGTAATTAATGCTATTAATGCATTCAAGATATGAACAGCTATAATGAACAAAATCTTACAGTGAATAATGCCAATAGCACACAGAAATCACTGATAAAACAAATTTACAATGTAGATCTATATATGCTATCCAGAACTCACTCAATTTATCAGGCAAAACTAAATACAAATTTTGTCCCATTCTCCTAAAACACAGTAGACAGGAGAAACTACAGCTTTGAGAATGTGAACTACTCTGCATTGAAAATGCAGATATTTAAAAAAGTAGTAATGAAATGGCTAAACTATACATTGGAAGTGCATTTTTCATATGGAATTAGCATCAGAGTTGAATCCAACACATCTTTTAATTCCCACATTTCCATATACTTCTCAGGGCATGAGCACTCAGTTAGAAAAGACAGTATTGGAAGCAGTGACATTTTTAGTGCTTGGTTTTACTAATACCTCTCAGCTACAGAGTATTTTTCCAAAGCCCTCCTCTTTGTTTCACCTTTCCCGTTTCATTCTCCTCTTATGCACACACTGTGCACTCAGTGCTGTTGAAATCTGGAAGCTCTGCATCAGTTCCCAGGCTGAAACCTATTTGCTATTAACTTAAAGCTTTAAACAAAAACACAGCAAAAAACAACCAACCCTGGAAACACCCAAATTTTCCTCTGTCTTCCTGTCCTTAGCATCACAAGGCAATAACTGCTTTCCAGAAGTATATCTAAGAGTCTGAAAAAGCACAGCAGTGATCCATTTGGGAAGAAATCAAACAATGACCACTAAGAGAATCAAAACACATTATTCAGGACACTGAACAAAAGCACAGCTATTTCTTAAGACAGAGCCATAGACTCATCTTTGGCACTGTGCAGGAAGGAAACTGCTTTTGTACCCAGCACATCTATGTAGACTGCCACCCTAGTGGTGTACAGAATCACAGAATCACAGAATTTTTAAGGTTGGAAAAGACCTAGGAGATCATCCAGTCCAACCATTCACCTATTACTACTAGCTCCCACTAAACCATATCCCTCAATACAACATCCAGTCTTTCCTTGAACACCCCCAGGGTTGGTGACTCCACCACCTCCCTGGGCAGTGCATTCCAGTGCCTGACTACCCTTTCCGAGAAGTAGTGCTTCCTAATGTCCAGCCTGAATCTCCCCTGGCGCAGCTTGATACCATTCCCTCTAGTTCTGTCACTGCCTACACGGGAGAAGAGGCCGACCCCCAGCTCACTACAACCTCCCTTCAGGAAGTTATAGAGAGCTATAAGGCCTCCCCTGAGCCTCCTCTTCTCCAGGCTGAACAATCCCAGCTCCCTCAGACGCTCCTCGTAAGGCCTGTGTTCCAGACCCCTCACCAGCTTAGTAGCCCTCCTCTGAACGCGTTCCAGGGCCTCAATGTCTTTCCTGTAGTGAGGGGCCCAAAACTGAACACAGTACTCGAGATGCGGCCTCACAAGTGCTGAGTACAGGGGGACAATTACCTCCCTGCTCCTACTAGTAACACTATTTTTGATGCAAGCCAGGATGCCGTTGGCCTTCTTGGCCACCCGCGCACACTGTCGGCTCATGTTCAGCCGTGCATCAATCAGTACCCCCAGGTCCATTTCCTCCACACAGTCCTCCAGCCACTCCGCCCCAAGCCTATAGCGCTGCCTGGGGTTGTTGTGGCCAAAGTGCAGGACTCGGCATTTGCTCTTGTTGAACCTCATGCCATTGGCTTCAGCCCAGCTCTCCAGCCTGTCCAGATCCCTCTGTAGGGCCTCGCTACCCCCAGGCAGATCCACACTCCCAGCCAATTTAGTGTCATCTGCAAACTTACTGAGGGTGCACTCAATGCCCTCATCTAGGTCATCAATAAAGATATTGAAGAGGACAGGCCCCAGCACCGACCCCTGGGGAACACCACTCGTGACCGGTCGCCAGCTGGATTTAACTCCATTTACTACCACTCTCTGAGCCCGGCCCTCCAGCCAGCTCCTTACCCAGCCGAGGGTGTACCCATCCAAGCCACGGGCTGCCAGCTTCTGCAGGAGAATACTGTGGGAGACAGTGTCAAAGGCTTTGCTGAAGTCTAGGTAGACCACATCAACAGCCTTTCCCTCATCCAGCAGATGGGTCACTAGATCATAGAAGGAGATCAGGTTGGTCAAACAGGACCTGCCCTTCATGAACCCATGCTGGCTAGGCCTGATCCCCCGGCCATCCCTCACATACCGCATGATCTCCCTCAAGACTATCTGTTCCATAACCTTCCCTGGAACCGAGGTCAGGCTAACAGGCCTGTAGTTCCCCGGATCCTCCTTACAACCTTTCTTGTAAATGGGAGTCACATTGGCGAGCCTCCAGTCTTCTGGGACCTCACCAGTCAACAAGGAGAGCTGATAGATAATGGAAAGCGGCTCGGCTACCACCTCTGCCAGTTCCCTCAGCACTCTCGGGTGGATCTCATCTGGCCCCATGGACTTGTGGCAGTCCAGTTGGAGTAGGAAGTCTCTGACCGTTTCTTCCAGAATCACAGGGGAGTTAGCATGCTCCCCAGCCGAGACTACCAGGTCAGAGAGAGGGGTACCCTGAGGATCTGTCTGACCTTTAAAGACAGACGTAAAGAAGGCATTCAGAACCTCCGCCTTTTCCTTATCCTCAGTGATCACATTCCCAGCCTCATCCAGTAAAGAGTGGATATTCTCCTTTGTCCTCCTCTTACTGTTAATGTACTTATAAAAGAGTTTGTTATTCCTTTTCACCCCAGCGGCCAGGTTAAATTCAAGCTGGGCTTTTGCCTTTCTGATTTCACCTCTACACATCCTGACAACTTCCTTGAATTCATTCTCAGTTACCCGTCCCTCCTTCCACAGGCGGTAGATTCTCTTTTTCTCCCGGAGCCTCAAGAGTAACTCCCTATTCATCCACGCTGGTCTTCTTCCCCGCCGGCTCATTTTGCGGCTCAGGGGGACCGCCTGCTCCTGCGCCCTTAAGACTTCCTTCTTGAAGAGCAACCAGCTCTCTTGTACCCCTTTGTTCGCTAAGACTGAATGCCAAGGGACTCCCCCTACCAGTCTCTTGAACAAATCAAAGTCCGCCCTCTGAAAGTCCAAGGTAGCAGTTTTACTATTCCCCCTCCAAGCTCCACCATGAATTGAGAAATGTATCATTTCATGGTCACTCTGTCCAAGGCAGCCCCCAACCTTCACATCTCCTACCAGACCTTCCCTGTTCACGAACAGCAGGTCTAGCGGGGCAGTTCCTCTTGTGGGCTCTCTGACCAGCTGCATCAGGAATGCATCCTCTGTGCACTCCAAAAACCTCCTAGACTGCTTCTTCTGTGCTGTGCTATACTCCCAGCATATGTCAGGGAAGTTGAAGTCCCCCATGAGGACAAGGGCTGATGACCGTGCAGCTCGTGCCAGCTGCTTGTAGAACACCTCATCTGTCTCTTCATCCTGGTTTGGCGGTCTATAACAGACGCCCACCAGGATGTCTGCCTTGTCAGCCCTTCCTCTGATCTTTACCCATAGGGATTCAATGTTATCATCCCTAGTCACAATCTCAGTGGCAGAAAAGGATTCCCTAACGTATAGAGCCACACCACCACCCCTCCTTCCTTGCCTGTCTCTCCTGAAGAGTTTGTAGCCATCCATTACAGCACTCCAGTCATGGGAGCAATCCCACCATGTTTCTGTTATGGCAACCAGGTCATAGTTTGCCTGCCGCATTATGGCTTCCAACTCTTCTTGCTTGTTGCCCATGCTGCGTGCGTTAGTGTAGACGCACCTCAGCTGAGCCCCTTGCCTCTCTCCTAATCCCAATACCACTTCCCCAGGCCGATCTCTAGCAGACCTGGCTTTATCCCCTTCTCCCTTCCACAGCTTCCAGCTCAGGCCTTTCCCCAGCCCCTTCTTAGAAGACTGCTAGCATACACAGACCCACTGATCCCTTCATATCTAGCTAGCCTGGCTCAGAACAGGAGGCTGTGACTCTCCTACGCCCCTCTTTTTTCTTCTTTCCCAGGCTTCTTCCATTAAGATAAAGAATTGTATGGAAGTGCATGGGTGCAGGCGATGAGCTGTTTCCTGCAGCTCTGACTCCTATCCATCCTGTCATTTGTCAGGTGTAAATCTGATCAGAAACGCATTGCTCCTGCAAGAGATGTACAGCCAGAGGAAAAAGAAAGCACAAACTGCACAGAGGAACCAGCATCCAGCAGGAATAACCTAATATCTCTCAGCTGAGGTGTGATTTGCTTTTGTATCCCAAACTTCCAGACAACTGTCCCCTTCCACGGCTGTCCTCCACTCATCAACTGGATACTGGGAATCCTTTAGGTTAAAGATCTAGCACCTCATTTTCACTTCTCCCCTTATTATTTGCTGCTCATAGACGTTTTAATCTGTGGGTATTGTTCATATTAGGATTATTTGTCTCTTCCAATATTTTGCTATTTATATATGTGCCATCTAATGTAAGGGCTGCAGTGGTAATTGCTACCCTTCTGTGGAAACGCTCAGTAATCACCACAGTAAATCTTGCATAACATCCAGAAAGCAGCTTAGAGCTGGCTCCAGAGAGCCTTCATTTACATATCCAAATGTATTTTTTTTTAAAAAGCTACACTAAATGTGTTTGTCAGACAAGCCATACACACAAACCTTCTACATCCTCAGCCACTTCTCCACAAAAACTCTTGTCCTTATAACAGGGCTAGAATTTACTACTAGGCTGTCAGCTACTGTCCAGCAGGAACCCTTCTGCTCAGGAAAACATGAGAATCACATTCCCAAACCTAAAGCATGCCTAAGGCAAGATACTGTCCATGTTGTATAACCAGTTATACCCCCTAGGAAGAAAAGAAAACAAAACTACAAACAAACACAACACATACCGAAAACAAGAAGAAAAAAAACCCAACTATTTCCCTTAGGGTAAAGTTTTCCTAGGGTCTTCTGCCCATCTATCATCTCTAGCTGTTTTGGTGATTACAGCTATAGTGTGTAACACAAGGGAGGCCAGACATCAAGGCAGAAAAATTGCTGATGGCATAAAATTGTAAGTAATTTAATTAGTTAAAAATAAGATTATTGAAATCTTCTGAATGGAACAAACAGGATTAAGGATCAAGCTCCATATCACAGTTAGAAAGTACTTCACTGCTCCAAAAATATTCAGAGGAACTACATACAAAAAGGATCTAATCAGTAGCCAATGGTAAGGGTATAACTGGTTATACAATAGCCTGCCAGACTGAATAATGTGAATAGCAATATATGCAAATACATACCTTTGTTTTTTTCAGAGAAATAACCTTCTGAAATGGGGGAAAAAAACCAAAACAAGACACCAAAAAAACCCCACACAGTAAAAAAAGCTGACAATAAATGAGCTATGGTTCCTTCCAGGCAAAAAAAGCTTTAAAAACAGCTATGAAGAAGTAGAGCCTTAATTAAAAACTTCAAAAGCAAATAATACCCAAATAACAAAAAAACCCCTCATATATGTGAAAAAATGAGTAGAGAATGTGGAGCATGACAACATTGCTTAGAAGGCAAAAAACAGAAAATAAGAACGGCAATAACAGGAGAATCAAACAAGTGAGTGCACTAGGCTCTGTGAACCTGAGATGACAGAAGACAATTTAAAGATCACTTGTTTACTACTGTCTTAATTAAGACAGACAGAAGGAATGTATCCTTAAATATCTGTGTAACATACCCTTTGGAAACAAAAACAAACTGAAAATGATAAAGCTATTCACACACAAAAAATAAGAACATGTTTCAGAAAGGTGCTGCAACTGAAATGCCTCAAAACAAATCTATTTACTGCAGAACTATATTTCTGAAGATCAAATAATAAAAAAGTGCATAAAATGGGACTAGGGCAAAACTGAAAGCGACGAGACCCCAGACTGCAACCTAATTCTGCTTTCTCTGCCTTCCACTCAGTGGCCACCTCATCTGGAAAGCATCTAAACACTACATGCACTGCAGCCTCTGATCTGAAGCCCTGACACAGCAACTGCATGCCTAGAAGTGGTTCAGATTTGTACAGCAGCCTTGCTAGTACATCATTCATGCCACGGCTTGAATGGGATTCAGAAAGTGGGTGTTCCCCTATTTCAGCTTGCTGAAGGATTAGCATGGTTGCCACCTCCAAGTATACTAATAAGATCACAACTCTACAAATGCAATGGTAGCTCTGTCTTGAGGATATTTTATATTGGATTTTGTGTTAAGGAGGTCTTGGATAAGATGCAGAAGCTGACCTGGAAGCCAGGACAGGATGACCATACGTTCCCAGCTGAAGACCAAGCATGGAATTCATCTCCTAATGGAGATGTTACGTTCCCTCTGTAGTCAAGAGGGGCTAACCAACACAGCCAGAGGGGACCAGATGTGGCTAACCAACACCAGCCTAAAATAAACACCTTCTTACTGGCATGTAAAGTTAGGTGTGATAAATGCTATTATAGTTTAGTTGCTCCTTCATTCACTCATTCAAGTCCAGAGAAGTCCAGCTTCCTTGTTGCACGCTGGTAGAAATACAACCGGAGGGAAAAAGTTCCTTATCAAAGCCTAGCATGGCAACAAAGCCTAGCATGGCAACAAGAACACATCACTGTGAGATGAGAAATAGAGGTATGATCCCTTTCACCTGAGAAGTGCAGTAAGCACCAAAGTTTTCCACATCCTCAGAAAGTATTCTCACTACTTTAAGGGGAAAAAAAAAAAAAAAAAAATCAAACCCCAAAACCAAAACAAACACATCAGCTGCTTTCAAACTTTCTCCCAAAGGAAGACTGGTTTCCCCAGCTGTTTATTAGACTGGGGACAAACACCTTCCGAGGCACCAGGACTGCAAGTCCCAGACATGTCCCCAAGAGGAGAGGCCACATCACAGAATGCACAAGGTCTCTACATAAGCACCTCTTGCCACTGTTTTCTATGGGCTGACTCTAGGTGGTACATAAAAACAGTACTGCATTCCTAATTATGTGCCCACACATTTAGTGGACCTGAGCCTAGTTGCATAACTGCTTTGCAGGACCCATCTGTGAGTCCCTTCTCTTCTCTGTATTGCAATTGCACCCATACAGCAACACAAACTTTTCATGTTTCCAGCTCATTCTCACAATAGCTATGTAAGGTTTAAAGTAAGAGAAGTCCTGCATCTTGTTCCCAAGGTTAGCTCATAACAGTAACTCGGTCATTCAACAGTTCATTGTTTCCTTTCACCTAACTTTAATATACTTGGGTATGTTTCCCCTTTGCTAAGGTACTTCTGTTTTGAAACTTGTTGAAGAGTATTGTATTGTAATAAATGGTAAAGAAAATCATATGCCAGGTTGCAATATGCAACACAGTAATAAAAGCTAAAGTCATTTCAGGAGTGAAGGTAAAACTTAGGTCCTCAGTGTCCTCATCATCCTGTCCCAGAATTCACTAATAGACTGGTTGGAAAGAGTCCTCTACTTGTCCAAAATGAACCAACCTAGAGTTTCTGTACCTAGGAAAATGGCACCTGTACCTGAATCAGCTCTCACTTGGATCTGCAAAATGAAATTCCAAGAGGCATGCCCAAATTCTGTCCTGAGAGAGCATCAGCATGTAGTACGAACCCCAGTATTCAGCAAAAACAGTTCTGCAAGCAGCTGTTTTGCAGATTTCTAAATATTCTTTTGAATTTCTAAATATTATTCTTAACCAAAGAGGTTTGGTTAATCCCATGTCCGCACAATGCTATCACACTTTAAACAGAGAGAAACCTTGTTTTCTTAGAGGAACTATACAAGATATTTTGAATTAAGATGATGGAACTGAAGGATAGATATGAGCCTTATTTACTTATTTTAATGTATTTACATAGTATACATTTATGCATATATATTATACACAAATATTTACTTTTTTTCTTTTAAATTAAAGTAGCTGTTCTGTACCTGTTAGGGACCCTTCAGTAATAAATGTCTCCAGAAGCTCCAGAATGAGCCAGCCAAGTAGCTATGATTGGCACATAGCAACAATATGTGTTGGATGTATTACAGGAGAAACATATCATCTAGGTGGAGTAGGACTGGAAAAGTCATCCAGATTGCTAGACATGAGCAATCTGTCACCAACCATCTGTAGAAAGAGGTTACAGGAAAATAAATAAGTAAGAAAAATAAATAATAATCACTTGAAGGATGAGAAGCCAGAGCACCAGAGTCCACTGCAACAGCAAACTGACATTTAAAAATTGCTGACTGACAGAAAAGGCAATGCCTCAGAAAAAATTGCTAGACCATTAGCAAAGGTCCCTATCCTTTTACAGTTTGAAAAGTTGTTGTGAGGAAAGGAAACAGAGACAAGAACTGATGTGGGGTCCCAGCATAAGGGTATGAGAGTTAAAAGATGCCACGGAATGGTCTATCTGAGATGAGTGAGCAGGAGGGTATGACACTCACCCAGTGAGCTTTAGAATGTTCTGGTACTAGTATGGGATAATTTTGTCCACAAATAATTACCACTTTTTGAGATCGCCAGCAAAGGGGCTCTATGAGGGAAAGTACTAACCTTTAGTCATACCCATTAATGTGGAGAGTGGTAAAAGCACGCTCCACCAGGCAATCAATGCTCTAGAAAAAGTGACAGTCCCTTACATGGCATGGAATGGCAATGTATTTGGCAACTCAGACAAGAAGTTCCTGTTCCATCCCGTGCTGTTAATGGAAAAATTCGGCAACCTTCTTACAAAGAAGATTATTATCTTTACAATAGTATGCATTGCCCTTAAAAAAATCCTAGTGAAAAATAGTGCAGACAGGTCAAAATGGCTTTACGTCTGTTCATTTGCTTTCGCAATCCAACTTGGTTACAGAAATTCAATGCTCCATATGTCCAAACCAGAATATTCTAGATTATTAAAAAAAAAATAAAAATGCAGGTCTGTAGCCTGTGAGCACAAACACAAAATGCTGTACAATACTCACCTTGCAATGAGGAGGACAAATTAGGGCGAGGGCTACTGAGACTTAAAGGGATGCCATTCTAGGCTATTTTCAAATCAGAAAAAAAACCAGCTTACCTACTTGCTTTCCAATCCTGTCTCCTATAAACAATGAAAAAAAAAACCCCACACCGTAAACAAAGCTTTTTGTAAATTTCAAATACATAAATTTTTCAGTGATTGCTATAACGTAGCTACTTTTGTAGGACTTTAGTGTACACACAGTACATTCCTTCCTCATCATTGTAAGTGATCACTCTGTGACCTGGGCCAGAAATAGCAAGTGACTTCAGCACTAGGAGACAAAAACAATAGAGAAAGAAGCATCATACCAAGAAGTAAGGTATTATTTGTCAGAAAACAAACAAGCAAAGAAGCAAAACCAACCCTGTCAACAATCAGCATTACTCCAGGAATGCTTTATTTAAGATTTCTTAAAAATCTTGTTAGTAGACTACAATACTGAAAGGCAACCTCAATTAGACAAAACTGTATCAATTTAATGCATCATAAGGTTTTAGGCAGTGTTATTAATTTCTATAATGCATTTATTAAGACCATGTCCCACTACAGTTTTGCACAAGCACATGATGAAGAAGCCTCTGACACACACATTTATAGGGGCGGGATGAACTTGTGGAGGAATGTTAACTTTGATTTTCATAGGAACAAACCAACATCCCAGTCTATCTTTTTCTGAGTATTATTAAACTTTGTAACTACACAGAACTACTATATCAAAAATGCTGAGCCAGTACCTTTTCAGATTTGAAACACTTCGTTGTGATCCATAAGTGGTCAGCTTTACGAGCAATGTAATGTCACATTCAGTGACCCTCACCAGCCCAGATGGATAAGTAATGTTCACATTTTCATGTTATGCTACAATAAATGCAAAATATCACATGACATAGCAACAGCAGTTGATGATAGTTTACAGCCTTAAGCTACTAATTTCTTGGAAATCTCAATGAAGATTGCCTAGGGCATCAAAATAGCTTGTAAAATGCTACCATGTGCTCCCAGAGTGAATAAATTCACACGTGCCCACTTCTTTCCAAATTCTGTATAGTGCTAGAGAAGGAGCTGACTTTTTCTTATCTAGGCAAATGCAATTTTAGAAAGTGCAAAGAAAAACTGAAAGTAACTAGCAAAATGAATCATTTAAATCAACTATACTGCCATTGAGAAAGAAATAGACTGCTATTGGGAAACAATAAATTACCTTCATATATACAGTGATATTATCAACTTCAGGAAAGACATCAGCACTGAATTAAAAAATAAGTGTATGTGGTAGAAATCTGCAGTTCCCAGCAATTGTAGAGATTAAGGTTTCACAGCCAGCTTCATGAATTGACTTACGTGGTCAGCCACCAACAGATTAACCTGCTAGAAACCCAAGAAAACATCCCTAGATACAACTGCGTAAGTACAGTCCCCCTAAAACTGCTTTAAAAAGCTGAATAAGACATCAGATTCTTGGAGCTGTCTGCAGAAGATGGCTCAGTCTCCAGACATCATTAAAGTGAAGATCCAGGTAAGGCTGGTTAGTGCCATTAAGGTCTATAAGTGCCCTCACACATCTCGTGTATAGTAGGCAAAAGTGACCTGAAATCTCTCTGTTCCACATGACTCTGAACTATGCCTCAGGCCTCTTTTGCTTGGTTCTAAGACAGCAACCATCTTACTTTTCTACCTTCTTCCCTCAGCTTCTAAAGACTCTTCTGAATTATTGATTCTGCTGCTTAGATTCTTGCACAATTTCTGTTCCATCATTCCATATGGTGCAGATGTACAATATGGATTGAGGTCATGAGAAATGAGAAAATACAACATATCTGAGACTGTTCTCAAAATGAGCAGAGTATGAGACCTGGGGTTCCTCAGAGACATGTTCAGATTGCAAACCAGGCAGTGCCAAGATATTCTGTTAATCGATATGCATACTTTTGCTAGGGAAAAAAGCATATAATGTATCTAAAGCACAAAGACATACAAAGTAGCATTATAATGATAGGTGGTGATCAAACATATGTAAATAAATTAAAGTTGTTATGCAAAACAGACACTATCCACATTGAAAAGTTGTCAAAGTGGTTGGCATGGCTTGTCACCATTAAACCTTTTAGAAAAAAATCTTAGGAATGCTAGATTTTATTTACATGCTAGAATTTACGGAGGACTTGCACACAGTCAATACTCTTATTCACTTCCCTGTGCACTTATTTCCTCTGCCCCATAAAGTTATAGAGATATGAGTGTCTCTTCATAGGCAAGATGAGGCTCTGTGGTTTTTGAGGGCCAAAGCAATAATCACATCATCCTTAAGAGTACAGAATTGTGAGATAGTACTATGGTACTGGTGGATATCTCTAAAATAAGTGACATTTGTCTTGCAAGAACATATTTAAAACTGATAAATGTTTACTCATCAGTTTTTCTCTGACTCTGCCTTTACTTAAATGTTTTATTATAAGATTATATATGTGCCCCATCCAAACTCTACTTGAATGTTTAAATATGTATTAAGATAATATGTAAATGTTATCAATCCTAAGGCACTCATCCATTCAAATATTCCCCTTCTCAAATACATTTAATATAAAATCCTAAATTCTGCAATACTTAGTAAGATTGACAGCTAATTTCAGAATAATTCAATTGATTTGTAAACCATTAAAGTCTATGAAAAAGTATTCCATGAGAGGAGCAAAGTTCTACAAACTAATACAAAAATAGTTGTATTGTCATGGCAATTCTCTGTTTTACAAGAGATACAGGGCTCCCATATGCCAGTTCTTTCCTTCCCAGTTTTAATCTTCCTTCTCAAGTTCTGCTATTTGGAACAGAAAAAACCATAACAGATTTTTAATTGATAATTGACGATGTGCTGGGCTAGTACAATGTCAGTCACTAAAAGCATAAAAGAGATTTCAGAGTGACTCCCAAATGTTTTAGGTTCGATCAAAATGATTTCTATGAAAACCTGAACTTTAAGAAAGTGGATGCAGGCATGTTGAGCCATGGGTTTAGGTCGAACCTGAAATTAAGATGCCAAGCCCCCAGGAAAATCCTTGGCAAAGATGCCATGAGGCAGAATACTATTGTCAAGATTCACACAGTTCATTATTTTTGCCTGAGAGAAGAAATTTGCACTGTTAGTTTTCATCCCTATTTCTCCAGTGAGATCAGGACAAGCATGAAGAGGAACATAGGAGGATACATTTTCTGGTATGTGAAGAGTGTTCAAACTTGCATCCAAGTCTGCGCTGTTAAGCTCTGAAACTTGCTGAGTGATGGTTACAGAAGGAAACCAATAGCAGACTTCCGGTGAGCAAATCACTAGATCTAGTAGAAATGGGAAGGTTTTTAATTGGTTAGGAAAGGAATGGAGCAGAACACTAAGCTCCCAGGAAGTTCTGGGTTTGTTAAGTATGGAAGTGGGAAGAAATCATCTAGAAAACTCCTGCGATTTGTTTCTAGTCAAGGGAGCAAAACTGACTGGGAAAGCAATCTGGTTGAGAGCAAGCATGAAACAATGACATTCACAGTGTTTAGGAGAGGAAAAAAGGAATAATGGTGAAACAGAGCAGCTAGTATGAAGAAGGCAGACTTCTGTGGCTTACTGACATCAAACTTGAAAAGTGAAAAAACCCAAGCTGATTAATATGAATAAATATGTAAGAATAGCACAGATATATAAGACAGAAAAAATAAAGACCAAGACACAAAATACGATGCAACTAGCAGAGGGTACCAAGGCTAACAAGTAAAAATTTTATTCTTAGTAACAAAGAGTTATAACATGGCCCTATTGTTGTGTCCAGTTCTGGGCTCCCTGTTATAAAAAGGACAGGGATCTCCTGGAAAGAGTCCAAAGAAGGGCTACAAAGATGATTAAGGGCCTGAAACATCTCTCCTATGAGGAAAGACTGTGTGAGCTGGGACTATTCAGTCTTGAGAAGAGAAGACTAAGGGGGGACCTAATTAATGTTTATAATTATCTTAAGCATGGGATGCAGGGGGAATCAGCCAGCCCCTTTTCAGTGGTCTGTGGAGACAGGACAAGGGGCAATGGCTGCAAGTTGGAGCACAGGAAGTTCCGCACCAACATGCGGAAGAACTTTTTCCCAGTGAGGGTGACAGAGCCCTGGCACAGGCTGTCCAGGGGGGTGGTGGAGTCTTCTTCTCTGGAGATATTCAAGACCCGTCTGGACGCCTATCTCAGTGAAATGTCCTAGGGAGCTGCTTTGGCAGGGGGGTTGGACCCGATGATCTCTCGAGGTCCCTTCCAACCCCTACAATTCTATGATTCTATGATTCTATGATTCTATTACTGAAGACAGAAAACTACTGACACTAATATGACACCGTAAAGGGAAAAACTTTCCTAAAGTGTATGGAAAAAAGACATCACCTATGATAATCACATACTTTTAGTTGAGATTATATTAATGCATAGGAGTTCAACATAAAAAAGAGAAGAAATAGTTCAGTTTAATTAAAGAATCTTAAACTGCTGCGTTTGAAAGAATTTCATGTAAAATTACGTAAAGACCCAGCTGAAGTAGTCTCACAACAATTACATTACTATCTGTAGGACTTTAGGGGAAAACAAAATGGAAAGTTACTAGGAAAAAATCCCATGAGCCATATATATCATTAAAAAGGGTGGAAATAAACATCTGAGGAACTTTCAGTTAAGATCAATTCCGAGAGAAGTACTAGAATAAAAAATGAGAAGTACAAAGATAGCAGAAAAAAAATAAATGGTATCTAAGACAGGTTCCTGATGAATAAGTCACATCTAACCAAAGTAATGCACATCTTTGGCAGAATCATATGTCCTGTGAATAATGGAAAGGCAGTAGAATTTATAAATTATAAAGATTTTGGCATGATCTCATGTGGCATTTTTGTAAGAAAGCTAGGAAACAGAGGTTAAAAGCTACAAAAGGTGCAAAACTAATAGTCACATTACAACTGTGTATTAACAGGGTTCCACACTGCTCTGTGTGGAACCAGACTGTTGGAGATTTTCATTAATCACCTGAATAATGCAACAGAACACCTATTGTTACTAAGTTAAAAGATGTCAGCAAGCTGGGTTGTAAGAAAGAAGGAACTCAGAAGGGTCTTAACATATCACTAAGTAGTGGTGATTAATATCCAATCATGCAGTGCAATTCCTGGGATGGTAATCCTCAGTATAAGCATCCTTACTATGCTAATCTTAGGAGTATTTAGAGTATTACAACAATGTAAGTGGAAACCGAAATCTTGTAAGTCACATTAGTTCCTGTTTTATTCAGACCACAGTGTAATAAGAAAACTAAAATAATACACGAGATTTATGCTGTGTTTCAGGCTCCTTTCAAAGTTAATGTATAATACACTCATACTCTTTTGTAATACACTGGTCTAATCAGCAAAAATCAGGGTAAAACAGAAATACAAGGTCACAGTAAGCATTTAGAAATGGATCTGAGTCAGTCTTAAGAGTACAATTCGTTCTCACTCACCTTTAGAAGTTTACTGAGCAGGCAACTGCATCAGAGCTAGCTGCCTGGAGCACATTTATAGCCAGGCACATCGAAGTACAGCTTAGCTCATCCTAGGGCACACACCTGACCACGAGTCACAACCCACTGCTGCATTCTTCCCACCGTGGACAATAGGGAGACTGGATAACTAGCTCACCCAAGCATCTTAAATTCGGGAAGTGTAGTCCTGTCCTCAGTATTTAGGCAGATGCTCTGAAGCATACCAATTGTCTGAAGAGCATCAGAGTGGTGCCACAGCTCTGTTTCTTCTAACTAGATTGTCACACAAAACAAAACGACCTTAGATGGCCCACTTTAGTCTAAATTTCTGCTGTTGGTTCGGCTGAAGCTGATACAAGAAGGTTATGCAGAGTCATAACAGGCCTTAGTAAGTCTGAGCTCATATTTTTCCCAATGTAAGCAGCTGACATCCTGCCTTCTAAGTTTTCTCTGGTTCCTCCGATTACAAAGACGCTGGCTGCTATGGTGCTTTTGGATACAATTCTCCATTTGTTCCCTTTCCACTGCACCTCGCCATTTCTATCAGAAGGTTCAGAAGAGAGAACATTCCCGTGGCTCTTTGTAACATGATTAGGACTGCTCGAACCCTGACCCAGCAACATCAGCAGGAGTTTTGCCTTTGATTTCAGTAGCATTAAAATTTCACTCACACAGGTTTTAGACACAGATGAGCATAGGATGTGATGTTCGCATTGTCAACTCAAAAAGGGCACCTTCTTGCATTGTTCCTCTATACCACATCATTTCAGTAGAGTCATGCTGCTGGATTATTATTGTCACACACTTGTAAGAGTTTATATTTTGTCATTAAAATGGGTAATAAAATTGTTCAACAGCACCTTAGGGTGATCAGAACAAAACAGCTGTCACCAGTTCTTCAGAAAGCTATCTTCTTGTGTTGTGTTACACCCATTTGCTGTTGATGATGTTCAATAGCAACTTTCAAAAGCAGCTTTCAAATATTGCTTTACACTATATACCCAGAGGTAAGATGAGCTAGTTCTTCTAAATGAGATGTTTGGGGAATATCAGTGGCTATCAGTGGCTGCTATTCACCAACAGAACAGTATTGAATCATAGAAATACTCCTGGCTGGTAGATGGGACAAGACAGCACTCTAGACTCCAGGGGTAATTGTGTACCTGTCCCTCCCATTTCACACAACCAATTCTCGTTGCCTCCCAGACCTCAGCAGTCCACAACAGTTATTTTAGAGAGAAAAATAAACCATGCCACATCATCCTTTTTCTTTCATGTGGTGAAGAACCAATGTCAACTGCAGTGATGTAACACACAAAACATTACCCTTTGGTATATCAAGGATTATCAACACCTCAGTGAACTGAATGAGGCTTCGTAACCTCTTCCCTGATTTTAAGGGAAACCAAGCAATTCTGTAGGGAATCATGAACTTCATCTTGCAGAACATGCATAGAACAGCATACAATGTTATATGACAGCAAGTAGGCAGAAACACTATTAAATTTAATTTGAGGAAATAAGTAAGCCCTTACTGCTCTTGTGATGTGGGATATTTCACTGAATGCTGTTTAAAACTGCCACAAAGTAGTTAATATGTTATGACAGACTGTTTAGAAATTTTCTCTTGCCCAAAATTCAGTATAGGACAAGGCAAAATACAAATACATATGCACATCAGATCACACTGAAATAAACTGAGGGCTACTGGAGTAGCTACTTGAGACAGCTGGGAATGGCTTTCTGAGAATGAGAAAGCTGGAGCTGTGCAATACTGGAGACAGCAGCTCTGACAATGGCGTATCTCTTCTCTAGCAGTAAGTAGAGGGTTTGGCCTTTCCAGGAGGCTTCACTTTTAGACCACTTCTGTTTTATTTCATTTTTCCCCCTCAGTTTTCTAACAAAATATCCTATTTATGAACATTTCAGCCTCAGATTTTTTTTTCCTACCATAATTCACAATGGCCCATTCTTCTCAGAGGCATGAATTTCTGAAAAACAGATAAAAACCCAAGGTCAATGCCTTCTGCACTCAGGGAAAGAAAAAAAAATCTAGTTATCTCACCGGATACTACTAATGTGCTGTCTGTGTTAGAAGAATGCAAGAGGAATGGGATGATTTTGTGTGGCTGTGGAGAAAACTGTCCCAAAGGATCAAGAAATGGTTCCTTCCCCTCTTTTCTGATGATAAATACAGAGACACATTTCCAACATCTGATCCCAAGAAAGCATAGCACATAGGTACCAGATTGCTAATTTGCCAAGGTTCTATCTCTGATGCCCTTAGCACCATGACAGAAATAAAGAGCTCTGCTGTAGGCTAGATATTTGGTCTTTAGTGCCATGCTGATAATTTTGTGGGGAAAAAAACCCAACAAACAAACCCTCAAGTACAACATATATGTATATAAATATATATATACAGACACACAAAAAATTGGTTTATTTTTAATTTCTCACTGATTATTCTGTTGCTTTCTTATCCACACAGTTTATCATCACACATAGTTTGTAAATACAGGACTAGAGGAACTGAAAGCACTCCCGAAATTACTCCATGCAAAAAATTCAGTCTTTCCAAAGCATGACAAAGAAAGGTAAAAAACTTACCAGGAAAATTGACTCATAACATTTGTCAAGACATGAATCAGACAGAAAAGAGAAGAAAAAATAATCTATAGATCTAATCAAAACACTGTTTATCATAATCCATGTCCTTTTGAAACACAAAACTATGAAGACGAAAAATACATTTCTTTATCTAATGCCAAATATATAGGAGAAAAATGTTTCTCCATGCTTGCCTAATTTTTCTCTCTCTCATTAAGCATCCCATACTCATTCTAGAACAAAATAGCATCCTGGATTAATCAGACCTTTTGCTACCTACTGTGGAGGTTATTATTTTCCTAAATGAGCACTGCTTTAAGACTGTAGGCAAAACAAATAGAAAAAAGTAAAAAAACATCAATTTGTCGAAAATATTGGCATGATTATACTGCACCAGTACAATCTCATCAACATATGCACCATGTATTATAGTGATTCATCATTAATTTGGATCCACCTTTGTACATACCTGTGCATAAGTAATTTTTCTCTTTTCAGCAGAACTCCATGCAAGTAGTTATCCATCTGCTACAATGTCTACAAGATTAAACCATTAGTAATTATGGTAAAAGAACTTTATTTGCTTCTGAAGTTGAGGTCCCTTACAGCATCCCTCCCAATTTACACATTCAGTAAGTTACTTCATCATGAAATTAAGATCTTTTGAAAATACTAGTAGAGTAAAAATCAAAGGTATTGTCACACAGAGATTCCATCTCTTGGGTACTCTTCCAGACATGTGTACCTTCACAGCAAAGTGACTTCATGATGGGAGGGCAAGAAATGCATTTTTTCATTACTTTAAAGGTCCAGGTGGAGTTCCTAAACTGGCAAACTTTTTCTACTTTACCCCTGCTTAGTCAGACAAAAGAATACAAAATAAACCTATCAAGTCTTTTGTTAGAAGTGCAGTGGGGCAGTTATTTAAGAACAGTAAGTAGGTGCTAAATGCAATCACAACTTCAAAACAACTGGCAGATGTACAATCTAAATTTGTTTGAATCTGAAATGCTTAGAAACTTTTGAGAAAGCATTTCAGCCTTTTTCTCAAAAAAAAAAAAAAAACCAAAACCAACCAACCAAAAACCCCAACGGTATCTTATTAGTTTATCCAAACGTTTTCAAGAGAACACTTGAATACTTCAAGAACCTGTAACACAAGGTAGTGCACTAATAAACTCCATCTAGACATAACGCAGATTGGAACTCTGGATGCAGTCACAACTCTGGACAATTCAGATTAAGTCAGAATCTCAGAGCCAGGTTCAGGAACTGGGCTGGGATTCAGCTGAGCGTTAGTCCAAAGCATGCAAGAGGGACCCTTTGACTCAGCAGTCAAAATCCTTACTCCTAAATCACTGGTCATCTTCATATTTCAGGAAAAAAAGAGCAACAACAAAAACTATTCTGTATTTTATTCTTTAGTGGGAAAAATGTAAGAAACTAAGAAAGAAACAAAAACAAAAGATAATTAGGACAACACTGACAAAGTTTTGATCTGTTACTATTTAGATCAGTCAGCTGGACTATTGCTAACAAAAGCACGGGATACAGTGACTGCTGTTCTTCAGGCCTAGAAAGATCTCCCAACATCAGCTAAGCACATTCTGTGAAGCGCTCAGTTCCAGGAGCATTTTTCTGAATGCATTCTGTACGGGAAAGGGAACGCAGAAGTTTCCAGGATGCTACCAACAGCACTGGTGACATTTCCTTTCCTTCCTTTAACCTTTCACTGCACTGTCTTTTTCCCGGGAGAGAGTCCAAAGAAGGGCTACAAAGGCCTGGAGCATCTCCCCTATAGAGGACAGGCTGAGTGAACTGGGGCTGTTCAGCCTTGAGAAAAAAAGACTAAGAGGGAATCTGTTAGTGTTTATAAATATCTCAAGTGTGGGGCACAGGGGGAAATGGCCAGTCTCTTTTCAAGGGTCTGTGGGGACAGGATAAGGGCCAACAATGGCCTCAAGTTGGAGCACAAGAAGTTCCACACCAACATGTGGAAGAACATTTTCACAGTGAGGGTGACAGAGCCCTGGCACAGGCTGCCCAGGGAAGTGGTGGAGTCTCCTTCTCTGGAGATATTCAAGACCCGTCTGGAGGCCTATCTGAGTGAAATGTCCTAGGAAGCTGCTTTGGCAGGGGGTTGGACTCGATGATCTCTGGAGGTCCCTTCCAGCCCCTACAATTCTGTGATTCTATGATTAGGCTTCTACCTTCACATGACCTACTAGTGATGCCTTCATGGACTGACAGTGAAATAATACAAATCTAAGCACAAAGTTAAAGCTGATTTCAGGAGTACAGGAATAAATCTGCTGATTTAAGGGCAATAAATTCTACTTGTTGTTTCATTGCATTGGATTTCTGCAACAAAGGAAATGAAAGGAGTAAAAAGAGACTGTTTTTAAAATACAGCACCCTCTGACATTTGTCCAAGCGTCTTTGCTGCTCAGACCTTGGGTACAGCAACATTCATGGCAGATTCCCAGTAACTTTTCCAGCTCATCGTTGCCAGCAGCAATTTTTCCTGCTCTCCTGAGAGCTCACCGTTAAATTAGTCATCTAAGGAATGCTATTAGCATGACTTACGTGAAGCAACACCAGTTGCAAGGCAGGGGCTGCCTGTCCTGCACACCACTCCAGGATCAGACAGAATGCTTGTGCATTAATGCTCCCTCTCCCCTTCTCCGAGCAGGGGAGAGGAAAAACACAGGCATGCTCTGGGAGGTGAAATGAGTCATATAGTGCCTGCTGCTTTCTGCCTTTGTTACAGCGAGATAAAGGTCAGCAATATTCCAAAGGTTTAATTTACACCAAACTGATTAATTTTCTGTTATCACTCATTTGTTTTTTTGCATTTCCTGGTTATAATATCAACCTTTTCATTAGAGAAGAAACGTTTACCTCTGTCCTGATGTGAAAATCAACATGAAACAGACTTACAGAAAACTCTGGAAGAATGTAAATTTTTACAGATAATTTTTAATTAAATGGCATCTCACACCAAACAAAGTTGGCCCTGGATCTTGGAAAGACAACAGAAGAAAACAAAACCAAAAACCAACATCAAAAACCCCAGCATAAAATATTGTCAAAATACAGTTGATCACCAAAATATATCAAGACATTAAGTGACATGGTCCAGTATTTTCAAAGCTTTTTCATGCATGTATGTGTGGATATGTATTGCTAATAACTAGTCACCACACCCCAACTCCACAGAAATGACCGGTGACATAACATCTACTGTATATCTGTGTAGAGTTAACAGTTCAAATGAGAAAATGCTTACTCACATCTACCTCAGAAAACTGAATGATCTTCTTTCTGATCCATGATCTGTGACACACTCCTCAGTGGGCAAGGAGTCCCAGGTCACAGGTAAATGCTATGTCTATCTACATGGCTACTTGCTTCTACAAGATGCAGCTGCAGGATCATCTATAGTGATCTGGACACCCTCTGAAAATAAATTTTTGAACACGTCAGTCATCTAACAAAAGAATATAAACTAGAAATTCCTGTGCTGCCTGAAGAAGAGTGAAGTCCAAAGTTCAAAGAGCCTGATTAGGATATTGAGGAGAGGGCCAGGACAGAGTGTCACCACAAAAGTGATAGCAGTGCTGCTACAAAAGCTATGTGGGTTATACAAATTTCCTGTTTTCTATAGAAAACAAGTCATTCAAACTAGACTGAAAATGAGAAAAGGGAAAGGCAGAATAATTTCTCTTGATGATGAAACTTCAGGATGGTCCAGAGATGGAAGAGGACCAAAAACTCCTTACAGTGAGCCACATCACACCAGTCCCACTAATGATACAAATATTGCCAATGAGAACCTACATCAAATTGACTGGGAGAAGTGTGTGGAATAGAAGAGGCTACTTGGATGCCAGAGAAATCCAGAAGCAAGTGGTTTCCCTGATGGTCTGAAATCCCACACCGTGGATCAGAAGGACAGTGACATGTCAGTGAGGACCAGTGGAAGACAGACCAGGACTGGGTCCAGTCAGCAGTGATGAAAGAGCCTGATCAGGCTGACTCTTGACAGTAGCAGAAATGCAGAGAGGACAGGGAGTGACAAGACTCTGCCTTAGCCTGGCAGCCTGAAGACACAGGAGATGGAGCTGCTCAAGCAGGACTCCCACTCTTAGCATCTCCTGTAAATCCCAGAGAGGCTGTGAGGTCCCAGGGCCACTACATAGATTTAGAAATACATCTTTAGCGAGACAAAACTCCTTATTAATTATGCTTTAATCACACTGATCCTAGAATTGGGATCCTAGATATGAAATGCCAATGCAGCAAATAGGAGAATGCCCTTTACTTGCTGCCTGAATTCACACCTCTGCTCTTACTTCTTACATGCCTTCCAGGCTGATGTGATCTGTAAGCAAGTGAAACATTTTTGACATTGATACAACATTGCATCAATCACACTTCATAAGAAAAGTTCATATGCCAGCAATTTATCCTTTGTCTCCAGGCCTTATTCAGCTTTTCACAGGAATCACACGTGCTATGTTAATAAAGTTGGAAAAATCTATAGTCCATATTTTTCTTTTTCTAAATGACTTCCCTGCTGCCCACCTCCTTGTTCACTTGGATCAGTTTGGGTCACTAAACTGAAAAATCCTGTTAGAGTATGATATTTTAATGGGCAGAAAGCCCTTCAAGTCTCCATTCCTGCCAACTAGCTGGCAAGCAGTTGTTACCTTCTTATAACCTTCCAGCTTGATAAACAAGGCGGGGGTGGGGGGAAGGTAAGTTAATACCCATCTACACATAAACTTACAATGGTTTTAAGTGACGCCAAAGCAGAGTACAGTATAGATACTTACTTGATTTCCAAGTAGCATGTTTTCATAAAAATACAGAATAATATAGTCTTGAGGTATCTGGTCCAAACATGTGCTCAAAGCAGGTCTCATTAGCTGGGGTTGCTCAGGCTGTGTCCCACTAAGCCTCAAAAACATCCATGGTGAAGATTCTGCAATCTTCCAGGCAACCCATTCCTGTATTTAACCACCCTCACGGTAAAACATGATATCCTTATCTAATTAGTGTTTCCCATATTTCAGCTTTTCTCCTTCGCATGTCATCCTACCACTGTGCACCACCAAGAGGAATCTGGGTCCATCCTCTCTGCATCTTCCAGACAGTTGTAGACAGGAATAATATCTCTCCTGAACCTTTCCTTTTTTAGGTTGAGCAAACCCAGTTCTCATACATTATGTGCTCCACTTCCCTGGCCATCTTGATGGCCCTTCAATGGGCTCATTCCCACATGTCAGCACCCTATATTGGGAAAAACAAAACTGGACACCATACTTCAGATGCAGTCTCAGAAGGACCACCGAGGGGAAAAATTACTTCCATGGAGCTGCTGGCTATATGTGTGCTGATACAACCCAGGAAGCGGTTGGTCTTCGATGCTTTAATTTGTTGCTTTAAGTAATTCTATTTCAAATCTATAGCTCTGAAGTTTAAAATAAGCCAGTCAAAACTGAAATAACACTTTGCACAGAGGTTGTCAGTGGTTCAAACACAACCAGCAGGAACTAGTTCAATTTCTGCACGTACTTACACCTGGGTCTTTGCTTATAAACAAGAGTTGTGCTAACTTACCTAGCATGGCTTTCCTCCTGCTCTGCGGAAACAACTCTGCTTAAGAGCATTTCAGCAATTAAACTGAAGACATTTTCATATCACTGTCAGTAGAGTGACTCCTGAATTGCATTAGGGCAAATGAGAGTTAAGTTCCAAGAGCTGTCAAGTAGGAATTAAATTTACAGTAATAAATGCAGTACATACTGGTAGCCATTCTCCACCACCCCGGACACATACAATAAAAGTCCTAAGGCTTTTCAAACTAGTGACACTTTTCAAATTGGTAGGGCATTACTAGATGATGATTTAAATAATCATTTATTTTCACAATAAAAAGGTAAAATATCACAACTTTTTGCATCATATTAATTTATTTATTTGAGAATAGTGGATATGAAGAACTCTAAAAGAGCAGGATTAATTTTTTTCTAAAATTACTTTAATAAAAAAGGCATTAAAGTTTAACACAGAACATTCTAAAATGCCAAAGTATTAATTTGTGGTAATAACTCCTATAAGCATTACTGAATTATACATTTTAAATTACAATTTTCAAAGATGGGAGTGGGTGCATTGTAAAATCAAGAATAAATTTAACAAAAACCTATTCTAAGTATTTTCTAGGCAATGATCTGTGTGAATTATTTAACATTTTCATTAACATTGTCTGGAAATGTACAATTTTATCTGGCTCTCATCTTGAGATTCTTGCAATGTTCAAGGACCTAGTTCTGCAAGTTCTCCTGCAAAGATGCACCGCTAAACGCACACATACACATTTCTAGAACTCAGGCGATTCAGTACTGAAGCTATGAACTAATGCTGAATGTCAACACCATTTGACTTGCATTGTGTGTATATAGCTCCCTTCCAGGCATCATACATTAATTCTTTAGTATTACATCAAAAAAACAAATCTCAAAACAAACCAAAAACCCCACAGCCCAAACTCATGAACTTTTGCTTGGTTTTCATATTCTTTCAGAAGCAGATACAATGTAGGCTTGCAAATGGAGACAAGTTTCCATCAAATAAAGGTTCTCCTTTAAAAATTCAAGTCTCCCCAGTTAAGCAACAAAGAGAGCTGCATTCCTTAGGGCAGCACCTGTTTTGAAACTGATGTGACAGACCAAATAATTAAATCAAAAGTGTTCAAACACCAATTAACATTTGACTTTAGGTTCAAGTACAGATTTAAACTAGATCTGCTATCAGAAGCCTCCAGACCACCTCTAATACATGAGAGAAACAGATGATAACAGTTACTGAAAAATTTAAGCTGCCTAATTTTTTTGCATCAAGCAGAAGGCAGTTGACTGACCTGCTGCTACAGAGGTTTTATTTCTCCTCCCCATTTCATTAGCACAGTCCCTTCAGTGCATGAAAACCTTCCCCAGTGACTCAACCGTCAGTGGGTAAAACTTCCACAGGAATTTTCAGTCCAGATATTTTGAGGGGAGCTAGGTGCCACAATGGTCTCCTAAATACTGAAAGTATCATAGATAGATCCTTTTATCATTGGTGAACTTTACAGACATCTAAACATCTGCATGCATATGCCTCTATCAGTTAAAATTCAGGTCAGTTAGTCAGTAATGAGTGTTGCTGATTATGCTCATAGATGGCTTCAGTGTACTACTCTTTAAAACCCATCTACTGAATGGGGGGAAAAAAACCACCCCAGAATTCAGGGTTTTCATTCCCACATATATCTAACCATAAGCCATTTTTCTTTTTTCAAGATTAAACATAACAGTTTCTGCCACAGCTCCTTGTCAGCAGCTCCCAAATAAATGCCCTGAATTGGGCCCTTTTAACACATGTGAATAAAACTCACATTTTCAGGATGTTATTGCATTAGCTTAAGATGTGCATAGTAATTTTATTTTTTTTCTTTATAGTGCCCTCAAAGTTCCAACTGCTAAAGACTAGCTAAAGTGAGTGAGAGAAAGAAGTGTGCAACCTTGCTACAACTCAGCAGACATCAACAAGGCAAAGTATTTTGTATGGATTTCCCGAAGGATATATCAAGAACTATCTTCAACATGTCAAAGACTACAAGTAACATTTAATTTGGGGTATTAATAGCTATCTTGACAATTTCATCTCTGTAAGTGTTATTACTATTACAGGAAAAAAATTTTCTATATCCAATTTGCTGAGGCCATTAGCCTGGAAGTTCATGTGGTGAGAGGCATTTCTTGCTCAGAATATAAATTCATTTGCACAGTATGTATTTTGCAAAAAGAGAGTAGACATTGGTTTCCAGCCTTTTTAATGAGACATAAGAAGAACTACTACAGAATTATTTTTTTTTAATTTTGCTTTTGCTTTGGCACTCATGTTACAGGTGTCTGCAATTATGTGGCAGCTCACACAATATTAACAAGCAGATATTTACCTTCATAATATGTCCATCTAGGCAGGGTATGAGATGTCTAAATGAGGAATGTTGTACTCACACTATCTCGTTACACAAAATCTCACCTGAAATCATCTTGCCCACAAAACTGTAGTTATAAAAATCGAGAATATGACTGTTTTCCAAGTTAAACACTTAATGTCAATTTCAACAATTTTGTATTCTTGAGTACTGGCTCATTGCATGATTTCATTTCTTATGTTAGTCTAATAAAAGTTATCACAAATGCTAGATTCTACCAGGACACAGGATATAGATATACACCTGCAGAGAAGCATGTGAAACCAAAATATAAAATTACATGTTTTCCATAGATATACCCATGATCCACTAATTTTATAAAGGAAGCAAAAGAAGTGAAGTACAAAGGACCCACCAACAAAACCTTCAGAGCAGTTACAATCCATTTACATGATGGATTAGTCCAGGCTCATATCACAAAATAATTGGCAAGAAGTTGACACTCCCCAAATGAGGTGCTCTGGCATTCCTGATTAGCACAACACAGATAAAGAAAATTTCAAATATGATGCTGAAGCTTATTTTTTTTAACTGCTGTGTCAATAAAATTAAAGTTTATCATCTCTTTCAAGGTGATGATTACAGTGAAAGCATTCCTTTAGCATTCACACATACAGAAGTTAAATAGTATACCTAAATAGAAGAAATGATGTCACTACCCTCACAAAATATTCCTACACACCAACGCAAGTTAAAATATACGTTAAGCTAGAATCCTGCCGTTCATGTTTTGCATTCAAAAAGCACAACAGCATTTGCTCTTAGTTAAAACTCACTAAAGTGAAATCATGTCAAGACCAAACTCTGTGAGAGTTGTTCAACTAATAGAACAGAGTAGCAGCAGAAGTGTTACTACCTAAGTGAAACAAGAAACAAGGCTGAGAGAAACAGTCAGTGTAAGCGTGTGTCAGCTATTATTCATTCACATATAATTCCAAGAAAACATTGTTTTCTGTGCAAGACATTCAAGAATAAGCCCCAAACTAACTTTCCTGCTAATAATGTGAAGCACGGGCAGATTCACAAATCTGTTGTTGTTCACTAGCTATGTAAATTTGCTTTTCATGATGCCATAGAGAGCCAGAAAATGATGGGGAGAGGAAGAAAAATAACTGATGCCAACCATTTGGCATATAGCAGAGCAAATGAAAGAAATTGATTTTTGTCTTCTTGCAGGATGGCAGCATCGTGATTGACATCATTTAGTTGGTTGCTTAGCATTTGGGTCAGCACACTGAAACTGGAGTGACAAGACAAGACTAAGCATTCTGCAATATCACTCCAGTGATTCTATTTCTGGTGTGTTTCTTCATTGGAGAGAAGATGCAACTTCAGGGTTCAACTTTTCTGTAGACAGTTTATTATCAATAAATTTATATATTATACCTAAATTCCCCAAATCCTATAATTCTCCAGGGTTCTGGGAGAACCAAACCTTCTGAAATTTTGCAGACTATTCCTTGAAACGTGAGGACAGGATTCAAGCCAACAGGTTTGGAGGAGCTTCTTTTCTTAATGGTTAACATAAACACAAGGAGACAAGAGACTACATCATTGGCAGACAACAAAGTCACTAATAGAGACTTTATAGGGAGCTAAAATCCAGGTTAATTTAAGACATGGAAGGCAACTTGCCACTGTATTAGCTGCAAAGAGTCAGATGTCACAACAGCCCAGGTTGTTTGCCATAGGCAAGAAAGAAGAGGCTGTTAGTAATAAAAATAAACAACAAAATAATTAAAATATTTGAGCTGAAAAGAGTTCCATCATCTGCAAACAAACACAAAAGCCCCATCTAAGACATGACGGAAGAGGAAATTGGATTTTATGCTCTGATGCTTGAGTTAGATGCTAACCATTTCCAAGACAAAAGTAACCCTCTTCCTACCAAGGACAAATAAGAAGAAAGAAGCTATTTTCTTTCCAGTAGGGCACGACATACAGCAAAACTATATTCTGAACTCCAGTAACAGGAATGGTCATTATCAAAACTTCAGTGTCTACAAAGGACAGTTTCAGCACCTACATTGTCCTCTGTATCTTGGGCTCCTCATGAACTCTATCCCAAGCTCACAGATAAGACCATAGAAAGGACACATCAAAAAGACTGTATCTTTGGCACAGATCTGCCTGCTGAGAGATGCAACTTATTGTGTCACAGTCCCAGACTGGTGCTGTTTTCACACAGAAGGTTTTACTGGAAGCTTCTGCTGCCTGTGTTTTGCAGACTTCTCTGAAGTCAGTCTTGGCTAGCAAACATGTCTGTCTGAAACAGTGAAATCATACTTCTCAAAGGACATCAGGTCAGATGAACAGATGGGCATAAATGTAAGTGGTGTCTGCTTCAAGCTTCTTTTTTAATAGATTTTCATTTAGACATTCTATAAACAAAGTGAGTGGTGTCTGTAACAGCAACAAATAGAGGGTAGTAGACAAAGCTAAGCAACCCCTGAAGGACCAAAATGAACTCCATCACAAAGCAAGATCACTTTTGCAACTATAGCTGAAGTTTCATGTAATCAGCACTTCCTACAGATCTTCCCTCCTCTTATGGTCTCACCAAGCCGTAGATTAACTGTACTTACCCCATCAGCACTGTCATAAGGGGGCTCTTGACAGAAACCAGCCTGTGGTATGCTCAAAATCAGACAAGCCTACACCTGCCAACCTTTCCCAAAGCGGGAAACATTCACATTAATGACACTGGTTTTATTCAAATCTTCATTTCCTCACACCATTTCCTGTTAGCTGGGGACTCGCTACAGCCCCTGGGGAAACTGATTGAGTAGTAAGGTCCTCTTTGATGGTTTTCCAAAGACACACTTTCCCACACTCACTCATAGCTCAAAACACACTGGAAGTTTCATTCACCTCTGACTCTAGCGGACTTAAAGGTCACCATAAGGATTTCAACCAAAATGAATCCTCGTTGCAGCTTTAATTTTGGTCTGATCAGTCACAGGATGACTGAAGTAAAGCTGCAATACAAAGTAACAGTGTTAACTCTACCACAAATTATAGCCACTAGACTTTTTTCTAAATGCCTATATGTAATCATAAAAACTGTAAGACACTTTGATGCTGTGTGATGCTGCTTAGGAATAAAAAGCATTTCACAGAGTCCTGGAAACTGGAGACCTTCTCAAATTATAGCAAAATAAGACTTATATTCATTTTACTTTTATAATAGTTTTATGATGTACAAATTATATTATTACCTAACCTTGAAACAACTTCAATTTTCTCAGGCTTTCTTTCAAACTTTTAAAAAACTTTCTGTTTACTACTAATGGAACTTATTTTTTCTAAATTTTTCTTTTTTTTTTTTTCTCAATTGATTTTCTAAATCACACTGCCTCATTAGACCCGGCACCTTTCTAGGGCAATTGAAGCAATGCAGAGAGCAGCCCAGACACCAATCCAGGGAGAAAGGATTAGCAGAGAAACTGCCAGTCATGAGTAGAGACTGAAAGGAGGACAACTACTTCTTTCATGCTTTTAAAAATACAGAAGAACATGGTGACTCAAGAAGCTGTAACCAGTGTCCCATTAGAAAGTGTCAGAGGCATGTATCTGCTTTCTCCCCACTCTTGCAGTTGTGCTGGAATATATTCAAGCAAAACACAGGAATGCAAAAGGTCTCTCCAGAACAGCATCTGGAAGCTATAGCCCTGGGATTTTTTTTCCGTCCCTGACAAGATATGCACACATTATGTGCTTCAAATTCCATGACATTGTCCATATTTGATAAAGTTACTTACCAGTAACCAGAGTACCTCATTTAAATGGCAATTTGTGGTGGTTTGACCCTGGCTGGAGGCCAGGTGCCCACCAAAACCACTCAATCATTCCCCTTTTCAGCTGGACAGTGGAGAAAATATCTATTGAGAGGCTCAGGAGTTGAGATAAGGACAGGGAGAGATCATTCCACAGTCAGTGTCATGGGCAAAACAGACTCCACACAGAACAGAGGAAAGAAAACTCTGTGATTTATGACACTGCACTGTACACGCTGTGACACCAGAGTCGGGTAATGAGAAGTGCAGCCAGATCTTAAAGCACCTCCCTCACCCCTCCCTTCTTAGCAGACTTCACTTCAGTCATGATTTTGCTCCCTTCTTCTCCTGCATTGTAGCACAGGGAGGGGCAGGGAATGGGGGAATAGGGGTTTTGGTCAGTTCCTCACAAGCTGTTTTCCTTCCTAGCTGGGTGGAACATTCCTCACGCCCTTCCCCTGCTGCACCGTGGGGTCCCACCCGTAGGAGACAGTCCTCCCCACAACGCCCCAGGTCCTCACCAACTGCCTCTGCACAGTCCCCTTCCACAGCGTGCCAACCTTCAGGCCCAACCTGCTCCAGCCCAGTCCTCCACAGAGTCCCAAGTCACCCCCTGCAAACCTGCTGTGGCATGGGTTGGTCTCTCCACAAGCTGCAGGCTTTGCTGCCAAGAGCTTGCCCCAACACAAGCTTCCCACAGGGTCAGAGAGTCCTTCAGGTGTCTCCACCTGTTCCAGCATGGGGTCCAACATGGGCTGTAGATAGGATCTCTGCTCCTTGTCATCATCCATAGGCTGCAGGAGGACAGCCTGCTTCACCATGGTCTTTTCCACAGGCTGCAGGGGAATCTCTCTCCAGCAGCTGAAGCATCTCATCTATCCCACTCCCCACCCTCTTCACTGACCTTGGTGCCTGCAGAGTTTCTTACTTCTTCTCACTCCCTTCTCTGGTGGCAAAAAACAGCTGCTTGTGATTTTTTCCTACTTAACGTGATTCATAGCAGTGGTGTGACCATTTGCCACGGTTTTATGGGGAAGTGATGTCAGGTGGTGTGTAAACAGCCCAGGCTAACTCAGCTGCAATAACTGCTTGGGGAGGTAGACCCTGGCCTGGCCAGAACCCGGACAGTCAACAATGACTCTGGCCTTGAGCTGGCTGGTGTTTACTCTCTTGGTCTTGCAGAAATATTCTAGCTGCTTCTTGAAGAAGCCACCCCTCCAGACGCCCTCCTCCACTAGAACCCAGCTACTCAAAACTATGATACGATTCTAGAGTAAATCTTTATCCTACAAATACATATCCTTTATTCAATTGAGCAAATATAGCAGAGGCAACTCAGTGTTGCACTTAATCAAGAAAGCTGATGTGAACTAGGACCAAACTGATATGTTATGTTCCCCAGGAGTAGGAGCAGATGCCACCATGAACCTTTTATTCATGGTAAGAAGAAGATAATCCTGGTAGTTTCCTGGACAAGCTAAAGGAGCACAAAAGTTTACATTACTTCCCAAAGTCTCCAAGACCCCTGCAGTCCATAAATTTAGACTTCTTATTTTTTCTATCAGAAGCGGCTGCAATCATGACAAAAGGTAGCAGCAGGTGAATACACAGAAATATGACCATCCATCTTTTCACTTATTAGTCTTCATGGTTACAGGAAGCAGGACATGGAAACATGGTCAGCTTCAGAGTGGCTTCATCAATGCCAAGAAGGTTTAGGATGGCCCTTGTCCAACATTTTACTAGCTTATTAGAAATTTTAATCCCAAAAGATACTGTCTCCTTGCACATGTCTCAGAAAACTGAATATGAGCATTGCATGTGGCATACTCATGGAAGGTTATATCCATCATCTTCACTCAGACAGAAATATGGTGTTTGAACATAAATCAAGGAAGGCTGTAGTTCCAAGTCAAAACTTCAGCCACACTATCTACCATTCAGAGGCAGAATAGGGGTTTCTACTATTGAGTTTGCCCACTCAGCATGCTGTATGATTGGAGAGAGACGCTTCCTATGCCCTCCACACTACCTTTCCTGTATTCTTCACAAAACAAAGGATTGCCAACAAATAATGTATGGAAGATCATCTAATGTAGTACAAGAACATAGGACAACAGTTTTCTTTACCACTGAATTTAACAAGGTCATAATACTCTGCAATAATACTCTTGATCCATACCTGATCCTCCATAAAGACAAGACAAAGATAGTACAATTCCCAGCACACTTGCTGTATTGTATCAAGTATTAGATCACTTTACAAATGTTTACTTAGCTGATATACTAAAATCTATTAAAATTATCTTACAACCACAGGAGGAAAAATATTTTCATCAGGTTTACACTTCTTTTTAGTTATTATGGGCATTCTGTGAGAGTTATGAGGCATTTGTCCTGTCACATAAAGGTGTACCAAAAATTAAATGCCAGAAAATGACCCATAGATTTGTGTCTCACCTGCTTGCAGTGATGATGGTGGTCTTCAGTGTTGAGAGGTTACAGATTCAAAAAAATATTTTCTCTCAAAGCAGTGGTATTGCTAAAAGCAAAGTTTGCCTAAGCACATGTGGAATGGAAGCAAATGTTGCTTTAGATTTTAAGAGTGGCAAACCTATAAAATAAGCTATATCTGCATGAGCTACGGGATGAAAATAATTCTCTAACAATCCCCTTCACAACAATAACCAACCACCAAAATGTCAAACAAAGGGCTGGAAACCTTTATTGAATCAGATGCTTGTCAGTCTTCTGACAAATGTGTCAGCTCTGGGTATTTCAGTCAGCAATTTCAGTAACAACCAAATGGCCTTTTGTACACTGAACATGAAGACAGCCTTCAGTTGGCATGGAAAATAATAAATCTCAGGCTTTTGAACCTTTAATGCTCTTTTTTTGAACGTGTTGGAAGAGATAAATGAGATCTTCACTGATCTCCTTGCTCACATTGATCCAGAATGCAATTTTATTCAGAATTTTTTATAAATTACATGCCCTGTTTAAAAATATGGAATTGAATGTTTCCTTCCAATGTCTGTCATCAACATAATTCTCAGAACAACTTCAAGACAGCAGGCTGCATGCACAGTATCATAATGTCCATAAATGTTCAGAATGACCCAACTGGCAAAGGAGCATGCTCTATTGAAACCTGGTTTGAGGGGTAGACTGGAAGCATTCAGTCCCTGAATGCTCTGAAGCTGTGTGCTTCATAAATGTTTTACTTTTGGCAAAGTATGCATATCAGCTGTCTCTCTGTGGGTAAAACCCTGCCAATCACAGTCTGCTTTAAAGGAATCAAGTTACCTTTTCTCTCCAAGGACCCACAAGGGATGGTGACAGATGAGGGAAAAATTCAAACCAAATGAATAATTATCAGCAGCAACTCTGCCAATTTGGTGAAATTATGTCAAATATACTCCAGATCCGCACCATACCCCTGATGAAAATCTAAGTAACTCAGATAAAGAAAAGATGCCAAAGGAAAGTCTTATTTTCCAAAGCAAATTTTTTGTACCCCTGACAACCCTGACATTTTCTGTCACCAGACAACACAAGAAATGGAGGAAATCGGCCATTTCAGGCATCTGTGACTATGATTAGCCAGGAGATGCACCCTCATAATGAAAGGTTATTGGCTGCTATTTTCACTGCTCAGCACCTAATGTACAACTTCCTATTATCAATGTTTTAGAGGGAGAGCAAATGAAACTCCAGCACTCTTGGGGGCCCTAGAATGAGCTCGGCAGTTTTGAGCAAGAATCATTCAAAAACAAAAGGAAAAAAAAAAAAAAAAAAAACCAAACAACAAACCAAAACCAAGTGATGACAGCCATGGGGTGAGAAGGAAGTTTTGTCCCTGTGCCTGTTTAACAGTTGGTTGGCAACAGCCATGTAGCAAATCCAGGCATGTCAGGGCCCAGGCAATATCCAGGCTCACAAAGGTGACATATTGATCGGGTTTGCTTCCAGATGGCCCACAAAGAATCAACTTGCAAGTCCAAAAGAGACTTTGTTCAGGAAGTCCTGCTGTCACTGCTGTCAGTTGTCTTAAGAGTTTGACTGAGACTGCTATTTCTTACATTGCCTAGAAGAACTCTGTGTTATATTATCTTCCCCCTAAATCTCTCAGAAAAGCTGAATACACACTAAAGACTACCAAGTACATCTTAAGAAAGAGAACCATTGGGTAATGAATTTTTTTCCAGATAATTCCATCCTTTTAGAAGTATATATCTGTAGAAAGAGAAAAATTAGTAGTTCCTGTAAAAGCTGCCTATTGAGAACTTTGAGTCCTGTAACTAAATTTGTTTATATAACACAGAAGACTAGAGTAGTAACATTAAATCCGTAACCTAACTTCTTTTTTACAGAACTTGGTGTGTCAAATCACTTTTTTTTTTTTGGTTTTAGAAAATAAGTTTTGCAGCTTATACACTATCTAGTGATAGCTGTTGTAAATTGACAGTAAGGCAGAAACATATTGATTTACTTTCAAGACACTGAAGCCCAGACAGAAGTGCATACATGTCTGCTAGAAGTCTTGCTATCAGAATAACTTCCCTTCAGAATGTCCACCTTTTATATTAAGAATGAATAGCATATCATTAGAATTCAATTATATTGTGAAAGAGTCGCAAATAAAGTCTTCTTTTCTCCTAAGGCAAAGGGAAAAAAAAAAAAATAGCAAAACCTGAGTATTAGGAGATAAAGGTCTTTAAATAAAAACCCTAAACTGTCCTGAAAAACAGAAAAAATATTTCAAAGTACTCTCATATCCCTTTTCCCTACTTTGGCCTTTTTGAAACCATACATTGAACTATGACAGCTCTGAAAAATTTCAAAGGAGATATTTACAGAGTTTATTTGACATCAGCAAATTTCCAGTACAAGTTTATAGACTTTTTTTTTCTTTTACAAACATCAGACCTTCCAGAAACTTATTCATATACCACAGCTAAGCCAATGATAAATTTGCAAGTAATAAAAGGCTTCTTAGAAGCCCAAATTACAGCTTAAAATTATCATTCTTTAAATATTATGAAAGCGGTAAGAAAAACATCAGAGGAATAAAAAAGCTGTGAGAGCAGGAGAGAATTTATTCAGGATGCTCATCAATCTACAAACACTAATTGATGAAAGCAAAGATAGTCATTGCATTTCAGTACATGCTTCTAAAATGCCATTTACTCTTATAGTTACTCATGAACTTCATCAGAGCCTGACTTCAAATGTAGTGCTAAATACTGTAATTCAAATGCAAAACCAGAAATACAAACAGTGGCATGATAAAGATACTGGTTCATATGAATTCATCACACCCATGATTACTTTCAATAAATCTACAAACTCAGATGTATAATGGATAATTGCCCTTGGAGAATAATCGAGCTAAAAAGCTCATTTAAAAAATAAACTACCTAAGGTCAGGAATTTTTGGTTACCTCTTTTGCAAAGAGACTGTGGCTGCAATCTCAAAAGAAACACTGAGTCAAAATAATCAGGGACCCAGCAAGAAGAGTGGAGGAAGATTCTGTGAATGAAGAGGCAATATAACCTCTTTTGACCAAACAGGTATCATGCCGAGTTAGTCAACACAGGAAAAATGTGGAAGCGGTGAAAGAAAGAGAACCCATTGCAGGTCTGGAAATGCCATTCTAGTCCTGGGAAATGGCACCTGGCTTACAGGCAACTCTGTCCTTACATTAAGTTATCTGAACATGTCTCTGTATCAGTCAGTACAAATATGAAAGAGCTGAGCTGTTCTTTTCCCTGCACTGCAACCTGTCACATCCGTCACTTCAATGTGAATATAATGTGGATGGTGCATAGGAATTTTTTTCCTTTGAATAGTTTAGTGATGGTCATTTTCATTTGGATGGCTATGATACTGACTAGACATCTTAAATTTCAATTATTTTTCCCGCAAACTGAGTGGTTTGGTCGCAATTTTTTTTCTCTCCATATTGCAGAAGGATGAAAGAGAGAAACCCTTTATACCTCCATTCTGCAGTGAGATGCAGTGGTGTGCCTCTGTGTGGTCTGTGCCATAATTCAGCAGGTCAGGAGGTTGCTGCTGTGAAATGGTTATCCACATAGCCACATCATCTAGAGCTGTTATTTGACCTTTTCCTGCCCTTTTCCTTCAAAGCAGTAAGGAAGTTCCAGAACACTTCCGACCCTCCTCACCCCTTAACATACATTCTGTGGATGCAATTCAATATACGCACAAAACACCCTTCTTTTCCCTTCATACACCACCAGTTTCTACAATACCACGCTTACAGCAGGCCATAAGACACGCTCTTCACATTAGCGCGTTCAGAAGTACTCTCAGGAACAAATGCTGTTATCGGAGATGTGCAGCGTATCTGACACGCTACTGCAGGACTACCTCCTTTGTGCCAAGGAATTTGCTGCTTTCACCCACTTGCCTGGAAGTTTTCAGCACGGTTTCTGTCTGTAGTTTCTTTTTAGACGTCACTTTGATGGTTTCTACTGGGAAGAGACCTGTGTAGAGGAACCGTTTATTATTTTCAAGAAACGATATATAGCAACTTGAACAAAATATATCACTTCATATTTAACAAGTGGAAGGCAGCAAGAGATCTGACATTTTAAGAAAAGGTAACATCAAAAAAAACCAAAAAAACCCAAAAAAAACCCCCAAAAGACCTGTCATGTCATCCTACACAATCTCAGCACAACAAGTACAAAGCACAAAGGAGATGGTGCAACGCAGCTGAAGTAGACGTGCTTAGGAACAGAGTGCCTCTTTGCCATGCTGGGCATCAGCGTGAGAAACCAGCAGTGACCATACAGAGTTGAAATGGAATGACTTTACACTCCAGAATGCCAGTCATAAACAGCCACTGCTGATGGAACCTGATATTTCCACAAATTATTCGAAGATTCTTGTTGACCATTAATAATAATTAATCATAATGTAACCCCACTCTCAGAGGCATGATAAAAACAGAACAAAAAGAAACCCTTGTCTCAGACAGTGAAGGATTTATGATGGAAAAAACAAAACCAGTAAGTCAGGAAACACAGGGAAACGTGTGTGTGTGTGTGTGTTTGTGTGTGTTTTCAGTTTTGGTGACTACTAAAGTCAAATAGCCACAGCAGCCCCAAAACTGTAAATTTCCATCAAATCGAACAAGGGTTTTGATGAGGGAGTTAAAAAAAAAGGCATATGGTTTCTCTAAAATGTACCTGAGAATATGAAGAACAATTTTCAGACTGTGTCATATATTACAAAGGAAAAATTGTCTGTATATTGCATATTTATAGACCTCATTCAGGAATATTCTTGGGTAAAGCAGTAAACTTCAATCAAGGATTTGACTGAAATTTCTGTAGGCAGAGGTACTCTGTATAATACAATGAGCTAGACATCAAGTCAGATTAAGATTACACACTGTTTACTCTGCAGTTTAAATGCAGTGTGATTCTTTTAAAGGGGCTGAAACGACAAGGCGTAAAATGCAAAAATTTGATTAAACACAAAATGTATTCAAGAACACAAGGGTTCAAATAATTCAGCTGAGGAGAAGAAAAGGAATAAAAACCTGAGAGAGGAGATGGAGCTATCAAGACTTGTCCTGAGCAAACGTTTTTTTTTTTCCCCCATGCATTTAGATAGGAAGGTCTTTTGTTTAGGTAGAAAGATAAAATTTTTATACAGGCTGCCAAGATGCTTCCTCCATCTGTCCTTAGTGAGAAAGGTACCCTCTGACCTTCACATTTGGACTTCTCTCATATTGATGCTACTCCTTAACAGAGAGACCACCTTTGTTAATGGTTAAGGTCAGTGATTTTCTGTCAATCTTCTAACCAGGACTTCACTTGCACCAGTCATGCACATATATTTGCCCTCAGATTGTAACAAGCATTGGTTCCTGATGAGAGAATTGGACTTGCAGAATAAAGATCTCAGAAAGTGGTGAGCCTATTGATTTTTTTTCCCCTCTAAAAGACAGCATGCAAAAAAACCCCACAACCAAACATATATTCAAACATTCACTTTCAGATACAAAACTAAGATGGGTCATGTGCATGTTAGGAAAGATATGCTTTTTCAACAAATACAATATCAATAATGCTAAAGTTGATGATTATCCGTGTTTAAAGGACTTTCTGGAGGGCTTGAGAATATTCACTGCATTTAAATTAAATGAAAATCCTATGTATTTAGACAGGCTTTTCTCCACTAAAATTATAACATCTGGCAACAAGACCAAAAAACCTAATTAATTTCTACTATAAAAAAACCCAAAAAAACAAAAAGAGAAAAATCCAAAAGGCATTTCTGTCCTCCAAGACAAAAATTCGAATAGAAGGGATTGGGGGGTGAGGATGATCTTTCTATTTTAAATTTCAATTAATGTGTTTCTCATAAGACAAAGGAAGAATATACATTACTTAGCATATTGAAGAATATACTTCAACAAAGAACCACACCTCTTTCCCCAAGATCTTACAGCAAAACTAGTCAGCAGCACACAACTTATCTGGTACAGTTCGAAGACTGAATGGACATACACATTCATGTCCACCTGTTTAGAATAAGGATAAGGGAAATGAAGTTATGACTATGTATTCTTACTCTACCCTTTGACAGGTTCCATCATTACAGCTTGCAAGCAGTAGAGGAGGACTAGGTACTGATAAAATAGGAGATGAAAAACATATCTGGTAGGCACTGGTTTTTGCAAAAGTCTGATATTTTATCATGAGATCCCCACACACACTAGACTGTGCACCTGCTAAAAGATTTATACTTTGCTGATAGAATCTAGGTGAACCTTTTTAGTTTTCTGTTAAATCACAATATTTGGCTTTCAATAGTAAGTTAGTTGCAGTTATCCTTGTAAAACCTACACTGTGAGAAAGAGGGTTCCTATGCTGAGCTTAAGGGTCAGGTCTACAAAAGGGCTACCTAGAGAGGAGCTGGGGACCAGTGATGGCAGTGATGCAATAGACACAGATCACTAATAAATTTCACAGGAAGAGCAAGCATCCTCATAAGGAAATTCAGAGAAGTGCTAGCACTCTGAAGAGCCTGGATTAGGCACTCAAATCCAGGCTGCAAGAAAACACATTCTTCTACTTGGAACTCATGTCTGAAAATTTTCCCTTGGACATTTTCTTTAAAAAAGAAATAAAATTAGGAAAAAAAAGGTTAAGAAACAGATACATTTCACAACAACGATTAGTTTTTCTTTAAACCACAGTGGAAGCAGGGCACCTCCTATCCTGTGAATCTCACTCCAATATTAGAAACCTGAGTTCAGCTTTGCTTGTGCTGAAGTGAATTTAAACTAATCAATATATTTCAGAAGAAACACTTGCCCACAGAGTCACAGGGGAAAAGATCACCATCATTCCTGCCTACCTTGCATACAGAAATAAACAATACCCTCAGTTGAGGGCAGGAGGAAGAAGCAAGAAACATTTTTCAGCCTCTCAATTAAGTTGCACATTCAAGACTGAGAGAACAGGGTGGTTTTTTTCCATTTTCAGGGCTATTTCTACCTTTTTTTTAATCTAGGTACTGTTCAATGTAAGGTGTGTTAGTCAATCCAGACAAGGTGCAGGCTGTACCCTGGGTATCCTGTGTGAGCACTTTGCCATATGTCCTGGCTAATCTGTGAGCAGGAATACAGCACCATACCTCTCTTGACCGTGAGTGTGGCAGAGCACTGGCACAGGCTGCCCAGACAGATTGTGGAGTCTCCTGCTCAGGAGATATTCAACACCCACATGGATACTGTCCTGTACAGCCTGCTCCAGGTGACCCTGCTCTGGCAGGGGGTGGGACAAGACGACTCCCAGAGGTCCCTTCCAACCCCTGCCCTACTGTGGCTCTGTAATTCTGTGACATATCTAATTTAGTCACGTTCACTATAATCAGTTTTTCACCCCCACTATGCGAAAGCAATATTTGACCCTGAAATCATCATCAGGCTTATGGATACATTATAAATATCTTCGACTAGGCACAAAGGATAAAGGGTTCTAAAGTTAATAGACATAGTAAAAAACAATGTTAACACTATTTACATTGTAAAGCAAGAAAGTGCAATACATTTTGCAGAAATACATCCTTTTCTATTATCTGTGGATCGGACTCTGCTACACATACTGGGTCTAAAACTATTGTCTCTTCTATGAGAGAAGAGAGATATTCCAGAGATCAAGAGATATTTAGGGATAATTTCCAGCACCTATTCAAAGAAAACTAGTACAATGGAGCTGCCTTAGCTGGAAGAAGAGACATCCATCTTAGCCTAAAGCAGATCCCATCACTTTTCTCTGTGCTTCCTTGTGCTTTGGCGGTGAAGTTTTGTTGAACCACACTTTTAGGGCACCTCTTTCCTCGAGAAAAGTGATGCATCTAACTCAGGGGTCAGGAAGACCAGTCCAATCTAGTCTACCTATTATTTGCCCTGCATAGATAAAGGGAAATGATGCTGATTAACACAGAGAGTCCTTAGACTTACATTTTATGGTAAGCTTGATTTGAAAACAATTGACCTCTTTTTCCCATTGGACAAGATAAGATACTGAATGTCAATGAGGGAATTCCTTGAACCCTCTGATTCTTCTTCAGTTTTCGTATGTCGGATCTTGATTGCAAAAATCTCTTCTCAGACCAGCTTGACATGATTTTAGTGGTCATCCACTTTTCCAAAGCTGCCTTGTTTTACTACCTAACTTCCAATTCCTTTGTCCTGTGGCTGTTTTTGTGAGAACTAATAAAACTTACATCTCAATGATCAGTTAAGCTTACTGCTTTTCTCACTAGTCTAGGAAAGTGGGAAGGGGATTTCCTTGTGCCTAACAAAACTTGGTTTTTTGTTATGGGGAGAGATTTCAAGCTCTAAATGTCTTTAGCTGAAGAGCCACAGTCCTCTTTCTATCAATTAAAGTGTTTAGAAGGAATCTGAGGGAAAGGTGATCAGAGAATCAAGAACATCTTTGAGGTGGCTGCAACAGTCTCTTATCTCCAGTCTCATACACCAGAATAAGAAAGCTTTAAATTTACTCAACTCCTTGCCTCCTAGTTGTATCTAAGATAAGTATGCACAAAGATAAGTACTACCACACCCAGCTCAAGTCCATTTTATGCCTTTGTTCAGTCACAACTTGTGTAAATGAAATACACTATAGAATTAATGATACTTGTTCAAATAGCACTCCGAGCAGTGGTGAGCAAGACTGGCTGTGACCTGATGCGAGTTAGAACAAAATATAATTAACTGCCTATTAAAACTGTCCGCGTGGGTTATGCATAAACCACCAGGATTTGCATGTACATTTGTTCTTTGAGTTTAATTTAAGCTCACTGATGAGACTCACCACAGTATACAAAAATATATATAGACTATACACGGAGAAATAACAAATGGCATAGTTATCTTATCCTTCTTGATTAAATTACTGATAAAACAACCAAGGGGAAGCAAAAACCTGTCACAGAGTATTTGCAACCTGCTAATTTAGAAACTGGCTTTATGGGCCACAGCACCAGCAGTAGAAGCAGTCCCAAATAAATAATTCCTAATACATACTAAGAAACATATAATGCCTAAAACATACCAAGAAAATAAAATTTATTCAATAATGAGAATTTATTCAACTGTTATACATAGTTTTAGCCAACAAGTCCAAAAAAGTGTGAATAACACTTAAAACAGTGAGACGGAGAAGTAGACCGACATTTTACTTGCAAATATAGAATAACTACAGAAATGAGTGCAAAAGCAGATAAAAATACACACACACACCAAAAAAAAAAAAAAGAAAAGAAAAAAAAAAGGAAAAAAAGAAGGAAATCCATGGAGAAGCTCAAACTTAAGTTAAAAATGTGAGGATAGTCCACCTAATTAAGGCCAGGTGATGCACCATTTGATTTTGAGTTTTTTCCTTGTTTAAATATTAACAAAGTTCATGTTTTGTCACCAATATGGGATTCAGAGTAGAATAATACAGCTTTCCCAGTAATCGTCAACCCCTGCTTTATGTAGTAGGAAAGGGAATATAAATAATGCAAGAACGAACTATAGAACAGTCAAAATATGAAAAGCAGTTACACGAGCATTTATCAGTTATACTCTTTTATGCATTTTACTTTTTATATTCTGGATCCATATAATTAGGTATGGAATTCTAAAACATAATCCCATGCCCTGTGGCAGTGTGATTAAGTACATAAATGAGTTTTGCTTGTTTAAAGGTTAATTACTTCCATTTACAAATGAATTAATGCATTTCTATTTTGTTTTCCAAAATCAAGGCTTTTTCTTGAAAAGGGCTGTTATTTTCTTATTTCATCAATATTCTATAAACCCTTTTAATGCTGATGCATGAAAAAGTAATTTGTCCATTTTTCTTATTAATATCTTTATATAAAGGATCCTAGTGTGCCTAAAAGAATATGTACCATACAGAAAAAAATGTAACGCTAAGTGGGGCACCAACACATTTCCACAAAGTGATCGCTTAGAATATTAATAATGCTTTGCAAATCACAACTTCTAACATTTTTCTGCAACTGGCATGCACTGTCGAAAAAAAAAATAAATCAATACAAAATAAGACAGCTATCAGAGCAGCAGATGTGCAGAAGTCAAAAGTCTCTGATTTCCTCCAGCTATATTTTGGGGTGAGAGAATTGATGAGACTGAAATGACATGAGAAGCTTCTAACTTGATCCGAGCACCAAGCAGACAACCTAGTTTCTTTTGGATTCCCTGCAGCACAGTGAATTCAATATCAACGCTGGAGAAGAGCCACCATCTCTGGGCATGCGGATGCTGACGCCTCCATTCAGGCGTAGCAAAGCAGTGACACCTCGAATTTCTCTGGTACATAATAACCACAGTCTACAAAATTTCCCTCTGTGGTAATATGACCCTACCCAAAAATATCTTCAGGCTCTCCAGCATGTACATCCATGCTATCTCAAAGTTCATTCCTGTCCCGGGTCTTCTGTAAGTACCGCCTTCATCTTCTGTAATTTTATCCAGTGTTCTTCTTGTCTTTTGTATCTTGCAGTAGCCATGAGATTAGTGATTGCCTGGTGGAGCCAATGGGTCACTCTGTCTGTCCTCCCGGTTTCAGCAGGGATAGAGTTAGTTTTCTTTCTAGCAGCTGGTGTGGTGCCTGTTTGGGAGTCAGGATGGAGCAGTGCTGATAACACACCAATGTTTTAGCTGTTGCCAAGTAGTCAGGGACTATCGGGGCAGCAGTGCCCCCAAGTAGTCAGTGGGTCACCGAAGAAGTTGGGAGGGGACACAGCCAGAACAGCTTGGCTAAAAGGATATGCCGTGCTGTATGATGCCATGTTCCATTTATAGCTGGGGGTCTTGAATGGCAGCTGGGAGTCTGGGGGTCTTGCAAAGTGGCAGCTGGAAGGTGATGGCATTTTCATTCCCAAGTAACTGTTATGTGTGACAAAGTCCTACTTTCCCAGGGATGGAAAGACACCTGCCTGGCTATGGGAAGTGGTGAATGAATTCCTTGGTTTGTTCTGTTTGCACATTTGGGCTGAGAGGCTGGACAGCAGCCTCTTGGGAATCTTGCACAGCAGCAACAATCTTTGGTGGCAATCACACAGATTAGTAAGCAGGAGCATCTCCTCCAGGCCCCAAGTAGTGCCTCACCAGAACTTCAGTAAGTAGACTTTGCCACAGGGCGGGTAAGGGGAGGAGAGGGTGGTGTGGAGCATGTAAAAAGAAGGTGAAGAAGGAAAAAAAGGGGTTCAGCAAAGGCCCATGGCAACAGAAGGAAAAACAGACGAAAAAAAGATAGAGGGTTATGCATCAGGAAAAGTGTAGATGGATGAGGAAGGAGCAGCAGGCGACACAAATCATTGAGAGCTGGCAAAGGAAGCGAAGAAGTAGATGTGTATGACATTTAGGCCTTGATACGGTGCAAGAATCTCTTCAACATGTTGCAGGGTCTCTCAGCAGTTCAAGAACCTCCTGACGCGCATTATATATTTCATGGTGGGGTGGCACCTCTATTGGTTCTGATCCTTATGGCTGTTCCAAAGGGCCTCCAATGTTTAAGGGTCATTCTGGATTCATTTCCTCTGAAAGACACCTAGTTCACATGCACCATGACCACCCTGAAAACAGAGGTCAGCGTGCTGTAAATGGAGGTGGTTGGAGCATTTGTTTCAGGAACACATTACTGCTGGAAAAGAGACTGCTAATGTACACACAGCCTCAGAGATGGAGATCAATATTCAGCTATTGCTTACTCAGAGTCCTGATACCTAAACACAGTGGAAAAACAATACAAATGTTTGGAGGGGTACGGGATGGTGCAGTCTCGAAACAATTAACTCCATTCTGATAATTTCATGTCAATACATTCCCTAATTGCAAAAGGAAGTACTGAAGTTGTGTCATGGCTTAATGCCAGATGGTAAGTGAGCACCATACAGCCGCTAGCTCACCCCTCTTTTCCTTTCAAGGGGTTGGGAAGGAGAATGGAAAAAGCCTCCTGGGTTGAGATAAAGACGGTTTAGTAGGATAAGAAGAAAAAGAAGATGATGATAATTTTATTTATATTTATATATATATATAAACAAGTGATGCATAAATAAAATTTCTCACCACCTGCAGAGAAAAAAAACACTCCACTTCCCAGTCTATTTCTTATGCAGAAAATCTGCCTCCTGCCTTGTTTCCCCAGTTCTATCTGGACCATGATGTTCTATGGCAGGGAATATCCCTCTGGCCAGCCTGGGCTGACTGTCCTGGCTGTGCTCTCCCAGCTTCTTGTGCACCTGGCAGGGCGTGAGAAGCTGAGAAGTCTCTGGCTTAGTGTAAGCACTACAACTACCCAGCAACAACTAAAACATCAGTGTGCTATCAACATTATTCTCATACTATATCCAAACCACAGCACTGCACCAACTACTATAAAGAAAATTAACTTGTCCCAGAGAAAACCAGAAGCCTTCTTATCATCACTGGATAGAGGAAGATCTCTCCATCACACATTATTTAAGTGGATTCAATCACAACAACCCTGAATTATGCAAATATGGATTTCATTTCTGGAAACATTTGGATCCTACTTGGAAGGTTTTAATTATTTCAGTAGTGAGGCTGAAAATCACTCATTTATGCCAAATAAAAAAGCTCTATACTCATTGAACTGAGATCATGTTATTGTTAAAGCAGAACTACAAATGAGTTAGATTTTGGCACAAAGTAATTCAAAATTATAACCTGAAAAATCCTTAGATGGAGGTACGAGAAGTGCAGGAAGCTCTGATTTCAAGGAAAGGGTTTACATTGTGATTGCAAGAAAATCATCAGTGAAGATTCCTAGTCAAGGTATTGTGTGTATTGAGTGACAAATGCAATAAGCTCTCTAGATCACAACAGCAGCACAGAACGTACTCGCATGAGGAAATCCTGATGGTACAATGACATCGTCATTGAGGCTGACTGCCAGAAAAACTGACCCATCTTTCCTGACACCAGCTGGCCAAAACTTAACAGAGGCACAAATACACACTGGATATGAGCCTCCCACACCCTTGCATAGTCAGGGATGTGCAAAGGTGAAAAAATACGGTAGCATTTTACATTGTAGTGTAACAGCAGTTAAACATTTCTGTTGCATAAAGTGCAAATAGCTGCATAAAACACAAAACATTTCCATTTTGAGTCTAGCCAGCTAATTTCACAGCACATGCTGTGCACAAACCACAAATTCCCAATCATATGCAGCTGGCAGAGAAATTATTATTTGCCATAGCCACAATTACTGTACATAAATACAATAGAGTTATGAGGAAGCCCTTCTTTTAAAAACAACAGGGAACTAAAGGACATGGGAGCTGACAACCCACCTGTCTCCATAAGTTATCCATAAGTTCCACAAGATCTGGAACTAGCAAGTCCAAAAATAAGCCTCTGAGGGAGCCACCTAGAGGTCCTGCAATCTATCTCCTTTCCTAGAGAGATCCATCTCTGCATGCAGAATTCCCAGGTAGGTGTATCTTGCACTGAAGCTATCATGTCAAACCCATGGAGGTGCATCCAGCCCAATAAAGGTATAAGGCAAAGCAAAACAAACTAAACTGGAAGGCAAATCTAGTAGAATGGAAATAAAGCAGGCTGAAGAAGTTATTTACTACCATATCAAAATTCCATGTTGAAACAAAATGATACAGTCTCACCCAGGTCAGTGTTCATATCAGAAGGAGCCACATGGATTTTTTCCTTTTTCAGAGGAATGGAAGATGACTCGTCTCTTCCAAGGGTCACTACAGCAAAACAAACTTGAAGTAAGAACACAAACAGAAACTGATGTTTTGTTAAAGGCAATGAACTTACTAAGGCCAAATACTTCCAACTCTTTTACACACACATGCAAAGAAAATCACAACTACTTAGACACCCATATAGACAAAACCAGAACTCAGCCCTCCAAGGTGCTTCTCAGTACAGGCCCAGCAGCAATAATCTCCAACCACTAGCTGTAAAGTCTGCCCTTCGGCTTCACTGTTTTGTGGCCTGGTAATGTCAAGCCCCTGCTCATTCTCTCTCTTCCTCTGCTCACTTATCCCAGCGCTTATAGCTCTGCCAGATCACTGGTAAGGAAGACAAAAGGAAACTCTGGAACTAGGTTACTCTCCAGCGGTTTAGAAACAAAGTAGACTTTAGGAAGCAATAAACAAGAGTGCCTCAGAACAGTAAGCTAACAGAAGTTATCAGCCTTGACTATTAAAATTTTCAGCAAAAATATAATATTGCAAAGATCAGAAGACATTCTGATGATACAAAAAAAAATGTGAATTTCTTCATTAAACAACTGAATTGCCCTGCTCAGCCTGTGGCCACTCTGAAGAGCCACACATTTCTCACCCTCAGTTAGAGTCTGTCAAAGGGTAAAAAACACCTGGAAACATTTGGATAGTGTACAAGTGTTGTGACGTCCCCCATCCTCCCCATACCCCCCTATTTTGCAGAAATACTGACAAACCAGGAGACAAGTGGAAGCCACTAAAATAGTTAGAGATGACAGCATATGTCAGGCAAAAGGCTGCAGGAGCTGAATTCGTTCAGGCTGGAGTCAAGAAGGTTTCAGGCTGATAGAGTTGCTTTTTTCATCTAAAGGGAGGAGCATGGGAGGAGAGAGAGCAGACAGAGCCAAAATCTTTTAAAAAGCATACAACAAAAGGACAAAATGTATTGGCCACAAATTGCAATAAGGGAAATTCTGAGTAGATACAAGGAAAAAGAAAATTTACACTGAGAGTGGTTAATAGCCTGAACACGTTGCCTAGAAAAGCTGTGAAATTTTCATCACTGGAAGCTTTAAAACTCACCTGCATAAAACCCTGATCGATCTAACTATGAAATTATCTGACTTTGAGCAGCAGGGTGGGTTAGATGATCCCTTCCAGACCCAAACTGATTCCATGGTTCTAAGTGCCAAGAGTCGTAACGATACCAGGAGATGACTGTAAGTCAATGTACAGTATTGATGAATGCATTCTGCTCACTACTTTCTATCTAAACCCATTGCTGTACATGTTAGATGGGTATAATTCATCGTGATTTCATTATAGCTTCCTTTAAGCATAACAGTATAACCCATGACAAATACATATTGCTGTGCAAACCCAAACATGTACACACCGTTATACAAAGAGCTTTTCATTGTAAAAGAAGAAGTTTAAGTTTGAAGCTTCTGAAACATCAAGAGAAAAAGTATTACATCTTCTTTCAAAACCTTCACATCCCTTCAGCATTTTCCTATTAATAATCCTTCCTGTCTTACTGAAGTTTGGAGTCTTAGATCAGAAGTCTAGGCTACGAGCCCTTTGTGTAGGACCTGCTCTACTGCACAGCAGCTTTGATACATCATTGGACATGAGGGTAAGGAGCACAAGTGAGAACCTTGGCAAACAGGCCAAAACTTGAATGCAGAGAGTCTGAAGAGCACCTGCAAAAGCTCTTGGTCCTGACAGGGCCTGCCACATCCCATAGCAAGCATCTCAGACGAACAGAACAAAGAGCAGTGGGGAGCCTGAGAAAGAACCGTAACCACTTGCAGCTCGGTGAATGACTATGTCATTCAAGGGTGCAGAGACAACAACAGTGTGCACAGCTTATTCTCTGGCTTCCTGAAAAGTGCCTTGAATACCAACCTGTTGGATATTTTGAGATGGCTGTCCATCAGATTTTCCCAGTAAAGTAGCTCTGCTCTATGTAAGTATTTAAATGGTAGCGGAAGGAGGCAGTGAATAGGAATGATCTTCTGAACCAGCAGCAAGAATGCTCTCTTGCAAAAGAGAACATGGGTTCTGGTTGAAATTCGAGGAAATATTTATACATATTTTAAAATAGAATTTGAAATAGAATTTGTCAATAGAATCTGAAAACTTCTTACAGTCTTGCCTCTCTGGAGATGATTTAATTTTTTTTTTTCTAGGAATGCAAAACATGAGTTTTAAAGCTTCTTCATACAGAGGAAGACCTGAGGTTGTGCTTTTCTTATTCAGGATTAATTCTCTGAGACTTGCACTCTTGATTAGAAGTATGTTACTGTTATTACCTCCCATTCCTAGTAGCACACATAGTTTCCTGAATTTTTTCCTGGAACCTCTGCATGAATTCAGCTCTCCCATAAGGCTTCATGCATGCAACAGGCACAAAAGCACGTGAAACCTTTTCCTATAAAAACTGGTTTTCTTTCCCCACACAATAACAAAAGCACTGCCGCCTTCTTCAGCTATTATCAGTTTCTTTCACTTTCCTGAACTCTGCCACATGTGGAAAGATAAATTATGTATTGATTTTTCCTCTGTTTAATAGCCTCATGAACAAAGAGGCACTGATGTTGAAGATGGTGCTTCTGGGAGAGAAGGGACATCACCAGCAGAGCATTTTGAATCATGGCTCTCTTCTGGGTGTTTTTTCTTGAAGTTAACAGACTTATCACCACAGAAGCATGCTTCCAGAAAGTGCATTCTGCTGATTGCTCCTCACATCGGAGCAAAGGGGAGCCATATGCATCTATCAGTATAGTTTTCCTGCCAACACTACAGCACAACTAATGGTCCTTTTCTGCCTCTGTCCCCCTCCCTTTGCTCCTTCACATATTTTATGAGGGCACACCACCCTCAGTGTTGGCGCTCTGTGGCTACCCCTGTACCTGGTATCATTAATGTACCTATAAAATATATTCTTCTAGAAGCACTGCCCCAAATAATACATCACTGGCAATTCAGCCTTAGGTGAGCAGTCACTTTACCATCATTCACTGTGTTGTGAGCAATTATAACTACAATAGGTTACTTATTGAGTATTTCAAATCCCTCAGCTATAAATGGCAGGATTTTCAACTTTCAGTGGCAAAATGATATTCCATTTTTCTCCCCTTCAAGTATATTTTGTGATGTTGAGTTAATTTAGTTGAGTTAATTTAGCTAAGTTAACAAACACCATGAGGATAATTTCCTCAAAGTATTTTGCTATTATTTCTTTTTATTTTTCTTATTTGAAGTCCTCAGCCAGAACAGAGACAAACTATGCTGGAGGGTATATGAATAAAGGCAAAATATTTACTAAGACACTCTACCACAAAAGATATACCATGGGCTTTGCTTCAGAAACATACTAATGATATCAATCATTTGGTCCACAAATTAAATATTCCACCAGGGTCACTCCATTTCTTATCAGTGTTTAAATGTTAAAGCTTTATTTCATATTATATATACATATATTTCATAAAACACTCCAAACATTTCACAAAGCACTATATCAACTGTCTGGATTTCTGAAGAGAAACTGTCAGCAAGCCTTGATATAAACTGTAACAGATTTTGTTAAAACCAATAGGGGTACTCAGGTTTTGAGAAAACAGCATAGTTCATCAGAATTTTATCTCACTGACAAAGTTCTACATATGATGTTTAGACAATATTTAGTGCTTCATGTGCTCATATAAAAAAACCAAACAACTTTTTGTCCAAAATAAAAATCCTCCCTTACAAAATTAATTTCTCTCCCCCAAAAAAAAACCCCAACAAAACAACCCAAAATCTTTCTAGAGGAAAAGGTAAAAAAGGGTGGGTTTTTTCCATTCCTGTTTAGGGTTCTCATCTGTTTGATTGTTTTTTAATGTTTCAAAAGTCAAAACATTTAATTTGTGGTACTTCCAATAAAAGTCACATAAAAAAGGGCCAAGACAAGATTCACAGCAAAAATGGAGGAGGATAAGCGCCTACATTTTGCTCAGTTGCTCGATTTTTAATGCATTCAACAGGGTTGGGAGATACGTGGATTATTTTCTCTCCCCTCTCTTAAAAGAATCATGCTCACATGGCTCCTTCCTTGAGAAGACTCTATGCAATGGGCTTAGTATTTTCCATTCAACATATTTTATAGCTGTTTGGTGGTCCATGACAAATGGACCTCCAGCAGCACCTGGGGTACTATGAGACAGAGAGCATCACACCCAGAATGTCCTAGCCCAGGAGTTACAGGGCTCTTTGGGGGTATGGATACCGATCTACTTGGAAAGAGGGACAGACTGGCACTATGTTTCCAATGTAGTTTCATGTCAAAATCTGCAGGCTATTAGACTCACCTTGGCCTCTTGTTTCTGGTGTGAAGTCATATGTTATCCTTGCGTTTATTACAAATCACCAAAGCACTTATCTATCAGTCTGTCTGTCTGTCTGTCTGTCTATCTATCTATCTATCTATCTATCTATCCATCCATCCATCTATCCATGCATTTTGATCTACTGCACTGAGTCCTAACCCTTGCTTCAGCATCTGACATGGCCAAAACAAGACATACAATTCTAGCTGTAGCTAACAAGGGAAAACATTGCAGTCAATTTCTCAAAGTTGTGCTCCTCAACCTCATTCCTCTCTTCCTGAAAGCTCAGTCTCTGTTCCACAGAATAGCTGATGACTCTGCTGAAGAGTTTAAAAACTGTGCAGCAGCCATAAATTGAATCTACCTCAAGAGAAAGCATCCCACAGCAAAGCTTCATGTAATCTCACTCTACTTCTCAAAAGAGATCATTCAAGGGTAATTTCACTTACATGAAACTTGTCTATCATTGGTTGGAAGATTATGCAACAGACACTGTTGAACTTCAAGCACACAAAATATTCTTACTGTCCTGAAAAAAAAAAAACCAAGTAGGTGCACTGTGTCCTGACTTGAACTGGAGTCAGCTCTTGCCCCAAGACTGGATTCTGTGCTAGTTACTCACCAGCAGTCAATGGCCTTCAGTGTAAGGTGAAGTAACTAGGCTCTCAAACATAAATGCTTAAGACACCTAATTTCTATGCAGTCATGAGCTGTTCCCTTTCCTGCTTTAATTTTGTGGATATTATTCCAATAAGCCAAATGACATATTCTTCCGGACGTTGTAGAGAATTCAAGCTTTAAAGTCACCCATGGCATATTAGGATCCTCTCCCTGTCTGCAAAAGAGGAAGAATGTCTCTGTTACAGAAAACCAAGATGAACCAAAGTCCCCAAATCAGATTTTGCTTCTAACTCTGCATCTGGAGTTAAAAGTAGGAAAGGATTTTTGGTATGCACCCAACGCTCTTTGAAAATTCAAGTGTCTCTATTCTAGTCCGTCTTTTTCTACCCAACATGTCCACTCACTGCATATTTCTAAGGATATAAAATACTGTGACAAGTGGTTTTGCATGTAACACTCACAGGGCTGCCTTTCATTTAATCAATATTATGTACAAAAGTCTTGCAGCACTGAACTCAATTTTAACAGCCGTCGACACGACAGCTGATAGCTGTGTTGTGATGCTTTTTGTCTAGTGCCTAAAAAGGGCAAGGCTAAGTGTTATGAGTACACCAAAAATGGAGGAAAGATAGAGAAACACATAGATTAATAAATCCCTGAACTCTGAGGTTTAGCTATCAAAAAACTCAGTAAAGCATTTGATGGCATTTTGCTCTTGCACTTGAAGATCCAAAGGAAGACAAAAGTGACACTGTAAAGGACAGTGTTCACCGATCAGCTCGGATGAATGTTCTGTACTGTTTTTCAGGAAGAAAAGTACTTTACTTCACAAAAGGCCCCATTTGAGTGAATGTTAAGGTACTACATTCAGAGCATAAAAGCAATGTATATAAGCTTTGTGGAACTAACTATTAGGAAAACTATAACACTTAAGAAACCACCTGCATATGTGATGTTATTATATTTTTTCACTCTACACAGAAACACTGCATCCTGTTAACCATGCAAAGAAAGCATTACAATAGGGCAAACATAAGTTTGGTTAGGTTATCTTAGAGATCCCACATCCAATTCAGCAATTTGGGGGTAAGTATCAGTGAAAACTCATGGACATTTGTTAGAACACAGTTTAAAATGGTGGGATTACAAGAGATCTGCCACAGCCACTGCTATAAAAAAAAAATCATTTCACAGAGTTTCTTGTTCACCAGTTAGTTGTGTATTTTTTGTGCAACATGATTTCACCTATCAGGGAAACACAGAGAAGTCATAACACCCACACAAACCACACAGTCCTACAGGATTAAAAGTTTAAAAGAAGTTTAATGAGATTTAACAAGAACAAGTGTAGGGTCTTGCTTTTGTGGAAGAACAATCCCAGGTATCAATAGAGGTTGGGGAAGGATCAGCTGGAGAGCAGCATAGGTGAGAGGGACCTGGGGGTCTTGGTGGACAGCAGGATGACCATGACCCAGCAATGTGCCCTCGTGGCCAAGAAGGCCAAAGGCATCCTGGGGTGTATTGGAAGGGGTGTGGTTAGTAGGTCAAGAGAGGCCCTTCTCCCCCTCTGCTCTGCCCTGGTGAGACCATGTCTGGAATATTGTGTCCGGTTCTGGGCCCCTCAGTTCAAGAAGGACATAGAACTCCTTGAAAGAGTCCAGTGCAGGGCCACCAAGATGATTAAGGGAGTGGAACACCTTCCTTATGAGGACAGGATGAGGGAGTTGAGTGTCTATAGCCCGGAAAAGACTGAGGGGAGACCTCATCACTGTCTATAAATATGTAAAGGGACGGAGTCAGGAGGATGGAGCCAGGCTCTTCTCAGTGATGGCCAGTGATAGGACAAGGGGCAACGGGTGCAAGCTGGAGCATAGGAAGTTCCATGTGAGTATAAGGAGAAACTTTTTCACTGTGGGGGTGACAGAGCACTGGCACAGGCTGCCCAGAGAGGCTGTGGAGTCTGGAGACATTCAAAACCTGCCTGGATGCATTCCTGTGTGATTCAGTCTAGGTGATCCTGCTCTGGCAGGGGGATTGGACTAGGTGATCTTTTGAGGTCCCTTCCAACCCCTAATGTTCTGTGATTCTGTGATTAAAGCCTAGTTTCCTTTCATTTCTGTTAAGGTATATAATTGTATCACCAGCCTAGTTGTGTTTCTCTGCTCTTCACTGCTGCCCCACCTCCACAGCACTTTATTGCCCCTTCCTTTTGAAAATCCAAGAAAATTAAAACAGACTTAATGCAACATTAAGGGCAAATATTCCAATATGCAGAGGTCAAGAAAATAAAAAGTTATGGTTCCCAGAGCAATAATAATTTTACCACACTGAATATACTTTACTTATAATTGTGTGCATGTATTACTACTAACAGCAATGCTATATAATGTAAATCACTCAGTATAGCCAGGTAATTGTTACTATGGGAACCTTTATATTTTTTTAATTTGCCTGACTTTTTACAACTATATTGTTTAACTGTTACATTAGAAGAATTTAAACTTTCTCATTTGCTTTTTGTTATAGTTTTAGAATATAATGTAGCTCACTCCACTACAGTCCACCACTGGGACCACTGAATACTGAATATGGACAACTGGAAATGTTGTGATTTTGACTCGATAAGGTAAATGGAAAATGAGAGTGAATTATCAACGGAAGTTTGGGTCATTTCAATGCAAATTTATAGATTTTTCATGAAACTTAATGGAGTTTCAGAAATTCTCCTGAAGTCTAAAAAAATAATCAGAATGTGTGTTCTAAATCACAACGATACAAAAAGGTAAAACTCAGGAATTCAAATTTCTATTTAACCATCAAGAGGTGGACACTCCAGTCTAAAAAGGTAATGCAAAATGTTATTCTTTTTGGAGAATTTTCAGCAAAAAATCATGTCCCCCCCCAAAAAAAAAAAAAAATTAAACTAGATATAAAATGCTCTGAAAAACAACAACAAAACCCAAAAATCATCAAAAAAAATACCACCTCACTCATATATCTAAGAAGCTAAAACCAAATCACTGGGTTGTTCCCTATAAATGAATCACAAATTTGTAAAACACATGTTTTCTTCCAGGAAGGAAAAACAAACTATCCCATGTAGAATTCCAATGACTAAGTCAACCGTACTCACAAGCGGCCCTCCAGTGACTAGGCTACCCTGCTTGCAGCTCTTCAAAGCTGGTCCTGTCGGCGGCTTGTAGCTTTCTAAGCAGTCGCTAAACATCCTGCTGAGGTGCAAAAGCCAAACCTGCAATGGATGAGGGTCTCATGCAATGCAAAGTGCATTACGATCACTTAGATGTCTTCACAGCTGATGTAAGCTGACCCTCTTCTCATCAGAACACTCGGTTGCTGATGCAGGAATTGCATAACCACAGTACAAAGTCTGATGAAACCAGGCATTCAACAGCACTTCCCTTTCCTGACACCACCTGCAGTTTTCTGGAGACGTACAAAGTGATGGGCAGGTGTATCTCCCACACTTCAGAGACATGACCTCAAGACAGCTCTAGGGTGTCTGTTAGCTGAAGTAATCACACTGAGAGCGTACGTGTGGAAGACAGCAAGTCTCCTCAGCTGGACTGCGGCTCACTGTAGCTGTGATGGAAGCCAGCTCTTCTTGTTCTTACTCCTCAGAAGGGAACAGGGATAGAAATACTCCAAAGCACAGCTTCCCCCCTTCCCCTATCACCCCTTCCCTGCCATTTTCTTCAGGAACACATTTTTTTCCCAAGCTCTCCATAAACACTGTCCTGCTTCCCTTGCCCGCTCATTCCAGACTGACATTTGGCCAAAGTAAATGGCCTGCTGTAACAACATTTATGCTGCTCACTTGCCTACTTGCTATCCAATAAGTACAGTAATATATTATGACCTACCAATTCAAAACTGAATTGTGGTTTTACAAAATACTCCAGATTAGCCAAAATACAACTGAGCCTCAGTCTGTGGGTTAGCTGTCCATACCAGAAGCCAGCACTGTTCCTTTCTTTAAAAGGCCTCAATCTATCTTTCATGGCTCTGTATTGCTCTTTTCCCTGTTCAGCAGTAAAAATCCATAGTGAATTTAAAGTTTCAGACAATAATACTTGTATAAAGAACAGGGGAACAAGCACATTCTCTTCTCAATTTCCTCTCAAGCACGAGAAATATTCCCTGCTTCATGACGGCGACAGGCTGAGCGGTAGTCTGGAAACTCCTTTTGAGTCCAAAGAAATCACTGTCTTAATCTCATTTCCTTCCTTACTCCAAAACTTTCAGGTCTTCCCAAAGCTTGCTGAGCTAGCAGTTACCTTCAAAACACTGAATATTGTTTACAGGATCTAGTTGAAATTTTAGTGCGTGTCTTTTCCTTTTATTGGTATCTAGTATTTCCCTCAGGTCTGAGGTAGATTCTTCTCTCTCGGTATTGGTGACACTTTCATAAATAGTGACAAAGGTGCTCTGTACTTTCATTTTTGATTCTCCCATTTCTGAGCCACCTCATCACCTAGATAGAAAGTGAAACATCTGAAAAAATCTGCTCGCAGAGATCACTGCTAGGCAGTGATCCTTAAAGTTAATATTAATCTTGCTTCAGGGGATGGACTAATCTTTGTAACCCCAAGCACAAAGGACATGGCCATGGAAGTATACCGTGTATCCCTAAACTATGGGAACATAAAAGAGTCAGAAATATTCATGAAATGTCTTGCAGGACAAATGACATTTAAGTTAATAGTTTAATTAAAACTATGGCATGTTACCTTCTCCCCAAACTCAACTTTTCCCTGGTAAATCCTGTCTGTCTTCTCTTTTCCTATTTCACCTGCTGGTGACCTTTGAATTAAGGAAATGCTAAAGGAGCATCTCTCCAGAACTAGGCTCCATTACTTCAAGTTGGGCAGAGAGGTTTCTTTACCAAGAGTTTAGCACTAAAAACCATCTCTACTTTTTCAAGGCCTGAAAAACTATAGCTGGCATGACTTGTGACTGCAGAGGAAGCTTGATGCACATCTATTTTACACTACATCTGAACTGGTGAAGTGACATTAGTTTCAGTGGATTTATTGCCAATGCATGGCCATATAAACCAGAGAAACATGCCCATGGTGGTAGAGTGCTCCAGTGCAGAGGAGGAGGCCTTGATCAGAGCTAAACACAACTCAGTCAGTGAAGAAGGGAACACTAAAATTTACACATGCTTTTTTCCCCAGTAGTTCTGAAATACAAATCCAACAAAAATACCATATATCAACCATTTACAGCAAAATAAAATACACATGTTATAGAAAAATAAAGCTGAGTTCTAATTTAAATTACTAGTGATTATGGAACAGACCAAGTATATCTTAATCAGATCGGTCTGCTCATACAAGTTTGACTCATGAGTTTAATAAGATACACTGGGTCTGGAGTTAATGGAGTTAATTTTCTTTATAGCAGCCCATATGTGTGTGTTGGATCTGTGAATCTGCAAGTAAAACCATTTATAACACCCCAGTGTTTTGGCTATGGCTGAGCAGCGCCTGTTTAGCATCCAGGTTTTGGGTTGGGGTGGGGGAATCCTTCCTGTTTCCCACTCTGCCCTCCCAGGCAAGTGTGCCAGAGGTGAGAAAGAAGCTGAGAGTGGGCACAGCCAGGACAGCTGACTTGAACCTACCAGAGGGATACTCTATACCATCCAACATTGTGCTTCCAATTCTCTCTCCCATCCCACTGTGTGGTACTAAGTGACTGGGTGGGGGCTTACCTTCCAACTGAGGTCAACCTACCAGATGAGAAAACAAATGCAAAGAATACACTGCACTTCATAGACATAGTCCAGACAGGTATATGTGATTCTAGATCCCAACTTTTAGACTGGGAAAAGTCATCTACAGTGATAAAGTTATCTGAGTAGAAAATAGCAGAGAACCTGTCCAGCCAAGCAGGAAGCAAAAAACAGACTCACTGTCATTCATCAAAATCAACAAGTCCGATAAATGCTTAAGGAGACAACATCTCCTCCCAGGAAACTCTAACCATTAATAAAATTAATTAGTTACAGACAGAAAATTGGAACTAAGTGCAGAGAATGGTAGAAACATCCAAACAAGAGAGATAGGTTTCTCTGAATATTAACATACTGATAAGGAAATGAAGAAAACTCCAGAAGAATAGTGTAAGAACAAAATGTAAACAATTCTCCATTCTAGACAACTGAAGAAAATCCCTTCAATTTTCAACTGGCAGAAACCATGTTTAGAGAATAACTATGGACAGTGCTGCAGGGCCTGGAAACTTTGTTCTATGACCATCTCATCAATGAACCCACCAGCCACCCATAGTGCATTTGTTTCTTCTGTCACCAGTTTTGCTTTCTAGTGCAAGGATTGTTAACATTCTGAGACCAGAATCTTCCAGCAGAAATCAGACTGGCACCTCAGAAACTTCTCACTCTCACTTTATTTTATTGTTATTAAAAAACCCACCAAAACAAACACATACACACATTAAAAAAAGCCCAACACAAAAAACCTATCACCAAACACTAAGCACTCAGCAACTTGCATTTATGCATAGTCTGAGGTTCTTACGCATAGCTGATGATAACATGTGTGTCCTATGTTCAAACACATCTTTACTCAGACCTAAGCCACAAGAAGGATAGCACAGTGACAGCTGAGCCCCCACCTCATAGTGCTGTTTAGAGAGAAACATTCATAATGAGTTCTCCTGCCCTGGTAATAAGGAAGTTATCGGGTTTCCGAACTTCATTATTTCAATATCTAAATCAATAAGGGGAGCCCAGAAGGTGTGTCACACACAGGGAAAGAGGAAGAAGGAAGAGCCTTGGAAAATGTTGCACTGTTTGCTAAGAGTGGCAGATCCTAATGAATAAAAATGAAAAAGCACTGGAGATAATTTTGCAGTCCTTATATTGAACTGTGGTTCTGACCCACTGCACTGTGAAGAAAGATAATACAAATACTTTTGAGTGTCTAGTGAAAAATTAATATTAGCTGCCTGAGAGCTGCCCACTTCAGTGTCATCCTCCATGAGCTGTGCTACATCTAATTGTTCTAAAATGAATCAAGACACACTCTTGGGTGTTATGCAGCTTCCCCAGTAACTAATCCAGGCTTTTCATCACCTGCATTTGAAAGACGAAATGGAGGTAAGAGTAGGGTTTGGGGATTTTCTTTTCCCTACAGCTTGTCTCACTATGCAGCTGTGTGTGATCCAGCCTGTGCACGTGCAGTCAGCGACCGGAAGAGAACTGCTGAGGACCCACAAATGCTGCTGAAATCAATAGGAACCGCAGGGACGTTGTGACTTTGAGTAGCCTAAGTATAGGCAGAGAGGCATTTTCTGAAGCTGTGTAAGATTTCTCTACTGGTCGGGCCTTTTCTATTTTGTTTCTGGTGCACTGTGCCAGGCAGGCCAAGTCCCAGGGCAGGGTGAGAAGGAAAGAAGAAAATCTGTCTCAAGGTCAGTAGAGGTCAGATGCATCCCTGAACCACTTTGTTCATGCAGGCAACAGGCCCACAACCAGAAGAGTAATTACATGAGCAACACACCACTGAACACAACAAACAGGTCCAGCTGAGGTTCCTAGTGAGAAAAATCCTTCTGTTATCTGTTTGTACGCATCTACCTAGCTGAGGGGGAGCATTTGGCATTCAAGGACGATGCAATGAAAATATCCAATCATCAAGATTATTCTAAAGCTCACCCTTATTCTGAACTGAATTTATTCTCCTATTAAGCACTGCCATCAGAAAGGCCTGAGTGGTGCATAGCAGTAATGGCACAGGGGTCACAAGCAATTCCAAAGTCAAAAGGCCAGGCTATGCAGCCTATCTGCCTTCATCATTACTACTAGAGGTTGAGACATCTTAGTATTATCTAAATTAGTGCAAAAAAGGCAATATGATTACTGACTTTTAAGTAAAGGTCCTTATTTTTTAGAGTTGCAAGAACAGTAATTACCTCTGCAAAACTTATGGTATCATCAAAGAGGACGGTGGCCTAAGATCTGAAGACATTACCTTGACCTTGTTCAGCAAGTTCTCCTGGGTTTGGATTCCATTCCTTTCCCAAGATGGGGCTTAACTGTGAAGCAGCAACACAAAATATAGTAGAGCCACAACACAAACAGCTAATTTGTTCCTCCGTTAGTAGTTCAGAAAATGACTGTCAAGCAAGACCAAAAGATAATCTTCAGCAGCATCCTCAAGATACTCTGAGACAGAAGATGCAAAACATGTCAATAAGCAAAAGAAGTTCTGAAAAGAAAAGCAGCAACAGGATAGAAAATTGAGACCATCATCCACAAAAAAAAAAAAAAAGTCTCATGATGAAATTAAGAGTCATTGAAGTGGTGGATACTTGATCAGCCTTATGTGTATTGTGCACAATGGAAGATAAAAAATACTCTATTTATACACTACTTGTAAGAGTTGTCCAGGAAACCTACAATACAAATACAGATAAGAACCATTTGAAGTACAAGGAAAATATCTATCTCATACAAAAAGTTTCAGTTTACTAATTTTGAAAAGTGTTATTTTCCCACTCCATTCACTGTAGATCAGTACGTCCTGATGTGGGAAACTGTAATGTTACACACTGCAATGTATTAGGCTATGCACAGAGGGAAGTGCATTTGAAATCTTTGCTTCTTCGAATTTTAACACATTAAAGCTTGAAGATCATCAACAATCTATTTCTTTGTTTCTTAAGACATCCAATTTCCCCTCATCCATGCAGTCTTGCTATTTCTTATTTCTCCACAGCATTTTAGGAAAAAAAAGAAAGGTAAATATAGAAAAGTGTATTGCATCATTTCTTAAATTAAAACCTCAGATAATTAAACTTAGTGGCTTATTACCACTCTTCTGTCATAGTGTCCTTGTCATAGCAGTCCTTTGTCCCTGCTAAGCAATGTCCCCTATTTTCATGCATCAGAATTTATAGATATGATTAATATTCAGAACAAATGCATTTAGAAGTACACACCAGAGTATTCTGGCATAATGTAATAAGATCCTGTGCAAAACACCTGACCAATTACTGCTTAATATTGAATATATAAATTTTCCCTCATTTAATGAATGAAAACAGTTTTTCCAGAAAAGTTGGTATTGGTTGCTTTTAGAGAAAAATGAGAGTAGATCCCTCAAAGACCCTACTGAAAAGACGCCTTATGTCAGGGAGCAGAAAAAGCCAGTGGTTGCCCAAGGGGTAGGGAGCCAGGAGTCAGGGCCTGTCACAGAATCACAGAATTGTAGGGGTTAGAAGGGACCTCTAGAGATCATTGAGTCCACCCCCCGCCAAAGCAGGATCCCCAGGGCAGGTTGCACAGATCTTGAATATCTCCAGAGAAGGAGACTCCACAACCCCCCTGGGCAGCCTGTCCCAGGGCTCTGTCACCCTTCCGCATGTTGGTGCGGAACTTCCTGTTCTCCAACTTGAGGCCATTGCCCCTTGTCCTGTCCCCACAGACCATTGAAAAGAGGCTGGCTATTTCCCCCTGTGCCCCACACTTGAGATATTTATAAATATTAATCAGATCCCCTCTTAGTCTTCTTTTCTCAAGGCTGAACAGCCTGTCCCACTGCCCCAGCCAGAAGCAGGGCAGCTGGGGGCACCAGGCAACCCCCAACCCTGGGGACCGGGACAGAACAGGATGTGGGCCCAGCTCAGTGAAACCTATGGCCAGGAAGAGCATGGCTCTGTGGCAAGCTGGAGACTGGTCCTGCAGGGGCATCTCTCCAGGGACAGTCAAGGCTGGTGGCACCCCTAGGGCCACCACAATGTCTACAAACACCATCAGCAAGATCTGTAAGCAGGACCACATGACAGTTTGGGGTTTAAATCTTCCAAGTTTCATAGTCACTTAATAAAATTAACCTGCTACTTTAAACCCTGTAACACTTAGTTAAAGGTCTTCACATTTACTTGTTTCCCAGTAGAAGTACATGGATTTATAATGGCCTCACTGAAAGGCAATGTCTCACTGGAGACTAGAAGTCAAAAAACAGCTTTAAGGTTGAATAAGGAATATACGGGCTGCTGAATGAGGCGGGTGATTTAGCAACAACAGGCACAGATAAGGCCACGGTACTCAATGCCTTTTTTGTCGCAGCTTTCACCAAGGTCTCCCATACCTCTGTGATTAGTGAAAGGGGTCATGCAGATCTACTAAATGACCATGAGGACTCAGTTAGGGATTACTTGAGAGAATTCAATGCATACAAATCCATGAGATCCAACAGATGATGTCCAAGAGCGTGGAGAGACAAAAAAAGGGTGTGATATCCTAGGCTGTATTATTATCAAGAGCACAGCTGGCAGATAAAAGCACTTGTTAGACCACATCTCAAATGTTGCATCCAGTATTTGCTCATGAAACACCCTGGATAAATGTAACTACATTAAAGAAAGGACTAATCCGAAATGGCAGGACCTCCTTTTACATTAGGTACATGAAGAAACAATGCTAATTGTTTAGGACAATGCTTGACCTCTTTAGGAATGGGATAAATCTACTGAATTACAAATCACCACTGAACAGCAATTTTTCGTAGGCAGAATGTGGTCTAGACTTTCATCAAAAACAGCATGAAATGCCATTCCCATTTCTAAACACTTGGATGTAATACAAAAATTTTGGGTTTATAAGCATGGTACCTTCAACACAAGAGTGCCATAAGTGTCTAGTATTTGCTCAGAGAAGAGTATCATGAACATTACCCCTCAACTATTTGGCAGCTCTCCCATGCAAGCATTTTTAATTTCTTTTAAATGAGACTGGAAATAATCTGCCAACAAAAAAGAAAAAAAAAACCAAAAGCTTAAAGAATTAATAAACTATAGATTTTAAAAGTGAATATAAATCTCTAACAAAGTAATGAGACACTGAATTTTGCTCATGTTTTTTTGATACAAGTATGGCACAGTGCTATATAGTCACTGCCAAGTAATAAATATATACCACTGAATTTGGCTTCTCCTTCCTGATTAAGAAGAACCCTGGATATGGTGCTTGCCCTGTCTTTTAAAAAGCTTCCCTCCTACTTTACATATTATTTAATATCTGCATACTCTAGTATTAAGCCAAATGCATGAATGGTTTCACTCATTATTGGTCAGTGATTTAAAATAACAGAAAAACAGAAATTTATTTGTAACCCACATTAATTGGTGGGATTCACCATATCCCCTTCAGCTAAACAGCTTTCTTTTTTTAATCATTGGACTAAAATTGAACCTCTCCTCTTTAGCAAAGCCAGTGAGCTACTCTGCACTACTGCTGCAGCCACTTGGTCTTTCTGAGTTCAATGGTCTGCCTAGCTACATATTGAGAGCATATGGGGATAAGGTGGCCGATTTGTAGCAGAATTAGAAAATACAAAAATGGCCGAGGGAAAAATCCCAGGAAGTCATAGAGAATATGCAGAACTGGTAAAAAGATATTGAATTCTCTGCATACATCTATCTTAATACATTTTAAAAGGGCAGGGCAAGGACTCAAATACCAGCCTACGCTCATCCATAATATGTAACTGCTAACATGTATACTTCATGATCCATAACATGTAACTGCTAACACATATACTTCATCAACTGTTGGCTTTTGGTAGCCTCCCAGACAGGGGGAGATTGAGTACAGTCTGCAGGATAAGACAGGTAAAGGACTGTGTGTTGTGGGTATGTAAATACACTGTGGTACATTTTATTCTCTACCATGCGTGCAAATCTTGAGTCTACAAGACAGATGCTAAGGACACACATCAGCACTGCACATCTACCCCAAAATCAGAACAGATGTCAAAACCGCAAACAGTACCAGCTTGCACCAATGCAACTAGTTTTCCCTCACCCCAGAACTCTACTATTCTCTATTCTCCAGCATATATTCACCTTGGCACCTAACTTCTCCAAGGAGCAGTATCTGGCATTCACTGCTGCAACCACACCTCATGTAGACATTCTTGACGTATTCAAAACTCAGAGCATGGATATTGCTGAGCCTGGATACTGCTGACAATGCACCCACAGCAAGAGCGAGCCAAAGCTCAGGCCAGTGCGTAGACTTTTTAAACAGTTTCCTTTGTGGCTTCCTGCTGCAGATAGAATGTTGGCAGGACCTGATATAAGCAACTTCTAGCTGGTTCAAACTTCTTCATCGCAACTGCAGCTGCTGTAACACAGACATACCACAGAGTCCAGTGCTCAGAAACCATAGGGATCTTCAAAAGCTTCTTCTGGCTGCTGCCCATCCCTGCAGCCCAAGCTGGTTGGAGCTCACAGGTGGACATGCACATCCTGCTCTTGCCAGACAAAAGCTGGGTCATACGCAGGCCCCAACAGGATTGACAGAGCCTCCCACTGGCATCCCCAGAGGCTCAAACTGTACCCAAAAGCTGAGCATGCCCAAGGCATCAGCCCCACAAGGGAACAGGCAGGGGCAAGATTTCCTCCTCTACCACAGCAAAGGGGTTTTCTCCAATGATGCTGGGCAGAGCATGTCTGTACAGAGTCAGTAGAGAGTCATACAACCTCAGCAGAAAAGGCATTGCACATCTTCCCAGAGCAGAACATCTAGAACAGGATGGTGTACCTTAATGAGCATTGCAGCACCCCTGCCTAAATCGAATAAGCCTGGGCAGGTCTGAGTAGCAATAGAGCAAAGGCAAATTTTGCCCAAGATATTGAAACAGAGGCTCTACTCACTGATAATATTTCCATAACAGTAACAGAAAAATACTTACACTGTGCAGTCCCAATAAACTAGTGAAATTCAGTAAGTGGTGCACTACTCAGCTTAACTACCTCAAAAAAATTGAATCCTGCTAGCATTTTAAATTCTGGTATTAAACACTCTAGAGAGCTTCCAGGGTGATGCTTGCTTCAATAAGCCACCTCCTATAGTTCTGATAGTGACGTTTTTATTACTTTCATAAAAGTAAATAAAAACAAGTTAAGCTTCTGAGTTATGAGAAAACAGAAATAATGCATGATTTTTTTTCATTTTCATTCTAATAAAATGAAGAAATAGTAATTCCATGCAAAAATGGAAAAATGCCTCATATCTAAGATTATAGTTTGTACCATCATACTTATATGAAACAGGATCATAACTAACAGAGGCTACTCAAGAGTTCTGCTTACAATATTTTAAAAAATATATTTAAAACTCCCTCTGTTTCAGTCAGTGGAGATTGGTACTTACTTCAGAAAAAACCTCTTATTTAAGCTGACACAAAACTATTTTGTTAAAGCTTAAACAGCTGCCTTACTAAAACATTAGTTTCTCAATTGGATCAAACTAATTTCACTTACAATAAGTGGGAGGAACAATTTAATTAGCACTATTGAATATACTCTGCATCAGACTAGATTTTCTTGTTAGCATCAGGCAGAACTAATTTCAAAAGTGAACTCAACCTTTTGCTCATAATTACCTTTGGAAGGCCAGGACTTGAGACAATTTTCTAATTGCAGAAGAGGAAATGCACAAAGCCACCAGTCAAATGCATCTGTTAATTTAGTGTTATTTTCTGCTCAGTCTTTCAAAACTAGTTATTCAACACTGAGGTTAGGAAATTGGAGGGTCTTATGAGATTGGAGGTGTATCTGGCAGACGAAATTCGCTTGTGGTAAATGTAAAGTTATGCACATGGAAAAAGAGATTTGACATACTAAATGACAGGCTCTGAGTTGACCATAACTAGCCAGAAAATACCACAGAGATTTGCTATACAACAGCCAGTAGCAGCCATGAAAGCAACTGCTGAGATCACTTCTGATGAAGAGAAGAATGTACATGGATAGAAGCGGAAAGGTAGAGTTCCCTGCTTTGCTTTTATTACCTAGAAGGGACATTCTCTGACCTCATAGTACACTCACAGCAATGGGCATACAAGAAACTATATGGAGCCACCCTTTAAAGTTAAAGCCTATAATAGACTTTGTGACTGTGAGGAAACCACTTTCACACAAGGTGATTCATCATCATCTAAATGGCCAGCATAAGGTTCATACATCAGTGTTCCCACTGGACACCCTTCGTCCAGATGGCATCTAGAGGAAAGGGCACTGGAGTTACTACAGTAACCATGTCAACCAAATATTTTTAATTGCAGGAAGCAATGCTTACACCAGGTTTAAGACTTGCCTTGGCTATGCTTAAAGCACAGCCAAAGATCAAACTAAAGAATCTTAGTAGAACAGAAAGGACCTCCCTCCACCTCTGAGAGGTTCCTCAGTATGGTCCAAGGTTCACCTCTAAGTCTACAGGTTGTCCAGTGAGGGATCTCAGTGTTGTCTCGTGTACAGGAATGAATTCCCTTGCTTAACCCAGCAAATCTCTGCCCTACTGCTGTCCTATTGTGTAGATCTTCACTGACACCTCTTACTGTTACTACAGCTGCATCACGGATGGGAACCTGCTATTAAGAAATGTATAAGCACCTTCTAAAAGGCCACTTTCTCTCCGTTAACTTTCTGTGGTGTCATCTTGACCTATATACAGTTATTAACAATCAATTCTTGTTTCACTGCATAACTTCAAGTATTGGTTTCTTGATAATAGAAAGAAACAAATTAACACATAACATTGTTCATTAGCCGGTGCTGCAGAATCCTCCAAATCTTTCAAAGGTTAATGCTTCTTTAATGAACATGTCTTAATTAGGCTTCGGTACTGACAACAGTGTTCAATACATTTAATAGCTACATATTACTGTTTACAATTACCCAAAATGTTTAATCAACTGCTTTTGTGTGAGCATCAGTAAGGACGATGGGCATCACAGAAAATGCCTCTCTTACTCAAAACTTCAAGAAGAGTAACCGAAATGGCTGCAGATCCTTCAACAGGGCAAACATTGGACAGTCATAAGAAAAAAGTATGGAGACTGGTGAAAGAGTCAGCACTGTGGCTAAAGGAGGCCACTTGAAATCCTCTGATACAGTCTTGCCAGAACTCGCCACAGGAATCGTGTCGACCAACAAAGCATTGCCCAAAACTCACACAAATTATATCTTGTGACTTAACTGTCCAAAATCAGCACAAGATGACGGCAACCTCTAAACAATACCCTACTTAGATTTTAGCATAGGATTCTGTCTGCCCTAGACAATCAAAGAGGATTTATACTTTTCATTTCACCTCATTAATTCTAGTTTTTCTTTACCACATCTTTCATACAAAGCCCAAGCAATCTATTCATAAAATAAGATCAATTATACTGTCCCACGACCGGAGCCTCAGTTCTACCTGTTAAAAATAATTCCAGACAGGAAACCTTTAGTTTGATGGAAGTTTCATTTAATTTGGCATGTCTTTCCTTTAATTTCATGGCTGAATGGGCTGAAAGAGCTTGTCATCCAGACCAACATGACCAACACCAGAAGCAGACTTTTTTGTCTCAGAATTGGAATCAGTTAAGCCAGGCTTAAACTTTTGATATCCTTCTCAAAGAAGAGTCTGATTTAAGGATCCACACTACAGAAAGGGACAGAAAGACTACTCTATATTACTGAGGAGAGTAAGATTTGTTCCTAAAAGAAATATGGAGAAATGCAATATAAGAAAACCCTAACTATAAAAAAAAGTAATTTGTTATGGCACAAGCACAGGAATTATACGTACAAAAGCACACCTTTTATAGCTGCAGCTCAATTATTATGAGGTATCTTAAGGTGAAGCTTGAATATAAATGGAAAGAAACAATATTAAAATCTAAATCATAAAAATTACTATATTTTATGGTGTTTCACCAGAATTACATCTAGCGAAATAGTGAATTACGTAGTTTCACAAGCATAACTCATATGAAGATGATTTGCTCTACAAATTTAACCACAAAAAAACCTTATGGTAGAATCTAGATAAAAGTCTATTTTAAATTCAAGACTATTCATAGCACCCAAGTGATTAAAAATTAATATGATTCAGATTTGTTGAGGAAAAAAATCTACGTAAGATTAATACAAGAATCACATTTTAAAAGTTCAAATCCTTCATCAATGAGTCTTTAGACTTCTATCCCTCAGAGCACATGAACAATATTCCATACAAACAGAAACGTTATTAAATGGGTATCACTACTGGGGGAGGAAATAATGTTTCTGCAGATAGGTCTCTCCTTACTCCTAAAACAAGACTAAAAGAAAAGTAGGTCTGCAATAGATTAAAGCCCCAGATTCATCTAGAAGTAATTGTGGTATGAACTGTCCAACATGTGCAGGTCGAAAGGGTTTCTTAGCCTGAGAAAGCTTGGAAAAAAATCTTTCAGTCTATTAACCTCTAGCAGGGCAAAGAATACTAAATGCCTGAGAAGCAATCAAGGCAATTTAGTTTGGGCAACACTTTCTGACACTCTTAGAGAGCACTTCTACTTGGAACATAGACGTATATATTAAGTAATGGAGTTTCCAAATATTCTTATTCCACCGTTTACTTATTTATTTATTTTAATCTCTTCACCTCTCCTAGGAGCATGGTATAGAGGGCATTTGTCCACTTCATTGCAGATCAGTCTCTTAATCACATACCACCAAATCACAGAACTTTAGGAGTTGGAAGGGACCTCGAAAGACCATCTAGTCCAACACCCCTGCCAGAGCACCTAGAGTAGGTCACACAGGAATGTGTCCAGGTGGGTTTTGAATGTCTCCAGAGAAGAAGACTCCACAACCTCTCTGGGCAGCCTGTGCCAGTGCTCTGCCACCCTCACAGTAAAAACGTTTCTCCTTATATTTACATAGAACCTCCTGTGCTCCAGCTTGCACCCATTGCCCCTTATCCTATCATTGGTCTGTGGATGCAGGGATGCATTTTAACAATTAGCTGCTTCAGCTCAGCAAAGATGCCTCCATGTCCTCTGGTGGAACTGATGCAAACACCTCCTTCCCCACTCTAGCAGCAAATCCCTGTGCAAAATTATTATTGTTGCATCTACTTGGACGGGTGAAACACAATCTTGCTCTGGGCTTTGTGCTGTACAAACAGGACAAAACAACTGGAAAAGGCTTATTGTTCAAGCAGTTTATTGGCAAGTCTAATTAGTCTCTACTTCTAAACAACTCTATTAAGCTCTACTTACTAGCAAAGCTTTTAGACACTACTGACTTGCTGGACTCCCTCTAACATATGCAATGATGAGGTCCAATGTCATTGCCTGCATCTGCATTCCTGAGGCAGCAGGGTGGGTGGACTGTTGAGCTTTGGCGTTGGGGTGGGTTTGACAGAGGTCAGTAGGTTGACGCTGACTGGAGGCCAGGTGCTCACCAAAGCCTCTCTGTCAGTCCTCTCAGCCAGACAGGGCTCAGAATTAGACTTGGAATTAGACAGGGGAGAGAAAATATAACAAGAGGCTCATGGGCTGAGACAAGGACAGTGAGAGATCACTCACTAGCTACTGTCATGGGCAGAACAGACTCAACTAGGGGAAAATAGTTTAATTTTTTGTCATCAAATCAAAGTTGTTAATCAGCCCTTACCACTCTGGACAAGAAGTGCCAGATTAGAGAGCAAAGCCTAGAAAATGAAAAAAGACAAAGTTTTAGGGAGTTTTCCAGAATGTTTGGGTGATCACAAGTCAAATATTCTCAAGTGAAACTCTAGTTTGGTCAGAAGCATGATGTACAGGGCCTGGAGGAAGGAGACACTTTTGTAGCAGTGATGAGAAGTACAGGTTAAATTCCATGGTCATTGCCATGAAAAGGAATGTACTTATACCAAAGAGTAATTTTAATAAATCAGTGCAAAGTTTTGCGTTAGCAGAATTGAGAAAGCCGTGGAAAAACCTTCACTGCCAAAGTACCTTTGCTGTCTATGAAACATAGCTGATGCTAATGAGTGGGAACAGTCAATATTGTCTGTAATGATGGGGAGTAAAAGGAGACACTATTTGTATTTCACAATTCTCTGACCACCATGTTAGAATGAAGTATGAATCATGCCTAAAGAAGACAGCTGGAAAAAAAATCTGAGTTCTGGTTTGCTTGCTTCCAGGATAATACGGGTTTTAGTACAAGATTGTTTAAAATATTTTTATATAGTATGCATACTGGCCACATGGTGTGCACAATTTACATCTGCAGAATATTATCCACTGTAATGTTTTCATTACAATTCTGCATTTGACTGAAATCTCTGAAGACTGACCAAAAAAACTGTGGGGAACAGAACAGCCCAGTCTGTCTTACCCTTTCTCTGAGGAACCCACTCTTCTTTCTACCACCTCTTGCTCTTCATGGTGTAATAACTGCACACTTTGTCAAGTCCAGCACAATCCCCAGGAAAGTTTGTAATTTGGATTCACAAAAGCCTAGCCTTTGCAGGAGCCTTCACATGTAACTTGCTGCTTGATCGTGGTAGTATTTTTTGTGGTGTTAGGAATGCACCAGGATGCAAGAACTGGGAAAAAGGTACACAGACAGACAGTCATGGTGAGTGGATGGGGCTCCTTGTATCAAACAGCCCAAACTGTCACTGTCATCAAATAATACACACTGTGGAAAATTATTAGGAATGATGTATTACATAGTGTAGGTGAGGGCAGGCATACCTCTCCTGGAGGTCAGAATGGCTCTCTGGAGGTAGATCTGACCAGGGTGAGTTTGTGGGCCATCCTGATAAGAGTGCCAACCCAGTGCAAGGCTCAGGAAGAAGTTACTTTAGCTGCATTTTCATTTGGCAAATGCCTTGTTATGGCAGGGGCCGAGGCTGCATGTGGGCATGCCGTAGTTATCATCTCTTGTGTTACAGGTATTCAGCTCCCTGTGAGGCTGGGGGAGCATCTGGGCCCAGAGGGGAAGGCATCAGCAGAAGAAAAGCTTTGCTGTAAGTCTTCCTGTAGTTTTAGGGAGACTGATATTGGTGACTCCCATGTCCCCTTCTCATCATGTGTGTGCCAATATAGTTCATAACTTTGTTCTACCTAGACCTCTGTACTGTGCTTTTTCTCAGTCTCACAAAGAAATGCAAACTTTCCTCTCAGTTGCTGGAACACCCACAGATGTGAAAGTATTAGGGCAGTCTAGAAAGAAAGGAATCTCCAAGTCCCATTGCCAGGCCCTTCAAACCATTCTGTCTTTTTCTCATAGCAGTAATACTTAATGTATATGTCACCCAGAGCATCTGGGTAAAGTGGCTGGTGAAAACCAACACTGAGAGGGATCTCTTTCTTTTGGGTGTTTTTGCCTTCACTTATATCTAAGAAAAATTTTTGTGAATGCTGAAATGGAACCAGAAAATGGTGTTCAAGAGCAAGGTCAGTAAAGTCAAACTCTTCTAAAAGGAGAGGGAGAAAACACACATGCAGCATCAAATTACTCTTGGGTAACAAGCTTTCTAATACCTATGAAAGTTTCCATGTACTGAAGCAGGGAATGCAAGCAAAATTTGTAAAAACACTGAGGCATCCCACTGTTGTTACTTGGCCCATGGCAACGGTACCTCTAAGAGTAGCAATCCCACGTCTGGGACACAGAAGACTAAACAGGTAGGTACTGTACTGTAAAGGTCACACAGACAAGACAGTGTCTAACTGACACCATTTCAGCCCTGTCAACAATGTCAAAATACTATTAGCTTCCTGCTAACCCTTTTATTTTACTGCCCAGCCTCCAAATCACCCTTTCCCCCCTAAATAAGTAATAGAAAAATTTTCTGTCATAACTGTGCTCTATGTCCTTTCTAAACCCCAGTTTGCACACTGGCCTGATGCCTACCCCAAATTTCTCTGAGGTTTTTGACACCCGACTTCAAGCCATCTCTTCTGACTGAACCTCAGCCTCATTTCTTCTTGAAATACACTTCACTCTGCTCTCCCAGGTCGTGACAGGCCCTAGCAGAACCCCCCATTCCCTGCCTACAATCAAGGTAAAAGGAGAAAAGGGCAGAAAAGTCGTGTTTGCTACTTGCCAGCTACGGGTACTCCCCAGACTGCTCAGTTCTTTCTGCTCTATTCTCTTGTGCTCCAGATGAGAGCACAGCATGGAGGAGGAGGGATGAGTCTGACATATCTCTCCGGCAGGCTTAATTGGATGCTTCTGCCTCTGAAAGTGGGTAAGGAAGCAGAAAGCACTTTTTTTAAAGTGCACCATTAAAAAAATTAATAATAAAATAAAAATTAAACTAGACAGTCACCAAAAATGGAGAGACCAGCAGAAGGTCCCTCTTCTGATTGACATGCCAAACACGTAATTCAAAACACTGACAAGCTAACTGTGACAGTAAGCTGACAATACCTTAATCAGGTATTCAGGAAGCAAGGGTCAAATTTAGGTCTTCTCAGGCGCAGCAATCAGGCATCTCATAGGACAAAAAAAACATAGCCAGAAGCAATACATCATAAAGGACTTTCCACACAGATCTGCTTTCATCCAGAGAGTAGAACCATGCCTCTGGCAGAAAAGGATGAGAAAAGGAACACCATCGACACCACCAACATTCAAGATGGGGGGTGGGGGGAAGAAAAAACCCCAACCACTTAACAGTGCAAAACTAAGATAGCTGGTGAGGAATGCTGTAGAAGCAGTGTCCCAAAAACTGATAAAGGCAGCTCATTGTGCTGCAAAGCAGCTATCTGGCATCTTCAACAACATTCATATAATGGTTCCTGCAGATAGGACTTCTCAATAGTAAGGTATGGCTAGGTCAGATATGGCATTTTTTTAAAAAGGGAGGGAGGGGAAGGGGGAAGAACTGTGAAGTTCCATCATATTAACTATTTCTGTCTTACTGAGTTTATGAAGATGAACACTAGATTACAGTATGGCTTCTAGAAGTTGTGGGGAAGAAAGGACCGAAGAAAGAGGAATCTAAAAAGAACAAAGAACTAATGTTTTTTTGTACAGAAACTGAGCTTGCTAACGTCTGTATAGAAAACAAAGTCTTTTGTTCATGATAGCAATAATGGTCTCCCATAAATCAATGAACAGGACAACTGGTGCTGCAGAGGTTACAGAATCTAAACTAAAAAAAAAAACTACACAGGAAATTACTCCACTTTGCCTCCAAAATATTCACCACTTAATACTGTTACATACAAAATATGCCACTAACACTGTGCCGTCTTTGGTTCAATATCCATGTGTCCTGGTTTCAGCTGGGATAGTTAATTTTCTTCATAGTAGCTGGTATGGGGCTGTGTTTTGGATTGGTGCTGGAAACAGTGTTAATAACACAGGGATGTTTTTGCTACTGCTGAGCAGTGCTTACACAGAGCCAAGGCCTTTTCTGTTTCTCACCCTACTCCAACAGTGAGGAGGCTGGGGGGGCACACAAGGAGATGGGAGAGGTTGCAGTCAGGACAGCTGACCCAAACTGACCAGAGGGATATCCCATGCCACATGACATCATACCCAGCTTATAGGGGTTTGGGGAAGAGGAAGAATGGAGGGGCGGCAGTGATGGAGCGATGCCATTTGTCTTCCCAAGTAATTGTTACACATGATGCAACCCTGCTTTCCTGGAGGTGGCTGAACACCTGCCTGCCCATGGGAAGCAGAGAAGGAGTTCCTTTGTTTGTTCTCCTTGTGTGTGCAGTGTTTGCTTTAAAACTGTCTTTAGCTCAACCCAGCAGTTTTCCTGCTTTTACTGTTCCGATACGTTTTCCCGTTCCACCCGTGGAGAGGATGAGCAAGCACCTGCATGTGGCATACTTGCCAGCTGGGGTGAAACCACAACACTCTATCATCTAGCTTTGCATCTGTGGAGATCTTTAAGAACTTTATTTTTCAGTTTCTAAAGTACTAGTTTCCAATGTTTTAATTAAACATCAGCCATGTAAAAGAGCAAATCTTGCTTTTCCAAAGCGTAGTGCAACATCAGTATGCTGGGTACCTCATTCCTTTCAGTCAGTCAATCAGAAAGTTGGACAGTTGAAATGTGAAGTAAACATTCATTTGAGATAAAACTGGAATTGGTAGATTTACATTTTAGTCACATCGCTGCACTTCTCTGCTCTGATCTTCTGCAAAAAAACACTAGTACTCTGCCCATTTGCAAAAGTATGTGCTTCATTTCACTTTTAAATTCACTGGTGTTTATTCTTGTAATGCAGAAACGCAGAACATGGAATTAAATGGGACCATTCAGAATAAATTCAAGACAATTTCTTGGTAGAAACGCGTAGAGGACTAAAATCAGCAGCTTCTAAGAATGGTAAGTGCCTCTGTATTTGTGGTGGTTGACCCTGGCTGGAGGCCAGGTGCCCACCAAAGCCACTCTGTCACTCCCATACTCAACTGGACAGGGGAGAGAAAATACAACAAAAGGTTGGTGGGTCAAGATAAGGACAGGGGGAGATCGCTCACTGATTACTACAATGGGCAGGTGAATCTCTCCTCCATGGGCTGCAGGGGGACAGCCTGCCTCACTATCATCTTCTTCACAGGCTGCAGGGGAATCTCTGCTTTGGTGCCTGGAGTGTCTCTTCCTGCTCCTTCTTCCCCAGGTCTGTAGACCTGGGGGTCTGCAGCATTGCTCTTCTCACACATTCTTATTCTTCCCTCCAGCTACTGCTGGTGTTGCCCAGTCTTTTTTTCATTTTCTTAACTCTCTTGTCCCAGAGGTGCTACTGCTGATGGGCTTGGCCTTGGCCAGTGGCAGGTCCATCTTGCAGCCAGATGGCATTGGCTCTGTCGGACCTAGGGGAAAGCTTCTGGCAGCTTCTCACAGAAGCCAGACCTGTAGCCTCCCCACTATCAAAACCTTGCCATGCAAACCCAATACACTATTTTAGATTAAACTCATGGGCAGCAGCATATTAAGGATCTGAAATTTGTGTTACAACTGCAGTCTGTCAATCTAGGATGGAATTCTTAATCAGCTGTTGTAAACATTAGTTGTCAACAGCATTCTGAATATAGTACAACATATTTTTCCCTCTAAAATACAACCGCTACTGAAGCTCAAGTGACTATGGTGTTCAGAATGCTCTGCCATCGCTCTCTAAAGACTTAATCACTGTGTGCACATACACAAATTGTTCTGAGACTAAAAACCCTGGAGCTAAATGGGGTACCATTCTAACACTCCTCGGTAAATCAAGCACAGGTGACCTACAACAGAAGCCTGGCAGTTGGGTGCCCAGTACAATTCACCCCTTTGCTGGAACCACAGTCAGAAAGATCACATTTTCTATCTGAATGGCCCTTTTGTCATTATAGAAGCAGCATAAGTACTTCTGGAAAAGTAAGAATTTATTCAGGAAGGAATGAAACCACAGCACATTAATGACAAGAATGGAAATAATAAAAGGATTTTGAGTTATACTATGAGCGTTTCAAGTTTCCAATCTGTCCTGCTAACAGACAAGTGTGCAAGGGGTGGGGAGGGGAGGGATGGGTGCTTGGGTTTGACTGAAAAAACAGAGTGACCTGAACTTTAAAAATGTCTGAGAAGCAGAGCAGGAATTCTAGAAACAGAAATATGACTGGTTTGGTCACAGAATTCAGCTTATCATGCTACCTGAAGAACCAATAATGTAGCACCTGTAGCAGGTGAATTATGTTACGAAGCTGTTAATTAGAGTGGTGAGAAGCAATCTCTGCCCCAAACACCAAAGACTCACAAGAAGCTATTTCAAGTAGGACAGACTAGAATTACATGTGGTTAACATGAAATAGATCTCATGCGACAGCTAATGAAAATGAAAGCAGAACCAATATACAATTGCAATATACAAATTAAACAGTATTCCATTCAGATTTTGAAACTGTAATTTTGCTACTGCTGTGATCTCTTTCCAAAACCTAAGAGGAATGCAAAACTTAATCATACTCCCCTGATCAAGTTGCACTTCACTTACACTTGCATGATGGTTCTATGATGCAAGTTAAACCCATGCATAGATGAGAGAAGGAAACGGAACAAATTCTGCTTAAATTACAAATTGCCGGCAATTGCCCTTCTTGCAGGAAAAGGGCCTTTCTTGCTATTAAAAAGCAAGAAGAGAGGGACAAGTACCCAGCTAAACAAGAGCAGATACCAGAAATCAATGGGGGGATAAAGGGGGCGGGCTGTAGAAAAGGGGAGGGAGGGAAGGCAGAAGAAACCAATCTATTACACTGTTACACTAAGCCACTATAAAAGTTATGTTCCTGTCAGGAAGACAAGAGAAGCAGGCTAGAACAACTGGGAATGGAGTTAAAAATGGCCATAACCTGATGTAGGATAAATCTTCTATTAGTTTTGCAGACTTAGGAGCAAAGTTAAGGACTGCAGAATAGTGGGAAGATGAGGTTTCCCCTCCTCCACAGAAACAAAACCAAAAGATCTTGCTGATCAAAGTGCTAGTGGAAAGTTAACTGTAAAAGACGATAGATCCTTCCACTTTGAGTAGCACTTCTGAGTCTCACACAGGAATGAAGATATTTTCACTGTGGCACCATGACCAGGTCCAGTGTTTCCAGCCAGTGAGCTCATGACATTTATGAAGTGACTTGGTGCGTAGTAGGAAGACCTAGATTTGAAGAGAAAATTGGCACCAATATTTCTGTTGCTTTGAATTATGTATCAGGGAACTGGGTAAAAAAAGTAAACCATTTTTAACTACCCATGTTATGTGGGTAAACACTAGCTTACATATAGCATAAGAATCTCCTTGTATGAAAAGTAGCAGAGCCTGGAAAGGGATGAAACATCGTGCCTTTCCATACCTCATCAGGGAGCAGTCACAACAGGAGTGGACCAGGTGGCAGCTCAGCAGAAGCAGCAGCTGCTCCAGGAAGGGCAGAGGAGCCAGGTTGCCATCCAGCAGAGCACAGATCAGAACAGACCCGCAGCAGACTTCTCCACAGCCACCCCAGCAACACAGGCTGCCAGGTGCTGCTCCCCTCAGACATCCAGGGAAGAAATCCGGTCCCACAGGGTTTGTCTCTGGAACAGTTCTGGGCTGAGGACTCCAACAAGCATTGCTAATGTAACATATTTGAGCCTGTTCTCTGAGAAGAAAGTCTAGCAGTGAAGACAACACCTTCACTGCACACCCTTGTAAGCAGGGCACATCAGACTTTGTAATCCTTTGGGTCGAGCTGATGCCTGAGCAGTGGTAAGAGTCTTGGTCACAGCAGTGAGATTCTTGGTCACATTAGTATTGACAGCAATTAAATCCAATGGATTTGGTGTAAAAGGTGTAAACCAAACTACTGTGATCAGCCAGGGCTTGTCTCAGTTTTCCTTGTAGGATAGCTGGGAATCTCAGCTGGCTGGAACTGCCTGCAGAACCTGTCAGAGGAGCCAGTTTCACGGGGCAGACTGCACTTGTTACTGTTACTTCATAAAAATAAACAAACTGCAAGGGAGGTCAAGATTATGCTCTCAAGGAGTTTGTAAAGAAGAGTTCAGGCATTATTTTAAAGTCTGTTTATATAGGTGCTGCTCGTGGAATTAAGTACAATGAAAATGCAAAATGAAGCAGGTTTTTTTTTCCAGACACATTGCAAACCCAGAACACCCCATGACACTCAGACAGAGCTGACTGACAGGATATTTCCCCTATTGTGTTGAATAAATTCATGTGCGCAGCAGAACAGACTGGAGGTGTTTTCTTTAGAGGAATGCTTTACTAAATGGCACTTTAACAGAAACACAATACCCCAATTACTGTGGAAATTCTTGCCAAAACATTTTAGCTTTAATTCTGAAAGGCCTGGCAATAAGAAGAAACAATGAACTCATACCAATTTGTAGCATTTGAATGACACTGCAGAATTCCTGCCATCCCTGTACGACTGCATACAGTTAGATGCCGCAAAGGCAGCAGCTGCAGCACACTATTCTCTGTAAGTCACCTCATTTATTTCATCCCAGTGTGGGAAGTCAGTCAAATGAGAGCACTGATCAAGCAGGTGACAGTGCTAATGTATCTCTTCATCTGAGCTTTGAACAGAAGATGACTCCTTAATGACTTCAGGCTCTCAACTTGATTGTTACTCAAAAAGTATGTGTGAGACAGTCTATCAGTTGTGATCTGGAACTGTCCCTGTACACCAATAGTGCCTGGTTTATAATTTGTTCTTAATTGGCTTACAGAGAAAGCAAAGTGTATTATGCAGCAATTTTTAAAAATTTACAGTAATTTACTAGTATTATGTCAATTTGATAATTAAGCCTGGAGAACCTGCACAGCATTACTGGGCTGCAGTAAAGCTTTTGCAATAAAGCTTCATCAGGGTTTAGAGTCCGGCCCAAATACTTTTTTAGTAGACAGGCAACTAATCTTCTGTACAAGGTTCCCAACAGGTACCCACCAGACAGAACTCTGCACTAAGGACACCTGGAGCCACCTCATGACCTTTGACAACGCACTTCACGTCTATGTAGAACAAAATCAAAACAGCTTGTCCTCTTCTGAAAGCTAAAATTACAAGTAGGCCGGACAAACAGCCAGAAGGCTGCTACACTTTGCTGAAGTGCTCCTTTTCACCCCCATACAAAATATTCCCAAACTTCAAACAGTCTATTTCCATACTGCATCTCTGCCTCAGTCTCTTGCAACTTCTACTCTCCCCAGTCTTGCATGCAGCTGCACCACCTCCTCATTCCAGATGAAGCCTGACTTGTCCCATGCACAAGACTCCTCTCCTGGGAGTCACCCCCTGAAGTAGTCTTCTGTCTGTGGGATGCCTACACCCTTAGTTACAGGATTGGGAAAGGTCAGCACCAAAAGAGCCTCAGGACAGCAGGAGACAGAAGGATGGCGATGGGGTTAAGGCAGCTCAGTGCCCTCCTGAAAGACCTGACTGATTTGGTCTCCTCAGTCCTGGAGCTCTCAGTCTTAAGCAAACTAAGCTTCTCAGACCTTATCATGGATGTTCCCTGCCCCCATCTGCTGAGATCCAGAGCTACAGAAATGCTGATCATGCAAAAGGGCAAGCCTGGAGGCACTAAAAAATCAATTTTCATAATAAAACACTAAATCATTCCACGTAATCTAGGCATTTAAAACCCCAAAATTTAGAGAACTTTTGACAATTTTAATTTTAAATCTCTTTGTACATTGTTTTCTTCTCTGTAAAATGAAGACAATTTCCTCTCTTAGCATATTCTTTTCACAGCATCTCTGTGATACTTGTGAAACATGCAGTACACTAGGAAACTTACTTTTAGAAATTGTCTTTTCAGGAGAAAATTTAAATCATTCATTAAATAAGGCATCAGGTGAGAGGTTGCTATATTTTTTGTTTGTTTTTTTAATTCCAGCCAATCAGATATAACTATCAGTGCAGAAACTGCACTCCTGTTTGCTCAACACTTTACAGTTTGTACTCCAGCACTATCCTAATGCTGAACTAATTTCCATTTCTCTATTTCCTAGTTTCTGGGTACTTACACTGCCTCTCTGCTGTCCCAAAGCTCAGCAAGCTTTATATCACATGAAAAAATACATAAAAGGACACGGAAATTAGAGGTATTTTTGGAATATTAAAAACTACTGAGTTCAGTTTTAAGTTCAGATCAAACTTTCACAGTAATTCACATTTTATGTGCTCCTGCTCAGCCCTTCTCAATTAAAACTTGTACATTTGCCAGTAAAGACTTAGAGATCAGCAGTTCATTTATCACGTTTGCTTGAGTTACTTATTTCTACATCATATGCCTATTCCAGCTCCTTATCACACAGCAGAGTTAGCGGGATTGATTAAAGACCAGGGCCTTTGTTGCCAGTGACAACTATGATAAAAGCACTCAAAAAGGAGGAAGGATTGGATCCAGTGCCATGAAAATAATGTGCTAAAATATAGCAATGTTTTAGAATCTTAAGACGAAAGTATTTTCCAACCAGACAGATGCACTTCCTCTGACAAAACTGAGGCTATGAAAAGCCTGGACCGCTAAACACAAGTCCTGTGAGGTAAGAAGAGAGGCACAGCAAAGTGCCTGTTTAAGCTGAAAAGTGTTAAATATTGCAGTAGCTATGAACCAGAAAGAATGTGCAGTTTTGTTTTGGGTTTGCGTGGCAAGGTTTCAGTAGTGGGAAGGCTGCAGGGGTGGCTTCTGCAAGAAGCTACTAGAAGCTTCTCCTATATCTGACAGGCCCACTGGCAGACGACTCCAAGATGGACGCGCCACTGGCCAAGGCTGAGCCCAACAGGGACAGTGGTAGTGCCTCTGGGGTAACAGAAGACAAAACCAAACCAGAACAAACTGCAGCAACTTTTGCAGCCAGAGAAAGGAGTGAGAAGTTGTGAGAAAAAGCTTTGCAGATACTCAGGTCAGTGAAGAAGGAAGGGGAGGAGGTGCTCCAGGAGCCAGAGCAGAAATTCCCCACAGTCCATAGAGATGACCGGGGCAAGGCACCTGTCCCTCTGTAGCCAATGGAGCATGCTGGTGGAGCAGATATCCACCTGCAGCCCATGAAGGACCCCACACCAGAGCAGGTGGAGGCACCCAAAGGAGGCTGTGACCCTGTGGGAAGCCCACACTGGAGGAGGCTCCTGTCAGACCTGTGGGGGACCATGCTGGAGCACCAGAACTCCCAGGTTCTGATGGAGCAGTCTGGTCCTGCAGGTCTGCACCCCATGAAAGAGACTCACACTTTAGCAGCTTGTGAAGACCTGCAGCCCACAGAAAGGACTCACAGTGGAGAAGTTTGTGGAGGACTGTCTCCTGTGAGAAGGAGCCCACGCTGGAGCAAGGAAGAGTGTGAGGAGTCCTCCTCCTGAGGAGGAAGGAGTGGCAGAGACAACATGTGATGAATTGACCACAACCCCCATTGCCTGTGTCTGTGTGCCACAGGGGAGAAGGAGGTAAAGAAATAGGGAGTGAAGTTGAACTCGGGGAGAAGGGAGGGGTGCAAGGAGATGTTTATAATTTGAGATTATTTCTCATTACTCTGTTTTTCTTGGTAATAGTTTGTCTTTAGGTTGAGTCTGATTTGCCCATGACAGTAACTGTTGAGTGCTCTCTCCCTGTCCTTGTTTCAGCCCAGGAGTATTCTGTTGTATTTTTTCTCTTGCCTGTCTGGCTAAGGAGGAAAGTGACAGCAAAGCTTTGGCGGGCACGTGGCCTCCAGCCAGCGTCAACCCACCACAAATTTGTTTATAGGGTTCTAAAGAAATGTCTTCTAAGCCTGAGAACTCCTCATGGAAATACCCGGTAGGGAAAGGGGAATTAACATGTACAGTGCAACAAAAGCAGGGGTAGGCTGTCTTGTGGGCATATTGATAAAGTGGTCTGAATCTGCCTTCTTGCTACAGCAAATTCAGTGCTCAGCTGCAAAGAGCTCTTCTCTCCTACTTGCACGACTAAAAGATTTGAAATCTAGCTCTTACTGCACTGTAGATTTTGGGTGAGGTGTGTTTGTATGTTAAGTCATTGACACCTCAAACAGTCACACAACACATCTTAAAGAATATAAACATTTCATCCACTTTGGCAAAAACTCCAACTACAATGACTGGAACACTTAAGCAAAGAGCAGAAATCAAAGAATTACATCTGACTCTCCAAGAGAGTCTCCAGGATAAAGTGAAGCTCTAGAAGATTAGGAGCATTCATGCTATCTGCTCAAGGATATTTTTTAATGAATGTCCTGAATGAACAATGCTCTATTTTGGGGGCTTTTTTGTTGGTTGGCTTTTTTTCCCACTGTAGGCGTATCAAGAGAGAATAAAATACACTCACCCAAGAAAGTGCACATCTCGGGCATGTTTTTATTTTATTATTCAAATAGACATTTTTTGACCTACACCCTCAGTTTCCTATACTTAGCAAAGCTGCTCCTGCCTTCATTAAAGTTTCTGCCTGCATAAGTAAGTATGTGGAAATAGCACCCTAGGAAAGTTACATGGCAATAGCTAGGGAAGAGAGCTGAAAGCCATCCAGTTAAAAATTCCTGAGTTTTAAATGAGGCTCAAATCATTTTGGTAATCGGCTCACGATCATGGACTGTTTAAAGGAGGCAGTACTACAGTACAAAAGGTGTGCTTATATGGAAGCTTTGCTGCATGTTTGGTTGATTTTTTAAAAGAACAACACGACAACAAAAAACCCAACAAACCCCCCCCCCCAAATAATTCATTTTAGATCCTGCAATTGGTGAGGAAAATGCATAATTTGGTAATTGATGTTTGTTACCATCTTCCATTACCACATGCACACTGGTGCACGGCCCTGGCTCAGTAACAACTGAAAAAAACAACTGCTCATTTACCATGTTTCTTAGGGATTTACTTCTGGTAAAAGTATTTTTGCTTGCTTGCTAAATAGCATATGGCAAGGTCAGATTATTTAGTTGTTGGTTCAATTCTACTTCTCCAGCCTTGCTCTTTTTCATCTGCCCATAAAGCATAGTTACCCACCTTCACAACTTAAAACTATGCTTACTGTACTGGTGCAAGTTTTGGCATAACATCAGTGTGAAAGTACTCAAATATCTGTATGTCAGTAAAAGTCCGGGGGGGCAAATACTGACTGTGACTATACTGTGCAGCAATCACCATGTCCTTAATTCCATGTCAAGCTGAGGCCCAAATAATAATTATCTATCCCTTCCTTCCTCTCCAAGTATTACGTGAAGGAAACCAAGCGCCTGGACCCAAAGTTGGAAAGGAAGAGGAGCACCCCAAAGTCCTCCTGCTTTTCAGTCCAGACAGCTGCTTTTTAATGGTGTATTTAGACAAGTAACTTGGTTATTTGAGCAACATGGAAAAAGTATCTTTTGGCAAGAATGAACTGCATCTACAGCCAGTAGACTTTGCTGGCAGAGCCAATATAGATTAGATCTAAATATCTCTTTCTACACCAGTTCCCTCTTATCTTTGTCCTGCAGTCTTCAGCAGACTCTTATACTTTATTCAGATGCCAAACCACCTCTTAAAACTTGGACTAAGCAGCCCAATAGAAAAGATGTAGTCTTGTGTTGGATCTCCTTTTTGCAAAGGAAGTCTCTGGGAATTCCTGCAGCCTCAGAGGACTTGAGTTCAGTTGTTAAACACTTCATGCAAAACCAGCAGGGAGGAAGGAGGAAGGAAAAATTTTCTCCAGTGTAGTTTGATTAATACATCTCAAATTTCCATCTTGGCAACAACTCACAAGTTAACCAAACCATAAGAGTTTTGAGCAAAGGAGAAATAGGCAGCCATAGGAAAAGTAAGACTGCATTTAGAAATTGCAGCTGCAATTCAGACCTCCAGGTGGAACAGAGACATCCAAAGAAAATTCCTACAGAGTGAATGGTTCCTTCTCTAAATACCCAATTCAGTAAGCAAACAAAAATGAGACATAACACTCTAAATCCTTGCCCCATTAGAAGTTTCTTCAAGATTTTGATGTTGGCTTTGGAGAGAAGGAAGCTCCTCCTAACCCATTTTCCTTCTTGAAACTATATCATGTTCCTGTGTTCCCCAGTCAACAAAAAGTTCTTTCTGGTAACATAAAAAAACACTAGCTAGCATGCAGCAAGGAAATTACATTGATGTGGGTGTGGTTTTGTTAAGGTTCTTGAATTCATAAAAAGTATACTGAGACCTTAATCCTAGAGTAACAAAACCCCAATGGTCTTCCTATTTGACAAGTGGAGGTTTCAGTGATGGATCAATAAATCCATGACATTGCCAAAATCTCTATAGGAAAATGAGTCATCAGTCCTTTGAGTCAGTCAAGCATTTTAAAGACCATATGGACTGTTTTCTCTCCTGGAGAGAAAAAACCCTCTTGTTATTTCTAGAAGTCCTTCAACTACAGATAGATGAACAAACCCCTTCTAATTTATTCACTGCCAACACTATCTCTGGATATTCAAAACCATGTCATTGCAGGTAAACACAAACCTGCAAAAAGTAAGTATATAGATATAATACTCTTCAAATTACTGTTGTTATTAATATGTTCTACATATTATGAAGAAATTATTTTCATCAAAATAGATCTGATCCAGGAAAGGTCAAAATACAGTATCACCTTCTAAGATATATAAATACATTTTCCCAATCCTTTAAGGAAAAAGTTTACATATCACATAAGTATATGCTTATTGTTCTGTTTCAAAAGAAAACAAAACCAAACAAAAAATAAAATTCCTAAATTCCTTTCCCATGTTATCCAATGAAAAAATCTGGCTTTTAGGAAAAGGCAAAAAATGAGATTTCCCAGAATATGAGTTGCTAGCATCTCAAAATAGCTTTCCTCATTATTACCATTTGCATGTTACTACTGTTCTCATCTCTCTTCTTCTATCTCTATGCTTTTACAGACAAATTGAGATAACAGATAATGTAGCTAGTGGTGTGCTCATGGGGTCAGTACTGGGTCCAGTCTTGTTCAATATCTTCATCAATGATCTTGACCAGGGACAGAGTGTACCCTCAGCAAGTTTGCTGATGATACAGAACTGGAAGAAGTGACTGACCTACCAGAAGGTTGCACTGCCCTTCAGCAAGAGCAGCCCTACAGAGAAGGGGTGCTGGTGGATGGGAAACTTGACATGAGCTGACTTGCAGCCCAGAAAGCCAACCGCATCCTGGGCTGCATCAAAAGGAGCATGACCACCAGATTGAGGGAGGTGATTCTGCCCCTCTATTCCACTCTTGTGAGACCCCACCTGGAGTACTGTGTCCAGTTCTGGAGCCCCCAACATAAGGAGGACATGGAACTATTGGAACAGGTCCAGAGGAGGACCACAAAGATGATTAGGGAGCTAGCACACTTCTCCTATGAAGACAGGCTGAGAGAGTTTGGCTTGTTCAGACTGGAGAAGAGAAGGCTCAGGGGAGACCTTGTAGCAGCCTTCCAGTACCTGAAAGGTGCCTACAAGAAAGCTGGGGAGGGACTTTTTAGAAGGGTATGGAATGTTAGGACAAGGGGGAATTGTTTTAAATTGGAAGGGGGTAGATTTAGATTGGATATTAGGAAGAAATTCTTCACTATGAAGGTGGTGAGGCCCTGGCACAGGTTGCCCAGGAAGATGGTGGCTGCCCCATCCCTGGAGGTGTTCAAGGCCAGGTTGGATGAGGCCTTGAGCAGCCTGATCTAGTGAGAGGTGTCCCTGCCCGTGGCAGAGATGTTGGAACTTGATGATCTTTAAGGTCCCTTCCAACTCTAACCATTCTATGGGACCAGAACAGGCTGGAGAGTTGGGCAGAGAGGAAGCAAATGAAATTCAACACGGGCACATGTAGGGTCCTGCACCTAGGGAGGAATAACCCCAGGCGCCAGTACAGGGGATGACCTGCTAGAAGCAACTCTGTGGAGAAAGACCTGGGAGTCCTGGTGGACAGCAAGCTCTCCAGCAATGTGCCTTCATGGCCAAGAAGGCCAATGGTATCCTGGGGTGCATGAAGAGCCTTGCCAGCAGGTGAAGGGAGGTCATCCTCCCCCTCTACTCTGCCCTGGTGAGGCCTCATCTGGAGTGCTGTGTCCAGTTCTGGGCTCCCTAGTTCAAGACAGACAGGAAACTGCTAGAAAGAGTCCAGTGGAAGGCTACAAGAGTGATTGATCAGGGGACTGGAGCATCTCTCCTATGAGGAAAGACTGAGAGAGCTGGGTCTGTTTAGCTTGGAGAAGACAGAGAGGGGATCTTGTCAATGCTTATAAATTCCTAATGGCTGGGTGAATGTCTAGAGGATGGGGCCAGACTCTTTTCAGTGGTACCCAGCAACAGGACAAGGGGTAAGGTACACAAACTGGAACACAGGATGTTCTACCTCCAGATGAGGAAAAACTTCTTCGGTTTGAGGGTGACCGAGCACTGGCACAGGCTGCCCAGAGAGGCTGTGGAGATACTCCGGAGATACTCAGTTCTGGACACAATCCTGTGTGACCTGCTCTAAGTGATCCTGCTTTAGCAGGGGGTTGGACTAGATGATTTCCAGAGGTCCCTTCTGACCCCCATCCTTCTGCAATTCTGCGATTCTGTAATGGCAGAATCAGCAAGAGGAGTATCAGAAGCGGAAGTCGGATGTTTAACAGGTCTTAGATCTCAGAGCATCCTAGATGTCTAGCTCCCACTGAAATCAAATACCAGGTGCTGAAATTTGTTTAAGAACACGTGGCAGGTTTTTCTTGGCCAACTTTAGCACAGAGAGATAAAGAGTTAAACTTTACTTTTTCTTATATGCATTTTCTAGTCATACTTGAAGAGAAAGAATTAATTATGCTGCTGAAAAAGCTTTGATCTAGAACTCTTGCCATCTGCTTGTATAATTGGAGAAGATGAAATTTCAAAAGAAAAAGGGCTAAAGGAAATTTCTAGTGCATTTCCCATTACACAAGAAACCATCCATCAAAACAATAAACATGTCTCTTGGCTGCAACATGTATGTCCATGCCCAGCCCTCCCTTTACAGTGAATTGGAGAATTGGGGAAATCCTTCCTATTTCCTGCCCATAAACTATGTCCTAAAGTTCTCCTTAGCTCTCTCAGGTAGGTTTTGGGTGGGGTTTTTTTTTTTACTGTGTTTTTTTTTTTTTGCTCAGCAAAATTGATCATATCTGCCTTAATGCATGGGTTAGTATTCTACCTTCAGCACGCAGTTGTATTTATCTTCCCATAACCCATAGGTAAGCATAATGTGGCAATAAAAGATGTCCAGATACAAGCTGGATGGATTTTGTTTTGGTTTTTTTTTTGTCTCAACTAGAAGAAAAGAAAAAAAAAGAATCGACTCATACAGTAAAGCTTATGGGGTTTCACATAGACCTCGATCTTCCCTTTCCCCCATATTCTCCATCTTTCATATGAGCATGGTAGTAAGTGCCCTGGATTATTCATCAGCATAATGGTCTTTTCAGATAGCTCAAAAGTCTCTTGAGGAAACTCAAGAGCAAAGAAAGCATTTTACTGAAAAAAAATAACAATGTCCAAGGTCTCCACTTTACCAACATATCTGTTCCCTTACTACTTAGGTATGATTTCTTTCTAATATTTGCACTCGAGACAATAATTAGAGTGAAAAACTATTTGAGCCATGAGAACATTTATCTGTGTATCAGATTTCCTTTAAATGCAACACAATTTGGGGATCAACAATAACAATAGGCTGGTCTCTATGAATTCGTGCATCAGCTTTCCGAAACTAAATCAGTAGACACGCAGACCCACCATCAGTGCCAACTAGTAGCAGTCTGGTCACGCGTTTGTGGTGTTGGAAGTGGCACTCACTCAGTGAAGGATGCTGAGCTAAAGGTTTCAGCTCAACAACTGTGCACATAAGCTTGCAAATGTAGTACAGAACATAAAGCAAAATGGTACCTTCTTCAGCCTGCAAATTCACTGGGGAGTGAAGGTACCACAGGATTTGAATAAGCCATGATGTTCTTAGAATGGGCTTTAATATTAACATTGTATTCCACTGCTAATTTTACAGCACCAACAGTGCCATTCAGTATTAAATTTATGGCTGATAATTAAACACAAACAACTAACACATCCATGTGTTCTGTTAGCCAATGGAAGAACAGGCGAATGGCCACACTCAAACACAGTGGGACACAAAGTTCAGAGTTCCCTGATATCATAAACCACCTCAATGTTTACCCCCAAGGTAAAAGTGCATTTCACGTGCCAGAAGCCTTAACTGACTTTGAGAATGCAAGACCCCAAACTGGTCCCAGTGATCACACCTACTGTTCCTTACACAGTTACACCAAAGCCTACAACTTTTCCCCACACTCACTCCTACAATGTAATTACGGGTTGCAAACACAAATGTCCATGACAAGTTGAAGCCTGAACTTTTTTAGGCAAATAAGCAAGCTATATAACTGCCACTAATATTGGTACTAGTTGCTGATAATTAACTTAAAGGTTTGAATTGTTATTTAATTTTAATTGACACAAGCTTCAGTTTCAAAAAATGCTACTGAAATGAAGTTAACACTTTGCTTATTTTACAGCATTTATTTACCATCTCAGGACTGGTGAGATTTCAATGGCTGAGCCAACAGAGGTTTACAAGGAGTGTAAGGTGAAGCAGTGTAGGTTATGATCATATTCATCACATTCCCCCCACAGGGACAGTATCAAAAGTTCAGTATCTGCCCATGGGGCTTAACTCTGATTTGGAAAATGTTTGAGGGGTTGGTTTATTTTAGAAATGACATTTTCTTCAGTCTTCAGAACTTCCCAAATGTCTTATACAAGAACTTCCTTTTTATGAAGTTAACTACCACTGTGAAATACAAGCCAGTCAATTACTGTATTGTATTACTACAAGCTAGTAATCAGCAGATGCCAGAAAACACATTCATCACTGCTACTCGTTTGTATTCTGATACCTGCATGATGGTTTGATAATTACTCTGAGCCATCAGCTGGTACAACATGCTGCACAACACAAAAACTATGTTCCACATCAAGACTGTTGTGGCAAACACAGTTAATTGTATGCCTTTCACAAACCCATTTGTTTGGCTTGACCCACTACTCATTAAGTTCAATCCAATATAGAGATGTGCAACAGAAAGATAGCTCAAAGCAGCAGCACGTTCAAGTAGACAAAGCAATTCAGTATACAATCAGCTTGATGTATCTAATATGACTTAGCTTAGAGCTGTCTCTTCAGAAATTATGGGAAATCTGGAAGATAATGCAATGTTCAAATAATCTATTTTTTAAACAATGCAAAACTATGCTAGAACAAGACTTCTATGTGTCAATATAATTGGAAAGCTATGCATGTTGCCTTTATATTATGCCAGCAATCTATTACTGCAAAAGGGCTATTAGGCATTATGAAAGACATTGTTTTTACAGTGTACAATGTAGCCATAGAATGATCCAATCCTTCTCTGCTAAAGTCATAAAACTTGTAATCTTTCCAAACAAATCTGGTTTTAAATTACCTGGCCATAAAAAAATCCAGGCACATCTTGTCTAGCTCTTCCCATATCCTCATACCCATGCAACTATTTAGGGAAAAGAAAGATGAACACATTTTTGTGAGACTTAAAGGAACACAACACCAGTCTGAAACCACATACAATGAATTTGAGAGCAAATCTAACCTTTTGTGACATTTAGTTTTCAAGTTATAAAAGCACATTATCTTCACCTACCATTATAGTTTATACCAGCAGTGTCCACATGTTACGCTTCTCAGAATCTAGTTGGTGGTATCAGAGACAATGGCAGCTCTTGATTTGGCTTGCAAGAGTGGGTGTCTCAGACATGATTTTGAAATACACAGGAACTCGGGAGCCAAAGCCAAATTCCTACTGGTTTCATAATCTTCCCTGAAACAAGGATGGCCAAGAAACATGAGCTCTACAAACACCTGAGGGAACCACTTCCTGTTCTCCACAGACACACAGTAGGTGTAAGAGAAGGCAGAAGACAGGAAAACAGTAAAGAGATTTTTAGATTAAAATATGGGTGTTTTTGAGAAAACAGGGCATTTTGAAAGACTGAGATTCAGAATCGATACAAAGAACACAGAAATAGATAGGAAGAGAAATTCCAAGGCAGAAATACACTGTGAGCAATCAGCAGGATTAAAAAGGGTTCTAGGAACGGCAAAGCACAAAGCAAGGGACAAGTGCCTTTCCTTCCAAACTGAGCACCAGATGGAAGCAAAACAAAGATATGGGAAATAAAGAAGCTCGATCAGGCAAATGAGTTTCCTCCCAAAGTACAAATCTACCTCTTCTCACCAGCTCAGGAATACAGAGGTTTCTGCAATCACTTCCCATCCCAGGAACTCACAGTGATTAGAAAAATTCCAGCAAGAAAGCTGCAGGCTGCGCTCTCAACACTGAGCAACAAGGCAAATGAAACCTCAAGCAATGGAACTGCACTGACAGGAAACTAAATGGAAGGTGTTGTATTAATTTCCATGAAATAGATAAGCTCAGGGAGTCAATGATGCCAGCAAGATCCTGTCACTCTCAAGTCCTAAGCAATTAACTATGATTCAAAGAGCTGACTGCATCTGCACCACCTCATGCCAGCTACCACTGATGTTTCTGCAGACCTTTAATAAAGAAAACACAATAAGAACATATTAGGTTTAAGACAAAATCTTAACATTTCAACAGTGCAACTTTCAGTTGCAAAGCATTTCAAGGCAAAAAAAAACTTTCACTGAGCTGGGCTAAAACTCCTATTAAAGCCTGAACCATTTTTCTTAACACAAGGCTATATACAAGAGAGCAATGGAACCACCAAAATACATGAAGGCTTTTGGTAATCTTTGGTGCTGGCTCACTCAGATTAGTTTCTGGACATGGTACACAGTCCTACCAGTGACTTCAAGACCTGGCAAATGGACACTGCCCTCAGACTATGCCTGGTCTGGTTTTAGCAGTCCCAAGGTGCACAGCAATGCTGCAAAACACTCAGTTGCTGAGTGGCAGAGCTAGAGGCTCCTTAATAAAAGGCAAACTCTGTAAAGGAAGAAAACCAAGAAATAAAACAACATAGAAACATGTATGAAAGGAAGGGCAGAAACTCTGCTGTTGAATTGCTATAATCTGGAATTTAATAAAACAGTGAAATGGTGGTTAGAAAATCCATCTTAACAAAAACAAACAAAAGAACGACCCAACAAAAGAACTACCCAAACCCAGTAAAAGCATGAACTATTTAAGGGTTTCTGTCATCAGAGTTTGCTGGTAACAGATTGAAGTTTGTCTTCTGTACATTTCATGGAATAACCTTAAAATCGAGACAACAAGTTTTTTCTTCCACAAATTCTTTTCTGACACAAGTGCTTTCATTGCACTTGAAGGTTTGTCTGGTAAGGCAGTTTTTGCCCCTTAACTATTCAAATTAACCTTGAACCTAGCTCCAAAAATAAGTCAGATATAAGGCTGGGTTTTTGTTTTCACAGTTTCAGTTGGTATCACAGGGATCTGGGGTACTCTCGGCTCTTCAAACACAGCTCTCAAAAGAAGATGAAGAGTACTTTGATCTTTTCTAAGTCCTTGACAAAGCTCAAGGTGGTGGTATGTGAAGCTAAGCAAAGTACAACGTTTAACTTACACCAAAACGAAGATGGGAAGATGCTTGTCTAAAGATAAACAACAGACCATTCAATGTTACAATTAAGCTCAGCTCCTGTTTCCACGTCTGCGTGTCACAGGTTGCACACTCCTGGCATATTTACTACGTTGGCACCACAGTGGTATTGAAGAATGGGCAGCAGAAACTTTCAAGCAGATTTTAAAATGACCAAAGAGAGAGGTTTCCGTAGAGCAGGCTGACAGGACCAGCATCACAAACCGACTGCTGGCAAAGAAATGCCTGCTAATAAATGTAATTCGTGATGGGTATGCTACCCGGGTTTCTTACAGTGGTCAGAAGGAACCATGAAGAGTTTACAGCTACTATCAAATCTCCTTTGAATCTTACAACTACTGAAGAGGACACTTGACCTTTCAAAACCCTTTGTGCTCTCCACAGTTTTCTGCAGGTACTTCTAGAGTTTACAATGTTGAAAGAACTGCCAGTGGCCCTGACTGAGGTCCAAGTACAAACAAATGGTGAATCCATAAGCAACACCTGGGATTTTTATAAAACTATTTCTAAGACAACTTTTGAAAAAAAAAATAATTACACAAGTAAAGTATTTGCCCTTCCCATAGCTGAAATTTCAGCCTTTAAAAAAATAATTGACTTAAGAACTTCAGTATACTTTTATGCACACTTACATAATTAAATTCAAGATACACGAATAGTAATTATATTCTTTTAAATTAATAATTCATTACTCTTTTCCCAGACTACAAATTGCCAAGCATAGCACTATCTCACTAACCATCTGAATACTTTTAATGGCTTTTTTGAAGTGCGTTCACCTGCCTGAAGTAACATAAAGAAATATTTTATCTTCAACTTTTAAAATAAACCGAACACAAACTCAGTATTCACACACATTATTGGCAGATTGCCCAACTCAGATAATCACCTCTTATCACTCTTTCTATAACCTCATACAGTTGTCTCTATTTCCCTATATGCATTTTTCCATTCAAAGATTAAACACACTTCAAGTTTTCTGATGACTGCATGAAAACACAGAACATTAATGCAGATACAACTGTCTTCTCTGACAACTGGTTTTCAGAAAACACACAACTGCTCTCACTGGCTAAGCTCATGTCTCCAAAATACTATTTAAAAAAATTCTGGTTTTATCAAAGTTTAGCCTCAAACATATGAAGAAGACAACAACTTCTATATAATTTGCATTATTTAGAAGATATTGTGATGAGCTGCCATCACACCAAGGGAAAAAAACCTTCAAGTTCTTATTTTTCCCTCATAATAATGTCATCTGTATTTTAGGACTGAACATACTTTTTGAAAAAGCACACAATTTAACTTGATAAAAATTCTAAGAAATCCAGCAAGTAAAACCTCCTTGCTGAAATTGTTCTTAAGTAATAAAACCCCTTTGTTTCCCTGTACCAACATGAAAACAAAAGGGTTTTGCTATGCAACAGATTTGAACACAGCCAGTAAATTAGGATATTTGTTTGATGTCAACATGGCTTCACTCTGACATTGAAAGTCAGCTTCTGAAAATGCAGCTAAGCAGGCAAGTAGTTAGGGAATGCCTGAAATAGACTTCTTTTGCAAGTATATGCATCCATGACCTCAAATCATTGTTGGTAAGGAAAAGGCTTCCTAAACAGTTCATTTTTTGAACAAGCTATTTATGGTAAGACTGAAACATGAAGTGACATACTGCATGAAAACTTCAGATTTTAGAAATACCTTCACACTCATTTCCCAATTATAGAAAAGAGAAGGGGAAGAGCATCCATGATTCCATGATCTTCTGTCATATGCTTGCCAAGCTCATGAAGAGGGTTTTAAATTATAGTAACTGGGGGAGGGGAAACTCAATCCATTCCAGTCCTACAGTTTGATGGCAGTGCCAACAACAGATGCTCAGACCCCAAAGAAGGTTGCAGGAGAGCACCTGAATTGCAGCACAAAGGAACCCCAGCCACATCAGTCAGCTTCACTGAGGATCAAACTGAAATGCTTCTGTGCAAACACATGTAGCATGAGGAATAAATAAGAGGAGTTGGAGACATGCACATCTGCAGGGCTTGGAGCTCACTGGTATCACGTGGTGGGATGGCTCCTATGACTGAACTGTTGGAATAGAAGGATACAGGCTCTTTAGAATGGACAGGCCAAACAGACGAGGAGGGGGGTGTCACACTCTCTGTGTCAATGACCAGCTGGAGTACATGGGGGATGAACAAGGAGCCCACTGAGAGCTTATGGATCAGGATTAAGGAAGGGCAGGGACAGGGAAAACTGTAGCAGAGGGCCTCTACTGGCTACCCAATCAGGAAGACTGAGCAGCAGACAACCAGCAGCAGCCTCAAGTTCTCTGGTCTTCATGGGGGACATCAGCCACCACAATATCTGTCGGAGGGATAACAAAGCAGGGCCTAAGCAATCCAGGAGGTTCTTAGAATCCACTGGAGCCAATGAGGAGAGGAGCCATAAGGAGGAGGACTTGTCGAGTTGATCATCCACCAACATCCCCAAGAGCCAGCAATGTGTGCTTGCAGCCCAGAAAGCCAATTGTATCCTGGGCTGAATCAAAAGAAGCATGAGAGGTGATTCTGCCCCTCTACTCTGGTGAGACCCCACCTGGAGAACTGTGTGTCCAGTTCTGGGGTCCGATACAAGAAAAACATGGACCTGTTGAAGCAAGTCCAGAGGAGGGCCACAAAGATGATCAGAGGCCTGGAGCACCTCTCTCATGGAGACAGGCTGAGGCAATTAGGCTTGTTCAGTCTCAAGAGAAGAGAAGGCTCCAGAAAGACCTTATTGCAGCCTTCCAGTACCTGGAAGGGCCTACAGAAAAGCTGGATAGGGGTTGTTTACAAGGGCAAGTGGTGATCAGAGCAGAGGCAAGGTCTTTAACCTGAAAGAGAATAGATTTAGACTAGATACAAGGAAGAACTACTTAATGCTTCCCTGTGAGGGTGGTGAGGCCATGGTACAGTCTGCCCAGAGAGACTGTATCTGTCCCCTCCCTGGCAGTGTCCAAGGCCAGGTTGGATGGGGCTTTGGGCAACCTGGTCTAGTGGAAGCCGTCCCTGCCCCTGGCAGTAGGGTCAGAACTACATGATCTTTGAGTTCCCTTCCAACCCAAACCAGTCTGTGATTCTATGAAAAGCACTCAAAGAACAGAAACTGTTTCAAAGCCTGCTGGGCTTTTATCAACCATTACAGTAAAATTATGACTCTAAACAAATCATCTTTTCTTGCGATGTGCAAACACTCCAATGAAAGAGTCTATGTCAGGGTGATCAAATGATGTAAGAATGATACGCTACAAATGGATTTAGACAGAAGCCCTTCATAATAAAAAGCAAGCACTGCAGCATAGAGGAACTGAGCTGCAAGATTTACTTTTGAATTATAACTGTCTTGGTATTATTCCATTCTTGTTTTCTTATCATTTAGCTTGATGTGACTACCAAATTTACTGCACTCTGAAACTGTTTGCTTTACAAAGTCACTACATTGCTACAAGAATTGTAACTTGATATCTCAACATAATTTCCATGACTATTTTTCTTTCAATTTTTACCTCACATACTGTCTCTTGAGCATCTGGGTTTATTAATTTCCAAACACCACCCTTCTCCACAAAGTAACATCATAGTTTTGAGTGTCATTCAATCACAGATTTTGAATTCCATTTGTGGAAAGGAATTGATGACTGACTTGAAAGCTTTCAAGTAAATTACATTAGATATGAAGTACCTTACTCACCACCTAGGTGTGACTGTAAGATGCAAACGTGTGTAAATAACAAAACAGGCACCCTAGTTCCATCTACTGATCAATTACTCTCAAGTAAAATATATCACTCTCATCTTAAAAGAAACTGTTTGGAAGCTTGTTAATATTTTGCACCATTTTGAAGATAAACAAAGAAAAGCTTTTCCATTAATTACCACAGATTATGTTTTCAGTTGCAACACGGCAATAGTTAAGGCTTTGTAAGGTTTTTAGTTTCTGACATCCCAAAGTACATTAAAAAAATAAAATATTTCAAAAGGGAAAGAAAAAAAATCCAAAAAATTAAAATACAGTAGACTGCAATAGGTATATTTACATGGTACCACACATGTTATCATTGAGCTAGAACAGAATGCTTTACTGAATTATGAATTTGAAGATACTATAAAACATATCATAGAGGACTGCATATTAAGAAGCTGTTAATTATGCTCCATATTTAAGCTTTTATATCAATTAGTTTATGTGCAACTAAGATGACGATATCAAGGCATCTCTTCCAGTTGCATGCACCACAGTTGGTAGTCAGAGTAAAGATTTAGGGCATGATCTAAAGCAATGCTTTACTGGATTGCAACACACGTAACTGTCTCTTTATCTGTCATTTAAGTCAAAAATAGATTTATGATGACAAAAAAAGCAAGCTTGAGTGTTGCCTGAAATTGTTTACAAACTGAAAATGAGCAGGATTGTCTTCATCACCCATGGCATCACTGGAACCTGGGGACTGAAGGAGACAGCAGAGTAGACAGTGGGTCCTCAGTGAGGAAATGCTGGGGCAAAGCCTCCTTAGCTCAAAGAAGTTTCTGTGCTACTCCTGCACCACGTTAACACATGGACAGCACTGACTTACTGAAAATACACGGAACATGAGGGACACAAGAGGTAAGAGACGTTTAAAGGAGTTGCTGCTTAGTCTCCTCCTCTGGTGGTAGATTAATTGCTTCATCATTGGTTAGGACCGTAATGCCAAGGCTGTCATCCAGGGCTGGTAACAGGGACATGGGACTCCCACCTTGCACCCCCTGCAGCAGGGGTTGCTTAATTAATCACATAGAAAGAAAGAGTTCTGCTCCCCTGCACCAAGGGCACCGACTACAAATTCACTCAAGCAAAGAAAGGATTATAATCCAGGCACCTGGAGTATTTTCCACTGAAAACCGTAACTGTCTTTAATATTTCATTCCAGCAAGGGAAAAAATATTTCAATTCAGTTACATCCAATACAAATGCAAACAGTGTTTAGGCCAAAAATTTGGGAAAATCCTGCAATGGAATAAAAAAATCTGACATCTACAAAACTGAGACAATTATTCCCATTATATCAAATAGTACTCTCCCAAATAATCTATTACCTGACAAAAATAGCTGTGTGATACATGAGTTCTCCTTCTCAGCTTTTGTGTAACTAGCAGCAGCATCCACATATTTTAGAAATTAAAAGAACTCAGCCAGAGCAGAGTTACCTACATACAGCTTTGTGTGGGATGCCACATAGGGACCTGTGCAATGTTTATCAAAGCTCATTTACTTACAGAAAATACAGTTCCAAGGTCAAAGCTATTTGTAAGTTAGGCCACAATTCAGTGAATATCTTTAACCAAGAAAAAAAGCCCAATAAAGAAGTCAGAATGTTTTCCTTCAATATTTCCCCTCACAAAGTTAAAATCTAAGAACACTGTTTTCAGGCAAGCTAAGTATTCTGTGCTGCTCCCAGAATATCTACACTTTGCTCATTTTGCTATATAAAATGTTGGTCTGCCATTTTCATGGCCTTTATAACACTTGGTAATCAAAGATTTAGATCTTGTTACATCAATATAATCTCTCCCTATTGCATACCTTCAGGAAAGGGTAACAAGTACTCATGCCCTAAATTCAGGTCTTTAAAACTATCCTTCACAAGTGAGATTAATTTCAGACACATATTGTCTTAATGATTATAAAGATCATTAAGAATATCTGCAGGAAGCAAAACACATTCTATGATATTTTTTTTTCTGGATCAGGTTTTAACACATCAGTTTTAGCCTTCACACAGTGGCTAAGAATAAAACAGAAATATTCAGAGAGAGTCAAAAAAATGTACAGGAAGAAGCAACAGTTAAACACTTAACATACAGCATGAATAATTCTGCCTTTCACAGACTTACTGCCATTCTCCTAATTGAGGTAAAAAAATAATTATTAAATAGCTAGTAAAGAAAAATAGTTAAAATCCATGCAAAACAAGCAGCAGCTCAAGTATCAGATTTACCAGGAATTGGTAAAAGGAGCAAATGCTGCAGAATCAGACTACGAAGATGCCAGGAAATCAGTTGCTGTTTGTGCTGAGGAGCAACACTACAGCAAGCATTTGTCTCTCCATTGCTTAAATCTTTATGAGCTGATAAAACACCAATATGAAGCCTCTTATGTTACTACCCAGCAAGTTCTGAGTGGATAAAGCGGTGGTAGAAAACACCAAGTCTATGCACTGAACAGGAAGAAGAGGAAGCAGTTTATTGCAAGAGCAGGAAAAAAACCCAGAGCATCTCATCTAAAATATAAAATAAAGAATAGTACTAGGATTGTGATAACTTCGTTGGAATAGTGGCTTCAGAGTCAAATATATTAAACAGACAACCTGTACTTTGCAACATTAAACAGTCAAATCAGTCAAAGTTTCAAGCACAAAAGCCTCAACCTATCCATTTATCACAACAAAAACAGTAGGAAATGTACTCAAGTGTGAAAACATGGACAAACACATAAAGAAACAGTTAAGCAAAACAGTTTTGGAATTTAAATCTTTTCAGAACATGGTTTAGATAAGAATTTCAATTAAAAACTTCCCCCACCCCTCCCTCAGAATAGTAAAAGCCTAAATGGCTCAAACTAATGAAAACCTTAAAATCTTACTCAAAGCAAACACAGGGTTGTGCCTTATCATTAGCTTTTGTAACACTGGAAAAAAATGATGGCTTGTAAAAACAATGCTCAATAAAACAAAAAAAAACCCCCAAGTCTCAATAAACAGAATAAACTTCCGAGTTCTCATTAACCAGCCGGTGAGGGCGGAGGTCAGCCTGGCAAGGAACTCACAGGACAGATGAAAGTTCAGAGCCAGGAGAGAAGTAGACAAGGCAGATGCAGACTGGTAACCAACAGCTATCAGGACTAAGAGCCAGAAGCTACATTAGACAATGCCAGGAGCCGGGTCACAAGGAGCAGACAACCAGAACGTGGGGTCCCCCACAGAGCACATCCACAGTCTACTGAGCGTGAAGCAGCAGAAGCCTCTGACCTACAGGATGGATGAAATAAAACTGCCCATCAGGCGCACAGCCCCGCTTCCCGCTAGCGGCACTCGGGCCTTCAGGTGCAGGACAGGAAGGGAAATAGCTGACACTCCTGTGACTGCTGAGTCCCTGCCAGCACCAGCTGGTTAATGAGAACTCTGAAGGTTCCTTCAACCATTTGGAGATATAATTAGAAGTCTACTACCTTATAAAAGATGACATATATTCTGTCTGCCCAGGGAAGTTAACTGACCAAATCATGACTTTTCACTGAAAATAAAGTGAACACTGAAGGCCTCTGTGCTTGCTACAGCTGGCAAACAGTTTTGCTCAACTTTCTTTTGGCAACAAAGTCTCTTCTCATATGATCATAGGTAAAGAATGAAGAGTACAACAGGCTTCAGTCACAGTTCAGTCTTCAAATTGTTGCTGAAATACAAGTTATAGTGGATAAAACATTTTAAGTACAGGCATTTACCTACAGAAATCTCTGATAGCAATGTTACAGCTGCCTCATTCAATTACTTTCAGTATCTTGGAGTCCCCTATTTAAGGGGACAGAATTGCATACTACAAGAAAATTATTATTTGTCTACCTTATCATTAACAATTTGCCTAAGAAGGCAGATTCAACTACATCTAGAAAGCCTCAGAAGCAACAAACTGAACATGCTCCATAAGGATTATAGAGTAAAACATATGCTCTGTTACAAATATTGTGACACACAATACCGACCAGTAAAAGGGTAAGGACTGCTTTGCTGCTATTTAATTGAGAATCAATTAAAAAAATAGTCTTCTAGATACAAGGTTTACTATTGATGTAAAAGTCTGCTTCTCAATTACTGTTGCAATTTTCTTTTCAACAGGTTCAAATGTTACTAAGTGGCCTCCCCCAAGATTCACATACAAAATAAGGGCCACTACCCACTGAAAAGAAGTTATTTTGTGCACTTTTATATTATTAGTATTCATTCAGTATGAATAAATGTAAATGTATAAACTATATCAGGAACCAGAAAAGCAGAATGGCTAAAATAAGGCTTCTAAATGAATGTAAGAAGTAGACATCGAATAGTGACCAGAGTAAAACTAACTCAGGTTTTGGTATTTTAGTTTGATTAAATTCTATCAGGGTAATTTAAGGAATTCAGAGCAGCTCAGTAGGATTAAGTATAACTGCATATCATCATATAAATCACCACCTACAGAAGCTGTCTGCAACCTTAGTGTTGAGATCAGCTTCACTTTCTGTAGGCCAAAGGACAGGGAACCGTTCAATCAGCTAAAAGCTAGCAAATATAACAGTGTAGTAGGCCCAGACCAATTACACTTCAGAGGGATTTATCACTAGGAAAGGCTACTTAATATATTTCTACCTCCTGAAAAAAATAGGAGCGGCTAAAGTTAAATCTAATTTGTAAGTCACAAGAACACTACCAGCTATTAGCAGTTTGCCAGTAGCAAGAGGAAAAAAAAAACCTCTGAGCTTCTTAACATGCCACCTCTGCAAGTATGCACTTCAGAGAAGGCTGTACCTTCTCTTCACAGCTAGTACTATTTCAACCCTTTAGCTAGTATTCGGCCTACTGGCATGCACTTACCCAGTTTCTTTCAGAACATACCAGGGGACAGCAATTAAAAGAACCTATCTTTCCAGAAGAGGCAGAAGCCCACCAGAAAACTCTGGTGTGAGCATCCAGGCTCTCCTTGCTTGCTAGACATGAGCTGAACTGGGGTTTTCAGCTGCTCTAGCAACACAGGTGCAGTAGGTACAACTCGGACCTCTGGACAAATGCCTCCTCATCAGTCTGCTTTGCAGATGGTCTCTGATCCTCTCATTCAGGAGAGCAAGAAAGAGCATCATTAACATGAAGACCATTCACTAAAGCTTCTGTATGTGACATTTCTTCTCTGCCTATTTTTGATGGACCTCTGGTTCAGCAATATTCAGGATTTTCAGTCTCTGCTTTCCTCCCACCAGTTCTTTAATTGAGGCAATCAGTAACTGCAGCCTGGAGTGTATTTTAAAGAACAACTTTGGCCAGGCCTTAAGACAGTTCTGTATAAACTTTGTTCTCTAGCAAATACCACCTATTTTACTGCTTTTTCAGTCTGGCATCTTAAAAAGACTTGCCTAGATAGATTTTCTATCTAGGAATAAAGGTACTTTAAAATACACTTTAACTTATTTGATAAGACACCGAGTTAAATCCTCCTGGCTTTATCTTCTAAACTAAAAATTGTATCTAATGTAGATATAAAAACTGTACCAATTTAGCTAGAACTCCATAAATACAGCACCTAGAAGGCAAAAACAAAAAAAAAAAGGGGGAGGGGGTAGTGGCAGGAGAGCATACAAATGGCAAATAGGGAACTGCTGATAACACAGGTAAAAGTCTAACCTGTGTCTGGAGACCAGCTAACAGAATTTGAATCAGAAATTGGAAGGCAAGTGAAAGCAGGAAGAACAATTTGAAAGAAGCAGAACAAGGATTACAGCCTTTGCAGGTCCTGTAACTGACAGCTCCCCTGTGATTATAAGGTATCAATTGTAAATAGAACATTCATGGAACATGCCAACATTTTGAAACATTTTAAAATGAGATTGTATCAAGTTCTTTAAGAATAACAGGCACATTAAAGCCATCATTGCTGAAATCTAAAAGCTGAAATCTGTTTCTGAAATGTTTCATGCCTACTGGTACCAAGTACCAATAACATGCCTAGCCCACAATATAGAATAAAACACATTTTTATTGAGACTTGCCTATGGTACAGCAGAGAGTACCTTGTGTGGCAAACAAATTTAAAAGGATTTTAAGCTATTCCAGCTGGTTATCCAACTAAAGATTGTGGAAAATGGCATTCGCAGTAGAGATATTTGATCCTTGAAAATTAAAATCCTGTTGTATAGTTACTCAATTAAAAAACAAAAAAAGCCAGCTTTATGGCAAAACTGCACTACAGATAGGCAGAGATTTTACCCCATTTCCTATGTTCTTTCCAGCTATAATGAGCAGGCCTCATTTGACTTTACCTATATTAAAGCAGCCTACAGAACAGATACTCGATAATGCACAAAGGATAGTGTAAAAACTCTATAATAAGGAAAACAATATAAACCAAGAGATACACATTTCCTCTCTATCATTTCTCAATAAACATTTTGAAACCAGGTAGCACATAGGCTTCCTGCTCCTCAGAAACAGATTTAACCTTCTCTTGGCCTTTTGATGTTGTCCATTCCCTTCCTGGCCCCAGCTGAAACATTGATTTTTTCCCTTCATCTCATGGCTCATGCTGTACCATCCCTGTGGCACAGCAGAAGTGGTGTGGGCCAAACATCCAAGCATTACTATGGCTGGATAACACTACCTAATTTGTAGTAACTACTGTCTCCTTAGCACCTTTTCCTACTTTATGAGATTATACGTGTATCAACATATCGAGGCCAGGTGGCGTTCTGCGTAAGGTGATGCAGAGGTAAGTCTTTCAGTTTGGGGGCTGGGGAAGGGCTGTCACTTATCTTTCAACTAAGGGGGAAAAAAACCCCACAAATAATTCATGTTGCTGCATGAAAAACTGTCTCGAGCAGCCTTTTCTGTATACCCATTCTGAATTGCTTTTCTTTGGGAAGACTGATCTTTGTGATTGTTTTTCATGATTCAATGATAAGAGGCAGAAATCAGCAAAGCTGTTAATTGCTGGACTAACAAACTTTGACTGTATTTACTTAATAAGCAATCTGATTGCCATGTTAGTATATTTGTCCATATATTGCTCAATATGCATTTTCTTGCATATGGTGGAGAAAGTATTTGTCTTGGGTTTGTTCTTATTTAAGGATGATGCCAAGTTGTTGCCTTTTATTTTAGAAAAAATACTCCAAGGAACATATCTAGCAAGTTCCCACAGGTGATTTCAGCAGTTTGTTCTCGAAGCAGACAAACCTAACCCCCATCAGTGCTGTTTTTGAGCTGGTTAAACTGATCACTATCAAACAGCTTTGGAACCAGAAGTTTAACATGGTAACTGTACTTAAAAATGATGGTTATGTCAAGGTGAAATGAATTTGGGATTGTCTGGATTTCATTCAATTTTACATGCTGTTTTAATAAAGGGTAAAGTTATTAAGGCCTAAGGAAAATAGTTCTTCTGAGTTCATCTCATCTATATCCATGAACAAATACAGAAACAAAAGTTAGAAATGAGAACATGTATGCTTACTACCATAGACCATGACAGATCAATCTAATGACTTCATAATAATCAGGTTTCATCTATCTTTAGTTAAGTATCCTCAGGGAATTAAGACAGACCATCCACAAAGGTTTAAAAAATAATAATAAAACGATCAAGCAGCAAGTAAAACAGTAAGATAAAAAAAAAAGTCACAATACAATAAGTATGCTGGACTGCAGCCAAATTATATTTAATACTCCCATTAACAACAGATTTAAGTGGTTCAAAGATTTGAACTTTTCTGCCATAAAAAAATGGAAGTCATCAAAACAGAGAAAAGCCAGATTGAGTCACATGCAAAAACAGACCACAAGGTAGTACATGATGCAAAGTCACACACTTTAACAAAACCAGTACATTTTCTATGCAGTAGCCTGTGTAACAGTGACAGAAGGATCAAAACACAAGTAAAATCAGAGACCGTGAGACAGCAAGTGTAGTAACTGCTAATAAAAAGGTAAGACTAAAGAAAACAAAGCCAAGAGCATGAACCTAACGGACACAACCACTGTAGGTGCTGTGCCTTACAGTCACAAGTAGTAAGAAGGCACTAAGTGGCATATGTGAGCATCTGACCTTTATATCTCTCGCTCCATCAAGCTGTCAAAGTGCACAGGTACTGCCACCCTCACAAACAGCCACTTAAAAAAAAACATTCTTCCAGCTGTAGACACAGACATGCAGCTGCAGATGTGATCATTTTAATCAGAGCATTGCCACCAATCACTTTTTTTGGTCTTGAACAAATTAACTCTTAGCTACAGTTTTTGCAGTTGTAAAAAGTGAGGATAATACCAGCCAGCCCTACAGAAGTGTTGCTAGATTTACTATTCAGTAGCAGGTTGAAAATTAATGCTGCTGGATAAAAACCTGTGTTTTACTGCAAGGCTGAATGCAAACTAATCACTAGCATCCAAACTGCCATCTTCTACATCTAATTTTTTTTTTTTTTAAACAGACACAAATTCCCCTGAAAGTTAACAGAGCAACACATGAGAGAGAACAGACTCGTGTCTCTCTCCAACCCAGAAGCAGGTACACAGTAACACTCAGCTTAGTCTACTGCCAGAGTGTAAGTCTCAGAAGATTGTATTTTCCTTATATCATATATTGTGATGCTTTTTACTGACATATGCTACCCTAAAGAGCAAAACTTGGTTTCTGACATTCCTCAAAAAGGCAAACAGACTGAGAGACCTCGGCTACTCCGAGCCCGCATACCAGACAGTATCAAGCCCCTCAAACTAAGCTGAAGGTCCAGGTAATTATTACTGGAGTGAATTTATCCTCTGCTTCACAGAGTTCCTAAACAGAGGGAAGAGATAAATTCAACATTGCTAAAGCTGTCCTTATAGACGGCTGCCAAAAATGTCAATGCTGTGTCCCATCATGCTAAGAGACGAAGTCTTCAGCACCCAGAGCCCACTTGTTTCAGTGCCTTCAGAGGCTGTGAAGATTTCTTCTGCAGACCCTTGACTGAGATGGCTGAAGATAAAACTTGAGCCCTCAAACTGAAACATAAGCTGAGAATGCCTCACTACGGCCACAGCCTAGACGCCATCTGCTCCAGCAGCTGAAAGCCAAAGAACACATTCTCATAGATGATGTTGGGGGGTATTTATCTTGTGCATTGGGTAATAATGGGGTAGGAGGCGATTATTAACAGTAAATGCAAAGTGATGCCCAATACTTTTCATTGGGTTATCTGCTGTGGAGCTTGAGCTCCCAGATCCTTGGGTTCAATACTTGGGTGCTCGGAGCACCCTAACAAGAAAGTTGCATCATTCACAAGCCTGGTATTTACAAGCTCAGGCAGTGAATGACCTGCACATCCAGGAAGAAACACTGTCTCACGAAGGTAATGAAGATAATCAAAGCCCATAAAGCATTCGCTGTGTATTTTGCACAGAAATGGAAAGAGATTGGTAGTGCCAGCATAGATTCTTCAGGCATATAACGGTGCAGAATGTTTTATGCATGTGGAAAATAAAATTTTACCACAGTCAGACTGAAACAATACCAGAAATAGGATCACTTTGGATTTGTTATCCTGGAAGAGGCTAAACATATACTTCAACCTCTGATTTGTACTTAAAACCGTAAGGATCACCCAAGGAGGCAAAGTACCCACTCCAACCGTCTGAGGTTAAGAATGACCCAAAGTACAGACAAGCGTGAAGAAAACAGCTCATGACAAAGCCTAATGAAGGATCCAGCATCCAGGTTTCCCATTTCCTGGAAACTGCTAAGAGTACCTAAGTTTTATACAGCAGATAAATAATCCCAAGAAGAGTGCTGTTTAATCAGCATTTTTATTTAGAGTAAGCAAACAACCTCATTCAGATTGCATGTCCAGGAGACTCACAAGAAATGCTAACATTTTCTGAGAAACTTAGACTGTTCATTAAGTCAGCCTGACCTACATTATACTTAACATGCTCAAGTAAATAGGACTCAGTTGCTGAAGCCAGCAATTTTTCTCATATTAGAAGCTGTTTCCTAATCTTTAATATCTAAGAGTGATGTATGTAATTTCCATTTTAAATCAGTGATATCGCTCTAAAGGTTTGTGGGTTGGTTTTGGTTTGGTTGTTCTTTCTGGGGGGAGAAGAAGAAAGGGTAAAGAAATTATCTGAAAGCACTACAGAATAAACACTTCAAGATGCTCACTAGTTGCATTAGCTCAGCTAATCATATTCGCCCACCAACATACTCTATCAGGACAGTTACAGTGCATAAAAAAACCCAGATGAAACTAGAAGTCAGCCTCTGATGTTAGCATTAGAAAATCAATTTATTTTAGAATACCACCCAATGGTGCTTCTTTGCTCCTTGCCTTTCATTCCCTGGGCTTTGCTTGGATACATCAGACTGACAACTGAAGTTAAAGTTACCTCAACAGCAGGCGACTATGATCTTTGTCACTAAGTAACATTAGTATTTTCATGTCATAACCATTACTTGTCTCATTACTGCTCAAAAATCTTTTTTAGGGCTCCTTCAGTGTGAGATCTGTGTTTTCAAATAAAACTGACTGGTATTGATCACACAGCTTATTTAGGCATTGACCATAAAGGTAATCAGGGTATAAATTGGCTCGTTTGCTGAAAAAAAGGCAGCAATAAAACACACATGAACACAGATGATCAGGGTTCCTCTAGACAGCTTAGAGAATTTACTTTGGGACATTATTTGGATTTGTGTCCACTCTGAAAAGCTTGAAAAAAATGGGAAAACAGAAAAAGAAATATGCTTTCAAGAAGAGCTACATAATTTTAGGGGGAAAGAAAAAAGCATCAAATGTTAAGGGCTAGAGTGATAGTGACAGAGAAGGCCCCTTAGATTTCAGCCATACTCAACTGGCATTTCTCTCAGAGCTTACACTGACCCTCAATTTTTTATCATTCATTTTGTGTCCTCTCCTCTCACTTCCACCTTCAATCAAGAATCAAGAGAGTTTATGCAAGAGCTAGGCACATTTCTGCTCACTGAAACCAGAGTTCTGCCAGGGACAGCTGTAGATACCACAGTATTAAGGCACTTTGTAGGGGTCCACCAGCTTTCTAGACAAGTTTCAGTGGTAGGAGATCAGGTGTTTTGGAAATATGACTTTCATGTTCACACAGATCCTAAAAAAAAGAAATTAGACCCTGAAACCAGATCTAGCATAGATTAACTACAAAGCTAGATTTTTAGAACACAACAGGAACACGTACAGCTATGCAGCTGCTCTCAAGGTACACGCTTACCAGAAGAGACAGAGGCTCGTCCATCTGCAGAGGTTCAAGCCTCAAAGGTTCAAGCAAGCAACAAAAGAAAGAAAAAAAAAAGCCTCACTTTGATAAACTCATTTCCATTTACTAACGTCTTACGTAAACCCGTATTTTTAGTTCAGGGATTCTCAAATGATCATTTCAGACACATTAAAGTTTTCCAATGGAAGAATACAACCCCGGGTAGCAAATATAAACCTACTGAGCGTAGATCTACTTTTTAAATTACTTTTTGTGGATTCCTCAGAAGGTACCCACAAACCTCAGGTTGAAAGCCATTAATTTACTGCCTCTGACCTTGCAAAGACCTCTGCTCACCTCAAAACTTTATGCTACAAGCTTTATATGGGTCTTCGAAAACCTACTTTATTTTTAAAAACCACAATACATACAGTCAGCTGAAAAACATCCCAGCAGATTTACTGGTAAGCAGGTTTTACTCAATTTTTACCAATGCTTGCAGTTCACTGGATTGTATTACAGTGATTCTTCAAGGACTATACAGCAATTCACAGGAAGAACAGTCTGACATTTCAACCAAAGCCTCTAATAGAAACCTCAACATTATACTAAGAAAAAGAAATCAGCCTAAGTCTCACCTGAACAAATAACCCAAATCTAAAGAACTACTGAATGGATAAAAGGCCTGTATTCATTTGCCAAGTGATGAAATATAATAAAAATGTGAAATTAAGTACTTAAAACTACTAAATAGTCAGAATTGTTGTAGACCAAGGCTATTTTTTCAGTTTAAATACCATATGGGTGGATGTGTTTTTCTTTCATTTACTGGAAACAAAAAGTCATGCTATGTCAGCACTGCTAAGTAAATTAAGGAGGTTAGTTAAATACACATTAAAATGTTAGAGAGAAAAAGGACATTCCTGAACATATTTAGTCTTCCGGGAAAGTTGCTGGGGGAGGAGGGGGAGGGAAGGCAACTAGTTTACAGAAGAAAAAAGTAAGGTTAACTACTCGTGTATAAGCTTCCCCAAGTAAAGCATACAGGGATTAACATTATAGAAAGAAAAATACTGAATATTAATCCTGCAGCTCTCTCACTCAAGGATGATTTTTAAGCTAAACACAGATGCCACACTGTCTTATTAAGAACACAAGCAGTCTTCCAGAAAAAAACACCTTACTTCTGAAAAACAAGTTGGGGCTACATTGTAAAACTAAAGAACTTCAAACTTAGCAAATGGAAAAGAAAACCAACTCAAAGCAGAATCTACTGGCATTCAATCTGACGTTAGGCTTGGCCTGTTCAACCACAAATTTGCAGGATTTGTCTTTTCTAGAATAAATGCTTCAGTATTTGTAAGCCATCATGAAAAGTGAAACTACAGAAATACAAGGTGATCTATCAATAATTAGTGTTCATTCAAGTGTAATAGTATCATACATGAACCCATTTCTGAATGAATGCATCCCATTCTTAGGGTCCCACCCCATGAGCAATACCCACAGCTGATACACAAGTCTGTCAAACTGCTTTTGAAACAGTTTTCCCATGCTTGGGCTGTAAGATTCCCTTCTCCCTTTTCTCCAATAGCTCAAAATATAGAAGATAAGCAAGACACAAACTCTGCTTTATTTCCCCTGTAGACCTTAGAATGTATTACAGTGGTAAAAACACTTAAAGAATACACACATGAGAAAAACAAAGCACAAATCATTCATTAAAAAGCGTAGACAGAATACAGGAGACCTTCATCACTTCCTGTGCTCGGTTCTTCACTTTTAGTGAAGGGCTTTGGAACTTTCCCCTCCCAAACAGACCATACTCATTCAACTGGCTAGTGAAATGTGGCACTTTATTTTAAACTTGATTCTGAACCTTCTTACCTGACTGTAACTCTGAGTCAAACAGCAGCTCAGAGACAGAGGATTAACTTCTTGGAGCAATATTAGATTAAGTGGCAGCATATAATCAGACCAGAACGTCAATACACACAGTAACACAGAAATGCCTAATGCTCACAGGATATGTGCACACTTCACAAACAAACCTGGACAGGCTTGGCTGGCACTGCAGTGCCAACTGTGCAGTATACTGAGCAACCTGCATATTACATGGCTCTCCTCCAGCCATACCCAGCTCCTTCTCCCTGAAAAAGCCTATGTATGCAAAATAGAAAACTACAAAGTTAGAACTGGAACACTCAGACTTTGCATTGGCACAACTGATCTTGCATCACAAAGCCTGTGGGGACATGATGTGTACCAATGCAAAAAACACCCCAAAATTCAAAACTCTGACCTGTGTTATTTTCAAATGGATAAAATTCTACAGCATTTCAGGAAAGCATTATTCACTCAGCAGCGTAGCAACATTTTACTAAGATGTGACAGGGCAAGCAAGGAATAAACAAGTAACTCCACAAAGGCAAGTGATTCTACTAGATGATGTAAATAGACTATGGGTTGTCCTGTGTTTCCTTCTTTTGGCTTCAGACCTATAGTCTACTTTGATTAAGCTAGTTCTCTAAGGCTTTCCTAGTTTTCAGAAGAAACAAATTTGTACTCTGAAGTAGCATATCAGTGAAATCATAATACATTACCCAAGCAATTGGAAATGTATCAACATAATAATCCATAAAGTGATAACTGAAGTCACAGTTAAGTATTTAATCTTGTAAACCATCAAATGAATGTAGCAAGTGATAGAAAAATCAAGGACAACATGACAAGGAAATGCTTTCCCAGTCCCCCAGTGTAAATTAGAGCAATTTGCTTTCCATTTCACACGTCAGCGGCGGTAACAGGAATACAGCACATCTCCCTGTGCAGAAAAGAATCCTGACATTTCAGATCACTATCTCACTGTAGCCCCCCAAAAGTAAAAGGTCAGAGTAAGAAACAGCCCACTGTGTTACTTCAAAAGCATTCATCTCTCCTTGCCTTGAGGACAGGACGTAGTGCTATCAAAGCTCAGAATTAACATAGTGGCCTATCTCACCCTCAACAAGTATTTCTGGAGCTATAGGTGGTAACTAAGTACACACCACAAAGCCTTTACCAAAGGCACAACTGACAAATTCAGTTTTACCTTTTAACAGCCAAACAATAATGCAGAAGACAAATAGTCAAGCACAGCAGAAAAATTAAACATCTGCTTCATTTCTGCAGACTATCATTAGTGGAAGTAGGCAGTAGAGACTTGGGTCAAAGCACTGCACTGTGGATGAGTCACGACTCACTTGATCAAAAGCTTCTGCCTCCTCTTCTCCTTATATCCACTCAGAGAAGTACTCAGTTTGATTAGCCAATTTCCCCTTCGTACAGTCTTTTTCTGATAGAAGTAATTTCAGGTTTCCTTTGTCTGAGGTTCCAGTTTTATGGCTTGAGATATTAAGGTAAATTCAGCCCTTTTAGGTAACTCACTGTAGCCCCGTATAATAACCATAACACTTAAAACTATGGTAGAAAGGGTTTAGTGTAGTTCTACAAAATGCACTATGTTACACTGCAGTGAAAGGCTGTATTAGATTGCTTACCAGAAGCCAGTGTTCCTCACTAGTCTCCACATTTACCACTGTGCCTTGCTGTGCGTGGCTGAAGCCATCTCTCCTTTGCAGATTCTGGCACAGACACACTTGCCCCTTTCTCCTACTGCTCCATTTCAGATCTTCAGTGTAGATTTGTATTTTAAACTCTCCTTCCTCCTCCCACCAAAAATAAAAGCCTGGGTAGAGGTGTAAGTGTCGACTACACATCCCAAATAACATTTAACTTCTCTTCAAGTCAGATACTATAGTCCAGCAGATGTCCTTTCTCAAGGCCTGATGCAATGTCACAGGCTTTGTATTTACCTGAAATCACAGGACCTCAGCACTTCTTGGCCTGAGCTAATTTTAGTTGTGGTAACGTCTGCCTAAAAGCCAGGTAATAATTCCCTAGCCTGTTTTCACTTTGTTCTGTGGGTATCCTACATGCAAAGGTCTGACAAACTTACACAGTCACAGCTTAAACAGTCTATGCTTTAGATGGGGCTGGGGAAGCTAACTATGAACTCTGACTAATTGCTTATGGGCACAACCAGTTAAACTTTACCTGGGAACCAAAAGAAAGACCAAGCAGACCACTACAAAATAGAAGTGTGTTGTAACCATGTCAGAAAAGGAAAGTGTCACAGCAGTGACAGTACTCCCCTGCAAACCACTACCAGCAAACAGACAGGGAGAAGTTGATTCACTTCCAAGGAAAAGCCATGCAGTGATGCCCTGAGTTTCTGAGATCTCACCAGATGGCACAGAAAAGTAGAGGAGAAAAGAAGCCTGACTGAGAACCTCCCTTCCTATCTCACTGTAAATGATATGAGGTCTAATCAGACTTAGCCAAGCTACCCGGACCAATTAGCTCTGGAATCAGTCTTCATGACATAGTCAACTAAGCAACTCTCATCCATACCTTATCCAAGGTTTAAGCACACTAAAGTGGTGAAGTAGGTGACTTTTGAAACCCTTCCTAAATCAGAAAGGTTAGAAAAAAATATCATGGTCATTTGCAAAGGCTTGTACCAGTAAGTGTTCAGTAAGAGCATGTTTTTGCAGTTTTGTCTTCACATAACAAGCTTAAAAGAGAGACATGTACATAATCAAAGGCTTCATGTATTCATGAACAAGCAACTCGTTGTATACATTATGTCACGTTCAAGTTTTAGACATACATATTCAAGGCTGAGGTGTAAAACATTGGCATCATCATCCTACTCAATCTGCATCACTGTGATGTCTGCAGAATTATGCCTATTTGGCATACAAAATGAAGTCATTTGGGAACCATGGCTCATTTGAGAAGCCACTTCCACACCACTTCCAACACCAGTAACAAACACTATGTAGGTTCAGAAAGAATCTATTCAGTTCACCAATTTGAGCATTTTAATTTACCCATATATTCCCCTTAACAGTAGTGAACCATGTTTTATCAGATTTTCCACATCAAAGTTTTCTGCTCCTATAAAACTCTCATAATTTTTACTAACTCCATTAAGCCATTTAACTACACCTTTCACTAACCTCTGTGTACTTTCAGACAACCAGTGCACTTCAGTTATTTTAGTGAATATATAACTCCATGTCCCGGGGCTCTATTCATGCTAATCTTATCTTTAAGAGGTGAAGCCAAGGCCAAAAGTTTCCATACAAAACCAAATTAGATGTTTAGGACTGTGTCTCTGATGTGATTTCCAAGCTTTTTGTTTCATGTCCTCTCAAATGTTTCAAGTCATAGGCCCACACAGTGTCTATTCCTTCTCCAGTAGTATGATCTGGGATCCAGCAAGGGAAAGGAAAACGACAGGCAATGATTCTGGCATTACATTCAAGCTCTTCTGCTAGCTTCTTCTCCAACTCTGGCATCTGTTGAGAAAGAACAAAGAGTTTTCAGAAGCAGTAAAAAAATTTTAAAAAATTAAAAAAAAAGAAGAAACAAGCATTTGGGGATTTTTTTTGAAAAAAAATGCATTCATAATATACATTTTGGCTTTGATGCATTGACAAAGAATACCTAAAACTAGGAAACTAGGAAAATGGTTACTGTGCCTGATCAGTGAGATAAAAATAAAAAAAAATCATAACTGTAAGTTTTAAAAATTCAATGAGAAAGCATAGAAAATCACTTAGATAAAACCCCCCACAAATTAAGAAAGGACTTTGCATGTTCTGATTCATGGTTGTCTCTAGTGGGATTCCTCTCTGTAGAGAATGAAAGTTCAACCCCCTTTATGCTACTTATGACACCCTAAGTTGCAGGAACTATTCTGAGCTGCTCCAAGGCCAACACCTCTACTTCCAGTCCAACCGCAAACGCTGGGACACTTAAAACCTCGTGCAGCCAACCACCCAAAGGAAACATTCTGCTGTCCCTGTCTGGTAAAGTACAGGTATGCTAAATGCTATGGACACTGAGCTTCGCTGGTTCCAGCCTGTTAACATACATAAGTCCCTCCAGCAGTACTGTACTGAAACAGCATACAGAATTATAGAATGGTTTGGGTTGGAAGGGACCTCAGACCCTCTAGTCCCACACCCCTGCAAGGAGCAGGGACATCTTCAACTAGATCATAGTTACTCAAAGCCCCATCCAACCTGGCCTTGAATGTTTCCAGGGATGGGGCACCTCCCATCTCTCTGGGCAACTTGTTCCAGTGCCTTATCACTCTCACCATAAAGAATTTCTTCCCAATATCTCATAGAGGTTTACGCTCTTTAGTTTAAAACAAGGACCTCTTGTCCTACCACTATAGGCCCTACTAATAACTTTGTGACCATCTTTCTTACAAACCCCTTTCAAGTATCAGCAGGCAGCAACAAGGTCTCCTCAGAGCCTTCTCAAGGCTGCAAGCTCAGCTCCCTCACACTTTCTTTGTAGGAGAGGTGCCCCAGCCCTCTGATCATCTTTGTGGCCTTCCTCTGGGCCCAACCTCATCAGATCCTTGTCTTTCCTGTGCCAAAGACCCCAGAGACGGAAAAATGACTCTAGGTGGAATCTCAGCAGAGCAGAGGGTCAGAGCCAACTCCTTCCTACCTGCAGGCCAGCTCCTGTCCATCTTTTCATCTACTAGTACTCCCACGTCCTTTCTAGCAGGGCTGCTCTCAACTCCTTCAGCCCCCAGCCTGACCCAGGTGCAGGACCTTGCACTTGGCCTTGTTGAACCTCACAAGGTTCACATAAGGCCCACTTCTCAAAACTGTCCAGGTCCCTCTGGATGGCATCCCATCTCTCAGGAACATTAACTGCACCACTCAACTTAATGTCTTCTGCAAACTTGCAGAGGGTGCACTCAATCCCACTGTCTGTATTTCTGGTAAAGACATTTAAGAGTACTGGTGTCCCTGAGGGGTCTGTTTTAGGACCAATTGTGACTGATCTCCACCTGGACATTGAGCTGTTGAGCAGTACTCTCTGGGTATGTTCATCCAGCCAACTCCTCATCCACTGAAGGGTACATCTATCAAATCCACTTCTCTCCCACTCACAGAGAAGGATGTTGTGGGGGAACATGTCAAATACCACTGTGCAAGTCTCCTTAATTGAGGACCTACAGTATAGCTTTCCTCCATCTGCAAAAACTGAGCAGATATGGAAGTCAAGGGAAATACCACTACTCTTCAGATCAGAACAGACCAACACCCCTGCCCAGCCAGATACTCTCTCTCCAATAAGTAGCTGGAAAATTTTCATGGATTAAGTGAAAAATGAATTAACAAATCTAGACTTCAAAGTAATTTCTTTCCCATTTCTGGAGGAGAAAAAAGCAAAAAAGAAACTGGATAGATGTAGCCATTTTTATCCTTTGGAAAAGTCTGGTGTTATGCCTAAGCAGTTCAGTGCACACCCATTTGGAATTCCTTTTATTCTTACATGCTGTGTGTATCTCAGGGAGCAATTACAACAGCAAGCTCCACAGCTTCCTTCTATTAGATTTTTACATGTATTTACTTCGATACCATGACATAACATGTAGATATTACAAGGTTAAAAGGAGAGCAGTAATTTACAAATACAGATCAATTTAAGTCATGAAGGACATCAAATATATTTAAGAACTCACAAAGAAAAACACAACAGAACATTACTAGAAAGCAAGACTGACTGAAGAAAATGTTATTTCCAAAGGCTGGAGATAAGCTTCCACTATCTCATACATGCAGGGTGTGCCTGTGTTCTAACATCCTATTAGAGCTATATTTAAACCTACAATGGAATATTTTAGGAAAATTATAGTCATAGATCTAATGTATCAAAGCATTACCTCTGAATATTTTTAAGCACTCTATTCACCAATATCATCCATTCAGCAAATTCTTTTAAACACTTTTGCTACTGCACCTTAAATAAACTAGAAAAAGAAGCCCACTTTGGCATCTCAAACTGAGACACCAGAACAGGACTAAAAAAATTCTTACAGGAATCACAAATATAGGCATAGCTTAACTTTTAATGAGCAATTCTGAAAATTAGTGACACCTCACCTGTGTACTACCTCACATTAGATGATTTCATTAACGATTCTGACAAAAAGAACTGTATTCTTGAACCAAACAGCCAAATGTTAAGCTAAATCTCCCAGTAACATCAGGTGCTATATCACACAGAGTATCAAGCCAGAGTTGGGGGTTGGGTTGTATGCCTACACAGATACATACTTCAACAAAGTTTCTGTACAGTATATAATCAGTTAAAATACACAGAAGCTGCAAACACAAACACCTGGTAAGAATTTTGCCATCCCACCCTGAACAAGTTAAAGTCTCTCTGCAATGACTCATAGGTAAATATACCTCTCTGATGCTTGCAAGAACAAGAGAGGTCGTAGTCTTCCCCGGAGATCAATAAATCCAAGCTCTGTAAGCTCATCTCAGATATGAAATAAACGTGCTGTGTGACAGCAACAAATCAGACCAGTATTGTTAAAAGCACTAAAGGCAGCTATTGCCCTCAGTATAAAAGAGAAAATGCTTTAAAATGTCTCAAAAACCAATGTAGTCATTCAGGACTTTAAGCACTCACAACTTCTGAAGGTGTGCAAACTAATGTTCAGAAAGCATGTTAGTTCATATGTTCATGTTAGATTTATGGCAGTATTTTCTTCTTTCAAGAATTTAGCCTATTATTTACTGAATTTACTGTAGTTATTCTGAGCCCTACAGCTACTCTTTTATCATAGCTGTTACTAATTTATCCCACTTTATACTCTTAAAGGTAACGCAGTGTTTCTACTAGGTTTACTCACATTTTCCCAGGGCCTTTGTTTATTTCTAGTTTATCAAAATATTTCTTCACCTGCAGTTTTTCCTTCAGTGTAACCGCAGAATTTCTGACTGCAAATTCAAATATTTACACTGCCCCCTCCCGGAACTCAAGCTAAGAGCGCCCAACTACCAAACCTGGCAACATCTGTACGCAAGTAACATTGTCTTCTCACCGATACGCCTCCCAGAAAAGGGGGAGGGAGGATGCATTTTTGACTTCAGCTTCCAACATGAGTTACGATCTGAAATAGGTATTTAATTCATATGCTGTTAAAGAAAACTCAGAGAATGAGGAAGCTTTATTATGCTTTGTGTCGACTCTTCCCATTACTGCCACAGAAATATTATCAGCATATGTTGCATGGTAGAGCACCCTATTAAGCTCTTCACTCATTTCATCCCACACCTGCCTCAGCAGAGAAGCAGCAATACACAAGAATTTACCAGGTTTCGCCCCTCCATATCCTTTCAACCTACATAAAGATCCTAATAACAAATCAAAATATCAAGAATACTTAAGATTTTTTTTTCCTCCTTTCTAGTATAAAGAAAAACTAGATCATGGTGAAAGCTAAACTGACTGTAAAGTCTGACTGAAATTATCAAATGTATCACTGAAGCGGTCACTATAGAACTCTCCAGGGACACGATGGACACAAAGGCTACAAAGCCTTCATAAAACACAAATTGTGCAGTTGCATTCTATATATTTAAGTATTTGTCTCCTTTCCTAAACCTCCCCTTCCCAGCCTAACGCAGGCAAGGAATTATTTCAATATACCAGCTGCTGATCTATTTGAGGCAATCCAGTTTTAGGAGGTGAACATAAGCAAAGTTCGATATGGTCCTCTAAAGAGGTTCCAAAAAACCAGCTTGTAGCCAATTTCCTAGTCCATCCTCTTCCTGCAAATTCCTTGTTTCTTTGGGATAAAAAATTTCAAGAACTATTACCTTTCTCCCCCAAAGAACTTTAGCACAGCAGTTTTCATTTTGATTCTGAACTGAGGGACAGAAAACCCTTCTCAAAAAAACAGGTCTCCAATCTGCATCCTGTCATCACAGGTTTTACCATGGACATTAGTAAGTTATAATGAAATACTGAAATATTAGTACTAACTGTCTTGGACATTCTGCAGGTTGGTTCACTTTGCAAATTAATATCCTAACACTAATTGCTTTAGTATTAAAATAATTTAAACAATATGAAAATAGTAAACTTACCATTTGAGGTACCCCAAAGACAACAACATTTGTATACTGGGAAAAAGAAACCTAAAATAAAATTTTAGAACAAGTCTTAATGAAAATAGCATTTACATCTGGAGAAGTTCTCACCATTCTTTCACTCTAATACTTCTAGCTGCACTCTTTTCAACAGGGATTTAAACCAAAAATAAGAAAGGAGATCCCATATTAACTTTTCATCACCCAAACTCCCACACAAAGACATCTTTATATTGTTGAACAGCAGAAAAACTTCCATTGCCTGGCCATGACTATGGCATCAATTCTATTTGCACAGAAATATTAATTTAGAAAATACCTACACAATATTCCTTATGGCCAAGTTTTTCTGCAATTCCTGTATACGTTAAAATAACGTACGTTTTAAGTTTTCCCCCAGTTTTTGTTGAATGTTAGCTACCTATAAAGACTCACTAGGTATTTCAGTGTCTGGGTTCTTCCAGTTAGTACCCTGACACTTCCCTATGCTCCTCTCTGAACAAAGATAAGAAGAGCACATTCACACTTTTCCCCAAAATTCCTGGTATCCACTTTTCCATTACAAAGTGCCAGGGTTTTTTTGGGGGGAGGGGAAGGGAACAGGGAATGGACAGCACAGCAATATATTTGTCAGCAACAGCAGGGAGAGGCATACATAAATATGACCCCAAACCACACACTTCAATAAAGGACTAATCAGGATTCAGGATTGAAAACTGCAGTCACATGTAAGTTACCTTAAAGCAACACTCAAAATGAGGTAACACACTGCACAGCTAGAAAAGAACACACATTTAATGAAGTGTCAGACAAGATTGCCATCTTGCAAGTCAAGAGAGTAAGAGTTTTGTCACTGACGCCACAGAATCAGCTCTCAGTGAAGCCTGACATTACAGCACCTCACATCCTTCATCAGGAGCAAGCAGGACATAGCACAACTGACAAGCCTCTACCGAAAACGAGCAGTGTAACGTGCTGAAAACCTTGTTTCTATGGGCTCAAGCACTTTTCTCAAAGCCCAGTACAGCACCTTGTGGCCAACCAGTGTGCTCATTCTTTCAAGAAAGAATTTCCAAGTAATGGGAACCTCTCAGACATCCCAGGTTCATTCTTACATACTTCTCCACCTACCTTCCATAAGTCTGAAATATGAAATTTGGTGTTCTGGTGTACCCCACTTCTCCAGGCACGGTATCTGGAGTACCAGACTAGCCACGGATTTAATTCATAACCGACAGCTTTAAATCCCCTTTTTGCAGCTTCTATCACCTACAAGGGAGAAAATAAACGTTCACTTAGGAACAGAGAAAGTCTACTTATCCAAAGAGGAGCACGTATTTTTATTTACAATACACATCGAACGAATGCACCTCTGTAAATTGCTCAGGCTTTAATTCCCAAGAGATTAGTAGTACAGTGAATAAAAAACTACTTTTTACTATTATGACTAGTCCCATTGAAATTAATAGACATACTCAGATGAATGAGATTCTTAAACATTCTCAGGGCAGGGCTGTACCCTCGTAATACGTCTACGATTTACATAAAAGTTAAATTTAAGATATTCATAACACTACTTTGAAATTAAAGAGTGTTAAAATTGACCATGGAGAGAACAGTGAAACACAAAAGCAGCTCAAAAATCAGAGCCTTCAACTTATTTGAAAAGCAGTGATGGGTAGGCATTTGAGACACCCCTGAATCAGAGCCAAAATGCCCTACCAATAGAAAGAGTATAAGTGATCTGTTGACCTACATTTTAAAAATATAGATCAAAAATGTAAACATGGGGTTAAGAACTGGGAAAAAAAAGCCCACACACATCTCTCAGTTTAGTTTTCAGCCAACACTAAGCTCCACAGATCATTTTAAAAGGCAAAAGCTAATTCAGATAAAAATATTTTCAGACATTCCTCTAAATGAAACTCTAATATTCAGAATTAACTGTACTGCAAGTGTCTTCAAACCAGATCAAAGCCTATTGATTTTTATTTTTTTTAAAAAGGAAAAAAGTTAAGGAAAATACAAAAAGGCAACAGTTTTTAGAATTAAGGTTTAAGTCATAATTTAAAGGTTGCTCCCAAGTTTTAAGCAAAAATGCCTAATGAACTATGAGTTACAGAACAAAGAATGTGAAATCAGGAAAAAGTATGCATTTCTTAACAGATCTTCTCAAAACTGGACATAGTGTATTTCACTCCATGAAAATAATTCATCTTTCAACATACCAACAGCATTTACAGATATACTAAGAGACTCTGACATTCCTACCTTGCTTGAAAAATAAAAATATAGCCATATTTATCTACCAATTACATCCAAGTGCTAAATATTTAAAAGCATCTGAACAGAATCTCAACTTCTTTTTTTTTAGGAGGGATACATTAAGGCAACACCAAGCATTCAACCTTAGGCACATGGCTTTCCAAGCAGTCTTCAGACTCCTTTTAAGCACACAAATATATACAAATTAGAATTTAATACCTAATACCTACTCAAATTATATGCCTTAAATGAGGGTCAACAGACAGAAAGCTGAGCGGAGAGGGCATTAGAAACTGCAGGTTCTTTTATTCATACGTACTTTTCTGTTTGCTACTTGGGCACAATTCCTTCCAAGCCACCTTTGCAGGTTTGGACTTGGACTCATTCACATGAAACGAGGACCAAAGTAGCACTCCAGAACTCGTTTCTACCAAAAACACTTTGCATGCCATCCTCTTACTAAAACTTAACTTAGCAGATGGTTATTAAACGGTGCACAAAGCATCACAACTGAAGAAAAAACACACAAATCTCCACTATGCCCTCATTACCATGTTTCACAAACTGGGACTCCGACAACATGCTGGAAGCACAGTATCACTTTGGTGATTCTCACTATTTCTTTTGGTCTTTATTCTAGTTTCATCACACTGATTTTGAAGCAAGGCAGCCTGTGTGAAGAAACTTTCATAAACGTGAAACAGGAGCCACCATGGCTAGAGCATTTGGCACTTTTTTTGCGAGGTGACAAAAGTAAAGTGATGCCCGTGACTTACAATACGGCCATCCCCACTACCAATGTCAACTAGGGAGCCACTTCTGTTTTCTAACATTTTCAGCACATTCTGGATCTGAGTGGAAGTCGCAGGAACAAAGGGCAGGCACACTTTCCTCAGAGCTGGAGTCACAAAGGGGGTGACCACGGCGTAGAGTGCCACCAAGGTCCCACCAACACCAGCAGTGACTACCAGTCCCCAGCTCCTCCTTCTGGAACCAGCCTTGCAATCCTCTTGCGGGCCTGCTGCATTGCTCTCATTCACTAGCGCCCCGGACATCGCACCTAGAGACAGACATCAAAGAGTACTTTCTCTGATAGCTCTATTATGTGCTCACTTAAGACAAAGCAGTATATTATATCAAAGAGATGGGGGCGGGGGGGGGGAGGGGGGAGTTGCTTATATGGCTTTAGTCGATTCCTAGACCCTTGGGAAACATTATGGTTACAGCTTTTGAGAAGCTTAAGCAGTAGATTATTTCCCCAGGACAGGAGAGCAGCTTCCATTTAAGCTCATGGTTCTCCCCACCCGGCCGGGCCGCAGCGCGCCGGGACAGCTGCAGAGGCGGCGCAGGCAGGACCTCCCCATCCAGCAGCCTGCGCCCAGGGAAACATCCCTGAGTCGCTCGTGTCCTTCTCTTCAGGAGGAACCTCTCGCCAGGGCATAACGCCCCCAGCTGCAAGGCCGCCTACAAGCCACCCGCTCTCCACTTCCCGCACAACTGCCCGGAATCACTACCCACCAACTCCCTCAGAAGCAACCAAGCGCACCTCTCCGCCAGCAGTATTTATAAAGAAGGGCAATACCATTTCCCTAGGCGAGGGGGGAACCGAAACTTTTCTGAAGGCGCTTCGGAAAGGAGCGGCGCCCATTGTTCTGCTGCCTGCCTGTCCCTACTCCTTCGCTTTCACGTTACCAAATACAGACCGCCGCTGCCGCGATCGGCGCCCGTATTTTACTGAATAAACTGTCCATCTTCTCCCTCCCCCTAACTAGGGGACAACCCTCAACGCCCACCTTACCGGATACTTCCAGAAAGGTCTGCTGGAGGCGCCATATAGATCCCGCCCGCGAACTATGTCGCGCTGCTGCGGGCTGCGCAAGCGCGGAACTATGCGCGGGCGGCCGCGTCGCGTCACGACGCGGCGGGAGGGGCCGTATCCGGGTCGTGCTTGCCTGGTGGATGCGAGCGGCGGCAGCCATGTCGGCCATGGGGACTCTGGCGTTTGATGAGTATGGGCGCCCCTTCCTCATACTCAAGGACCAAGAGCGCAAAACGCGCCTCATGGGGCTTGAGGCGCTCAAGGTGAGCGGGCGGTCACCGGGGCCGCCGATCCGTCCGCGAGCCTTCGCTTTGGCGGGCCGCACCGCGCCATGCTGCCGTTAGGGGCGGGGAACGGGTACCGCTAGGCCTCGGCGGGAGGATGGAGTCTGTGTGGATGGGGTGGTCCTGCGCTGGCGTTCAGCCCTGTGTCAGGCGCCGTGTCCGGCGCGGGGCGCCTCGAGCCGGGTTTAGGCCCGCGCGTGTGGGAGGGGTGGCCAGAGAAGTTATTCCCCCCGGGGCTGGGAATCCGCCACCCGCGGCGTGCGGGCTGTGAGGCCGCCACGGCGTGGGGCCGCTCCCGAGTCGCGTGGCTTCGGGGACGACTCCCCTGAAGGTGCGGCGCGCCCCCTCCCGCAGCCCCCTCCCGCAGCCCCCTCCCGCAGCCCCCTCCCGCAGCCCCCTCCCGCAGCCCTCCCCCCCGACTGACGCTCCGGCGTTGTTCCCAAGAAAGGCAATATACCTCAGCGAGCAGGCAGCCTTTTGTGAGTGTGGGTGATATAAACACTGATAGAAGCAGCGGAGCGCGAGTATACCGGCTTCCTCGTTCAGCCTTGCTCGCTTCTGTTGCTTCGCTGCCAGACCCTCCCGGCTGTCACTTGAGTCGCTCTGCCTTTGCATGCTTCAGCGGTGCACGTACAAGCTGTGCAAGAAGAGGCATGGGACATGTTTCTGGCATTAAAACAACGCACGTGTTAATTTTTTCCCGTTATAATTGGCTGTTGCCAGTTAAATTACAGTATTTATGTTAACCTTTCCCCCTCCCCATATTACCTTAATATAGTTTTAGGATGAATGATAATGATTTAACTTGTTTTTCCTTTGGTTTATAGTCTCACATAATGGCAGCAAAGGCTGTGGCAAGTACTCTGAGAACATCCCTCGGGCCCAATGGTAATAAGTCAATTTAATGGCTCTTTCTCAGTAATTGGTTTGTTGGATTTTCTATGTTTTACTTCATGGTTTGAATGCATTATATTTTTTTTAGGCATGGATAAAATGATGGTGGACAAAGATGGTGAGGTGACTGTGACAAATGATGGTGCTACCATCCTGAATATGATGGATGTGGATCACCAGATTGCCAAACTTATGGTGGAGCTGTCTAAATCTCAAGATGATGAGATTGGGGACGGAACTACTGGAGTTGTTGGTAATAAAAGATTTCAAATTTAATTTAGCTTTCCCAGCTTTAAAATCAAGCTTCTTCACCTATTAAACAAAAAAAAAAATTATGTGAAGTAACAGCAGCTTTTCTGTAGCATGTTTATAGAGTATTTACTGCTTCAGTATTATTGTCAGTTCTTAAATTAGAAAGGTGATTTAATCAGAAAGATGGCTTTGTGTCTTTTCTAAGTGTGGTTACATTTTAGGTTAATGTTGAGAGGCATATTTGTACTTTAAAGATTTTTTTGCATCATTTCCTTTCATAATCTTCTGTCTGTCCTTCCTCAGTGCCCATGCCTCTCTTGTCTAACAACACAGTTTTCTTTCTGAGCATAGCAAGCAGGGGGTTCTTTAGGGATATTTTGTCATTTAAGATCCCTTGAACCCTTAAAATTACAGGAAAAAAAAATCAGAAAGTGAATGTTTAATCTGTTCATAATGTGTTAGCAATGATGCTTTAATCTGTGGAAGAGTAAACATTATTTTAAAATTTTGTTTTATAGTTCTGGCTGGAGCGTTGCTGGAACAGGCTGAGCAATTACTGGATCGTGGTATTCACCCGATCAGAATAGCAGACGGTTACGAGCAGGCAGCCCGCATTGCTATTGAGCATCTAGACAAAATCAGTGATAGCTTTCCAGTTGATCCACAGAACATTGAACCTCTGATCCAGACAGCAAAGACAACGTTAGGCTCTAAAGTGTAAGTCAGACAATTCAGAACATTTAAGTTGCTCTTGAAAAAACTTTGTGTTGAAAGGAGAAATCCCAGTGTTGTGATGTATTATTAAATCATTTTGTGGTTTTGGAGTGGCTGCCAGAGGCTCTTTTATATTTCACTTTGGCCAGTTTCTCAATTAGTTCGTGTTTCAGGATAAGAAACTGAATCTTTTTCTCTAAAGGGTCACTTCCATGAGGTTAAATGGCTGCAAAATCAATTTCATTCTAACCTGTTACAGGTTTCTTCATCATAGCAAATTCCAATAGTAATGCAAATATTTTTTTAAAAGATTATATTTCAGAGTTTTGGTTTGGGGTTGGGTTTTTTCCAAGAAAAAAAAAAATTTGTAGGGCAGTTCCATAACTGTATTTTCATTACAGGTTCTGTATGTAGCATGTACCAGCCATCATAAGGGCTTCCTTTGCAGAGGTGTGTTCTGGGACTTGAGCGTTCCTTAGTAGTTAATTATTCTCACTTGTGGACTGTGTCCACAAAGGCTACTTAGTGTATTGTGTGTTCCGTTTTCTGCCATAGTTAGCATCTTTTATTTCTGTGAGCAAAGAAGCAGAACCCCCTCTCTTAAAGGATCACATGAAAGTTGTTAGCTGTAGTGATGCTTGCTTCTGTTTGTTTGATAGAATTACTTTTTCCTTCCAGAGTGCGGAGATGTAATGCGATTTGTCTTTTTCTTAACCCTAGAGTTAATCGCTGTCACAGGCAAATGGCAGAAATTGCTGTAAATGCCATTCTGACAGTAGCTGACATGGAACGTAAAGATGTTGACTTTGAACTCATCAAAGTACAAGGCAAAGTGGGAGGTAGGCTGGAAGATACACAGTTGGTTAAAGGAGTGATTGTTGATAAAGATTTCAGTCATCCCCAGATGCCTAAAGTAAGTGATGTCCCTGTGTGCGTCTCTTGTCTGTGATATCTTAAACACAATTGTCTACCCCATTTCAAATTCTGTCCTAGTATGTCTGAAGTATTTGAACAGTGTTGTAGTTTGGCTTGGATTTTCACCCCTATATCAGCAGAGGGAGGGGAGAGGAGCATTTTGTTTATTTTGGAAGAGACCAAGTTAGAATTTGCCATAGCCTATATTTTGAGTAGGGAAAGACTGCAAGTCTTTTTGTGGTTTACTATTTTGTTTCTTCCTAGACTAAAATATTTTTCTAGTAGGTGATATTGTTCATCCAGTAAAAAGGAGGGCTGGTGAAAAGTGTTGTGTAGTACATTAAAGGTGACCACATGGATTAGTATGTAGTATTCCCAGTGGTCATTGTGGATAGGTCAAGTAATGATCTCACTGAGGTTTTTTCTTTTTCTCTTTTTTTTTTTTTTTGTTTTTTTAAACATTAAAAAGACACTAGTAAGAGCTTAAACAGTCTCTTGAAGCTATGGATTTTGTTCTAAATCAGTTCTAGATAATTCAGATGGTGTAGTTTAAGTCAGATCATCTTTAAGTTTCTTCCTGTCTCTGTGTTTTTAAAGATATACCTGTCTTTGCAAATACAAGAGCAAGGTGTTACTAAGGTCAAGATTCAACTTTTGATTTTTTTTATTTAAATTGTACAGGAGCTTAAAGATGCTAAAATTGCAATCCTTACTTGTCCATTTGAACCACCTAAGCCTAAGACCAAGCATAAGCTTGATGTCACATCTGTGGAAGATTACAAGGCACTGCAAAAATATGAAAAGGAGAAGTTTGAAGAGATGGTGAAACAGGTAGTCTTTAACGTTATTTATCTGTTTTCTGTTTTACACAAAATAGCATAGTGTATAGCTTTATTTCTGGAATTGAGCTAATAGTCCTGGTAGGAGGCAATTGTAAGGCTAAAAGTAAAAGTTACGTTTATATAAGAAAGAGATACCACCCTGGTTTGAAATTTTGATCTCTGTGTATGCCAGGTGGTTTGTTTTCAGACTTGTGGTTTTAGAAAATGAGGAGAATTAAAACTATGAAAAGATTGTTGTTCATTTCTGTGTCAGTCCTGATCAGAAAATTGATGTTGTGTGTTGCTTTCAGATAAAAGACACTGGTGCAAACCTTGCTATTTGCCAGTGGGGTTTTGATGATGAGGCAAATCACTTGCTGCTCCAGAATGAGCTGCCTGCTGTTCGTTGGGTTGGCGGACCTGAAATAGAAGTAAGTAAAATCTTCAAAAATTGGGCTTCATACCTGTTCTCCAAACATTTGTTAAGTAGGACGCTGTACCAATTAAAAGCTCTGGCTTTCTGGGTAGAAATGTGTAACCAGGTCTATGGGTAGGTAGTGGAGAAGGATCGTTGGGGATCTGTGGGAAGAGCCTGCAATGAATGGGATTGTGGTTTATAATTGGAGTGTATGAACATGACTTGGGGGTTTGGGGATTTTTTCATGGCTAGGAACATGTCTGCTTCGGCATGATGAGACGATAACCTGTTGGAGTAGGCATGTGACAGATTCTCTTCCGCTAGTTCTATGTCATGCAAAACGTAATGGGAAAAGTCTTCTCAGAATAATGGGCGGTTGTTTGACTTCAGTTAATCGCCATCGCAACCGGAGGGCGCATCGTTCCTCGCTTCTGCGAACTCACGGCGGAGAAGCTGGGCTTCGCGGGCGTGGTCCGAGAGATCTCCTTCGGGACAACCAAGGACAGGATGCTCGTCATTGAACAGTGTCAGAATTCCAGAGCCGTCACCATTTTCATCAGAGGAGGAAATAAAATGGTGAGACCCTTAGTGCGTTAGGAGTCCTTGATACAGAAGGTGCGGGATGGGCAGTTTCTTTCAGAAGGATGTTAGCTGCTCTGCTTCTGTCCAGTGTTTCCTCGCAGTGTGGACAAACGCAGGTGGGGATCATAGAATCATAGAATTGTAGGGGTTGGAAGGGACCTTGAGAGATCATCGGGTCCAACCCCCTGCCAAAGCAGCTCCCTAGGACATTTCACTGAGATAGGCGTCCAGACGGGTCTTGAATATCTCCAGAGAAGGAGACTCCACCACCTCCCTGGGCAGCCTGTGCCAGGGCTCTCTCACCCTCACTGGGAAAAAGTTCTTCCGCATGTTGGTGCGGAACTTCCTGTGCTCCAACTTGCAGCCATTGCCCCTTGTCCTGTCTCCACAGACCACTGAAAAGGGGCTGGCTGATTCCCCCTGCATCCCCTGCTTAAGATAATTATAAACATTAATTAGGTCCCCCCTTAGTCTTCTCTTCTCAAGGCTGAACAGTCCAAACTTACTCAGCCTTTCCTCATAGGGGAGATGCTCCAGGCCCTTAATCATCTTCGTAGCCCTTCTTTGGACTCTTTCCAGGAGATCCCTGTCCTTTTTATACCAGGGAGCCCAGAACTGGACACAGTACTCCAGGTGGGGCCTGACCAGGCCAGAGTGTTATAGGCAGCCGTGACTTACGTGTTAGCTTTGTGTCCTGAGTTTTTGAACAAAGATTTTGTTTTCTCACTGCTAGACCATATGGTTCATAAGTATAGAAATAATTTTACATGTGTTTGCTCTGACTGGGTTTTTTGTTTGGTTTTGTGGTGGTTTTTTTCTCATGGGAGGGTCATTTTCATGATTTAAGACACGATAGCATTTTGGAAAGATTTGGATTTCTTGTAGACCTTGGTATGTCACTTCTGGTTTAATCCAGTTTAAAAAAGAACTAAAAAAAAAAAACCCAGACTGAAAACTCCCCTGCACACACAGAATGAGACCTTTTGAAACACTCCTGTACTTAACCTGCTTCTTGGTTGTACTATTAGTGTTAAATCATGTTTAGTATAGGTCAGGTCCTCCTTGGACTGAAAAATGTTAGGGAAAAAAGAACATAACCCCTAATCTGAACTGTTCTTTCATGAAAGCAAAACCACTGCTTTAAATGTTAGTGGAATTTGTTAAATCCAACGTCTGTTGAAGTTGGGAGTTGACACAGATTGCAGTCTGAGGATAACATTGGCATTTAAATTTAAATGTTTTATGTCCCAGAAGTATGCAAGATTGAAAACCTTACCATGTAAGCTTTTTGTCATTTCAGTTTATACGTTTAAATGGTAACATTGAAGGTGTGCCATTTTTTATTATTATTTATTCCTTCTCTGCCACTGGGTGTCTAGCATTTTATATTTTGAGATAGTGCAGCAGAGCTGCATTAGAGCCATGCAAAGGTCTAGCAGTTCACTTGCAGTTTCCATTTCTGTATTGAGTCCTACTTCTTCACAGCACTCAGGTGTGTGTGCAGTAAAACCCGTGCCATTTCATAATTCTAGATCATTGAAGAAGCGAAGCGATCCCTTCATGATGCTTTGTGTGTAATCCGGAACCTTGTTCGTGATAATCGCATTGTATATGGCGGTGGTGCAGCTGAAATTTCTTGTGCCTTGGCAGTCAGTGAAGCAGCAGATAAGGTAAGAAAGGAACAGTTACAACTGTCTTTAATTTGTTAAGGGAAAATAAGAATTAAGTCCGTCTTAAGAGCTTCCAGTGAGGGCTTATTATGGAACTTCCTGACAGTCGCTCATAACCAATGTTAAAAGTTTTACTTCCCTTCTCTGTCAAAAGTTACCAATACCTTTTTCTTTCTACAGTGAGAGCGGTTTAAAATTGTTTTAATTTGCAAGTAGTTATCATCCAGAAGCGTTCATTAGGTCACTGAGATGTATATTAACAAGAAAATCTGTGTGGCATGTGTATATTTTAGAGCCAGTGTGAAAATCTGCTTTTGCTAACGTTGGAGTCAGTAGCTGTATGAATGTAAGTTTCCTTTCCCACAGTGCCCGTCTCTGGAACAGTATGCCATGAGAGCTTTTGCAGATGCCCTGGAGGTGATCCCCATGGCGCTTTCGGAGAACAGCGGTATGAATCCGATACAGACGATGACTGAGGTGCGGGCGAGGCAAGTGAAGGAGAATAACCCTGCCCTCGGCATCGACTGTTTGCAGAAGGGGACAAACGGTAAGAACTGCAGCGTGGAGAGAGGAGGAGGAACTAACAGGGAGTTCTTTCTCAGAAGATCAAAACACTGTTTTGCCTGTCAGCCTGGTTTTTTTGTTTGGTTTGTGTACGTGTGCGTCGCTCTCGTTACAAACTCTTGCCCCATGTCATAATGAATGGGAATGCAGGTGGAGGGTTAAATGTGTGTCTGCCAGGTAGAAAATGTATAATTTCTTGTAAACTTTGATTTGGTGGAGAGATTAGTCAAAGATGTTGGCTGACATTGTGGTGTGGGAATAAAAGCCACTCACTGTGAGGCAAGATCAGGCTCTGTTTTAAATGAGTGATCACCAAATAAGCTTTGGTGATCCAGTTTGTAGGGCCGCTGTGTAAACAAACAGGTGTTTTGAGAAAGAGCTTGGGAAGATGTAAACAAAAGGTCAGAAATACCTTTAGGTAGTGTTGCTCACACCAGTATGTACACATGTAGTGAGCATGTGAAGACCTAAGAAACTTGCTTTTATCTGGACATACACTGTTGGCTCTGTTTTTCTGTTGCTTTTTTTCAGAAAAGGTTGTAGTAAACTTTGGAAAACAACAAAAGGCACTGTGTATATTTGAATGCATAACCCTTCATTGAGTAGGTGTTCCTGCTTTATAGCATTTAAACTTTTGTAGTGGTTGCTTAGCTGCTGGGATGTCTACAGTATTTGTATGCAGCAACTGTGCTCTTCAAAATATAATGCAGAAAGGGGAAACGCTACAGTTGGGAAAAGACTTTGGATCTCAGTGTTTTAAGATCTTTGGTAAGAACGCAGGCATGAAACTCTGGATCGTACAAGTTGTCAACTCTGGTGGCCAAGAGTAATAATTTTAAAATGCTCTTTAAAATTATATGTACCTTACTGTGTCAGGTTAAATGTTATATCAAGATTTGGGGAGCCTATCTAATTCTTCTGCTTCTTCTTGGCAGATATGAAGCAGCAACATGTTATAGAAACCTTGATTGGCAAGAAACAGCAGATTTCTCTGGCGACTCAGGTTGTTAGAATGATTCTGAAGATTGATGATATCCGTAGGCCTGGGGAATCTGAAGAGTGAAGGTTGAAAAGAAACATTAAGGGGGCCACAGCAGTAGCGAAGACGGTAGTATTCTCATGCTTCATCTTCAGCTATTTATTTTGGAAACTTTGTGTTTCAGATACTGTAATGGCTAATTGTTGGAAATAAAACACAATTTAGCACTGATGGTTTCAAGACTTGTTTCAGAGGTATTGTTGCATCTTTCCTTAGAGAGGGGTGAACATTCATAGAAAACAGTTTTTGAATGCATAAGAAGAAACAGATAACGTAGTGATAAAAGTCCCTGGGTCCTGTTCTGTTGCTGCTGCAGCTCACTCCATTAGCTGCTCGTGAGCAAAGGCCACTGATCTTCAAAAGAGGGTCATCACTCTTCGGTCAAGCGAGCAGGAAATTACAGTGGCCTGCAGTAATTCTTGAATGTTAAATACATTGGGGTGAAGTTTGGGTATTTAAGGGATCTGCATTTCATGCTTCCACTCATTTCCATTTTTCTCCTGTAAGTGTGTTCCTGACTTAGGTGCAAGGAGGGTATAAACATTCAGCCAAGGGGGGATATTTTCCCTAAACTTTTGTCTCTGCTACCACAATTGAGTGCACTTGGGTTTAAGTCCTAAGTGTGATCTTAGAATGGTAGAGTAAAATTTACTAGTAAGGTGCCTTGCATGTGAAGTTACTGACACTACTGACATGACTTGCATTCCATTTCACAGGCAGGGTTTTAAAGTTCCAGAGCATAGTAGTACAGAGGAAAATTTTTTTACCAGTTACTGTTAGGTAGCAGGTCCTCTTCTGATCATTATTTGCTGTGATTATACTTCGTTCAAGTCAAGCAAGATCCTTCACTGAGTGTCAACAGAGGAAGAAGGGCAGAAAGAACAAGTTTGACTTTATTATAACCAATCCTGGAGCTCCACTCCATAAAGCATATCTCCAGGACAGTTTGAATAAGAATCCAGCAAAGCTTTTTATGTCTGGTGTTAAAAAATGAGTGCTGGGTGTTTCATTGTTACTGTTCTGCCTTTTCCCAAATTAATGTCATTTACATGCAGTTCAGTGAACAACAACCGTTCATCAGTTTTACTGCTGCTGAAGCCTGGCATTCTGAAGCAATTCATGGTTGTAATTGTGAGTCTAAAGTTGCATAAAGACATTGGCTCACCTGGAGCCATCCCTTATTTTCTTCAGTAATAAAATGAAACAATGGCAGCTAGAGCTTCAAAGGGGAATAATTGAATTGTGCTGATGTACCCATTCCACCTCACCCTGAAGTCATATAGGTGATAGAAGTGAGAAAACAGTCCATGTTTTGTGGGGTTTTACTATCAACTCCTCTCCCCAGTTGTGGTTCAACCTCAGCAGCAGCCAAGCCCCTCTTGCTCACTCCTCCCCAGTGGGGTGAGGGAGGGAACTGGGAGTGAAAGAAAACTCTAGGGCTGAACTGAAGACAGTTAAACAGGGAAAGCAAAAGCTGTGCACACGAGCAGAGCAAAGCAAAGCAAGGAATTCTTTCACTGCTTCCCATGGGCAGGCAGGTGTTCAGCCATCCCAAGGAACGCAGTGCTCTATCACATGTAACCACTACCTGTGAGAGCAAGCACCATCACCCAGAACTCTTCCCCCTCTTCCCCCAGCTGCTTCTTCCCTCAGCTTTATATGCTGGGTGTGCTGTCACATGGTATGCAGTATTCCTAGGGTTGGTTTGAGTCAGCTGTCTTGGCTGTGTCCCCTCCCAGCTCCTCATAAACCCACAGCTGACTTGTTGGGGCTGGGACAGGCAGTTCTGCTGTATAACTCCATCCCAGCCAGAGCCAGTGCACCAGTCCTGTCCACACCGGTGAACCCCATTACCAAATCACTTCAAAGCTTCCCCTAGCAACCCTTCTTTGGTTACATTTTCTTTTGGTACCAGTTAGAAATTGTGACGCCTTTAAAACGTGAGGTGCCATGAAGAAACTGGCAGTCCCACACACCGCTTGCACTGCTCTGCTTTTGGATGTACTGAGGAGAGAGGGCTCTGCAGGCAGAGGGGTGGTGGGTGAGATCTGTGGTGGTGCTCTGCAGGTGGTGTGCGGTTGGTTCATAGCAGCCTGGAGCTTACAGTCAGTAGCATTGGGCAGATGTTCAGCATGGTGTGGTAGTTACTAAGTACCTGTGAGCTGAGACCTGGTCAGAATTAGGTGGTGGTCTTTCTTTTTTCTTCCTTCCAAGGGCAGGTTTTGACAGTAAGTTACTGCCCGATTCAGAAGCCTCTAGGAACACAGGACAACTTATTTTAAAAAGTGTGCAATCACATGGGGTTTTTTCTGACCTGACTTACAGAAATAAAGAGTTTGTGATCTGTATATAAATACTTAGGTAGAATTGGAAGAGAAGGAAGTTGGGTTTGTTTTAGAGGCTTGCACTTCTGCTCTTCAGCGTTAACAAATGTACAGCGTTGGCATTGCCAGTAATCGTTGCACAGAGGCGACTGGAGGCCAAATGACTTTGATCACAGCATGTGGCACACAGCTGAAAGCGTGGAGCCAAATGAAAGAGATCAGCACAGCACAAACTGGGACACTCACAGCAGGGGCAACCAAGTGTGTGCTCTGACAGGGCAGTGGGAACACCGGTGCTGTGATTCTGATGCTGTGGTCTGCCTCCGGTCAAGTAAAACAGAGCAAACACGGTAAAGCTGGTGTTCAGATCAATTACAGTGTGTTTGTAACCATCAGGAAAGAAGAGCCAGGCCTAGTCAAGTGTTTGGGGATGAGGGACGCAAGCCCCATGGTCGCTTCAAGTACTACGAAGTTACTCTAGGGAACGTGTGAGGTTCGCCACTGGAGGGCAACTTGTGCCTAGCAGACTGCATCCGGATATTTTACAAGGAGGCTGGCGCAGCCAGGCAGGTCTTTCCCAGCAGCGCTGACACAGCACACCTAGGTCAGCAGCAAGACCTGAATCTTTCCAAATTCCCCTCAAATGCTCAGTTTCTCTCTTGAGCTACTTTCATAGTAGGTCAAGAGAGGCCCTTCTCCCCCTCTGCTCTGCCCTGGTGAGACCACATCTGGAATACTGTGTCCAGTGCTGGGCCCCTCAGTTCAAGAAGGACATGGACCTCCTTGAAAGAGTCCAGTGCAGGGCAACCAAGATGATTAAGGGAATGGAACACCTTCCTTATGAGGACAGGCTGAGGGAGCTGGGTCTCTTTAGCCTGGAGAAGAGGAGACGGAGGGGTGACCTCATCATGTTTATAAATATGTAAAGGGTGTGAGTCAGGAGGATGGAGCCAGGCTCTTCTCAGTGATGGCCAGTGATAGGACAAGGGGTGATGGGTGCAAGCTGGAGAATAGGAAGTTCCATGTGAACATAAGGAGAAACTTTTTCATTGTGAGGGTGGCAGAGCACTGGCACAGGCTGCCCAGAGAGGTTGTGGAGTCTCCTGCTCTGGAGACATTGAAAACCTGCCTGGATGTGTTCCTGTGTGATTTAGTCTAGGTGATCCTGCTCTGGCAGGGGGTTGGACTAGATGTTCTTTCAAGGTCCCTTCCAACTTCTAATGTTCTGTGATTTTGTGTGATTCATGATTGGCCCCATGTGCCCTCTTAAATCCAAGTTTTCCTATCTTCCTAGGGCCCTTACCCTGGCCCTGCCTCTTTGTCTCACTAATTCTTGTTCCCCTGTTACCAGTCGGCTTTTCCAAGCTTGTTTCTTCGTCTCTCCTGCTGCATTCCTTGGCCTGGGCTGCTTTTCTTCTCCCATCTCTGGATCTCCATGCTGACACAACACTCACCTTTCCAGGCGTACAAGGTAAGGCTGCCAGTGGTACAGCACACAGATCCCTCTGTCCCTCCCAGTCACACCTAGCCCACAGCAGCTACAGGGTTCTGTGCACACAGAGTTGGGATTCTGACTTTGGGTGTGCCATCATGATTCAGATAAATCAGGTCTAAGGTGGCTTTTTTTTTTCCCAGGAATAGAGTTAAGCAGATCTGTGAAGCAACATCCTTGTTTTTCTGTAAACTTGACTTTTTAATATGTATTGGCTTCCTTGCTGTTTCTGACTGAGCACATTTCTGACTTTCTTCTTCATGGAGAAAGATGCCTCATAATGTGAGCAGTTCCTGTCCAAACGGTCCAATCTCACAAGTTTACAGGCAATCAGAGATAGGGTCTACCTAAAGTAAGCTGACCTGCTCCAGAACCTGCCATGGCTGTACGTCTTTATGCTAAGGCTGGACATAAAATAATAGAATCATAGAATGGTCTGGGTTGGAAGGGACCCCCAAGGATCATACAGTTCCAACCCCCTGCCACAGGCAGGGACACCAACCTCCAGGCCTGGATCTACACAAGGTTGCCCAGGGCCCCATCCAACCTGGCCTTGAACACCTCCAGGGACAGGGCATCCACCACCTCTCTGGGCAGCCTGTTCCAGCACCTCAACACTCTCTCTGTAAAAACTTCCCCCTAATATCTAATCTAAACCTTCCCTCCTTTAGCTTCAATCCATTCCCCCTTGTCCTGCCATTTTCTACCCTTTGAAAAAGTTGATTCCCCTCCTGTTTGTATGCTCCCTTCAGGTACTGAAAGGCTGCAATGAGGTCCCCCCGCAGCCTTCTCTTCTCCAGGCTGAACAAGCCCAGCTCCCTCAGCCTCTCCTCATAGGAGAGGTGTTCCAGCCCTCTAATCATCCTCATGGCCCTCCTCTGAACCCTCTCCAGCAGTTCTACATCTTTCTTGTATTGGGGGCCTCAGATCTGGACACAGTACTCCAGATGGGGCCTCACAAGGGCAGAATAGAGAGGGACAATCCCCTCCCTGTTCCTTCTGGCCACCCTCCTGATGGAGCCCAGGAAGCTGCTCCTCTCTGTGGCACAATGGCACAGCCATCTCTTGCACTGATAAAAATTACTGTTACATTTGCTATGGGGATGGTCAGTGCATCCTCCCAGACTCAACCAGCATCCAAGGACGGATGATTGAGTTGTGTGGTTTGGGTCTGTGAGACTTGCCTTGTTTGTCCTCCCCACATAGAAGTACCTCTCCATTTCACATCTTGGAGGGTTTCCCAGGCACTCTGCCAGGGAACATTTCTCACCATGTTAAAGAGCCAATTAAATGGACTGGCAGTGTTTGCTTTGTAAACAACTCATCTCTGTGATACAAGAGAGAAGTTTGCTAAACTGAAATGACAGCAGGGTACAGTTTCGGTGCAGTGACCCTGTGCTACCTGCCTGCTGCACACACAGGAGAATCCGCATCCTCACGAGATTCCTCCCTGAGCTATTTGGGGCCAGTCGTTGTGTTGTGGTGAGGCTCCTGCCCTGCAGTGCTCTACACTGCACTGGTGCAGCCTCACCTTGGGTACTGGGTGCAGTTTTGGGTGCCACAGCACAAGAGGAGCACAAAAATATTGGCGAGTATCCAGAGGAGGCCAGTGGGGATGGTGAAGGGTCTGGAGGGGAAGTCTTATAAGGAGAGGCTGAAGTCCCTTGATTTGTTCAGCCTGGAGGAGGCTGAAGGGAGACCTCATCACAGTCTGTGGCTTCCTGACAAGGGGGAGCGAAGGGGCAGACACCGATCTCCTCTCTTTGGTGACCAGGGATAAAACCCAAGGGAACAGCATGAAGCTGAGACAGGGGAGGTTTAGATTGGACACTAGGAAGAGGTTCTGTACTGAGAGGGTGGTCAGGCCCTGGAACAGGCTCCCCAGGGAAGGGGTCACAGCACCAGGTTTGGCTGAGTTCAAGAAGCGTCTGGACGATGCGCTCAGTCACACGCTGTGACTGGGCTGGAGCCAGGAGTTGGACTCAATGATTCTTATGGGTCCCTCCCAACTCAGGATATTCTGGGGTTCTGTGATTTGGTGCTGAACAGCAGCAGCACAGGCACTGAGAAACAGGTCTGTGCTGGCTCTCTGGTGTCTTAAGTGCTCACTGAGCTTCGGACCTTGCTGTCGGGACCCTGAATGAGCTCCCCTTGGTTTCTCACCCAGGGTTTTGGGTACTTGTGCTTAAGGCCAGCTCTGCCATGGTGCAGCTGCATCACCTTGAATCAGACTGCTAGGGAAAATGCTGAGAAAGAACTGGGAGAAGCCCTGGAAGAAGCCCTCCTTCTTTCACTCAGGAGCTGCTTTTAAGCTCAGACCCATGCCCTTGACATGGCCCAAGCCCATGTCCTTGCCTGAGCTATGTTTCTACCTGATCCTGATGCTGGCTTGTCCTTAGCCTTGCCTTGTCCAGTTGGATGTTCCCAGTGATCTGGACTCTTGCCTGGCCAAGGTCACTTTGTCTGGACCTGCTCTGGTTTGCATCCTTAGGTGCAGTGGTGCCAAGGAGCTCTGGAGGACAACAGTGGCCAGAAGTTTTCTGGAAAGAGCCAGAAGGCCATTAGAGGGGTCCCTACTCTTCAGGACAGGCAGAAGGAAGATAGCTCTCTGACCGTGTATGAGCAAAAAGGTGGAGTGAGCAAAGGAATGTGCAAGTGAAGGTGGAGTGAGCAAAGGAAAGCTAAACAACCTCAATCACAATCTTATCACCTGCTTACACTGAATGGTGGGCGCTTGGGATATTAGCCTGGGAAAGAAGAAAAAAATATTAGAATTAAGAAAACAATTGTCAGTATGAGTAGTGTTATCAAAGAATGCTAAAGGCATCAGAGCTGTGGGATGGGCTACTACCATAAGCCCACTCTTCCTCTCAGAAAAGTCAAGCAGCTGAGTAACACAGGACTATAAATGCCCTGTATGGATTCTAACTCTTGTTCTGTTTGTGGCAGGGCCCATAACAGCATATAGTGTTTTCTCTCAACAGGAAAAGATCATGACTGCATCAGCTTTGTCTTCAAAGTATCCAATGCAGTGGCTGAAGAGAGAGATGGAAAAAGGAACTACTAAAATGCTAAGAGTGAACTAACATGCTGCACTCAGAGTGCTCTCGCAGCCCAGAAAGCCAACTGTGTCCTGGGCTGCATCAAAACCACTATGACCAGCAGGTCAAGGGAGGTGATTCTGTCCCTCTACTCGGCCCTCATGAGACCCTTCCTGGAGTACTGCATCCAGCTCTGGGGTCCCCAGTAAAAGAAAGACAGTGAATTATTGGAGCAAGTCAAGGGCAGACAAGGGCCACAAAGATGATCAGGGTCCTGGAGCACCTTTCCTTATGTGCACAGGCTGAAAGTTGGACTTGCTCATCCTGGAGAAGAGAAGGCTCTGGGGAGACCCTTCCAACCTGAACCATTCTATGGTTCTATGAGTTGGTTACTGATAGGGTTCCCATTCTGCTTGTCTGTAGCTTCGCTTCTTCTCTGCTGCCACTAAAATCAAAGGAGATTTCTTTCTTCCTTCTCTGTCCCAACTGGATGTGCTGCCAAGGACTGTGTAGATCCTTCCCAGAACTTGAATGTGCAGTTTGGTTTTCAAATCCATGGGGAAAAAAGATGTCAAGGACCACTACATTTAAAGCTACCATATCTAACTAGCTGCAGGCTCCTCTTAAGACAAAATATGCTGAAAGTTGAAAAATCTCTTTGGGAAATTCTCACCATATATTTGCCCCATTCTTATCTTTATCTTCTTACGAGACTGGATATGGGATTACATTAGACCTTTGGCTGATGTGGTACAGGCATTCTTATTTTGCAAGCACAACAATATTGAGGCAAGGTTTTCACAGCTTGTGTTATAGCCTATAGCTACAACTAGCTGACTTGAAGAACAAGGAATAGCTGGCTAACACTGGTGAACTGGCAGGTTGTTTCTGAGTCACACAAGGCAGTTCTCAAAATCATATAGCTGCCTCAGACTTTTAAAAGAGGCCTTTAAATATACTTCTTTTTCCTGGAACATAGTCTAAGGTTACAGAAGGGTACATTCTTCCCATAACCTAATTTCTAGTGGAAAACAAATTCAATTGGTTTATATTTGGTTCAGTATTGTACCACTTCAATAAGCAAAAAAGGTTTAACTTATGAAAATTTACAGAGAGGCCACTGAGGCAGTGTTGGTTTTTCTCTTTAAATGTTGTTATGAGCTGGACATTAAATGAACAGTCTTGAAAATATTTGCTTTGAAAATACCTTGAAAAGATTTTCTTCCTTTCACATTTAATCTGAAACTATTTTTAAAAGAAAAATAAATATAACCCAAGTATTTAAAAGTCTGGATTGATCCACAGATTTCATGATTTCTGATGCAGTACAGTGCCTTCTCGTACCAAGCAAAGAAAACTGTCCTCTTCTGCAAAACTTGTAAGTAATCAAGTTGATTCCTCAAAAATGATGTTGATTTTTCCACACCAGATCAGGAGGGAGTGGTTTCCCTGCTGGCACTAACAGAGCCCATGTACACAGGGGAATATCTAGTGTCACCTCAGCTGCTCTGATCTCAGGGCATCAGACTGTCTCGGTTTCAAGAAGCTGCTCTGATTTATGTACCTTATGGCTCCTAGTTCTCAGAGTATCGTAAAAAAAAACCTGTCCAACATTAAAATTGCTGAGTTCCCCCTCCCTAACTGGACTGTCTCGTGTTGAACTTCTCTGCCAGCTGCTCATACTCATCACTCACTGACCGTTTCCATCTCTCACTGACAATTCCCATCACCCAGCTCAGAAGTGAAAAGAACTCTGCAATCTCCTGACACCAAGGACTCCTCTACTGCCTGCTGCCAGCTGTGTGTCCCCATAACCCACTGGTAGGAGTTGATGGCCCTCACACTCAGCTAGGTTTTCCAGCAAACATAACACTTCTCTAAGGACCCCTGAGCTGGCACAACAAGTCCAGCTGGAGCTCTTGATGTGTTCGCCCCAGGCAGTCACCCATTCTCCCTGCTGCTGCTGCTGATTGAATTAGAGCCTTGGTTGGAGCTGACATTAGCTGGTTTCCTGTTTTGCACATCCAGCTACTGTGCTGGCTGACATTCTGCAAGTGCCTTGACTAGACAGTTAGATATGAGGTCTTCTCATTAACACGTCTCTTGTAATTGGAAGAAGGCCAAAGGCCAGGAAAGGCAGGTTTCCAGCATTGCCTTTGATTTAAGGGCAGCACTAATAGTTAGGGTTAAGTGATTGTGAGTGCTAGGGACTGACAGGGAGCTCAGAGGGACAGAAGGTGATGTGTAGCAAGTGCTGGGGAAGCCGGAGTGACTGAAAGGACTGAAAACCCACTTCAGAAAGATCCTTCGCTGTGTAACTTCAGCACAAGGTTGCAATGGCATATCCTCTTAATACTTGTCCCACTGCCTCACTTTTCAGCTATGTTGACTCACTCCCTAAGAAAAGCTACTGCTACAAATCCCATGGGAGCTCCACTTCTGAATGCTTAGGATCTGGGTCAGGCTTTCTCTCTTGTTCCTTTGTGCTGGGGCCACACATGTGCCCACACGATGGACAGATGAGCACAGCCTTGTCTTCTCTTCCTTCGCAAAGAAAGTTTGCAGCAGTTTCTTCCCATTGCTAACAAAAGAAAGTATGTACCCTCCAGCCCCTGCTTGTTTAGGAAGAGCAGAGAACATAAGCAGAGGTGTGCCTTTTTTAAATCTAAGCACTTCTATTGCTTTTGAGTAGGAGTACAGAAGCCAACAGGGCCAACAAAGTTCAGTAGATGTATTAGCAGTGACTTCATTTCTTGGACGAACTAAGCATGGGAGAAGATGAAACTCAGGAGCAGTCTGGAGCTAGTGGAAAACAGCTCATGTTACTAAGTCCCAGGCAAACTTGGATTCCTGAGGCTGGGGTTAGCGGGTATGGGTGTTTGAATCCTTGGTGTGCTCCCAGCACTAGAGGCTTCAGCTACTTGGGTGCAGCAGTGCCAGCATCCAAGGGACTGAAATGTGGTAATGAGAATGCCTGTAGCGAAAAGAGTCCCTTTCAGGTATTTCAAAAACCACCTACCACTTTTCTTCCAGAAACTGCACTGGGTATTAGGCAGAATGGGGACAGCTCCTTTGCACACCAGCAGTTGTACAGTATGGGATTATAATCATTACCTTCAAACCTGAGCTGTAGGCCCTGCTCCAGAAAGACCGTCTAGTTCCTATGGATTTTTAAGTAGCACTACAGATGAGTTAGTGGAACTCTTGCTGAGCATGCAGAGAAGGTAATTCAACAGCTCTGGTGTCCTGATTGTCCAAATCAAAGACCTGTCCTACTGGCTTCTGGTCTATGTGCCAGGATTTCTGTGGAAGACAGGACCCGAGTGACCAGTAGCAATCAAGCCCAGACTGTGCTCCACTGCAGAGCAGGGATACAGAAAAGGTGTGAAGGAAATAATTTACACATATCCCAGTTTACATGCTGCCAAAATGTATCAGCCCCTAATCCAGGCATGCTGAATTTATCTTGTGCACAGTTTACTCACAGAAAATGTGTGCATTTATCCTTTTGGTCTACTAACGTGACTGATTACCGTGGCAAAGCTGCAGGCCCAAAAAGGTGGGTTTCAGGAGGCTATAAAGCCCTGTCTTAGGAACTATTAATAACTATTCCCTAATCATTAGCCTTCTCAATAGCATTGTAAGGAAAGAAAACGAGAGGATGTGAAGACAATCCAATTGATTCCTCAGCTGAGAGACATCTGTCTCAAGACATGCATTGTCTGATTTTCTGTTCTTAAATGCTTCTTTTTAGCCCCACAAGGAAGATTTACAAATCAATAGCCATGTAAATAAGCATGGAGATTTCTGCCAGTATCCTTTGAGACACTGGAATAAAGAGAAGTGCCAGAAAAGGGAGTTGAACCTCCTATCCTCCTCCATCATAAAGTGGCCCGTCCTTCCTGTCCTGGCTCAGGCCAGGCCAGAGGTAACCTCCCCAAGCAGCCAGCCCAGGTGAGCTGAGTCAGCCCAGGCTGTTTCCACACCACCTGGCATCACTCCCCCATAAAAGGGGCTGGTTGGGGAGGGGTACTCCTGGGTACCTCCAGGGCAGTCTGTGTGTGGCTGGGGCTTTAGGTTGGTCCTTGTGCCATGCAGCACTCTCCAATTGTTGGCTCAGTAAGATACTCTGGGTTATCACTGTGTGAGTGTAATTTGCTGTTATTGTTCTACTTTCATGGTAATTTTGTCAGGAAACTGTCCTTTCTCCAACCCATGGAGGCTCTGCAAATGCTGGCAGAGGCTTGCTCCAACAGGGGTCACAGCATCTCCTGTATGTCTCCACCTGCTCCCGCATGGGTTTCTCCGTGGGCTGCAGGGGAATCTTTCTCTCCGGCACCTGGGGCGCCTCCTCCCTCCTTTCACTAACCTTGGTGCCTGCACAGCTTCTTACAACTACTCACTCCCTTCTCTGGTAGGTGAAAAAAGTGGCTGCTTGCATTTTTTAATCCTAAGTGTGATTCCCAGAGGTGCTGTGACCATCACTGATGGACTCAGCCTTGGTCAATGACTCCAGCCTTGAGTCAGCTGGTGTTTGCTCTGTGGGGCCTGCAGAGAGTTTCTGGCTGCTGCTTGCAGAAGCCACCCCTGCAGCCATCCCTCCTCCACCAGAACCCAGCCATGCAAAACTACACTGCCAGCCCAGCAAAAAATTATTGAAGCTACAGCAAATGTTAATGTCTTTGAATGATACCAACTGAAACTTCCTTGTCATTCTTTCTCTAATGACTTGGTATCAGGAGATAACAAAATTTAAGCTGCAAGTATGAAACTCAGGTTTGTCCTAGAGTTAAAACAGTAGTGTAGCTGGGTGGCAGAGCCCTGTCTATATCCACACCTAGCATATTTAAACCATTAATTCCCTTGTGGTCCAGGAACTCCCTGGCTACTCAGCTGCCTAGGCAAGGCAATGGTCTGATTTGAGATAGTGGACCAGCTTGAGACCAAGCAATCAGCTGAATTCCTACCCACCTTCACAATTAAGTGTTTGACTGATTTCTGCAGCAGTCTCTGCATGGGAATTTTTGACTGCTCTGGAGAGCCCATAAGACAGCTCCTGTTGTGCCCAGATCAACTGATATGTCTAGATTAACATCCATTAATTCTAGTGCAGAATATGGCCATTCCCAGAGACTTCCATGAGGGTTCTAATATAGCATTGATTAATCCATACATAAATCCTACATAGGAACTAAAGAAATTGTCTCCCAGAGCTATGAGACTCATTACAGCCCTCTGGGAAGAGAGTAAAGCCAGGTGTCTAACGGATGAGGTCTGAGGAAAGCTACAGTCTGCTGCTGGGCTGAGGTGGTGGAACACAGAAAGCCCTACTCAAATCCTTTGCATGTTGGCTGAAATCACATGGTAGTGGAACCAAACAAGAAATACTATTTCTGACCTCTGGAGGCAGTGGAAGGTTGGCACATGCAATGGGAAAGCGATGGCAAACATAATACAGGCAAAGCAAGTCCAGTTAATTGTGAACTGAAGACAAGGTGGCAGCAAAAATGTATTCTTCATTTCAAAGAATACAGTCCCAAGCTGAAGTCCAAGGGGTGGGAGCTAATGGTAAGAAGGGAAGGGGTGGAAAGGAGAATGAGAACTCATGATGAGGACTTCTGATTCTTTGTCTGACTCTGGGAGAGCAGTGATATGTCTGCTGGTTAAGGAGACCTGAAGTCAGAATTACTGAATACAGTCCTCAGTTCCTGCCTGCTGGGTGACCTGAGTTACAGCTCAGGACTTTGTTGTGTGTTCAAATTTCCCATCAGTGCAATTTCCACCCATTGAAACACACTGATTCTTGGTGGTGGGTAGCCCGGTTACCTTCCCCTTTTGAGGTCCCATCATTTCTTTGGCCAATGCCACATGGCAGCCCTCCCATACCACGTGCCATAAACTTACCTCTCTCCTACAGTGATGGAAGGAAAGGACAGGGGCATCCTGTTACAACCAGGTCTCTGCCAGCCCTATCCAATTCCTGACATGCCCTTGTGCAGTGAGGAACCAGTGGGAGGGCAGCAGGCTGCTCAGGGGCAGGGCAGGATCACTGCCTATCATGGCTCCCACTTACTCCACAGAAGAGACCAACGAGTTCAGTAGTTCCTTGGGTAGCCCAGCAACAGTAAACTCAAACAGAGGTTGGCAATGGTTACCTTCAAAGATATGCAGAGTCACCACAAGGCCCAGCTTCCCTCTGCCCTAACCTCCTCCAGCACTAGGAATAGAAGCTGCCCAATCTGCCTGCTGAAGCCCACTCCTACCCTGGCACCAGCAGCATCCACCCAGCAGCTGCTCTTCACACAAGTGTTTTCTTGTGTTTCCAGCTGAACAATAAACAGTCCTGGTGGCATACAGGTGCTGCAGCCTTCTCTGAAGTACTATGAGCAGTATGGGAGGGCAACTTCAGGACAGAAGCCCATGCCTCTTCTTGCTGCAGCTCCTCATATCAGTGGTGCAAGGAAACAAACTGATTCAAATGAGTCCTGAGTGAAAGAGATTAGCACCTCTCAAAGACAGGTGAAAGGAGCCATTTTGTTGCACACCAAGCACCCTGTATTGCTTCTTGAAAGCATAACGTCTTGCATTGGTTTGCATCAGGAGGTACTACTTTTGCAGCGGGATGACCCCCGTGAAGGTGACATAGTGGATGGGTGACATGGTAATAGGGCTGAAGGAGTGAGAATGGTGGCACAAAGAGCAAGAAAGGGAGAGAAAAGAAACAGCACCACACAAGGAAGATCCCTGAAAGCCCCTCAGGAGCTGAAGGAGGAAGGAAGTCTCTGCTAAGTGCCTTTCTTCAGCACGAAGGACGTTAGTCCATTGCTGTATGAGCACTGTAATCTTACCAAAGCCTCATGTACATGGAGCAGGTCTCACCACCCAGCTAGGGTAATCCATGTGCTTGAGCACAGCACAACTATGACTGCATGCCCCCGTGTGACACTTGTGGTTGTGTGCAATAACGCTACAAGTCGTGGGCTAGGACAGTCTTGTGTCTGTCTGTGGTCAGACCCATCACATAAATCTGATGTATAGTGTGATTCCTGTACTCAGCCTGTATTGACCAGTCCAAAGGTATGGAGGTTTGCCATCTGCTCGTCTTGCTCAGTTTCAGGGGTTTGGGCAAGTAAGCATATCGACACCCTTGAGCCTTGGGGAATCTGAGCAGTCAGAAGTTATCCAGTAGCTTCAGCAAGGGGTGCAAAAGAAATAGTCAGGAGTTAAGTCTGCACAGGATGGCCTGAGGAAGACAATTAGCAGTTGGTTCTGTGGTTCACAATCTCTGCAAGATTTACTGTCCTGGAGACAAAGATGAAATAATTTCTCACGGCAGAATATCAGCTGCAACAGCTGTTAATGGCAGAACAAGGGGATGTGAAAGCTGTTGCTTTTTCCCTACCTGGCTTTGGAGAGAGCAGATTCAGCAGATGTCAGCCAGTGTCTGCACGTTGCTGTCCTTACTCAGCCAGTGGAAGGGAAGGTGGCTTGCTGAGCCAGGCACAGGGCAGTGCTGGGGGCAAGGACAAGGGACTCAGGGATGCCTGCTCAAGCAGGTGTTTGCAGACTTCTCAGCAGCCTCTCATTATGGTAGCAGGACTGCTTTGCCTGAAGCCAGCTCTGAGTAGCTAAGTATCAGATACAAATGGAAAAACAGACTGCTTTATCACTTAAGATAAATTTTCTCCTGAGCACCTCATTTACTTAAATAAACCTGTTCAGTGGTGGATCCTCTTTCTCACTATTCCCTAAGAAATCTGTCAGCAAAGCTCAGGTGGGAGCTGCACTCAGAGTTAGCACTCAGAAGGTGGCTACCAGGGCTCAGAATGGGAGCAGGACCCTTCTGTGATTCCACCCTGAGACACAGGAGCCAGCCAGAGACACGAGTCCTTGGTGGGGAGCAGCTTGTAAACAGCAGTGAAGGGTTAGAAGTGCAATTAGTCAGTGTGACAACTGTGACCACCTTCTGTCACCACCTTGGGGCAGGCCAAATCCCCCTTCCTCCCTCTCTTGTATGAAGCTGGGCCAAGGCACGGGGCCTGTAAACATGCCCAGCTGCCTGTCAGCCCTGAGAAAAAATGGCAGACACACCCACAGCAACAGGCAGGCCTGTATATGGGCAGGCCCAGACTATTGGCTGGCATAGCTGGCCATCAGACCTTGGATGGGATGCAAGTAGGGAAGTCTAGGGTATTGGAGAATCGTTAAGGGATTTAGCAGTGGTCAGCCCTCTTCCTGTGGTTAGCACTGACACTGATAGCCCAACACAGCACGGGGAGAATTAAAATCATGCTACAGGCAGCAAGGTACTGTGCAACCCAAGGCAGTTCCTTTGATATCTCCATGTAAGATATTTCCCTCTGGTTCATGCATCTCCACTCAGGGATGCAGGAGAGAAGGAAACAAAGGCTAACGGCTGAAACTCCAGGAGCCAACTGTATGTTTCCCATCTGGGACCAGGTATCTTCTGATCCAGCCACTTTTGATCTTGCAGCTCTTTGTTCTTTGACATGACAAGAGGGCTTTATGAATTCTCATGGCTTTCTAGCTACAGGCAGCTCCAGAAGATACCAGCTGGGTCACAGTTCTCACCAACATGCCCGTACATGAGTAAGAATGAAAGGTAATAAATTACCTGTATCCCCCAGCTACTCTCTCTTTCCATCCCTGTGCTCAGAAGGACAGTTGTTCAGAACAGGGTCATATTTTGTGGTTTTTTATTAGAGCTCTGGCCTGCTTTGTCTTTGAAGTGAAAGTCAAACTCAGGAACAAGCAGTGTGGGAGGAGGCAGGCACGGGCACGATACAATCTTGCATCTGCCCTATCCTATCACCTTGCCTGAGATGCTTTACCCCCCGCACTTTTCGGATCTGGTGCTCAGTCCCTCTGCAGTTTTAATACCTGACATCTGTGTGCAGAGTAGAAAAGGTCACACAGGGTGGTCAGCATGTGATCTTGTTCAGGAGACGAGGCTATGAGGGAACTGAAGGACAGTAGTTAAAGTAAAGGAGAGGAGATTTAGATTAGATATTAGGAATAAATTCTTTACTATGAGCTGTGAGGGTGGTGAGGCACTGAGACAAGTGATGCCCAGAGAAGCTGTGGCTGCCCTCTCCCTGGCAGCGTTCAAGGCCAGGTTGGATGGGACTTTGGGCAACCTGGTCTAGTTGGGTGGGTGTCCCTGCCCATGGCAGGGGGTAGAACTAGATGGTCTTTGAGGTCCTTTCCAATCCAAACCTTCTGTGATTCTGTGTTTCTAACTCTGGGGAATATGGAGAGCATATGCTGTGACTGTTGCTGTCAACATCAGTCACAGTACTAGTAATGATAGTTAAAGAGGGTTTGAGTGGAAAGGGATGGAAGTAACACGGTGTCAGAGTCAACAAGGCAGAAAAAAGTTATATGCTGCAGTCTAGAAATTATGCCAGAAGTCTATTTGGAGACGTCCTGAATGTTGGATTTCTGTCCTGCCTTTGATCACTGAGTCAGCCAGCCTAATAGAGTGGCTTTCATTAGTCTTTCTGTAGAAGTATGAGATGACATTGACCCCACTATCCACCCTGATCCTACCCTCCCTTTTGTCCTGAGTGCAGACAGCATAACAACACAGTTTTTATGTTGGAGACGTTGCTGACCTGTGGTTAGTCCAAATAATTTGCCCAAGTGCTCTCTTCAACAATCAACATTTTAATTCTGAGATGACTCATCTGTGGCACTGTTTGGCCATCGTCATGACCTGGGATGATCACTTTCATATCTGTCTGCACAGATCTCTGTCTAGCAAGCAGCCTGTACTTCCACTTCTTCCTACCAACATTTCCTAACTGGAAATTATGACCACTGTTATGACCAAGGGATCTGTTCAGTTAATGGACTCAGGCTCAATCTACCATGCTTCCCTCTGAAATGCCAAAGCACTGGCCCTGACCCTCCCTAAACCCTGCAGGCAACAGTCTGCAGTGCAGTCCACAGGCTGCTGCTGAGCACTGCTGTTCAGGAGCCATGCAGAGTACGGGGTGCAGAAGAGAGAGCAGAGTCTGTAGCAAGGTTCACAAGGGGACCTAGAAGCACAGGCCATCCATCCTACAAAGAGCCATGGGCTCCATGCTCCCAGCCTGTGCATGAAGTGGGCTGCAGGCAGGCACCAGGCCACTAGGGCCTGGACTCACACTTGAACTGTAGATGCTGCAGTCAGAACTCACACGGTGCAGTGAACTCTGTAATTACCCCATTTATTTCTTTGTTCCATCTCAGAGAGGAGTGAAGTAAGGTGCCTTTCCCTCCCCTCCACAGCCACCTCATGCCTCTTTAGGGCTGACACCGGATACACCCCATACCTTGTGCCTACATTAGCTGAAATGTTGCCCTTCAGAGGGCCGGGCGCCTGGCCAGCCCCCCTGCAGCCAGCGGCTGGGCGTGCAAAGGGCCAGCATGTTTGCACGCAGATCCGTTCCATTCAGCCTCTCCCAGCAGCTGCTGCGGGGGTGATGGGGACAAGCAGATCTTTTTTCAGACCCCCTGGGCATAGGCTTCAACAGGTCTGTTTATTAATTGATTTAAGAAATCCAGCGGCAGTTATGATCAAGCCACTGAGAAAAGGCAACAGAAACCCCTTCTGCCAAAGTCTCAAGACTCTGTGTTAAAAGAGACAGAGAAACAATCCTGGTCATTGCCACTGGTCACTGCCAATAGCTTCTATCACATTGTCTTTGTCAGGCAGCACTAAATCCCTCATCCTCATCAGCGCAACTGTCTCCTGAAAAAAAATCCCAGCCTTGCTCCTGATGGAATTGGACAGTTTGATCTGTTTCCCCAAATATGTCACTGTTCCACCAGTTCAGGTGGTGGAACATTGGAATAAAGTTCATTTGGAATAAGGTCTAAAATAAGTGGTTCCAAAGCAAAGATACTGGGAGCCCTGCACATCTCTAGCTGAAATACAAAGTGTCCTCAAAATGAAAAATGTTCTAGAATCACAGCATCATTGATGCTATATGGGACTTCTAGTCCATCCTCCTGCTCAGAACAGAGGGAGCTAGCACAGGTCAATCAGGGCATTGTCCCATCAGCTTTTGAGTATCTCCAACGACAGAAGCACTATAACCAATGTTCCCATGTTTGGCCACCATCACCATAAAGCCATTTTTCTTATGTTGAAATGGAATTTCCTGTATCTCAATTTGTGGACATGGCTTCTTGTCCTCTCACCCAGCACCACTGAAAGACGATGGCTGTCTTTGTTTATACTTTTCCATTGGTTATTTCTAGACACTGAGACAATAGAATAAACTAGCACAGACTAGAAAAGACTAGACTAGACTAGAGATTTAAGTCAGAAAGTATCTATGATGACCACCTAGTGTAAATGTCAGACCACTTCAGTGCTGACTGTCGCTAAAGCATGTTAAGGGCATTGTCCAAATGCCTCTTAAACACTGACAGGATTGGAGCATCACCACCACTCTACAAATCCTTTGCCAGTGTTTGACGCTCTCTCAGTAAAGAAATGCTTCCTAATGTCAAATACGAACATCCCCTGGTGCAGCTTTGAACTGTTCCCACATGTTCTATCACTGGATGGCACAGAGAAGATCTCAGTACCTCCCTCACCACTTTGCCTCCTCAGAAAGCTGTAGAGAGTGAAGAGGTTACCCCTCAGCCTCTAATTTCTCCAAATTAGACAAGCTGCTCCTCACAGGACATGCCTTCCAGCCCTGTCACCAGCTTTGTCGTCCTCCTCTGGATTCATTCAAGCACCTTCACATGCTTTTTAAATGTTGGGCCCCAGTGCTGCATGCAGTACTCCAGGTGAGGCTCCAACAACGCTGAGTACAGCAGGACAATCCCCTGTTTTGACTGGCTGGTTATGGTGTGTTTGATGCACCCCAGGATGAGGTTTGCCCTCTTGCTGCCAGGGCACGCTGCTGACTTGAGCTGCTGTTGACCAGGACCCCAGATCCCTTTCTGCTGGGCTGCTTTCCAGCCATTCCTCTCACAGTTTATACTTGTGCATGGAAGTAAGCACAAAGAAGTAGAAGATCCTCCCTGACCCTTCTCTTCTCCAGGCTGAACAGTCCCAGCTCTCAGCCTCTGCTCATATGATGGTTTCTTTAACTAGGCAAGAACCTTCAACTACTGCAATGTTGCGTGAATGTGTTTGGCTCCAAACTCTCATGGTTGCTCTTGGACATTTCTCAAATTAAAATAGGTCATTAATAGTAGGTATTTTCTTCCCAGGACTCTGTATCATAACTAAATTGCTCTTCAGTCTTCCTGGTTTAGGTAGTTGAGTTCATTACTTTCTTTAAGACTTTCTTGTAGCCTTAAACCACAGCCACGCCAGTGTTCTCTTCTGAGCTGTCTCCAGCTTTCCAGCCTGCCTGTAAGTGTGGTGCCATCCCCAGGATCACCCTATGAGGCATCAAACACTGATCACTCACTTCTACTTCCCACGGTCCTATTTAGGCCAGTAGGAATCTCTGACCACTTTCAGTGTCTGCCTCTCTTTAGCCCCACAAGGAGTCTGTTAGCCTTTTTTGACTGAATAACATGAGAACTCACATGATCTTGTGTATCCTCTATGACTTGCACTTTTTTTTCCAGGGTAACTTTGGGTTTTATTCCTACCCACAGACATTTCTCCTGCTTATAATAAAATGTATTTTGTTTGAATATACCCAATTTACCAGCTTAACCAGATGTCTTTTGAGTGGCTTGTTCCTCTTGCTATTTATCACCCTATTTGTGTTCCTGTCATTTGCAGGGCTTTGCCTGCAGTGGTTTTGTATTTAACTTCAAATCATGGATGGAAACATTGACCAGTTTTCATTCAACCATTGATCCCTGCAGAAACCAACCAAAATAACCAAAGTGCACTCCCAACTAGGAATTATTTCTTCTGTTCATTGGAAGTTCTCAGTTCAATTAATGTAAGTTTTATTGTCTTTTCACAGCACATCTTCTTAATCAATACAGCATACCATAATTTTCATTGTATTAATAGGTCATGCCTCACAAAAATCGTGTACCATAACACTATGAATTCACTTTTTCAAATACAACCTTATTATCACATAGATTCAAAGAAAGTCACGATCCTGTTCTATAATCCTCTATTAGCAAGCACTTGTATCAGATTGTCCATTATTTATTACCAGATATTTGATAGCTGCCTGGCCTACCTTAGGGCTTCCCCACTTTAAATACAGGAACTGTGTTGGTTCCAAGCAGAAACAACCTTAACACTCATCTGTTGTTCCTACACTAATCAAATAATAATTAAGACCAAATCTCAGTAGGCCAGAGTTGAACAGCATTTATTATGGTTTTGGGTAATGAAAGATTCTAAGAAATGGAAGCAGACAGAAGAAAACTGCATCTTGAACAGGGCAAGTGTGATGCTGGTTGATAAGGTAACTTGGGGAGCTGAAAGAAAGACACCAGGGATAAGTGATGTAGGAAAAGTATAGAAGAGTAGCACGGAGGTGGTGTTGCTGATAGAGGAATGAGAAGGTGTTTATCAGGTGATGGATAATAGAAGGGGCATGTTAGTGGGGAAAGTAAGCAATGGAAAAATGCCAATGAGAAATGAAGCTGGAAAAAGAGAGCTGGAGATTGGGGAACTACAGAAAAAGTGTATGCAGGAAAGGATCTGAGGTGAAAGAAAAGCTGGGATGTCAGAAAGTATGACACTGAAACTGCAATTTTAGAAGTTACAAAGCCATCAAGAATGGAAACTGAGCTGGGGATGTTTCCAGCAATAGGATCAGGATAAGAGCTGGAAGGCGTTACTGACAGCATTATTCTGAGGATGGCAAACAGGTAGCAAAGTAAGAAGAGCTTGTAACCCCTAATTATCTCCTAGCTACCTCTTAAAATGTAAACCTAGAATGACACTGAGGGATTAGGAGAGGGATGTTGATGGGAAAGAGATAAAGTGTTGGTAAGAAATGGGAGAAATAAGATCTTCAAGAGGGTTAACCAGGCATCTAAAAGAGCATGAAGGACACTCTCTTAGGACCTAAAGGCAGTACAAAGGAGGAGATGTACTTGGGCTAGCATTGGGTATTCTTGGAAATGGTTCCTTGGGACTGAAGGATCCAGGAGAGAAGAGGTGCTGGAACTCATACAGAATGGGTCTGGGTCTGTGAGGAAGGAGCAGTTGGTGTGGAAAGGGATGAGGAGTGAGAGCAAGGCAATGGTGTGTGACTGCTGGGAGGTATCACTAGGGGAATTTTGGTAAGGTTACTATCAATTTATTTGACCTGTGGTTACAGCTCCTCTGTTAGCCCTTCCCAGTGGTGTCCAGGCTGACCACCCTCACAGTGCTACTTACCTTCCCAGCTGAATCATACATGCGGATATTCATGACAGTAACCTTATCTTTCCACTTGCACCTAAGCCACTTGAGGAAGGAGAGAGGTGAATTGTGCTTCAGCAGAGCTGTTGGTGCTTGTAGAAGGCTGTTTTCCAGAGAGACAGGAACTAAAGGGGAACACTTGTATAAACTGATGCTGAGACTTAACTGCTAACAACCCTCCACACAGAAAACTCCATCTGTCACCTTGCCCCAAATACAAGGAAATGAGAAGAAATGTGTGGCAGTGGGCAGGTTGCAATGTGCAAATTCCCTTGACTTTCTCCAACACTCCACCTCTATATCTCCCACCACCTTCTCAACACCATCATCCATCCCCAGCCACTATCCTCAGCACATGCTGGGGGTTCCCCAGCACTTTCACCTCACTGGCTTGAAGCCATACTTCATGGGTCTTGGTGGAGGCCCAAGAAACATCCAGGGGTGGCCCCTGACTTACACAGGTAATCCTGAGATGGTCATAGGCTCTTTTGTGCCCCTGCTCTCCCACAGCAAGCAGTTCCCTACAGGCATTTTATTATGAGGGAAAAAGAGCCACATACAGAAACACAAGAGTACATACTTTGCTCTATTTTGAGACAAGGCAGGTGCTGCAGTCCTTAGAAAACACCCTGGAATCCCTGTGGCCAGGAGGTGAGTAGGTGCTTCTCTTGCAGACACTTGTGTCCAAGAGAAAGGAGATGTTTTCAATCCCCAAGGAAGCACAGAGAGGTGACACTGGTCAGCTCTAAGCCACGGGGTGAGGACCAGCAGCTGGGGAAGGAGGCTGGCTCTGACAGCTGGGACAGTGCTGCAGAGAAGTTGCTCTCAGGGTCACCATGGCCTCTCACACCTGGGCCACCGTGGTGCCCCAGACCCTGAAGCCTCTTGCAGGGAGAGACCCACCTTCCCTCCCCCCATGGGGAGTGGGCTCTAAGGCTTCACTGCAGCCCCCTTGCTGCACCCGTCCTCCAGCCGCCAAGGGCAATCGACGTAGCGCAGCGCCCCGCTGACAGGGCTGCGCTTGGCAGGATCTAGGGCCAGCAGGCTCCGCAGCATCAGGGCAGCCTCAGCTGTCAGGCGTTTCCAGTGGCGGGGCAGGTCCTCCTCCAGACCTGACTCCTGCCACAGCATGAAGTCCTCAAAGAAAGGGTCATCTGGCAGGCTCTGCTCCCAGGGGAAGTACCCAGTCAGCAGGCAGAAAAGCAGCACGCCAAAGGCCCAGGCATCCAGGCTGCTGTCAATGGGCACGCCCTGGCCATCAGTGGTGTTGCTCAGCTCAGGGGCAGTGTAGGGAATTACCCCAGCCACCAGCTTGAGCTTGGTACCCTTGGGCCGGGTAAGCCCGAAGTCAGTCAGCTTGATGAGGCGGCACTCAGGATCAAACAGCAGCACGTTCTCGGGCTTGACGTCACGGTACACGAGCCCCCGGCTGTGGATGAACTCCAGGGCACTCACGAGCTGCTTGGCACACTGCTTAGCGGCTGGCTCGGGGATCCCGTCCTGCACAGGGAGAGAGACAGGCGGTGTGATGGCCCATCCAGGGCACCTTGGCAGCCCTGACAGCTGGGCTCTCACCTGCATGATCTGCACTGGGGAAGACCTTTGCAGTTCAGCTCCTGCAAGCCTGAAGCTATTTCAGTGCTGTAGATCCCAGAGAGATACACAGCCCATTGCCTTTATCTCCCTTCCTCTGACCTAGACAACCTGCACGGGGACCAGGCATTACAGTCCCAGGCCCAGTGGCCTTGTATGAGCACTCACCCGGGGTTTGATGATAGAGATGAGGTCTTTGTGCAATGCTGGTTCATAGAGGAAGCCATAGTACTGGCTGGATTCAATGGCAATTCCAAACATGCTGATGATAGCAGGGTGGGTGGCAAGAGACAGCGCTATGCAGTACTCATACAAGAAGGTGTGCAGCTTGGTACTGGCTTTGGGTAGCAGCTTGAGAGCCATAGGAGTCCCTGGAGATGGGAAGAGTGAGTTAGGCTCCCCTGAAAGTCACTCACACCAAGGCCAGATAGAAAGGGCACTGACCATCCATGGTCCAGACACATGGTCCAGACATCCATGGTCCAGACACATCCAGGTCACAGCCACAGTGAGACCTGGCCTGAATCTGTGTGTCACCAAATCTAGGAGCTGTTGCTGCTGTGAGTTTTGCACCAGCCAATCCAAGCTCAGGAGTACAGGGAAGAACAAGGGAAGTTCAGGCCACATGGGTCCATTTGTCTGAGCTGGAACTAATGGGAAAGAGTAGTGTCATGGCCTTATTGTAGGCCTTAATAGCCTTGGCCAACCCAACATAGTACCTCTGATCACACTCTCTGTTCATGGGCCTTAGGGCACTCTTTGATCCCAGGCTTGGGTCTTCTCTGCCTGAGCAGTGTAGTAAAAGCGCTGGTTTCCAGCTCTGACACATCCATGCCAGTGCCTAACCATGAACCCTACTGATCTGGACTTCTGGATTGACTTCCCAGCTCGATCATGGACTTGCCTCATCACTATAACCTTGCCTGATGTTCTGGCCTGCCTGCTGGCATCACCTGCTCCCTGGATGAGTGCAATGGGTCAGTCCCTGGCTGGAGAGGTCCCTGTCTTGCCGGTCTCCCTGGGGACACGCCACCATGTCTGGTGCCTGGCCCCAAGGAGCCACCAGCCCACCTAGAAAGCGGAGAGGAGGCAAGGCACAGTAGCTCACAGGGCACAGTCGGTTCCTTACCTCTCTGCCGGTGGGTCACTAGCATCACGTGGCCGTACTTGCCCCTGCCCAGTTCCCGAATAACCTCATAGTGCTCAGCCACCTCAGTGCGCACCAGGCTCTGAGCTGTGATCTCCAGGAGCTCATCCAGCACTGTGGGTGCCGCTGAACGTGCCGCAGCTGCAGCTGAGCTCCCGGCCATCGCTGTGCGCTGCAGAAACACCACAGTGTAAGTCAGGAGTGTCACAACATGCACAGAGAAACCCAGACAGGACATGCCATGCAAACTGAGCCACGGCAGGCAGTGCTTCTGCCACATGCAGCCTGAGCACTCCCACAGCTGCACTATGAGTTGAGCTTCTGCTTTTATACAGTACACCTCTGGGCAAAGCCCCTTATGCTATAAAAGGTCCCCGAACACCAGGGAACCTCCTCCAGCCCTCTAACCCTTCCTGGCCTCCAGACAGATGCTTGACTCTGTAACTGCAATGCCAGGGGCCTCTCATTTCAAAGACCTGGCTCACCTTTCTGTGTCAGCTGTACTACAGCTTGGGCTCCTCTTACTCTAGTCTCCAAGGTGTTAGGCAACAAGAGAAACATTAACAGAGTCTCAGTTTATAAAGCGTGACCCAGTCTTCTTGCTCTTCTTTGTCCATTGCAGCAAAACCATGTGCCTCTGCTTACTGGAGACAGTCCTGGAGGCAGCAGCAGAGACAGACTTTCTCCTCAGGCAGAGGCACAGCTTGACCCTGAAAAGAAAGGGAATGCTTCTCAGAGGCAATCTACTCCAAGCAAGCCAAAGGGACGTGCCTGCTGACATTTCTGACCCAAAGTCACTCATCTGCCCAGCAACTTGGGCAGGAAGGAAGCTTGGCCATCAATGGCATTTTGAGCTACAGCCAGCTGCTTCAAACCCATTTCAGAGAAATGCTTTTTTCAGTCCCCCCATCCAGCTACCAGTCAGCACTTCCATGCACCTGTGGCAGCACTCTCCCTTGACTGCCTCCCTGTGCTCTGAACACAAGCGCCCCAGGCCTGGGAAGCCCTCCTGAACACAGATCACTGAACCAGAGTCACAGGGTGGTCAAGGTCAGAAGGTACCTCTGGAGATCACCTGGTGCAACCTCCACAGAGAAGGATTAACAAGAACCGGTTGCTCAGGACTATGTCCAGTCCAGTTTTGAATATCTTCAAGTATGGAGACTCCACACCTGCTCTGGGCAACTTTTTCCAGTTTTCAATCACCTTTATGGTAAAAAAAAAAAGGTTTCCTATGCTTAAATACAAATTCTGTGTTTCAGGCCCGCTGCCTCATGAGGCTAAACAAGTCCCAGCTCCCATAGTCTCTCCTTGTATGAGAGCTGCTACAATATCCTAATCATCTTCACAGGCCGGATTCATTCCAGTATGTCCAAATCTTTCATCTGCTGAGAAGCCCAGGATGGGACCCACTACTTAGATGTGGCCTGGCCAGTGCTAAATAGAAAAGAAGGATCACCTCCCTTTACCTCCTAGGAACACTTTGCCTAAGGATGCAACCCAAGAGCCTGAGGGCTGCACCATTTTTGGATGTGTCTTAATCAGTGTGCAGTGAGACAGAGCCCTGGTGTAAACCCAGTGGCTCCCCTCTGCAGTTACAAACTTGGGACTTCTTCCCATGAAACATTCTGACTCACATGATGCCTTCTGGGGAAGCGAATAGGACCTCATGTTGCTAAAAAGGAAGATGGCACCCTAGGAACATGAGTGGGAGTAGAGAGAATGAATTAGTTTTTACATTGCTCTCTTTTTTCATTGCTGCCCAGCTGGCACAGCTTGTGAAATTCCACCCAGCAAGGGCACTGAAGAAACCACCGACAGAGCCACAGCACACGGACATTTCTGAACTGGTGTTGCCACATTTAGGTGTTAAAATGAGTAGCTGAAAAAAACCTTTTTAAGGACTCCTAGCTAAGGATATATATTTAAAAAAAAAAACACCTTAAAATGTAATGGACCTTGGAAAGACATGGAGGTCCCCTTGGTATTAGATAGGCGAAAGCTACACTAACTAGGGAGTGCAGCAGCAGGAGAGATGTCTGCTTGTCTTGTGCAGAACACATGAGATTTCTAGTTGTGACAAAAATACCAGAAGATCTCTTCTGTAAGATGTTTCCCCTATATCAGATTCATAGTCATATACAATTCTCAAGCTTCACAGATAATTCCATTTTTCAAAATTGAGTTGGATAAAATTTCTTCCCTTGTAGGCTGGCCACCTGTTAGTGCTACGTAACCCAAAGGTTGGAATCTTCTCATTGCATCCACTTAGTGTATTATTCAGTATGATACAATTTTCAAATATCTATCATTGTTCTGTTTATATTTGCATTGAATTATTTATTATATGATTCATCTATTCTGGTTTTGTATGATTCATTACTTCTATTTACTGTGTGAAAACTTGCTCTTGTGAATGGGAGGATATGCTTCTCTGTATTCTTGATTCTCAGTCTAGCTTTGGGAGTCAAAACATTTCAGTCCTTAAGCTTTTGCAATAAAAGAACCAAACCAAACTGAACTAACAAAACAAAAAAAAACCAAACCAAACCAACCAAACAAACAAAAACCCTCACCAAAACAAAACAAAAAAAAGCAGCCAAACAAACAAAAAAAACCCCAAACCAATCTGGTGTCCTTCCACTATCCATTTCCAGTGTCCTGCAATATAGGTGGCAAGGACCCTTACTTCCAAGCATGGCCCCACTGGCATGGGAGAACAGATTGTCTGGGTGCAGGGTAGAGCATCCAGTAAAACAGCCAGCTGGGAAAAATAGATCAGCCAGATGATATGTAGACAGTGTCTTTAAGGACAGTGACAATCCTGTGGGTCTGATCAGGGCTCCATATGAAGGAAGCCAACCATATCATGTGCTGCATTAAAAGAAGTGTGACCAGCTGCTCCAGGGAGGTGATTCTGCAGCTATACTCAGCTCTCATGAGAGCCCACCTGGAATACTGTGTATTCAGCTCTGGGGCCCCCAACTTAAGAAAGACATGGAGCTGTTGCAGAAAGCTCAGAGGAGAGTCATGAAGATGATCTGAGGGCTGGAGCACCTCTCCTATGAGGACAGACTGAGAGACTTCGGCTCAGCCTGGAGAAGAGAAGTCTCCAGGGAGACCTTACAGCAGCCTTCCAGTGCCTGAAGAAAGGAGACAGCCTGTTTACAAGGGCATCTAGTGATAGGACAAGGGGTAATGGCTTCAAACTAAAAGAGGGGAGGTTTAGATTAAGGGAAGAAATTCTTTATTGTGAGGGTGGTGAGGCACTGGAGCAGGTTGCCCAGAGAGGTACTTCCAGGGGGCTAAGTGTTCAAGGCCAGGTTGGATGGGGCTTTGGGCAACCTGGTCTTGTGGACAGTGGAAACAGGTGAGGTTTGGAAATCAGTGATCTTTGAGGTCCCTTCCAACTCAAACCAGTCTGTGATTCTATGATCCTATGAAGCTGCAGGTGCAGCCACTCCAGGACAGTTTGCAGGCTTTGGTCCTTGCTGCCTTTGAGGAAACTCATTACAGGACACAGTGCATGCTTCAGGAAATACCCAGAGTTCTCAGGTCTTTCTCTGAGATACCACTGCAATTAGGTAGGAAGCCAAGTAAGGGCCAGATTTGGCTCACCAGTGAGTACAGTATGCCTGGGTACTCTGCAACTACCTCTGTTACCTTCTAGAGTGACATTTGCCCTTTGCAGAGTGACAAGTACTGGGGAGAAAGCCACCAGGTCCCTGGCCAGGGTGAGCTCACCGTTTGGCCATGCTACATTGCAGGCAGCAGGCAAGGTCCTTCTCAAAACTGTTCTTTCCTCCACTGTCCTTCCTGTGCTTCGCCCCTGCTAAAGATCCTGTTTCCAAGCTATCAATGTATGGAAAACCCTAATTCCCCAAAAGAGTCTCTAATTACAGCAGCGAGAAATTCACATCCTTTCTGACTGCTCCCCAATTTCCTGAGGAGCTGTGGAGGAGCTAGCCTATGGAGATACATACACTGTCTCAGTCTAGGTAATGTTATTCTGGTTCTTCAACCAAAATGATTTATGTATTTAGTCCATAAAAGTACTTCACACATGTCAAAAGCCAAAGACAGTGTAATCTCTGTATAACAGAGATGGTGCTATGATGACAGAATCACAGAGGTATTTAGGCTGCAGGGAACCTCCTGAGATCATCTAATCCAGTTCTCCCGCTCAAGCAGCAGCTGCTGAAGTGGGCTATCTAGGAAGCTTGAGGGCTTTTTATCTCCACAGATGGAGATTCAACAGCCTCTCTGGCAGCCTTACCACACAGTTTGACCACCCCCATAGTAGATAGAGAGATAAAGAGATAGGGGTGCTTTCTTGTGTTTAGCCGGAATTCCTTGTGCTTTAATTTGTGTACATTGCCTCGTGTCAGTGAGCACTACTGAGAAAAGTCTGGCTCCCTTTTCTTCATTCCCTCTTACCAGATGTTTACATACACTGATAAAATCCCCTCTGAGCCTTCTCTTTTCCAAGCTGAAGAGTCCCAGCTGTCTCAGCCTCTCCTCATATCAAAGATGCTCCATTAAAAATGACCTTGAGCATACGGCATGTAGGGTCCATTTTCTTGTCTGAGCATCTACAGCACTTTAACCCAAACCAAACAGCCAACAAAATCTGGGGCAGCTCTTACTAAAAGTCATGCAGGTTTGATTCAAAGATAAGAAGTGGTAACATTCTTGCTGTTACATATTTATAGGATATCCTAGTCCGAGTTACCTAAACTGCAGATGAAGTTTCTCAGCTAGAGAAGAGTTTTTTAGTGGCTGTTTTATTTCTCCTGACTCTTGCAGGGTTTATATGCACTGCAGTCAGAGGTATGACCACAGCCTGTGAGAACATATTTTAAACTATTTAGACTGAGTAAAACTAGCAAGGTACAGCCTGAAACTCAGGCTATATATTTATCCAGCGTTTTACTTAGGCTTCACAAACCGTCTGGCACAGTGTGGTTCTGTAGTGGCCACATCAGTTTAAAAGCAGGATGCTTCCAGAAACTAGTCACATTTTGAATTTTGAAGAAACATCTCCACACTCTCCAATCAAGACACCTGTCAGTTTTCTTATTAGTTAAATGTCTTCAAACAACATTCTGCTCAATTCTCAAAACCAAAGCCTTTGTCTAGCTCTCAGACTTGTTTTATAGCTCTTTTCTGAAGCCTCATCAGTTTTTCCATCCATCTTAAACCCCTGGCTGCTCCTTGGGGAATGCCTCCAGTGGTGCATTCAGCCAGCATTACCCTCTGCCTCGTGCTGTGACCCCAAGATCTCTCTTTGCACCACACTGAGAAGCCGTACTACCTTAGACATCCATTATCACCCCAGAGCTTTTCAAAATTACAGTGGGTTTTTTGGGGAAAAACTCCTCTTCCTCTTCATGTCCCATTCTGGGTGTTTCCTGCCTTGTTTCTACCCAAATACTTTTGCAGCACCTTTAATAAAGAACATTTTGCTCAAGGGGACTTAGTGTATCAAGTCATTTGGATCATTTCTTGTCTCTGTCGTTACCAAACCACAGCACTCATTTCTGTCTCGGGGCTGTGTAAGGACCCTGTCTGCAGGGGCTTCCCAGCAACCTCTAAATTGTCAGTGGAAGTTTGGGGCATTTCTCAGCCTGGTCCTGGTACATACAGCACCTGCCACAAACGTCCCGTTCACTGGTTGTTCCCTGAAAGCTATCTGTGCAAATTCATACCAGCATTGGTCAAAATCAATAACCCACATATTTTTAATTTGCATTTAAAATCTAAGCCCAGTATAGCGGAAATTACTTTATTTTATTGATGTCCTCACCCTACAAAACGTATCTTGTTAAAACCTGACTCTGTCATAATACTTTTACCTCTTTGTCAATGAACTAGAAGAAAGCACTGAAATCACCCAGAAAATGTTTCCAAATGGATAGATAATGCATTGCTTGATAAAACTAGTGCATGCACATACACACACACACACAAGTGTTTCAAACCACCAAAGAAGTCAGGAGTTTAGTCTGTCACTGAGTGACACGCACAAAAAAAGTCATATTAATCAGAAAATACAAGTTCTTCATGCTGTTTTTTAGACAAAACAGGCACTGTGTATACCCAGAAATGTAGCTCTTGCTTCCTTGAAATGTAGGCCTTAAAATGTAGGATGATACAGAGTTGCACTAGAAATAGTCTCCAGTGACATAGGTACACATCTTAAGGATACAGACAGCAGCCCAAGAGAATGGCGACATCAGGGTTACTGATGTTGCAGATGCCACTTCTGCATGCAGCCTGCTGAAGGCAATGCCTGAAAAGGATCAGACACAGGGAACTTCAGCAGTGGGAGGCAAACTGGCATTTTCCAGGTGGCAAATTAAGAAAATAAGCTTCACTGTAAACAAATAAACAAACAAAAAGACCACAGATATAGCCATTCCACTTTACTCAGACTAAGACAGTTGATAGCAAAAGAAGATATCTCTTCAGAGATGGTGTGCCTCTTACAGTAAACTCTAGTTTCTGCAGCGGTTCCTACACACAGATGCCCTGAGACAGTCTGAAATTTAATCTCTGGAAATCAGCTGAGTTAGGAAAGCTGTATTTTTGAAGAGCTGGCCACCTGCTAATGCCTTCTGCACCAGAACTGAGAATATCATGCACCAGTGAATTATCTGTTTTTATTGGGAATGCATTCCTTCCATTTGCTCTGCTTTGCATTCATGTGCCTTTTATTTTTCAGATGTTTTCAGAATGTTAAAAATACACTGATGTGAAAGCCTAGTTTCTTCAGAGTAAATTTCCTGAACTCTTTTGAGAAGAGGTCAGCTGCTGAGTCAACAGAATTAACTAATGGATGTTTTCTGCCTCTTTAATGGCACCAGTGAGCCCACAGTTCAGCAAGCTAACACTGATGTCCACAGTTTGACGGAAAAAGGACCAGAAAAGAACCACGAGAATGACAACTGGGCTGACAGTTACAGGGGAAACGTCCAAGGGAGTAGTCTTCTTAGACTTCTAGAAAGAAAAATAACTCTGTCCTGGCCAAACCCAGGATACTTCTCAAACAGCGAAGAAGTGACTCTATTTTATCAGTACATTCTTTTGTGGGCACTAGAATTTCACTAAAGTGGGCTCTCCCAAATAAGTAAGAGCATTATCATAAAACCAATAGCTGAAGCTGAAACGAGGCAACTTCAGACTTCAATTGCAGTGCAGATTTTGTGAAGAAGGATATTTGCCCCTAAAAATCTCACAAAACGGCATGGAAGAACATCATCCTTCTACCTCTGGTACTCTTAGCTCAAGAACGGTGCTTTTAAGTTTTTTTCCCCTAAAAGGTCCGCTTTAGTGCAAACCACGTTTGACACAGGCAAAGGATCAGACCAGATTGTGGCAGTGGTTGTTTCTGGCCTTATTGCTGATAGATTTATGAGCTTATTTCTAAAACTGGTCAGCGGCTGGGCGCTTAATCTCGCTGCGGAGAGCTGCATGACTGTCCCCTTAGCAGAAGTTCACCCCTATTGCTCTTCTTGGGCGAAACACCTACCAGCCTCACTTGGAGAGACCCCCATAAGCCTCTTCCCAGCAAGCAGTATCCACAACCTCCATGTAAACAGCCTCCTGGCACAGACATCGGCAGCAGGGACCGAACCACAACACACCCTCCTCCCAACCAACCGGACGGTACCATGGCACCGTCCCACTGGACACAACCGAACACAAAGGAACCTTTTGGGGCAGAGCCACCACGAGCTGGCCATCAAACAGATGTGGGACATGGGTACCCTCCACATCGTGCCGGCACACCACGCCAGAGTCCCCAAAACCAGTTTGCGACGGTGGGCGCTCTTTTACACGCCTGTCCAGTCTCCTTCATCTTGCCACAGCTGTAACTCCTCTTCCCACCTCCCTCCCTGTCCGTAGCAAGCCTCTCACCTTCTCCAGTAGCGCAGCACTGCCGACCGGCCGTGCTCTGCTTCGCTTCCCCCGCCGCAGCCTCCGGGCTGGGTCCAGCCTGCGCCGAGCAGCCGGAGGGGCTGCCAGGCGTTACTGGGTGAAGCGTGACGCTCCGCCCCTTCCCCATGTCTCTGGTCTTGGGGGCACACTGCCTCCCTGCTGAAGGTGACCTCTGGGAGGGAAGAAGACAGGAGGAACGAACAGGGGGAGGAAGGGGGTGTCCATCTACCCTGTTTATAGAGGGGGAGCTGTTGCGGGGATTGGGGTGGGGTTGTTGTTTCTGCTCTGGCCATACCATCATAAGCCCCAGGGACGCTTTAGCTGACCCACCCTTTTCAGTCATTCCCTCCAGCTTGAGCTCTCACTACAGCTGAGGGAGCAAAGCAGCTCCCTGGGCTGGGGCATGCTCTTTGATCTGAGGCTGTGCCAAGTAACAGTTTGGTCATGATGGCAGGGCTCAGAAAGACCACGGGCTGTCAGCACTTGCTCTTGGCCACCAAAAGAGACAGAGACATGTCAGTCATAATTGACTGTGCCAGTGACCATCAGAGGCCAGGCACAAGCCATCCAAGGTCCCTTCAGGGGCCCGCTGGGTCAGGCTGCTCGCACACACCAGTGCTACACCGCATTACAGAGATGGTGAAATCATTAATGGTAACAACAGTGACTTGCGGGCATTTCACCTATTCTCAGTACTTCCACCTGGACTATATTTGTGCACTGGAGTCCTCTTTCTTACACCTGAGTGTGGAAATCAGCCCCTGGGGAACATTCAGGTCCTAGGCCTCAGGTTTGGAGCACAAGGGTTTGCTCACAAGGAGATGGATCAGTTTGTAAATTGGAGGCAGTGACACTCCAGTGTCACTGGCCTCCCTGTTCCCTAGAACTAGAGCCATGCAGGGCACCCAGAAGGCTTGAGCACCTCATGAGGCCCTGTGTTCCCTCCAGACTGAGAGTGGACAGAGGTAAAAGACACTTAGAGAGGAGAGCAGAGCAGCCCTTGTAACTGTAAGCAGTCTGGATCTCCAGCACAGGACTGAACTGCCTTCACTAAGAATCTTGCAAAAAATGAGTCAAGGACAGCTGTGGATCTCTACACATTCTTCATCAAAGACCACTCTGTGGGCAACCATTGGAGATGAACAGAAGAAGAAAAGCAGAAGAATTCCAAGTGGGTATTAATGGCACTTCATATTGCCTAATACTGTCCACTGCAAAGACTCCTTTCAGATGGAGAGTTATTTTTGTGACACACAGAAGCATTGGGTATGGCATATGATATCTAACAACTAATACTTTATGAAAATACATCCCTTTCTTCCGCTGAATTATTGTTGGGTTTAGCATCCTAAACAGCCTGTCCCTTGTATGCCCAGCTCAGAATAGACAGCACACAGAAAAATAACAGAGCATGAACATGCCCAAGAGCCAGACATGGCAGTCAGTGTCACAGAGTCATACAGTGAGAACTGCTGGACTAAATAAAGTAGCTGCAGTGAAGGGACCAAGTCAAGAAGGACGTTCCCACACATCTTTAATCCACCCTTCTCTTCCCTTATCTCTTCCTTGCCATAAACACAACAGCTCATTTCACTCCCACCAGAATAGGAACAATTCTTAAATGCAAACTCCATGCAGCTCTAAAGGATCAGGGTTGAATTCTGGTGCTTAAAATCAAACAGTGCCAGATGCACGGTTGCAACTGGAACACTGCCCCTTCAGAGAGAAATCCATCAGGCTCCAGCAAGTACCTAAGTAGCCCCTGAGGGGTCAGGCTGTTTCAACACACCATTAGCAGGACACATAGTTTCTGAAGTGTTTGCCTTAGTGTGAACCCTTTCTCTTCAACATACCAAGTTAAGAACACTGGTGACTTGGGTGGAGAGGTCTGTACTCCTGTTTCAGCTACCCAACCCCACATGGCTCTTTAGTTTCCCTTCTGTACTACGAAAGGTGTCAACAGCATCTGGGGTGATGAAAGATTTGATGCCCATTTGGATCTAAAAGAGCACTCTTTGACACCTTGACACTGTGCTGGGATGGAGGCTTATCAGCAGGGACATATGTGAAAGCAAGCTACTGAAATAGAAACATCATGCTCCTTTACCAGGATCTAGAATGGCAACTGCTGTTTTAATGTTGCAGTCTATGGCAATACAGAGGTTGTCTAAGCATATACATTCATACTGACCATAAGCTTTTCAGAGCAGACATGATCCCTTCATTTCCAGCACTCAGTTTTGCTCAGCCCTTTTCAGAACCAGCTTTGTATAGCTCTTTGACTTTCCCCATTGCTTTCCCACTTCTTCTATTAATAATTCTGTGAGCTGCCAACACTGTCTTCCCCTCCAGCAGGCAGGCAAGCAGGCCATCCTGCAGGGTGCTGCAGGGTGGGGGCTGCCTCCTGGATGGTGAGCTGTAGCCCTGAGCTTTCCTCTGCACAGGCGGGTGCCTAGAGGAGTCCACCAGCTGCGCAGACCATTTGTGCTCTGAGGTCATTCAGCGCTACCCCATCACTGAGGAATCTGCTGGCCACAGTCCTGACAGTGCCGTACATTGTCCCACCTCGCCTGCCAGCTCACACAACACACTCATGCTGAGCCCAGGCCCTGCTCCCCAGAGGTGCTTCTCTGACATGCATTGGCAGGGGCCCTCACACCTGAGTCCTTTGGTCACTCACTGATCACCATATCTGCTCCAAAACACTCTGTCCAGTACCATTTCAGCCTCCTCCCATCACATTGCTGTTGGGTGCATGGAGTGCAGAACAGTTGCAAGAGGTAGGGCTGATACATGGGTGTCCATAAGCACTGATCCCAATGCCTTAGGACAGTGCTGGGATGGTGTCCTTCTACCCCAGCTCAGGAACAGGGACTCACATTTTTAACCTTTCCTGTTGTGATCTCTCCCAGCCTGTCCTCCAGGGCTTAAATACAACACCCAGTGTCCAGGATGCACCTCAGCCTTCTCCCTGGAGCTCAATGACTTATTTCTCAACACAGGCACAGCTAGAGGCTGTCTGGGTGGCAGCTCATTTTGCAGCACACACCCTAGACTAGTGAGTCTCAGGGATGAAAGTCAGGTTCAGGTCAGAGTTCATATCATCAGGTAAGTTTGTAGTGACAAAGCGAGACCCAGGTCTAGATGAGAAGTTGATCTTCAGGTCAAAATCAATCTCAGTGGTGATAGCCAGTACCAGATACAGTCCAGTGATTACCAGGCAGGTCTGAGGTCAAGTCAGGAAGTCAGTCCATGTCTCAGGATCCAGAAAAACAGCATCCATGGCCAGGAACAGCCAGGAAAGAGGTGGAGACAGACCACAGCACATCTTAGGCAGGGACTAAAAGCTCAGGTCTGAACTGAAATGGGGCTCCTGGTCCTGTGGACAAAGGTTACAGATGAAGGCCCAGTTGAGGCTGGTCAAGGCTATCAAGTGCCTTTGGGGCAAGGCAAAATGCTGGCTCCTGCCTACCTCTCAATTTTTAAACAGCTTCATGTCTGCCTCTAGCAATGGACTGGAAGGCAAAGAATGATCCCACTCCCTGAGGAAGGCTGATCCCTCCTGTGCTACCTCATTTTGTTTCTACAGCTTCGTCTTCATGGGGTAGCAGGCCAGTGCCGTGGAAAGCATATGCACTAAGTGCTTCCCAGCAATGGGACCATTGCTGCTGGGACATTGTCCCCAGTGTCAGTGTCTCACTCTGCACAGGTTTCTCCTGGGGCCAGCCACAAAATTGAGAGGGAGGAATATGCCCCCCATGGGGTTTCAGCAGCAAGTGCCTGCTTTCTTACAGACCTGTGTGGCCGGGGGACAGGGAGAACCTGTGGGTCCACATTTGGGTCAAACAGATCAGCTGGTCTGCAGTGCTGGCCAGGGCCATTGCAGCATCAAGGTGCCAGGAGACCCCTTTTGAGGCCAGTTTGTACTTTCTGGTGTCCATCCTGGGGCTGCTTCTGCCGAGATCATTCCTGTAGGAAAGTTTTGTCTGGTTTTCCCTGAAATGCATCCAGTGATGTGGGCTCCTGGCTGCCTGCAACGCTGCGTCCTTCTCTAAAGAAAAGATGACAGAGAAGAGAAGCTGTAATGGCTGTAATAAATAGGTATAACAAAACCTTAAGGAGAATGAGTAAGATGAAAATAATGTACTGCTCACTGTCTTCAAAAGACAAGGCGCAGGAACTGGAGGCAGTTCCAAAACAAACACAAGGCTCCCTCACACAGCACACCGTCAGCTCTGGACACCTTGCCTCAGGAGAGCGTGGGTAATAAACATTTATGTGGTTTCATAAACTAACTGGATGGAGACACTGCAGAGTGTAATTAAATACAAAGATTCAACATCTGCCTCAGACTGCTGGAGGCTAGGAGAATATTTGGGGGATTTACTACGTACTTCCTTGCTCTTATATCTTCCTCAGGGAATTTGCCACTGGACAGTCTCACAGCCAGGATTCAGCATTAAACGGTGTTTCATTCTGATCTGGTTCAGCTGTTCTCCTCCATTGCAATAATGAAATGCTGTGGTGCCACCAGTGTGGGCAAAGCTAGCAAGGCAAGAAGCTCCATGGCCCTGCTCTGCAGCCGCTTCTCCCAAAACAGCCCCATAGCTGGCAGGTGATTGTCTGTCCTGGGCTAGGTTGTCACCTTTGCAGCTTCTCCCTGCTAACGTGACAGCTTTCAGATGTGTCGAGGAGGTAAGATGGGTGGGAGTTTGCCTCATGGGTGGAACAGAGGGTGTCCAGAGAAGGAGTGGATGCCAGCCCTAAGGAGTAACTTGATGGTTTATTTGTCCTTTATCTTCAAGGGCCACCTGTGAGTGCATTGTCCATGAGATGGCATCAGAGAAGTGGGCAGCAAGCCAGCCTTTTAGAAAACAATTCTTTGGCAACTGAGGGAAGCTCTCAGCAGAATTTGGTGAAAGAATTTGGTGATCTGCATTCACCTTTATCCACCACCTTAAAGATTCTATAAACCTCATTCTCATCTTTCCTGTCTCCAAACTGAAGAGCTGCAGCCTCATAAAGCAGCTATTCCACCCCTTAGTTTGCTGCAGTTGCCCTTCCCTGTGCCTTCTTAAACTCCACCATGTCTTTCTTGAGACCAGAACAACCCCCACTGCCCAACATCAGGATGCATGGAGGTTTTGTAAAATGCTAAAAAGGCAGCTTCTGTCTAAATACTCTTGCCAGTGATGGCCAAAATTTATCTTGGCCACTGCTGCATAGGCCCATTGTATGGAATAATAAATGACATCTCCAGGATCTCCTTCCTGACCTGCTGCTACAAATCTGAGCTTTGGGTTCACCATTAGGAATGTGCTAGATTATTTTCCCAGAATGTATTACCTCACATTGTGTATATGTTGGAAGCTTGCCTGACACTTTTCTGCCCAAACACTGTTTTGTGAGATCCTTCTGAAGATCCTTGACATCGGAACAGTATTTGACTACACACGGAAGGTCAGTATCATTCTCAAACTTGGAGATTTCACAGTTCAGTCACTTCTCCTGGTCATCCATTATGATAGGGAATAAAACTAGTCCCATCCAATCCCTGGGCTGTCCTCACTGCTCATTCTTCTCCAATCTGAAAGATATCCCACGGGCCTCTACACTTTGCCTCTTGACCTTTACTCAGCTTTCTTTCCATTAAAGATCCATTTCTCCAACCATGTAACAACTTAGTTCCTCTAGTACCTTTCAGGTGAACCACCTGTTTATGGCTTTTTGGAAGTCCAGATATATCCCCTCTACCCATGTGCTTAGTGAGGCCCTCAGAGAACCCATCACGACAATGACACAGGGTTTCCCTTTGCAGAAGCCACACTGACTCTTTCTCAAGGCTCTTTCTCTGTCCTAAGGAACCTGCTTTGGCAGGAGGGTTGGACTTGATCTCTTGAGGTCCTTTCCAACCCCTACAAGTCTGTGATTCTGTGATTCAACAGACTGTTATTCACATACAGTCAGTCTTATTCTTTATTATAGACACTGCTCTCTTACCATGGATGGAAATCAGACTCACTGGCCACATTCTTTGTATTGCCAGGGCTGACAATCCAGCAGTGCTCCTGCAAAGAGACATTAATGACAGGTGATACAGCCTGGGCAGAAGTTCGCAGTTCCACATCTGAATTCCTTCAGGCAAATGTCATGCACTCCTAGCAACTTACTATCATCTAATGATAGTAATGGACTCCCTTCAAACTAAGCTGACCGATCTGCTGCAAGTATGGCATCAGGAGTGGAAATCTCCCCACCAAACAAGGCACTCCTCCACTAGACAGTGGAAGAAGCAACTGCATCCCACAGCTTCTCTTCTGGACAGACATAAAAGAAAGGAGCTTTCAAGCTTCTGAAACTCCGTGGGAGAAACATCTGAAGTTTGATGTCTTGGCAAACCCACCTCTCAAGAGCGGAATTCCCCTGTGTCTTTCCCAGAAGCATGGCTGCTGCTGCATCTGCAAGAGGATGCTATTGAAGGGCAGAGGCAAGGAATCAAAACTATTCTGAAAAAACAGGATATGTGGACACTGGGCCCAAGTGACACTAGGGGGTGATATTTAACTAAGGAAAAGTGCATTAATTATGTAGATTCATTTAGCTGCTTTGAAATTCAGTTCCATGCAAACGATCTGTTAAATTTAAGCTCTTCTCAGCTGGGGACTTCTCCTGCTTTGAGCATCAGCTTTTCTTGTCATTGTGGTCCTCGATCAAATCCAATCCAATCCAATGTTATGAGGTGACGCAAGTGAGTACCTGGACATGTGGATGGTTGAGGACCCCAGACACAAGTGAATAGGGAAGGGACACACAAATATGCAGACAGAATCAAAACAGGCAGAAAAACCTTCTTACTCTGGTGGGACATTATTGGATGGACACGTTGGATGGGAAGTATGGATTTCAATATCAACAACCCTGCTACCACAACTCCGGCTCCACAAGAAAAGGAGGCAGGACAGTCTCTGACAATCTTCAAGGAGCCCCTGATCCCCGCTAGCCCAGCTTTACCTTCATGCAATCATGCCCTTGTAGGAGCTGTAGGACCTGGGCACTGCTGTGGTCCCTGGAGATTTTTCTGTTTGCGTAGCCTGTGCAGAGAGCTGCTCTTCGAGGGATGAGCTACAGCATGACACAAGCTACAGGATGCCCAGCTGTGTTTCATGCCTGGAGGACTTCAGATGCAGTTTATGACTTCCAGAGAGATTTATCAGCCTCTGTGACCGCTAAGGCTTTACTCATGGGAGGTCCAGAGTCCTCCCCCATCAGAGAGTCAAAGTCAGCTGCTGGAACTGAGATGTTAGCAAGGATTGTTCCAGAGGTAAATGGATCTGATCCTCCAGAAGAACCCTGACCTACCTCCCCTTGATAACCTGTCATAACGGGTGGCTCTACCAGTACTCGTCAAACTCATATACATGGTAAAACATGGCCACACTTTGTGGAGAGGATTTTCTCTTATAATCCTCAGTTTCTGATCACAGAACCAGGCAGAAAAGATATGCCCAGGATAAAAATGTCCATCCTGCTGTGTCCTGAAATGTTCAGGTTGCTGCCGCCTTGTTCATGTTACGATGCAATAGAAGGCTGTCCTGCAGTGGTTTTTCCTTCACAGACACCTCAGATTGTATTTTCAAAGAAGTCTGCAATTTTGGCTCCTTGGGTTGGACATCCCCAGTCCAGCATCAAAGCTGACAGTGCACACCAGAGGTGAAGACAGCAAACAGTGCTCAGCAGTTCTCAAATTTATGTTCTCATTGTTCCTAGATGCACCCCACCCCATAGGCAGACCTGACTGATGGTTAGAGGTCCAAACATCAGAGATGACATGTGAAGCAGTAACATAATTGTCATTTCTGACATACGGCAGTGCAGACAGAGAGCTGTGAAAGGCTGTACCAAGCAGGTTTGGGAAAACTCCTGCGTAGGCTTGGCAAGTAGGGACAGACATACCAAGATGCTAAAGCAAAATGTATTATTCAACCCATGAAAAACAGAGAAGAGAAAAAGGGAGGTTGTCCTTGAGCCACATCTTGTATTTTTGTAGCTCCATCAATCCATAGCAACTCCACCAACTGTAATGGAATTGCTTCGGTTTACTGCACAGTTTGGCTCAAATTCCAAAGGAGATAAGTTCAGAATTATTCCAACAAAATTGTTCATGGCATGAACAGAGACCAGACCTAGAATAATATTATTTTTTTTAATCCCATAACCAACAGAAAATAGGAAGAACTTGAATCCACAGTTCATTTTTTAAAAGGAATTTACTTCCTGGATACTTCTGAAGACCTTTTAAAAAAAATATTGGAGAGGTGGGGTGTCCACAAACGTAAGAACACAAATTCCAGTAAATCCTGGAGGAACACACAGTACCCAAAGTGGCTGTGTATCATTGCCCAGCCACCTGGTTTCCTGAGGGAAGTGACATATTGCTGCTTTTTGCCACTGTGCACATCTAGTTCGGTACCTGCTCACTTCTGCTGCAAGACCTGGCAGCGCAGCTGAGCTAGCAGAGGTCATGGGCTTGCGCTGCAGGAATCTGGCCTTCCCATGGGGGCACCTCTATGTAAGTTCACTTAAGTCATTGCTGTCAGCATCAGTCTGTTGCTCAGATGAAATTTAAAGTGCTTTTATCCACAGCCACAGACCCAGGCTGGAAAACACAGGCAGCTGCCAGTGAAAAAACCAGGACATTGAGTAGGTATTTTCCTCCACGAGGAAAGACACAGATCAAAGCCTCTTCCTTATTTGCTATGTGAACTCTTTAAAAACCATCCATCTCTTGGGGTCCCTGCACTATTCTCTGCTATCCCTTCTGAGAAAGGAATGGCTGGGGTCCTTGTGATGATCTGGCTGGAGCATGAATTAGATGCTTCTGTGTAATGTTGCCCAGTGGCTCTCAGCCACAGCTTGGGAAGCAGAAAGCTCTGCAGCTAATCCATGATTTTCTTTTGGTGATCTCATGTTTAAAGCATCATTTCTTAGTCTTAGGCTCTCCCATGAGGTCAGTAAATTCCACATTCAAAGGAGATTTTAATTCCTTGTTGAGTGACAAGCTGGAATGGCAATTTGAGTCCTAATCCCTCTCTTGAGTGGTGAATGGAGCATCTAGTCATTAGTACATCAACAGATGCTATCAAAGATCTCATGGGAATAGCAAACACCAGCAGTTTGAGCCATCTGGAAAACGACAAAACTTGGGATGGTCCCCTCTCCACCCCATCAACCTGCAGAGGTTTTTGGTGCACCCTTCCTGCCGCCCTCCTGCTGGTATAGCATGATACAATGCAGACATCTTTCTCCCCCTTCCGCTTCCAGCTCTTTTCCTTCCTTCAGACCCACCATTCTCCAATCTGCATGGGGGAAGCAGGGATTAATATTTAAAACTTGTTCCACTTTATTCACTCCTGCTTTATTTACTTCTCCTTTGAATTCCTTTCCACCTCCTCGTCTTTCTTCTGAAACATCCTGTCATGTTCTTCCTCAACCCCCTTTGCAAGTACCACTTGGCATCAGCCCAGCAGAGTAAGTACATTTGGGGAGGCAGCGATATTCAAGCTCAGCGAGGGGAGGGCATGGGGAAGATCCCAGGAAAATCCCCAATGCCCATTTTTCCCTCCGTTGCTTTTGTCTTACTGAGAATTCACGTCCCTCATCCTACCAACTCTGCTGTCAACATCCTGCCATTACCCTGGGCTCAGCAGTTCCTGGGAATTCAGCTTTGCACTTTGGCCTAAGATCTACAAATCACCCAGCAACAGCTACAAAGCAACACAAGGCCACCATTGCTCATGGTGTGATGGAAAGGCTTAGAGACAGTGAGGAGTGTTTATCTCCTCAAGTCCCTAGGGCACCTGGAGATAGGAAAGTCCCCAGCCTTGCCTCTCCAGTGCTGACCCACTGCCTCTCCTCTGACACGGGCCTCTCCTTAGCTTTCTCCACAGAAGGGCTCTGCCTCCACCCAGCACGGATTGGCTTTTGCTCCACTTTAACCCGGGTACCTCTGCTAATGTCATTTAGTGTTCAGCCAGAGCTGATTCTTGGTCCATTAAGTCAGGGAGGTAGGGAAAAAGCATGGGGTACCTGTGGCTTTCAGGAAGCACCATCACTGCCAGTGTCTTTTCCCACCCTGACAGGCCACTTCTGTCAGCCCTGCCTTACTGCCTGCCTCCTGCACCTTTTGCCTGTCTATTTGTTTTTTCATTCCTCTGTCCCCATGGACAGACAAGAGTTACTCAACAGATCCTTGGCAAGCAAAAACAGTCTGCGCAGGTAAGATGTATATGGACTAGCAAAGGTAGCCTTCAAGGCTCAGCCTCTGGTCTCTTCCTCTTGTTCAGCATCTCTTTTCCTTCTCTCTGAGGTCCTCGAACCCTCTACTTTTCCCACAACTCTGCTTTTCAGCAACCAACACCAGTCTCTGCTCTCCTCAGTGCCCACCTCCCACACTTTTCCCTTTCACAGCCAACCCTCTTCATCCCACCTGGTAACTCTTCACTCCGCCTGTGGCTCGGTTTCATCAAAGACTCCTTCTGACACCTCCCAGAGCTGTCTCATCTCTTCCTCTTTTGTGGTTTCTGCTGCTCTTCCCATTGCCACCTGCTGTAGGTAGCTGCTTGCAGACATATAGTCTGCAGAGATGGTACCCCAGGTACCAGTATAGGTTGGGGACTGGGCTGTTGGAGAGCAGCATAGGTGAGAGGGACCTGAGGGTCCTGGTGGACAGCAGGATGACCATGAGCCAGCAATGTGCCCTCCCGGCAAGAAGGCCAAAGGCATCCTGGGGTGTATTGGAAGGGGTGTGGTTAGTAGGTCAAGAGAGGTCCTTCTCCCCCTCTAGTCTGCCCTGGTGAGACCATGTCTGGAATACTGTGTCCAGTGCTGGGCCCCTCAGTTCAAGAAGGACATGGAACTTGAAAGAGTCCAGTGCAGGGCAACCAAGATGATTAAGGGAGTGGAACACCTTCCTTATGAGGACAGGATGAGAGAGCTGGGCCTCTACCCAGGAGGAGACTGAGGGGTGACCTCATTAATGTTTATAAATATGTAAAGGGTTAGAGTCAGGAGGATGGAGCCAGGCTTTTCTCAGTGATGGCCAGTGATAGGACAAGGGGCAGCAGGTGCAAGTTGGAGCACAGGAGGTTCCATGTGAACATAAGGAGAAACTTTTTCACTGTGAGGGTGACACAGCACTGGCACAGGCTGCCCAGAGAGGCTGTGGAGTCTCCTTCTCTGCAGACATTCAAAACCTGCCTGGATGTGTTCCTGTGTGATTTAGTCTAGGTGATCCTGCTCTGGCAGGGGGTTGGACTAGATGGTCTTTCAAGGTCCCTCCCAACTCCTAATGTTCTATGGTTCTTTGATTCTGTGTGAAAGAGATAAAAGTGCAAGAGTGAGGTGTCACAAACAATTGTTGGCTGAGCCTCAGCAGTGAAGGCAAAACTGACAGGGCTGTATGCACTCCAGCCATGTTGCCAGTCACCCCAGTACAAGCCCAGTCCCACTTGGAAGCCCTTTGGCACTGAGTACTGATCTGGATCTGATGCTGTTTAAGCAAAGCGCCCTGCTGACAAGGCTGTGCAGCATGAACACGACTTAGGCTCTGAGCAGAACAAGTCCATGGCTGCTTGCAAGGGCCCTGGCAAAGCCAAACACAACGGAGAGAGTTGCTCTCTGCCATGGTGCACTCGGTCAGTGAAGCACGGGCTGCAAATGAGCAGCGAGAAATACCTCTGCTGCAGGGCAAACTTTAGTTCTTCTGGCCTTGAGTGGTTTTAATGATGTGAGTTTTTAGTTGCACTAGCAACTGAACTTGCACTAGCAAACTAAACTAAAAGGTCCCATCACTTTATTTACTTCATTTTTCTTCCACTATTTATTGTATTCCACTATAAAGAGAGAAGATTTATCTGTTTGCTGCATCTTGAAAATGCAGCTGTGATGTACATCCTGTATACATCAGGAATACACCTGAGCAAGAGGTGAGCTCTACTTGACCTGTGGAGCCAGAAGCTGACTTCCCTTACAGTGGATAACAACTATGAGTGAGCCTGCCCCTTTATTTTTAACCTAGGTCATCTATGTCTCTCAGAAAGAACAAAAAAAAACAAAAAAAAAAAGAGGGAATTTGGAGTTAAACCAGCCAGGTGAATGAAACAGGGAAGACCTGGGACAACGGCAAGTACACTTCACCTTCAAACCGTCTGATGGGGTCACCTTACGTTGTGTTCCTAACCCCCACCCCCCCAAGCTGCACACAGCTAGGAGAGTTACAGCAGCTCGCTGCTCTCTAAAGCAATGGCACAGAGCCCTACACAGTACAGCGTTTGCAAATACATCCAACAGCATGCCAACTACCCCTTCCCCTTGCATCTCACTCCTGCCTCAAACGCCAGGGCCTAAAAATTACCTTCAGCTTTTTGCTCAAAGGAGTCAGAGGAAGTAGTACCCTTTTGTCTCACCATGTTGTCTTACTGAAGGACATGGGGGTTTTTTTCTTGTGGTTAGCTATCAAATAGCATCTTAGGTATCTTGGAAACTTTCATAGAATCATAGAATCGCCTGGGTTGGAAAAGACCCTTTAGATCATCAAGGGTAACCATAACCTAACCCTGACTAACCCACCTTTAGACCATGTCCTTAAGGACTTCATCTACATGCCTTTTAAATAACTCCAGGGATGGTGACTCCACCAGCTCCCTGGACAGCCCTTTCAGTAAAGAAATTCTTCCTGATATCTGACCTAAATCTAAATCTCCCCTGGTGCAATTTGAAACCATTTCCTCTCATCCTATCTCTTGTTACCTGAGAGAAGAGACCAACCCTGACATTTCTGCAACTGCCTTGCAGTCAGTTGTAGGGAGCAATAAGGTCTCCCCTCAGCTTCCTTTTCTCAAGACTAAAAAGCCCCAGCTCCCTCAGCCACTCCTCACAGGACTTGTGCTCCAGACCCTTCACCAGCTTCATTGCCTTTCTCTGGACACACTCCAGCATCTCAACATCCTTCTGTAGTGAGGGGCCCAAAACTGAACACAGCACTGGAGGTGCAGCCTCACCAGTACTGAGTATAATGGAACAAACACTTTCCTGGTCATACTGGTCACACGATTCCTGATACAAGCCAGGATGCTGTTGGCCTTCTTGGCCACCTAGGAACACTGCTGGCTCATGTTCAGCCAGCTGTCCACTAACACCCCCAGGTCCTTCTCCTCCAAGGAGCTCTCCAGCCACTCTGCCCCAAGCCTGTAGTGTTGATGGGGTTATTGTGACTAAAATGCAGGACCCAGCACTTGGCCTTGTTGAACCCCATAAAGTTGGCCTCTGCCCATCAATCCAGCCTGTCCAGGTCCCTCTGGACAGAGGCCTTCCTGCAGAAGGCAGAGCCTTCCTGCCTTCTAGCAGATCAACACTCCCACACAATTTGGTGTCATCTGATTTGGTGTCACCTGAAACTTACTGAGGATCCACTCGATCCCCTCATCCAGATCATTAATCCCCTCATCCAAATCATTAATGAAGATGTTAAAATTTCATCATTTTCTAAGGATTCTTGAAAAAAAATCAAGAACCTAAAACAGTCTGTGAGCTCAGCACCTGGAAGTAAAACTAACGAACAGTTTAATAGTGCAATTGGAATAATTTCCAATCCCCTTAACAAATAACATTATCATGCTTTTGCTGAAGTTCATGGCAAACTGCCAGCCCAGATGCAAAAACCTCCTCACCAGCTCTTAATACTGCTGTGGCGGAAAGGGAGGGAAATGCACTGCCACAGGTGCCTCCATCTGCTGCACGGTCTGAAAGGAGAACTTTGTTTTGGAGCTTTACTGGCCCATTCCACTCCCCTGGTTTCTGAAGTTAAGCTTCCTGCTATTTGCTGGACACAGATACACTCCAGAGCCAAAGATGAGAAAGTAGCAAATAAATAAAATGTGCTGAGGAAAGTTTCCAAAGGCCTAAACCTCTCTGTGCCTGGAGGTGGGCACTGAGCTCCTGTCACTCTTGCCATGGGAGCTCTGTCCCAAAATACTCTTTGTGTTTTGTTGGTTTGGGTTTTTTTTAATTTCCTTATAGGAAATGAAGGTAGGTCATTTTGTGTCCCTGTGACAGACCCGCTTCCCTGAAAAACAGCCCTCTCACTACACACTGCTAGAGGCTACGCCACTACTCACTGTCTGCAGCGAACACACATTGGCATGTCATTAGCTAAAGGAACAAAGTTCAGCTCAATTAAAACCCATGAAGGGTAGGTAACAGCAGTCCTAAATAACAAGCTTAGTATGCCTGTGGATGCAGCCAAAATGAGTTACAGCAAAACCCTCAGATGGGCTGGAGCTGAATCTATGTGTGTGGTCATCTCCACTACACTTCCCATCAGTCTCCCAATTTCTATTGAGTTCAACTTCTGCTCAGCCCTCTATCCCTGAGTTAGCCTTGCTAATCCAGCACAGTGATCCTTCAGCTGCCTCCCCAGGGCCTCCTCTGAAGAAAGCCAAGTCAAAAAAACCCTCCAAAACCTAGCAGCAACACTCCTTGGCACCAGAGGTTGCATCCAACCCAAGTCAGTGCCGCTGAGGAGAACGGTGCTCACACTAGCATGGCTGGCACTGTGCAGAGCAGTGTATTTGTAAAGCAAGTGCCTAGGCTCTGTAGCTTATCATAAAGCACAGATGACACCCTGCCTGCAGGCCAGAAGATGTTAGACAGTTTTTATATGGCTGAGTGCACGTTATTTTATAGGAATATTGGCACCGCTCTCTGTGTGTGCATGCTTTTCTTCATCCTCGCTGACTATGGCCTGCATGCTGAACACTGACTTCAGCTTGGAGTTTAGGAGTCAAAAAAGCTAAGGAAAATTAAGGTGAAATATTGACTATAGATTTTAGACACCACATTTCAAAAAGAAAAATAGAAAAGCTAACTTGTCGGAGGAGAAAATGGAGCAGAGTCAAAGACTCATCAAGTTGATTTAAACTTGTTTGCCATTAAGATTATACTGAAAACCGATAAAGGACCTGCCACTTAATGTGTAAATAAAGCAAGCAAATGAAGGAGAACTAAAAGTTAAGTCTGTGTAATAGTAAATACAATGTAAACATGTTTTTAGTTAAAGACATCAATTGCTCTTAAAATACAGAAATCAGGACCTGCAATACAACTTGCAAGAAGGCAAATGATCCAGCAGTTCATATTAAAGCTGCGTTTTAGTATTTTCATTGATAGAAGAGACCTCAGTCTTCTTGTGAAGAGGAGATTATTAGCAGTGGACAGGATAGGTGTTCTTGTTCTTCAGAACTCTGATCTCCACTATGTTCCATTGTCCTCTCTTATCTCCAGTCCCTGAGGTTTTTCCTCCAGGAGACCTCTTTACTTTAGTCCATAGAACTTTCTTCACTCAGGCATCAAGGATCTCTTGCATGTAAGCCATGAGCCTTCCTCAGTGTAACACCTTCTCAGTGACCAAGATCCCACTTGGCCTACAAAAGGTGAGATTAGGGATCTTCCAGGTTCTCCCTTTCATAGAACCATAGAATCATTAAGGTTGGAAAAGACTTCCCAGATGATCTAGTCCAACCGTCTCCTACCACCTATATTACTCAATAAACCATGTCCCTGAGTACCTCACCCAACTTTTCCTTGAACAGCCTGAGGGGTGGTGACGCCACAACCTCCCTGGACAACCCGTTCCAACTTTGGTACCATGTGATTGCTCCCAAGAGGCTCTCAGTTCCCTATTTCCCTAGGGCTGCCCACTGCCCATTCCTTTTGCCCTCATGCTCCTCTGCATATCTGTTGCCCCCAACATTTCCTTAGTCCACCTCCCTCCTGTGTGCTCTGACAACCCCTGTGCAAGCGTTCCAGGCTTTTTGTGCACTGGTAGGCCAGCCGGCAGCCTAAGTAACACTGATGAATCCACACCATGCTAGTTTGCTCGAGTGCAGCTGAGTCTGTCTCCTCTGTGCTGTCTGTATATATATATATATTTTTTTTTTTTTTTACATATTTGCCTTCTATCAGGGGTGCTAAATGCAGTGGAATAGGAAGTTACAAGCCCAGGTTTGTCATGCCTAACCTTTACGCCCCTATGTCAGTGCTCCCTCGACACGATGGGTATTCCCAAGTGGGAGTTTTGAGAATGGTGTGTGTGGGTTTTAGTAAGGTAAACAGTAGCACTGGCAACATTCCGGGTTTTCCATCTTAGATGCTGTATAGGTACAAAAGCAATATACATAATGAAATGCAGTACCTGTCCTACAGCAAGCCGCTCCAAGTTCTCTGAGGACAATGGATTTTGACAGAATACTCCTCAGTTTCAGTCTTCCCTTGTCTCATGAGAAATTTGGCAAAGTTTAGTCCAATTCCCTGAGACATCTGTTCATTCACACAACAATCCAAGCTGGAATAGCTTGCCAGCCAAGATATTACCTTTCAAGAAACCAAGGCTCTTTTATTTAAAATCCATGTGAGACAATAGTTGTAGGGAGTCCAATTTCACCATCTCCGCCTGTGCTCATGGCAACCCTGATAAATCTGGCATGAATCCATAGCTGGGACCTGAATTAATGTTTTACAGACTAGCCACCCGAAGCACATACCCACGTTATTTTCCTCAGGGAAGGGTTGTGTGGTGCTATCCCCCCGTTACCCCAGAGCTGCACAGGCACCTCCATGGGATGTGCCTGCACCAGTGAGCGGGGGTATCTGTAGTCCTCCCGCGTGAAACTGCTTCTCCCCTGTACGCTGAGCCCAGAGCCATGTCAGGACTGCCAGGAAGCACAGAAGCCACCATCACTGGCCCTTCCCTCTCACTGTAGGCCACAGGTAAGCTGCACAGATCCGGCCCAAGGGCAGGATCGAGGATGGCCCCATGGAACTTCTCACCTCCTATGTGGAGGGACTGCTTTCCCCAGTGACTCAGGGCAACCGCGCCCTGCAAACCTGAGGAGGCTCTCCTTTCACTGGCTGACCCACTTGGAGGGGCTCATATCTCCTCAAATCAGCCAGCAAGGAGAGGGAACACAACAGCAGTGCCCAAACCAGAGAACAGCCCTAATTGCTGATTGAAGACCTAAGCCGAGGAGCGAGGGAAGCGTTTGCACTTCTACCTCAGAGGCCTGCATGAAACCTTTGTCAAAGACAGGAGAGTTTCTTCAGTGTCAACTCAGGGAGAACTGTTTTCTCACAGGAGATACAGGAGTGACACGAGGAAGGGGTTCAACACAGAGTCATGGCTGAAAAACTGTCGAGGAGGTGGGACCTGAGATAGGACCCACTTCGCAGCTCGATTACAGACCACTTAGTATTGGGTGGCATATGCCCCTGGCTTGTGGGGAGCCAGAGGCAAGGTGACTGCATGCGAGCTGCCAGCCATGGCTGGCAGAGGTGACTGCAGAAACTATGAAAACAATGAAAACAACCGAGGGGCTGCACCTCAAATGATAATATCTGTGAGAGCTGAAGGGGCTCCACGGGCTCACAAGTATCTCTCTCAGGGGAAATGGGGTTGTGCCCTGTACAATATTTTAGCATCATCTATTCCCTCAGCATCACAGACACAGGCAAGACCTCACCACGAGATGAATGTGAATTACATGGAGTGGGACCAAAGGACTCAGAATACAGTGACGTTCCCCTAGTCACGGGGGACAGGCTGTGCCTTACCAATCCCAACACCTAATTAAGTCATAGCACAGAGAAACGTGATGTTACTGTAAAGATTTGTGGAGTTGAGAAGGTAACATCATCATGGTTTAGATTCTACTCTGAATGAGGAGCAGGGAGTAGGGCAACTGCCTGAGACCACAAGAGCTGACAGGATTTGCGTGGAGCTGATCATGAAATGATGCAATGTGCTTTCCCGAGAAAAAGGAAGGAGCAGCACCAGAAACCCAGCTGGTGCTGGGCTGGACCTCCTGATGGAGATAATGTGAGGGACAAGGGAGCAGAGGACTACAGAGTTTAGTGAAAGAGACATTATTAAACATCAGATGGTCCTGATATGGAGGAAGGGCAGACAGTGTAGCAAGAGCCCATTGCAGCTGCATCCAGATCCCTGCAGGTATTTCAGAACTCAAAAGGAGGGTTCCAGAGGGGGAATTGCAGGCATATGTCTGAGGGCAAGCATAAAGGAACACCACAGCCCACAGACTAAGGCAGCAGCATAGCGTGCTGCTCTCAAGCAACACAGAACTAGTAATAGGAGTGTTTGCAAACTGATGAGACATGAGAGAAGGGCAACAGGAAAGTGCTGGCTGTTGGCAGGGAGGAGAAATGACTCCAGGAAGCCTGGTAAATACTGAAGTGTCCAGAGCCTTAATTCTAACCATTTTCTGAAAAAACTTAACTTTATAGCAGAAACAGGAGTACAGGTGTGTGCAGGGGGAAGAAAAATTAAAACAGAGTAATGAGATGAGGGCAGGTTTGAAATCCCCCGCGGGGAGTTTAAGCACCTCTGTGAGCTGTGAGCAGTGATGTCTCTGACTGCACAGGCAAACGTGAGGCATCCCCAGGGAATGGAGGAGGACAAGGACAGAAACCAGCCTTTCTATGGAGGAAAGGAAGGCACTGCTAGCACTGGTAGGCTACTGGTAATGCCTGAAAGATATGCAAACAGATTATCTGGAGTCAGTTGATAGACATGGAGAAAGTACCAAGATGCTAAAGGAAATAACAGGGTGGCAGCCAACAAGAAACCCACCTGAACTCTCCTCCTCCTACACCTGGCTGGAAATGGAAGGAGATGAGGGACTGGAAGTCTTCACTCATGTTTTCTTCCTATGCTCTGTGTATGCCTGATGGTAATCACCTGTTCTGACTTTGGTCTTCTTTCTCTTCTGAGCTTTCCTGCACTTCAGAGTCTTCTTGTGTCCTACCCTCTTCCCACTTGTGCAGGTCTTCTCTGGTCCTGAACCTTCACTAGTCTCCCCACTTCAGTTACGGTTCCCAACCTTATATGTCCCCTTTTCAGTTTGCAGGCACTTCCTCCCATTGCCCTTCCCCCTCCCTCTTTCTAGCTCTCTTTTTAGGAAGAGGGAATAAGATAATGTGTTTCCAAGGAAACATCCCAGCCTTCCAAACCAGAACTCTGTTTACCTCAAAGCTGAAAATCTTGGAACTGAAAATCTCACAGCTCAAAAACTCTAAACCCAGCTTTTAGGAGAGAATTTCCAAGTTTAGGCAGAGTTTCAATCACTTTTTATTATATAAACATTAATATAAAAAGGAAAACTTCCATATTATAGAAAATACTCCATGAGATTCTAATAATTTTAAGACACAGGAGATCAAATTTTAAAATACTTCTTACCTTTACCTTTCAATCTACTTAGAAAATAAGTGCAAATAATTAGTGTTATTGCAAAATAATTTTGCAAAATATTTGTGTGGGTGTAAGACTATTTCAATCAATAAAGTCTATATTACCTTCTGACTTCTAACAACCATTGATTAATTTTCTGGGCATCTACTACTGCTAAAGATATTTATTCAGCCAGTTGATCATATCCTTTCTTCCTTCCTCGATAAAAGGTTTATCCTGAGGATTGATATCTTCTCTTCTGCGATGTACAAACCCATGTGTCTGTCCAGGGTAAATTTTAACTTCATAATCGACTTTACAGTTTTGTTTCAGCTTCTGCTCCATCAGGGTGACCTGTAACACAGAGCATTCCATACTGGCTGAGTTAGGTATTTACTGGATTTGCTGTTATGTATATTTATTGGCTTTGTCTATATACATACTTAATATGTACACATATTATAATACATAACAGCCAATATACATATGTAAACATATTATGTATGTATATTGGCTGTATGTACTTATCATATGTATACATATGTATGTATATTGGCTGTTAGGTATTTACATTCCTCAAATTGTCCTGTTTTTCTCCTTTTCTGGGAAACAGAGTGTGTCCTTGTCATTGTTTTCTGCTAATTTTATACCCAAATGCATTTTTATTACTACACTTTATTTAATTAAGCTTTTTTTTCCCCTCAGTAAAATAACAGCATGTGACTACATAAAACTGAAAAAAATAGTCAATTGCTATATTAAAAATGTAAAAAAAAATTTACAAAAAAATAGTAAATTGCTTCCTGTAATAATACCTATAATGGTAAAAACACCTGTTTCTCAGTGTCATGAGAAGGTTAGAATGTACCGATCACTGTTCAAGTTAGTGCTGACAGAACACCCCAAAACAAAAAGGGGGGAAGGGGAGGGAAGCAAGATTCTGAATTATTTGAACTTGAGTGAGGAGAGGCACAGATACAAAACTGATGGGGTAGCTCAAAGCTACTGACACTGTTTGGTAAGAAAAGTAAAGCCATCACGGCTCAGCGAAAGGTGTCTTCCTCTGATCCCTGTCATCTTTCTCCAGTCACTCCCCACCCGTGCGTGCTCCCCAGAAAGGCTGCTGACAGGGTGCCAGAAAGGAGAAGCTCTGCAGAGCAGTGAGAGAAGGAAAAGGATAGTCACAGGGGTTTTTTAACTCTCCTGCAACAAGTGATTCCACCAGTACAGGTGGGGACTTTCTGCTGACTTTATGCACCATCAGGGTCTCTCATCTTACACCTGACAGAAGCCTTCCTTTGGATTCCTGCCCTTTCCCCCTAGGAGCTCTCATACACAAATCATCTGCATTTTGCAACAGAAATAGGAAACTTTTTTTAGTGTCACCATAAAACCTTTTGGTTTGGGGATAAACAACATAAATTTGTGTAGAACTACTGTAAGAGTTAGTGAAAGAGAAAGAAAAGTGCAAATTAGTTTTCTACTTTCCCCTAATTATACACCAAATTACAAAATAAGCATTAGAAAGACAACTACCTCCTATGGGAAGCTCACCTGCTCCAATGGGATGTGTTCATCCTTCTCAGCAAAAATGAAGAAAGTGGAATGAAGCAAACTGGATCTGTTATCAAAGAACCTGATCACTCCTAGGAAAGAAGGAAAGGCATAGACAATAACTCACACTACTTAGAGTATTTAAATCACTACCAAAGCTATACCATCAAAACAAAAAACATTCTGGTCAGTTAGAGCTGATCAACTTGTAATGGAATTAAACACGCTTTGCTTAAAAGTTCTTTTCCTTGTGAGAACTTCCTGTGATTTGGGGTGCTATTCAGCAAGACTGAAACACCAGTTCTGCCTGAAAAGAAGTCAGGGGAAAATTGTTACATTTGCCCCATTCTTGTGGGTTTTCTTTGGGCAGCTGCTTCTGGTCCCTGTCAGAGAAAGATGGACACTTCAGAGCTGATTGCTTCTAGCCTGACATGGGCATTTTTAAGATAATTGTAAATATTCATCATCCCAGTTATATAATTAGGATTTTGATGTATGTATACTTATACTGATCTAAATTCATAACAAATTGATATTGCAATTTTGACTATTTATAATTTAATTAAAGAAGCAGTAAAAAACTAGCTACAGCGCTGGCTGCTCTCTTTGTTACTGAAATTATTCCATCAGAGAAGTAAAAAAATTAGCAAGTAGCATTGCTGAATTGACTCAGCTCATGAACAAATCAATGCAGCAAGGGAGTGCCCACAAACTTTCTGGAAGAATACCTTTTGCTACTGGACTAAAGCTAAAGGAGGGAAGGTTTAGATTAGATATTAGGGGGAAGTTTTTACAGAGAGAGTGGTGAGGTGCTGGAACAGGCTGCCCAGAGAGGTGGTGGATGCCCCGTCCCTGGAAGTGTTCAAGGCCAGGTTGGATGGGGCCCTGGGCAACCTTGTGTAGATCCAGGCCTGGAGGTTGGTGGCCCTGCCTATGGCAGGGGGTTGGAACTGTATGATCCTTGGGGTCCCTTCCAACCCATTCCATTCTATGATTCTATGAGCTTCCTTTCACCTCAGATGAATATAAACTGCTCTGGGTTATACAGAAGTACAGAGGTTTATAACAAAAGTATTAGAGGTAGCATAAAGGCATTAAGAATGGAAGTGTGAGAGTGCAAGGGTTAAAACAGAGAGCTAAAAAATGGTTCAGATTAGTAACAAGGGGCCACTGTCAAGAGTAACATTGAGGAATAAGACGTTTGTGTCCTGACACAAAGGCCTGCAGCCTGTGCAGCCCCCAGCTCTCACTGTAAAAGGCCCCACGCTCCAGCAGCAGGACAGCAAGAAGGTTCCAGCGTATCACTGCTGCCATGTCTCCCCCTGTAAGCCCCAGAGAGGAACAGAGTACAGATGTGTTTGTCAAACAGGTTTTCCAAACAATAAAAAACAGGCAGTGGGCAGCAACCTGCTCGGACACTTATGCAGACCGAGGCGAGCAAGATGCTGTGGTGATGCATCCACCTCATAGTAACTCCTGGCTCCTAAAAGATGTACAAGGTGTGCCCAGAAACCATTTTGTCATCACCTGCCAAGAGGAGACTTTTACACTATGTTGCACAGAAGTGATCCTGGCCCTGCCACTTGAATACATTGATCTTGCTGGTTATGATTAAGTGTAAATATACGAGTGTGCAAAACCAAATTGCTTAATGATTTTATGTAATAAATTCACCTTCTTCCATAAGATGTCACACTGAATTTTGTTGTCTGTACAGAATCAGCTCCTGCACCAGCCATGTCTGCTCAGAAGGCAACAGGTGTCTGAGACTTACCATAGAGGGACACCCCCGTCTTTAAATGAGGATTTTTCAGCATCAGATGTTGTACTGCTGCTCCACCCCAGCAGAACCCAATGACACCAATCTTCTTCGCACCACACTGTTCCCTTAGATACTTCAGGATGACATCAACTTCTCTGAGACATGCAAATGAAAGTGAATTAAGGCTCTAGCTCTATCCCCTAGCCTCTAAGGTGGCTCCTGCTCAGAGACTGGCTGGGCATCGCTCTGCCTGTGGGAGGTGGTTCGTGACTGACTTTGCATCACTCCTGATCTTTCTTTCACTTATCAAACTGTCTTTAACTCAACCCACGAGCTTCCTTGTTTTTGTTTCTCCTCTCTCTCCTCTGCCACTCTTGGGAGGGAGGGGCTGTATAGATGCTTGGCTGCTGGCTGGGGTTAACCCACAACAGTAGTTTACCATTACACGTTTCAAAAATACAAGATAAGCTCCAGGGAAGAAGACAAAGGGCAAAATCAGTCTTCCCAGATGACTGTTTCTAGAGCCTAAGGTGATTTTATAAAAACAGCAGTCCAATTAATTTAACAAATGGCAAAAGTCGCCTTATAGGCTAATGCAAAGAAAGGTGCAAGACACACAGCCAGTCAAGAGCATCCCATTATCACAAATGTGGCTATGGGCAAACTACCTGTCACCAGGGAGACAAATATTTTATGCAGTTGTGGAAGCAAATCTGAAGTTGTTGCTTCAAGATCAGCAGTAACGTTCTGCAATCAAGGTCTGTGTCAGAGAAAAGTGGGAAAAGTAGAGCTGGAAGAATGGGAAAGGAGTATGCTTTGAACTAGCTGGGATCTGACAAGGAGTAGGACCAACATTCCCTAGTTAAACAGTTTGGTGAACACATTTGTGCCCTATCTGAAATCCACAGCAGCTGTGCCTGCCCGTGGGAACTGAATCAAACTGAAGGGGAAGGAAAGATCTGCCCTGCATTTTCTATTCTTTGCTGGTTTGGGCTTTTTTCTTTTGATTCATTCATCTCACTTCTGCTCTCTTGTGCAAAGTCCTACTTTTGTCAGAAAAGCACTCCTCACATAGTCATGAGCTTGACCCACCAGCTGCATGACACTTCTGTTTGGGATCATCCAGCTGTCTTTGACCCATTAATGATTTAGAACCTAACCCTACATATTGACTGAGGCAAAAATCCCTACGAAAGAAGGATGTCCACTTGCTGGACAAGGAACAACAGTTGTACTTGTCTATTTTGCCAGCATTTCGGGTTTTCAGCCAGTCATCAAAAGACGCCCAGTCGTTAGAAGGTTTCCAAGCTTCTTGTCCCACAAAAAAATCTGGGCAGATGGCTCTGCAAGAAAAATGAAAACATTTTTCCCCATGAAGTAATACTGAGAAAGGATTAAAGGGAAGTCCATGTGTATCATACAAGGGATTCTTTTTTTTTTTTGAAGACACATAGAATTTAATCTGCATCAAAGCACTATACCAGCAACCTTAATTATTTTTCCATGTCTAATAAGGTAAGGAGACTTTAGCATTACCTCCAGATACATTTTGCCCTCTTGAAATTCATTATTTTGGAAAATTGTGAACTCCAACTGAAAAATCCTTAGTGTTTTCCTATTGAATTAAAAAAAACCCACAACCTACGATTTACATGGTATGTGCTACATTTGGGGCTAGAAGGAATGCTAAGCCAGGCACAGGGGAAGGAGGATACCCACTATGCTTTTCACATATTTGAGGACTTGTTTCTTTCTTTGACACAAGCTGGCACACTTTACCTCCAGACTTTCAGCTTCTGTGCAGTTTTTTTCTAACAGCAAAGTTGCACACAGGCTACATCAGGAGGGAGGAGGCAGGCTGCTTCGGGCTCAGAGGAGAGATGCAGAGGAGGACTTTTCCCTGTTTCGCTCTCTTCCATGCTTGTCTACTATGTCATTATGGTAGGACTACCCAACTATGCTAGACTTCTTACCAAGTTTTACAAACTTTAGAGAAATATGCAAGTGAAGCCTATGAAAATATTTGTGTTTGTATGTTTATATTAAAAATAAAAAAGGAAACAGTCAGTTCAACACGCTTTCTTATTACAAAGACACTTTGAGAACAGTAGCATGGCTTACATGTATCCGTGAGCTGTGAGCATGTCAGCCATGTACCTGGTGTTTGGGAGCTGCCACCCAAAGATGTCATGAATCACAACCACAGCTCTGTCTGTGCTTGCAGGTGGTTTGCAAACGTACGCCCTGATGTGCTCCACTTGTACTTCCTGCCCACAGCCCTCGTAGTCAAACCTGTCCCCAGCGCCACACGGGCAGGGCCTCGATTCGTTAGCCATGGGTGATACTGAAGAACAAAAAATATTCAGTGGTAAATAGCCCAGCATATCACAACAGAAAAAAAAAAGACCAAAGTGGTATCATATTTTATTGCAGTTTTGAATCATTACAGTCGTGTTGTGAACATAGTGATGATGGTTAGATCTAAGGGGTAACACTCATCAGTAAGCCCAAACAATAAGCTGGTTTCTGTAAATAATAATGTTGTTAGAGATACGTCTATTATGAACTCTTCAGCATGGACCCGGTATGTAATAAGGGCTTCTGTGCTCTGCAGTGCCACAGTAAAAATAAAGTTAAGACCAACCAGCCAGGCAACTATCACTAATTATCTAAATAGTGATGAAGCTGGTTCTTTCGCTCTTCACTCTGTATGTGTCCTTGTCAGGAATGCTTAACCGTCTTCAGGAAAGACCATAAAGGCTTAATACAGGATTTGGCATTCTGAAGAGGGAGGGGATAAAACAATAGGCAAGCACAGCTACTGTGTGGAAAGATACAATTACACTTAGACTAAATGTGGTATTTTCCTCCAGAGATGTAAAAATTTTCCATAGCTGACCTTTTCAGTGTCAAGAATTGCTTTTTCTAAACCAGCTTTAGCATCAGATATTGCAGATTTCTGAAGGAGGATACTTAAGAAAGGTGCCAATAAAAATATATCAGTGAAAGCCAGAGTATAAAGGCATATAAAATCACATTAAATAAATGAGGAATGGATTTAATAGGAAAAAACCCTTAAGCTGAGCCCAATTTGTTATGAACAACGTAACAATAGGGCACATTATTATTTTTTTACAAACTATTGCTTAAGCAAAAATAAACAAGTAATTCACAAAAGTAAAAAAAACCCAAAACCTGCCAGATGAATCTGACATGGAGTTATGTATCTCCTGGGCCTCGAGTTAATGATTCTATGCCACTGACCTTGGGTTAACCAGCTCAGTGACCTGACTTCCTATTGCTGCAAAATGTCTCGAATAAAATACTTGAACATGCACAGAGTATCTCCAAGTTACTGAAGAACGTGGAGAGAACTTAAATACAGCTTCACCTACGCTGTCTACAGATAAACTGTGTGTACTAAGTACATTCTGCTAGTGCAGAAACAAGGACATGCAAACTGGATCATGCCAAATGTACTCAGAGAGAAACGTTTCCCTGCACAAACTGTTTCCTGCTAAAGAAACATAGACTGCAGAACTCCAGAAATGCAAACACGGTGCCCTTACCAGTCTGTATCTCCTTAAAGACTTTAATAGATCACCTTATCTGATAAGAAGTAAAGCAAAATGTGACACGTGAACGATGTAAAGATGCAGATACAGCAGCTGAAGAAAAGAGCTCCAGGCACAAGCCTGCCAGGTGTGGTGTTGGCTTGTATGGCTTATAAACCACATACACTTGCAGGCTCTGTAACATAATCAAAACGTTTTGGTGTTCTGGCATTTGTCAGAGGACACGTTACATGCAAACAGTAACTTTCTCCATTTCTGAGATGCTACTGAAACATCCCTTAAAAATTACTCCCCCTCTCTTTCATCCATCAAAGCTATTCTTTCAGGAGGGTCTGTAAACCCACCATCTCCACCTGCAAGCACTTGAGCTTGAAGGTTTGAAGACCAAACAATAACTTTAGTTTTCAGAAACCTGAACCTCCAATCAGAAAAAAAAAAAACAAAGATATTGCTGTGGGGCTTTCACTTACAAGAGATTCTCCTGAGTCCTCCTGAGACATCTTCTAACCTCGGGAGGGAAAACAAAAGGTTTCTAAACCATCATCTCAAGTAATTAGGGAAGAAAGTAGCATTTAAATGAGCACGCTCTCTTTAAAAACCACGTGGATAAAATGAGAGCCCCCCAAACATGCTGAGTCAGGCTTGCTTTACATTTCTCAGGAGGAAAAGCTGTAGAAGTTAAAAAAAAAAAACCAACCCAAACCAACCCCACGAGTACCTGTAGCTCAGCCCGGGTGCCGGAGCGCAGGGACAAGTCCAAGAGCTCAGCCCGGGTGGCAAGCACCGAATGCGATCCCAAAAGTGCTAACTCGTAAAATGAAAGGGGTGAGCGCCAGGATCAGGTTTCTTCTAACAGGAGTTACGTAAGCTGCTGCCTTTACCTCTGCGAACGGCGGAGTCGCAAAGTCCACCCTTCCCAGCGCCGTTCACCTTACCGCCGGCGGAGGCGAGGAGCGGTGCTGCGGGGCCCCAGCCCTCCCCCTGGCTCACACGGGACGGCGCAGAGCGCTGGAGGTCTTCGCGGGCTTAGCCGAGCCATTCACCTAGACAAAAGGTGGGGAGGTTTTTAAGGGGGTTCCTTTGTTTTTAAAGGCGTCGCTTTTAAACGTTACACTGGCTCCGTCATCTCCTCAGGCTATTCATCCACCGGTAGAAGACACTAGTTCTAAAGGCATCAGCGGGGCGAGGTAGAGAAGTGGAGACATCCTTTCGAAGTTGTGCACAAAACAAACCTTAGGAAGATTAGGGAAAATATTTTCTCCTTCAGACTGAAAATATGTAACATGTAATAGCTAGGTAACAGTTTCATAGATTGCTGTGCAGATCTTTGTAAACGGGTTTAAAATGTTGAAACATTTTTATCCTATCACAGGACATTAAAGACATCTTTTTTCCTTTTGAATTAAAGTGACTATCTGATCCTTGTATCACTCCCATCCTCCTGATTTTCTATTCACTGGATTAGAAGGATTATTCTTTAACGTGCTTTTTCTAAGGATATCAGCAACCCAAAAATCACTGCTTCAGGAGAGGCACTTCTAAAAAGTAACACTGAATGCACATTAGTCCTCTACACTGCACCTTGGCAAAGCCACTAGCCTTACAATTTAGTCCTCATACATAAACTGGCTTCCTATATTCTAAGTAACTTTGTCAATGCTATTTATTTTCAATTTCTAAAATAAAGTCAAACAAATGAAAAGCAGCTTACCAAAGAATCCCAGGGTGAAATCACAGGGTTCAAAAGCCAACCCTTTTTTTTTTTTTCTCTTTCCACTTGTATGCTACAGACAAATTATAGTGCACAGGGAGCTTAGATAATCCACAGCAACACCAAAGAGCAATAGTAAAATAAACGTTGTTATAAATTGAGACTACAATGGATCATAATCCAATTAAATTTTATTAATTATAGCAAGTAGAATATGAGCAAATACAGCGCTGGACGGCAGGGGAGTCTATGTTCCGCCAACGGCCGTGCTGAGCAGTTCAAACAGTCCCTTTTTATACATCTTTACTTCCATATTCAATGAAGTAGGGCGGTACTCTGCGTATGCTTCAGTTGTTGCTAGGGGGTCGTTTTCTGCCTCTTGGCGGTGGTCATCAGGGGTCTCAGTGAGGAAGGCTCGAAGTCTTCCTCAGGTTGAATTTTCCACATTCTTTCCCTGGCACATGCATAGTTGTGATTGTTCCAGATGTGCACAGTAATACAACACCAAACTGTTGCATATTCCTCTTATCTGTGCCCTTTGAACATGCAGATGTCCTGACAATTGAGTAGTGGCGCAGAGGCCTAGGATTGGAGGAAGTTAAAGCTCCATACAGGGTTACTTTTGAAATCTGGCAGCCTCAGTGTCGCCAAAGTTACAGGCATTGTCCCAGAGAGATGGTATCAAGACCCCACAGCTTTACCTGTTTGCCTTGATATGGTAATTTTGTGCCCAGTATCAATTGGCCTGTTTGCTGAGCCGCATTTCCTTAGGTTCCAACCCATGACCTCAGTCACTTTTTAACTCCTTCCAGGATCATCTTTATCTTTTAGCAGAGCTATGTATTTGAATTGAACCCTTATTTGAGAGAGATTTTGCAATAATTCTTTTAACACAACAGCAAAAACTATATTAACAATATCCCATCTTATTTGATGTACTATCCTAAATTCCCTACAAAGTATTTCTGATAAGGCAGTCTTAATTCCCAAGTCAGAAAAATATACAATACAAAATATACAATACAAAATTTCAATTTGCAAAAGCAACAATTCAGCATTTTCCACAACGTGATAAAAATTGGCAGCTTAAATCATTCCTGGAAAAGAGAAATGACAGCAATGCTTGCAGGACCTTCTATCCACTGGAGCTGCTTAACCACATTTTCATTCCCTTTGTCACAGTGACAAGGCTCTGGAAATTCTTCTCAATACATATGACTATTCCCCTTCACCTTAACCCTTAAATGGCTTTTAATTTGTTTTCCTGTTGTTTGCATGCTCCTTGCTAGGCAACGCTTGCCACTTTTCCTACTTAGAAGTCAGAACTTAATTCATGATCTCTGGATGTGCAGTGGGTTGCACTTTGTACTGCAAACACATGCCAGCTCTTACTCAGTGGGTTCAGGAGTTTCATCATGAGGATTTGGCTGTACTTGTAGGAACTCGTAGCTACCCCTCCACTTCCAACAAATGCTGCATCCCAGTTAGTCCTCTTGTGCTCAGTCACAGTGTTAGTGTTGCAGCACACATGCCCTTTCAGTACTTAGGACTGACTGCTGTTCTCTAAATAGATGACCTGGTCGTCCTCTTCCACACGAGCTAACCATCTCATGCTAATGGAACTCGGCTAATGCAGAGTTACCCACCTTTCACACAGGGGTAATTCAGGTACAATAAACTTCCAGACTCCTACTGCCTTCTCCTGGAAAAAAAGAGCTGCATAACCCAGTTAACAGCTGGATTAATACATGACATATAGATGGTGTCATGTGAAAAGCAACACTTCATCGGCAGTCGTGGGTCAGCATTCCCTGAAGACCTCCTCTCAGGATGGATGGAGAGCCACCAGCAGCATGTGAAGGAGGAAAACATGGGTGGGGAAAAGCAAAAGAAATTAAAATCCCATCGAGAGAGAAGTGGTTTCATGCATACTGTTAACTATTTTTAGATGACACGCCACAATGTGATAGTGATCTTGTATCAGAGAGGCTGTCATTAGTAAAACTAAGGCTTTCCTCAATCACATTTCCTTCCCATTAACTCACCTATCAGTCTTTAGCACTATCACCGAGAAAATGAAAAGGACCATGCATTCTTTTCCTTCTTTTTATTTCCTCATCACTTCAGCAGCACCAGCAGACATCAGGCAGCTGGTTTCCGACTAATCAACACAAGCTTTTCTCCCCACCAGGCCAAACAACACTCTGGAGTCACTGTCATAAGATGCACCAGAGGCCAGCATTGCAAGCAGGTTCAAAAAGGGACCAGCACCTTTCACAGAGGCCAGGTCCAGCAGTGGCCATTCCACATGGCTCTGGCGGCAACATCCAGCTCAGGACTCCCCTGAACAGCTTTCCAGGATGTGGAGTGAGAGGGGAAATTCCCCACGCAGCCACCGGCAAGAGGCTGGGTGGTGAGGCAGATGCAACCTTGAGCTGATGCAACATGGAAATTTCTGTCACATCATCAATGGAAAAATGATGTAACAATACATTATGCAAAAACATGTAACGTTTCTTCTCTAAGCAGCAGCCACGGTTTGTAAGCCACACATTAAAATGCCCTGTCTGCAGACTGCATTGAACTTCTGAATTCCTAAAGCAACCAGAAAATCATCTGTAGAGTTTCACCTTCACCAAAGGTAATCCAAGAAAGCAGTGTCCCATCTGAATAGCCTTTGCCATGAGTTCTGAAATAAAACACGCCCGTTTACATCACCTGTTAAATACACACCTGCCACCAGGGTACAAGTCAAAAAAAGCCTAGTCTCTCAAAATGAGCTACACCCAACAATGCATGGGTGTCCCTACATTTTAGATTTGTAATTTAGGTAGAACTCAGATGAACAGGGGCCATAATACACAAACAAATTAATTTCCCATTAGTCCAACCTGTTTCAAGGAAATATAAATCGCAAGGGACTGGAGGCTATTTCACAGCGTGTATGAGACAAACATGACAATGCTAGGTGAAATCTGAGCCTTCTCTAAAAAAAAAAACTAATATGAAAGCACCACATATAATCTACAGACATAAACATCTAAAACATTGCTTGCTTATCTCTTTAATATCTATTTCAACAAACTGTTCCCCCGATTTTCTAAAACGTGTTACCTAAACTCCCAGTTCAGGATGGAAATTTAAACATGCAGAAATGAAAGACAATGGAGGTTCTTAGCATACCTGACAAAGGGGAATTAAGTCATCTTTTTCAGCAAACATGAAAAATGTAGGGTTCAGAAGATTGGATATATCATCAGAACCCTTGATTACACTTAGAAAACATTACAGAAACAAAAATACACTTCAATTGACTCCTAAGGTGAAATCCAGATTCAGATACAGCACTCTGCTTCTGCAGAGTATCTGGTGCAATATGTAGCCATACAGTCTAGCTGTACTCTCAAGCTACTGTAACCTTGGCTCCTAGAAGAATGCCTTCCTAGATTAAAACTCCATTTAAGCTTCTTCAGATAGAGACTGAATCCCTGAATTAGTAAGACTTGAAAGATGCCTTCTGCGCACGCGAGCTCGAGCTCTTTTGGACAGACTGGGAATGTCAGTGCTTTAGGAAGTAGTCCAAAACTTACAGGCTGGGAATGCTAGCAAAGGGCAGCTTAGCTGTCCCAGCTTCTTGCACAGAGTGCAGAAGGGAAGCTGGTGTTAATATAATCGTGGCCTAACTTTGCAGTGCAGCTAGAGCAAAAATCACACGCGCTTGTACCATGTGAAGCTCTAGCTCTGCAGCATGCAGAGCTGTAGCAAACAGGAAAAGGGATCTAAACTGGGAAGATGACTGAAGGACAACACATATGTCTGTCCAGACCTGTAATTAAGACATGGCTGCTAGGACCCATTCTGAAACTGGGAACAAATATCCTCACCACCATCTTTGTTGCATAACATCCTTCCTACTCTGCTGAAAGTGTCTCTCTTCATCAGCTGACAGCCCGATTTGAAGAAATAATGCTAGATCAAGTACTTGAACTGTGCAATATACATGTGCATCTGTACCTGCTGGTATGACATCCTTGCATTTTACCTATCATAGAGAGATATGCCAGCCTTTAATTCCAGATATGTCACCATCAGGTAACATACAGCAATAGCACCCTAACAAAAAACAATGACCCCCAATGTCTTTGTGCCACACTGCTCCTTTAGGTATTTCAGGACACCATCAGCTTCTCTGGATCATATAAGAAAATGAAAGTTAAACACCCATAGTAAATACAGTGTTTGAAAAAATAAAAAGAAAATACAGAGATGCAAATAAGTGTCCCCATATAATGTATTTTTCATAAACTTTAAATCTGAAATCATTGATTCAGACAAATATTAGTGCTTGCTAACCTTAGATCATCAGACAGAGGGAAAAAACCCCAATAAAACCCCCTGAATGGAAGTAACTGAAAATCGATGTAAATAACATACATCAAAGGAAACCTAAAGGGAGGGAAAGTAGATGATTGATTATACACCACCTAAGAGTTAAAAACGCTTAAAATTCTCTGAGAAGCTGGGTGAATTTTTGCTTTGTAAACATAGATAGAAAGCTCAATACAAATCTCTCTAGAGAATACCATTCATGAGGCAGTCTAAATGCTGACAATACTCTAATTCAGCAGCTATTTGCCTCAGGAAAGTCAATGTAACAACAGTTTCAGAATCTACAATGTAGCTTGAAGCAGACCTTGCCCAGATGCTGTATTCTGAAAGCAGCCCTTTACTCCTGAAGCAGGTGTCACCGTGCAGAGTCAGTAAAGAGAAAGTATTGGTGGGAGAGAGGTAGCAGCTAAGTCTTTTATACCACATCAAGACTGTATTTTCAGCCCCAGTTCCTTGCCCTCCAGGGCACGCAAGCTATATACAGCTGTAATGCTTCAGCTTTGCAAATTCCACATTATCCATCAACACACAAACACACAGACAAGCAAGTTAAGTGTCAAAAAATTCTTTCTTCATTAGAGTTGACACTTGAAACGTGAATCACCCATAAGAAATGCCAGGCAGAGCCCAACCCATCCCTTCCCTTGCAGCAGAGACGGGGACAGATTCCTAACTAAAAGTTTCCAAGACAACTGACCCCTCTGAGACAGGAACTCTCTGGAAATGACTCGGTTATGTCTCCCATAACCTTCTCACCAAATACCTAAGCCCAGCAACCTTCAACGTAGCTACTCCCAACAGTCCAAGAAAGATACCTGCTCTCCCAGGAAGTTAATTAGTTTGGTCTCTAATTAGTCTGACCCCTTCTCAGCACTCAGTGTTGTGCCAACCGCTTTCTTCTGCATTATTAAGGCAGCAGAGCACCTCTGCTAGTGACAGTTCTTTGCTGATAAATGCTCGGGCAGCATTTCCCATGAAAGGGTAAGATACGACCCCTCTGGGGCAGGGCTAAAACAACAGACTTGACTTACTAATATTAACAAGTCAGAATTAACCAAGAGCTTAAATTCAAAGCTAACTGGAAGCCATGACAAGCCACAGATCAGGGCTGCTTCACATGCAAAGCACTACCTGCTGCTTCTCCATGGTCCCTACCAGCACTTCTTCACTGAGGACCCAGGGTCATTACAATACAATCAGTCAAATAGCTGCTGGGCACTATCCCTACACCAGAATTTAGAGACCAGAAGATTCTAGTCCAAGTTACAGGGAAGAAAATGCCTTTGCTTGGCAAAGAACCTGTACCAGCCTGAGATCAACAGCCCAAGAACATACCTGGTCTACAAACTGTAGCAAAACCCTTTCATTGAAGAGCAACAGTTGGACCTTGCCATTATTTTAGCTATTCTAGCTGTCATTCTTCCTCTCTCCTTCAAATATTTCATCTTGTTTGGTCTGGGTAACTGTCTGTCAGGGTCCCTTCTAGTCACAAATTTTTATCACTCCACCTAGGACAGATGCAGTAACAAAAGAATCCCAAGATGCTAGCAGTATGCTGAAGAAATCAGCCCTATTTCTCTCCAGAGGTGTTGTGTTTCTGCTTTGAGGAGACATCACAATTTGGACCACGTGGTCTGCCTCTGAGCTGAGGAAGAAGCCCTTAAGCTACCTGTTAGATTCTCTCACAGAAGAGAAAAACAAGAGGTGCTGCAAACACTGCTGCAGTTCAGGAAGATGCCAGTAAAGTTTGCAAGAGAAATCTGAAATTGGTATTATAGACTCCATTACTAGAAGGAACTTCTGAGTTACGCAAACCAAAGGACATTCTAACGTAACTGGGCTGATGTGCATCCCAGAAATCTGGGCAATCAAGAAAACTCCAACACAGGAAAATGGATGCAGTTACACCAACAGCTGGACAGAACTGGATCCAACAATTTCTTCAGCAGTGCTGTCAGGATAACATGTTTAGGAGCGAGTGAAATGTCCTTGATCCCAAGAGCGTATAGTCCATAAGTACAAGCTTGTACCTGTTCCTTGGCCTTTGCCAAGAGTTTGAGTCTAAGGTTGTAGCAGCTAAAGACTCTGCTCTCTCAAGAGCTAGCAGAGGACTCCTGCCTCATATTGTCCAAAGTTAGCATTTTTTTTCAAGGCAACCTATACAACATGAATTCAAATTACAGCACATGGTAATTAAAATTCTCTACAGTGAAAAGAAGAGGTTGCATGACAAGTGTCCTGAACATGCCCAATCCTCCCTCCCCGAGGAGTTTGCTGCCAGCACCCAGGGTCAATCTACAGATGGTGTAACTGAGGGCTGCTCCATGCCTTCCATGTGACCATGGGCACTGCCAGCTGATACCCCTGTTTGGCTCACAGTACCCTGTCCCCTTGGGAGCCGGTGGCCCTCACTGTGCCCTGACAACAAATGATCCAGCCATCATCCACCTGGGCCACTTGAACCATGCTGGGCAAATACTACTGTGCAACTAAGAACTCTTTCTCTTCTTTCCACAGAACATCTTAAAAGTATCAGTCCCCTACACTTGGTGAGACTCAAGATGAGAACTATGCTTTCTCACTGCTTGTGTCACTGGTTGTTTTTAAACCATGTTTTTGAAGCAGAGGAAGCAATTAACAGTCTATGATATCAATATGAGATGACAAAACTCTAAGCCACTAGTGAGATAGTTGTCCTTGAACTCTGTTCAAGGAAAACTAAAAGGTGACTGATTCCATCCACTTCTAAGGACTCGTTAAAAAAGCCACCTTCACTGGTAGATTAGCTGTATCCAAAGAAAAAAAAAGGGGAAAAAAGCAGTATCTGAAAGCAGGCAATGTGATATCCAGCTCCCTGACATCTTACTTGTTCATTTTCCTAGCATCTCAAGTTTTCAGCTAATCACTGCACTAGAAAAAAAAAAATCCAGCTATTTTCTTCTCAATAAACATTGGTGCACCAATTCAGCAGCATCTTGAAGTGATCGGAGAAGACACATACGGCTTCTCTTCATTCAGACAGTGCTGCATGAAAACTCTCAGCTCTCCTGCCTAGAGCAAGGGAAACCTCAGCTTTCTTCCCCTGACCTCTGTGGTATAAACAATACAAGGAAAGGGAAAGAAGGTGTTACAAAAGGTATGACATTGCATGAATCACATGGAAAAATTACAGGAAGTTAGTGTGGAGAAATACTAATTTATCAGACATTGGGTACTTCTGACTGGGTGGACTCTTACTGCAATAAGGAAGCACCCTGTCATACTAGTTACTGTTTGTCACTATCCCACACAGCGTGAAAGGGGTACGTCCGTCCAGCCTCACGTTGAGGATGACTGCATTTGGTCAGGAGACAAACATACTACCAATAATGGAGCAGAATAGGGGATATCAAGATCTTAGGAAAGACAATAACAAGGAGCAGACTATAGACCAATTCATTGTACTTGTGTATCAGAAAACCCTAATCCTGACAAAGATTGTTTCTTTATCTCACAGGGACACAGAGCTCCTTTCAGCTCTACAGACAGATCTTAGCCACAGGGCAGCTGCCTGCTGACATCCGACTTCCCTCAAGCTCCACAGGCTGAGAGCATTAAAGGCACCATCCCTCAAAACAAAACCACTACAGAATTAGTGGAGGTTTGCTTTTTGGAATTGCAGGCCAGTCCCATCCCTGTATGAATGTTTGTAATGTATACAGTAAATGGAGTACCTTGCAGCATGTGGAGTAATCACAAGATGTTAGTGCATTTTGGAATTTAACTCCCATAGGATGCCAAAAATGAGCATGAAAAATTTGCAGAGGGGAAAGGGATTGTATTTCATACTTCATGTGTGCGTATGAGTCAGAGAGTGTGCATTCAATGTGCATATTCAATGTCATATTAAAAATTTGACATTCGTTTATATTTCTGGTAAGCATTTTTTTTATTAATTATCATGACAATTTAGCTTGAATGACTATTTAAAAAAGAATTCTAAAAACAGAACACACACTTCTGTTTCAGAACAGACTAGTTTTTACAGCCATTTCATATTGCTGGGAAATTTATCAGAATCACTCTTACTGCATCATGTTTTCAGTATTCTAGGTGTTCTGTTTACATTTCTTCTGTAAACGGAAAGCTATGAAGGAAGCATGCTGTACTCCACAGCAGTTCACAGCAACGTTCCTTCGTGGTTTTGTATCATTAAAATAAAACACTCAAATTGCCCTGGCAACAGTTTCTTCTCATATGTGGGACTAACGGTTCTAATACCAGGCTAGAAATCTTATAAAGAGTGGGGTTTCTTGGAGAAGAGAAGTTTTCTCACATGTATCCGTGAGCTGTGAGCATGTCAGCCATGTACCTGGTGTTTGGGAGCTGCCACCCAAAGATGTCATGAATCACAACCACAGCTCTGTCTGTGCTTGCAGGTGGTTTGCAAACGTACGCCCTGATGTGCTCCACTTGTACTTCCTGCCCACAGCCCTCGTAGTCAAACCTGTCCCCAGCGCCACACGGGCAGGGCCTCGATTCGTTAGCCATCTCGGAATCTGCAGGAAAGCAAACTGGACAAACAGTAATGTAATCTATTCGCAGTAACAACTGTGATTGTGGGTCATAATCTTCATGCAGCCCCCACAGTCCCCTCCAGACAGACGCCCTTGATATTACAAGGTTAGAAGTAAAAGTTCCAGGTCTTTATTGTACATAGGCTCCTGGCACCAGCCCTCTCTCTCCGGCTGCCCCAATATTCGTGATCTCCAGGTCAGTCCGCATAAGTGCGGTAAGGCCAGAAGAAGGGCTTATGTCAGCCCGCCACTCCTAGCTTCGTGCCCGAGGCAAGCAAGCATGTGATAACGCTGTCTTACAGCTCCTGCTCACAGACTGGCACCCAGTAACCTCTTGCTGTTACTCCTGTGAGACCCCACTGTTAAGATGCTGTTTTTCTGACTATTTTTTCCCTCCAAGTTTTCATTGCATATGCCCCCTTTCCCTTCCTCTGTGAGGAATCCGAGGCTGCTGCTGCTTACGTGTGCTTTGCTGCTCCCCTTGAATCCTCTGCTGCCTACAGCCCTTTCCCAGGAAACACATCATTAACTGGCATCTCTCAATGTTCTAATAAATAAACTCAAAGAAGGTAAATCAGTGAAGGGTTTTCTCTAAGAGTTATGCACTATGTATACTGAACTGAGAACAGTCAGAGAAAGAGAGACATACACTGGTGTTGTGGATATAACCTACCCTCAATACATCACAGATATGTAACTTCTCTACAGGTATACGTTTCATAGGACAAATGAGAAGCTACTTCATTACTCCTTAAGTGAAGAGAGGTTCCCAACAAGTTTATGACCTAAAAGGTCTTCTCAGAAGGATCCCTCAAGCTCAATTTCCTGATCCTTTGAACTACAGATAGGCCACTTAAGCATATTTTCAATCCCAACTAATGTTGGTGCCACTGACCCTTCCCCCTCCACCAAGCAGTAGGTGTTCACACAGAGAGCCTATTTTCTACTCCAGTTTGTGAAGCTGTTCAGCCTAGCTCTGCCATCACTCTTTAACTGATGACAACAACACTGTCTGGCTATTAACAAGAGCTAGTTTCTCTTCCCATGTAAGTGCATGCACCGGAACGATATCCCTTGGCCTGGCTGGTCCCCTGGCTACAGTGAAATGCAGCTGGCAACGCTGCTGGCAATAAAAATCACATGCACTCTTCAATGCTTAACTATTTTTCATTAGTAGTATATCTTAATCCCTTATCCCCTTCTAGATGTACCAAACAGACCTTGAACACACTTCCAGTACTCACTCCCTTCTTCAATTTCTCGGCTATAAACATGCCACGTGGTCAGTGGTATTAAAAGCAAAACAAGAAAGCACTGTGAACAAAACAGATTACCCCAAATCCTGCCTCTTTACACCAGTTACACTCTTTTGACAGAGCGACATGCTTTGGGGTGACCCACAGAGAGGCTCCCAGCACCGAGAACTGGCTCCTTTTAAGGACACCTCTCAAGGGTGCCTTTTTTGAAGACAGTTCACCTCCCGACCTTCTGAAATCAATCACCACGTAACCTCCAAAAAGACACAGCTGGAGTTCAACCTGCCAGTTAGACTGACTGCAGCTCTGACAGCATTTACACTGAGGCAGAAGAACCTTTTTCTGCATCTCAGGCAAAGAAACAGCAGGAGATTTCAAACACACTCTGTGTAACTGACCAGACACAGACTGCCTCTCCTACTGCCACTCTTGCTGATTCTTTTCCTTCAGGAGCCCTTCCTCTGAGCAGTAAGCTGACATGAAATGCATTTCTGTTTAAGACTTCTTTGAAAATAAATCTGCTTAAAATTATATGTTAAAACACAAGATGTGTTTAAAGAAATATAGCACTTATTCCCAAGTTTCAATAAACAAGAACAACATGTTGCATTAGTTAGGTTTTTAAAAAAAACCAAACTTATCAACTTGTATAATGTTTACAAATTATTCATAGAAAGGGGTATATCTTCTTGTACTGCTGAGGCCACCCCGTCAAACGTACCAAAATTCATAGTATAATCTTCCTTTGAGTAAAGTGAATGTTTGGTAAAAATACTCATCAAACTGTCGTGGTTGATTTTCAAAAGTACCTAAGAACAGTTCACAGAAGGGATTAATAAAGATGCTGAGCAGACCATTAGAAAAACACTTGCTTCTCCCCACACCCCACAGAATTTGTCTGGCACAGCTAAAACACATTTAAAGAAAAATTGCAGGAACATAGAATTTCTAAAGTTGCTTATTAATTGAGTTCAAATTTTCACCTATATGTAATTCAATCATCACAAATTAAATGAGTAGAAGGTTGTGTATTTAGGACTGATTGTATTTGCAGTCTAGATCAGCTCTTAGCACTTGTAGTTGAGATCAGGTCTTCATTTTTGTGAAGCTTCAAATGAAATACAGCTCAAACTTGTTGCAGCACATGAAGACTTAACATACCAACTGCTCAGGTTTGATCTCCACCTAGGAAATCTGCTGCACTGCTATCTCTCTTGACTTTTCTTTCAAAGCTTTATGAAGTGTGAATTTCATCATGACTTTGAAACACCGAATGCCTTGCCTTTTTTTCACAAAATTACTCATGATACTCAGTTTTAGATAGTTTGTCAGATTTTATCAAGCCCACACATGACAGGTTTACAGCCCAGATCTGGTATTTCCCTTGCCTTGATTTACCCTTTCCAGTTTCCAGATTTAGGCTATCACATAAGTCCCCTCTATAAAATAAAACACAGTGGTAAAACAATTTTGACAAGACACAGTTTAAGCAGAGTCCAATCTGTGAGCTTCTAGTATTGAAGCCACAGCAAAACTGCATCTGTGCTGTTCTACAGTGGTGAGCCTGGGGACACAGCATCAACATGGAAATACATAACAAAGCTGTAAATGCTTCTCTGCTTTCTCCTTTATCCCTCTATTTATTCTTTCTATTGCTCAGAAACACCTCATCACCCTTTTCCCTACTTCCTCTATGGCGTGCCATGGAGGCGGCAACTCCTTGTCTTCTTATCCAGCAAGCTCTGACACTCAAGTGATAGGAGTGCCAGAAACAAAACTGGGGGGAAAAAAAGGTCTCAATAGTCCATACTGTAGCAGAGGCTTCTCCAACCTTTCGTGAGGGCCAGCAGTGCCCAAACAGCAGAAATTCTGAACTTACTAGTTTCTATCCTCTGAATGCTACTTCTTGAGTGATACATACTTGGGTTGCCTAAGGTGCGTCCCCTCTCAGATGAATTTTAGTTTCCTGTGTCATTTTTACATGATTTTGCACTATTTGGCCAATCAAGTTTAAGTAACAGAGAATTATGAGGAGATTAAATCAGCATTTTGGAACTAATACTGTTTGTCATGGTTAAAATTCCCTCAGGCAGCTCAGTATACCTCTATTTATATTTGCTTATATGAGAAAAAAGATCTTGCTCATGATGAGCAAGCATAAACAGAATACCTTCAGGGTGCAATTCAAATCGTGCTTCTTCCAACTCATTGGCTTATCAAGTTTTAATGATATCCCAAGGCAATCTGATTTTGCCATGTACAGGAGATAAACCGATAAACATTCAGTAGCGCAAACAAAGTGCAGGGTGTGACAATGTCGTATCACAACCAGGACTCCCTCTGAGTAACTACAGAGTCCTAAGGAGGAGGTGGCATTACACGTTTTATCATAACCCAGCAGTGCCTTGCTGCACACTGAGACAACGTTCAGCAGCTCTGCTCGCAAGAGCTTGCCACTTCCTAGGAAGCCAGGTTTCCTCTGATAGGGGTGTACCCTTACTGTAGGATTTGACAGAGACCTTACAGTCTTGATTACTGCAGTTACAGCAAATTCCCTTCCAAGTCTTGACAATCAAGGAGAGGGGCCCCACCTCGTGGACGTTTACTGGAGAGACTGTGGCTGCGAAGCTGTTAAATACAGTGCTTCTAATGCGGTGCTGGAAAGCTACAGTATCAGATCTTGACTAACTAGAATTATGTCTAAGCTGAGCAGCTGGGGGTTATGCACAAAAAAACCTCTCCTTTCTCTCTCTGGAGGCAAACCATCCTTTCCTTTCCACAGGTGTGAGAAATCCTGCCTCAATACGGCTTTTAAAGACCTGGAGGAAAGTTGACACACTGCTTGCACATTGAAGAAGGGGAGCACATTGAGGCAGAGGGGAGCCAACTAGGATGACCAGCCAACCAAGCCCAAGAACAATTTATCAGAGGTCCCAAAACCCATGGCACTCATGGCCACATGCTGCAAACATCAGGAAAGCCTGGATCCCCGGTGTGGCTGGAGACACCCTGTGGCAGTCCTGATGACCCAGGCTCAGTGCATGTGGAAAAGAGTACAGGCAGGCTTCCACACCTACTCTATAAAAGCTGTTTACACAACTCACAGCTCAATCCCACCCATGCTATCCTACAGCTAGAACACCCAGCTCACTAGCTTCATCTAAGGAAGCTCCCCACTGAATGCTTCTTTTAAAGAAGCTATACAGTATTTGGGAAAATAAAACAGAAGAAAATTGCTGCGCATGCAATCTGTGTGTAGCCTGCTTCAAGCAGGTTTTTAACAGCAATCATGCAACTGGCTTTTTTCACTTCAGGCCAGGCTACAGCAAACAGTGCTTTCCCTGCTCCCTCAAATTTATATTTTCCCAATTAGCAAAAGCTTCATCTTACTTGGCCCCTTGTCACCTACAAGAATGATGGCATCGCTTTCACAAACCCATAAGATCTGGAGGATTCTTCTGAGGTCATGAAGGCCCAAAGGGGACAAGGGACAAGGACCTGAACCTTGGGGTATACAGGAATGCTGCAGGATCAGAGCCTGGATGTTTGGCCACACAACATACAGCTATTGAGCCGCTATGGCCACTGAGGGACACGGGCTAACATGGACTTGAGTTGCCATGCAGAGTGCACCAGGTCAGCCTGGGGAATCTGGGGGTCAGAGGAGGTTAGAGGTTTAAGGTGCCTCTCTAAGTCACCTCATCTACCTACTGTGGTACAGGGCAGCTTCTAAGACACGTGGTACTGCTCAAGGCTTCACCCTGAGGGGTTCTGAAACTCTCCAAAAGAGATTCCACCACTTCTCTGGGTTGGTTGCGAAACATACTCCCCTCCTCTGAGCCAGGCCCTTCCCCTTACGCCTGCTGCCCTCTCACCTTCCCCCGCACCTGCCTGACAGGGCACCCTCCACCGTCCCCACGGTGAACGAAGGCGGCAGCAGTCCGAGCCCGCCTCAAACCCCCGGCCTGGCCAGCCCCGGCCCCGCCGGCCTCCAGCCGTACGCTGCCGCTTTCCAGCCTCTTTCTCTCCCAGCGGCGCCCAAGCCGTACCCCTCCGCGGGCAGCGCGGAGCAGTGCCGCCGCCGGCTCTCGCTCGCCTCAGGGCGCAGCTGTTTGTGGCTCGTCGTGTCGGGGTTGCGCCCGCAACATGCGGCCCACCCGGTACCAGGCGTGCGAAGGGCGGCGTTGGCTGCCGGGATCCGGAGTGGGAAGGACTCTCGGTCGCAACCGGTGCCCGCCTTCAGGCACCTCTTCGCCGCGGGGGAGGGGAGGAGCGGGGCGGGGGAAGAGAAAGGCGGCCTCACGGACCGGGGCCACAGAGAATCGACCTGGGGTAAAGCGCGAAGATCCGACCTCTTCTGGAGAGGCGAGGCCTCCCCGCGAAAAAGGGGAGGTGGGGGGAATTGGTGTCACTTCTCCAGGCACCCTTGTACCGTCCAAAACCCAGCTTAGAGTCGCAAAGCACAAACAGAGAGGTACTTTAAAGCACATATGCACACACCTATTTTCCCTTTGTCCTTCTGTCTCCGTGTCAGAGGGAATGTTCCTCAGCAGCATACGGTTTGTATAGTGCCTCCAACTTCCTAGCTTCGCACGGCAACATTGCTTAGTGTACTGGGTCTGTTGAGGTATGCAAACGATACCGTGACTGTATAGCGACACCGACTGAACCGCCATGTGTAAAACTGCTGAACATTCCCCGTACCAAAGGGAAAGTCATACCCATGAAGGTATCTGGCCTTGATTTGTGGCTACGTTAAAGAGCCCGCAGGGTAAGAAACTGACAGGTGGTGTAAGACAATAAGAGGGCATATGGGTCACTTAGAGGACCTCTGAGGAAACACAAGGTGGCAATTGATCACCAAGGCAATTAAATTTAAAAAAGGAATTTAAAAGACAAGGTCAACAGGTCAGCCAAAAGGTCAGCCAGTGGAGTAAGAGTAAAAAGAGTAAACAGGGATGTTTACAGTTGTTTATATGTTGTGTACTTATGAGGGGATAGGGGTGATAAAGGGGAAGAACTTGCAAGAGGAACAAGGGATCTAATGTAAAGCAAATAATATAATCAGAACTGAGTGTTGCCACCAGTTTCCCAGTCTTGTGCCTGATCACCAGAGTTCGGATCAGAATGGTAAACCCCCTGTTTCCACAGCGCTCATGCCTGAGTTACTGCTCCAGCTGAGGGGGGGCTTGTTATGTTTTACTGAGGCGTTCATGAAGGAAGTGCCCTTCTCAACATTAATTGCCAAGCGAATACCTGGAGCTTGCTGCCTAACAACATCATTCCTTCCTAACTCCTTAACGTAGTCAAATGTTTATTTCATACATGGGAAATTCTGTTCAGTACAGCAATATATGAGAGGCAAATGCTTTGTAGTTAATAATAAAAACCAATTGCCTGTATGAAAAACCAGGCTATTTCCATGTTAATACCCATGACCACTAATCATATCAAAATACTTGGGTAAAGTCAGGATGAAGTCATTATCACTAGAACAGACAAATGGATCACAGAATCACAGTACAGTAGGGATTAGAAGGGACCTTTGGAGATCACCTAGTCCAACCATCAGTCCAACACCACTATGTCAACTAAACCATGTCCTGAAGTGCCCGATTTACACATATTTTGAACGCATCCAGGGATGGTGACTCCACCACCTCTCTGGGCAGCCTGTTCCAATGCCTGACCACTCATTCAGTGAAGAAATATTTTCCTAATATCCAATCTAAACCTTCCCTGGCACAACTTGAAGCCATTTCTTCTTGTCCTATTGCTAGTTACTTGGGAGAAGAGGCAAACAGTCACCTGACTAAAACCTCCTTTCAGGTAGTTGTAGGGAGCAATAAGGTCTCCCCTCAACCTTCTCTTCTCCAGGCTTAACAACTCCAGTTCCCTCAGCCACTCCTCATAAGACTTGTGCTCCAAACCTTTTATCAGCTTTGTTGCCCTTCTCTGGACTCGCTCCAGCACCTCAATGTCTGTCTTGTAGTGAGAGGCCCAAAACTGAACACAGCACTCAAGATGCGGCCTCACCAGCACCGAGTACAGGAAGACAATACTTCCCTGATCCTACTCACCACACTATTGCTAATACAATCCAGGATGCTGTTGGCCTTCTTGGCCACCTGGGCACACTGCCGGCTCATGTTCACATCCCCAGGTCCCTTTTTGCCAGGCAGCTTCCCAGCCACTCTGCCCCAACCCTGTATCGTAGCTTGGGGATTAATTTCATTATGACAAAAGAGCAGGAACCAGCACAATTAATATTGATGCTGTAATGCAGAATAATGATGCAAATAGAAAGCAAGATAAATTCAAACATTTTTTAATGCCTAATCTTCCTTCAGTCCAACTTTGATTTCACAATTTTATGTAAATCTTGTAAAAAGGAATTAAGAACTATAAATTAAAATTTTCTTATTTTTGTTTGTGACAGTTTAAAAAACCGGATAGTTTTATCCATGAAAATTTTCTTCTCTAAAATTTAATTAAATCAAATACTGATTTTGAAACCTAGTGCTACTTTATGCTTTTGTCAAATAAATAATTTGATCCAATCAATCATATCCTTTCTGGCTTCTTCGATGTAAGGTTTATCAACAGGTTTCATATCTTCTGGCTTCAACTGTGCAAACCCATGAACTTGTCCAGGATAAACTTTAATTTTATATGCAACTTTACAGTACTGTTTCAACTTCTCCTCCAGTAAGATGATCTGTAAAAGAAAGAATTTTTCAATTATTTTTTTTTTTTTTTTTTTTAATTTCTCAAGCTTGCTGTTTCTCATATCATTACATTGTTGTCTTTTTTTCAACTGTCACACTGGAAACAGGTTCTGTTGCTCAAAAGATGAGAAAAACCCTCTTTGGAATGTAAGAGTGAAGTGGTTTTTAGAAGTATGAGTACATCTGAGATGGTTTGGTAAATCTCAGTGCCATAAAGGAACAGGTGCGTTTCTATTCAGAGACTTAATATGGGTTGCAACCTAATTTTAAGCTCTGATCTTGAGATAACATATTCCGTAAACCTTAGTAATTCTCAGTCCAAAATATTTTGATAAGATTAGTAATAGAGTTTAAGAAAACACAGGTTCAGGATTTGTTTGGGGTTTTTTTGAGTTTACTGTCTGTAACAAAAAGACACTGCTCCTGCACGGTCTCTTGATAATAAGTACTCACATACTTACACACAGAATGTTCCTCATATGATTATGTACCTGTATGCATATGCAGACACATTTTTGTGCTCCTTTCCATTAAAAAGGAGAATGATAATTTATTTTGCCCCTGCAAGCTTAATTCTACCCATTGTGCAGATTAGAGACAGTGCTGTAATTTATTTCATGTTCACTTTTTTTTTTCACGGAGCTTTTTGTTGCTCAGTGCACAAAACAATGTATTCAAGGATTTATTTATTTTTTTAAACACAGGAATTTTTCTTACACAATCAGAGCAGATAGCTCAGAGAAAAAGTTTCAGGAGAAAAGGTACAGTTTCAGTGGAAAAAAATGTTTTCATTTTTGCCCCTGGGAGAAAGACACTTTCACCATAAAGAAGGGACAGTGAGTGAAGGATTTGTTTTCCCATGCAGAGCAGGCACAAATTTGAGGTACAGATCAACATGCTGAATAGAACAGTCAGAAGTGCTCCAAGCTGCTGCGTACCCAGTGCCCGCTGCCAGGTCCCCAGTTAGACCCTACTCCAACACAACCACCTGTGCGAGAGGTGGCACGTTAACCCCTGTCACTGAAAGGAAAGATTCACGCACAGAAGAGGGCACCAGTTTCCTGCCCCAGAATTTATCCAGCCTCTCGGATATGCTTACGGCAGGGGCTATATCAGAATATGTAGATGGCAGCCAGGAGCCAAGACAGGGTTCACACGTTGTCACTGTCCTGCTTAAAATTTACACCCACTCTCCTGACACGGGATCATTTTGCCTTCTTGTACCAAAAGCAGTTAGTCACTGCTCCACATCAGTGGAAAGCTCAGCTACTGGGCTGAAATTATTTTTTTTTCCATTCAAAGTCCAAATTCAATGGTTTAACTACCAGTTGCCTCAACCACAGCAGTAATACCCACGTTCTTGGCATATTTGGCCCGTACCAGTTCTGTCTCCCCGCCCAGTTTCACACTCTGCTTGTCCAGCCACTCAGAGACTGGAGACCTTAAAGCATTTCTCACTTCAAAAAACCAGCTTTGAATAACCTGAGCAAGATACATGGGAAGTTAAAATACAAGCAAAACAACCCAGCCTGCCTGATTTTTCATATCTGAAAACAGTTTCTGACAAGCCACAATTTCTGTGTAGGATAAAAGAATTATGGGAAAAGAAGAATCATTGCCAGTACACAAACTTACCTGATCGTAAGAAATAGTGTGGTCTTTCTCACCAAAAATGAAAAATGTGGGATTTAGTAAATTGTATCTTTCTTCAGAGTCCCTAATTATTCCTAGAACATATTTGAGAAACAGGCTGCTGTTAGTGAGGTTAACACTCTTGCAAAATAAATGGCAAATTAAAAGACAAAAACTGTATTTAGGCTTACTTATTAATTTAATCTTTTTTATATGAGAACAGTTTCTATTCCAATGGAGAAATAACATTGTAACATATATTTCCCCACTCTCCAAGCACTAAAAAAGCCAGATTAGTAAATTTATGTGCAGAAGGAAAGTTTTTGTTTTGTTTTTTTCTGGAATCCACCATTTTTACATTTTGATCCCAATGCAGCTTACTGCTGCAATAATCATAATTACAACCTGCAACTCACCTTTGAGTTGAGTATTCATAAAAATTGTTACAAAGCAGTAACTAGACTTAAAAACTACACATAGTTGTGTGAGTCCATACAAATTTTCATGTATTCTACACTACCATAGAGGGACACCCCAGCGGTTAATTGAGGATTTTTCAGCATCAAGTGATGTACTGCCATTCCACCCCAGGAAAACCCAACGATACCAATCTTCTTTGCACCGCATTGTTCCTTTAGATACTTCAAGACAACATCAGCTTCCCTAAGACATATAAACAAAAGTAAACTAAGGAATCTATTGCAGAATCAGTACTAGACAATTTAAGAAGTAAATTAAAAGAGACACATGGATTTTTCTGCATCTGCACCCCCAATCACTTAAAACACAGAATACATAAAACCCCCCACATTTCAGCTCAGAGCAGTGGCTTCTATTCTTAAATGGGAGTTATGGTCTCTGGTCCTAAGTAAGGGAAGGACAGGTGTAAGTACTTAAATACTTACCCAAATTGTGACCTGCTCCTTTGTTTTCAAAAGAAGCAAATTTTAAATTGAATCACTTTGTCTAGGACAGGACAACTAAAGACAAGACATATCTGCAAGTAGAACGACATCTTGCATTATGGATTGCAGGAACAGTTAAGCTTCACTGTGCTATCTCTACAGAGTCCACCTATTTAGATAAAGATTTATGTGGAGTGTGTCATTCCTGTTGCATGAGTTAATATTAAAATGTCCTACCAAGCCCAGATGCAGTAAGACTATACCGAAGTAGCAATTACTCAAAATTAAACTGTCAGTACCTATAATGTTTTAAAAGACACAGGTATTGCATGAGATATAATGCAAAAAATATGCAAATTGGTTTTAGTGTAGGCCAGAGCAGGTAATTTTTATTATTTTTAATTGCTAATATTTTAGGTCTCACTAGTTCTATCTTTATTAACTACAAGGTTTAAAAGTAATTTTAAATGCAGAGTGCATATACTAATAACTCTGTTTTCAAATATTATGCACATTACTATGGTCATTGCAGGCTTGGTTAGGCTGACAGAAAAGCAGTACGAGAGTGACACATTCAGGAGGTGGTGTCCTAAGCTGTAGAATGTGTGCTGTGAATGGATGAGCTTTGGAAGGGTACCAAGTCATGGCTGTGTTTCATTCTTTGTGTTCTCAAAGAGCAGTGGATCTGACCAGGATGGCAGCAACAAATGAACCCTCGAAAGACAGCACAGGCAGGTCTTTGAGATCCTGGTTACCACTAGATCTCAAGTGCCCACATATCTGCTCATTCTTTGGAGAAGGATTTCATACACATTTTGGTCAGGGGTTGGATTAGATGACCTTTAAAGGTCCCTTCCAACCTAACACATTCTATGATTCTATGATTTGTCTTTTCAAAAAAATTCAGTCACAGCTTCTGCAACCATGTGGTCAAAAGCTTTGGTGAGAGTTGTTGAGGCTAGGCTGTGTCTGCTGGGTCCTCTGGAAAGGGACAGGTGAGTATTTATGGCTCGAAAGGTGATAGCTGAAGAATAGAGTGTCACTGCCTCGCTACCATCGTCTGAAGCTTTAGGATGTGGTGACAGATGAAGAAACTGTGATGCCTCCCGTAATTCAGGGAAGCCTTGTTACAGGCACTGCTGGGCTCTACAGAGAGTGATCAGATGTACCCCGGGTTTTGTGCAGTCTTGTAAATTTTGATCTAGTGTTGCTCAGCAGAGTTTCATCTGCACCTATCATTATCTGCAAGGCAGAAAGCAAGATGGGCAAGTAGCACTTAGCAGATAACACAAGCGCTTATGGAAGAGTTTTCCTCCTTATCTTGTGGAACTGGAGGCAGAATCAGCACTTGTGGGCGACAACATTGAGTATTTCATAACCTGTGAAACACTGGTTATGAGCCTGTGTGGCCAGTATGACGCAGTTAGGAAAGGGCCCAGGAAAACAAGACGGGGACAGTAAGCAGAGTAATGGACAGAGCAGATGATCCTTTCCAAATCCCAGCAAGGAAAGTGCCCAGAGCCCCAGAAGAACTTCCCAGAATAAGCAGTTGTGTGTGTGCAGCCAGCTTGCCCTGCTGTGAGGTGTCACTTTTAACATTTCATACAAGTTTCCCTTGTTGGATGAACACTGGAAACTCTTTTAAGTACAAATATGTCTCTTACTTGTCTACTTTCATAGGATCATGTTCTTTCATCCAGTCAGCAAAGTCACTCCAGTGATCAGTAGTTTTCCAGGGGTCTGTCCCCTTGAAGAAGTCTGGGCAGATGGTTCTGTGTGAGACACGGAATCAAGTCAACTTTCATGTCCAGGTGGAGAGAATCTGTGGACGTCTAAATGTCTCCCAATGTATTTTCTACTCTGGAGTGCACATCTACATGGTTACTATCTGAATCATATTCTACTCCTCCTGTTTTGGCAATCAGCAGAGCTAAAAGCATATGCCTGTTAACCTACCCCCCAGCCAACCAAAAAAACCCAAACCAAACCCAAACCTAACCCAAAACAAAACTCTACAAATAAACCCTCATCATTTCCTTGGGGATGAAGTGACCCTCATGGTTGTATATAAACATATATATATATCTTTGCTAGTAAAAGCTAAAGCAACTGTTGAAAAGGTTTGGTTCTGAAAAGCTTATAGAACTTGAAGACAGATACCAATATTTATCTTCTAATCAGCCACACTGCCACATAAAACACAAGCACTGTCACTCCGTGACTCTGCTTGTGGCTTTGAGCTCAGGTAGCCATTTTTGATGGGTCAATTTTAGGAGCTTTGGTGGCCTCATGGGAACGTTTTGTCCTTTTGTGTTCTGATTCATTCAGGCTGAAATGGTACAGTTGCCCTGTGTGTATGGGAAACATCACATGCTACACTTAGCTTTGGGTCTGGTCATCTATCAGTGCGTTTAAGAGGAAGCTAGAAAAGACAGTTGCTTACATGTATCCATGACCAGCAATTAAATCAACTATGTATCTGATGTCTGGGAACATCCATCCAAATATATCATGAATCACAATCACAGCTTTGTCTGTGAAAAAAGATGGTCTACAAACATATGCCTTGATGTGCTCAATTTCTACTTCATGTCCAAGGCATCCATAGTGAGATCTTCTTCCAGTATCATATAGAAAAGGATCAGCCATTTGGAAAACTAAAAACAGAAGGAAAAAAAAAGCAAAGCAAGAAAGTCAAAATAATTTGTTAACACGAATTATTAAGGGCAAATGAAGGCAAATACGATCTGCAGAAAGTAGTTCAATAACTTCTGTAAATAACACTGACAGCCTTGTCCGAAAGGAGAAGCCAGAAAAAAGCAATATTCCCATGCAGAACACCTCTTATTCCATCACGTGTCATTAAGCTGAGAATGAAGAGAAACACTAACAGCAAAGTTATAAAGTGACAAGCAACCTGCACACGTAGGTCCTGACTGTCACATCACATTAGCTTTGCTCCAAAGCACCATGGCTTCAGATGTCACCCTCCCCCCAGACACGTGTCTTCATGGGGAATCCCACTCTGGTTTTTTCTGAGTTACGTGGTGGGTAAGGACCACAGCATTCAGCTGCTATGGAAAAGTATAGTGTGCAGTCCTTCTCCCAGTGCTGGATCTGCTACCCACTCTGTGCTTTTGGTAGCAGCATCACAGCTGTTTCAGGAGACAAGGTATCAGGTGCAGTTGGTGAAGGACTGCAGCATTGATTTGTGTATTAGATTCCAATGCTGTGGGCCCACGTGCCCTTGAAAGGGATTGCAAGAAAACAAGCAGATACACAAATCTCATCCAAAATATGTGAGAGCATGTGGGTTTGCCCCTTTCCCAAAAATAGCAATTAAGACAATGAGCCAGTAGCCGTGCTAGAGAGATTGAAGTCCAGAGTCGTTCTGGCTCTCTGTGTAAGGAGCTTGCAATGGACTCTGTGCCAAAAGGAGGATGTGATCCTGTAATTAACAGTAACATTATAATGCCTTTATACAAGGAGCCCAATTAAGTCTGCAGGGGCAGTGTGAGTAGTAGCATTTCCTAGCCGTGCGCTGACTTTGAAACTCTCCTTGGGGATGCGGTACACAGACAGCTGCACAGACATTATAACTGCCTCCACTTGGTCATTTCTACATCAGCCTATTATTCCTGTTTGCATTGCAACATGTACTTCAGAAAACTATCTAGTCTTCATGGAAACACAGCAAATTCTGGTAAAAATATACACCTTCATCAGCTTTCCATTAGCCACACCAGCGGGGAGCTAGGTTTCACTGAGTAATGGGAAATTCCTCCCTAGGCAGTGTGGACACATTTGGAACGATGGTGCACACAGACTGAAGAACAGCCAGTCAATGCCACAGAAGCTCACCCCTTGCTTGAGCTTTGCATGACACTTCTCAGCTTGCATGATTAAAACAGGCTCGTTAACAGCATCCAAATTTTATGTGCATTTAGACCGCTTTACACCCAGGATATTCAGCCTTCCCGATGTGCAGAGACACTGTTCTTCCTCATCCTCTCCCAACTCTGGGGCTGCTGTCACCACATCGGGCAGGGCCACCAATGAGTTTGAGCAAATATGCTTGACTACAGCTGGAACCCCTGGCTGATAGAGTGAAGCGTAGAGATATAGGAACGGGGCTAATGTGGCTTTACTGCAGGAATCAAGCTGCTTCAGAAATAGCCATGAGGTGGATGATCTCACACTGTGAGTAATCCCCTGCACTGGTAACTGAGAGCCGATTACATCTCTTAATTGTTCTCCCACCTTTCTCAACATCTGATTGTCAGGGTTGGTGCTAGGAAACATAAAGTAGCCTGGTCTTCAGGTCTAAAAAGTCCATTGCTTTGAAACTGTATGATAGTGGAAGTTGTACCATGTATGGGAGAGTACCTCCTAGTTTAAGCTCCCCATAACGGGCATGAAAGTGTCTGGTTATGCAAAAGCACTTCCTACCTCCATTTTTTTTTTTTTTTAAACCTATGATAAATGAGCTTGTTGAGGTGCAAGAGACTGCCTGGAGAATTCACAGGCACTTCCAGAGACAGCTGACACCATGGCTTCTGAGACGGCGCCAAAGCCTTGCCCAGCTAAGGTCATTTGTTCAGAAGGGCACAACCTATGGTGTCCCCTTCAAGGAAGCCGTGTTTAGAAGGCATTAAGCTTTGCAATAGCAGCGAAACAGCCTAACGCCTATCTGTTGGTTGCTTCCCAGAAATCATTTCTTTGGCCTATCTTGATTGATGCCTAGCCAGCTGGCTCTCCTCCAGGCACCATGCTGTGGAGAACATTAGTAAACAGTCAGCCACACCTGAACTGCTCGGAAGTCTTTGATGGGATCCTGTTCAGTCAGAAGCTCTGTTTCTTCCCGCCCGATTTGTCCCACGCAATGCGGTGTGGCAAAGCAACAAGGCAGGATATTTCCTACCTGTCCTGTCTCACCTCATTCCCTCTTCCCACCACTGTCATCCACTACACTTTTCCTTTTCCTGCTTTCCCCGTGGCATGGTTCCAAGCAGGCAGTGTCTCACCTTTACACTCCGCTCCCCGTCACTGAGCTGCAGCGCAGAGGAGACGCGGGACCTGGCACAACGCTGGGAACAGGGGAAAATCTGACTGCTGCTAACAGGGAAAACAAGAGTGATATCCACAAGTCTTCCTTCTGTTTGTTAAGAGAAGGCCTTCTTATAGCTTCTCATTCTCACCAGTGGTTCTGCTCTTCATGCCATTCAGCTTTCACGCAAGGAACATAAAAACTGGGGAGAGTTATTTCCTATAATCACAAGACAAAAGTGGGCTCCCTCAGGTGCTAGGGCAGACCCAAACTATGACAACTTTTGAAGAGCAACAAATCACATGGTTAAATCCTGCTAAGTCTTACTTTTCCATAGGAAAAAACAAATCCCTGCTTGGAAGGTGGGGACAAAAATAACTAAAAAACCAATCAGGTAAAATGGAGGCAAATGTAGCCCTGAGGATAATCCCCACTTCTCAGAAAGTGAGGATGAGCACATGCTGCACTGTTTGGCAGGACCTTGGACTAGTGATGCCAAAATGTGACATCTCTGACGTTTTCCTGGGTCCAGTGATAACATTTCAAACTCCAGTGGTAAGTGCTCCAATGGACCAAACAAGGAAAAGAATGGGAAATTATTACCGTAAGCAAAAGAAATTTTTATGGTCCTTTAATGTCATCTTGCTCCTGATGGACATAAAATTATTACCAATGTCCTCAAAACTATTGCTGTGCCATGGCTTGCCACAAGCATTCCAAATGAAATCCAGTCTTTCCCAAAGTTGACACCCTTTATCTCACTTGATCTGCTCCCTAACACCTGTCTTTGTCCATTTTTTTACTGAAACCACAATAAAAGTCTGGCTTTAAAGGAAAAAGTTTTGCTGAATGTTTTGTGCCTTTTCAAAGCGCTGTATCTAATGGCTTAGCAAATTCAGATTTCTCCCTTTCAAAACAGTTAAAAGTAGTTAGCCTTCCTCTGCTGCCAACTCAGTCTTTGTGGACCAGTTTTCCATCACATACCTGGAGAACAGGATCCTGTTTTAGCCCCGCTCGCACCTTCTGCTCAGAGAGACACCAGCTAGATTTCTCTAAACACAAGAAGAAGAAAACCAGGTCTGCTGACAGTTTTGCTCTTAGCTGCTGCCCATCCAGTTTCCAGGTGCTCTCCAACTCTTCTGCAGGCTTTGGGATTGGGAGGTGGGGAGGAGAGGCTTAGCACAGGAGTCATCCCAGCCGGAAGGGGTGGGACAGAGCGTGCGGAGAGGCAGGGTGCAGCAGGCTCCGCATCAGTTGCCTGTTACGCCACCTTCTACTGTAGGTATTGTTTAAGGGGTTTAGAGAGCAAGACACACACAAGCACTATATTCCACTTCTGGTTTTCATTTCTCTAAATATGCATGATTCCCAACAAAATAGCATAGGCAAGTTGAATCAAAACTTCTGAGTGTTGCTATCAGCACGCTTTGGTTTCCCGGGAACACTTCCCTTGCACACCTGCACACTGCAAAGCAAATGGGGGTTGTGATGCAGCCAGTCAAGACACTGCAGAATCCTTGGCCCTCAGCGTTTCTGGCTGAGAAATTTAGCCTCAGTGGTGCATTTGTTGATGCAGCGTTAAATTCGCAGATGCATTTTCTTACAGTATATTAATACACTTTTATTGTGCATAAGAAATGTCCATAATGCCATTTCTGCCCAAATGAGATTAATCTGCCCAGGCAAACCTGCGGTATAAAGAAAAATAATTGTGGAAGCCTCCCTAGTACGCAGATTAAACGTATACAGCCACACCCACAAGTATTCCCAACGAGTCCAAAAATGTTCCAGGTTATTTTTGATTAGACTTGCTTTCAACAAGTTAGAAACATCTGAGTCTGAGCTGGTTGTTATTGATGGTGACTCGTTGAAATTTTCCATTCCTATTTCCATAATGGCCTTGTATGAAAAGCATTAGCTTAGCCCTCAGGCTGAAATAGCTTCTCATTTTCTCTGTGTGTGGATGTGGTTGGGGTGTGTGTGTGTGAGCGCATGCATGTTGGGGAGCAGGAAGGAGAGAGACAAGAAAGCTCAAAGAAAATTATGATGTCAGTTCAAGTCAAAGATCAAGCAAGAAATTTTGATCCTAAGTGTATAGGACAAGTCCCACAGTCACTCTGTAGATGCTCAGCAGTAGTCTGTGTGGTAGTGACTGCTGGGTAGTCTGAGGACTATGTAAAACAGGTGATGGGTGGATTCCATTCATCAAACTTGAGACCTTTACAATGAGGACATCTACATGTCAGCGAGCTGTCTACACTCCCACAGTTGTCATCAAGATTTAGGTGTGATTCACATTCTATGGGTATCTTCTTTAGAATGAAGTGGATAGTCCCTGACATGCCACCAGCTCTACCGATCAGGGAGTTTAATGGCAGCCTGCCCACCTAGTGCAGGTGCATCATCACTTGGACAAGGTGAGTTCCACCTCTGTGTGCTGTGGGAACTACATGCAACTCAAAATTAAGGTTTGTCATGACCAGACAGATGGTGTTTGTCCTGTTGTACCTGTCTGTACCTTTATGCATCAGGATTATACAAGAAACCATTAAAAAGATTGCTTGTGTTGCAAGGGAGGGAGTGGGGAGACTTCACTGAAAAGATCCAGTTTATACTTTTATATTAATGGCATCTTGCTTGAGCTTGTCTAACCCCACGGAGGGGGCGGGGGGCATATTGCACTCAGACTCACAAGCCTTAAGTGCTGTCTTCCTGTCTTGCACCCCCAGAACTTGGGACCATCCAAGCTGCGGTCTCCTGTGGACCAGATTGGGTCAGCAGAAGCAGACATCTGAGCGCACACGCATCTCGTGACTGTAAACCCTATCTTTGTGCCCAGCCTCTCTAATTGAGGGTGTCTAGGGTGAAAGGAGAGCGAAGGACACGCTCTGCTGTACTGCAAGCCTTTGCCTGTACACCATGACTGTGTTTGACCTGCAAACCCTAAATCATTTAGATCTCACACACTTGAAGAGACTGTCTCTTTCCCTGTAAGGCATAATCACCTCTGCAATGGAGTTAGGGTTATGGAGTTAATTCATTGCACCTATATGTTTCATACAGTCTCAATCAACTTATACATTTATTTTTAAGCCTGCTGTGAACATCTCTAATTTTAGGGTTTTCAAAAAAAAGAAAAAGGAAGAAGACAGATGAGGGTTGGAATGAGCACAGCAGATTGACACAGTGGTCAAATTTCTCCTCCACCTAAAACACACCCTCCTGGGTTTTGTTTGTTTTTCCCGAAGGTTTGCACCAATACTCCCCCAGTTGCTCCTCCTGGTTTTAAAGAAATGGGCATGGAATAAAACCCCAAAGTAAATCCTCCCAGCTGTTGACTGCATTTTTAGCTGTAAATGTTAACATAAGAAACAAGATCCTAGGATGTGCAAGCCTGCTGTCCAGAGGCAAAATAGAAAGGTATTCTCAGCCAGGCATCTACTGATGGATAAAAACCCACGAAGGCAAGTATTCTGCTGGCATCTAGAGCAGAAGTGAGAGAGTCCAATGGAGACAGCAATGGACAGGCTTAAACATGTCCCATTTATCATCACCTGGTACAGTATTTGGAGTGTTGCTGTAGCAACAGACTTGTCAGAAAGTTGAAATCATTACAAATTTTGTATTTATGTTGTGAAAAGCCTGTTCGAGGCACCTGTGATGAGTGATGCTCCGCGTGCAGCCGAGAAGCTGCAGCTGATGGTGTGGCTCCTTTCCCTCTCCTCTTGCACGGGTGCCATGGCAGCAGCTGCCTTGTTAAGGGGTTCCCACCGCAGAGGGTACCTTGTGAGGAGCCCGTGGAGAGGATCTGGGGGAGGGTTACCAGAGCAGTACGGTGGGATGGGGTCGGAACAGCTTGGCTCTGTGGGGACAGCTGTAATGCCAGCGTACACAGCGCCTGCCCCGAGAGCAAGTGGCATCCTTTGAGGCTTGGGTGGCTACAGGAGGGGGGCACAGTCCCTCTCACATAACTTCATTGAGAAGAGAGGGGCTAATTAGTGGGCTTTTAATTTGGAGCTGGGTTTGGGGCTTTTGTTTCTGGATGTTATTTTGATTCCTTTCCCTCTGTTCAGTAAAATGCTGTGCACCTAAATGTACCTACTGTCATCACTTGGGAGTGAAGAAATAGAGTTTAACAAATCCCATTTAATTTTCCAGGTTTCTGGCTCCAGGGTCCAGTCAGTGGTTGAATAAAGACCCTTGGAAATCAGGCCAGCTCTTCTTACTGAAAACCAAGGCCCAACAGGAGGTTTGGATGTACAGATACTTTCACTGCCAACAGTGGGAAACGAGTCTCACACTTAGAGTTTTGCTCCTTCGCATCTACCTAGCAGGACAGCCTGGAGTTCATGGCTGCCTTTGCCTGCAGCACTGAAAAAAAAATCTCCAGGAATTTTCTGAGCTGGTTAGTAGTGAGCCATATGCCTGCTCTTTCCCACGTGTTCCCGTAAGCCTGAGAAGAAAGGCTCCACATCCTCCCCTCTGTAGGAGTGACCTTATCTGCTCCATTCAGTTCCATGTTCCCTGCACTCAGCATATCACCCACTGTTCCTCACAGGTCACCAGGGTCTGGGGCCATTGACACTTCTTTGCTATTAATTTCTGCATCTCTTGCCATGCTCCCACTCCCCAGGGAATTTATTTGCTGCTAAAAAGAACAGACCAAATCTGTTGTCATCTCTCCCCTTTGGCCACCTCCCCCTTGCTTTGCACTCTATTTCTATCTATTTATTCTAAGTCACTGGTGTCATCTGGTTTCTGGTCATCCCTTTTAATGTCCCTCAGCATCATGTTTTTCTTTTTGGGTAGGCTAGGGTCAGTTCTCAAAGCATACAACTCCTTTTCTCCCAATAATCAAAAGAATGGTTCTGACCCAGGGACAGTAGGATGATGTGCAAAAAAATACTTGAAATAGGTATGTCACTAATTTGCTTGTTGGCATGTAGCACTGGCTGACCCAACAGCTTCTGCATTTCTTCTGCCTTGCTTGGACTAATTTTTGCGTAAAATAGTGAATGTTTAAGCTCACGTTTGCTGAAACAGCTTTCAGTGGGTGTGTTTCATAGACTTTATAGAAAAAGGGTGGAGCATAATGTTAATTATGCCAAAGCAATAACAGAATTACTATTTTAATATTGCAGATGACATGCAAAGAGATGTATTAAAATTACCTAACACTATCCAGGTGTTTCTAGGTTATTTAGCAACTCATTAAAAAACACTTTTACTGGAATTTCAGTACAAGGCATGTAATTCCAAATATTAAAAATAATAATTAATATTAATAGATATAGAAAAAAATACTAAACTTTGGAGCAATGGCTCAAGAACAAGTACCCGAAATCAGAGGCAGCATCATTGTTGACAAAATATGAGCAAGACAACGGAGTTAAGATTAGATAGATAATTGCATGGATTAATGCTTTATTTCTTTATCTTAAGACATGAATATCTATTTTTCCATGACTTAAGAATATGTCTATTATTTTCTCTTACCAAATATTTTGTCTTCCTCAGTGAAAATACAAAAAAATTGGGACCTATAAATGACTATACGATACTTTTTGCTACCCTTCAGACTATTACCTTCAAGGATTAATTCACTCCACATATTTATGAATGCTACATTTTGTGTGCAGAATTTTCCCCATAAAACATTATTATAAAACATATATTGGGTTTGTTTCAAGGCATAACCCTTTCTTTTTCTTTTTTTTACTTTTCTTTTTAATAATTCTTTCCTCACACAAAACTTATTTAATGCTTATTTTGTATTTGAGGAACTCTCTGGGGTTATGCTGTGGTTTAACTCCAGCCAGAAACTAAGTCCCATGCAGCCACTCATTCCCTCCCTCCCCAGTGGGATGGGGGAGAGAATCAGAAGAGTGAAAGTGAGAAATCTCATGCATTGAGCTAAAGACAGTTTAATAGGGAAAGCAAAGGCTGCACACCCAAGCAAAGCAAACCAAGGAATTCATTTCCCACTCCCCATGGGCAGGCAGGTGTTCAGCGCTCCCCAGGAAAGCAGGGATCCATCACATATAATGGTGACTTGGGAAGACAAATGCCATCACTCTGAACATCCCCCTTCCTTCACCTTTCCACAGCTTTGTATGCTGAGCATGATGTCATATGGTATGGGATATCTCTTTGGTCAGTTTGGGTCAGCTGTCCCGGCTGTGTCCCCTCCCAACATCTTGTGCACCCTTAGCCTCCTCACTGGTGGGATGGGGTGAGCAGCAGAAAGAGCCTTGGCTGTGTGAGCACTGCTTGTCAGTAACAAAAAAAAAAATAATAATATATATATATAAATCCCTGCATTATCAACACCATTTCCAGCACAAATCCAAAGCACAGCCCCATCCCAGCTATTGGGAAGAAAATTCATTCTATCCAAGCCAAAACCAGCACAGGTTAATCAGCTGGAAGGGGGTCATTGTGTTTGTTTGTAATTAAGGTTGTGTTTGCACTAAGATGTTAATACAATGTCATTATTCAGTACAAGTAAGTTACCTTGGACAAAAAGCTGCACCTTGTGTCAGTAGAATTTACTACACTCTCCAGAAGAGGCAACGTCAATGAGTAGAAATCTAGCTCTTCCCCTGTAAACTCCCAGTGTGCTCTTGAACGGTTTGACTGAGAGATTTTCCATGAGATCCTTTGTAAAGCCAAGAGGACCCCAAAAATTCCACTATATAGCATATACCCCTCATAAGCTATACATCTCCTAGATGACCATTTAAGCTTTTTTACCCTAACTGGAAAAAAGTGGAAAAGTTTGCTACTGTCATTGATTATTGGACAATTCTGGCAAAAATTACTATGCTAAATCAGTGGTTTCAACTCCAAAATTTTAATCAGAGTGCCAGAAAAGAAAACTCCTCTTCCCACGTTTGCTCAAGAGCCCTGTTTTGCAAACGTGTCTGTGCATTAGTAATCCTGGATCCAGGCAGCTCTGGCCTGTATCCCACAAAGCAACACAGACGCCCAAGTACAACATCAAAGCGGCAAGTTCAAGGAAAGCAAATATAAGAGCTTCTAATTATATTACAAGGTAATTATCATACATAAATAAATTCAGTGCAATCAAGATACTTTATTAAAGACGTTTGCAGAGAGCACCTGTTCTTACCCTTTTCCTAAAGCAAAATAATGAACTTTGCCCCACCACGTGTCTCCTGCCCAGCACTGTCCCGGGCAGGCCTGGGCAGGCAGATGGACAATGCATGTGGGCCAGGGAGGCCAGCCAGACTCCAGTGGCTGCCCACAATTCTCTGGTTCAGAGAGGATACTTGCTGCCTTTGCTATCAAATGTCATGGTATGGAAAGGTTGTCTCCCCCTGCCCAACCTGACAGTTAAAATTTTGGCACAGGCTATGGTGCACAACCAGCCATGCCAATGAAGAGAGAACTCCCAAGCTCACTCATCCACAGCTCATTTCTGAGCTAGGGAGTTTCAAACTGGAAGTTTCAGCAAGGAGAAAGCATGAGCTCAAGCTTCATGGCCTTACCAGAATTGCTCTTAAGGGCTAATATTACCACCTCCACTCCTGACAGTTTCCAGTGCATTGCTTCCTTCTGGTCTGAAACAAATGGACCTCAGTTGCCTGCTGGACCCATAACAAGATCTGAGAGAGCTGAGAAGTTATGGGCTGTGAGGCAAAAAGCTTAGGGCCACCCTGTTCAGCTTTTTACAAGGTTCCTCTCTCAGGTGCTTTGATTTTCCCTTTTTTTCCTCAGGAAGTTATAGAGATGATGGCCTGTCTGTACCTGACACAAGGCAGGACCCTGCCAGAGCCCTGTCTTGAGCTGCAGCTCAGACCTCAGGCCAAGCTCATCTGTTCTTTACAGCCTGTTCCCCTGGCTCGGGAGATAAAAACAACCCAAACTTGAAACCCTGTCCCAGCAAACTGGAATAAAATCCCCAGTCACCCGCCTTTCTTCAAAGAGACCATCAGTCTGCACCCCAACTTACTAGCTTCCCCAGATCTCCCAGTTTGCTTGCAGGTTTGCTTGGGGAGGCAAGATCCATTTTTTTGGTGTGAAATCACTGCTTGCTTCCACCAAGTCAGACCCCACCCAATTTCCTTTCCTCCTTGTGCAAACCTTCTGATAAACCCAGATACTAACAAGTGAGTTTTCCAGGGTGTGAATGATCTTTGGGCTTGCTATCTGGATAAAGAGGGGGAGGGATGAAAAAGGAAATTAGCCATCTTCACAGAAGGAATTCATAGTGTGTGTCTACCGTCACGTACTCTTTTTCATGAGAGAATGATAAGGAAAAACTTTTTCACTGTGAGGGTGACAGAGCACTGGCACAGGCTGCCCAGAGAGGCTGTGGAGTCTCCTTCTCTGGAGACATTCAAAACCCACCTGGACGGGCTCCTGTGTGACCTAATCTAGGTGATCCTGCTCTGGCAGGGGATGTTGGACTAGATGATCTTTCAAGGTCCCTTCCAACCATTCTGTGATTCTGTGTGTGTGTGAATAGCATTTGTCTGAATGTCCATACAAAAAATAAAACCTGTATACAAAGGAGAAAGGAACAATGCTGTGGGAAGAACTCTTACATTGGCTGGTCCTGAAAGAAGAACGCAGGACTTTCTATGCAAGCCCTACGCCCACAGTGTAGCCTTGAAGGTTTAAGAATAAACACGCTCAGTCAGGGATCCATGTCCATGCTACTTCTCCACCATGCTCTTTCTTGCAGAGACTGCCATGCCCTCTGTCTGCTCTGGGTAATCCTGCCCTTGGACAGCCACTTCAGTTCTTGCAGGAGCAGGAACCAGAAACATGATTCCTCTCGATCCACGTAGACGCCAGTATACTGTTACCTATTCCAACGCTCCCTCTCCAGTTTCAAGGAGAAATCAGTGACTACTGCCGATCCCTTCCCCTGAAATTTCTTCAAAAGTGGCACCAAAACTGAATTTTGATCATGTGTACTTTTCTGATGATATGTATTTATCCTTTAAAAAAATCACAGCCAGCTCCTTTCACTTCCTCAGAGTTGAAAACCGTGGTTTAGCTGAGCACAACCATTTCTGCATATTATGCAGCAATCATGGCAGGTTCTTTCCTGTGAGAATGGACATAAATGCCTTTTTTTTTTTTTTTCAAACTCCAAGCTCTGTGAGCCCTGAGAGAATGCCCAGGAACAACTATGTAATATGTGAGTAGAGAGCAAACAGTGAGCATGGTGTGACTCGGAAGAGCAGCAATGAATCTGCACATTCCTCTGTGCACTTGTGAATTATGGAAAGTCAGAAATTAAACAACAGACTCCTGCTTTTGTAATTAAGGCTCTTCATTACCATGCAAACACTTTTATAATATAGCTTCATTAAAAGGCCTGGCCTGTGTTGTCTGCTTTGATGGGATACAAAGCTTTGTGAAGTTTGGGAAACAACTGGTTTCCCTAAGTGCAAACTAGATCCTGTGTGTTTCACCTGGGTAAAGTTAAGAGTAATTTTTGTGCATTTATGCTTTCAGGCAGCTGAGCTACTGGCAGTCATGTTGCTTACTCCTGGAAACCTCCCAGAGAATCTGCAGACTTCAAAGGCTGTTGAGAACTCTTCACGTTCTTTAGATATGGTATCTTTTTGAGGAACTCTTCCTTCTGTGATCCAAACTCAGCTGAGAGCCAACAATTATAATCTCCTTATCACTCTCATAATTTTCTTTTCTCAAGTACTCATCTGGCTCTCTATGTACCTTAAAGGCACATTTTACAAAGAATTTTTTTTTCCCTGAAAGCATTTGTTGAGGGTTTTTTTGTGAAAACAAAAAATATATATGGGTTTTTTTCCCCAGGTTGTTGTCTCCAGATTAAGAAAAAAACAACAAGCAAATGAACAGGACTGAGACGCTGAAGAAGTCAAGCTCAAGCCAAGCTCAGAAGAGTCAAGCCAGTACAGCTCCCAGTCCTATAATGCACACCACATCCCAAGGCCCCACGCACGTTATTCCTCGGACTTTGGGAGGGACTTTGGTTTGTCCATGGAGCAGAACAGAAGATTCATAAGGCAATTTTCTAAGTACAACGGATTTAGGGTGGCCCTCCAGGTGAGTGAAAGTTTGTATCTTTAACCTTCCAAATTTTATATTACATAACTGAAAATGAATAGACAAAGAATCTTATAGAGTGTCTGTGATTATATGCAATAGTCAAGTGCAGGACATTAGTAAATACCTTTGAAAAATTGACAGAGATCAAAATAGCAACTGGAATGTAGCAGGTAGAGAAAGCATGATGGAAAAACAGTCAAAAAACTCAGTGATCCGTAGTTACATTTTAGCAAATGGTTTGTTGCTCTGCATATTATAAATATGGGCCTTTAAAAACAGAAAGAGGTCTTTAATATTAATTAGTCTTTCTTCTCATGTGTTTTTCAGTGACAATCTAAATCCAACCTTTTTTTGTTCATGATAGCTGATCTGGAAATGATCCTACATCCAAAATCTGCAAGCCAATCCAAAGTATACTGCCAGCCCAAGAACATTTCAGATATAACCATGAAAGACAGATTACCCTAAATACATCAGCATATTTAACATAAGCATACATTTTCAAAACCCGATTTCAGACCACAATGGGAAAATCTAACGCAGAAAGCCAAGTGGAAGGCCTCTTTGCTGTACAGATTTCCAGTTCACCTGCATTCACACATCCCTGCTGCTCAGACAAATTCAATAGCTCTGGGCCCCCTCTCTCTTGGCCCACTTGGACTTCCTCCTGTCATTGCAAGATAAAGGCTGCTGGTGAGAACACATCGATTCACACGCTCATGATGCTCAGTAGGACTGTGCTGTCATGCTGCCAGACTAGATCCGATTCTTTATGGCCAGGCTCACAGAACGGGTGCCCCACATGAGAGCATTCAGTGTGCCAATGCTGGAGTGCTCACACACTCCATCCCTGCCTCCTGCCTCCTTCCCAGGGAGAGCTAAAGCCTCTCTCTTTCCTCCTGCCTTTGAACTGCTTGGTACTGCTGACAGAACACTTTGAAAGGAATTTCCTAAATTTGAACCAAAAATTCACTGAGATGGGGCAAATCTGGCACCAAAGTGATGATGACCCCTACCCAGGCTTTCAACAATAAAACAAGGTTATAAACTCCTTGCACATTCTTCCCACATCACCCTGAACAGACAGACTAGGGTCAGTCCCTGGGGCAGAAGCCAGGACTCCTCCCCGCCAAGGAAGGTAGCACTGTCTGGAGCTGACTGGAGGCAGAGACCATGGGACGCTGGCACATCTTCCAGGTGCTCCTGGGGAAAGCACTAAGTCCTCAGAAGTTTCACCCCAATCACTTCCAGACTAAGCTGAGCACAGGCAACAACTGATGCAGCTCAAAGGGTTCCCGGGGGTTATTCTGGAGAAGGCAAGATTCATCAGCCTGAGGCAGGGAGAGGAGATCGGCAGCCCCTAGTGACTCCCTCATCCAACTACCGTGGGTGCAGGACGCTGCTTCAGACAGCGAGGGCTTCAGACACCCGGTAACTCCTGGGGGACCCTCAGGCAACAGGCTTAATCAAGTGGCAGTGTTCAAGGCAGTAGGTTTCCCAACACAGGCAGCTGCTTATTTGATGGCCCATCCGACGCTCAGGCGGATGCGTATCAGCATGGTCCCGGCCCGGCTGGCCCGCCGCAGGCCCCAGGGATGTCCCATCTCCGCCGGCACCTTCTTCTCCAGGATGCTGAACCGCCTCCCGGGCTGGACCGGAGGTGCCCTCTCGTGGCACCCGCGGAGCTCTGCCACCTCTCATCCTGCTCGTCGGTCTCCAGGTCTCAGCTGCCCTGAGGGCCTATCACTGCACGTTCCATACTTCATGTTCTGCCTGTGGATTTAGATTAGGCTGAATGACCTCTAGATCCCCGGGTTCTCCTTGTACACCTTGCAGATGGCTGCGACGCGTCTTTTTCCCATTTTCACTTACCTCCCCCTCTTACCAGTTCTTGACTGACCACGGGTCCCTCTCCCACCTCCTCTCCTCTCAGCCACCTGTACACACACCCCTCTCGACTCCCACACTCATCTTGGCCACCATAATCCTCTCCGCCATGCTTTGCATCTGCATTTTCTGAGTCAGCCACCCAACTGAGAGTCTCCACCTGAGCTAAGCATTTTGCTCTCCTCCTCCAACATCAAAAGCAGTAAGTGGCTTCTTCACTGTGTCTGCAGCTTCTATGCTGAAAGCAGCACACACAGCAAATACATCATTCCCACAGGGAAACAAGCAAAAGCCAGGGGTTTATGCCCAAATCTTTGGGGTACAAGCTACAGTGAAGTGAAAGCTACTACAGAAATCAGACAACATCATAATACAGAGGTCATCAACTCTGATCAACCTGTAGTAACACTGACCTTTAGACTGTAGCTCACTTTTCCCTAGCCAAGACAACTCCCGTCCTTTTTCCTGTTGCTGCAAATGTTTGAGGAGAAGCAAATGACAAGTCATTAGAAATAGAAGCCTTTCTGTATTTCCCTCCTAGGCAGTGGAGGAGAAGCAGAGGCAGTAAAATAGGGGTTGCTAAAGAAATTATCTGTGATGACAATGTCGGCCATTCTCTGTAATAGACAGGTTCTCTTTTTGGCAACACTCAGAGTTTTAAATGAAGTCGAACTGAACCCTGCCCTGAGGAGTTCAATTTAATTTGGTTAGCAGTCATAACCCCCAATAACATCTGGAAGGTCAAGAAAAAGGTCTCTGGCAAAATAAGATTGCTGATTGCTCCAGCTAAATCCTGAGGATAATCCCAAACGGCTGTTATCTGTAAAGATATTTTCACAGATTTTTAAAGACATAAGAACCCACATGTCCTCAAAAGGACATAAAAGCAGTGACGTGACAACAGCCCCGTGTTTCATACCACGTGTTTCTCTGTTGCTGAGGAGAACAGGAAGTATGCAAAAAAATTAAGTAATTCTAATCTAATGACACAAATGTCTAACTATCTAACACTATCACCTCAAGTCTTTTAGGTAAAGAATCATATGCCTCAAATGATACTACAGAGTGCTGCTTTGGGATGGGACAGAGTCAATTTTCTTTGCAGTAGCTAGTATGAGGTGGCGTTTTGGATTTGTGCCGAAAACAGGACTGATAGTACAGAGATGTTTTTGTTACTGCCGAGCAGTGTCTACACAGAGCCAAGGCCTTTTCTGCTCGTCACACTGCCCTGCCAACAGGATAGTCTAGAGTGGACAAGGAGTTGGGAGTGGACACAGCCAGGACAGCTGACCCCAACTGACCCAAGGGATATCCCATGCCATACAACATCACGCTCAGCATACAAAGATGGGGAAGATGAAGGAAGGGGGGATGTTCAGAGTGATGGCATTAGGCTTCCCAAGTCACTGTTACACATGATGGAGCCCTGCTTTCCTGAGGATGGCTGAACACCTGCCTGCCCATGGGAAGTGGGAAATTAATTCCTTGGTTTTCTCTGCTTGTGTGTGTGGCCTTTGCTTTCCCTATTAAACAGTCTTTAGCTCAATGTGTGAGTTTTCTTACTTGATCCTTCTTTTCAGTTCTCTCCCCCATCCTGCTGGGGAAGTGTGAATGAGCAGCTGCGGAGGGCTTGGCTGCTGGCTGGGGAAAACCACGACATAGTTATCTGAAATGGAGTTTTCTGGAAGACAAATAGAGTCCTTTGACTTTTGTTGTTGTTGTTGTTGTTGTTTTGAACCCAGAAGTCCTTCACTGAACAACAGCAGTCAGGTGTCAATTGACCAGGTAGGTCAATTACAGCCATTGGCTCCTCTCTCAGCATGACTGTGAGATTCTCAACCAAGTTGATAGAGCCTATATTTTAAAAGGAAAATCCACTGTAACTAGTACATGTGGAAAGATTCCTCCTTTGTTTAAGCAATGCAGTTTGGTGATGTGCATTCTACAGCCCTTGAGAAGAGCCATGGAGTTCTGCAAATCCTCTAATGAGCGGAAACAAGTATGTGTCGATCATTCAAGTATGACCTAGCTTCTAGAACTCAAGACATATATAAACACCCTTGATTTTCTTCTCAGAACCTATGAAACTGTGGTTTCTTCTGTAGTACCATTTTAGACTAAGTGTTTTACCCTCTAGCAAAACCTCCTGACAATGCTAGTGGGCATAGTTCCTTTCTTGGTTGAAATCTTAATAATCCTTAGCACAAGGCCCGGTTCATACCCAAGCATCTCCCCAAATACCTTCTAAAATAAACAGGTCTGGAGCCTCTATCACGGCTATGTCTGACGGTGCTGAGCCACTATGTCCATCCCTAAATTTATGTTCGGTGCAGTACTGCTACACACTTTGTGGCATATAGCAAAACATTGAGTCACAAGTCCCATTTTCATTCAGGAACTTGGATTCCTCTGTATTATACACTAGACAGCCTGCTCTAACAGCTTTTCTTCTGCCACTGGAACTTTAGACCTCCCTAGCATTTGTGCATTGCCTGTTTAGGATACATGTACCTTATACCAGAAACATGTACACCTCAATTAATGCCTTATTTTTTAAGGATATATAATTTGAGCTTCTTTAAAATAATCCATTACATTTTCCACATTTCTGTAACTTGCTTTTCATAACTAGCTGAACCATTTTTGTGGTGACAGTCTGGGGGCAGCTGAGGAAAAGAGTTAGAGCAGCGCTGAAATAAAATGCCGAAAAACTGGACAGGAAAATAAATGCATTCTGAAATGTTCAGCTAAAGAAGAACTAAAAAACACTGGCTTTTGCTGCTTGGCTTTTTCAATGTCCCAAACTTCTAAAATTCCTAAAAGAGTAAGGCAATAATTTTCATGACGTCATTTAAAAATGTCCGGGTAGTTTCAATTTGACCGTATTTATTTTGTATTCCCTCAAGAGAACTTTGGGAAAAAATTTTGGTTTCTAAGCATTTAAATGTTACAAACCCAAAATGTTTTACCAAAATACAACTGTGTTCAAAATAATCTTGCCTTTTTTCAGTTCCTCCCACCCACTCTATATATGCCTTTCCTTTTGCCATAACATTCTGTGATTTGGGGTTACCTCTATTGCTGTCTTCAGTTCCACCTGCAAAATTTCTATATTTCCTCTGCTACCCAGATAATAACTTATTTAGAGCGAGGTATTTTTTCCCCAGTATTTTTGTTCAGTGCCTGTTGGTACTAATTCTTGACCTTGATGACAGTCAGAAGCTAGAAACAATCTCTAGATATTCTTCTCTGTACGAAAAATTAAAATCTACTTAACCTGTGGATATTTTATGTTCACCAGCAACACCAAGAAGGCCTTAAGAGAGAGATTTAATTTCATTTACAATAAAATATTATATAATTTTCCTTTTCTGTTTAAATTACAATGGCCTGCCTTCAACTCATTTTTACTGGTAAGTTATTGCGTAGTGCACACTGAAACACCAAGAAAAAACAAAATTTTGGGATGAATTCTCTCTAAATGCTGAGAAGATGGTATGCATGCAATGTTTGCTAGGTAATTTAAACAGCTGAATAGATAGATACAGACAGGAATTAATTTATTCACTAGCAACATAACATATACCAACTTATTTTGAAAAGCACTCATCCGACTTTAAAAAGCCTACCATGAAAGGCTGGGACTGGGCAATTATATGCATTAATCCTGCCATGGCCTTTTGAACGAGAATGAAAATTTAGAGACCTTTATATGACATCTAATTTATATTTATCACAGCAGAATAACAACAATGGTTACATGTTTGGGAAATAAAGAGTGGGAATTGCAGATGTACTTGGAAATTCAAGGGCCCCATTTCTTGGGGTTTTTTCATCTGCTTTTTTCATCATTTTTTCCTTGTTCAGACAAATTGAATATACTGGCATTTCTCATATCCTTGGTACTACACCAGCCCTTTTTTAATATGTCGAGATAATTTGCCAAGATAAAAATGAGCTTGCTTTTAAAATAAAGTTATTTTTTAACATGTGTGAGTTTTTTCACCTTTCCAGTCTGAGGAGGGCACAGAGGAGCTGAATATGACAGCATAGCCTATGTATGTTTTATTGCAGCACTTTACTGTAATTACACAGCTACCAGAGAGCCACCCCAAGCCTTCATGCTTTCCTAAATATGTTTTGCTTACACAGGGAAGTATCATACATACTACTGGCAGCTCTAGTGTAAGGTCCTGCACCTGGGTCGGGGCAATCCTCATCATCAATACAGGCTGGGAGATGATGTCCTATAGAGCACGCCTAAGGAGAAGGACTTAGGGGTGATGGTGGATGAGAAGCTCAACATGAATCGAGGCCAACCCACAGCCCACAAGGCCAGCTATATCCTGGGCTGTATCAAAAGGAGCATGGCCAGCAGGTTGAGGGAGGTGATTCTGCCCCTCTACTCCACTCTCATGAGACCCCCACCTCGAGTACTGTGTCCAGTTCTGGAGTCCCCAACAGAACTGTTGGAATGGGTCCAGAGGAGGACCATGAAGATGATGAGAGGGCTGGAGTGCCTCTCCTATGAAGACAGGCTGAGAGACTTGGGCTTGTTCAGCCTGGAGAAGAGAAGGCTCAGGGGGGACCTCATTGCGGCCTTCCAGTACCTGAAGGGGCCTGCAGGAAAGCTGGGGAGATAGTTTTTAGAAGAGCATGGAGCGATAGTACAAGGAAGAATGGTTTTAAATTAGATATTTAGATTGGATAGTAGGAAAAACTTCTTCACAATGTGGGTGGTGAGGCACTGGCACAGGTTGCCTAGAGAAGCTGTGGCTGCCCCCTCCCTGGAGGTGTTCAAGGCCAGGCTGGATGGGGCCTTGAGCAGCCTGGTCTAGTGAGAGGTGTCCCTGCCTGCGGCATGGGGATTGGAACTGGATGATCTTTGAGGTCCCTTCCAATCCAAACCAGTCTGTGATTCTATGATTGAAGAAGGTAATCTTGAAGGTAGTAGTTAAAATTGAGGAAAAAGAGTTACAGAATTTTAACTTGGGCCTGCGCCACCACTGCCCTTTTGAGTACAGACATGAATTACCATCCACTCTGGTGTTGACATGGCTGAAGGCTTAAGCAACAGGATTTAATGACCGGTTGGACACAAAAGGTCGTGTTGTAAAGAGAGTGGAAAGTTGCTATGACTTGTTGATCAGAGAGGATAGATGCTGCAATGGAAAACTAAGTAATACACACACAGATTTAATTAATACAGACTTTTTATTTAATCTTAATGCGATGAAATTCTGTTTTCTTTCTTACTAAGATTCAAGTAACCCACCTGACAGCACCTCGCAATTTTCTGTGCACTTGCCAAAGTTGTAACGAATGTTGCATGGCCTACTCACACCAGCAAGACCTGAATACCCGAGTTATTAAGCTAAAAGACTTTTGTGTTCTGCTGAAGGCTTTGTACGCTCTGTTGGAAATTTCAGGCTCAGGAAGGAGATGGTATTTGAAGCAGAAGGAGGGTAGCAGCTCCCCCTACCCCCCCCCCTGCCCCCAGCCCCGAGAAGGAGGAGGAGGAGGAGGGCGGTTTCCAGGGGCGCCGGGAGAGCCGCGGCCTAAGGCGTTCCTGACCCCGAAACACTGACCCTCCCAAAGCCTGGCCGGCCCCAAGTATGAAAGCGGCGTTTCTCTTTGGTTTGGGGCGGAACTCGGAATCGGTTTTAGTTGCAACTTCTCAGAATTCCGCGCTCTGTCTTGGTGCGGCCGTGTCCCTCTGGCGCTGCCGCCGACCGTTCCCGTCCAGCCTGCCCTTCGCCGTACGGCCTTCCCCGCCCGCAGAAGCAGGGCCAGGCGCTGCCGGAGAGGACAGTGGCGCAGCAGCATTCATCGCTCTACCAGCCTGCACGCCGAGTGACCTGGCCCGGCGCCACGCCCGGCACGGCACGGCACGGCACGGCACGGCACGGCACGGCACGGCACGCTCCTGCCCACCGCGCCGCACGGCTCTCTCTCCCTGCGGGCCTTCGCTCACCGTCACTTCCGCCAGGCGGCGCCCGCGAAAATGACGGCGCTCTAGCCATGCCGCCTCGGTGGTGCGGTCTCTACGGTGCCAGCGCCGCTTCCCCGCGCGGCCCCGCCCCCCGCGGTCACACCACTCTCTCGGCCGGCGCTGCGTCAGCCAGGCAAGATGGAGACTGCCGAGGAAGGTACTGCGGTCGCTCTGCGCCCGCGGAGAGCTCCCGCGGCGGAGCGGGGGTTCTGTCCGTGCCGCCTCGGAGCGGGAAGGGGTGGGGAAGGGGTGGGGAGGGCGGCGCTGGGGCAGGCAGGCGGCGGGGCGGGCGCTGTGTACACGTTCGGGGGGGTGGGGGGGCACTTCGCGTACCGGGGCTGCAGGTGGCTGGGCCACCTCTCCTCCGCCCCCCACCCGCCTCCCCCACGCGCCCCTTCTCTGCCGGGCACCCCGGCCTCCGCGGGCTGGGTGGGAAGGACCGGGGGGCACGGTGGGAGCGGGAGGGCTGGCGCGCACGCGGGTGCCCGTTACATAACCGTGGCCGCCGGTAGCCGGGCGCTGCATGGGGGGAGGTCGGGGGAGGGGAGGGGAGGGCGGTGCTGTGGGCGCGGGGCTGGCCTTTACCGCTGCTCACCCTCGCCCCGACCGCTCCGGGTGTCGGGGGCCCGCCGGAGGCTTCCGCCGGTTGCGTTGTCGTGCGGCCGGGGCGAGTCAAAGGGCTGCGGGGAGAGGAAATGCCGGCGCGGGAGATTACAGGTTCGCGGCGGGGCAGCGTGCGAGGCCGTGAGGATGGGGCTCCCCGGCGCCCCGCAAAGCCCGCGCCCGGCCCGGCTTTCTCCTGGCAGGCAGGCGGGCAGGCGCCGTCACACCTGGTCCTGCAACTCGGCGAGTTTTAGATTTCCCCTTCAGCTGAGCAATAGCAGCAGCTTTGGCTGCCGCTTCTTTTGCGGGGTCGGCTTTGTTGTGTACGCTGGGAAGAGCGCTTTGCAGGAATCGAGGTGGTAAGGTGATGCAGGAGCTGGCGTGTTTCTCTGGCCCTTCCCCAAGACACTTAACGCATAGTAAGCTACCTCACTTTAAAAAAAAAACCATCAGCTTTCAAAGAGATTGTTGTCATGTTGTTCTAACGTGTGGTTTCCATTTTTAAGGCGGTTACTTTACCTGAGATCAGATGTGGATTTGTCTTGTCAGCACTTCTGGTCTGCTCAGATAATGTTGAGGAACTGTGAGGTTCAAGCTGATAATGCAGGACTTCCAGAAGCCAGGACTTCATATTGTGGTGTAAACCAAAATAAATAAAGGATGTGCCTTGTGCTATGTTTCTTGCAGCATTTGAGCTTTGTTTGTCATCATAAGCAATAGCTACAAATAATATATTGCAGTAGTAAAACTGTTCCAAAGAAAGTGTTTTGTCTTGGCTTTTGCTACTTTGGCATCCCTTTGAATGTAGCTTTTTATACAGTGGCACTTGATTTTCCAGCTTGAGAAGATTAAAAAAGAAAAAAAAAACCTGTGAAAACATGAACCACTGGCTGAAATAAAACAGTAGTTTTGTACAAATGTCCCTTGAGTTCTGCTGTAGGCATCTTTGGTACTGAAAAAGATGGCATTTCTAAATATTAGTGTTTTCAAAATCCAGCAACTTTTAAAACTGTTTGCTGCCACTCAGTTGTGCCTCTATAGACCAGCACTTATACTGATGAAATTAATAATGTGAAACTGATTGTTTGGCCTCTGTTTGCTCAGAAAACCTAGATTGTTGTAAATCCTGAAGTGGATGCTCAAAGATGACCAGCTGAGTTCCCACCACTCCAGTAGCTGCTAAATCTTTCTCAGTGGATGCAGTTCAAACAGTTGATAATGCATTACAGGTTATTAACAATGTCAGTCTTTGATCATACCTGCTTTTACAGGGCTTAATTATGTGAACAGAGAGATCCGGAAGACAAAGAAAAGGGGGCTGTTAGTTACATCTTAAGGCATTGTCTCCCTTAACCATCGTGTTAAACTTGGGAATTTCACTTGGAATTTGGACTTCTCTGGGTTTAGATACGTGTGTATCAAATGAGCACATGTACATGTAACCTTAGATATTGTATTGTAGTCTTACCTATGTTACCCTCAAAAGGACTGAGTAGTAGGATGAGTCTACTCACTTTCCATAAATACCACTAGAATGTTACAACTACTTCTACAGTTTCAAGCTTCCAATTCCCACTAATAGAATTTCATGACACCTGCCAGGATGCAGAAGAGACTTCCCAAGGTTAGAAAGCTTTAGAAACCAGCAGCGGCAGAAAAGACCGTGTTACTACATGAAGGAGGAGGGAATACGTGCTCTAATATTGTGTGAATCACAGGATGGTTTGGGTTGGAAGGAACCTCAAAACTGGGTTGGAACCACCCAGTTCCAACACCCTGCTGTGTGGGCACAGACACCTTCCACTAGCCCAGGTTGCCCAAAGCCCCATCCAGCCTGGCCTTGAATACTGCCAGGGAGGGGACAGCCACAGCTTCTCTGGGCAGCCTGTGCCAGGGCCTCACAGGGAAGAATTTCTTCCTTGTATCTAATTTAAATCTTCTCTCCTTCAGCTGAAGGATAATTCTGGCACTACACTTCCTGATAAACAGCCCCTCTCCAACTTTACTGTAGGCCCTTCCAGGTACCGGAAGGCTGCTATAAGGTCTCCCCTGAGCCTTCTGTTCTCCAGGCTGAACAAACTGAACTCTCTGCATCTGTGGTTACAGGAGAGGTGCTCCAGCCCTCTGATCATCTCTGTGGCGTTCCTCTGGCCTCGCCCCAACAGCTCCATGTCTTTCTCTTTACACAAGGAACTGTGTACTTGAGCTTGTGTTGTAAAGTCAGATGGGTTTTTCTAACTATTGATAGCCCATTAGTCATGTTATGGAGGTTGTGTTTCAGACAGGTTTTGTGCTTGAGTGTATTTTGGAGCCAGAAAACTTAACTGGATGGTAGGAGCTGAGATAAGAGAGATGGTTTAGGGTAATAATGGCCAGATGGAAGTGCCAGCCTCTTTGCCTTGAAATGAATGTGAGAGCTGCTTCTCTGTAGCACCAGATACCAGCATTTGCTGATGAGAGATACTTCTGTTTCTTTGCAGTTTGTCCTGGTTTTGTCTAGGATGGAGTTAACTTTTGCTGCAGTGTCTGTTTGGGAATTAGGATGGAGTAGTGTTGATAACACACTGATGTTTTAGCTGTTGCCAAGCAGTCAGGGACTTTTCAGCTTCTCATGCTGCCCTGATAACAAGAAGGTAGGGGGCACCTAGGAAGCTAGGAGGGGACACAGTCAGGGCAGGTGACCCAAACTGGGCAAGGAAGGTATTCCATGCCAATTATGTCATGCTCAGCATAAAGGGGGCTGGTGGTGGGAGGAGCACAGGTGTTGGGGCAGTCCAGCTTCAGGGCAGCTCTGAGCTGTATGGCCTGAGTTGTGTGGTTTGGTGAGAAACTGCATCGTGTATCACCAGTTTTGTGTATGTTGCTATAAAGTCCTGTTACTGTTATTTCTCGCTCTGCTGTCCCAGTAAATGGTCCTTACCCCAACCCATGAGGTTTGGTTTTGGTTTTCTTCCCCCCCACCCCCTGCCCCAAGCGGCTGCATGTTACTCAGCTCCTGGCTGGGTGAAACCATGACAGTTAAATCAGTTTGTTGCTAAGTAATGCTATCTTCTTTTTTAGATAATACAACGATGAGCTTTCAGTTAGGTTGTAGGCAAAGAATCAGTTACAGGAGGGACCAAAAAGATCAGTGTTACCAGAGGTAGTTCTTTCCAAAACACACGCTTGAAGAATGGTGTGCAAAGTGTGTGTTCAAGTAGGAAAATAGTGTCTGTTCTGCGGTGGTATCACTCTGAACATGACAGTCGGTCAGAAGGTGCATAGCTTTCTTTACATGGTGACCCTTGGTGGTGTTTATTGTTGTTAAGGTATTGGCTGTTGAACAACCCAGGTTGTTACGCTCATCATATGTGTATTCGAATTTAAAAAAACAAGTGGGAGCATCTAGAAATTCTCATAGCCTTTAAAAAGTAAAATTTAGGTTTAATTTATTTTAATAAGCTAAGAGAGGAAATCCTTTTCCAATATAATTAATTTCCTTTCGGAAAAACAAATTCTTTTTTCCCCCAGCAGCCTTGAGAAGGAGTGAACGGGCTGCAGTGAAGCCAATGGACCATTAATGAGTGGATTCAGAGAGCGTGGGGGTCTTTCAGAGAACAGTGTTCTTTTAACTTGCTGTCTTTGGTACCAGGCAGTATTCTTATAGTAGTGTTTTCACATCTCACGTTGGCTGTAGCGCTCATCTGGCCCCTTTATGTGCTGACCCAGCGGGCAAAGTTGTCAGCTTACAGTCGTGAAATAGCTCTGCTGGGAAGAATGGTGGAGGAAGGTAGGTGTGACACAGCTAGTGGGTAGGTCCTGCCTGCGGGTTGGAGAGCCCTGTCCTGTGCAGCCGTCTGGAAATGCTCTCTGTGATAAAAGCATCATTTCTTACCCGAAGGAACGGTCTGGTCGCTCTTGTCCTCAGAGAAACCAGGGGCTCTTGATACTTGCAGTGGTATGTCGTTACCTGTTACGGCTTGTGGCAGGAGCACTCTGTCTTTGCAGTACCCTTGATGTGGTATTAAATGCGTGTTTCTGTTAATTGTGGGCTTTCAGCCTGCATGCATGAAGTCAGATCTCTCTTATAGATAGGAAAGTATTTTTTTCTCTTTGCAATTCCTTCAGTTCTTATGCTTTATGTGTAGAAACTCTTCTAATATTGTGTGAACTATGGATATGGTTGTATTGTGAGTTCTTCATAGAAAAATACATATATTTAAATGTTTGGTACCTTCTGGAACTCTTGGGAGATTTCAACCAAGACCAAAGATAGGTGATCTAGACTGGCATATTTTCAGTATTCTTACATCAGTACTTTACCTTAGTTTTTCTTGTAACACAGTTCTCTGATGTTACACTTTTGCAGGTTTGCTTCATGTTGGTTGATAGAGACATAATTAATGGAAAAGAAAATCCAAAAATTTATCTACAAAAACGGAGATTTTACGTTCTCTTCCTTAACAGAAGTAAAAGGAGGAGTAAAGGGAAGATAACATGCATCTGTCAATAAGAACATAAAATACTTGATTTGTATTATATTTAGTTGTGTGTTTAAATGCTCTGGATATCCTTATGATATTAAAATAGACATCTGTTCGTCAGAGGGAGAGGTTTACACTCCTTTGTCCACAAAACATTTTGCAATACTTAGTTGTAAGAAAATGTAAAAAGTAGAGAATAAAGCAGGTGTGGGACCTATTGAAATATTACCGATGTTATGAAATAAGAAATAGAAAATATCTTTTCTCTTGTGACTAGACTGTAGGCTACTAAATAACTTGGGTAGCAGACTCACAAATTACCTATTTCTTTTTATTATAACAGGGGTTTTCCCTTTCACCCAGAGCATGGAGAGATATCCATGTTAGATTCAAGAGTAGCAAGGGGTGTATTTAAGTCTTTGTCAGACATCAGTAGATCTAGTTTGCTCTGCCTCTTTCACTTGTTCAAAACTCAGATGGAAGTTTTTCATTTTGAAGTCTCCACTTTCAAGAAGATTGCCCTTAACAATCTCTATATTGTTTTAATGTTAACTTTTTTCTTTTGCAAAGAGTGCATCTGCAAATGGTTTCAATGTGTCTATGTCCCAGAAATCTTAAAAATATAGTAAGATATGTTTGATGTGTTGTTGTGTTGGGTTTTTTTGTAACATGATCAGGCAGATAATGTTCTTGTCTCTTTCTGATGAAACCTTTCATCATCTTTCGATTTGTTCTGGCTTAATTTTGCTACATGACAAGCTTTCTAGAATTTAATTGTGTAATTTGTCTTGTAAATTTGAGTTCTTTAAGCAGCAGTGTAATAAGCTTTGTGTCCTTGTCAGCAGATATATGCAGAGTCTGTCGATCTGAAGGAACTCCTGAGAAACCCCTCTATCATCCATGTGTGTGTACTGGCAGTATTAAATTTATTCATCAGGAATGGTGAGTTCTGTGTCTGTGGACTTACAATGTATTTTTAAAATAAAACATATTAACATGTTTATAAAAACAATATTTTGTAAGTGTTTAGGGTAACTAGTAAGAAAATATGGTTTTCAGTGGAAACATTTTAGGGGTTTACTTGGGTTTTTTTGCATGATGGTGCATTACAGTTCACAAAGAATTTAGTAACTATGTTTGAAAAGAACGCTCTGATAACTGTAGTCCTAAACACAGTTCTCCTCAGATGTCAGCTTTATAAAAATTAAGGAGAAAAATCAGTATGTTGGTGCTTTTTCTGTGCTCTTACAGCTTTATAGTGAATAAAACCAACATCTAACCTCACAGCAAGAAATAAAAATACCCCAGTACTTTTTTTTGTCACTTTGAGGTGTATCTTTGTTCAGGGAAATGCTTACGTGAAAACTCTTGTTCTGGTCTTTAGCACACATTCCTTTTGATGGTATTTTAACAGCCGTTCTTCACAAATACACAGCTAAGGTTTAGAGCTGCTCTATGTGTGTCATACCTTGGAATACTTGTGAGGGTTGGTGTCAGTAGCGAGTGTCATTGCGTCAGTGCCAGGATATACGCTTTGAGTTGTTGGCCATCTCAATGGCACATGAGGTCTTTGTCAGTAATGTGAGTGAGGTAATGAAGAGTTGCTATTACTTGGTGTCAGCTCACCTATTTTAATTTTTGAAACTTACTTGATAGCCTGAGTGACCTTAATAAACATGCTAATTAAAGCCCTACTTGATAGTACCAATATCCTGGTTTATGTTTGAAAACAGAGAATCACCATGTTTTTCTTAAATGGAGGGGTGAGGTGGAGAGATGTAATAGCCTGTATTAATGTAATTGCTTTTTGTTGCAGCTTAGTTCAGTGGCTTAAACACAGCAGAAAAGAATACTGTGAATTGTGTAAGCACAGATTTGCGTTCACACCAAGTAAGTATGTTTTACTGCTATCATTTCCAAATTTCCTTTCTTTTTAGCTTTTAGTATGTATTAAGTAATTACATGTGGCATGATAGATCCAGACTTTTTAACCTCTGTATTCTTGTTTTGAAGTGCAGATCTTGTAACACATTATTGCAAGCTGTGCATTGTTTAAATAATGGATAATCTGGTTCTTTCATTATCTTATGGGAGTCATAAAACAAGTATTATCCTGCACCTTGTATGACTGCATCAGTCCCATTGTTTTGTTGCCAGCCTCGCAGCATATGGCATGTTTTCAGCTTCACTGATAAATTTGAGTGTTTGGATGTCTTGAGTGTCTGGAAGTCTGGATGTTGAAGTAAAGCAACAGAGACTTTTAATTTGAAAACCAGTTTTCAGTTACCTTTGAACTATCCACCTGCAACACTACCACATGACCTCTGTCAGTTTCAATTCAATGATCTTTGCAGATAATGCAAATTATAACTATTCCGTTTGCCTTTCAGTCAAGACACAGTAACTACCCAGTATTACATTGCCTTTTATCTTAGATTCAACTAAATAGTTGGGCAACTTGGGATGAAGAACGACTACATCTTTATATAGGTCCCTGAGGATTCTTAATTACATTTTAAGAGACAGTAGTAGAAATAGGTGAAGTCCTTTAGCTTGGTGGTTGACTAGGCTCATTGTTTAGTATTGCCAACTGATTGCCTGTTGAATAGGTACAGTGGTTCTTGTGCTACTTACTTTTCTCATTATTTGTGCTGATTTACTTTTTACAACTGCTGGGCTCAGTTCTGCATGGTGCAGATACATAATTTAAATTTCTTTTAAAACTGCTGAGCATCTGCCCTGTAGCAGCTGTCTTAAGTTGGGAAAGATGATGAGGTCTGACAATTTTAGGTGTGTGGTACAATAAAAATTAAAGCTCCTTTTTATGGTAGCTGGTCCCAGTTAGAAGGACAGAACACTCATACCTTCTGCTGATCCCCTCTTGCCTTTTTGGGTGTTTTTTTTTTTTAATAGTTTTGTACATTCATAGAGAAAACCGAGGCTAAGGAGCCAGACAGCTTAGTTCATATATTTCCAAAATTTGTGTAATCCACCTTCCTTCATATATTAAAACTCAGAGTTTTCCATTTCTGCTAACAATTAAACACATTAGACCACTTGTTAAATGATTAACGGTGAAATGTACATTATTAACTCCGTCATTACTGTGAGAAGGGATGGCATATTTTTTTGATCACAGCAATTCTTTCAGGTTATTCTTTTTATATACTAGAGACATCCATGTAAGCAATGTAAGAGACATCATCTGCTTGCAAGCTTTATGTTAAACACTTTTGGAAAGGCATTATATTGCTGCTGTTTGGAAGCTTTGCAAATTAAGAGTGATCCCCAGTTCTGGAGCTCCGTACAAGCTAATTAGCCACTTCCAAAATTGCATTTTGCTACTAGGTCCTCTACAGGATTTAGCATGCAGGACCAGAACGCTGCATTTCAGTGATTTAGTAGTTGTTAAGAAGGAAGGCTTCCTAGTTTTATATGAAAACCAGACAAAAGTCTATAGTGTAGGACATAGAAAAAAGAGGATGAGAAATACTAAATGAAATGCATTTTATATGTGCGTTGCGATTGATACTAGAAAGTTCATTCACTGCCCTTATCAACAGAGGTGCTCCTGCAGAAGTTTAGTCCTTGACTGGCAGCTGTTTCCAGCAGAGACTGTAATGTAGTTCACAGGCACATAAGAAAACATAATTGAATTACTGTGGTTTAAAAAGAGTACTTCATGCACATACAGCCCCCAGCAAAAGCTCCTTATCCTCCTGCTGCACGCGCTGGCCACTCCCCAGTCTGAGCACCCTCAGCCGATAAGGTTTTCTTCTTGGCACCCCACATTGCAGCATACTTTTTTCCTACTGGGCTGGTCACAGTGGTGACGTATGTCAGGTGCCTAGCACTGACTCCTCCAGCTCTGTCTACCCACCGTGTCTTGTTTCGTTGTTTCTCTCACACAGAACACTTGGGCAGTTGTGGTTCCTTAACTTCTCTTACCCATCTTTCTTTGGAAGATTATGTGGATGTCCAGCTTGGAAGCTGAATCTGCTTGTGGGAGCTGGGAGGGAGTCAGAGGTGCTGGAGAGAGATCAACAATAGGATTCATGTTTGTGTCAGTCATGCAGAACACAGTTGGGTCTGGCCTATAGCCATGTTGGTTTAAAGCACTTTCAGATAAGTTAGCACACCACAGGATGTGGTAGAATAGGTGCATGTGCATAATTAGTGTCTGTGCTCCAACAGACAGGCGAAGTTGAGAATAATAGTGCAGTAATACCAGCAACTCCTCTTTTAGTTTAGCTTGGTTTGCTTGTTAAGGCTGTTGCTGTCGTTCTGTCAAAAATAGACCTATGCTGGAGTAACTTTTTCTGTATGGAGTATTCTTAAGGTTCAACTTGCACCTCGCCAGGAGTTCAGAGGAACTGATTCTTCTTTTGAAGAATACCATAATTCTCAAAAAATGTTTAGTCATGAAGGCAAATGACTTGATTTTTCAAACTCTCACTTTGAAGCTAAATTTTATGTGGTTTAAAATTCATTCTTTTTCAAGCAGTTCTTCAAGTTATGGATTACACAAATATTTTAAAAAATAGCTTTGGACTCTGAGTTGTATCAAGATGCTTGTTCAACTCACACATTTCCTTTCTGTGCTTTTAAAGAGCAGCTGTATATTCTTTTCCTCCCAATACATGCACTTTGTCATGTGCTAGTACGCATTTTTCTTGATGTCACACTAAACATTCATAAGCACTGGTGTATGAAATAAGGTGAAGCTGTATTTCTCATGAGAATATAGTTTTCAAAACTTCTCTTTTCTGTAGAAGAGAATGTGAACATAAATATTTTGTAAAATACAAATATGGGCGTAGCCTGATCTTTGGCTGGAGATGGGGGTGGGTCGATCACTCTGCTTCCTAAGCTGGTAAGTGATTGATTCTGTGTCAAGAACTTAGTCAAAACAAAGATTGCAAAATGTAAGAAAGCCAAGTGGGTAGAATGTTCTTTAGTTTATAACTTCTTATAATCTGAAACAAACTTTTGATTTGTGCATGCAAAATTACTAATTCAAAGCTTACATCCTGTCCCAAATAGTGGTAGGGTTTCTTTGCAGCATATCACAGGAGGGTGTTGCTTCTCTAGTGTCTTTCTGCTTCCCTCAGTGAAAAGATTATGCACTTGGATTATAGGAAGGGACTTGTAGGAAGCATGAAATCTGTAGGTGTGACACAAAGTGGGAAGATATATTTAGAATCTTTATTTCCTTGTGGAGGAAAGAATTGCATTTTCAAAATGTTACTGGCCAATAACATGAAAACTATGGATAACTATTTTGTGTTATTTATATTATAGTTTCATACTTACCATACGTCTGCCTTCTCTGCAAATGTTTGAATGCTTCAGAAAGCATCTGGGTTTTGCCTTGTGGTGGAAGGAGCCTTAACAGGGGAGATAAACATACTTAAACCTGCATAACCTGTTCACGTTCATTGGGAGTAAGCAAGCCCTTAGGAGATGGGCAGAGTCTTGGGCCTTTGCTTTGGGACTTGTGGAGGTGGGCTTGTCCAGGGATTCCACAGCCAGTGTGGGACTGGAAAGAGGAGCAAGAGAATTTCGGGATTTGTCTCTTTGGTGGTTTTTTTCTTGTTGTGTAGCTGAAGTTTGTAACTAGAGAGGGGGCCTGTGCTCCCCTTGTTGCTGCTGCTTTTCCCTCTTTTTTAATACGAGCAACAAAAGGGAATTCTGAAACTATCCAGGCTTTCTAGTGTGTACAATTATCAGTACATATTACATCACCATAACACAACATAGAGGTATTCAAAAAGCCCCTGTTACTGCTCAGATACTACTCTAGTGAGAGCTGCTTTCTGTACTGTCCATGTCATGACTGAGTATCCTATCTCCATGCAAGGGAAATTGTGTGGGCAGGGTAGTTTTCATTTGGATTAAGCTTTGGTACTTTGAAAAGGTTGGGAGGGGATAAGTTGAAAGTGTAAGTTTTCTTTATTTCTTTTTAAGTTTGGTGGAAATTAGAGCATTCAGCTGCAGCAGATTGTCCCTATTGTGTCTGTCAAAGTGCAGTTGTGTGACATTTGTACTGAATCACCTCTGAGGAAATGAGAATGATGAGAAAGCTTCCAGTAATTAACTTAAAGGTATCACTTTGGGAAGCTGTAGCATTGGGAATATTTTTTTCCCCATTTCCCTGTTCTGGGTATTTTTGACAGCTGATACCTATTGACAGACTGTTTCCCTGAAACTTGTTATTGTCTTCTTTCTTCCTTATTTTTCTAAGAGAATGAAAATTACTAAAGGCATCTTTGTGTTTTTCCTCCCTTTTTTGTGTCAGTGTAATAGCAGATATTTTTTTTGTCCTGAGCTGTCTGTCTGCTTTGGAGAAGCAAAATTAATTTTTGTGTTCCTGAAAAAATTAGGCTTACCTGGGGTGGGGTGTGTGGAACAGAAACCCACCTCTGGTAAACAACCAGCCAAACAAACCAAACAAAAAACAAGCAACCAAAAATCTAGTATTCACAAGTAGCACTTATACTGCACATGTGTTACACAAGCACCTCAGAACCTTGCTTGTTTTCACATGGCCTGGACCACTCAGTGAAGCTGAACTAAAACTATGATAGCCCACTTATGCTCAGCCAAAGTCTGTTTGAATTTCATTCTGAAATAAGGAAAAATATTGCTTTAATTGGACTGCAGTAGAGTGATTTTTTTGTTGTTGTTGTTTTTTTAATTTGGAGGGACTGTGGTGAATAATGTAGGAAATTGTTTCCTCAAGCTGATTTAGGAAAGGTTACTGTGATTGGAAGTAAGGGATGGAGGAAGGATGAGGAAGACAGGACAAGTGTGTGAAAGGGAATGAAGAGGAATGTATGCTGCAGTGACAGGGGTCAGTGTCCCGCTTCACAGTGGTGGTGGGGAGTGGATAAAAGGGGGTGGAACACGGAGAGAAAATGGTGGTAGATGACAGGGACAAGAGGGGGTATAAGCTATGGGAAGCACTGGCTGCTCACTTCAGTGCTACAGTGTGCTTGCTCACCAGGGATTCCTGTCATGCTAGGAATTTTTGCATTTCACCCACCCAAATCTTGTAAGACACAGAGCAGCTTTTTCTTATCATGGTGTAAAGCTGCCAGAGGTAGAAGCTTTATATATTCTGCAGTGTGGCAAAGGCAGAGGAAAAACAGCAGTCTCCCTGCTCCACCTCCCTCCCACTCCAGCTTCTAAATCATCAAAAATCACCAAAACTGCACCAAATCGTTGAAATATGGGTAATGTTTTTATTTTAATGCCTTTCCTAAAGCCTTTAGAAAACCGAGTGCATAGAGGCGCTAGCACTATAACCACTGCAGCTTCACTGAGTTAGGGTGGGCATCTTTTTTCACAGTTCTCTCAGTATCCGGTGGTTCCTGAAAGATGCTTTTTCTTTTCAACTTTAACACACCCCCCTCCCAACTTCCCCTTACAAATCATTAATGCATGGTTAATGTTTTCCTTGTAGCCTCTTTTGCAGTTGCAAAGTGTTGATCAAAATGTATCTTTAGAAAATGAAAAAAAAACCCCAAACCCCCGTGCAAATACCTGCTGAATTCAGTGCTGTTCAAGTGATACCATAAATGTGTAACAAATACACTCTAGGTAGGTGTGTTTTTAAGAACCCCTAACACAGGTCTGCTGGTTTCCTCAGATAATTTTTCAGAATATTGCTTCAGTGTGAGCCTGAGAGCCCACTGATAATTCTTCAATTGGCATTCTACAGTACTACTGAATGGTATACTAGATCTGTTTCTGTAATAAGAAAATTGTAAATTGGTAGAGCATGTCAAAAGAATTTTGTGCCCTACTTTCAATTTAGTCTTCTATGTTCTTGCAGCTGCCTTTCCCCAGTGTTATATTTTTAGTCCTTTTTAAAAAAATAAATACCAGTTCTGTGCCAGTTTCCTATCTACTAAGAACCTTTGACATTTAAAACCAGTTACTTTTGTCTTATCGTTACTGCTTTGCTGTTACTTTGTGTCAAATATAAGCAGCTGCTTGTTGAAGTGCACCAAGCTCTCTGCTTTCTTTGACTACTTTTGCATGTTTGATACTGCTTTTTTATCTTCTTGAGTTCTCAATACAAAAACTTAGGGAAATACCCCCCAAAAGAAAAGGGTTTTTTCCTCCTTGAGACAATTCCTCTGAGAATAATAAAAGGATGATTAGGAGTGTACATAGAGTTAGCAGGGGCTGTTCGTTAGAGAAAAGGGGGGGGTGCAGGTAGATTTCACAAAGCTGTATTTCTCACATTTTTTAAGTTGAAGGATTGTTTGTGGGAGGGAAGAGAAACTTTTCTCTAGTAGTTCTAGTGAAAAACTAGTTCCCTTATGTAGTTAAAAACACATGATATTTTAAAAAATAGTCCAGTAATTAAATGTGAAGGTCTTCAAGCTCAGCGGTTTCCAACATAACTGTTAGACATCCAGGCAGCAATGCTTCTGTGCAACTCCTGACTGTAGTTTATCATCTTTATTCAAATCTGTTATCAATACTGTGCATTACTGCTTATTGGCATCCATGTAAGTGTGTAGAAGCTAACTGAATGTAATGAGAGTTGTCTTTTCTAACTTTTGCAAAAGCAACCACCCTGCTGCTGAAGACACCCTTTAAGAATTAACGTACAGGGAATGCACAGAAAGATGTCCAACTTTTTCTTTTAAGTAAGGACAGGTTTATGTAATACAAAGGCATTGAATTTGTGAAGTCAAGAAAATTTACTATTCTGAAAATGTATATACAGGCAGAGAGATTTGCATCATGTTCTGTAATGAGAGTGACCTTAGAGGAAATCTCACATGGTATTGAAATGGATACCTGTTGAATGCAAAAATTATTCTGTGTGAATTTCAGTGATTGTAGGTATTTAATCAGTTCCTTTCAGTTTTATTGTCTGTGTGGTGCCTTCGTTTTCTTGCTTTTAATTTGTGTGTCTGTCTGTGTTGTTGGATAGCAAGAGAAATCTAAATTGTCTACCACAAACAAATTGACATTATGCAAAATTGCTAATTGCTTTTGTTCCTTGTTCTTTGAACAAGGTTTTTAAGTTACAGGAATATTTTTGAGGTAGTGCTGAGTGGGAGGGCTACTGAATTTAGAATTTGCTTTTCCTTGCAGGCTTGAGCTTATTTTGAGATAACCAGAGTTTACAGTTAAAAAAAAAAAAAAAAAAAAAATTAAGAAAACTTAACCTAAGTCAAAAACAGTCATGGAGTTTATGACTTTTTGAATTCCTCTCAGTACACAATGTAACAAGTATGCGATGAAAGGGTTTTTTTGTTATTTATTTGGGGTCATCTCTTGGGAGTCTCTTAAGTATGCTTATTCTTCTCCTAAGCTTTTGCCAAATAAAAATATTTTGTAGTTGGAAGGACTTCTACATAACTGCTTCTTTAAAGGAAGAACTGTTTCTTAAGTGCCTTTTCTACACAGTTTATTCTCCAGATATGCCTTCACGGCTTCCAATCCAAGACATCTTTGCTGGACTGGTTACGAGTATTGGCACAGCAATACGATACTGGTTTCATTACACACTTGTGGCCTTTGCATGGTTGGGAGTAGTACCTCTTACTGCATGTAAGTATTAATTTTTTATGCTGTAATACTCTTACAGGCAGGAAAATATGCCACTTCTTGCAGTGAAGTTTTATGAAATCATTGTTGGTTTATTTAAATAAAATGATCAGTTCAAAGACATTATTTCACTTATTTTTGCTCAGGAGTTTGAGGTATTTGACTCAAGATAATAGTATAACGTGGGAGGGTGTTAAAGAGGTAGGAGAAAATGCATAAAAGGGTTCTTAAATGGCTTACTCTGATAAAATGCCTCTTCTGAATTATCATCTTTAAAATCTACATGTTAGGTTTTATTTGATAGCATATGTTAATATTAGATTAGAATAGTCTTAGTTTTTCTAACCTTGTATAAATGAAAGTGCAATGTGTTTTTTAGTATGAAAAGTGAAATTCTTTTATAGTCATGTATAAATTGATAAGTAAAACTCTACAACTATAAGTAGTAAAGAATTTGAGAGGAAGACACATTTGAAATATTGTAGTATCCAGTTTGAAATTAACTTTTTAAATGCAAATGGAAAGAGAACTATTGATGTTTCAACAAGCTAAAAATAGAGAGAAGATGAAAAAAAGGCAAAAGGGATATAGGGTACAGTCAAGGAAGTGATTGGAACCATGTCTTTACAAGCAGTAATGTACCCCTTGAGCAAAAGAGGAGGGAGCCAGTAAATGCATTTCCCTAGACAGTTTCTCAATATGTTTTGTGCTTTTATTTGTAGCTGGCACTGATTTAGTTTGAGAATAGCACAATACTGGCATCAGCTATAAAAGTGTGACCCTGTTTCCTCAGCCTGTCCTTCCTGTGCAAAAGAAATAAGTTTTCCTGGGCATGAAGTAAACAAGGTTTAAAAACAGCTCTGTGCTGAAACTAAAACAGTATTTGAAATGTCTTCCTCGAACTTTTGGACAGCCCTTGGTTTTCTACTGTTGTCTTTCAAAATGCAAATGTTGTATGCTTCTATTACTGAAACTTCTGAAGGATAGCAAAATCCTATTCAGTACATTTATTTGACCAGTTATATTTTTAAGTGTCTGAAAACCTGGTGCTTCTCTTCAATAATAGTGAAATGTTCCCAGAAGTCACCACCTACAATTTTATGTAACACTTTTTTCACAAATGTCACTTTTTTAATGCTCATTTATTAAGGCAAAATAACTGACTTAGGATTTTGATTTATGAGTGACTTTTTTTATTTGTTTATAATTTCTGTTTCTAACATTGCACCTGTCCCCTGTTTATGGATTCCTTTAAGAATTAACGTACAGGGAATGCACAGAAAGATGTCCAATGTAATAAAGTTATTTAGTCCAACAAACCTTGAAAAATCCATATACTTCAAAAATTTGTCAGGATCTGTCTCATGAATGTGATTTTGTATCTGTTTTATCTTCTTACATTAAATGTCTTTAATCTTTAATTTTCTGAAATATTTAAATACTTTTTAGTGTAATCCTTTTGCCTTCCCCATTTCTGTCATGTGACTCACATAATTGTGTGGGGCTGGCTTCATGAAGAAGTATACTCTTTGTATTTGGAAGAAGAAGATGCAGCATAAACACTTGTCAGACATATCAAAGGAGATCTATAGTTGAACAAATCTGTCTTCAGTTACCCATTTGTGGGATAAAATCTACTTTCTTTTTTGGTAACTTAACTGGGTGTTTTTCTTCCTTGCATTCCCATCACGTAGTTGAGTAAAAGGAACTCATCTCTCTGTATACCCTCAGCCTAATGCCAGCAGGTGCTGATATGCCATTGCTGTTGTGTTAGCACAAAGCACATTTACATTAGTGAATGAGAAAAAAACAGTTTAAAACTTGCTGAAATCTCTTCAGAGAAGAAGTATTAATTGGGCCAGTGTAATCCAAAATTGTTGTATTATCTGTGATTCAGCTATGTGGTTCCTAGAATGAAGTGCCCAAGGTATCTATGCAGTATGTAGGGCAAGAAAGAGGTGGACACACTGAGTAAAGTGAATATGTACCATAAAGCCGTAGGAAATGCTAGAGTGGGACTTGGGTTGCCTAAAATACTTCCTTTGTATCAAATTTTAGAAATCACTGTTCACGTGCCAGTATGGCATATGAACGTATTTTTCTGGAGGAATTGAGATGCCATTAATAAAACTGCCCCAAAACCCCAAACAAACAACATAGCTCAAGAAAATGGATGTGTATGAGTTTATGTGATTGTGTTGTGGTTAAAATTGTAGAGGTCTGTAACAGACCTATTGAAATTGGTATGTGTAAAGTATGAATGGAATCATGTATGTGAGCACCAGATGAACCAGCCTAAGAAGGAATAAAAGGGGTATATTTGCTGTTTGCCGAAGAGAACTATATATGTGATTTCATTCAAATCACTAAGAACAGACTAAAGGTGTTAAGAAGATGAAGAACAGGAATACAAGTTCTAAGATAGAAAAATAAGGAAAACAGGAGAACTGTGAGTTTTGCCTCAGACTCAAGAGGTATGAAACAAAACAATGAGGCCCAGATCCCATAGGGTATCCAGTAATGAAAGGTATGAAATGCCAGCCTAAAATGAGTTCATAAATGCCAGTCAAGAAGAATCCCAGAATGATGAGCTTTTACTTGCTGGTGTCTTGTTTTCAGTATTGCCTATAAGTGATCCTGTCCAGATTACTTGGGCTTACATGTCTTAGTGCTTGTATGAGAGTGAGCTAGTGAAAACTGCAAGGAAAAAATAACTTGCTTAGAGATTTTGTGTAATAAGGTTTTCCTTCCTATTCCATAAAGTCTCACAATTAGTTTTGTTACCTTGGTTTCCTACCAGTGTAGCCTAATGGTGAGTGAGACTGAAGTGGTGAGACTGAAGGTTTTCATTAGATCAGCTACAGACATTGTCTCTTATGCTCTAACTTCCCTTTTAGCCCTTTTAGTTTTGTATTATCTTGTTACTCTTTGCTGACCAGAAGTTCAGCAGGAGGGGCAGCTTGCACTAGGGATGTAAGTGTTAACTTCTTCCAAGTGCTATATTATGCCTGTTATGTAAAAGGTGAGTAGTAGCAGTAGACCTCTTGGGTGTTTCTGGTGAATTGGTTCATGAGAGATGTATAAACAAACTCTGTATAAGTTCCAAATAGGTTTAAACAAGATATAGTACCCGAGCTATTTATTCTAGGTGAGAGAAACTATAGTGTGCCTGTATATGCTTGGGTACTTATGCCTACCTAAAGCATGGAATAAGAATCTTAAGAATTGCATTTCAGGGTCTGGGTACCTTAATTCTTTCCTTGTGCTGTTCTGAACACCTGTGTCATGCTCCTATGCATCTGAACCAGACAATGTACACAGGTAACTTACGTTTAAGATCACATGACTGAACAATTGTGATTAAAAACCCCTAACATTAACTAGCATCAAGTATTAAGCCATAAAACGATTATTTAAAACAGGTAACAAAATGGTGAGACACCTTGCTACAAGGTATCATAATACCAAAGGTTTATACAGGCTCAAAATAAAGTTGAACAAATCAGTGGAGGAAAAAATCCATCAGGGGTAAAGTTAGCACTGAGACATAATGGCACAGGAACTGAGCTGCTTTGTGTGAAGCATGTGAGACTGTCATGAGGAAGTATTGCTGCAGGTATCCTTAACCTGTTTTTATAATCTCTGCTATAGTCACTTGTTGGTGTGACCAGTGCTGGAGACAGGTCTAGATTAATCTTGGATCTAACTTAGTATGGCAGTTCTTGTGCTTTGAATGTATATTTTAATCAGGAAAGTTCAGGTAAAATACATGCAGCTTTGTTCCATGTAGTTGTGTATTGCCTTGAGTTCTGTTAGTTCACTGAAGGTTGACTTTTTTTTCTTGTCATGAATTTAGGACGCTAGGTGAAAAGAGGGTATCTATGGTCCTTTCCAAGTGAGGCAGTAACCAAAATGTTTCTGTGTCTTCATGCAGGTCGTATCTACAAGTGCTTGTTTACTGGCTCTGTGAGCTCACTACTGACACTGCCATTAGATATTCTGTCAACGTAAGTACTTCAGTAGTGTGATGCAAAGAACTTTTCTAGTCAGATTACCCTGAAAATGATTGCTTTGGAACTTGGTGTCCCTTTCTTCCAGTTGTTCTTGTTATCCTCCATCATCTTATGTGAAGCAGCTGCCCGTTACCCTTTGCATAACAGGATATTTTGGCCAACAGTATTACAGTAGAAATGGTTTTGCTTTGAAGTTTGTTTATTCAGGATCTTTGGAGGCAAAAAACTGACTTAACAAAATGGGCCCTGGTTAATGAAGATTTGTATTTGATGTCAGGAAAGCTTATGCTGCAAAATTACACTTAAACTGTAGGAAATGTTTTTTTAATTAAGTCAGATGCCACTTAGTAGAATATTAACATTGCTAATAATGTCAACATCACAGTCTGTTTGTTTTGTTACATTTTTATATTTTGGATTTAATTTCTTCCCCCCTAAGTCTTATTTATTTTTTTAATTGGATGGTCTTCTAGCTGACACTTTGATTTTAATGCTGAAATTCTGTGCTACTGAATATTGCCTGTCGCTTTAAAATCAGTATTGCTTACAGGATCAATAAATGCCAACACAGCAGTTTCATAGTGTTTCTTATTTTTTTTTCTCTTCAACCTGAGGAACTGAAACTCAATTTGAGTAGAATCAGTTGCAAGTGAAGCAGATTTTTAAGCTCATGTTCTGTGGAGTTCAACTATGTCATCTCAGTTGGACTATTTGATTTGAAACATCAGGTCCTGTTATTAATTGAGAGAGATGCTCACTTGAGATGAATAAGAGTATTTTCCCCATATCTCCCAGCAAGTATGGATTTTCTTTTTATTTACAAGAATCTGAAACAACTGAACTTAGGGCACCTCTTCTCATGTCTTTTACAGGCTAGGGAGACAATAAAGGTTTCAAGTATGTGTCAGGCTTTAATGGTGTATGAAGCTGTGATTTTACGTGGCTTTTTTTGATGGAGTCACTTTCAGTAATATCTTGTCATCTTTTCATTGTGGACTCCTTGTCCCCATGGGTATTCATTGTGCAGCTCCATGGAGAGCCAGCCCTGTACCCCTCTGGGGATGGCTGAGTACGGTGGTGGCATGTTTCTTGCTTATTTTCAGGAACGGGTTGTAGTTGATTCGTTTCCTGAGTGAATTTACTGTAGTCAAGCACTAGCATAAGGGTGTGGAAAGAATTGGGAGGGGGTTATGTGGAATTGGGGATGAGGGCTGCTTAAGCCAATGTCAGTACTTCTTGCATTGCATGAAACCATAGTTTCAGTTGGCTAGCTGAACTTTGCTTTGCTGCTGCTTTAGTTATGTATGACTTGATAGATGAGGGTTTTTAAAGTACAGATGCAGTATCTGAGATAAAAGACTAACCAAAATGCAGAGAGCAGTGAAAGGCAAACTCTGCAGTTCCATTCAGTTCCATTAGGGGGGTTGGACCCGATGATCTCTTGAGGTCCCTTCCAACCCCTATGATTCTATGATTCTTTTGGTTAGGGTAGCTCAGCCAATAGAATGTGTCAGTGGACTAGATATCACATACCTAGCCATTTAAACAGACCTTTTACTGTAGCAAATAATTTTCTTAGTGACTGTGCTTCCTTTTCTATTCTTGGAAGACTACTTTTCCTGAAGGACTCTTGAAGCTTTTCTTCATTTAAGTCAGACCCTGGTTTGCAGGATTGTTTATGTTTAAACAGTAATAATTTCACAAACCAAACAAGGTGAAAATAAAGCCATTTTCCAAATTCAGGCTTCTTTGAACAGTTTTTTAAAAATTAAATAAATATTTTATCTTCCTTCTTCACCTAGACACATAATTAAATTCAGCCTTCGACAAATAAACTGGCATTTATATTTATTTGGATGAAGAGAGTCTGTTCATGATAGTTAACAATTACTATGCTTAGTCTTACTAGCAAAATATTTGTCTCTAACATTGTTTTTTCTTTCTCTAACAGGGAGAACTTACTGGCTGACTGTTTGCAGGGCTGTTTTGTGGTAACGTGCACTCTGTGTGCATTTATCAGCCTTGTTTGGTTACGTGAACAGATTGTCCATGGAGGAGCACCACAGTGGTTGGAACAAAATCAGCAACAGCCACTCAATGGTGTTGGTCAACAAAATGAGGTAAAAATTAACTACTCAGTAGTTTGTGTTAAATTTTAAAAACCATGGTTTTGTGAATGGATTCCTTATCAGAACCCAACACACAGAGACATGCATCCTTCTAGTGCTTGGGCGGGAGAAGAGATGATACAAGCAATACGTGCATGTGGGGAAACAACTAAAACTTTGTTTTGTAATGAGTGTCAACTTTTTAAAGATGGAGATAGACATCCTTAGCTTGTTAGCTGACTTGGATTGTCCTTGAATTAGCACCTTTCTGGTATAATGACAGTTTTTATGTGATCAAGAGTTCTTCTCTACTGAGCGCTGGAATGCTGTATCCAATTCTAGGCTCCCCTAGTACAAGAGACATGGGACATGCTAGAGTGAGTGCAGTGAAGACCCAGCAAAAATTATTGAAGGACTGGAACATCTGGCATATGATGAGAGACTGAGAGAGCTGTAACTGTTCAGCCTGAGATGAGAAGGCTCAGGGTTGATCTTACCAGTGTGCATAAATTCATGATGGGAAGATGTTAAAGAAGACAGAGCCAGTGTTGTCTTGGTAGTATTGAGTGAGGGATAACAGGCAGCAGGCTGAAATTAAAATACAGGAAATTCCATTTAGACTGAAAAAAGTCAAACACCAACCCACAAATACACACACCCCCCAAAAAAAAACCCAAACCCCAGTTTGTGGAAGTGTTGGGGGTTTTTTTACTGTAACTGTGATGTGTATTGGAACAGGCTGTGCAGAAAGGTTTTGAAGTCTCTGGAGTTACTCAAAAGCCAACCGGAGATAGCACTGAGCACTGACAGATGATCTCTAGAGGTCCTTTCCAATCTCAGCTATTCTGTGAAGAAATCTGAATGCTTCTCTCTCTTAAGCGGTTTAGAGGTCCAAAATTGCTTATCTCAACCCACCCCCTATCCCACCCACCAGAAATCCCCCAATGTTTTAATGCTATTTGTTTCTTTCTATTGCAGGGTAAAAGTAGAAAGTATGATCATTTAAACTGAGTACTAACTCCTATTTTTGCAGGCTCAGGCTGTTGTAAATGGAGGTGTTGAAAATGCTGTGCTTGATCAGCCTGCTAATCCTGCTGCTGAGAATGCAGTTGTAGGTGAGAACCCTGAAATTCAAGAAGAACAAGTAGATGAAGAGGAGGATGATAATGAAGATGAAGAAGATGCTGTAGTAGAAGATGCAGCAGATGCAAACAATGGAGCACAAGGTAACAGGTGACTTGAAACAATAATGTACTAGTTATTTTTTTAGATATAAATGAAACTATCGAAAATAGAACTGACATAATTCAAGAAACCTCTGTAAATGTCACTTCAACTTATTTGGTTTTTGCAAAGTTTGTGTATCTCTTTTGAGTGCTGAGGCATTTGCTTGCTGAAAAGCTATCTTCAGTTATCAATTGAATGTTATGTGCTTAAGTCTTTCTGTTAATTTAAAACATAGCATGGAGTGGTTTGCATCTTGTTTTGGGTGAGTCTGACTGCTGTAAAAATGGCCTTTGTCTCCTCAGATGACATGAACTGGAATGCTTTGGAATGGGATCGAGCAGCAGAAGAGCTTACTTGGGAACGAGTAAGAATTGTTTTCTTGAATTGATTAATTCAGACTCATACTTGAAATGATTTGTAGTATTGTTGTGTCAAAATCCATTTGGGATAGATTTGGGTGATGTTGTCTAGTGTGAAAACTGTCAGTAAGAGGCTGTAGTGACCAAAAAAAGTCGTTATATTGAAAGCAAAATTTATTATGCTACTTGTTAACTAGCACAAAGGCATTTCTTTGACTTGAAATATAGTAGCTGCTTAAAACATGTTCTAGCATGGGCTTTTCTGGAGACTTCAACTCAGGTTTTGAAATGAGTTGCAGGTCATATTGGGGATGCAAGGTCAGATAAGGAACACATAAGTGTTCCATTATACATTGTATAATGCTTCATTTTTGTGTTCGTTCAAGTATTAAACTACAGCCAAGAGAGAAACAGGAATTTAAGTTAATTTTATTTGCACTTTTGCAAAAGGCAAATGTTATTTCTTAAAAAATGATGGAGCTTTTTAATGTACTATTGCTTCTGGGCTGTTTATGAATCATAAATTCCATAATTAGAGCATGCAATGCACGTACACTGCAGCGTGTGCAGACCAGTGTGTGCTCAGGAGCTGGTGTTGTGTAGCTGGTTAAGAAGTAGCCGACATCTGAGTTAAAGTTCACCATGTGTAACAAAACCTACCTGAAGTTAGGTACAGCAGCTTCATGTGATTTACCAGTGACACCAGGTAGTGGCTGTGGCAGGCAGTTGTAAAGCCAGTCACCGTATTCCTAGGCTGTGATGTAGTTATCTTGACTGCAGTGTAGTAGAAATACAATCTTCGTCATGAGGGACAGGTCTTGGTCTTTGTTTTATATCTAGCCAAAACGTCTTATTTTGTTTTGAAAGGTATTTAATGGAAAAGGTCATACATAATCAGGTTTCTAAACCATTCTACCATGTTTCTCAAGAGGAAAGCCAATTTATGTGCTGGGAAATGTTGTTGTACTCCTAGTTGAAAATTCTGTGATGCCTCCCCGTGAATATAGAAAACAGTTTCAGCAAGCTCTCACAGCAATTTCCAATCCTGTGTGCTGGCATAGGCAGTAGACCTCTGATTGGGATGTAGTATCAAAGTGGGATAGCCTTTTCTGCTCTGTCACCTTGTGAAAACAGCATGCAAGCTTTCTAAATTTTCAAGAATTTTTACATCTTGATTATCTTTGTAAAATATGTGCCATGTTGGTATTGCACAACTTAGTGCAATATCCTGGGACAGCGTAGCCTTGAACCTGGTACTTTACAACAGTAATCCTGGACTGGATTGAAATAGTAATTAAATGCTTGAAGTGAGAGGAAAGGAGATATATATAGATATATATAAATATATCCATTTTTAATAGATGCTTTATTTTTGGCTGTTCTGTGGACACTTCCCGTAACAGCTGTGCAGAGTGATGGAGGATTTGTTTCCTGTCTACCCTAGCTTTAAAGAAATTCTGTTCTAAACTTAACATACGGTGTAGGAATGTTATCCTGTGTAGAAGTTGCTTTTATGCAATTTCAGATAAAATACTTTCAACTCTTCTCAGTAAACCAGAAACTCATAGTTTGCATTTAGAAGCAAACAAAAAAAATCTCATTTAATAGTCAGTTCTTTAATCGTGTTTTTGAATAACAGTTCAATCATTAAAATCTTCTGTCAGAGTTTTCAAATTCTTGGGGAGAAATAGCCTAAAAATTGAGTCTGAAACTTGATTAAGTTTGGTTTGGTATACGTAAGTGCATGTGTATTAAGATATTCCACATGTGTATCACTGGTCAACTGAGTTTTCTGTGTTTACTGAGAACTTAGTTTCTACCGTTAAGAATTTATGTCCAGGTTCTGTTTGTTGAGCTGTAAAAAATGCTTTTGACCATATAAAAAAATGGTGTGAAAGGGACATCTATGAGACTTGTTTTAGATGCATGTTACTTGTGAGGGTTTTTTTTCTGATGAATAAATAAATTAACTTTGCATTCACAGATGCTTGGACTTGATGGATCTCTGGTTTTTTTAGTAAGTGAAATCTTGCATTTCAAGAATTACCTGTAACTGGGTTTTGGTGTTTTTTGAAGTAAACTGTATTTCTTCAAACAGAATGATGAGATTTTTAAGTCCCTGTCATCATATTATAATGAGAGTTCCATATGATGTCATGTTCAAGCAAAATGTCTTTTTAGTTGTTTCAGAGTAGAGTGGTGTATCTAGCTTAAAAGTGGAATTTCTTAAAAGATAACTTTGGAACACATGCTCCATTGTAAATAAAAATTAGATACTTTAAAAAAGGGTATACTGAAAATAAGTATCTGTTCCAGTCTCAAGTTCTGGCTTTTGTAATGATTAAAATAGTGTCCTCATTCAGACTTCTCTGATTTGCCCCATACCACCAGAACATCACTAGTGAAGTTGTAGTGTAGACTAGATTTTAAGATTTACGGTCTTCAATTATATTTCTTGACTTGGGTTCATTTGTTCCTCACTATAATTTCCCCCTTTTTAATACTATTTTATTTGATGTAAGTATTAAATGTATTTTAAATCTTCATAGATAAATGTGTTTCTCTAGTGGAACACATCCTTTAAATTGGTTCTAAAAATCTTTATGATTAAGAAAATTTAGCAAAGCAGTCCTAAAAAAGACTGGTGGATTTTTGACACTTGTCTGTGGGTGAACATATGCCAATTATCTCCTTGACAGACTCTTGTTATATGTAATGCAGATGTTCTGGTGGGCTTTATAATGGTTTCTTTGAAGGACTCTCTCTGCTGCCCATCCTACTTGTATGTTGGAGCTGCCTAGCTCTGCTTTCAGGGCTGGGAGAGAGACAATGAAAAGAGTCACAGAATTGTAGGGGTTGGAAGGGACCTCAAGAGATCAGAGTCCAACCCCCTGTTTTATTGTCAATGGCAACAAAACTTTAACCCATCACAGCTGCATTCATTTGGTATCATGTGCCAGATCACTTATTCTAAAAAGATAAGTCATCTGTATTTTAAAGGGGAAAAAGATTTGTGCTCTGTTCCAGCAGTATAGATTTTGCTTTATTTAATATGTAAAAACCCCACAATTTTAAACTATGGATTTGTTGATTAGATGCTGTAGTGGGTAAATGTCAAACGTCTGAAATGAAATGTCTAAGATTCTAATGTACTCTCCCAGGTTTAAAATAATATGTAGCTGCTTATGTTGCTGGGGATTTACCTTTAATATCAAAAGAACTACAGTTGCAGTATACTTATGGTAGAGTTCCCATCTTAGCTAAAAGTAATATTAAAAAATAGGCAACCCCTTTTCTAGAGTGAGAGCTGTTTTGTTAACCTTTCCTTTGACAAAGTCTGCTTGTTAAGTTCAGATGAACATTTTCTCATTAGACTTATGTATAGATTCAACGTAACTGTTTTTGAGGGTGGAACTGGTCATATTGATTTTAAAGCAAAAGCTTATTTTTACAAAATAAGAATGTTATAGCAAATATAAATACTCTTGCATTCATGGATATTTATCTATACAAACAGATGCTTTCATAGTCTTCCCCTGCATGTTTTGGTCTTTGTATTAGAGCAAATTTCTTGGCTCTTAACATGAGATGTGCAAGTTCTGATAGTAATAATAAGCAGTTGAAATCAAGCTTAGATGCAGAAATGAAGTCACACACTTAAATGACTGATATTTATGTACTGTTTCCTTGTTGTCTTCCTCCCTCCTTCCCCCATACTCCTTGCAGGAGCATGTCTTTTGGGTGGTATCTTTAAATACATTGTTCATACTTGTGTTTGGTGAGTATCATTTGCTCTTAGGTTTTAAAAAGATCCTCCTTTGTGAAGTGATAATGCAGATTAATTTTAAGGCTGTTATCTCAGAATAAGTGAAGCTGTGACATCTAAAAATGGAACTACAAATGAACTGGAAATATGAATAATAAGTCTTTATTGCTGCTAGATTTGTTACTTTAATTCCTTTTAGTGAATAGGTTTAAAATAGGAAATCTAATGAAAGCTTAAGGATGGCCACCAAAGCATGGAAAATAATAGTTGTTTGGCATACTGTGGAACTAAAGGAGGAACCTTCTGGAATTTAACTTGCAGTATTTTTAGTAAAGCAGTAATTGAGGTAAAGCTCACAATACTGAACCAGTGATTTGAGCATCTAGTTATTGAAAGGAATCAGCAGGTCAGAAGAAAATAAAAAGAAGGATCATGGACATTTAATTCACAAAAAACTATAAATCTTCTAATGAGAGTTGGAAAATACTTTATTTATGTCTGATAACTAGTCTTTTAATCTGTAGATGTCAAACTAATTAGGTTTTTTAGCTGCTATAAAATTTAGACATTTTTAATAAGTAGAAGATAATAACGGAAGTGTCTGAATCCTTTATTTCAATTCAATAATGAATGAGTAATAATAATTAAGAAGAATGTCACGTAAATGTGTTTTCAGTAGCTCTTAAGTAACTTTAAAAGGTGGGAAACTTAACACACAGAAGAGGATTGACTTTCCCAAACAAGTGAGCAGGAGGTCTGGGAATTTAATTTGTGTCTCACAATCCTATTTTTAGTATCTTTCCCACTAAGTAATACTGTCTAATTTACAACTGCCAAATCTCTAGTTATTTTTAATTACTGTCTTGGTGAGTTCAAATGCCACAGGGGACACTAGGTAGAAGATAGCAGAAAAGATTTTGGAATATGAATTACTGGTCCAGAAATGTTCATGTGATGATCTTTTGGGCAAGTTGATTAAGTTCAACTTAATTCATGTCTTCTGTAGCTCTTTTTAGTACTTGCAGAGGAGCCTTGTACTCCTTCATGCTTTTATTAAAAGGGATAAGTTAGAAGTTCTCTTTTAAAGCAATTTAAAAACATTAAAAGCTGTGCACTATAATCCCATAAAACACTGTCAAAATAATGACTTAAGTCATCAGTCTGTCTATAGGATTTGAGTTATTTTTGTTGTTGTTCTGTTTTTTTATCTCATTTTTCTTTCTCTTGTTCTTACTGGGCAGGAAGTGCTCAAGTCCTCCCTTTATCTCTTACATTTTTGCTGATTTCTCTGAAAGGGACATACATTAAAACTTTCTGATGATTGATTGGGGTGATAGAAGTCCTGCTAAATCTTTTCCTAGTTTTGTTTTTTTTTTTTACATGTTGTTCATATGGAAATGAGGGGGAGAGGGGATCATCAGCCTTTTCTTTTGAGGGTATTTACAGTAGTCTATCATGGTACAGTGAAGGCAATATAGGTGAAAACTAAAGTTTGCAGTTACCGCAGCCCCTTTAGTTCCTGTTGACCCCTCTACTCCTGTAGCCAAGTAACGTTAAATTCTGTGGTCCTTCACAGCTTGGTTAGAAGACCACAGGGTGAGCTAAAGCAGCTACTTGATCCTCTTGCAAGTACACAGGTATCCAAAAATAGGGAAAGTGCTGTGGTTTTTAATTCGTTCCTCCTCAGACCTCAGAACTGGCCAGAGTGAGTTCTCATTAACGGTGACGGCTCTTTACACATTAATTCAAAACAAAGCACTTCTCAGTTTCTCCTCATCCCTTCGCTGGAGCATTGTCTTCCTCCCCCTCATCTTCCCTTCCATTTGCACATATCTGCAGGGTTTGCATTTTTCACAGTATTAAAAATAAAACACTAAAACTGAAACCTTGCTGAAGTGAGTCCCACGTGGCCAAGATGTAAAATGCCTCCTTAAGGCTTTTAGTGCATGAGAGAGTGAATATATTAAGCAGCTTCCTACAGCAGCCTATCAGACCCTAGTGTGTAAGACTGAGAAATTGAATTAATTTAAACACAGCAAGATTAAACTAATTTTATATTATTTATCATCTTTCAGTATGAATTCTGATCTGACTTCCAGTGTTTGTAAAAATTCTAGAAATGTAACACTTCCAAATATTTGCACAAAATAATTTTTTTGTAGTTTTCACCAAATTAATGAGAAGTAGAACAATTACCATGTTACATGACATGTCCTGTCATGACCTTTTTACCTCTTTCTGCTTACATTATGCAGCATTTTGTCCATACCACATTGGTCACTTCTCCATTGTTGGCCTGGGCTTTGAGGAATATGTAAGTACAGTTTTAGAATTTTAAAATGTAAAAACTGCTGACACTTAACCACAGTAATTTTGTGGCATACTTCTGCTTTTATTTGTTATGGCAAAAGTATCTGGAGTGCCTCTTGGTTTTCTCCTCAAACTTTTTTTTAATTAAAAATGTTCTCTTGCTCTTTCCCACTTCACTCATTATTTGCATGCCTAATGCATGTATTTGTTTTGGATTTTTAACAGCCTCTTATTCCTTGTGGGGTTTTTTGTGTGTGTACTGAGTAATTTTCATAATTGATGATAATAGGTGATGCAAGCTGGGAGACAGGGAGGTAGTGTAAGATGCCAGTTTTTGTTCCCTATCTAGGGGTTGTTTTGTGTTGAAGAAAGTAGTCGTTAGGCTTTTCCAGTAAATGTAAAGGTATTCTGCTCTTGGAGATACCAGAAAGTAGTAGATGATTACAATATGTGAAAACTAAGGAAACTTGTGACTTTTCTTGAAGAGACATGAACTTTCATTTGGTGATGGGTTGGTTTTTTTCTTTCTCCTCCAGGTTCAAGCATCTCACTTTGAAGGCCTGATTACAACTATCGTGGGATACGTTCTGTTAGCAGTGACTCTCATTGTTTGCCATGTATCCTTTTGTCAGTAGTTACCTAGTTCAGATTTGACATGTAAATTGCTTTTCTCACTAGTTTGAGAAGTCACAGGCATGGTGTAACTTATGATTTTGCACTGCACTTTTTTGGTGAAATTAGAATAAAAGGTCTCTTCTATTCACTTGGACATGCAAAAGTTGCCAGTATGACTCAGAACACTTGCACATGTTTAACACCACAAAATCATGGACTTTCATACTTCCTTGAAGGCATCCAACTAAACTTTGATGGTCTGTCTGAGGAGGTGTGTCGAACCATTGTTTTTCCTCACTGTCTTTACGCTGTTGGCGTGGGCTGAGGAATAAGAGCAGAAAGAGAAATGGGGTCATGAAAATACTTAGGGTATGATTGGAAATGTATTCACCTCTTTTTGATCCCATCAGATCTTTAGAAGGTGGATTTCTGTTTCTGTTTGAACCACTGAGAGTTCACAGCAAGGTGATAACACTCACCATTATAGAGAAAATTAAGTGAAGGCCGGAAAGCTGGAAGGATTTGGTCATAAGTAAAAGGTCTGCATTCTAGCTGCATGTGTTTTGAAGGGACTACAGCAGCTTCTGTTTGAAAGAATAAATGTTTGTTAGTTTTTCTGTTCAAGAGTGCACAAATTTAGGCTGCACTGTGTCAATGTGCGGAGCAAATGTGGTAAAGCAGTTGATTGGCTTGTCTTTTTTGACTCCCAATAGAAAATAAAACAAAGCCTCAAACTGTAATATGCATCTAGCTTTTATTGGAAAAGGTTACATTTGTTTCAGACTGCACCAAAATGCAAAGCTACGATTTGAGGTTACTCGTGGCAGATGTTTTCAAGGCAACTGTTTATTTCTTGAACTTTTGGATGCTTGATCTGAGAAGGATAGTGTTATTTATTAATTTTTAGATGCATGGTTGGGGGGATTATCCAGCTCATCAGATTGAGACTTCCGGAGTCACAGCCTATTTTGAAAATACATCCCTGTTAAAATACATACTTCCTGTTTCACTTTTTTAAAATAAAATTCCCTATTGCTAAATCATGTTTCATATTAAACTGTGTTATAAAGTACTTTCTAGTATTATTTTCTTGACAAAACTGTTCAGGGGTTGGCAGCACTTGTTAAGTTCCAGCGATCACGACGTTTGTTAGGAGTTTGCTATATTGTTGTCAAGGTAATTCTATTTCTATGTGTGTGGCAATAAAACCTTTCTCAATTTACTTCTGCATTATCATTTCCTTAGAAGTTTATGTTAAACTAGTGAGATGTTCTTTTTTTCTTTTTTCCTAAAGGTTTCCTTGTTAGTGGTGGTTGAAATTGGTGTGTTTCCTCTTATCTGTGGCTGGTGGTTGGATATATGCTCTTTGGTAAGAATAGAAATAAATGGGATAATATGTTTTTTAATGGTGTTCCTATTTAAAGGAAAAAAAGTTCTGATGAGAAGAGAGATGCTGATGAGGCACCCTTCTGTTTTTATAAAATAGTGTTTCCAGAGGTAAGGGGGGTTAAGGTACTGCTTAATGCTGATTTTCATTTTCTTCATATTAATAAATACACTTTAACATGCTATTATTAAAATACTAAGATTCTTTTTACTGCATTTAGAAGTCCACTGTGATAATGAACTTACATATAGGCAAACTTGTCTACTTAAAGTTCTTTGTGTAGCTATCTTATGTGAAATGGTAATGACTTCATATTTTAATAGTTGTCCAATCTGTGTTTTAAACAAGATGCATGCTGTGTTTGCTCGGAATTGAGCAAATTTTTTTCTGTCCTGAAAAAAAATTAGGTGAGGAATTTCAAATGGAGGAAAGTAATTTCTTCTAGCCTCAGTAGAAATAGTATTTTACTTAATGGAGTAAGTATTTACTTCCATAAAAGTGCCACTTGAAATGATAAATAACTTATGCAGTATATGAATTGACTACTTTGTTTCTGTCAGAAGGAATGGGTTAGAAGTTGATCTTTATTTGCTGTTCTTATTGTAACTTTCTTTTTTTGTAATGAAATGCTATAATTATTTACGTGTTAGCACAAGGCAAACATTTAAATTAAATGCCTAAGAGTAGAATATATATGAACTAGAGTAAGCAAAATGAGTAACAATGGAGGTTTGCCAAAATTAATTCGTATTTGTTTCCTACTTACCTTCTAGGAAATGTTTGATGCCACTTTGAAAGATAGAGAATTGAGCTTTCAGTCTGCCCCAGGTACAACAATGTTTCTGCACTGGTTAGTTGGAATGGTTTACGTCTTTTATTTTGCATCCTTCATTCTTTTACTGAGAGAGGTAAGTCTATAAGAACAAGATTGGTATGTAACATAGTTAGAGAAGCTTGCATGTTGACCTGTCAGTTAAATCTTTCACATGTGGGTATTGCTGCTACTGTATTTTCTGTATATCTACTGGATTTCAGACTTATGTGAAAAAAGGGTCCACATTAGTACTTTCTGCAATGGATAACGATGATTTACGATCTATTTTACTGAGAGATTTTTAGGTTACAGAGAGCCCTTAAACATGTGTGTTGCTTTTAAATTAATGTAAATACATTTCAGTCCTTTCTTTCTATGCCAGTTCTTTGTTGAACCTTCTTCAAGAAATACCTCTATTTCCTATTATGTTTAAAATTTACTTGCTGCAGCAGTGTTGCCCAAAATGAAAAATGAATACAAAGAAAATGTTCTCTTCATGGTTGTTTTCCATTTCCTATTTCAGGTATTGAGACCTGGTGTCTTATGGTTTCTCAGGAATTTGAATGATCCAGACTTTAATCCAGTGCAGGAAATGATTCACTTGCCCATTTATAGACATCTCAGGAGGTTTATCCTATCAGTGGTAAGGACTTATCTCAAAATTCTATGTTTTGAAAGGAAATTTCATATATAAGCTCCTATATGTGCTACTGTGTATTAAAGGAAAAACTTTCTGGCCTTTGAGGTGGTTAGACACTGAAAGCTCTTGCCAACTGAGTCTGTATCTCTTGAGACATTCAGAACTCAACTGGATAAGGTTCTGAGCAACCTGATGTAACTGGGTCTGCTCAGAGCAGGGGTTTGGGGTAGTTTGCCTCTAGACGTCTCTTCCAGAACAATTTTTTTCTGTGCTATCCTCTCCTTATGCACAAGGACAGGAAACGTTTGTGTGTTCAGACAACAAGCGTTTATTATTACGGATATTGTGAACCATGTAAGGTTGTCATGGTGCTCATAGCTGTTGCAGTGAACGCTGTGTGTCCAATTCAGCTGGAGTGGTGCAGCAGAGAGAGAGAAAAGCTTTTCAGTTCAGTCTTTGCTGGGGTTATGCCAGTGTAGCCAATGGTGTCTGTTCCCAGATTATTGTTGTGAGGTACTGAAAACAGCAGGAGTTTTTCACATTAAGTTTGCCTAGCATCCAGTAAGGGAAGGGTCTTGGGCTGTCTTTGACATAAATGTCATGTCAGCTGTGCAAACTGGTATACCAGAAACATTCGGTGCACTGTATTAATACACCTGAAGTGCTCTGAGCAGTGAAAGGTCGTAGAGGGATCTTAGTTCTGTTAGAGAGCCCTTCATTGTGTGAGCAGAGCTGACCTGTCCACCTTTCAAGAGTATTTTCTCCTTAGGTAATCATAAAGCTTTAGCTGCCTTAAACTGCGTCGCAGCAAGTGGCCCAAATAGGAGCAAAGATCTTATTACTAAAGGTTCTCAGGCTGTGTTGGAACTGGTGACTACTTGAACTTCACCTTTTGATTTGCTTAGCTAATCGGTTCAGAACTTTTGCCAGCCTCGTGCTGAAGTGTGGGACCCAAATGGCAATCATTTACAGCTTACCACTTCAAAGAACAAGTCCTAATTTTCAAGTTGTTTCTTTCTCAGTATTTTTAAGAAATTTCTTGTGCAGAACATACCCTATTAAATTTCAAGAAAAATGGGACTTAATTTTTCCTTTTTGTTACATTTCATATAAATACACCACTAGAGACAAGAACCACAAAAAAGAATGTGCTTAATTGTACAATGTGCTTAAAATGTACTTGGTTTTTAATCTCTTTCTCTTAGGAAACAGGATTTATAAAAGTGCATTGTCTTCATGCACCTAATCTACCCTACTACGTTTTGATCTTTCAGCCACTTTAAAATGTGAGGAAATAGAAATAATTTTTTGAGGCTTCTGCAGGTTGCTTGGAAACTCAACCACTAAGGAAAGAGATGAATCCAAAATTAGTAACCACAGTGATGGGGGAGGGGGAAGAAAGTAAAACTGACATTACCTTAACTGTCAGCTGGGCAGCCAGTGCTTATTCAGCCACAGTCCTATTTAGTGAGGGCATCGTGTAGCATGCTGGTCTGCCTGTGGAGTTCAGTTCCTTCATACCAGCCCACGTTCTTCTGCGGTTTGGATTAGTGACTGAAACAGTGTTGCTTACACACAGGCATTTTTGGCTATGGCACAGTGTCAAGGCTTTCCCTCTTTCCTTCTCTACCTGGCTCCCTCACCCCTCCAATGATTAAGGTGAGGGTTTGGAGGGGAGTATACACAGCTGGGACAGCTGACCCCAGCTGACTAAAAGGGTATTCCATATCATGTGCCATCAAGCTCAGCAGTAACAGTTGTGGGAAAAGAGGAGGAAGGCACAGATGTTCATGGCTATGGCATTGGCCTTGCTGAGCAACCCTTAACAGGTGCCAAGGCCCTGGTTTACAGCAAGTTGTTAATGATCTGTCTGTTGATGTAGTGAATGAAATCCTTGTTTTGTTTGCACACACAGCTTTTGCTCTCTCTATTAAACTGTCAATCCAGAACTCACCTTGCCTTCGTTCTGTTTTCTCCCCATTCAGCTGGAGAAGGGAATGAACAACTAGCTGGTTGATTGCTAGCCAAGACTAACCCACCACTCACAGGAAACATGTCAGAGAGATGGGTGGGAAACTAGGTTTGTTGTTTTCTGCTGTTTGGGCTAACTCATAACTTTCTTATTGCAGATTGTCTTTGGATCAATTGTATTGCTCATGCTCTGGCTTCCTATACGCATTATCAAGTATCTCCTGCCTAACTTTCTTCCATATAATGTGATGCTCTACAGGTAAGCATTTAATTTAAAAGCATTTAAAATTTCAGTCTCCCTGTAACTGGAAAAAAAGTGTATTTGTCCTCTTTGAGTATCAATGTGACGTTGTTTGGGATGTTGTTTTGCTTGCTTTCAATTAATTGAAACTTCATTGGTCTGGAAGAACAAAATGATATGAAGGATGTGGATAGATCATGTAGCTATAAAGAAAAATACAAGGTATTTTATGTTACTTCCATAATGATAACTATTTGGCTTTTATGCTCTCAAAACATTTTTCCCTTTAAATTGTTGATAGTGAAGTTGTTGCCTTGTTTATTTTTCACATTTATTCCTATTATTTTCACATTTGTTCCTTCAGGAACAAAATAATAATTGTAATTTTATTTCTTTAACACTAGATATATCTTTCTGTTTCTAAATAACCATTGAAAAAGCAGTAATAGAAGCAAATCACATTCTGATACCATCTTTCTCAACATTTTTTCTGAAACTTCTTGTGTGTCTAAACATTCATGAACATTTAAGCTGTGCTCTGAATAAGGAAGAATGTCTGCAAAAATGTAAGGATTGTTCCTGTTGGCATCCAGTGTATTTCTTTTATTGCAGCGGAGTTAAGATATAATTCAGTGTAAGAGACTATCATCAGGGTGTTCCTTATGTTTGACTTCTGCTCTTCCCATTGTTTCTAGTGATGCTCCAGTAAGTGAACTTTCCCTAGAGCTCCTTTTGCTTCAGGTGGTGCTTCCGGCTTTGCTGGAACAAGGACATACAAGGCAGTGGCTGAAAGGTCTTGTACGAGCATGGACTGTGACTGCAGGATACTTGCTGTAAGTGCAGAAAGCCAAAATCAACTGCAAACATGGTGCCCAGCTTAGCCTTTGAACGTGAAAGCAGCATGCTTTCAAGAGAGTTATCCCACCAAGTAGCTTTTAGAGCTATTTTGCAAAAAAAAACATAATAAAAAAGTCATATAGTGATTTCCTATGGAAGTACTTTCCTCTAAGTTGGAAACTACTTTTGGACTAGTCTTTGACAAGTAATTTTTGGTACATTATTACAGCATTTGCTTAGTATAAAATATATGGACGTGTGACTAATAGCTTGCAGGGCATTTCCAGGAGTCATCTAAGTAAAATTCTTTGCATTTCCTTCTATAAGAAGGAAAGCAAGAGAAGGAAAAACTTAGAACATAAAAATCTCCAATTTAAAGCTAATTGTTTCAGCTTAAGGTTAAAAGTTCAGCCATTGGGGAGGGGCAAAACTACCTTTGTCAGCTACGGTAAATGATTATACAAACTAAGAGTCTTTAATTTAGACTGCCAGAGTTCTAGCACTTGAACACATCCTTTATTTCACCAGTTGTTTGCCAAATTAGTCCAAAAAAAATTAACCTTCATTTTTGGGTTTTGAGCAATTTAGAATCTTCTTGAAAGTCTCTGCCTGTCTGCTTTGAAAAAACACGTCTGTAGCAATACAGTGCCGTCCTTGTATGGTTTAGGTTTGAAGGCAGTTGCTTCCAGTAGAGTTCAGTAGTAGTAAAATCCAAGCTGTCAGTTGAGCTGCCTGCTTATGTGAACTGAAATATCAATGAAATTTTCCTTGCATGCACATCAACTTCAATACCAGATGTTGTTTTTAAAGCAAAGAGAAAGTGGTCTTTATTTGTGGCTGTATTCCCACTATTCTAATCTGCATCCACACTGGTATTTTTCTTAGAAATTCTGTTTAGGATGACATTGATTACCTTATCAGAAAATGGTGTATTTTACTTGTCAAGATTCTGACAGTACTCCTGTGTAAGTTTTTTGAGAACTCCTGTGTAAGTTTGATACAACTTGAACGCTCATTCTGAGTAGGCCTATCTTTCTGTAAGATTCTCATTCATATCAAATAGAACTAAAATCAAATTTTGATTTATTTATTATTTATTTTTTTTTCCCCCAGGGATCTCCATTCTTACCTACTTGGTGACCAGGAAGAGAATGAAAACAATGCAAACCAGCAGCCTAACAACCAGCATGCTCGCAATAATAATGCCATTCCAGTTGTGGGAGAAGGCCTTCACGCAGCCCACCAAGCCATACTTCAACAAGGAGGACCTGTGGGGTTCCAGCCTTATCGCAGGCCTTTAAAATTCCCGCTCAGGGTAGGTACATCTAATGCATTAAGAGGAAAGGGAAAGGCAGTTGAAAAATGGGTATATGGGGGTTGTGTTGTAAGAAAGATTTGGCCCGCGTGTTACCAGAAGCGGTGGGTCGTGCTGTTGTGTGTTTTGAACAGTTTGAACGCTTTGCATCTTTCTAGAAAGTAGTGTTACAGGTATTCTCACATAGGGTTTTTCCAGCCTGTAACTTAAGGCCTTCAATTACCATTTTATTTATAGATCCTATACATGTTTTCTATTCTATATTAGGTCACATCTTTTTTTCTTTTTCCTAAAAGCTAGTAAAGGAGAGAAGTGTAATAACCCCTCAGTGAACAGGTAGTGTGAGTGTCTCTAACAAGGTGTGGCTTTCAAAGGGCTGAAGTGTATTTTAAACTGAAGTGTATTTTAAACTTTTTTGCATCAATTAAATTGAGAACTTCTGTTGCATTTTTAGCAAACACAGAAAAGAGTTACGGTACTCTAAAGTTCTAAAATCCCTGTCATGAGAAAGGAAGTGTTGTTGGCAAATACTTCAAATTCTAGAATAATATATAGGTCAAACAATATAAATTATTGTTGCCAGAACTCTGAGTTAATCAAATACAAGCTTAAACACAGCTCATTTACTGTGGTTTCAGGATATAACTCAAGAATGGAAGTAATGGCTAAAGTTAGAACAGTTTAGTATTGCTTCTAATGTTTCCTTAAATGGCTGAAGCTACTGGAATTCTTATAATAAAGTACAAATAAAGCTTTGTGCTTTTTTTTCTTCCTATAAATCTCAATCCAATAGAACTGAAAGCAAACTTGGAAATATTTTAAGATTTCATAACTGTTGAGTTTCTGGGTGCCTGAAGTAGGATTGATTTTGGATTTGGGTTTTTTTTTGTGGGGAAGAGGAGGAGTTAGTCCCCTCCACTGTTTTTAGCCTGTAAAATGGCTCTCCACAGGAATGCATGAGTTACAACATTCTTGTCAAGGAAAGAGTGGGAGGAAGCAGCTCAGGGATGAAAAGGCTAGGCAAGCAGAAGGAGTTTACCCCTCTCATAGCAGCTGCTGCTACCTCAGTTTGATCATAACAGGGAGTCAGAGCATGCTCTGAACACCACCAGTGTAATGTAGCCTAACTGCACACTTACTGCTGAAAGGAACAGGGTCATCTTTCTGTGGCAGTTACTCCCTTCTTCCCTTCCTAGTGTGGGTGCCTGTGCTAGAACATACACGTGCTGAGCTGAGACAGGAAACTGCTCCAGTTGAAAACTCAGGAAATATGCAGAAGGCATTAGTTAAACACGTTTGAAAGTCTAGATAAGACTTTAGTGTTATTTTTAAAGAAAATATGATAATTGTGATGTTTTCCCTTGGACAGAGTCAAGGTCATATGAAATTACTGGGATGACAGACAGGTTAATTGAAATTAGTTCTCTGTTGTGCTGCTGAGGAGGTAATTAAAGTGGATTCTCACTGACTGTGACCTGGCAGTATATAACAAATGTAATGTGGACGAACTGCTTTGAAGGAAGGGATGTGTTAACCTAGTGACTCATTAAATTCTTTCTAGAGCTACCTTTGCATGGGTTATTTTATTTTTGTGGATGCTTCTGTATAAGGACAAGTGCTGAAATCCAACCACTGTGTAGTATAAACTTTTAGTAATTTGGGGTGCTGACATTGAACTGAAGATAACTAAGCAGATTCTTACTCAGTTGTCAAAAGATGTTTTTCTTTTTGTTTGCTTACCTCTGTCTAGACATTTTAAGTTGTTCTTTGAAGACTTCTACAGAATGTAGAAATAAAAAGAAAATCTGATTTAATTTCTTTCCACTGTTTCCATCAAGAAATAGGACGACACCCTTGCAGAGTCTCAAACATATTAGTTCACTGATATGATTCTGTGTCCCTGGTTCCACTTGTTTGAGATATTTAACTAATGACTCATACAGGGTCATTGTATGTGCTTTGGTTGTCATTTCTGGCATATTGACCTTGTCCCTACTTTAAGTTCATCTTACAAAAAAATCCTGCACAGACTTCCACTACAGAATACCACCGTGTTTTAATTACTTTGATTAGGATTTTAAGCATTTGAGGGGGAGGAACCCCACAAACCCAACAAAAACTAACCAAACAGAAAAACCCCAGTGTAAACACCTGATACTTTCTGGGCTTTCATTATTTGGGTGTGGTTTTTTTTTTTTTCATTTCAACCAGGTTTTAAGAACATAGAAGAAGGTGGTTTATATTCAGGTGTTTTTATATATGAAAGTTTTCCACTGGAACTCACTCAGTCATGTTCATATGGATTGAGCAAGCAATAAGAACTGATCCTCTGTGTTATTTCAATTACAAATAAGCACATAAAACTATGGGTTTGAATTTTTAAAAAATAGTAAATAAATATTGGTAGTCTCAAAATTAAAAGATCTGATTTTTTTTTTCTTACATTATCAGTTTTATCAAGCAAATTTAGAAAATTCTCTCAACTCATTCCCTTTTCAAATAATTTTTTTCTTGTGGGGATCTCCCAAAGCCCTTCCAGTCATTTGGGATCCCTAACCCTAAAGAAAGTATTCTGTATGAAAAAGGGTATGTGGTGTTCACCTGGGAAAGGATTTGGCTATTGTGGGATCATCCTTCTTTCTTGCAAATTCAAAAGTCTGCAAGATTTTCCTTTTTTTAAGCAGTGTTGACACTGGTCTGTATTGTCCCCACAAGTCTCATCAAGGAAAATGTGTGTTACAGATGTAACTTTCTCTGCCTGCTATGCTAAGGTGTTAGGTTTCCCAAGGTGAGCTTGCTTGCTGTATGGCTTTGATTAATGAAGCAGAACTCAGTAGCACACGAGATATTCAAATATTCAAAGTAGTCTAGTACCTCAGACTTCTCTAAGATGTAAACCCAGCTAAGGAGCCACCAGCTTTTGCTGTCAGCTGCTTGTCACGTAAACCTGAAGGCATCTGGAAGAACTTTCCCAGCCAGGTCTTGCTTCTTACAAAACCATTGTCCTGCTTATCTGGCATACAGGGCTAGAAACCTTTCAAGGTTAATTGGGAGTTATGCCAGTCAGTGCAAAAGTAGGGGTTACTTTTTAATGTAACATAACAACAAACTTCAGTCTTTCTATATTCAAATGTTAATTTTTACTGTTGTGACAACTGATGTGAACTCTTCAGTCATACACAACACCCTAGGTGTGCTGCATGTACTGCTGGTAATGTCTCATACCGCTGATTTATTTACATGGTATAAAACACAAGCTGCTATTTGAACATTCCAGTCTAGCTGCCTTTCTAGGATGACATGGCTTTTTATGGGATGGAGGTTGGGATTTTTTTTTGCTTTGGCCAAGTAACTTATGTTTCTCTTTTTTCTTTTTTTCCTCCTTCAGATATTTCTTTTGATCGTTTTCATGTGCATAACGTTACTGATTGCTAGTCTTATCTGCCTTACCTTACCAGGTAAGTCTATTATTGTTAAACTGTGATTAAAAACCAACTCAGCATGTTGCCATTCTCAACGGTGACATGTTTTGAAACCACTGTTTAAAGTTAAAAGGAGAAAGCATGGAAAATTTTGTCTCACTTTTAACAGTACATCATCGAATTGTAGTAAATATATATGTACATTAAGCAAATCAAAAGCACTTTATTATACTGATTTTTTTAAAAAATAATTTGGAAGAAAATAACATGCAAACTCCCTTGAATTTCATAAGCTGGCTACCATAGTACCATGTTGATTTTAGGTCTTTGTATTAATGATCCGAAAGCCAACAGCATGGTGAGATCAGTTATGGATGGTTTTAATAGTAGTACATAAAATAATTCAACTACAATAAAATATTGTAAATTATATTACTATTTTTGAGAGGTTTTGAAAGAACCATCAGTAAATCTTAAACTGAGGCAGTGCATTAACCCAAACATAGCTCACGAGATTTAAAGTCAAGCTTACGCACGAATCCATTATTGCCTTTGCAGTTCTGAAGATGAGTATTTATGTGCTGGATAGTGCAGTATTTGGTGCTTTGTTTTGCTGTAGTAGTTCACATCACATTGCTGGTGTAATGAAATTTGGGAGGGGTGGGGGGAATTCTGCATGTGTATTTGGCATCATCCGTGCAATTATTTACATAGGGCTTCACACATTCCTACCTTATGGGTATGGTACCAAAATACTGGTCTATGGTTAATACTATTTGTTCATTGATATTTAACAATAAATTTTAGTAAGTATTTTTTTAATAGGTATCCTTCCTTAATTAACAGTGCTTGTGTTTTCAGTATTTGCTGGCCGGTGGTTAATGTCGTTTTGGACGGGGACTGCCAAAATCCATGAACTATACACAGCTGCCTGTGGGCTTTATGTCTGTTGGCTAACGATCCGAGCGGTGACAGTGCTGGTTGCCTGGATGCCACAGGGGCGTAGAGTGATTTTTCAGAAGGTCAAAGAATGGTCTCTTATGGTGAGTCTTGACAAAGGTTTTTACTGAGTTACCAAAAAATAGCTACAATAACTTGTTTCATTTTTCCTTAATAATGTGTGATATATACATAGTAATGTATATACGTAGTAATGTATATACTGTGCTTTCCTTTCCAGACCATTTTAAAGCTTTTGCAGCTTGCCTTTCCATTGCATAGGTTACCTGTATCTTTGAAGTCAATTTAGCACAATGTTAAGCAATCAGCCTAAATTTTGCCTATATATTTACATGTGTGTTTTTCTGTCTTCCTTTAAAAAGGAATATGTTGCAGTACGTTTTCCCATATGTGATGTGTCCTAAAGTACATCTACATTTTCACATAGATCCGGAAGCTTAACTATTACTCAGCTGGCAACTTGACATTATCAAATAAAAAACCCTAGTAAAGCTGCTAGATTCTAATGATGAACATGTGTCTACAAAGTAGACTGATGTACGTTTGCAGAAAGATCTTTATGATTTGCTGGATCATTGTCTCTTTCAAATTAATATTTAAAGAAAATATCCCTTTTTTTTATTACGAGGAGTTTAGATTCTCAGCAAGGCAAGACATTTGTATCCCAGTTTTTATCTTGGTTTTGAGGATTATAGTACATTTCTTGCCTAAGTATAGTAATATAGAATACCCATAGCATAATGATGCTTATTGGGCTAGTACAAACAGAAGAGTAATCTGTGTGTATTTCATGTATTGCCACATTTCCTACATTAAAATTATGGCTATGTGGGAAATCTTAAAGCTAGTTATACTATTTAACACTATTCAGAGTTAAAATGCAACGTTCTACTTGACCTTTGTCTCTTCTCCTGATCATGTTAATTAGGTCAGACTAGCTTTGTATCCAATTTCTGGATGATGCATGTAAATTAAGAGAGTTCTGGAATAAAGAAAGATTGGGGCATGGTATTCTGACTGAGTCTTAAGTTTTTTCATCAGAAATATTTCATAATGTGTGATTTTTTTAAGGTTTGGTTTCTGCTGGAGAAAAATCAGCAGTTTTTTGAAAGATTCTTTTCATTTTCCAACATAGTTACATGTGCATATATATACACTAGATATGCACACACAAATACATATTTGTGTATATATGTTAAGGATATATATCTATGTACTAGTTATACACTACGCAAAGATGGTATTCTCTACTGATAACAGTCAAAGGTGATTTTCATGGTTTTAAAATGTATGGCCACCAGTAAGCTTTGTTTCTTGAGAGGGGGGCATGGAATAGGAACCAAGCTTTAAACTTTGCAGCAAAACTATGTGTGTAATAAAAATGTTCATTGCTCATGTTTAAGTTACATTTTGAAGTTAAACAAAAAGAATCCTCTGCAAAACATACTAACTAAATGTTTCGGGGGGTTTTTAGATAATGAAGACATTAATAGTGGCTATACTACTAGCTGGTGTGGTCCCACTTTTGCTTGGTCTTCTGTTTGAGCTGGTCATCGTTGCACCTTTGAGAGTTCCTTTGGATCAAACACCTCTCTTCTATCCTTGGCAGGTCAGTTGCTCTCGGTGTTCTGCTGCTGTTGGCATATTTCTTGACTTAGAAGTAAGGGGTACAGGAGTTCTTGTTTCATGCTGATTTGGTGTTTCAGAGCACTTACCTTAAGTAGGGCAGAGAAAAGACAACCAGTCTGGATGTGAGGGTTATTTAAACCAAAAGGGTATAGTTAGGAATTTAAAGTATGATAAGTGTGATGCCATCAGAGGATCTTTGCATTTCAGTGATCAGATAGACTACAGTTCAGTAGTGTAACTGTCAAGTTATGTACAGAAGTTGGTATAGCTGTACGTGCTGTACGTGCACAAATATATGTACTCTTACTCTGACCTTTCTGGAAAGCTTTCTGCCTGCAGTTGTGCTGCTGGAGGTTCAGCTGATGGGTTTTTTTTCCATACGAGCTTTTAATTGAGTGCTGATACATGCTGTGAATGAATTTTTTTATGGGTTTTAGGATCATTCTGGTTTTAGGTTGAGATATCACATCATGAATACAATAGTCTCTTGTTTTTCTTCAGTCAAGACTCTGAAGTTAAGGGAATGCAAACTTTTTTCCTGTAAGTTGGTGGAAGACATTAAGAGCAGTGGGTTGGGTGACAAATGCTTGCATCACCTAGGCTGAATTATGAAAGAACTTGTAACTCAAACCCTGAGGGAACTGCAACTCAAAAGATCAACAAGGCATATTACTGAGTAGCCAGAGAGTGTCCAGGGACAGTGATTTGCCTACACTGTCTGCAAATAAGCTTTCATTTACTTTCAGTATCCGAATGTTTGAAAACCATAATACAAAGAAGAAATTGACTGCTAATTTGAATATTCCATTATTTTATAGCATAAGTGTACTTGGGAGATGTCTGCTTAAGTAAATGACTAATAAGTCAGAACATCATATGATTGCAGTGGTAGCTGATCCACAGTTTTGGAAAGAATTTGTAGAGCTAGAGATTCTGAAAAATTTTAAATTTTGCATGTTAGTTCTTTAAAAGTTTGGAATTAAATATGCTGAAAGATTTTAATGTGTCAGAGGTTCTTCAAAATAGGGGATTAGAGGCATTTGAGACTTGTTCTAAATTAACAAAGAGCTATTGAAATTGAGAAAAATTTCAATTTTTCACAAAAGACAGTGTCATACAAAGGTGTATATGCCTGAGAAAACACAAAACAACTTGAACACTAACTTGTCATTTCTAAAAATTTTTAATGTACCTGGGGTAATAGACATTAACAAAAACTGTCTTTTTCAATAGTTTGTTTAAAAAAACCCCAACACTTCTCCATTGGTTTAAGGAAGTTAATTAACCATTGATGTCATGAGCCTTACAGGTTCTGTAGCTATTTATTCTGCCTTGTCAATTTATACTTTGCACTCTATTTTTGGAGGGTTTTACTGAAAAGTCTCTTACAAATCTCTGTCATCTGAAAGGCTTGACTCATCATGTGCTGTATTTACTAAAAGGCTGTAGCTATATTTTGGGTCGTTTTTTTTTTAATTCCATGCCATAATAATTTTTGTATATGTTAAAGCATAAATTTTCCTCCAAACAGTATGACATTCTTTTGTGAAGAGCATTGCCTAGCTTTGTTTAGCTTTTCTCATGGGGTAGAGTTTTGTGAACAATTAAAATCTAAAAGAAGAAAAAAAGAAACTGTTTCCTGACTTGTGTGAGCATCTTTGTACCCTGTTTCTCTTCTAGATAACATTTCTAGGTAAATGTTACCAGTGTTAATACGTTTGTATCACAGTGTTATTCTGTTGCTTTAAGTAAGCTTTCATGTTGCACTTGCCTCAGGTTTAATAATAGTAGCCGATTTTCTTGGTTGCAGGGAGCTGAGTGTTTTGTGTCAGTTAAGCTTGCAAGCATCCTCTTTTTCCTAGGAAATTATTTTGCACTTATAAGTAACATTAGTCAGTTGCTGTAAAACCTTTTAGTTGTCCAAACTATTTAAATAGGCTAATGCTAACAATCCCTTTTTCCAAAATTAGGACTGGGCTCTTGGAGTTCTGCATGCCAAAATAATTGCTGCCATAACACTGATGGGTCCCCAGTGGTGGCTGAAAACTGTTATTGAACAGGTAGGAAAAATTGTCCATGTGAATTATCTCTATGATGCATTTTGAACGTTTTTTGAATGCGTGAGTCAGAAAATGGATTTACTGTTGTAGTAACTAAGTAATTTGAGTAAAAACCTAGTCTTGTGGAAACTGCTTAACTTCTATATGCTGCATATGTAATAAACTCCGAAATCTGAAATCAAGAAAATGCTGTGTATACATATAGACAATTTTATCAGGCGTGTATTAAAGCAAGAAGCTTCACTGTTTCTCCAGATGAATTAACATGTGTCCAAATACTGGACACATTTATGTCCACCACTCAAAACCAAAAAAATTCTGCCTTCTCCAGAGCTGTAGGGATTCCCTCATTCACAGATGACTGCATTTGAAAGACAGTACTTCCATTCATCTCTGACTATTATTAGTTAATATATTGTTATCATTATCTTGACAAGCGAGGCAGCAGTTCCAAGTCACACAGCCTGTTGCTTTCTTTGGCAGAAGTGTTTTTGTCTTAATTTTAACCTTTAAGTTCCACACCTGTCACCTCAGTGAAATCCTTTGTGTTGAAAGGTAACTTTTCAGCCCTGCACTCCATGTGATGGCTGGGGCGCGTGTCCGGACCTCTGTACAAAAGGTGCCCCCTTGATAAGGGTAGCACGTAGTCCTGGTTATTAAACCATTTACTGATCACTGTATAGGTGCCACACTGGAGAAGTAGCCTTAGTACGTTTAGATGCACACCACAGCTCTTCCTTCTTTTGAATGCTCTCCCTGGACCTGTTACACACACCCTCTGGAGCCATCCTTATAAATTATGTCCAGGCTGTGGGACGGAGACCCATCATCTAGCTCTGTGTCGTGGCTACTTGAGATTGGTCTTTCTTTTCCCATCTTTAGTCTAGCACGTTGAGACCTTAGCTCCTTAGGAATTGCCAAGGCCCTGTCTTCAGGCAAAGACCCCACATGCAGAGGCTCTGGGCTGCTCAGCCAAGTACAAAATAGGATCTTATTTCCTGCCTGTGTTACCAAATTAAATGTATTTGTTTTGTTAGCATATATGAGATCCTCTTTCAGTAATTTACCAAGCAATCCCATCCACAGCTCTAACAATCTTTCAGCTGGTCCCTTGCACTCCTCCAATAAAATCCCAGTGCCTCTCCAGACTAAGCTGCTCTCCTGGGCACAATTTAAATGATTTCTTGGAACTCTTGTGATGTAGATTAGCAGAGAGTTTTTCCTTTGCCTGTGGCTATCATGGTTTTCTTCCAGTTGGGAACACCCTTTTCCTCTCATAAGAAGAATTGTGTCAAACCTTTTAACTATTACTGTAAGTGCAAAGCATGGCTTTCATGATCAATCCATTCTCCTTCTAACTTGTTCCTTTTAGGTATATGCAAATGGGATTCGGAACATTGATTTACATTTCATAATCCGAAAACTGGCAGCACCTGTCATCTCTGTTCTGTTACTTTCCCTGTGTGTACCATACATCATAGCCTCTGGTGTTATACCTCTATTAGGTATGTATACATTCAGAGTACCTGTGTACCATCTGATGGTTTAGGCCAATGTAAATATATCTGTGGACATAGTACTTCAAGCTCTAAGTTATTTAAAGCAAAAAAAAAACCAACCCAACCAAACCCCAAACCAATCACACTGTTCTGCCAGCAAACTTAAATGCTTAAGGATTCTTGTGTCATCTTAAAAGTCTGGGGGTTTTGAAGAAATGCAATACCTTATTCTGACAAGCTTTTTAAATAAACCAAGTGCAGAATACACCAAAAGTATGGGACTGCCTAATGTCTAACAGAAATATAGGTATTTAGCTAGTTTGGGAAAGGGATGATAAATTCATTTCTTCTGTGGACAATCAACCTTTAGTTTTAGTCTCTTTAAAAGCTATTTGTGCTGGGGGCACGTTTTTTGACTTGTCAGATTCTAAAGGAAGCACAGAACAGGTGGTGGGGGGAAAGGGTTTATTCTGAGGCTTTCATTCAGGATTAAAACAAAATGTAAGCTGTGTTGGTGGGCATTTTTCAGACTTTCCTATCGTTTAACTGAGGGAAATAATTTTATTAGAAGCAGGGAGATGTTCCTTTTCATCAGCAGTTGTCTTTGTTGCTAGCTAATTCTGATGTTAACTGCATGTTGGCATCAGGTTAACATCAAGTTGTCCATTTTGTTCTTTAACAACTCACTTGAATGCGGGATTTTATAGTGTCAACTTTCTTCTGATACAAGGTACACAGAAGTCAGACCTCATAAGCCAATTTAGTAAATTTTTTTTTCCTGTGGATTTTTACTATGGAATTTTCACTGTGTTAAATGAAAACTTTCAGCATGAACGCTTTAGTCAAAAAAGAGCAGCAGCTGGCATGCGGGATTCCTGAGATAAATGATTGTTTGTTTCACAACACTTGTACTGAAGCAGAGCAGCAGAAGTGCCTGTGTTACTGTAGCGGTGTGAGATGACGTGAAGGCTGTGCCTCTTTTTTGCAGGAGTTACTGCTGAGATGCAAAACCTGGTTCAGCGGCGGATTTACCCTTTCCTGCTGATGGTGGTGGTTCTGATGGGAATTCTCTCCTTCCAAGTCCGCCAGTTCAAGCGCCTTTACGAACATATTAAAAATGACAAGTGAGTGTATCGTGTGGGGCTTTTACTTCTTCCACTTCAAACTGTGGTAACAGCTTCAGACTGAATTCAGTTGGTGTAGGCATTTAGGGCTGCGAGGGATTTTTAAGAAGCTTTCTAGACAAACGGCCCTCTGAGGGAGGCCTGTTTAAGCTGTTGTAGGCAAATGATTTCTCTGTGGTTCTGGTAGATAAAACACAGGACTAGACTGTCTTTATAAATGGAAGGCACTCCCCTATGTCCAACTTATAAAGCTGATTGCTTGTTTGTCTCCCCCTCTGTAGTCACAAAGGACAAGTGAATATAATAATTATGACATATCTGGAAGTAAAACCGTTTCTCCAACCTTTTTTGCATAAATTACTTTTTTTACTCATTAGTGCAATTATCCTATTAACATGATTTTTTAGAGGTTTGTCTTTACCAAATCTTGTAGTGTTTTCTGATGTCTTCTGTAATTATTACTCTGTGATACTTAGATGCCTGATAAAGTGTTAGTCTTTCTGGTTATCCTGCTTAGTTTCTGAGCTTTTCTTCTGTTGCCCTTATTACCTTATCTTGTTGCCCTAATCAATTTATGTGTTGGTTATTTAGGAAAATCAGTTTTGGACCCCAGTAATTAGTCTTCTAAAGCTTCTTTTGTATTGAAAACAAATAAATGAGTGACTTTTGCTTTGTCCTAGAACAGTTTTGCTTTCCACTGACTACATAAGGAGTCAAACCTAAAATCTTACTTGAATCTTAAATGTTAGGAAGTGACCAATACATTGTTTGGTATAAATGTGAAATGAGTAGTGTCTAGAAATATTAGGAGTTGTAACTAAAACTAAACTCTCAGGAGATCATTTTATATTTAAGCACCTTTAATTTGATCAGCTGATTGACATACTCTGCCACCTGCCTTCATAACATGTTCTGTCATATTTGGCCAGCATGCATAGCTGGCGTTTATATTGAGAAACAGGTTTGGAGCCAAATGTTAGAACAGGGCTTGAATCCCAGCTTGTGTTGGTGTTACAAGTTGCTTGCTTGTGTAAATAAGGTATGTAGACAATATACAGAGCTGTGAAAATATAAGTAGAAATTACTTTGATATTAAATTATTAAATCCTATAACTAGAAGTTTGTACAACTTAATGATCTCATTTTGGGAAGTGAGCAAACATGGTCATGATAGCCAGTAGAGATCTCTGGTTTAGAAATGTGCTTAATTAAACCTTTCATGTAATACATTACAGGAACATACAAGTCTTTGTTAGTGGTTTTTTTTTCCAACCAGGGTGTTTTTCATTGGACACGTGAGCTGAGCTGAGCCTCTCTTGCCCAATGCATGTTCTGCATTGTGGCAGATTCTTTCTTGAACTTAAAACCTCATTAGCACTTTAATTTGTTTTATAGCTGGGTTGTTCCACATGTTCAAGAGGCAGTGATTCAGATGCTGCAGAGATGCTCTTAGAAGTACCATCCAGCGTAGGGATATAAATAATACAGGCATGCTCTTTACACTGCATATCTTAATTCAGTGTATACACATCTGAATTGTAGGACTACCAAAGTTAAGGGTGCAAGCACAAGCCTGTCATCCCTGTATTCCACTATGAAATTCCTGAATGATGAGAAAAAAGATAAGAATGGTTGAAGACAGATCACTTGTAGAGTAACTTGTGCTGAAATAAGAAAGCTGCTCGGGCAGCCAGGAGGGTAGTGGGTTTGTGTTACAGAATTGCACTAACTTTTGTTTACTTCTCACTGTTTTTGTCATAATCCCAGGTACCTTGTTGGGCAACGACTTGTGAATTACGAACGGAAGTCTGGTAAACAAGGCACATCAACAACTCCACCTCAGTCTTCACAAGAATAGATGGTCATATTAAACATCTTGACCTTCCTTTTGCCTTTACATGTCGTCTTTTCATAGACTCTTCAGTCTTTGGATATCTCAATAATACTCTCAGCATTGTTTTGGATTCTGTTAGTAGCATCCAGATAGCAGTTAAGGCTCTCTACCTTATCTGCATTTTCTGATGTTACCAATGCTGTCTGAGGTCTGCACATGTGTAAATAGAAGTATCCTGACACCCTAAAACCTTGGATTAAAAAGAATGTGCATTGTACATCTT